>OX344765.1:7505000-8755000 GCA_947034895.1 Rhytidiadelphus loreus | reverse complement strand
TATGCGAGTTTGACAACAGAAAAATGTAATGCCTTAAAAGAGGGCTAAATAAATATTTATGGCAGTTTTTAAAAAATCTATGGGGTTGGAAGTAAGACCAAGTCAAATACTCATGCCAAGGGAAGGTGGAAGTATCATCCCACTGCAAAAGAGTATTACAAACATAAGACTTGGACATGGGACTCAAAGGAAAAAACAAAGATTACATTACGAAAATTAAAGTGGTGGAGAAGCAGGTGTGGTACAATCTCCAAGACCTATCAGTGAAATCAAATTACAACGTCGAAAACAACTTGTGCAGAAGAAGCATATAAGGGTGAAATTGCCAAAGCTTTGTAGAAGTCAATGTTTTAATTGTGAGGGGTTGAATATTTTTTTAATGGAGTTACAATGATCGAGGGTACAATTGCTAGTATGCACACTACAAGGGAAATGGGTCCAGAATGACAAGATTTTAACAATTTAAAAAAAAATGACAATAGGCTGTCACTACAAGGAAAACTGGTCCGAGATGACACAATTTTGACACAAAACTATCTAAAATGACAGTAAGCAACACAATACTATAAATTTTCTTTTCTTTGTCAAAATAATGTCAATTATCTATCATTTCTTGTCAATTTAGACATGCTACAAGGAAAACAAGTCTACAATAATAAGATTTTAACACAAAATTGTCTAAATTGACAATAGGCATGTATAGGCAATGTACAAATGCCAACTAAGAAAATTTAGGCAAATAAATTTCGTGATTGGAGGGTAGAGAGGTTGTTTTTATACAGAAATGTATTGTCCATCAAGAATTCTCAAAAAGTATGGGATAATTTGAAGATGAGAGCTTGACCGCTCATTGTGAAAACATAGGAATTTTGTTCGAAGTAGAATTTTAGACCTCATTTAGGCATAGTAGAATACTTTTTTTTAGAAAATTTTAGACTAAAAAAAAGTTGGAAAATAAATTAAAGTTTCATCTCCAAAAATCCTTTTCAGATTTAGGTACTCCAATAAAAAGTATAGACAAAATTCAGAAACAATGTAAAAAAATAATGTCCCTTCCAAATCCTCTTTGAGTTTTGTTCATAACTTTTGAGTGAAGGATCTAAATCTAAAATGTATTTTTATAGGTGAAACTTAAATTTATTTCCCAAATTTTCTTAGTTTAAAGTTTTTTGAAAAAAAATATTCTACTATGCCTAAATGAGGTCTAAAATTCCACTTTGAACAATTTTTTTGCTTTTGAGTTAAATATAAACGGTTGAGATCCTACTAATCCCAATTCATATATCTTCCATATGAATTGTTTTACCTACTACTATCCTTCTTGTATAAATGATTTGTCTTCTCTTCTCAATTCATTTGTAGTCAAAGGCTTTTAGAAGGTAGATTTGAATGTGAAGCTGAATTTTGATTAGTAATATTTTTAAGTTGTGAAGCTTAATTAATTCGTTGTTTAGAAGCAATTTGAACCAAAAAATCATCAATTTTCTTGACTATCTGATGAAAAAAAAGTCCAGCCCTGAGGTTCTCTCCACTTCCATTGGGAAATCCTCTACCGTCAGATTAAATTTGGAAAAAAACTGACTTTTGCTTTGCCATCAGATCAAATGGTAGAACAAAAATTGTCAACCGTTGATCCATCAAAAGTGTCGGATCTTTGCTGTCCATACGAATCCATTGTCCCATATCGATTGTCTAAGCATAATCAATCTAAAACTACAAAATGGGGGTAGGGCGGTGAGTATGGTATGAGTATGGCATGAGTATGGCATGAATATGGATTGGTGTTTGAATTTGCATTGCTCTTTAGGTTCGATCTTTGGAATTAAAAGAAATTCAAATTGGATTTAAAATTGTTTTCTTCACAATGCGGTTAAATATCAGGTTGGAAATGCCTTCTTGAATCCTGAAATCTCCAGATACTACTTTAATAGAAAATTGACAATTCGTTGTCTAAATTGACGAAAAAATGATAGACATCTGTTAATTCGACGTCTGAATCAACACGTCCTAATTGATAGAGCATTTGACAAATTTCTGTCAAATATCTGTCACTGTGGACAGAATTCCTCTTGTAGTGGCAATAGTAAAAGGGGGGCATAGTAATATAAATATACTAGATACTCATGAATGTGAAGTTGAACAAGACGTAGAATTGTTTTTTAAGGATTTGGATATATATTAGAAAGGTGAATGCAAAATTTGTTTAATTCAAATTAATTGTTTGGTGTTATTCATTTCATGAATATTCAAATTATAGCGGTTTTAATTGCTATTTTATTATGGTTATAGTATTTGTATATATTATATGCAACATTTGTATAATGTTTTTATTCCTTGCTTAAATAATATATATGCATCGTATATATGTTCAAAGTTTTATTATATATGCGTTTATGGCAATTCCAATTCCAATTTCTGAGTATTAGGATAATATGTTCTAAAGAGTTAAAGAATGTTCAAAGCTTGCTAATTCACATGTGACTAATGTGACTAACCTCAAAAATAGGGCCTAGTCATATTAATGAAATGTGAACTAAGTTTTTGAATGTTTAATCTTATTTAAACATTTAAAGATAAATAAAAGTGAAACATTTCAAGTAAAAAAGATCGTGCATGCAATATGAATTTGTACTTTGCTAATGTTTGACAACTTTATGTTTTTCTATTTAATTTAGATAAAAAGCACTATTGTCCCCAAATTTATCAAATTTGATCAAAATTCATAAATTTCTATAAGCTCAATTTGTATTGATTCAAACTCTATATCAAAGGGCCAAATGAGTCGACGTCTACCTTAAGTCTACTTTAATAGACTTTTATTTTTTTCTATTTTGAACTAAATTTCAAGTGGAAAGTAAAATATATCAAGGTGTGCTTGAGATCTACCTCAAGCACACCTCAAGCACATTTTCGCTATTCTCATTGCATATCAATCAAAATTCCAAGAAAAAAATGTCTTGAAAAAATCCTATCCAACTTTTTAAAAAACCCTCAAAGTGTGCTTGAGGTGTTTTTGAGGTAGAATTTTGGTATGAAAAAATTATGGGGTAAAATTTGGCATGAAATTTTTTTCAAAATTTTAAATAAAATGAAAGTGTGCTTGAGGTGTGCTAGAGGTAACCTTCAAGCACCCTTCAAGCACCCTTCAAGCACCCTTTCAATATTTTCATTGCATTTCAATTTCATTTTTAAAATTAAAAAAAATATTGGTATGAATTCTTATAAAAAAATTTAAGAAATTCAAAGTGTGTTGAGGTGAATTTGAGGCCTACCTCAAGCACAACTTAAGCACACTTTTGTTTGTCTCATTGCATTTGAATCAACTTTGAAAAAAGAATTGAGTTGAAAAATTGTATTAAAAATTGGAAAGAAAACCCCAAGTGTACTTGAGGTGTGCTTGAGGTCTAGTTCTCAAGTACACCTAGAGCTCACTTTAAAAAAAAAAACTGAAAAAAAAGTTTGTTAAAATTCTTTACTTGATTTTCTTTTTTAAAGTGAGCTTGAAATGTGCTTGAGGTAGACCTCAAGCACACCTCAAGCAAATTTGGGTTTTCTTTTAAAGGAGTTTGCTTAAATTCTTTATTCAAAAGATGATCTTGCATTTGGACAATAGTGTTGTAAGTGCATGTTAGTTAATTTTAAATAGGTACAAATTATTATTATTACAATGTTGTGTCGGGGTAGATAGTCATTTAGACATTATGCTTAAAATTAAATGTCAAGTTTGATTAATGTCATTGACTCCTTAAATAGAAGTCACTAACACTAGTCACAATTGATATAACGGAGGAAATAAAATCACATTAACCCCTCAATTTTTAAACTACATTTGATTTTTATATGATAATGAATACAATATTGACAAACTATGTGTGAAATTTGTTGTGATGGATTGAAATGTAACACTCTAAATATAGTGATTTTATGCATACTTTTTATTAATTAATTAAATTGCTTGATTGAATAGCACTATTCATATTTTAGTCTTAGATTTTATCTCTTCCATTATTTATACACCTCAATAGTATAATTTTATTATTAAATGAAACTATAAATTTGAGGAAATTGTATGATTAAATTTAGTAAGAATCAATAAAATAAAAAAGGTACTCTTAAGATGTGAAGAAAAGAACATTCAAAAATATTCAAGAGCATTGGAGAAAATCCTCTAAACTATAGTAGGAATGGAGAGTCTATGGAATAGTAACATAGATGATAAAGTTTATAATTTATTTAAGTATCTTGAAATTGTATTGTGATTTTTGTCATACCTTTTTAATATTGATGACTATGTATGATATATTATGAATCCTACAATGTGATATATCAAGTATGCAAAATGCATTTATTAATACGCATTAGGGATTTAAAGTTAAGATATTGACAATTTGAGGATGAAATGTACTAAGGTAGGAGATCCTAAAATGGCACAGTTTCTAAAATGGTCCACCTTCTTAAATGTACACTATTTGTACATGTTTTTTTTCCATAGCCCTTAGTAATGTACAAAAAGGGTACATTGTAGGAGGTGAGATATTTTGGAGCCCTATGCCACTTCAATCGCAAAATTTTATAACTAATTTCACAAAGCTCCAAAAAATATGAAACATTTTGAGTTAGATGTGAATTCCACTTGTCTTTTAGAGAAAATTTATTGAAAAATATTTCAAGATGTTTCACCTATCCAAAATTCAATTTCAGCCCCTTAGAAAGTCCATTTATGGACCTCCTACCATGCTGACTCACCACTATCTTCTTATGTTCAATTTTGAGCGGTGGTAATTGTCAACTCTCCATGCTAATTTCATTTTTACTTCATTTTCACCACCACCCCAAATTATGAGGGGAGGCACCACCACTCCCCTCTTACTGTACGTTTAGGTCTGATTTTTTAGCTTGTTGTCAAAATAATTTGATTTTCACATTTCAACAATTCAACAATTTGTTTTGATTTTCTTGGTTTTCTCTAATTTTTCTCAGATCTTCTCTTGAATTTTTTTTAGATTTTTAGAAATAGTTGTAGAATTTTTTTAAATTTCAGACACAATCCAAAATTTGCCTAATTATTATGAAATTGACCTACGCATACAGTAGTTCTCTTTGTGGGATGAGGCAAGCCCGGGGATTGCTATTTTGCGTGCGTAGAGATGCGAGCGTAGAGCGTAGAGCGTAGATTTGCGAGCGTAGAGCGCTAGAAGTTAGATAATTTTTGGAATGTGTGCGATAAAGTAAAAGTTATAGAACATTTTAAGGGTGGATACACCTGAAATTTATAATAATGATGGACCTATGACCGTGGAGTAGGTTGTAGGAATATGGTGTAGAGGAGTTTTTTTGGTCAGTACACGTACCATCAAGAAGATGGAAGTCGCAAGTATCGGTCACAGGGTCCTATAACCGTGGTGATAGGGGTTAGAAGAGGGGAGAAGATATAATATCTGTGGTTCAGAATTGAAGAGAGAAGAAGAGTGGAAGGAAAGCCGAGTGAGAGTGACGACGTCTTGTTTAGGGGATTGCAAAAGTTAAGGAGAGTTTGTGATGGGTAACGAACGCAGAGGAGTGAGAGAGAGCATCTACTATGGTGGTAGAGGAACAGATTTTTGGTGGTTCAGGGGTTTAGGGTGATTCCAAAACACTTGGAATGCAAAAGAAGTCTGTCCCGACAGCAGAAATGGGTTTAGAGAGTCAAACAACAAAAGCTGCGTGCACAAACTCTGGCGGTGGCCCTTCAAGTCTCACCGCCTTCTCTTTAAAATAGTGGAGAGGATCACATTGCAGTAATAGGACTATTCATGCTTGCTATGCACCGTAGTGTTTCAGTAGCAGAATTTGTAGAACCTGTTTTATCTCAATCCAGCTAAACTTGGAGTGTGCGTAAAGATATTGACCTCGGGATCTAACCCACAAACAATGACAAATATGTAGTACAGGTGCTTACAATACGTCCATGCTCCTCGCTTGCCCAGTGACTTTTGTGACATGTCTTTGAACGCTGGGCAGTCGCAGCTTGGGAATTGACCAATCGTTAGCAAATACTTAGATACCTTAGAAATATTTCTAGACTCCAATGTAACAATGCAGCCGAGAGCTGGAGGAGGAACCATTAGAATACTGCAGATCTCCCCGACAATGGACAAAGCAGAAGCGCAGTTGTTGTGGTGCTTCGTTGTTGGAGCGGCAGGGTTCCTCCGAATGTTCTTCCCGTACCGCTTGGTGGGGTGATCTGAAGGATTTGGAGGAGGAGGATAGTCGCCCAAGTTTACAGAAATGGCTTCTCCAAACAGCTTTCGAGGGGATAGCTCGACACACTCCATAAGGTGGAATCCGGCGTTTTCGAGATTTAGAATCTCTTTCCTTGTCAAGTTTGTGCCCATTTTAACAGGCCAAACATCAGGGACGATAGGTTTAGAAACTACCCATTTCCGGCGTGTTCCATTGACACAGCGATTGATGTCATCATTGCAGAAGAAGAACTGCATTTTCTCCAATCTAACTTTCTTGTAATTGTCCATCAATCCGGTGTAAGTAGGGGCAGCTGTACTTCGATTGTCCTGCACAATCCTAGTCACGCATTTCTTTTTGGTCTTCACCTGCATAGCAAAGCAAGCCTTTGCAGACGTCCTCGGGAGTCTCGCAATATGCCATTGCTGCTCATCGCAAATAGTCTCCTGAACTGATTTGACATGCATTGCCGGAGAGTGAGTCAATGGTGATTTCAGTAAGGGAGCAGTGCCTTCTCCTAGGCCAAGTTCGAATTCTGATGGTGGATCCTCAGCAGTGACATCAACAATGTCCGGATCAAGTCGTTGGGCCTTGCGCCTTGGGCGGGAAACACTGATCTTGTCAGGGCGGTGCGAGTCGAATTCTGATCCCACAGGGAGATCTACCTTTCGCTTCAAGGAAACAAAAACTTCCTCCCCCTCCAGATGCGGATCACGTGTGCAGAAGACCTCAGCATTAGGCATATTGGCGAGGGCGGCATGAAGAACCTTTGAATTTCCGGAGCGTTGAGCAGTGCGTTGGGCTGTACGAAGACGGAGTTCTTCTTTCGATGGCCCAGTACCTGGCTTCCCACCCTTGAGGAATTGGTAGTAAGCAACAACTTGCATGAATGCTCTGACCATGTCATCGACGGAAGCAACGTACAGATCATTCCCTCTTTTGCCTGACTATTGCAACCACTTGTTGTGGACCGACTCCGCCAAATTACATGATGGCATTTCGGCCAATTCGGTTGGTGAAAGGTCCTGCACGCAATCCTACATGATGAGTGTTGAAACGAAGAACAAGAATATGAAACATTAGGTGAATTGAGAGGAAGAGATGTAGGAACTTTGTCTTTGGTAGTAGTGCCGATATGTATGGAGTAGTGCCGATATCGGCATGACGATTGCAGGGTGGGCAAAACAAAGAGAAGAACCAACTTAAGCTTGCACTTACCAATTCCATGAACCCTCCCCATTGCCGGTATCTAAAATGCCAGAATGCTAGCCATAAGTCGAGTCTTGGAAGTCCTTCATCAGTTGAAGCTCCAAATGATAACCACCATGCACGGACCGCCAAATACCTACTCTGAGCCTCTTCTAATGATGCGGAGTTCTTATACTGTTTACAGAGGCGTCGATGTTGATCCTGTAGGTCTGCTCTGATATCTGCCTTAGTGTGTTTCTCCAGTGATTGGGTCCAGTGAAAAAGGCAAGTCCTCTCGCGGTTGACCATGGGGATTGTTGAGTCACCAGAGCCGTACACAATACGAACAACATTCCAGTTTGCTTGTGCACTGTCCGCCATAAACCCTTTAAAATTTGGATTAGTAATATCATGTTTAGAAGACACAGCATTCAGATTCTTCCAGAACACTTGCTGAGCTTCCACATCTTCAGATTGCATATCGCAAACAGCAATAGTCATGACTCGGCAGTATATAGAGTCATACACGTGACAAGCCATTGTGGTCTATGACTTCACCCGTTTGACATGGTCGAACATCATCCATGCGTTTTCCAAGTCACCTCCAGGTTGCATACGCCTAACCAAGTCGACCCCACTTCCGGCGCCCACTTCCGCCATTTTGAAAATGAAGACCTTGTCAGAGTCCGCTCCTTGTCCCGGAAACCTGTTCTCCTGGATGAAGGCCCAATTGCTAGACCCTCTCAGTTTAGTGATGCTATCGAGGACTCCAAAACGACGGAGGTATCGGAAAGTGGTGACTTGGTTTCGAATACTCGAAGATGACATTTGCTTAAATTTGTCTAGGACAG
This sequence comes from Rhytidiadelphus loreus, assembly GCA_947034895.1. NCBI lineage: Eukaryota > Viridiplantae > Streptophyta > Bryopsida > Hypnales > Hylocomiaceae > Rhytidiadelphus > Rhytidiadelphus loreus. The sequence continues at coordinate 8,746,739 of OX344765.1, read as the reverse complement.
GGATTAGTTCCTCGATTGCTAGAGTCTTTTGAGGCACACCATCCGGACACAAAAGAATTTCGCCTAGGTACTCCTTAGTCGCCTCCAGGACAATGGCAGAGTTTGTCTCCGAGGGAGTCCTTTCTACATGTTCGCCAATCAGACTATGGAGTTTGGAATCTGACTCTCGATAATTTCCTTGTCTCACAGGATGTGAATGGAATCCCAGATGAATACATGCACGGGTCATGTGACTTGGGCCGTAAACATAATATATCTTTGCAGGGCAGCTATCTAGGCAAGTAGGCTTCACAAGGCAGAGGGCACACACGACAGTAGAATTAGAGGGGGGATCCGATCCGGGAACGAAGACAGAGGAGGCAAGACCGTCCCACTCAGTTTCATTTGACGAAGACAAACGATTGGGCCGACTTACATATTCGCAAGCACTATTTGTGCATCGTAGATGTCCCAAGCAATTAGACAATCGGAACGAAAGTTGTGATAAGGATTGGATATGCGTAGTAGCCGTTCGAGTCCAAGCGTGTCCGTCATCCTTTTTATCCATGCCATGCAGCTGACCGGCCTTGGTGGATAGCGGATACTTATCCATTGGAGGGAGCTCAAAAATGATATTGCCATTAAAATCTGGGGGTAGACATTCTACCTTCTCTATCGTAATTGAATTGTAATCTAACTTGCTAAGAATTGACCTAGCGCCCTTGTTGGTATTCAATTGGCGTAGGCAGTGGATGATACTCTCAGCAGCTGGCAAGGGAGGTTTACAAATGGATGGAGTTGAACGACGGGCAGGACATGACTCAGGAACGGAAGCTACATGCTCAACCGGGGGGCCTACAAGGTCGGGAGTAGTGAAATCAGGCGTGGGAAGGATGCAATCACTATCAGAATCATCACTAAGAACAAGGACAGGACTGTCGACATGTTCTAATTTGACGTTCCGAAGCATTGGGGTGACATCCAATGTCATCCCACGTCTAGCTGTAGAATCAACTACATTGTCCTTCATTCCATACACGCGATAGTTTCCGGGTGACAAAGACCACACCTCACCGCCAAGAGAGTCACATGACAACTGCGCTACAGTGTGAGAGACCTGCCTCGAGACTGGGTTCATAACATCCAGATCCAAATGCAAAGTACCTTCCACAATCTGAAACCTAGAAGCCAAGCGAGACCCAGTAACTCTAGCGAAGCCATCCTCCCCCACTACGAACTAAATAGGCACTGTTGCTCCATCTCCTCGAATTAGAACCGCATTAGGGACGGCAACGACCGAGGTAGCCATGGCAACCTAATCTCAAGAGGACGCAATACAACAAACCTGTAACCGAGGTGCAAAATGCGGAACAAGTTAAATGTAGGTACTGAATTCCTTGCATAAATAATGTAGGGTTCTAGGACTACGTCAATACAATCTGCCCATGTCATAACTCCAGACAAGCCGCCATGTAGTCGTTCATGAAGGCAATGTAGAACTGAACCAAGCCTGATGGTACACGTTCAATTCAATTAGTATCTGTTCCCAGTTATAGTGAACACAATACGATCCGTAGGTAGTTGCAACTAGGATGATATTTAAATGCACAACTTACAATCATTTAATTAGACTAGATGTTAAAAGTAAGCGTGGTTGTATGCGCAGTCCCTATGTTTATTATGGAATAGAAAAACACTCTTTGAACAGATTGAAGTATTCCAAATGTAATTTGGAGCCTGTAGGCCCATAACTACATTTCATCCCGTTTATTGTACTGCCGGTGGTCGACTGTCAAGAATATTCAATGATTTTCAGCTTCATTTTAAATGAGCCTTGGCAGCCCTACGAATTCCAGAGACCGTCCATCCATTATTCAAAGGAGGCCCGCAAGAATGGAATGATGCCATGAGTAATTGTAACTTGAATTTTAAACTTGCAATCATTCGTGTTTATTGGCATGTCCGACGGGTTTAACACCCCGTCGGACTGAGTTACTAGGTCTTTCTGCCGCCCGCACTTGAAATAAAACATGACTAGTAGTTATCATACATAAAATGGAGTAGGGTAATTAGTATTGCGAGGAGTGGAAATGGTAATCAATTCCTACATCCTTTAGAATGCCAAAGAGAAGAAAACGACAAGCTCTGTATTTTACAAACCCGAAGCGCTTGAAGAAGTCTCGGATTATGAGGGAGTTGCGATCAAATGCTAGGATAGCCGATGCTGGAGAGACTGCAAGGGTCCTAGAATTTGCTGGTGTAGAACCATCAGTTAGCCTTACCAGAATTGTAGAGGAGACGATGGGGGAAGGACTTCCAGAGAGTTCCCCCCCAGCCCGCAGCGAAAGCGGAAGTACACCTGATGAGGATGCTGGTGATCATGTAGAAGGATCGAGTAGAGAAACCACTCCAGAGAGAGGTAATGCAAAATGCTCTAATTTTTGGTTAGACTCCTATCATCATTGTTGGATTTCATGAAGGTGTAGTGCGCATTACCTTCTGCATTGGGTAAAGGGTATTACTCCAGCATATCATGTTTACGTATTGGCCCAGCTTGCGTCTTGTGGGCACCTCTTTTCTTTTTGAGTCACACAGAAGATGTGTTATACAATTTCATTGCGTTGTGTGTAGAGTAATGAATTAGACTACGAGACGTTTTTTTTGTCCACCGAGGGACACCGTATTTTTTATCTCGAATTCCGCGGTCCGATTGCCCTGTAAGCAACTATCTAGAGACAAAGACATCTGTTTCATTAAAGAACCCAAAACCGTGACCTGCGAGAGGAAGTCTGTTTTCAGTGTTCTCTGAAGAACCCAAAATTGAGTTTAAAGTGGAGTGGGAGGGTTTTGGATTCCCCCGAGTGTATTGCTGCCGCGACGGGAGTTTTATTACACGGCTGGATTTTGGTTTTCTGCGGGTGCATTGCAGTCACGACGGGAATTATATTACGCGGCAGGGTTGTGGGTTCCGGTGAGAGCATTGCAACCGCGACGGGATTTGCATTATTTTGGGAGGTACAGAATACAAGGCAGGCATTTCTTTTTCCGCCATGGTTTCACAGTCGCAACAGAGTTTGACCTCCAAGATTGGGTTTGTATTTACGGACTGGCATTAGGATTCACGGAAGGGTCACGGGATTTATTAATTTAGGGTTTAGGGGTTCCGACAGTGTCTGAGCTCTAAGGTAGCGTCTATAATGGCGTTCGGGGTTAAGGACTCAATGATCGGTTACGGGGTTGCTTGAGGGCTTCGGAGGCGCGACAGTTTAGTTTTCTCAATCTCTCTTGTCAACTTGAATCGCCTTTGATACGTGAAGCACAGAAGTTAATGTATGCGCATCTAGTCCACTTGACCACTGACGTCCAAGATCGCATTGACATTTGCATTATGGATTCTAGCAGGTGCTACAAGGCGGAAACAAACCACGGAAAGCGCCGTAAAAGCGGACGAGGAAGTGCCGAATCTTACCCCAATGACTACAACGGAGGCGCAAACGGGGCAAGGGAACGAGAAGAATCAAGAGGAGACGACGACGACCACAAGAGGTAAATCCCTGCAATGGATTACTTATCATCTCGCAATTGGCACCCCGTTGGAGGGAGTGCCACCATCGGCACTCCCTCCAAGGGTGTGCCAATTGCGCGAGCAGCACCTCGTTGAAGGGAGTGCCGCCATCGGCAGCCCTCCCAAGGGGGTGCTGTCGACGCAAGCAGCACCCTTTTGGAAGGGGTGCCGATGGCGGCACTCCCTCCAACGGGGTGCTATTGAATCAAGCAGCACCCCGTTGGAAGGGGTGCCGCCATCGGCACTCCCTCCAACGGGGTGCTATTGAATCAAGCAACACCCCGTTGGAAGGGGTGCTGCCATCGGCACTCCCTCCAAGGGGGTGCTGTCGACGCAAGCGGCACCCCTTTGGAAGGGGTGCCGATGGCGGCACTCCCTCCAACGGGGTGCTGCTTGATTCAATAGCACCCCCTTGTCTCGAGTCACTCCCTCCAAAGGGATTCTGTTTGCGTCCTACCTCATTCTAGAACCACTGACAACTGGTTACACTTGTCATTTGTACTGAGATTTTGTCGTTGTGTAGGTCAATCGGAGGATATGACAGATGCTGGAAGGAATCCTTTAAGGTCTGGCCTGGAATCATCATCACAGCCTGACATTCTCGAGTCGGGTGAGTATCTTTAAACACGTTTTATTAAGATATTTTTTTTGTGGCCCCGTTGCTAACGAAGTTTGTATTTACAGAAGAAGTAGACAACGAGGATGTGCAGACCTCCCAAGACGCTCATGAGGCTGATAAGGCAACGACGGAGATGACAGCCAAGGAGCTTGGCAAGGAAATGGACAAGATGGTCGTGTAGGAGTCGGTGAATACGAACGTGGTGTTGGACAAGCTTCGTTTCAAGCCAAGGGAGAAGTCCAAACTCAACATCCCGCTCTGCCGAATGAAAGCTCTAGCTGCTGTGCACCCATACTTGAAAAACGATGTGATGGCACTTGGCGCACATTTCGTTAGTACCGGATACATGGATGGCCATGGGGTCTTCTATGTCGCCTTGCAGGACAACAAGGGAAAAACGTAGGATGTGACCGACGCCGAGGTAGCCAACTGGAGTCCGTTATGGGTTGCTGCAAACGAGAACTTTGAGAGGGAGCTCCAGAAGGAAGACGCGTGGAAGCAATTCTCGGGTAAAATGTTCTTCGTTTGGGATGGTAACCATTGGCTCGCGGCCTAGCTACCAATCATTAACAGAGACCATGGAGACAATCCAGCATAGCATTATGCGGTTGAATCAATAGTTTTGGAGGTCAACAGCCAGACCGGGCCACTTCTCACCGCATTGCACCAAGTAAATTGGTAATCCACAAGTCATAGATCTGTTTTGATAATGCTTATGTGGGAAGTGTGATTGTTATTCTGTTCTAACATCAGTGTGTTGAAACAAGAGAAACCAGACGTGCCATGTGAAGTTGAATCTTGTCCATAAACTCTACCGACTTCAAAGTATTGATGGCCAACCCCTGTCGTATTACGAGAATCTAGTTTCCAAGGAAGAGCTAGCTGACGCCGAGAAGAAGCAGAAATCAAAGACTTGAACTTGGTACACCTTGACGTTAGACGGCTTAATTGGGGTTCTTTATTAGGTATTTTCATGTTGTATGCTTCAGTGATTTGCAAGATGCTGCTGCTTAGTTGTTGCTTAGACATTGCTCAGTCTCTGCTTAGTCGCTGCTTAGTTGTTGCTTAGTTGTTGCTTAGTCGCTGCTTAGTCGCTGCTTAGTCGCTACTTAGTTGTTGCTTAGTCGCTACTTAGTCGCTACTTAGTTACTGCTTATTCGCTGCCTAGTTGTTGCTTAGTTGCTGCTTAGACGTTGCTTAGTCATTGCTTAGTCGCTGCCTAGTCGTTGCTTAGTTGCTGCTTAGACGTTGCTTAGTCACTACTTAGTTGCTGCTTGAGTCGCTCCTTAGTCGGTACTTAGTTGCTCCTTAGTGGCGACAATAGTTTCCTTTCGGGGTCTTAATATGGAGTGCCGATATCGGAACCTCCGTTGGTTGTGGACATCACAAACGAGTTAGTGGAGGACGATGCTTGCTGTGGAACTGGCTGCCGATGTCGGCACTCTAGTTTTATCAACCGCCATATTTTGCATTCTTTTTTTCGTGGTTGTCCTCGGGCATTTGACCGTGATTTCTCCACCGCTAACTTCGTATTTGGGCTTCTTCTTGGTCTTGCAGCAAGAGCTGGGTGAGGCAGTAGCTCATACGACCAGGAAATTCAAGGAGAAATATCCGGAGAAGTCAAGTGAATGGACTACTGGGAAGTTGTACGACGTCATTGGGAAGGCTGTGGATAAAGTAAAGAAGGACATGTCATCTGATGTGAAGAAACAACTACCAATTGCTGATCCAAGGCAAACACCGCAATTCCTGGAGCAAGTTCGGATTCACTATGAGAACCGGGAAGACGATCCAGAGATGTCGCAAGAAAAGTTGTGGTATCTGTCAACCTCGGTCATGGACGCGGCGATGAAAGTGAAATGGCTGGAGCGATGGAACAAGCCTGCCTTGCTTAGGGAAGCAATGAGGTTCCCCAAAACCAAGTTTCCTGATCATGCTTTTCCGGAGTGGCTTCACAAAGCCACCTGGTGGGCTCAGGTACTTCATCCTACCTTCACTTCATCTTTTTGGATTTGATACTGCACTCGATAGAGTTGTCATTAATTCCCTGTTATAGTTGGCAAGTGCTGTGCAGGAACTATTCGATGCGGCGCTCTCTGAGCTGGACGTCACAATCAATTACCAACCATTTGGTGAAAGTCCTATTCCTAGCATCGCTGATTATGTGGAGCAGAATCGGATCCAGCTTTGGGACACCGCATTTGCCCATGAGTTTGATGGCAAGGGAGTTCACAAGAATCATCCTCCTGAGTATCAGGTCGGTTTGGATAAGGCTATGGCCAGGGTCCTCTATCGATATTTCAAGTTCGTGTTGTATGCACGGAATGCCACATCAAAGACGCCATCGTTCTTCCCAAGCTACTTGGACACTCGAGCGGAGAATTGCATGATATCGGAAGAGATCGCCAAGAAGTGGAAGAAGGAACATTGGGAAGTTTGTGGGTGGTACATTGACTGCCCTCTAAACAATCCTCCTCCTTTTGAGATTGACTTGAGGAACCAGGTGCAACCGGATCTGGTTGGGTTGAAGACGGTCCATGATTCACCACGGAAGGAGGCACCTGCAAAGAAGATTAGGGGCTCAAAGAGAAAGGCCGAGGAAGAAGCGAAGAAGAAAGCTGACTCAGAGGCTGTGGCTGCACAAGAGAGTGCCAAGAAGAAGGCTGACTCAGAGGCAGTGGCCGCACAAGAGAGTGCCAAGAAGGCTTCTGGACCGTCTGCAAATCCGTTGCCAGATGTGGATATGGAAGTGTTGGAGGTGGTGAAGCCTAGAGCTCCGCAGCCAACTCCTCGTAATTCTCGAAATCTGGATGTTCTTGCTCCTCATGGGCAATCAAGCCCCTTGTCGTTTACTACGCAAAAGTTGAAAATCACAGTGGCCTCTCAGAAAGCAGCTTTGTCACCTGGATCATCCCAGAAATCGCTGGTGTGTGTTCAAAATTCTAGCCTCTATCAGATTATGGAGGCTCTTCCAGAGGTGCACTCTTGCCTCGAGATGCTTAACAAATTCATTCTGAAGGTTAGCCTTTTTATTCACCTGTTACACTTATGTATTCCTCTAAATTAGGATGCTAAGTTATGGTTTGTTGCTGTTCTGATGCCTTGCCATTTCACGCTTCAAAATCACTGCCGTATGTTGGCTTCAAGTGATTCTTCATCTTTGGTGTCCACGTCGTGTTGGTGCTACAATCTTTCCGTTTCTGTGCAGCGTGAGGCAAATGCCAATTTTAGTTCATTTTTCTGGGATCATTCTTAACTAATTTTTTCCATCTTCTTTATCTTCAGGTTAAGAAAGAAGACGGTGCCAAGGCTTTGAATAAGTCATGTCCACATAGTGGCTTTGATTTGATTCTTGGCGATATTAAAGATGGCCTTTGGGTTCCGTCCATTTCAGTGAACCCCGGAGATGTCCCTGCTTGGAATGAGTACTCATAGCAACACACTGAAAGTGTGTTCGAGTTTGCGGAACATTTTCTTCATGGTGCGGGTGCCATTCTGTTGTTTGTCCCAGATGTTCCAAAGATTCGGACTGATGTGCTCTCCTATGCAAACGGATACAACTTCATTCTGCATCGAGAGTGGTGGGGAATTAATGACCTTCCCTCTGCATCGTTTTACAACGCATCAAATAAGGTAACTATTGTCTACTATTTGAGTTCCATTGTTGAATTCACTGGATTGTAATTCAGTTTTGGCAAGTTCTCATAATGTTTCATCGCTATCTCCATTTCCAGAGCAGAGGATTCCGGATTCAACTCTTCGTTCACCGTGCTATGGATGCTAGCGAATTCACTATAGCGGCCGGCCAATCACTTGCGGAGTTTAGAATGGGAGTTGCTGAATCTAATGTGTTATTCAATTTCACAACTGCGGCCACTCAATCCATGAATGGATCTGTTCCGTGGAGAGGCGCCCGTGAGAAAGATCCAGTCTTCCTTCAAATGCTGATCGAGGCATTCACGAAGCCGGGATCTATCATCCTCGATGCATTTGCTTCTCTTGGTGAGTACTCTACTGTCTTCTGATGAATTTCGCATTTTCCGGGTCATGTATAATACTAAATTCCTTCTTTCCAATTCAGGTAATGCTATTCAAGCTTGCAAAGTTATTGGACGACACATTGCGGCCCTCGAAGACGACATTATGATCTTCCAGGCTAAGTTGCACCAGCTCCAACAGGTCGAAGCTCCAGTTCCAATGCAACCTGAAGCTTCCGAGCCTCCATCATAGATTGCACTGGACGTCCCTATTCGGCATATCACGAAGAAGAACAGATTTAGTAAGTACGTCTCTTGCTTGATCCTATCATCTTTCATTCTTCACTTCATGATCAATTCACTAACACAAACTCCTTTGGTTCAGACTGATGACTGCACTCCGATCTCCGCCCAAAGACTATTTCATGGCGCCGTGGGACTCAGATGTCGCCAACTTGCAAGCGGCAGAGTCTTCTTCGACCTCCACGACTAGTCCTCGATGTTCTATTCGATGCCTTTGTCTTTTTATTGATGACGAGGCAGACGTTGATATGGAACCAAGACCAGCATCTTCTAGCAGTTCCTCCTCTTTTTCATTTTGATAATTTAAATATCACCCGGATTTATTGTTTGAATTCTTTTTCCCCATCTTACGTTTCCATTTGTAATGCTCAGCATCTGTATATGTCAATGTAATGGTTCTTCTTAGTGTCCATTCAAAGTGCAATTGAATTGAATTGTTCACCTTAAATATCTCAATTCTTCAAAGTCTTTCTGCCTTGGGCTACGCTCTCAAATACTGTGGAATAATTTAACATACACTGCATTGAAACTCGAACCCTCCAAAATTTGAGGAACTTTATGTGAAGTCTCCCTGATTTGAATTGTCACTTAGTCTCTAACTTATATTGCAATCTGTTTGCTCTATCATCGGACAATGCATTCAGAATTTAATTTTTATGAATGCATATTTGCGGAGTTCATTTCTTTTCTCTTCAGTACATGAATAATTCAACAATAATTTCCAATTATTGTTTAACTGTTGGAAACTGCCTCATGGAGTCATGGTTGCAATTTTTTTAAAGAATATGAAATGGTTCTATTTGGAATAATGGTGTGATAATATCCAGGGGTACCTTACTTTATTTTAAGGAACTCCTCTCGTGGCCTCCGAGTAACAACGGCTATAGGGTATCCACGGCCATAGGATAACTAATAGGTTTATTCAATAAATTGCTTTAGTTTACCATTTAACCACTTTTGTGGCCTATTACCGTGGTCAATTATTTCTCACATTCGAACAAAAAACACGGCTATAGGGCCCTACTATTGTACTTTAGTTTTCTATTTTACATTTTTTTTGGCTTACATTTCATTTTAAACTTTTACTTTTATAAAATATGCACATTTTGGGAGGGCCTTAGGCTCGCAAAAGTACGCTCACCGCTCTACGCTCACCGCACGCAAAATAGCATCGTCCAGGCAAGCCCCCCCCATTTTGCTAGTTGAAATAAATGTGGAAGAGACTTTCTTTTGGAAGAGCACCCATCCAAGAACATGGTTAAAATGTACTCAAATCAAGCAAACATGGAGCAACCATGTTTCATTTGTATCAAAAATAAAATAAAATAAATTAATTAATTAAAATCAACAGGTAAGCTACCAAATACCCAAATTAGGAGGCAAATCACCTTGCCATGCTTAAATGCACTGGCTAAATCAATCTTCAATCTCCACACTCAATTGTTGTCAAGGGCCCAGATTTCAAGAGCCTTCTTCGGAATTCAAGGCTGCCATGCATACTTGGCAAGGGAAGTAAGGCAAAGCAACGACGCGGAGCTGAAGTCTGAAATCCTCGGTTGTGTTGAAGGGCAGGTATAAACCTGGTTCTGTGATGGGGGCTTGGGCAGGCAGTGAGCTGGGTAGGTGGGGTTGGAGGCATTTCTTGAAATTGGTTCAGGACTTAGGCCCGTTTCACACATATTTGTCTAGTTGTTGTGGACGAAACTATAAGCCATTTGATTGGTCTAATTCGATATTTCGTCCGCTTGGGGTTTCACACTTGGGGGACGTCCACTTCGTTGGAAGTCCACGTCATTTGTGACTCCCGCCAAAAGTAGAAGCGGAGTGGTACTTGTAGCGGACAAGTTTGGGGTCACCTCACGAGGTGACCCCAAACTTGTCTAGAGGACAAAACACGATGCACAAGGAGCACCCTTCATGAGCGCTTGTTTTTTTTACATCGTTTTGTCTGTTGAGGTTTGCTTGGCTCCATCAACGTTTTGGAGAGGTGCGGCTTGCACGACTCTTGGCTTGCACGTTCTAGAGAGGTGAGGGCATGAATTATTTTTCCTGAAGCTTCATGAATAATTTCTGTAAACTACTTTGACCTGTACAGTAGTCAAAGGAAGACTTGGGTCGCACTAGCCAGAGAAAACTATTTACTATGACAAATATGTGAGCGTTTAGGGTTTGGGAAATACTAAAACAAATACTGTGGCAAATTCATCGTTTAGGGTTTGGAAAAAATAGGATTTGGAGAATGTTCCTGAAAACGGATTTTTGTGATTCCATATTCAAAACTCATTCCATGGAAAAATTGCAGAGCTGCAACTTAGATACCTCTCTTGTGATGGGATTGGAATTGCTTGGGAAAGGTTGGAGCAACTGCTGAAGTATGTTTAAAGTTGTGGCATTTTTCGTGCCAATGCTCAAGTTGTTTTGTGGAATCTTATTGCATTAGGTGAAGACTCCAAAGGAACAATCACATCATCTGGCATTATTAGTGAAGAAAGACCAAAAACGAAGGAAGAAACTTTAAACTGCTGGCATTGATTACGATTATCCAGAATTGGTATGTTGCTCATCAGTCACATTAGTGCATTGGGAAATTGAGAGTGCTGGACATGTTCCTCTATATTTATCTATAGTAGAACTATGAAGCTTGTGTTGTTATTTTGTATGGAAGCTGAAATTCCAGTAGATGGTACATCTGCTTGCTCTCAATGTGTTTGGGTTTTGTGCAGAAAGCCATCATTCCGCCTACATCTAAGAAAATTACTTTCAACGACAACGAGGATTAGGTGTTACAAATCAGTAGGTTGTTCTGTGACTTGAGATCTTTTCTAGTTCAAGTTTATTGAGTCTGCACTTGAATGTTCCCAAATTGGCAATTAAAATGTGTCATTTTCACAAATGTAAGCTTGTCAATCTACTCAAAGTGTAAAGGCTAATTCAATGTTGAAGCAGGTAGCAATATGGACATATATGTCTGTTCCCTGACATAAACTATTTCACCTCATATGCTGATGCTTTGTAACATTTAAGCTCTCGAATGTTGCAAGATAAGAACCCAAACTCATTTTTGTTATTTTGGCAAAATTCAGTGTGCTAAAATGTGACGTTTAAGTTTCAATTGTTTACATGGGAGTTAGGGGTCCAAAAGCAATAATTTCTAAGTTGAGTGGGATTTTTCATGGTCCAGGGTCATCATGCACCAAAAGTTTCCTTCCGAGTCACGAACTGATGATAGTAACAATCAGATCTCTGAATCTCCTCAGGGCTTTTTGCACATGCTATATGGAGCAAACAAAATTGGTGACATTAGAACTCACAATTCTGAGGGAAATCCGATAGAAGAAGACATCTCATAGCATGATACTATTCATGAGGAAGAAACCCAAGTTCCTCCTCTGAAACGTGCCAGAATTTCTAAGCAGAAAGGTAAGGCAAAGAAGAAAGGTGCTTGATCCTCAAAGACCAAAGATGATGTTGACAATGATGATGAAGAAGAAGGCGGCAAACGAGGTCCGAATTGGAAGGACCATTGGATTGTCAACCTCATTCACTTGAGGGGGATAATGCACGAAAAATTCTTAGGCATGAAGAAGCAAGGTTTGACTCTATGTCTCATGATTTTGTTGAATTTCAGATGTTTTCAAATGTTTTGCACTAAAAACTTTTGACACTTCATAAAATATTATAAATTTTATTGTATACATCCATTTCGAAAAATTATCTAACTTTGACAATGTTTTTTTTTAGATGTCGACAACTGGGGTGTTCTATACACTCACTTGGTTGCAGCTTGCCCTGATTTTGATTGCAACAGTGATGCTTGTCGAAAAAAGTGGAAGAAAATATATGATGACTTCAAGGCCGACTACACCGCCAATGGCATATCTGGTAATGATAGGTCTTCCAAGTGCAAATGGTATTCTCTCATTAATGGATACATACATGACCGTGCTAATGTTTACAAGTACGTTCATGCTAGTGCTCAAGATGAGGACCCTAATTACAAGCAAGAAGAGACTCAAGAAGCTTCGGAAGACACTGTCCAAGTACCTAACCCTGTACCAAGTACTTCTCGAACTCCAACGGGTCCGAAGAAATTTGACAAGGTAGTTATACAAGAGGCCATTGTGCAGATGGTTGAGCAATCTAATAGGATTGCTCATGCTGTGAAAGACTCTGAAGCAAGGAAACTTCACTACAACAACGACAGTGTTTTATGACTGCAAAAATATGACTGAGGATGACTGGCGACTACTTGCAGTCATATTCTTGGAGGTCAATACCTTAAGGAGAAATATGATTGCAAAATATGAGTGCCAGTCGTTTTTGGGCCTTGTACTTCACGGGCATATATTATACATCCGTTGGGAACACCAAAGTATTTCATAGGGAACGGTAGGGAACTCGTTTGAGAACATTGAATTATATTATTAGTCATATTTTCATGGTAGTAACATTTTTTTGTTTTTGGACAACCTAAGAAAAACATGGGCAATCAAAAAAAATATAGACAAGCCATTGTTTAAAATTTTGAAACCTAATCACCACTTTTTAAGGGGTTTGAAACCCTAGCCACCACTTTTTAGGGTTTTGAAACCCTAACCACTACTTCTTTTGACTCTTTTTCCTTACCTTTTGTTGTCTCTTGTCTCTTTTCTCTTTGAGTTCACTCTTGTTTCTTAATTGTTGTGTTTTGTTGCATCTTGAGTTCACTCTTGTTTCTTAATTGTTGTGTTTTGTTGCATCTTGAATTCACTCTTGCTTCTTAGTTGTTGTCTTTTGTTGCATCTTGAGTTACTCTTACTTCTTAGAGTTGTTGTCTTTTGTTGCATCTTTACTCTTGCTTTTTTTTTTTTCTTCTTGCATCTTAATTCTTTCTTCTTCTTATTTCTTACTTTTTGTTCTCTCTTTTTCTTTTTTGTTTCTTTTGTTGCATCTTAACTTTTTGTTGTTGTTTCTTGTTACCTCTTAGTAGTTGCTCCTTATTGTTTCTTGTGCATCTTAACTTGTATTTGTTGTTATCTTTTAGTACTTGTTGCCTTTTTTCTTCTTGTTCCTTGCATCACCATTGTTTTTCTTCTTACCCTAAATTTGTATTACATATTTTCTATTGTTGTAAACTTTTGAAGATTGAACTTTGTTGTATGTTCATTAAAAATTAACCTCCTATTTGTTTAATTGTGTATGCAGGCAACAAAATTGGAACAAAGTCGTTGGAGGCTATTTGCAACTTACTTCATATTATTCTAAGAAATATAGTCTCTATTGACTTGTGTAAATAATTCATTGTGATATACATATTTTGTATTTGTGACTAATAAATTATAAATGTCATTGAAAGGAGTCACATTCCTTCTTATATATTCCCTCTCTAATATAATTGTTTCTTGTATATCTTTAAAATCATATGTATTTGTTTTTAACTACATGAAATCTTTTATTCAATTGTTAAATCATTTTAATGTATGATTGCAAATATGCTTAGGTATCCTACAACCGTTGTATGATTAGTTCAATTCATAATTCAAAATACATATCAATAAAAAAATGACTACTTGTAGTTACAAAATGATTATAATAATTTCCAAAAAATGACTAGGTGCTCTCAATATGACTGAAAAATATGACTAAGAAGAGTCGTTTTACAAATCATCAAAAAATATGACTCATCGTAGTCATATTCCACATGACTGCAAAATATGACTCACCGCAATCATATTCCACGTCATCAAAAAATATGACTCAATGCAGTCATATTCCACAAAATATGACTGACTACAGTCATATTCCACGGCATCAAAAAATATGACTCAACGCAGTCATATTCCACAAAATATGACTGACTAGTCATATTCCACAAAATATGACTGACTAGTCATATTCCACGTCATCAAAAAATATGACTCAACGTAGTCATATTCCACGTAGGATTTTTTCATTTACCCGGGCAGCTCAAGAAAAAGTCAAAGAAAGTCAAAATATACGCCTTGTTGGCATACTATGGCTAATTATGGATATTTATACCCCTCAACTTATATGACTGCCAATATGACTGATGTATGAAGCGACTGCTTCTAAACGACTGCTGCAGTCATATTCCGAGTCATCTACAGTGATTTCTACGCCAGTCATATTTTTTGATTTTACGACTGATTTTGCAGTCATAAAACACTGCTTTTGTTGTAGTGCTTGCTTTGTTGCAAGGGATGTTGGCCACCATGAATGATTTTGTGAAGAAGTTGTAGGTCAAGGTTTGTCCCTGAAATTGTCATGCTTGGTACTTGAGCTACTCTATATTTTGGTTATCATATACTACTTGTTTGTATTGCTTTAGTGATTGAGGACTTCAAATGTGTGTTGCAGTAAAACCTTCATTTTCTATACATGTGCTTTCCTTGGGCTAGGTGGAGAATGAGATTACAATATCAGTAGTTCCTTACAGTGTTAGTTATGTACAAGGTGTACTACTTCTCTTACATAGAGAATATGATATGTTCTGATCCAAGGGAAATTTATTTCACTGCAATGCCTATATGCTTACTTCTTGAAATCTATACTTTTCAACACCTTATACCTTTATTTATCAAATTTCAAGTGATGTTCATGTTTTTTATAGAATATTTGCAAATATTATATAGAAATTTTTCATTAAATTAATTTAATGATTGATACTAATTTACATAAAATGAAAAAAATATTCAAAAAAATTTGAAGTCATAATAAATAAAACATTAAATTCAAAAAGCATGAATATAATGAAAAAGAAATAATTTTTGCATTCGGTAAAACTCATTCCATGGAAAAAAGGAATTACAACTTTATAACTTTTCGGAGCTAAAAAAATGAACTACATTACTAAATGAAAGTCAGAGTATCCCACCATTCTATTGTATGATTGAATCCTCCCTACCCTTGATCGACCTTTGCTTTTTTTGAGCATTAAGTATTGTATAAGTAGAAGAGCATTCTGATTCAAATTGATGAAGACCTCTACATAGGGAGTTTCTGTGCAAAATAGAGCAATGAGAGAGGCAAATTGCATAATGAACATAGCTACTAGTTTTTTACGAGAAGGGTCCATCTTTGGCAAAAAGAAATTTAGAGCAATAGTGTGTACTACGTGAAAGGATCATGCACAAGGAGCAAAATAATGTTTGTAGATCTTATAGTTCTATTACATAAAAGCTTATGAGATCTTCCAGTTTTGAAGAGAGAAGTGGAGAGAACAAAAACTAAAACTCTTCTTACATATACATTTTTAGATTTTTTTACTTTCTTTATAATATATATTTTTTTTTACTAGTATTTTATCAAAGTTCACTATAACTTCACTATATGTTGTTCAAAGTGTTTGTTACAAAAATTTAGATTAGTCTATTTTTGAGATTGCATTTTCAACATTTGTCAGATATTTAAAAAAAATTACTAGTCTAATTTTATATGAGAATTCCTAACCCTCTCTTTTAAAATGACATTAAAATTATATGTATCACAATGCCACTTCCCTATTGCCATCCATCCAAAAGAAAAAGAAAATAAATTAAAATGACATTTTAATTTTATTGTGTATAAAACTTTTCAAATTTGATATATATGAAGGAGTGCAAGAACTTTGTTGTGGTATGAGAAATTTATATTTTTCATTCAATTAGAAAGCATTATACACAACAAAGTGAAAGGGCTTTGTTTTGTGGCGTTTGGTTGTGCAATGTGCAATTTACATTTTTTTCACAAT
This sequence comes from Rhytidiadelphus loreus, assembly GCA_947034895.1. Lineage (NCBI taxonomy): Eukaryota > Viridiplantae > Streptophyta > Bryopsida > Hypnales > Hylocomiaceae > Rhytidiadelphus > Rhytidiadelphus loreus. The sequence goes on along the minus strand of OX344765.1, from coordinate 8,730,567 downwards.
TAAACGTAATTTAATCCAAGTTCTTCAATGGATGTCCGGTTTAGGGCTTTTTTTTCATTTTTGAAGAAGTGTCATAGTGGCGATATAAAATGTTATAGTGGTGCTCCAAATTGCAACATTCATCCACTTATTGGATGTATAATATAGTTTTCATCCACAATTAGGCGATTTCATCTAATATTTTTTTTAATTTCAAAGTTGTCTGGCGATTTCATTCAATTTTTTTGGCATTTTTTATAACCTTTTTTAGGCAGATTTTTTTTCCTGGTGCAATTTGGCACCAGAAAGCCCCCCCCAAAAGCCCTATACTCCGGTTCCATGTGTGAAACCATGTACCAGACGGACAAAATCAATGATGACATGGCAACTTCCCTCCACACCAAGGCGGACAAAGTAGTGGACAAAGAGTTTTGTCCAGTACCCACTGGACAAACATGTGTGAAACGGGCCTTAGTGCCGAGGGTAGTCTGTCCCTTTCACGGATCGCAGGGATTTTGTTTATTTCGGATTGCCATCATCAAATCGTTCCCTGAATTTTCGAGAGGTCTAGGAAAGCATGGCGATGGCGAAATTAATAATGGCGGATTGGTCAGACCCGGAGGCGTCGGTGCTTTTGTCGCAGTTGCAACAATCGTTGCGTTTTTTGTAAGGCAAGATTGCGTGAGTTTTGCGATCTGAGGCTTTGGCGGTCATTGCCATTTTCTCCTTGCTGTTTAAAGGTTTTATGAAGAGAGTGGAGAGTGAGATTTATTGCTGTCTTCAATTGCATTTGATGTAATGTTGGTTGCCAGTAAAAGTTTGCTTGATTCCCTTTGGCTTGGTATGTTTTGTTTGTGTTCCGTATTGCAGGGTAAATCTCATTCTCCATTCTCTCATTCTCCTCAGGACACAAAAGGGGTTGTCACACCTTCCTTTCGGGCTTGCACTTTCATTATTAGTCCGCGCAGGAATTAACCAGGTGATTCCGAGGAATCACTCTGGTGACCTTGATCTCTGTCAACGTTTATGCATTCGCAGTTTGCAGCTGAGAATCATCAGCCACTTGCAGGGCATTCAGTGCCATATTTTCAGAAGTGCCGTGTGGGAAAATTAGGGTATGAGAGGGGCCGATATTCCTTAGTGGATGCGGTCGTTGCTCTGTTGTTAGCCCAGAGCAATCAGGAGTCCAAGAAGGGAACAATGGTGCTTCCGTCAAGGGAGGACGAAACGGTGCTGCGATCGGCTCCTCGGCCTTTGGATGTCCACGCCGTCTTTGCCAGTCGAATGGCTGCGGCTGGAATCCAACCTCACGATCGAATTGGTAAGTTTTGGACTGTGCATGTACTTGAATCTTCAAATGTTTGAATTGGTTTGGAATTATGGTAAAGGTAACTACACCTGAAAGCAACAGTTTAAGCGCTGCGCATAGTTACTATTATTGGTCAAATTTTTGTAATAAAATCTTAGTGTCAAATCAAAGAGGATTCCAGTGCACCAAAGAACGCGTTATTTATTTGGTTGCTACATGCAAAAGTTATAAAGATTCAAAGTTTTATTCGTAGATGACCTAAACCTGACAAAAGATCTCACATTTAGGTGGTTCACATTCTGAAAATCAATATTTGCTCATCGTGCGAGATTTTAGGGTGCTGTATTTAGGTACGTGTCTCAGTTGGGTACCCTAAACCCTAAACCCTAAACCTTGTGAAAGTGAAAGTGAAATCACGAGTTGTGTGGCAACAGGCAGATAGAGTTTAGCTTGCAATGGCGTGTGTCTGAATTGACTGTTGGAGTGCAGCAATTGCTGTGTCCGGAGGACCAGACAGCATGGCGCTGTGCTTACTGGCAAGGCAATGGTGGCAAGGATTTCGCGAATCCGGGATTTATGCCGAGAGGCCGACTGGCATTGTGGTCGACCATGGACTGCGTCCGGATAGTGCTGCCGAGGCTTTGCGAGTGCAAAGTTGGGTTTCAAATCTTGGTCAGTTTGCAGCCTGGCCATTGAGATTTCACCGTCATCATTATAACTCTTACCAACTACGGTTTTCTTAATGAGAACTGCTTTAGCTCTGTTTCAAGAAAATTTAGCAACAGGGTTTGGGGGGTTTAGGGTTTAGGGTTTAGTATATGATGGCATAGAAGTAGTCTTTTCACGTGCGGTGATGGGTGATTTATATCTCGATTAAGCAATGGGTAATGAAGTTTGTGCATGCATTGATGCAGGCATGGAGTGTCATGTGCTCAAGTGTGAATGGTTAGATGGACGACCTGATTCTGGACACCTTCAAGAGGCAGCTCGTAACGCAAGGTTCTTCATTACTTTTGTCATGGTATCATGTTTTTACCGCCTTTTGTGAAGGGAGAGTTCGGTCCTACTTAGAAGAATGCGTTACCAATGTATTAGGTGTTTGTATTCCAAACTTCATTGAGTGTCTGCTGCAGGTATTCCCTTATGGAACAGACATGCTGGAAGCATGGCATCGTCAATTTACTTACAGGCCATCAAGCCGATGATCAGGTTTATTGCCCTCGTCGTCTTTGTGCCTTCTCATTTTCTGGGAGCGTGGAGTGGTGCTACTTGACGAGGTTACTGTGAATGTTTCCCTGCGAGGAATTACCCAGTCCTTCTGAGGAGATCCAGCAGCTTTGTGAACAATCACTCTGACATTTCTATGGTTGGCAATCTTCATCAGGCAGAGCTCTTCATGATGAGGTTGGCACGCAGCAGTGGCATTATTGGCTTAGCGGGAATGGCCTTCGTGTCTCACTTTTACTCCCGGCGGCCGACGTCGATGAACCACACCGGGTTGTTGTTAGTGAGGCCTTTACTTCATTTTTCCAAGCAAGACTTATACGCAGTATGCCCCATCATCCTTACCCGTTTTTGCAATGGCATGGTTCATGGCAATGAATGCTTTGAGTTCAAACATGATTAGAACGTCAATTGTTTTTGCCTTGCCGTGCTGGAGCTTGTAGAAAATATCAGTTATGGCTGTAATCTTATTTTCCGGTTCTGAGTACATAATTATCTACCGTTCTTTGGCTGCCTGTCTTTCTTCGGATGTTTTCCTTCAGATCAGAAGCTCAAGCTTTTCAACTCCGTTAGTGTTGTGTATTCTCGGATGAAGAGTGTTTACAAATATCGAAGTTTGGGGGCTGATGCCTTGAGACTTAACTTGTATAAGTGAAAAGTGCTCTTATCTAGGCAATTATGATCAGGTATGTAGGGATGCAGGACAGGAGTGGGTTGAAGATCCTACCAATTCAAATCTCACATTTGCTCGTAATCGCATCCGCCAAGTTCTTTCAGATCCTCTTTATGGTGAGTTGGAGGCTTTGCTACAGAGTTTTAAAAGTTAACTTCTGGATTGGATGGGTTTTGCTTTGCTTTTCGTCATTTTTAACTACGTCATCTTGCCTCAGAGATAACTCTCGTTACTCTCCTTCTCATTTCTGTTGCTTGCAGACGATTCTAGGCGGCAAATTCATCACTTGATAGCTGCCTGTAGGCAAACACGGGCAGTCCTTGACAAAGCCAGAGACGAACTGTTGGCGAAGACTGTTACGGTCTCTAAAGTGAAGACCTAACTCCTCTTCTGTTGCTTCCATGCTACCCGTGTTTCGAAATTTCAAGTGTAGTGGTCGGTAATATTGTATGGCGTTGATATAATTTTTTTCTCGAATACTGGTATATGAAACCGGCTGTAGTAGCAGATTAAGGTCTCTGACCTGGTACTTTGTGTGACCAGGATTTGGCGTATGTTGCGATTGATGTGAACCTCCTTGCATCCAGTAATGCAAGCGATGCAGTTCTTGGCAGAGCCTTGGTGGCCGTACTGCAGGCTAGTTTTTTTTCAGTATCTGGTTAACAAACCTGAATAAACTGTTTAGTTATCGCGCTGCACATTACTGGAAATCTTCTGCATTGGTATTAAGTAGTTGCAATTTTGGTTGATACGCTGACATGCTGTCTTCTTGGGTAAGGGCTTCAGTTTGTAGCGCAGAGGGAGAAGCCACCTCGTGGAAAAGCACTGAAGATATTGATGGACAAAATCAGTCAGCCCCCTTTCAAGGTACACTCCATTGTAATTAACCTGCACTAAATTGCGAGCTGGGAAACTATCATACAACTTTGACTTGATTTTTCCATTCTTGTCCACTTTAATGGGGATTCATCGCATAATTTTTATTTAACGCTCATATCTGTCATTGATGCTATATGCATTCTTATTTTATGTGATTCCGTACTCCATGATCTTTGGGGCTCACAGACTGCCGTGATGTGCAGGAAGCCTTCACTGTAGCTGGTTGCCATGTATCGCCTGCCCCAGGCTCTAAGGGTTCCAAGGTCATGGTGTGCTTGTCTCCCGAGTCTCCAACTCCTGCGCTGGGATCGGATTTGATGTCGTGGGAATCAAGTTCAGTTGTGACATCTACAAAAGTAGATTCAAGAGGTCCTCATTTAAGGAATCCTGAAGACGTACGTTATGAAGGGGGCAAGCAACCGATTCTCGATGCCAGTAGTGGAGCACCAAATGTGTTGGACCAAGGGAGAAAGCTTGGACTAGTCTCAGAGGAGGTGGCTACTCTATTAAACTCATTAAAAAACGAGATTGCTGAGACTATGAGTAAAACCAATATAGAGTGTAAAAAAAGCGAACCAAGGCATAAGGAGGTTTTATATGGATTAGATAATCGTAGGCAAATGCTTCCGTTAGCACATACTTGCTACTTTATGAATAGGTATTTAGTTTCCTGGGGCCCAAAAGTAATACCTGCTAAGTCGAACGAAATACAATGTATGACTTTGAGCGGCGATCAAAGAGGTAGATGCTGTCTTTTGAGGGACAAACCAGCTGCATGGGTCCGGCACTACCAGGAGACAGATTTTGACCATCTCACTCGCGTTCTCAAGACGGATTTCAAATCCAAGAGTAATGACAAGGTTAACAGCTGGTGTGTCTATCGACTCGAGAGTGATTTGTATGGTGCGAATGAAGAGAAAAGTCGGCTAATGCAGCTGGAGTTGACCAAGTCTCCCTATAAGAGAGATACCAGTCAAAAACCCAAACCTCGAAACATCAAGAATCCGAAAGTCGACCCGACTTATTGCGGCGGTTATGTGACTTCGAAGGCTCAGCGAGTCCTGGCTATTCTCCGGTGTATCCCGAAGCCTGTGAGACGAGGACTACCCGTACTTGTGAATGCTGAAGGTTTACTACTAGCAATTCCGGTACAGAACTTATTTCTTCTCATTTCGTGGTGCAGCTTATCATTCTAAAGAACCCTTGTTGAGCACCCACCCTCTGAATTGGCATGAAAAGATATCCCTGGCTCCTTGTTTTGCAACGTGAGCTCAATTTGAACTTCAAGGCAATGAACCATTTTCTTGACTTGTGAGAGAATGTGAGAGCTTTAATTTGATTTGCTGTGATGTGGCATGGACTCTTAGTTGGATTTCTTCTCAAAAGTTGCCAAGCTACTACTAAAGAATTTTGTGAGGGTAGGATAGGGATGCTTTCTTTAGAGATAAGAAGTTTTGCAGGAATTCTTACGAGGGAAACGTGTTTTTTGCAGACTCTTGGTTTCCACCGCTGCCCTTGGGTGGCGGTTTCTGCTGTCGTCCGCCCTAGGATACCTCTAGGTGGTGGCCATGCCTCTTGGACATGAAACTGGGAATGATTCTCAGCTAAATTTATTCTTGGATGACCAGCGAATTTCCTTGGGCTCATCTAAAGCCCTGCCTAGCAGAAGAGGGTCTAGTATCCCGTCAACAACGGTCAATGTAATATCCTGCTGATTCTGCTTAGCAGAGTTCTGGTAGAACAGATGGACAACCTTTCCAAAGGTGTAGCAACCTTCTCCTGCAAACTCATCTATGTTCTTGAGGTTTACGGAATGAAGCTGCAGTTCAATCGAAACTGTTACAATGGTTTCTCTTGTCTTTGACATTACACATGCAATGAAATAGTGTTTTGACCTGTGCAGCCCAGGTGACATAAATTGTGACATTTCTGCTAGAACTTGATCGCAGCTGTTTTTCAAATGGAGTTTATAGATGGAGGTTTTAGCCATTTCAGAGAAATGATTCTCCGACTTGGTTTGATATCTAATACTCGAGCCAGATACTGTAGATTCTCCCATTGGTCTCTGATATCTCATGGCAGATCATTGATGCTTCGCTAGGTTCCCTTTCAACTCCTAAACGCCCAAGGCATTTTTTTCAAACAAAAACCACTCAAACTGCCATTTCTACTATGACCCAGAAATACAAAAAACATTATGTTTGAGACATGTGCTAAAATTTTTGTGATGTTTGATTGTATGAATTGAAAGATATTAACATTCAAAGTGAGATTTTTTTTTGTTGAACCCCAATTGAGAAGTTCAGATGACTTTGATTGCAGTTTGTGAATGATTTTTGCACTATGGATTTGGAATTTCTAATTTCAACATATAGTAATACACATTTGGCATATCTTCACCAATTTTCAGAAGTAAATAAGGTAGTATGCTGTTAAATGGCACCTGACCTTAAAGCACCATTTAGAAGGTTTGTACATTTCGAATTTCAGTTATGTACCTATTTGGATGGAGCGCTTTCAGAAACAAACTTTGACCTTTGATAACTTTTGCATACAATATCCAAATGTGGTGTTCTTTGATGCGTTGGAACCTCCTTTCACTTGCCAACATGAATATGTGACCAATTTACAATGTCAAGATGTCTTTAGAATTCACATTAGGGGTAGTCACACCTTCTTCACTTGGCAATTGGAGAATGAAGAATGGAAGCACGGTGGCTTGGAGTTGACTTCATATTGGTAGAATATACTTAGTCGGATATATCTTCTGCATTCCTAGTCTTCACCTCCAGAGGAAGATGTATCCAACTAAGTATATTCTTTTGTGCTCTACACTTTCACCTTTTCGTTGCCACTTTTACCTTCATTGTTGCTGATTTTCTTCCAACCTTACGCCTATAATCTTACATTTAGGTAAATGGATTCTCTATTTTTTTCATTCTCCACTCTCAACACATATTTTAGGGGTGTTACACCTTCTTCACCCACCACGGCTTCCCATTGGCTCCTCCAAACCTTCACCAACTTCTCATTCTCCATTCTCCAAGTGCCAAGTGAAGAAGGTGTGACTACCCCTAATATATTGCACATTTTTGCAAACACTTTTCCTATCACACACCAACGACACTAGGATGCGAGCTTGGAGCGGCGTGCTTGCGAGCTGTGAGCGTGAAGTTTGCAAGTGTAGAGCCCCCAAATTATATAAATTTGGTGAATAAGTTCTAAAAAAGGAAAGTTTTCAAATTATTGCCTAAAATAGAAAAAACTTACTATTTATAGTAAATTTTTGGACCTATGGCCGTATCTCCTAAAACCGTGGATTGTGTTAAATTCTAAATTCATTGTCTTAAAATTTGTATTTTCTATGAATTTAGTCTTTACTCCTTTTAACTTTCTTGCAAAAATGTTCTAGCACTTATGACATGTGTAGAATGAATAGATAGCTTGAAGGTTACTGAGAGATGAATACCTCATATGATTGTGGTAGGCATCTTGCTCCAATGTTTGAATGTTTAGGGTAAAATGTTCAAAAATCTGAATTTTTATTTATTGGCGTCATTGTAAATTTGTAATATCCTGCCACGTGTTCACATTTAGAAAACCTAAATGGTCACTAGATGAAGAGAAGGGTTAGGGTTTAGAGGTGCATGGTGTCCTTCTAAGAAAAAAGAAAAGGGTAGGAAGTGAGAACTTCAAGGAATAAATTGAATGAAAAAAGGTGGAATAAATAAAAGCACAAGGAAAAGATGAAAAAAAATATTATTGAAATATATGGAAGGGAAATAAATATAGAGAAATACAAATGGAAGGGAAATGAGAAAAAAATGGAAGCCATGTGTTTCCAAAAAAAAAAAAGAGAAAGAAATGGAACTAGAAATGGAAGGAAAATGAAAAAAATGGGAAGGAAAAAAAAAACTGAACAAAAGGAAAGGATAAGGGTTTAGAATTAATAAAAAAATTAAATAGGCCCAACAAATTCAAAATGGTTTGAGTGAAAATTGTTTTTCATATTCATGTGTAAAACTCAATTAGGTTTCTAGGATCACTCATATGAACTCACCTCAGAACATTGTACTAATGAGAGTTCTAAAACATAATCCTAATTTCCTATACTTCATAAATGCTTATACATATTCAATATCTTGATCCTCAAATCATTTCAATCATAATATACTTAAATGAATACAATACGAATGAAGTACACTTGAAAATGTGTCTATTGCTATTTAGGAACTGTAATAATTCTTGCTTGAACTAGAAGTAGCATCAACTCATTGAAACTATGATTGGGTGCATGAATGAATTTATCTTCGTTGACATCCATCTTGCAGAAGTACCTATACAAGTAGTATAGGTGTTTGCAATTCACGTATTGCTGTCGACCTCCAATAGCAGAAACAACCATACTTACAAAATCTGGACATGTGCACATGGGAAACATGCCCATTGTAATTCGATAGACATTTTTGTTATGAGCTACCCTTGTCTCTAGCGACACTATTGCACCTAAGCCCAGTTTGGGGATTAAGGTTACTTCCAGAATTTGACCTTTAATGTTTCCTATATTCTCCCACTTATTCCGTTGTTCTACAGTTGGTGCATTTGCAATCCTTCGAATGGTTCGGTTGTTCCTAACCGTTGGATACGCATCTGCATTCTTTGGTGTTGGATGATCAAATAAAACAGTCTTGAAAATCTTTGACATACTGAAAAGTCGACGAGGTGACAGTACATGACGTTATTGGAGTTGGAATCCTGCATGTTGCAAGATCAAAGTTTCCTTTCTATTCAGGTGTATCCCTGATAGAACTGGCCAGACCTCCGGCACTTCTGGCCAATCGATTATCCACTTCCGTTTAGAGCCTTTCACACATCGTTCTATATCATCCCCACAAAACCAGAAGTCGACCACCACCTCTCGCTTACTTCCATACTCTACTTTCCTGCCTCGATATGTTGGAGCTGGGGTTCCCTTTTTCCCCTTTGCAATTCTAGCAGTGCACTTGATATTTGACCCTTGTTGTTGTGCGTGACATTTTGCATTCAATTTGTAGCTAATCCTTGCAATATGCCACTTCGATGTGTCACAGTCACTTTCACACGCAACAGTGACATGTGGAAAAGTATTAGCATCAAGCTCTTTACCTTTCTCTTGCAAGATCTCATTATAAGTTGTTGTAGACCTCATTCGGACACGCGGTTGACTGAAATTCACTTTGTCCGGTCTATGTGAGTCTCCATCATCTCCAATGGGTACATCCAGCTTCCTCTTTGTACTTCCAAAGATTTCTTCTCCTTCCAAATGCGGTACACGATTTCCAAGCCCCTCTGCTCCCGATAAAGTATTCAGTGCTTCTACAATTTTCTTTGGATCTTTGCTTCGTGTGGCAACCCTCAACTTCAACTCTTCCTTAGATGGACCAGAACCACATGCATGACCTCTAAGGTATGCTCGGTAGTTTGTCATTTGCATCCAAGCACGAATATTATTGTCACAAGTAGCATCAAACAAGTTGTTCCCTCGTTTTCCGGACATTTGCAACCACTTGTTATGGACCGTTTTAGATAAATTGCACGACGGCAGGTCCAACATCTCTTCTAAATTCAATTTCTACAAATTCCAAAAAGTAAGAGGGATAGTTAGCACTTCACTCTTCAATGTCATAGACTTCTACATTTAGAGACTCAATTGTGGTCCATTTTATATGTCTTCCCATGAAATGAAGGACATTCAAAGACAGTCAATTTCAAATATATTACCATATATACAAATAGAATAATACAATATATAGCCTACTTTTTCATAAACAAAAATAGTCACAATTTATTTAGAAAACAACTTAGTACTAGGACATAGTCACATTCCAAATATAGACTCCTAATCATTAGAAGTTTGGGTGAAGGTATTAAAAAATAAGAGGTCCAAGAAACACCAAAAAAACAACCGTCGGATCTGACGACTCTTTCTTCATTGTTTGGAGTACCCTCCACAATTTCAAGCTCCTTCCAAAATTAATCAACTAATTTTTAAAATATAAAATTTATTTATTCCTTGGCAATTTGTCACCAACTATAAATGAATAAAAATTACATCCACCAATATAAGTTTAGGGTTTAGGTAAAGAAATACACCTCCTAAAATTGAAATACTCAAATGCATTGAAATAATTCACTCACCATGTCCATAAAGCCTCCCCATTGCCGATACCGAAAATGCCAGAACACCAAACAATGATCTAAGTGATGAAGCGATTCTTCATTTGTTGCTCCAGATGATAGCCACCACGATCGTATGGCAATGTAACGTGTCTCTACCTGGTCCATGTTCTTGGAATCTTTGTATTGTTTACACAAAGAAATATGTTGATGCTGCAGCGCTTCTTTAATATACTTCTGTGTGTGTTTATGAAGAGAACTACTCCAGTGCAGCAAACATGTTCTCTCACGATTCTCCATTTCCTCATTGGCAGAACCATTGCCGTAGACAATACGGACCGCATTCCAATTGACCATGGCACTATCTGCCATGAATCCTTTAAAGTTTGGATCAGCCACTCCATGTTGCTCCATCACAGCATTTAAGCTATTCCAAAACTGTACTTGCACCACGGTATCTTCGGATTGCATATCGCACACTGCAATGGTCACCACCTTCTTGTACTCGACATCATACACGTGGCAAGCCATTGTGGTCCACTCCTTTACGCGCTTTACATGATCAAACATCAACCACGCATTTTGTAGATTACCTCCTGGTTGCATGTGCTTCACGAGATCCACTCCACTTCCTGGGCCTTTGGTGAGCATTTAAAAAATGTAAACCTTCTCCTTGCCTTGACCCGGAAAGACGTTGTCATGTATGAATTCGAACTTGGACTCCTTCTTCATTGTCATAATGTTGTCAATGATCCCTCCTCGATTGTTTGAGCGAAACGAAGAGATCACATTCCGAATACTTGGACTACTCAGATATTGGAAGCGACCCATAATCACTTCCATTTCCTCGCCCTTTGTGGGCGCTTATTTACCCACCCTTGGTAAATCGGCGAACACAACCAGGTTCTAGTTCTATGATAGTGTCCTACTCTAACGGGTGTCTAAGCGTCAATCCATTGTGCCTTCCAAGCATGGATCTTTTGTGCTAAATTCCTAATTGTGACTCCCTAATCGTGGTTCTAATTGACTCTTATGTTGAATATCTTGCTAGGTTATGTTTTATGTTCCTTATTTCTAAAGTGTACTCTATTGCCCTAATGGTAAGAGGTCCTCTCACGCCATTTCTAAAAACCTAAGGCTCGTTCAATTTGGACTCTCTAATCACCCGCTATGGATGGATGAAGTTTTGACCGCAAGGCTATCGAATTTCATCCATGGTTTCCTATGGCTTCCCAACTCGGTTGAGGTCGAAATTTGACCTACGGACCTGACCCCCTACTACCTAGCTAAATCCTAAGTTTCTACTTGGTTGGATGAAATCTCCCCGATTTCATCTGTCCCGGGTCCTAAACTTCATCCGTCAATATCTTGGTCGTCCTAACTCTGATTCCTGAGTGTCTTATGTTTTCGGGAACCTCTTGGAGTCTACTCTAAGCCTACCTACTCTAATCTGACCTGACCTGGACCTAGCACATTTAGCTCTCGGCCTTCCTATGTTTTTAGCCCCGCCGGAGGATGGGAGAATAGTTAGTAGTTTACCTCGGCGTGGAAGTCCGTCTCCCAGCTTATAGCGCCTTCCCCTTCCTCCATGGCAAGCGGTGAAAGGCAACCTCCTCCTCCAAGCTAGGGAGCGCAGTTATTGATCCTAGTGGCCAACGATGGCCGTCCTCCTTGAAAGAATTCCTTTTCCTTCTCTCCTTGGTTCTCCTCGAAAGAATTCTTTTTCCTTCGTCCCTCGGTCCTCCTCAACCCGTATGCCCCATTAAAGGGCCCGGTTGGGTGTGCCTTCCTTGTCTTGAAAAGTCAAAGGGGTGGTTAACTACCACTTACGCCCGGAGAAAATGCCGTGCGCGTAAGTTTTCTCCTAATGGAGGGAGGGATTCCCCCCTTATCTCCACTATAGTCTCCTCTTCCTATCTAAGCTCTACCACCTCCCCTTCTCCCTCATTCGAAGGTGGTTGCCGTGGTTGCTTTTTGCAGGGAAGTGGTGGTGTTGCAATGACATTGACGCAACTCCTTGGTCTTTGACTAGCTTTTAGTTACCCCGGCGTGTAGGCAAGCGTTTGTATTGTCTTCCTATCTCCTCGTTAGTTCCCTTCTTCCCCCTTGCTAACCCTCTCTTTTAGCTTAGGTCAATCCATTTTGGGGGTTTAGACCCAACCCTGCAAGTTGAGACCCCTCCCTTGGCAGCTGGACCCACCCTGGTGACTGAACCCAACCCCGCAGCTGAGCCCTCTCCAACGACTGAACCACCCCGCAACTGGACCCCCTTCCCGGACTGAGCCCCTCCCCGCAGCTGAGCCCACCCGGCGACTGAATCCACCCCACAGCTGAGCGACCCACCCCGGCGACTGAACCCAACCCCGCAGCTGAGCGACCCACCCTGCGACTAAACCCAACCCCGCAGTTGAGCCCTCCCCCGATTGAGCCCTTTCCCCGTGACTGGATCCTTACCCGGCGACTGAGACCCCTAACCCAACGACTAAACCACCCCGCAGCTGAGACCCACCCGGTGACTGAGCCCTCTCCTCGACTGAACCCACTCCGCAGCTGAGCCCCTTACCCGGCGACTGAACCCACCCAGCGACTGAGACCCATCCCGCAGCTGAGACCCCTTTTGGTTTGTTTTTTATGAACTATCAAAGCACAATGGCTACTACTAAATGGATGGTAGATAGGCTCTCCAAGACTTGAGTGACAGTTTTTTTAGACGCTAAACTTTGAATAGTTCCCAAATGTTTTGGAAACTAAACTTTGGAACTGGCCACGAGGGGGGTGCAAAGCTTCGCTGTCAATTTGGTTTTAACACCAAATTTAGGACTGCCGCTCCCTGGAGGCTCAAAGCTCCGCCATTTGGTGAATGTTTAACACACAATTTAGGACTGACTTGGACACGGAAAGGTGAGGTTTGGTTGCCCCGGAGGGGAACTACTCCACTCTTTTCCAACACAACGAAAAGATGTGGCAATGCGAAGTGAGAGACTTGGTTAGTAACGTAAGTAACGCGTGGTTAGTAGAAAGGAGATTAATATACCATGGACAACATAAGACTAGAGGCCCCCCAAAGCGGCATCACCAAGGTACGGTGGAGGGTGGCTCTAGGGTTAATAAGGGATACACAAGAAGGACAATTGGATATACTTGGGTAGAAGTAAGGCCCTCAAAGAACACACAAAGTTTTACAAAGAACCAAAGGTGAAGGACCTTCCACGGACCTTCAACACTACAATGAAATAACAACAAAGAAAGGAGCAAAGTGCTCAAAAACACCGTGGGGAGTTTTGGCAAATACCAAAACATAAAAAGAGGTCGGACCCATGGACCCAAAACAAGCATTGGGGGTGTTTTGGGAGAGAGAAGGGCCCCCTTTTATAGGTTTCCAAGGGCCCACTCCCCCCCTCGACGAGTAACCTCATCCATCCGGATTTTCATCCAACTTTGAGATTTTCACTTTAATTTTGGGTTTTACGCTGGCCCTAACTTTTGGAGTTTAGCTCGGAATTGCAAATGGATTGCGCCAATGGCTTCAGAATGCCATTTTTAGCCTAAAGGATCCCCTACCCCCTATTTCTATCACAAAAAACCCATCGGAAACTAGTGCTAACTAGGGCCAATTAAAAGGGTAAAAACCTAACTTTTGGGGTTTACCTATTTTGGCCTGGGTAACTAGCTAGGGCTGTTGGGAAGGCTCTAGGGGGTAAGAAAAGACTCCTTGATGTCTTCGTTCTGACTTCGTACGCTCCCGGGACGCCGATCAACCCCGCAAAGATCTTGCCGTAATTATTAATTGGGGAATGTTGTCAGTTTCAGTTGCTTCCCGCTATTGGAACATCATGAAATTTGTCGGGGCGTGTTATTAACATAAAATATGCTAGCCTAATTTTTAGTGAGATTTTACCACGGCCTGGGTATTTTCCATGAATTTCCCAACGTGGCCTTTGGCGGTTGACTGCTCGGAAAAAGACCCTTTGGGGATCAGAAAAAACCAAGACTTTTGGGGGAACCTCTCATGGAGTTCCCCAAGCCACGTGCCAAGTCTTGGGCTATTCTGGCACATAGTTGGTGGCGAGGTGAAAACTGACTTTAGTTGAATCACCGGCAGTCAGGGAATCTTTCACACATGAGGGAATCTTGGTGAATGGATTTTGCCGTGGATACCCCGACATGTTCCAGATCCAAGAACACTATCCGGAAGCTGTGGATTCCTCCATGCGGCCTGTCTGGGACAAGTAGCACCTGTAAGCTAACAACTTGGTTTCCTACTATTTCGTCGGTGGAATGGAGAAACTAGAACCTATCTTTGGAGATTTACGTGGGGACCTCCCTAACTCTCCTAAGACTAATTTAGCCTATCATGGTCTCATGCACTAAGTTTGGGCTATTTTGGGTAAGTTCCCAGTAGCCCTATTGTTTTCCACTAATTACGGGTTCTAACCTATGTACAAGTGGGTTTTATGGGTAATCTATGGATAACAGGCTATTTATGACCAAATACTATATTGGTATGTGACATACCTATTTTGGTTCTACACTCTTTTTTGGGCTTTTTGTAGTACTTTATGCCTTAATTTGTAATAAACTAAAAAAAAGAAAACAATGAGTCCCAAGTGACAAATTTGGGGCTCACACCCTTCAGCATCTTCTTCTCACCTTCTCCGTTGTGAAATAGATAATTAGTTAAGAAGTCTTTACTAGCAAAGAGAACAATTGCAGAGTTTGTAGCCGACGGTGTTTTCAAAACTTGTTCCTCTATGAGTCCAAAGATTTCTTTTGTGGAATCTCTGTACATCCCCTTTGCAACCGGGTGGTTGTGCTCTCCGAAGTGAATAGCGGCCCTACTCATTTCAGGATTGTCACCAAAATAGTAGTACATCCTAACATTGCAAACGCTAAGACAAGAAGGTGGTATCTTGCACACCTTGCAGACTAGCGTAGACTCTTTAGGAAGACTATTTCCAACTTCAAAAGGATATGGTGTGAATCCGGTCCACTCTGTTTCATTCTTCTTGGATGTTCGACTTAAGTAATCACAGTAGGGGTTCACACAAGCAAGATGGCTGACACAAAGAGACTTACGGAACTTGAGATTGTCGGAGTTGCTAATGTTTGTAGTTACAAGCCTACACCACGGGTGTCCATCATACCGTTTGTCCATTCCTTCCAAGCTCCTCGCCGCTGATGAAGATGAAGTAGATCGGCATGGTGGCAGTTCAAAGATGACATCACTGTCAAAAACGACTAGAAGATACGACACAAGATGGTGTTTCATGACAATCAGATCCATTGTAGACAACTCATTTCTAGATCGATGCATGTTTGCTAGTTTCCGCAAACAATCCATTATGCTTACTTTGGTAGTTGAATATGCAAGCAACGGAGTACTAGACAATATAGATTGCCCCTGACTACTCAAAGGGCTGCCAGATATAGAGTTCAATACAACCTTCTTTCCAATTGTAGTTCCAATAGAACATCCTGGATTTCTAAGAGTCAACTGAGGAGACTCTCCTTCCGATTCACTAGATAGTTCTATGATTGGATCTAATTTCTCTATCTTCACGGCATGAAGGAATGAAGACTTCAGAACAACCGGAGAAGATAGAGGACCTGCACTAGGTGAAACAAGTTTTATTGCAGACGGCATATCTACTGTTGAATTCTCTGACTGCCGACTCCAAATCTCAGAGGAAACATTGAGCATGGGAAGAGGAAGACCGTATGCTCTATAGTTGCCAGGGGAAAGGTACCAGCAATGTCCTTCATCTTCCACGGATTTCACAACAAAGACAAATTCACTCACTTTTCCCGACTCAGACATCCTTTCTTCTTCAACATAGATAGAAGACTCTACAAATCTAAACCGGACGTGCAAAAGATGACTGGAAACTCTAGCCTAACCCCCATCTTCCACTGGAAATAGAAGAGGTACCTCATGACCATCTACCCGAATGCAAGCCATTTTGAGAAATCATGCACGGAGCACTCAGAGAAGAGGTCTATCAAAATTCCTATGCTTGGTATAAGCGCTCAATTGAACTTCTATACCCTAACACAGACCGTCACCGTCAAATATACAGAATGACAATGTAGTTGCAGTAGTCCAACCGTTATTTTCATTTGTGTTTGGAAATGGAGCTTTAAAATCACTTTCCCGTCAAAAAAAAGCCGCCACCTCTCTCACTTACAGTACCATTATGTATCACAATATTCACTTACCATGTATTATTGTCCACGGCAGTCGAGGAATATAAAATTCCTGTAATATGCCGTCACTTCCAGTTAGTAATTTCTATCTCCACTACCCTTTACATTTTGTAAAGTATTCCTAAGCTTGCCTAGAAATTTGACAATTTTAGCCTTGTCTGCTGCCGCCTTCTAGGATCATTGTACATTCATTCCTTAGAAGAGATTTAAATTCAATAAGGCCGCCTCTTGGACCCCATTTCCCATTGTGCGAGGTGTCAGACCTTGTTATAAATACACATCACCGGAATGTTTAATGTTCTCGGCGCACGAAGTCAACTTTCATCTTCCACGTTGCCACAACCATTATGAACCTCTTAGATCAGTGTAGTACGTCACATTGTAGGCTTCAAGACCATTCCTTCAAACACTATAAAAGAAGGCATTTCAACTCATTAGATTCATTTGCGTGTTCAATTTCAGTATGCACCGCAGTTGAGAGTGATTGTTTCTTTAGAGTCATCTTTCTCATGCTTGTAGAGCATTTTGTCACGCCGGATCCTTGTAAGTTGTTTTCAAAGAGTAAGAGTAGGCGTAGGTCCTTGTATTTCTCAACATTTAGAGAATTGAGGAGATTCAGAATGACCCGTAGAAAGAAACTGATGTCCAAGACAAGCCATTCCACCCAAGAGGATCTTCGCAAAGTGTTACGCTTTGATATTGGAGGTACCAGCAAGGAGAACAATGTAGGCGTGCAAAATTTGGATGCAGCGGAGGAGATGTCCGTGGATACAACAGGTGGTCAACATCGAAGAGGACAACAAGCCGATGCAAATGTAAGTTACAATTGCTTGGCACCATTTCTTTGTTTTCTTTGTGTTTGCATGATCACCATGATTGCATATGTTCAATGATTGCAAGGATCATAGACATCTCTTGATGCTCTTCTTGTGCTTGCAAAGTTTTTACAGTTTTTTTACTTCTATCTTCAATGTTTAAACATATACTGGTACTTGTAATGCCTCTGAATCATTTCTAGTTGAATGAAGCTTTATTTGAAAGATGCATAGATGAATAGTTATAGACATTGAAGAAATGACAACAGTTCATGTCATAGTTTAGAAGCTCGGTAGATGCCAAACAATTCAAATACAAGTAATTTCTTAGGTTTTATAGATATGGAGGCAATAGAAACATCAGTATAACATTGAAAAAGCTACCCCTTTCTTCTAGGCTTTCTTGGTTCAATCTTAGAGTATAAAGTTCAATGAAAAGGGTAGCTGTAGAAGCTAAGGTAATACCTCCATAAGGCACCTGTGTCCAAAATTGTACACCTCCTCAAATGTGTACTATCCGTACATGTGTTTTTTCATTGTATCAAAAATGTTCAAGTAGTGTACATTTTAGGTGATGGGATTTTGTAGTGCCCGATGCATTATAACTTCATAAATTTATAACTAATTCAAAAAATCATTAAACATGAAAAACAACTTGTGTTAGGTTAGAATTCAACTTTTTTTTTGGTTAGAATTGACTTAAAATTATTTAAATAACTCTCACCTCTTACCTTATGATAATAACTCATACCTTATTTTAATAACTCTTACCTTATCACAGGGAAGGTAGCAAGCTTTACCTGATGCAACACCAGGCAAAGTGTATTAAGTTTCCCACATTCTATTGTTCATGAAAGGGTAATATGAGGTCATCATGTGGTAAAGTGCAAATTCAACAAACACATAAAACACAAACAGACAAAGTCTAGTATCTTTCCCACATGGTAATACATTTCCAAAAAGACCTTGGTTTTACCATGTGGTTCTTTGTTGAGGACATTATCCCATAAGCATTGTCTTTGGTGAGACTCCCATCAAGTATAATACACAAGACCCTCCACCTCCCAACCTTGAGCCATAGTTCATCTGTGAGAGATTAAATGTATAAACAGTTTTGTAAGTTCTATAATATGTTTTGTATTGTACAATATTATACAGTATAATATATACTGTATAGTATTATGTATTATGGAATATACGATAATGTATAGAAGTATTGATAGTCTCACCTCTTTGTATGTTGTAATTTGTCACTGCTTTAACCCATTCCCATATCCCATTCCTTAAGACAATCCATTATTAGAATACCATGAGATAATTGTTATAATGCATCACCATGTGGTAATGGCTAAATTTTTACCGCATAAAATTTCCTTCATATTTGGGGAAAAACCTAAAAATACTTTATTGAATCCCATATCCCTTCCAGTGCTCCAACTCCTTCGACCAGCCAGAAGCATTAAAACAGACATTTCGGAATTTCGAAATGACGGTCTAGCCGCAAGCGGAACGCGGGGCGGGAATCTCGATGAGGCAAGGTCTAGAGTGAATCCTACAGCTTGGCTAAATAAAAAATCGGACGTCATACCGTTTGCACCCTGAAAAGATTCTCGGTGGTGCGCTGGGTGGGGATCTAAAACTGTGTGTTATCGGAACTTCCTGGCGAAGATTGAATGGCTCTCGTGATTTCTAAGATTTTCAAAAATTTGCTAGCTAGCTATTTTTAGAATTCCATATATGACGTGAAGTCCAAGTTCTCACCGAACCGGCAGCAAGGACTTCAATCATTCCAGTAATCCAGTACACAGAGTGATTTCTTTCGGAGCGTGAGTTCTGAACAAATTTGAATGTTCCCAGTACTACAGTTGCGAGTTCTGAACAGAGAAGATTTTCCCGGTACTACTGTCTGTGCAGATGGACAGCATGATCCGAACGACTCGGAGCTGTGCGCGCGAGGGTGGAAGTTTACAGCCTGAAGGTAGTGACAACAGAAGTGGCCGTCGCGGGAAGAAGGTATTTGATTTCTGGATCTTCAAAGTTCTTCTTCAATGAGGCCTTATTATTCGTGAAGTTGTTCCATTCCTAGAATTTTTTTAGATTAAAAATCACAATATGCTTGGAACTCCAGACTTCTTGCCAAGGGATCTCACTAGCTTCCGAAGCCAGTCAAATGGATCGACTGATCTGAGAAACTGATTCGAGTGTACTCTCTGAAGTGAGCAGTCCTTCGCTGAGGTTGTGGTTTGAGTTTTGAAGCGCGACAGTCGAACTGTCTGAGGTTTTGGTTTTGGTTTCACATTGAATTTCAAAGCGTGCATAAGTTGAACGTTAGATTTCTTGCTAAATGATGCTCCAAAAACAACGGGAATCTGAAACTGGACGTGCATCGAAAAAATCCCCTGCCACTGCCGATTGTTCCTTTGGCTGCTCGAGATGAATAATCATCTTAACAATCTAGCGTAGGCATGGTGCTATAAAGATTCCCAATAGGTTGGCAAAAAAATTATCGTCAAGGACGCCGAAAGGGGGGGTGCCGCTGAGGCCTCCGGTGTCACCGTCGGATCCGACAGTCCAGCAGCTGCAATCGGCAGGACCCCTCGTTCCTTGGTCCAGCATGCTCCCGATCCTCTCTCTGAAACTATTGTCGCGGTTCCATCAAGCTTGATTTTTCTCGCCTATTGCATTTGTTTAGCCTTGATTCCGATGTTTTGTTCATCTGTGAAGGACCAATTTTCGTAGCTTTCGGCCGACTGGTCTTGTCAATGCCCCCACGTCGAGGTATATTTGACGTTAGTTCTGGTTTAGATCATTGGATAGATCCATTGCTCATGCCCGTGACCTAGATTTTGAATATGGCGAGGTTTTGGATCAATGTACGTGATTTTTGTTGCAAGCCCGTCTATTTTTTTGGATAACGTTGGGAAATTGGGGGTATTGCCACTAGTTTCTGGGTGACCGTTGGATCCGACGATCAATCAGAGTTAGTCTGGTTGACCCTTAACAAATCATATCATTCTTTCTCGATTCAATTTTAGTTGCAGGCATTCATTTAAATTTTTGTCCCCTCCATTACATTGTCCTTTGCAGTTCAATAGCAGTATTTTGGTTTAATAACCTTTTTTTATGTTGGATGCTTAAAAAACAAATGATTAATAAATCGGAAGCAATTGACGAGTGAACTACTCACATAGTTGTCTTATTTAATCAAGAAGGATCATGATTAACGAATAATTTCTCATAGACTTATCTAATTAGGTGGAGACCTCTTAGTCTCATGTCGTGCATGTTAAATTTTGGTGGGGGTCCAGTAAATAGAGACTTCTCCATTGTCGGATCCGACAATCACTTATATACAATCTGCTTGACCCCCCCACAATTGTATTGAATGGTTAAGAATATAAATTGAGAGGAAATAATTTTATCATTTTCGCTTTTATTGAAAATTTTGAGCGAGTCTTGCTTTGTAACTCAAGTTGTCATCAATTTATTTCGTGAAAGTTATGTTTAGATTTATTATTAAGTTCCCAACATATAAATGCAATGAAATCAGTTTAGTTCTTCAAAGTTCAGGTTAAATTTATTATAAACTCCATGCAATGTGGAAGCTTCATTATAAGGATTTTTTTTGAAATTTTGTGGCTCTTTACTCTTGTACAATTAGGATCGTCTAACTAAAATTGAGTTTATGAAATTTGATGTTTTGACAATAGGGAGGACGTGGAGGCAGTAGTTCAGTACCCAATCTTCAACTTGAAAGTTTGCTCATGGAAAAAGTCCTTCTAAGCCATTCACACCGGTAAATACACCCATGGACATCTCTAGTGATGCAAAAGAGTTTGAAGCTGAGAAGGAGGACGTGGTAAGTTTTGATGACGTCATGGATGCTGCAGACCGAGCAGTGGATGCCTTTGAGACCTCGGTACTGAGTTGTGTAAGTGACACTGGGGCGCGTAGACGTCGTGAGCGTTTGGCTAAAATCTTTATGGTGGCTCGAGATAGGAATAGGCCGATTAGGTTTATGTCTCCTGAGAGCTCTAAGACTGAGTACAGTTCAGATAGTGAAATTTCCATCACTATAGATGGTCCTGCAATGCAGGACTTCTCTCAAGGTGATTGTAGCACAATTCAGGGTAGACAAGAGGTTGTCATCATTCATCTTAGTTCAGACTCGGAGGTGGATGCAGAGTTGTCTACCCGGACAACTCGACAAACTCGACGTCGAAGACATCTAGTAGAGGGTCCCGTCCGTCTAATAGAGTCAACTTTACCCTTTGACTTTTTCAAAATTTACCCCCCATTTACCTAGGCTTACTTGGCTGCCATGTGGCAGCCACGTCACAAATTTAGGGCGACTTCGGGTGGGGGCGACTACGGGTAGAGGGCGACCGCGGGTAGGGGAGACCGCGGGTAGGGGCGACTGCGGGTAGGGGCGACTGCGGGTAGGGGCGACCGCGGGTAGGGGCGAGTGCGGGTAGGGGCAAATTTTGTACTACAATTCAAAACTGCCACTTTTGCTGCATTCATCCAAAAAAATAGATTTTTTCTTTTTTTAGAATCTAACCGTAAGATCTTGTACTTCACTTGTCTAAGATCACGTGGTAAAAATTTCATGAAGTTTGACCGTATAGATTGGAAGATATTAACAATCAAAGTTGGAAAAAAAAATTCTGAACTGTGACCTGCAATTTCAGTTGACTTTGACTGTCATTTGTGGAAATTTTTTGCACTACATACTTTGAATTAAAAGACACATACGTTGAATAAATAAGTTGAAAGTCTAGGGAAAAATATTCACTAATAAAAGCACTTGATTTGCATTCTTTAACCCCTAAAGGACCATTGTCCCTTTGGTTGACAAATTGGATTTTGGGCATGTACCTACAGTCTCATTTTTTTTCATAATTTTTTTAAACTTTTTTTAAAGATAGAAAAACTAATTATCTTTGTGGAAATATAATGTTTTCTCAAGTGGTGCCTAGGAACAAAAGTTATGCCCAAATAAGTTCAAAACAAAGGCAACAAAAAAAAATTCAAAAATTTTAATTTTTTTTCCTCATATATTATATTTTTTTTCTCAACGGAAAGCTTTGATTCATTTCATTTGGATAAGTGGTGTGAAAGTTATAGACAATCTTGTTTTTCTAGCAATCTAAGAATCTTCTTCAAAAAATAACTTGCAAGATTCATTTCTGAAATTTATTCCACACATTTTTATACTAATTATGTATAAGATCCTATAGTTAGACAATTAGATGTGCAAAAGAAACAATTTCCTAATTTTTTACTCTTTGCAATAGAAATGGCAATTTTGAATGTTTTTTGGCAAGAAAAAGGCCTTGGTCCTTTAGGGGTTAAGAAATTTTAAAGTAGAAGTAGGTCCAAGATTGAACAAAAAAATTAAATTGTTAAAAGCTCTAAGATGGAATTGAAACGCAATAATTCCAATGATGAGATTGTTCTAGTGAGCAAATTAACCTTGTCAAATAAATTTTTAGAAAAATTGTGAAAATTGCATTAAAAAATGAACCCTCCAAGTTTTGTTTTCAAGAAAATGCTAAGTTTGTCCAAAAAACAAGATTGTCCATAACTTTTGCATTACTAGTCCAATTACAATGAATCAAAGCTTCACATGTAGACAAAAATATAATATTTGAGGTGTCCACTGACCTCCATTTTTGGCTTTAGGGTGGCATAACTTTTTCTTTCAAACACTAATTGAAAAAATGTTATATTCCTACAAAGATGATATATTCTTCTATCTTCAAAAAAAGTTTCAAAAAAATCATGATGAGAATTGAGACTCTAAGCATTATGTGAACCGAGATGAGAATTCCTTAAGAACTCTTGGTCTTCTATGGGTTAAAATTCAACTTCATTTTTGTAAAATTTCTCACACAATAGTTTAGAAGCAAATAAACTATAATTAATTGTTTGACAAAAATTACAAAATATTTGCACAAGAGAATTGAAATTTGAAATTCTATACAATAACTTTTGCACTTTGCATTTAGAATATTCAATTCATTTTTTTAAATGTCACATTATATAAAAGTCGTTAATATATTTACATTGCTCTTCAAAATTTAAATGCATGCAATGTGACCTATGTTTCTATTTATACTAATCTGGTAATATCATGTCCTATTACAAAAATATTAGTGTGGAAAACAACTTTAAGGGGCATCATCAACCATGGTTTATCAATGAGCAAGTTTGCCACCTATCCACATATTAATTGTTTCTTTAGATTAGGCTCAATAAGGTCACCTAACTTCTTTACAAAGTATCTCACTATCAATGTATTTTCAAATACTTCATTGCCGTATTTTTCCATATCATTCATATTCATTAAGTGGCCAATTTTTCTAATAGAATACAAGATGGATTTCATCGTATATTTATGATTTTCTTGCATGATCTCTATGGTCCTCTCTGAATGTTGCAGCCCATATACAT
This sequence comes from Rhytidiadelphus loreus, assembly GCA_947034895.1. NCBI lineage: Eukaryota > Viridiplantae > Streptophyta > Bryopsida > Hypnales > Hylocomiaceae > Rhytidiadelphus > Rhytidiadelphus loreus. Next base: position 8,706,872 of record OX344765.1, on the reverse strand, counting down.
ACGTTAGAGCCACCCGCCAACAATTCTTTATATCCTCCAACTTCTTTTCCTTAATAGGTTAATATCTGTAATGAATCTTAGGAGACTAAAAAATGATAGCAAGGCACTTAATAGTAATCCATATAGTTAGCCAATATGTCCTTTTAGTGATAATCACTCATTCTTGAATGACATCAAACGTTTCAATTGAACAACCAAATTGATTATTTGCAATGCACAATTACAAGAAAGAACTTGCAAATCATAATAACAATTTTTGCATTAAAATTAGGGAAAATTAAAAAAAACAAGGGAAATTTAAAAAGACCCCACCTTATAAAGACCCTAGGAATCAAGAAGAAATTCTATAAACATTCCCAATGGAGTTCCTAAAAATTAGGTCATATATGTATTAACAACTCCAATGTAATGAAAGAAATCGAGGGGAAATAAACAATAAATGATTTTTACTAATTTAAAAAATATATATCTTGAAATTGATATGAAATATCAAGGGTCTAAGAAAAAAAATATTATTAAGAAACTTTCAAAATCAAAAAGAAAAAGAAGAAAGATGTTTAAAATCTCTTATTTATGTAGGAAATTGTAAAAAAAGGACATCCTCAAAGCAATGGCTTCCACCTCCATCCACAGTTGCACAATAAAAGAGGTCCCTTTCACCCGTGTTCTTTTCTAATAAAGAGGTCGCCCAAGACCCGAAGTCGCCCCTAGAAGCCTCCCAAAGGCCCAAATTTGCCAATTTTGGGCCTTTGGGGGGCCAATTCTTCCCGCCTCCACCTGCGGTCGCCTCCTACCCGAGGTCGCCCTCACCCACGTTCTCCTCCCAAAGAGGTCGCCTTGACCCGAAGTCACCCCTAGAAGCCTCCCAAAGGCCCAAATTTGCCAATTTTGGACCTTTGGGAGGCCAATTCTTCCCGCCTCCACCCGCGGTTGCTCCCTACCCGAGGTCGCCCTCACCCACATTCTCCTCCCAAAGAGGTCGCCTTGACCTAAAGTCGCCCCTAGAAGCCCTTCAAAGGCCCAAATTTGCTAATTTTGGGGCAAAGAGAGGCCAATTCTTCCCACCTCCACCCGCAATCGCCCCCCACCCGAGGTCACCCTGACCCATGTTCTCCTCCAAGAAAGGTCGCCGAAGACTCAAAGTCACTTGAAGAACGCGTTCGATTGCTTTTTGTGGGTGTTGAAGGTAGAAATTGAGAGCTTCATTAGAGTCAATTACTTTTGTTTTAGTTTGCTAGGTGTATTAGTGGACCCTCTTTGTTAGGTGAGCTAAATAAATGGACCTTGATGAGATCAGATTTTGTAGCTTAAACACCTAATCTCATTTATTAGAAATGAAAGCTCTTCTAAAAATCTAGTTGCTTTGGATTCTCTATAGTACAACTTGAATTTGACAATATTTTGTTTGATCTATTAATTCGCTCTAGTATATTAATTTTATGACAAGATGTCATCTTCCATTGAACACTCAATTTTTGCAAACATGCAATTTTTTTAAATATATATCAATGGTTCATTATCATTTATTCGATTGTGATTACATGATATGAAATAAAATAAAATAAGAAAGATCATACATATCTATCCATCTATTTTTTTGTATTTTGAAATTCATTTGATAAATTATACACTTGTAGAATGACTATTTGAGATTTGCTTAAATCCATAGGGAAAGTTTTTATTTAAATCTCTTTCCTCTAGTTTTAGGTTAGAGGTGAAGATAGTAAGTAATTCATAAGTACAAAGATGCTTGGTGAATCAAGAAAATTAAATGGGGAAGGTATTGCAAATATCTTCATGCATTATTTTGTATTTTGAAATACACTGGATAAATTATAGACCCATAGGGTAAATCTTTGAGATTTGCATAAATTAAATCAAAAGGAGAAGTTTTCATTTAAATCCCTTCCTCACTAATTTTTTAAGTTAGAGATAAAGGTGGTAAATAATTCATGAGTACAAAGATGCTTAGAGAATCAAGAAAAATACACTTGATATATTATAGACCCATAGGGTAAATCTTTGAGATTTGCATAAATTAAATCAAAAGGAGAAGTTTTCATTTAAATCCCTTCCTCACTAATTTTTTAAGTTAGAGATGAAGGTGGTAATAATTCATGAGTACAAAGATGCTTAGAGAATCAAGAAAAATACACTTGATAAATTATAGACCCATAGGGTAAATCTTTGAGATTTGCATAAATTAAATCAAAAGGAGAAGTTTTCATTTAAATCCCTTCCCTACTATTTTTTTAAGTTAGAGATGAAGGTGGTAATAATTCATGAGTACAAAGATGCTTAGAGAATCAAGAAAAATACACTTGATAAATTATAGACCCATAGGGTAAATCTTTGAGATTTGCATAAATTAAATCAAAAGGAGAAGTTTTCATTTAAATCCCTTCCCTACTATTTTTTTAAGTTAGAGATGAAGGTGGTAATAATTCATGAGTACAAAGATGCCTAGAGAATCAAAAAAATTAAATGGGGAAGGTATTGTAAATATCTTCATGCATTATTTTGTATTTTGAAATACACTTCATAAATTATAGGTCCTTTAGTAGGATAATTCGTTGAAATATGCATAAATTAAATAAAAAAGGGAAATTTTTCTTTAAATCCCTTCCATCTAATTTTTAAGTTAGGGATGATGGATTGATGGTGGTAAATAATTAATGAGTACAAGAATACTTGGAAAAAAGAAGAATTCAAATGGGAAAGTTTTTTATACAAATCTTCGTGCATTATTTTGTATTTTAAAATCCACCTCATGAATAATCACTAGAAGAGAAAGGAATGTTTTAGGTATGGTCTTAGCAATATAGTTCTATAATTTATGACCTTTTAGCAAATTATAGTAAATATTTATTAGAAATACATTTGTTTTCAATAAAAATTTACTAAAAATCTCCCTAAAGATCATAAGATTGTAGGACTATACTACTAGGTTGTACTTAAAACAACCTTTTCTCTTGTAGAGAATACATTGTTAGGATGTTAAGCTCTAAAGTCTCAATTGTCTTTGTAGCTTGGAAAATGGATTTTAGGCAACTTCATATAAGGTCAATTTTATATGAAGCTTTTGATACTTTTTCATGATATAGATAAACTTGTTAGTTTTATGGGATTGTAATTTGTATTTTAATTGGTGCCAAAGAGCAAGAGTTATACCACAATAAGCCTAAATATAAATTAGGTGAACAAAAAAAATTCACAAAAATTTGAATTAAAAATTAAAGTTTTTTTGTTTTCATAGATTGGAATTTTTTTGTACTTCAAAAGCTTTGGTTCATTTTTTGGGGATTGATGGTATAAAAGTTATAGAGCATCTTTTTTTGTGAGCAATCATAGTATCATATTAAAAAAAATTAAGCATAGGATTCTTTTGGGCCACTCAAGTTTCAAACTTTTTCAAAACAATTAAACAAATAAGTTCAAAAAATTAACTTTGATTCATAGAACAATCTCACCATTGGGATTAGTGTGTTTTAATTCCATTTTAAAGCTATTAATGATAAAGTTTTTTCTCTCTATGATGTACTTTCTTCTACTTAATAATTTTTTAAAGAATGAAACCACATTATTTTTAAATTTTAAATTTTTTATATTTTCAAATCAATTTTGAATGATGAAATTTTTTTAATTCAAGACTATAATGTAAACTTTTTTAAGTTAAGAAGATTCAAAGTAGCTTGTCAATATGTCACAAATGTGATTTCTTCACTTGAACACATTTGCCTTGCAATCTATGTGGTGAAAGTGTTTGAAATTTTTTCCACACATTGTCATACTATTCTACTTTAAGATCCTACGATTACATATTCAAAAATACCATTAATTAGTTTATTTATTTTTGTACTAGAAATAGTAGTTTTGAAAGTTTTTTTGGACAATTGCAACAAAGAGGTCGCCCCTAGGGACCAGAGGTCGCCCCTAGACCTGCAGTCGCCCTAGATTTTGGACCCGCAGTCGCCTCCTACCCGCGGTCGCCCCTAGACCCGCAGTCGTCCTAGATTGTGGACCCGCAGTCGCCCCCTACCCATGGTCGCCTCTACCCGCGGTCGCCCCTCATGAAGCACGCCACGTCACAGCCACGTAGGATAGTCCGTTTTATCTAGGGGTAAAAAAATTTGAAATCCGAAATCCGTACACGACAACAAAAACCGCCCATACTCGACAACTCGACAATTCGACATGTGACATGCGACATCTATTAGACACAAAAACCCGAAATTCTGTCAGACAAGACAACCCTGGGTGGATGTTGACATCGATTGATCAATCACTGGGAATCATTTTGTGCGGAAAGTGATGTGGAACCTTGCTTGTCTAATACACATAGTGTTTGACTTGTTTTGATTCCCATAATGGTTAAATCTTGCCATGTTGTTCCATTTGGAGTCCTCGAGTAATTGATGAAAATTATAAATGCGTGCATTTCATTTTTTCTTTAGATTCTGCTATTTCAAGTCTGTGACTATTAATTTGTTTTTTCTTGTATTGGCAGATGGAAGCATCTCCTTCCATTTTGTCACAAGATGAGACCATCTTTTAGACCCAAGTCTACGATGACACCCCTCAACCGGACATTGGTTGTGAAGATGAAGGGGAGTTTGTGGAAGACGAGGTGGAGATAGATGTCTTGGAAGAAGAAGATAAAGACTTGGATGAGGACGAATTACGGTCATATCACAAGGTAGATGCGGTCAGGACCATTGCATCTTTAAGGATGAAGCCGAAGCATCTCTTTCGAATGCGGATCCCACTTTGTCGAATGGTGGCCATGCCTATGGTAAGACCGACGCTTGCTTGTGACTTGAAATTGCTTGAGATGGAGTTTAACAAAGGATACCGAGATGGAGCCGCAGTTTTTTATGTGACAACAACCAACAAAGCAGGAGAGGATTCAACATTCACTGAGGAGGAGATGGAGGGTTGGAATCCGCTGTGGAAGAAGAGGAATGACATCTTTAACGCCGAGATAGAGGCCATGCTTGAGTTGAGGTTTTCGAAAAACCTCAAGTTCTTCGTTTGTGACGGCAACCACAAGCTCCTTTCTTGGATGAGTTATATAACCCGGAAACACTCAAAGGATTGGGACTGGCATTCTTCCGTGGACTCCATTCTGTTGGATACCAAAGGGAAAACAGAGTTGGTCATGCACGTGATGCATGACATAAACAAGTGAGTGATTCATGCAAACTTTGTAGTACAGCATTGAATTCAATTTTTATTTGGGAACATTTTAGGTGCAGTTGTAAGCATTTTAATAAATTGTTTCCTTGAAATATAGGTCCACCGAGGGTTCACATGTGAAAACGAATCTAGTCCATACTTTATACTGTGTTCAAAAGTATGGACTTCTTCCCATCGAACGATTCAATGAGATGTTGAGGCCATCGGAACTCAAACGTTGTGGGGCGCCTAAATCAAAGAGGACATGGTACTCTATGCCCCTTGAGGTCTTTACAATTTTCCTTTCACTATAAGAAACCCGCGTTTTTTGTGATGGCAACAAAAAACAAGGCATGTTTTTGCAGACAAGACGGCGTCACAAAGTTTGACCCAATGGGCGGCAAATTCCGATGGACATTGCAAAAAACGTGTACATGTCCATGAAAAAACATGGGCATTATACAAAAAACAAGTATGTTTTGCAAGACATCCAAAAAAATGTTGTCATATTTTTTGTGATATGCAAAACAATATGACAATGCCATGTTGGCAAAGTCAATCAATTTCAGTACAAGTAAATTTCTAGGAGTTATTGGACATCCATGTAAAATGTTAACCCAATCTGAAAATCATAGGAGAAGGGTAGTTGCCTGGGAGTCTTCCAAAAAACCCTTTCATGAATGGATGATGAAGCTACTATTCACTATTTTTTAGTTAGGATTTCATGAAGCACAAAATCTGTTGGCATCTCTTCTATAAGCATGTGTGTACATAAACATAATTATTGGAAATATGTCTAAATCCTTTAGAATTTCATATGCCAAGTACGATGTACTACGCTTTACTTCCGATCTTACGATTCATATGTATATGTTGTACTGGAAGCTTCAAAGCATGTGCGGAATTTTCAAATTATGTTCATACACATCAACAACTTATAGGAATAAATGAACTCTTATTTTCATTGTATTCAAATTGTTTACAATAATTCCTCTATCCCTAATACAATACTACAATATTGATAGTTCATAAATGTATCATAGAAGTAATTTTTGTAAGAAAATGTGATGCTCATCCAAACAAAAAGTCAACCCCCACCTTCCACAAAAGACATCCATTTATAAAGATGAAAGATTCCACTATATTTTTAATTAGAAAGTGCAAAAAAATAATTCCTAGCATTTGTTTTTATTTCTATTCAATGGGGGGATTTTATTGCACTGCATCTACAAGAAGGGCTTCCATTGTCGTCACTTCTAGTGTTGGTCATTGATTGAATAAAGAACTTTGTTTTGAAAAAGCGACTATGTCATTTTTTCTTTAGAAAAACTATCCACAAATCAAGTTGAATATTAAGTGTGTTTGAGCATAATCAATATCCATTTCATACCCAAGGGGACTATACAATCCATTTCACACCTAGATAAGCAACTCTCATATTATATACCATTCATTATAATTACTTATAATGCATTTTTCTTCAATCTCAATGAATGTAATTTGCTATAATGTAAAAATTGCTCGTAGCCCTTCCAACAAAAAATCCAAAATCTTATTCATATACATGACATGTATATTCTTCAAAGACAATAGTAGTATTAAAAAACTTATTTTAATGCATGTATCATACCAAAATCTACCCAACTATTTGGTGTTCTCGATAATTTAAAAAAGAAATAGAACATTACAAACAAATGTTAATTTCAATTGGAGGGAACTCCTTCTATGGATTTTTAAAAACTCCACATACATCTTTTTATAGAAGTTGTCTTGTAATCTGTTCTAATGCCATTGACCCTGGCATATCATACAAGAGTTGCATCTCTAGAACTTTACATTCTTCTGTAAGACAAATTAGAAGTTTTTTCATACATTGAATGTCACAATTTCAGTACATTTTAGGTTCAATTACTTTTGTATAATACTTGCACTATCAATTGACATTGATGACTTCCATTTCATGTGCTCTTGCTATTTTTAAAAAAATTTCAAAGTATACAAAATCTCTTAAAAGAAATACATTTTCTCTCGTTTGGTTTGTACACATAGATGGAGTTTGATACATACTACGAACAAAGGTGTAGACAAACTTTGGGGTCATTGCAAGAAAAAAAAACTTATTTTTGTAGCATTTGCACAATCCTCATAATTTTTTGCTGAAATACTTCTTTATTAGAAAAACAATTTGAAAGAAACATGAGAAATATGTCCAATGTATACACCTTTACAAAAAAGATGCCCTAGGAAGGAATAGCATAAAAAAAAAATGTGAGTGGAAAAACTGGAAAAGTGCAGAATCTCATGAAGATAGGTACTTTGACATTTTAATTTGTAAAAAGTAGAAAAAACAATTTTCAAGAATACTAAAAATAGGACATTTGAAAATAGTTCATGTTTTAGGGATTTCACAATTCAAATTGTATTAGAATATTTTAAAATCTTCCAAAATCTATCAAAATCATTTGGAGTTTTCTATAGAGTATAAATTCAAAGTTTGAATTTTAATCAATTGAAATTTTTCATAGGTATAATTTGATTTTGAATGTGATTTAAATTCCAATGAAATTCAATAACCACGATGAAAACTTAATATTTCATCAAAATTTTAATAAAATTCAACTCTAATTCAAAGTTAGGTTGAAATAACTTAACCCCTAAAGTTCCTTGACTATGTTATCACCAAAAATGCTCAAAAACTGCCATTTTTTTATATAAGTACCAAATTTCTGAAAAAAACAGCTTTTTTTGACACATGTAACCATACGATCTTGTAATATGCTAGTTTGAGAAGATGTGTGTAGTCTAGTCTTATAGCCTATAAGATTATTTTTCAATTTTTTGTGACATTTTATACATTATTTTATATATATTTTAGATATTGAGCATTAAAGTAGTCTCTATTTGTACTAAAGTGTCCAAAAAGTAAAAAGATATTTTAATAAGTAGTGGCAAACTAGTAGAAAAAGAAAAAGAAGAAAAAGAAAAAGAAAAAGAAAAAGCTGGTAAAAGAAAAAGTCTAAAGATAAAGATAAAGATAAGAACAAGATAAAGATAAAGAAAAACCCAAATTAGGGATTTGGAGAGATTCGACAGCGGAGCGTTGCTGCCGTTGTTTCCCTCGTTCCTAATCTCCTCCCCCTTCCTGCACTTAAAATCCCACTTCCTCTTTCATTTTCTCCTCCACCCCAGTGCAGAAACAATGCAGATTGATTTCTTTTAGTCTTCTTAGTGCTGCAAACCCTTGTGCGTGTAATTCGTATATTTATAATATAAATGAAGCTTGTGATTGTGTAATTGTGTGCTGGTTCCTGGCTCGTAATTGCTTGTCGTTGTTGTATTCTGGAGTTTGAATACTTGCTGTGCGGATTGGAAATTTGTTCTCAAATTTGTGTTTTGCTGAAGCGGAAGGTTGAGATTTGTCTGTACATTGGTAGAATCGCCTAGAATTCGAAAAGACTGAATAATTGGGAATCAGCCGATCTGATTGTGAATTCGGAGGTCTCGGGGAAGTTGGGTGAACTTCCAGTGCGGATCAGTGAGGGCTAATTAGCCGCAGTTAGGTGCAAGTGCGGTAGTGTGACCAGTTTGACAAATTCATCGAAATCAAACCAACTGAGAATCTGAGAAGGAATCAGCACGAAATTTCAAGAGATTCAATGAAGCAGAGAAGAAATCAAAAATTTTGAAGAAAGTTGCGGCAATGTTGAACTAAGCTGATTCTCGCCCATTTTTGACAAGTTGGCTGAAATCGGACTGATTGAGCGTTTGGTGTATGTCGAATCGACCGAGTGAAGAGTAATCAGATAGAAATTTTAAGAGAATCCATAACCTGTGGAGGAAATCACAATTAGAAGAAAATTCGCAATGCTTGGTATAGCAACCCTAATTATTGAAATTTTGAGTCAATTTCTTACGCTTGTGGTCTTGTATGGGACGAATTGACCAAAAGAGAGTGAAGCAGATCAAAATTGGCAAAAATTGGAGAAGATTTGTCCGTCATCGGAGAGAGATTCGGCAGACAAGCGCGGTGATTTGGCGGAGACCCCTGTGCGGCCGGCAAACAGGTCCGACGTTCCCCCCGATCGGGATACCCGCCGGTTCCTGACCTGTCCGACCAGGATCCTCGTGTGGTAACCCCCCGGTTCCTCAAGGTTGATATCCCCTCGAGTTAAGATCCGTGAGGAAGCCAGTGTGGGTATAGGTAAGGTATCTACCAGGGTATTGCACGGCCACAGGGTAGTGACGGATAAAACAAAATAAATAAAGGGTCAAAAATTTTCGAACAGCCATTCGGCCGTGCCCCTGGTTTGGGTGTGAGTGCAAGTGCAACTATAAGTTTGAGATTTATGTTTAGTGGTTGTATGTATTAGAATGTTATGTTAGAAGATTCATGTATTTATATGTTGTAAGTTTGAATATTGTGCATTTTGTAGGTAGTTGCTAACCCTTGATATTGGCCATATTGTCATAAAATTTTGAAATCATTCTCTGTAAGTTTGTTCAAAAACTTTAACTTTATTATTTTGGAATATTATATACGCATATTTGTACTATTTTAAAGTACTATAGTGGGCTGTACTAAAGTCTAAGTCCTGCATTGCATCCATGCACAAGTTAGTCCAACTTGACATATTGTCCAGATATATTGTCCTGAGCCCTAGAACACTAGATAGGACAGGGACATGCATGCTGAGTCCTTTATCTTATAATGGACTGTTTCTTGGGGTATTTAGTGGGAATAAAAGTGAATTTTCATTCTATTTTCAAAACACAAGTACATAAGTGACATTTTGAACACGCAACATTGACCTTACATAGATCATTCCCTAGCGTTCGAACTCGGTAGTATTTGGGATTGGATTCCAAAAACCTAGCTACAATGTGCAAAAAATTTCAAAAATTTCTACCTTGTAGATTGTAAGATATTAGAGTTTGAAGTGACAAAATTCTTTTTTTTGGCCCTACGAAAATCTGGGCAGATGCACTTCACAAGGTCAGATCATTATGAAAAATTGTCCAAAATGGTTGCAACTCTGTGGAATCATTCTTCAAGTTAAGTTGGCTACATGCTTTAAAAAATTCAGATTTTTTGGAATTGTAAAACATATAGGAAAAAAATAGTAAGTAGAAAGATGTAGGGAATGATTCAAAATACTAAATTGTTAACAATTTATTTATGGAATTGAAAAATGAAAATCCAATGGTTGTAATGTTGTAATTAAAAATCTACAACATTTGAGAATTTATGAAATTTTTTATATATACTTCTACAACATTTGAGAATTTTTATTCTATTTTTTGAGACATTGACTAAGATGTCTACATGTATTTTGAGTTGTTTTCTAGGGACATCAAATCAAATGTTTCTAGAGACATTTTTGCAATGTCTATTGAGACATCCAAATGTTTTCATAGACATCAAATGAGGCATTGCCGTGTTCATCTCATGTTCATCTTTGAAATTTTACTTTTAATACAAACTAAGGTAAAACAGCCCATTACGGTCAAATCGCCCATAGTGGACACCTCATGGCCCCATAACGGTTTTTCAAACCACAATCAATATCTAACCTGACACTCATGGACTGATTAGTGACTGCATTAGGAACACCCAACTTTTCCAGTGTAAGAGCATTCCCACGGCAAACTCACCAAACAAGTACACTAAATCACAAAAAATTGCTTTCAATTAAATAAGAGAATTAAATCCACCAATCATCCCACATTTGTTGAAAAATATCTCCATCTTACCTTGAGATTAAAATTGAGTAGAGAAACTCTTTATATACATATGAAGTGGTAGGATGTAGAACAACGCATGTGGGATAATGTAAATTAGAATTAGCAAGAGCTCAACCGCTCATAGTTAAGTCAAAAGTAGGTTTTGTATTTCAATAGAATTTCAAACCTCATTTAGGCATGGTATAATTTTTTTTTTCAAAACACTTTGAACTAAGAAAAGTTGGTAAATGAAGATAACTTTCATTTCCAAAAATCCGTTTGAGATTTAGAACATCCAATTAAAATATATGGACAGATTTGAGAGAGGAAGTTTGAAATTGTAAAAAATATTTCCCTTCCAACCCTCTCAAATTTGTCTATAACTTTTGATTGGAGATTCTAAATCTTAAACGGATTTTTGGAAATGAAAATTTTCTTCATTAACCAACTTCTCTTAGTTCAAAGTGTTTTGAATTTTTTTTTTCTACTATGCCTAAATGAGGTTTGAAAATCTATTAAGAAACAAAACCTACATTTGACTTAACTATGAGTGGTTGAGTCCCTACTAATTCTAATTTACATTATCCCACATGGGTTGTTCTACATCCTACTACCTCACGTGTATATAATGAACTCTTCTTCTCATCTAAAACTCAATTTTAATTGATAATGTATTGTATTAACTACAAGTTTGCCCCACGGTAGGAAGCCAACTCCTTATGTTGGTTGCCTTTAGCGCCCTGCCGTGGGGATGCTCTAAATCATTGTCAGAAGTTACTTATCATGGCATTCTACATTAGAAATTGTTGTGACTGCTTTAGGTGGTTAAGATAAGCATATTGGGTACCTTTCTGTTCGTTTTGGGGCAGTGTATAGACCGTGTTTGGAAGATCACTTCAGAAATACATTACTAATTCACACTTTGTCTGGAAAATAAAATTTCAATTGCTCTCACTATTTCTCACAGTTATCTTTGCGTGGGAAAAAATTTGAAAAATTTCAGTAAGGTAAACCAGCCCATGACAGGCAAACCACCCATGACAGACACCTACTGACCCCCCCATTACAGTCATTTATCAATCTATGAGAGATTTTTTCTGAAAAATGGGGTTAAGATTGCATTGGGCTGATTTGTAGTTGTTATCAAAGCCTTGGGGTACAGTCATGAAGTTATTAGTAACTGTCATGGACACTTATACCAATCTAGTCTAAATTGGTAGTAAAAAATAGTTTTTTTATTTCTTAATGTCATGTCCATGTTAGAAAGTCTTGTAACCATCTTAGAAAATGCTATGACTGTTTTAGGAGGGAAGATGACCATCGTGGAAACACTTTTTTGCTGATTTGGAGTAGTCTACAGGCTATTTTTGGCTTACTGGACAGCACACTTCAAAAATTCACAAAAAATTCATATTTTGTCCAAAAATTAAAATTTCAGTTGCTTTCTTCATTTCTCACATGTGTCTTTGTATGAAAAAAAATTTGATTATTCTTGCTAATGGCAACAGACCACATCAGGCAATCTGCTTGTCATAGGCTGGTTTACCTTAATGGCATGAGGGCACACTCCAAATTCTGTCCACAATGGGCTGATTTACCTTACACGTTCTACATATCCCATATGGTTTGCCATACTTCCTACCACCCCACTTCTATATAAGCTTGTGTTTTCATTTCAATATACTCACAATAAATTCCCAATTATAGTGTATTTTGTATGGTGTATTGTATTTGTTGTATAATGTATGTTGTGTAAATGATGTATGTTGTATAATGTATGTTATATTTTTAATGTATTTTGTATTGTGTAAGAAATATGGTGTATTGTGTAAGAAATATGGTGTATTGTGTAAGAAATATGGTGTATTGTGTATGAATGTAGTTGGTTATCTCAATTGATGTCTTAGAAAACATATGGATGTTGTAGTTGATGTCCCAAAAAACATGTGGATGTCTTGCAAAGGACATGCCATAATATAAGGGACAATGTAAATGATTTAATTGTAAACATCAAAGGAAACATGTGCATGTCACAGATGTCTTTTTGGACTTCAAATTGGACACAATACAATGAACATGTCAAAATTCTGAACTACTACAAAGTTGATATGTGGTAGTGATGTCATGACTAACGTCATCCAAAGAATGGATGAAAAAGTAGCTTATGTGGCATTCACTGCCCTGTCATCGCTGAGGTGGCGCACATGTGGCAGCCACATGGCAACTTCTTAACATTTTAAAAGACCATGTTTTCTAAGACATCCTCCTAAATCTTCTTCAAATCTTATTATGTTTTCTGTAATTTTGCATGTTTTTTGCCTTGTCAATCCTGACACATTTTTTTTGATATCAAAGTTGACGTAGCTGATGTCCACACAAACATGACTACCACGTTATAGTCATGTCACAAAAATCGCGGGTTTCTTCTAGTGTTTTTCGGGTGAGAAATTTCTTGCATCTTATCACTTTGTTTCATTTTGGGTTCTATTTGAATTCAATTATTTTTATACATTTTGCCTTTAATTTGAATATGTTTATTTTATTTTATTTATTTATATTTATTCTTTTTATTGGATTTGTACAGCAAGAGATATCCCAAGCAATGGATGCTACAGTTCGAAAATACAATGAGGTCACCCCTCAACAGGATAAGACTTCTAAGGGACTTGCACATGCAATGAGAGCTGGAGCGAAGGAGAAGACAGGGAAATTAAATGTGAAGATGACAAAGTTGGTCACGGTGGCCAATCCGGCTCTTAAGCCCGAATTTTTGGCAGAGGTATGTTTCATCTATGAATTGTCATTGATGGCAATAATCTTTGAGGGATTATAAATTATAATCAATTTTGTGGATATCTGAGCAGGTGGAGAAACATTGGAATGCAAATGAGGTCCCTGAAATGACTCTAGAGAAACTTCAAATAGTGGCCACTTGCAATACCACACCTTTCCACAAGACGAAGTTTCTAAAGTGGTGGAACTCCTCGATGCCATCATGCGATGCTCAACATCTTCCACCAAGACCTGTATCAAAGCTACTATTGGGCCCTTTCTTGAATAGATACGCGTGTGGTATGATGGGGTAAGTGTTCATTTGAGAGTTATTTGATTTTCAGAACTTATGAGTTTTAAAAATAAAAAAAATTGTATCCTATTAATTCCAATAGCACAATATATATTTTTTGGAATGAATAAGTTCTCGGATTTTGTAGATTGAAGACGCAGCCGTTGAATACTTTGAGGATGTCGTGAAGCAAGACAACATCAACATCAACATGAGCACTCAATTCACTAGAAGAAACCCGCGATTTTTGTGACATGACTATAACGTGGTAGTCATGTTTGCGTGGACATCAGCTACGTCAACTTTGATATCAAAAAAAATGTGTCAGGATTGACAAGGCAAAAAACATGCAAAATTACAGAAAACATAATAAGATTTGAAGAAGATTTAGGAGGATGTCTTAGAAAACATGGTCTTTTAAAATGTTAAGAAGTTGCCATGTGGCTGCCACATGTGCGCCACCTCAGCGATGACAGGGCAGTGAATGCCACATAAGCTACTTTTTCATCCATTCTTTGGATGACGTTAGCCATGACATCACTACCACATGTCAACTTTGTAGTAGTTCAGAATTTTGACATGTTCATTGTATTGTGTCCAATCTGAAGTCCAAAAAGACATCTTCTGTGACATGCACATGTTTCCTTTGATGTTTACAATTAAATCATTTACATTGTCCCTTATGCTATGGAATGTCCTTTGCAAAATCGATGTCCACCAAAACATCCACATGTTCTTTTGGACATCAACTACAACATCCACCTGTTTTCCAAGACATCAATTGAGATAACCAACTACATTCATACACAATACACCATATTTCTTACACAATACAGAATACATTAAAAATATAATATACATTATACAACAGACATCATTTACACAACATACATTATACAACAATTACAATACACCATACAAAATACACTGTATTTGGGAATTTATTGTGAGTATATTGGAATGAAAACACAAGCTTATATAGAAGTGGGGTGGTAGGAAGTATGGCAAACCATATGGGATATGTAGAATGTGTAGTTTGTATTAAAAGTAAAATTTCAAAGATGAACATGAGATGAACACGGCAATGCCACATTTGATGTCTATGAAAACATTTGGATGTCTCAATAGACATTGCAAAAATGTCTCTAGAAACATTTGATTTGATGTCCCTAGAAAACAACTCAAAAAACATGTAGACATCTTAGTCAATGTCTCAAAAAATAGAATAAAAATTCTCAAATGTTGTAGAAGTATATATAAAAAATTTCATAAATTCTCAAATGTTGTAGATTTTTAATTACAACATTACAACCATTGGATTTTCATTTTTCAATTCCATAAATAAATTGTTAACAATTTAGTATTTTGAATCATTCCCTACATCTTTCTACTTACTATTTTTTTCCTATATGTTTTACAATTCCAAAAAATCTGAATTTTTTAAAGCATGTAGCCAACTTAACTTGAAGAATGATTCCACAGAGTTGCAACCATTTTGGACAATTTTTCATAATGATCTGACCTTGTGAAGTGCATCTGCCCAGATTTTCGCAGGGGCAAAAAAAAGAATTTTGTCACTTCAAACTCTAATATCTTACAATCTACAAGGTAGAAATTTTTGAAATTTTTTGCACATCTTCTCAAACTAGAATACTACAAGATTGTATGGTTACATGTGTCAAAAAAAAGTTTTTTTTTCAGAAATTTGGTACTTATATAAAAAATGGCAGTTTTTGAGCATTTTTGGTGATAACATAGTCAAGGAACTTTAGGGGTTAAGTTATTTCAACCTAACTTTGAATTAGAGTTGAATTTTATTTAAATTTTGATGAAATATTAAGTTTTCATCATAGTTATTGAATTTCATTGGAATTTAAATCACATTCAAAATCAAATTATACCTATGAAAAATTTCAATTGATTAAAATTCAAACTTTGAATTTATACTCTATAGAAAACTCCAAATGATTTTGATAGATTTTGGAAGATTTTGGAAGATTTTAAAATATTCTAATACAATTTGAATTGTGAAATCCCTAAAACATGAACTATTTTCAAATGTCCTATTTTTAGTATTCTTGAAAATTGTTTTTCCTACTTTTTACAAATTAAAATGTCAAAGTACCTATCTTCATGACATTCTGCACTTTTCCAATTTTTCCACTCACAATTATTTTTTATGCTATTCCTTCCTAGGTATCTTTTTTGTAAAGGTGTATACATTGGACATATTTCTCATGTTTCTTTCAAATTGTTTTTCTAATAAAGAAGTATTTCAGCCAAAAATTATGGGGACTGTGCAAATGCTACAAAACTAAGGTTTTTTTTCTTGCAATGACCCCAAAGTCTATCTACACCTTTGTTCGTAGTATGTACCAAACTCCATCTATGTGTACAAAGCAAATGAGAGAAAATGTATTTCTTTTAAGAGATTTTGTATACTTTGAAATTTTTTAAAAGATAGCAAGAGCACATGAAATGGAAGTCATCAATGTCAATTGATAGTGCAAGTATTATACAAAAGTAATTGAACCTAAAATGTACTGAAATTGTGACATTTAATGTATGAAAAAACTTCTAATTTGTCTTACAGAAGAATGTAAAGTTCTAGAGATGCAACTCTTGTATGATATGCAAGGGTCAATGGCATTAGAGCGGATTACAAGACAACTTCTATAGAAAAGTATATGAAATTAGATTGATCAAGAAGGTACATGAGGACCAATTAGAAAAAGATGAAATGTAGAAAAAATTGACTTATATATTTAAAATAAAATAAAAAATAAATAAAAAATAAAAATAAAAATAAAATAAAATAAAATAAAATAAAAATAAAAATAAAAATATATATATATATATGAAGAATAAAAAGATGTATGTGGAGTTTTTAAAAATCCATAGAAGGAGTTCCCTCCAATTGAAATTAACATTTGTTTGTAATGTTCTATTTCTTTTTTAAATTACCGAGAACACCAAATAGTTGGGTAGATTTTGGTATGATGCATGCATTAAAAAAATTCATGTAATAAATTTTTTAATACTACTATTGTCTTTGAAGAATATACATGTCATGTATATGAATACGATTTTGGATTTTTTGTTGAAAGGGCTACGAGCAATTTTTACATTATAGCAAATTACATTCATTGAGATTGAAGAAAAATGCATTATAAGTAATTATAATGAATGGTATATAATATGAGAGTTGCTTATCTAGGTGTGAAATGGATTGTATAGTCCCCTTGGGTATGAAATGGATATTGATTATGCTCAAACACACTTAATATTCAACTTGATTTGTGGATAGTTTTTCTAAAGAAAAAATGACATAGTCGCTTTTTCAAAACAAAGTTCTTTATTCAATCAATGACCAACACTAGAAGTGACGACAATGGAAGCCCTTCTTGTAGATGCAGTGCAATAAAATCCCCCCATTGAATAGAAATAAAAACAAATGCTAGGAATTATTTTTTTGCACTTTCTAATTAAAAATATAGTGGAATCTTTCATCTTTGTAAATGGATGTCTTTTGTGGAAGGTGGGGGTTGACTTTTTGTTTGGATGAACATCACATTTTCTTACAAAAATTACTTCTATGATACATTTATGAACTATCAATATTGTAGTATTATATTAGAGATAGAGGAATTATTGTACAATTTGAATACAATGAAAATAAGAGTTCATTTATTCCTATAAGTTGTTGATGTATATGAACATAATTTGAAAAGTCCGCATATGCTTTGAAGCTTCCAGTACGACATATACACATGAATCGTAAGATCGGAAGTGAAGCGTAGTACATCGTACTTGGCATATGAAAAATAGTGAATAGTAGCTTCATCATCCATTCATGAAAGGGTTTTTTGGAAGACTCCCAAGCAGCTATCCTTCTCCTATGATTTTCAGATTGGGTTAACATTTTACATAGATGTCCAATAACTCCTGGAAATTTACTTATAGTGAAATTGATTGACTTTGCCAACATGGCATTGTCATATTGTTTTGCATATCACAAAAAATATGACAACATTTTTTTGGATGTCTTGCAAAACATACTTGTTTTTTGTATAATGCCCATGTTTTTTCATGGACATGTACACGTTTTTTGCAATGTTCATCGGAATTTGCCACCCATTGGTTCAAACTTTGTAACGTTGTCTTGTCCGCAAAAACATGCCATGTTTTTTGTTGCCATCACAAAAAACGTGGGTTTCTTATAGTGATTGCAACCCAAGACTTTGTCGGATTATTTAGAGGGGTGGAGGAGGAAGATCTGGGATCAAGGCTTTCTGGCACACCTTAGAGGAACAAACTACTTCAAGAAGAATGATAACTTCCTGACTTATGAAGGAGGGAAGCAAGCAGTGTGAAGGGTTCTATTCCGGTATGTCTCAACTACAATCAAAAAATGAGATCCATAATACATAATAAGTTTGCAGTTTCATATGTCTTAGTTTTTTTGTGAAGCATATTTAATAATTTCAACAAACTAGAAACATAATCCTGGTACAAAAATGGGGGGTCCTTAACGTACCTTTTCGAGCATTGTCGGATCCGACAGTGCTCGGAATGGTTAGTTAGGGACCCCCTAATTTTATCCCGTCTAAGTCCTAAAATGAATTTTTTTTGGGCCAGTTCAAAGTTTTGTGATGCTATGTTTCAACTTGAAGTTGTAATTGTAGTTGGGCCTTGGCTTGGTATGGTGTTATTGATCTTTGATGAACATTGTGTTGTCTTATTTCTTAGATACTTCAAGCACGAGCTAGAGGCAAAAGGGGCAATTCAAAAGAAAGATTTGCCACCATTTCTCTCAAATTTTCTGGATCGTAGTTCCGCGGATTGCATATACATGCCAAATCAACTCCGAACATTCACCATGGCTCACCTTAGTGGCGGTGGTTGGTACATTGATTGCCCCATTTCCTACACACATCCATCAGAGGTACAAATGCGATTGTCTTTGGAGGGACTTGGGACTATTAACATGGATGTGGACGAGTTTGCAGGGCTCAGTGATAAACAAAGAGAGAGGGCCATTGAAAGGAGGGATAGGAATGACAGGAAGAAAGTAGCTCAGCTCCAAGTGGCTCTAGACAACAAAGAAAAAAAAGGAGGCAGAGCGTGTGGCCAAGTTGGCGGAGAAGGAGAAGGAGAAAGAAAAGGAGAAGGAGGAGAAGGCCAAAGCAAAAGGGAAGAAAAAGAACGAGGAAGGAGACATCGTTCCGGCATCATCAACTGTGGATCAAAACTCGCAGATGGAAGGTGGTGTTCACATTGGAATGCAGCGGAAGACCGTTTTGCCAGACTTTACTGAAGATGTTGTGACACAAGGAATACAAGTGATTGAAATTGGTGACGATGACATCGTCACCTCGGAGGAGTTGGTGCTCAACGTCTCCATTGAAGAGGTTGTCGACAATGAGAAAAATGAGGGCTCCAATTGCTACACCGAAGTTATGACTTTTCTGAAAAAGGTGAAATACTCATTTTTTAATCAAGAGTTTGATTTTATTATTACTTACTTGTACCTTCCTCCTGAGAATGACTTATCAACTGCCATTTTGTATTTGTAGATGGCGGCAGGGAAGGCCAGGGTATATGATGGAGTCTTCAATCGATGGCCGAGATTCGACCTGATGCTCTTTGACTACCAAGAGAATCTGCTAGTGCCGGGGGTGTCGACTCCAGCTTCTCACATGCCTTACTGGAACTCCGACCCAGAGTATAACATGATCAATGAAGCATTTTTCTTTGCAGAAAAGCATTTGCAGGACCATGGTTGTATTGTGTTGTTCCATTCGTGGAGCGTGGACGCCAAAAGCACCATTGCAGGATTATGTGAAGGGTACCCCATAATGGTGATGAAGAAAGAGTGGATGGACATGAATCAGGTGCATTTGACTTCAGCCATAGATAAAACGAGCACAGTATGGATTTTTGAGACGTTAATAATGTAGTTTGTACTTTTCATATTATAATTTTATTCGATTTTGTTATGAATTAATTTTTTTGATTCTTGTAGACTTTGAAGTTTGGCATCTCACTCTTGGTGAAAGACCTTGAAGAAAGAGGAAAATCCAAATTCTGTATTAAACGCTCAGCAACAATGTTGAAGGCCAAAGTTGATCTCAGGCGTGATGACTTGCTGATGAACTACACCACCGAGGATTCCATGTTGATGAACGACATGGATCGAATGCCAGGGCCAGGGCCTCAAGAGAAGGACGCCCGCTTATTACGGCACATCATTGAAGGAACCACCGACGAAAGAGACATGGTTCTCGATTGCACAGCATCCACGGGTAAGTTTTGTTTTGAATATGTGTATGTTCCATCTCTATGCCGTACACAAAATTATTGACGTAGTGATTTATTCTATTTTTTTCAGGAGTCTCTATTACGGCATGTCAGGCAACAGGGCGGCACATTGTGGCATTAGAGGTAGATAAGTCGATTTTTGCAAGCATCCTTTAGCTCATGAAGAAGACAGTCCCTCCGATTGCGACAACTGTAGCTACCGATATGGCACCGGTTGTAGTTTCACAGGATCGGACGCAATGACTATAAAAGTGTGGAAGTTCGATCGACGAGATAGACCTAGTAAGTAAGTTTCTTTGTTTTTGAATTATTGCTTTGCATAGTACTGGTGTGGTTAGCTGAATCTAACATTTAATCATTTGTGTTTGCAGCAGCGAAGGATTGATGGCGGATGCTGTGAAGAAGAGACGAAGACTTATCTTGAGTCCAGAGAAGTCATTTGATCTTCCAATCTATGCAGAACAGCTGGCATCAGCGTTTGCTGAGTTTGATACTTCAAAGTCCAAACGCCGTAAACCTTCGTATGCTCTAAATGTCTTGCAGTTCATAGACGGATCAGCATCCGAGGGTAGGGAGACTTCTGATTCTTCTAGTGACAAGGATTCTACTACCGAGTCTACAACAACATAGATTCATGAGATCAACGAGTCTTATAAGTCAAAACATTATGTATTGATTTTCATGATGATTGGATTTGTATGTTTTATGGCTACATATTGTGTGATTGAATTAACTTGACACCCATGCATTCCAGGTATTGTCTAGTACTTGAATATAATCCACGGGGGCTTTAATACTAAAAAACAAAAAGGAAGAATCAAATAAATGTACACCAGTTCAAATGTTGGAATATAAAAAAATAAGTTGAAGTAGAAAAATATATTCTCACTAAGTGAAGTATGTACCCCCCTTAAATGTAGTGTAAGCTAGAACTCGAGTCCCAACTTGCAAAGTAGAATATCCAGAAGTGAAAGGACTAAACAGAAGATCATCCTAAACCCAAAATGAAATCTTTTTTTGAAACATAGTGTTTGACAATTAGACAGAATTTTATGTAACCAAAGTGATGCTTCTAAAAAATTAGTACCCTTAACAAATTATCCCCTTATACAAACCCTATAACCTCTACCTCAATAATTAGGGTGTCCTAAAAGAATTAACATGAGGTGTGAGAACGACAAATACATATTCACGCTATTCCATATGTGTTTGCAAAAAAAAATGGGGTGGAAGAAGTTACTTTATCAATAGTCTTTTAGAGCAAGATGGGGTGTGAGATGAAAAGATCATTTCAAAACAATTACCGTACCATACGTAAACATCGAATGTAAAAAAGCTAAATCCTTACTTAAACCCCTAAATAAGTTCAATACAAAAAATGAGTAAGAGAAAGCAAATAATGTTTACACCATCCAAAAAGCCTTCATGAACGGAATACAAAATTTATTCACACCATCATGTGAGCGTTCAAGATAATAAAAGAGGGTGTCAAAAGAAAACTAAATCAATACAAACCAATCCATGTATTTATGAGAAATATTAGACTATCCCTTAAAAAGAATACTCCACTAGAAGTGTCTTATTGAGAAAAATACAATATGAGCAAGTGATGCTTGGGCAATTCCTAATAGGCAAAGAGTCCTTAAAGCAAATGCAAATGTTGAAGTATGTTTTTTTTCTTCAATTCATAAGTCACCTAAAATTTGAAAGAATAGTGAGCTAACCATTCATTGAAATGCAAATTTAGTGCATGCACGGTCATAGGTACATCCACGGTCATGGGCACCTCACTAATTTTTCCAATTTTTTTTTTCATGCTCACAAGCTCACGCTCAAGCTCGCACGCTAGCAACCCTGTATCACACACTTCTTCAAAATAAAAATCCTAAGGGTGGATTGGAAGATTTATTTATCAGTAGAAATACCCCCAAAAATTAGAAAAAAACAAACCCTCTAATTGCCACATAAATTAGAAGGCTAATTGATGCTACCACTAAGCCTTTAGGCATCATGATGTTCCTACCTTGTTCTTGTCATATTCCCCTCATTGCAAACGTCACCATCATAAAATATCATTAAAAAATTATTTTCATATATGAATGACATCAACTATGGTCCAATCCTCCTTTCATCGATGATAATTTTTCCTTTACATTCAGATATGTTTCAAAGCAAATTTAAAATTTAAACAAAAATAATGCATTAAAACATTTCAAATCAGTATAGATTATGGATTGTGACAAATATACTCACATTTTGCTTATATAATTGAAGGATACTATCATGATATAATTGAAAACACTTGTTTTACACCAGTACATCAATTTATTGCCACATGATAAGCAATAAGTTTTTGGCCTTGTAATTGGCAATGACACATTGTTGCAAACCACACATGGTTTATACAAATTGATGAATGTAAGGTAACAAAGATGTTTCCAAAGTAGTGCTTTAAGAAAATCAAGAACAAAATCTACACTCCTTTTTTGCCAATTTCTTGTCATTGATTCACATAATTTGGTTTGAAATTGTAAATGAGTCATTGGTTGGCAAGGAGGGGGGATCTTTTGCCTTGCACTTGTGCACATACTTATAGAGGAGAATTTTTAAATTATTTGCAACCACATTGTATTTTTTGAGTTCTTAGTCAAGTATTGGATTTTGACTTTTCACTAGAGCATTAAAAAAATAATAATATTTGGATGCAAATTTTTGCTAAAAATTTGGACTTGTAGTGTGTGTACAAGCAAGTTTGAAACTAGTTGGTATACATTGTAGATGAAGGTGATTGTGTTCTAAATGAAGGAGAGAATAAGTTCCTATGGTTACAATTGTTTGGCTTTATTTTTTTTCTCATAGGAAAATGTTGACCATAGAATGATTATTTTATGTACATTTTGGATTCAAAATTTAAGGGAATTTTAGAATTAAAATATTTAAAGATGAAGTATCTTCAAGTTTGTTTGTTTTTCTAAACTTTTTACTGTAGATAGATGTTTCTAAAAATAAGTTGAATTTGAAGAGATACATTATTTATTTGTTTGCATTCTTTTTTGTGATGAATGAATTCTTTGTAATTTTTGTAAATGAGCATTAATAGCTCCATGTATAATTCAGCAAGCTACTCCATAAAAGGTATAAGAAAATTATCCACATGTCTATATTGTAGAAAGATTTAAGTAATCACAACAGGTCACCAAAATATATGTAGAAAATATCTAGCCTAGTTTGTGATAATATCCACAAGTTCCTAATTAAATCCTAACCTTTTGAACTCTTCTACTTTGGTACAAGCGTATATCAAATTATTCCCTCTATCAACTTCATTTTGCATTTGAAGCATTACAAATTTGTGTCACTATCATATGTCTTCCACATTAATTGAAAGTTTATAATTTTGTAAAAGCTGCAGTGTTTTAGGAACTTTTTCAAATTGTTTAGCTTTATTTTTTTTATCATTCCCTATATAAAGCAAAGTAACAATATTCAAAATAGATGGGGGCATTAATTGAGAGGTAAGGTGGAAGTGCCTATTACCATCCACTTATAATAAGCAATTTCGCATGTTCCTATGCAGAATCAACACATGAAATACCCTAAACCATATTTTAGATTTATGGACACATTTAAAACATTTTGAACTATTTGCATCTAAATATAGTTAATTATTTCCGAGATTGATTTATGGTTCAAGTTGTTTTTAGGCACTTCTAAGTTTAAGTTAATTTGTGAATTGATTTGACTTATCACATGGAATCTGAAAAAGTGACTTTGATTTTCTAAAAGACACTGGAACTCTATCAGCCAGGCCCTTAAATGCCTTGAAACTGACGACAAGGATTTCAGTAGATGAAAGGTTCAGGGTTTGTCTTGCAGAAGCGAGGCAAGCAATCACGGCTTTGAGAGAAAGAAACAGACACAAACGACTGTCGTCGGATCTCGAAGCGCAGGATTCTCACAATGGCGGGTACTCAGGGTTCGCTGACAGATTCGTCAGGTACTCATAATTGCGCAGATCATGAATTACACGTTTTGCGTCATTCCGCTTTGTAATCGCTAACATAAGCTTAATTCATTTCGTTTCTTAATTGCTTCGCTTCGCAGATGTTTTCGGAGGTTGAATTCAATCCTCTTGCTTAATTGCTGGAGTAGATGCAAGTTATGCCCTTGTTCGATCACTAATTGTTGTATGGCGCGGCGAGTTTCAATTATGGAGACATTACTTTCTCTTGCGAATTAAATGCTCTCTCTGAAGATGATGGACGCCAATTCTAATAACCTTGCTTAATGTTGTCATGGTTGCTTTTCGGTTTGCTACGTTGTTCTTGTTGACTGCGTTTTGTGCTTAGTTTTGTACTGTTTGGTTTTTGTGCTCGTTTTCGATTCCGTTGATTTTATGGTGACAGAATATTTCGTAATAAGGTATCCATTTCGCGAATTTGCTAAGTTAGGACGTGGTCAATGTAAGGGTAAAGATTGTGGAGACTTTTGAGAAGATTAGGGCGGGGAATTAGTTCAATTTAGCTTGATTTTTCTGTTTGATTTCGATCAGTAATTTTTTGTGTCTGTCTCCGCGACTCGAGGTTCAATTAAGGAGGTCGAACTAGTTTTACTTGCGAAATGCTCGATGGACGCTAGTACTTTTATTAGAATGTTGCTTGTTAAGTCGGATTATTGTGCCGAGTTTGTGCGTGTGCTATCTCCTTGTTTGGGAATAAGCTACCTTTTAGGCTTCTGAGTTCGTCGTGATTCTCTTGGTCGTCGTGATTCTCTTAACGCGTACCTCTTCTCTCTCTGTGTGCCCCGGTAGGGCTTTCTACCCCTTGCACCTACGTGAGGCATTTTCCCTGCAAAGAAGCTTAGTCGCTATGGCCAGCATTATGAATGCCCGTCCGTGTTTCGCTTCTGTGGTGAAAGTAAGGCATCATTTTCGTTCTAGCATCGGTTATGTAGGCTTGTCCTCCCTGCGAATGCCTCGAAGGAGAATACAGTCATCTGCATTCGTGGCATCTCTAATTGATAATCCTGGTAGAAATTCTCCATTACCTTTCAGCTAGACTCACTTTCTTCCAACTTTTCTGGCCTCGTCGTGAGATACTCGTACCCCTCATTGTAATATCTGTAATAGAATGACTGTCATTTTCTTTCCTATCGAGATGGTACAATGCAGCATTTTATTGGAATTCTATAGTTTGTCGGAAGAGGTTCATATTTATAGATTATTTCTGGGTACTTGATGCAGACCACGGCTTCAAGTTGGCCACATTTCGAACAAGCAAAGTTGAAGATAGGGTGGGAATCGTTCGTGGAAACTCTATTTGGTAAGTTTCAATGATTGAGATTTGTGGATGTTTTTCTTGTAACAATCAAATTACTAACATTTGGCAGTGGACGATGTAAAGCGGCTTCCCGTGGGCCAGTGAGATAAGGGTAGCTGTATGTGTCGTACCGTGTGCCCGTATTAAGCTTTACTCCTCTCATGGTTTAAGCATTGAATTAGACATCCTACCACGCGAAGATCAGAATGTCTCGACCTAATTGACTTTGAGCAGGCCTTTGCAGGACATTGTGAACTTTCAATCAGGATGCACTCCCGCTGAATTAAATGACATGAATGCTGTGATTAGGAATTGGGACCTTCTCAAGGGCAGGTATGTAGATTGGACATAAGTTTCTTCTCTTGTATTCCTATGCCTGCCTCCTGACGCACTATTCTGAGAGTGCTGAATATTATGATTGTAACCAGACGCTTCAGAATTGCATGCATCAATGCTAGACTCCTGCGGTTCATGTGCATGATTCTCTTTTCTTGTAGTGTCGAGTAAAGAGATAGTATGTGGTTAGGGTTTGCACAGGAACTGACTGCAGCTACACACTGTGATGGCAGCATACGTGTGGAAGGAGAGGGAATCAATTTGAGTGATGTTTTGCTACAAGCCCCTATACCAAGACCAACGGGCACTATCATGTGCATTGGTAAAAATTATTTGGATCACGTGAAGGAAGTGGACACATGGAAGACTGCTCCTGGCATAACACAACCAGAAGCCCCTAAGGTTATTTATATCCATCTTGAGACCTTGCTCTTCTCTCATGTCAACGGTGGGATGTATCTTCTGCCAGATGAAGCTTGCTGTCTAGGAGACAAATTTTAACATCTGTTAAAGGAATGTTTTTTCATCGACACGGTGATGGTGGATATACGTGCTACCCCGCTGCAATTTGGCCGGGTGATTCTAATTTCGCAATTTCCTCCCTCTGTTGGGCACCAAGGGCCCTCAATTGTCAGATATGGAAGTCACACTTGATTCTTGATAGCAGCGCATCGAGGATTGCTTGACCACCTTTTAGAAAATCGTATGCTGTCTATATCCTTTGATTAGGCCAGTGTTGAATTCTTTTACATGCCGCTAGCGGTATCGTGTCATATGCGCGCCTGATTTAAGACGTTGGCTTCTGCCGTGGCAGCACCCCATAGTCTTTACAAAGGCCTCCCAATCTGTTGTTGGACCTGGAGCTGCTATCAAGTACCCTCATGGATGGTCAGATCATGTTGATTATGAAGCAGGTGAGGGTCTTTAATGTCTACGTTTGTCATTATGAGTTTCAGCTGTCTACTCATTATAATGACCAATATTTGTGATTGCTGTAACAGAGCTAGCGGTGATTATTGGCAAACCTGGACGCGGAATCTCCAAAGAAGATGCTTTCGACCATATTTTTGGGTGAGAAATTTGTAATCGTTATTAATATACGGGGATGCGGTCAGACAAAACCCAGAGGTAACCCAGAGGCAATTTCTTAGTGAAATGAGCTGCTAAACGTATATTTTAGCAACTATTCTACCTCTGGGTTTTGTCATCCTGCTTCCCATGTGTGTTAAAAAATTTCTACTTGTAGGTTATCTGGTATACGAAGCTTTCCTCTGATGTGTGTAAACCTTCAGAGTATTAACGTGTACAGCCTAACAAAATGTGGTGTCTGTGAACCAGCTACACCATACTCAATGACGTGACTGCCAGGGAAGTGCAAAAGCGACATCAGCAAGTAAGCAATATTGTGATTGGCAGGTGTTCGGCGGTTTTTAATTTCTAGCTGATTATTTATAACTGTCAACGAGACCATTGATATTACATTTCTTCTGTGACGATGGATGGGTAGCAGAAATAGCTGACTCTTTTTTTCTATGTAACTATTTGAGTTCGAAGACATACCCATCTAAGTGCCCATCAAATTGCCATTGATTCTGGTTGCAGTGGTTCCTGGGCAAGAGTTGTGATACGTTCTGTCCAATGGGGCCATGGATTGTACCA
Source organism: Rhytidiadelphus loreus (assembly GCA_947034895.1). NCBI lineage: Eukaryota > Viridiplantae > Streptophyta > Bryopsida > Hypnales > Hylocomiaceae > Rhytidiadelphus > Rhytidiadelphus loreus. The sequence goes on along the minus strand of OX344765.1, from coordinate 8,679,278 downwards.
GCTTCTCAATTAGATGGCCAGAACCTTGCTTTGCAATGCTGGATTAATGATGAGCTTCGTCAGGTATACTCACTCATATTAAAAGCAGTGTTATTGACCACTTTCGCTTTGCTACCTCTTTATTGTTTTTGTTCTAGATTTCCCATCGGCCAAGATTGTCCTTGAATTTGACCCCAGCATCACTGTTCCCTTTGTAGGATGGAAGGACATCTCAAATGATTTTCCCGATCGCCGAGTTGATTGAAACTATATCTGTCGGAATTACACTTCAACCCGGAGACATACTAGCCACTGGCACACCATCTGGTGAGTATGTGATTCAGAACCCGAGGTCGCCGTCCCATCAGAATCAATGGCAATTTGATTGGCCTACCCTATCGAGCAGGGAATTTAGTTACAACTAAGTGTTTGGCTCCTTTATAACTCGCATTGACAATAGAAGTTTAGCACTGAGACTCTCTGTAAGGTCGTTCTTTTGACTAGAACCAGTGATGAGAACAATGAATGGTGTTGGGTGTTAGATTTGTTACACCATTCAAGTTGCCAAACAGGATACTGACATCCCTTTCGCCATGAGCAGGAGTTGGATCAGGCTTTAACCCTCCACGTCATCTCAAACCGGGGGACAACATTCGCATTAAGATCGAAGGCATCGGTGAACTACATAATCATGTGGAGTGAGATTCTGTCACTTGTAGGGTACATCTCAATGATAAGAACCATACAAAGTTGAACAAAGTTATTTATACAAAGTTGAACTAGCGATTCCGACTATCGTTCTTGTTCTCGCCTCAGTGGTGATTTACCTGATTTCAAGCGTGAACTTAGTGCTTCGATATAGATGATGCACCGGCTTCTCCTTTCCATGCTGGTACGTTGAGAGAGCATTCAGAGATCCCCGGGTGATTCAGAGTGTTAATTCAGAGAATCACAGGTGATTCACATTACATATCAAGGTTCAACTACTTCCAGAACCTCAATAAAAAGTGGGCTTTGACAGCATGTCTTTGCGTTGCACAGTACTTTTGTTATTCTCAACCACAGGAGGAAGTAGGAGGGGTCACCATGTGGGGAAAATATGGCCATTACCACCTCTTTACCACCTTGTAATGGTCATATTTTTCCCACATAGTAACCCCTCCTACTTCCCCTGTGAACCAAATTTCTGTTGGATCCTAATTGCTCATCGTCATTCCAAAGAAGTTAGTACTACAGTAGGTTAGGTAGCATCAAAAAACAATCTACTGCTGTGTACAATATGAGTATCTTCTCCGAATGTGCATCCTGCCGAATCTTTCCTCCCCAATATATGAGCCAGATGACACTGGTCTTGGAATTATCGCGGTATTTGCATCCCGGAGCAAACTTGGCAGCCACTCATGCAGTGCTGGAACCCGGGAGACTCGTTCAGGGCGTTTGCCACATGGGCAGAGCAGATACGCTGAGTTGGCCGACCAGGGGTTAAGGTGACTCACTCCACGTACTGACGTACTCAGTAACATTCTCAGTCATGAAGTTAATAACACTCCCGCCTCCGTCCTCCCAAGACCTCAAGACTTTAAGACCAGACTTCATGACCGGAGTTCGAGACTTCAGAACATAGGCTTAAAGACAAGAGTTCAAGACTTCCAGGCTCTATGTCACTTCAAGTCTTGAAGGCGAGTCTCAAGACGAGACTTCGAGACTTCAAGACAGCTTCAGTGCTACAACGCCGTCTGCATGAAGGAGAGTGAGTATCTTTGAGTAAAATCCCCAGTGGCTTCGTTTTTTTGAAAAGCCGTGTCAGAATTGAAGGCTGGTGAGCGAGCCGAGTATCGATACAATTTCCATTTGCTGGTCGGTGGTAAAAAGGTTGATTGAGTGATATAGAGCAGGTTAAGATTTGTAAGGAATTGCTCTCGTACGGAAGTTCGGTAATTGTTCTGTTTCGCAAGCTCTCCGTCGTACTGCTTGTGTAAAATAGATTGTCTTAAGAAGCGGTAAGGGAGATATTAAGCTTACTGTGAGTTCGAGTGGAGGGCCCGGCGAAGGCGAAGAGACGAGAGGATACACGCGAAGCTTACCGTCCAGCGTGCCTTCGTTGCACGTCACTTGTGCTCGTTGTCTTGGCTGAGGACAACTCAGCTCAAGCGCCGGTGCTGCAATTGATCTATCTCGCTTAATTGCGCATCTTTTTGCTTCTTCTGGTAATTTGTTGTTTGAATTTTGGACTAGAGGTCCGTGCGTTGCTAAGATAGGTGTAAGGAGTAGCTGTTTGTAAGTTCGACCATTGCTGCCGTAGCGCTTTTTTTCAAGCTCCTCCTCTTTGTATGGTGACGTAGATTGTCTTTGAATTGGTAAGGGAGATTTTCCTATTATTTTTGGTTCTTGTCTCGACTGAGGAGAGTGAGGACAACTTGGTTCAATTGCAAATTAATTGTCTGGCCGCTGCTGCACTGGGCCTGGCGCGTAATTGCACTTCTTTTTGCTTCTTCAGGTAGTTTGTCATCGAGTTTCGAATTTAGGACCAGAGTTTGGTGCGTTGTAAAGTCAGATTAAGATTGTAAGGAATTGTTGCTGTAAGTGAGTTCGACTATTGCTGCGATAGCACTTTTTTTCAAGCTCCGTCTCTTTTGCGTGGTGAAGCAGTTTGTGTTTGGAGAGGCGAGGGAGATATTACTCTGCCTTGAAGTGGAGGGCCCGGCGGAAGGGAGGCGCTGCGAGGACACGTGCGACGCTCACCGTGAGTGTGCCTTCGTCGCCCGCTCATGCTTAGGACAATTCGGCTCAACTACAATTAAATTGATTCCAATCGGCCTGGCGCTTAATTGCACTTCTTTGCTTCTTCTGTCAGTTTGCCATTGAGTTTCGACTTTTGGACAATTGTTTCGGGAGCTTGAGTACCATCGTTTGCTGCAATACTTGGCTCCTCTTGTAAGTTCACAGTCTCTGACTAGTTTGGGGTCGAGGGAATTTTAGCTGTAATCGGTGTAACTCATCCGTGAGATGACATTTGACACAACTATTCCGACGTTGCATAATTTTCAGCTTTGCAAAAGTGTGAAATTAATCGCGGGTCTGTTGTTGACGCTTACTAGTTTTTCGGAGGTTGACGGTTTGTTAAAGCTATAGTTTTCGACTCAGAGGCTTTGATTTGTGTTTTAAGTTTTGGAGTCTTTTGGACAGGACTTGTAGCAATTGCTCGTGTGTAATTGGTTGGTATGCGGTTCAATCATTAAATTTGTTATGGAAACTTGGAAGGGTATTGAAAACACTGAATACACTATTAGATTGCTTCGGGTTTAATTGTAATTTTTTTCAGCTTTTAAGAATCTTAGACAGTTTTGGAAGTTCTCTAAGTCTCGGTGTTTTGGGAGACTCTCGGGTATTGTTTGAAGTTTGGGCTAATCACTTCCTCTCGTTTTTCATACGCTTTCAGTGGGGGAGTGGACAAGCGTGAGGCAAATTGCTCGCAATGGAGAGCTTAATAGGATTGGTTAATAGAATTCAAAGAGCTTGTACGGCACTCGGGGACTATGGAGGAGATAGTTCTCTACCCACTTTATGGGAGTCTTTGCCCACGGTTGTCGTAGTGGGAGGCCAGGTATGGCTACAGTTTCATCACCTCTTAATGCTGTCATATATGCTTTTATGTGTTGTCGACGCAGTAGTTCATGATTTCCTTTCGTTTCAGATTAGAGAGACTAGAGAGTTGTCATGGCGTCTTTGTTTGAAACGAGTTGATTCCAAATCTCGTTATTGAGCTCTGTTTTATTTAACTTCAGAACATTTGTCCTCTATGGAGGCTCGGGGGGAACCTTCCTCTGAATAACTAGTGGTGTCGTGCATATTGAACCAGAGCTCTGGCAAGTCCTCTGTATTGGAGAGCATCGTTGGGAGAGACTTTCTACCCCGTGGTTCAGGTACATTACATACATTATTTTGAAATTCACCATGTATTGCCGCAAATTTATGTGGAATACTTTCAATTATATTGCTATAGATATGGTATTTACCTGTCGATTTTGTGGAGCCAGGAATTGTTACAAGGCGTCCTCTTGTGCTTCAGTTGCATAAGACAGAAGAAGGACCCGAGTATGGAGAGTTCTTACATCTTCCAAGGAAGAGATTTCAAGACTTTGGTATGTTGATCCACTTGTTCCTTCTTTGTCTAGATATCATTCTGTTGCGATTTCTGCACAATCAAGACCCAACAGTGGGTAATTTGTATGGTAGTTAGAGGATGTCATTATTGACTAGTTAGTCACGGCTTCGGAGCTATTACGAAGAATTTCTCAATGCAGATCTTGAGTAACTGTTTTTGTTAAGATTCGAAGTGCATTATTTTCCAACGGCTGATCTGTTTTTTGAAGTAACACTAGTACTCATTTTGTGATACAGCACAAGTGCGGTTGGAAATTCAGGAGGAGACTGATAGAATTACAGGCCGCAGCGCCAAGCAAATATCGCCAGTACCAATTCATCTTAGTATCTTCTCACCCCACGGTATATTTCCAACCAGAAGTGGATGAGCTCAATATTCTGGTGATCAGCTAGTGGATGCATTTACTTGTTTCAAGTCATCCAATCAGGACATGGAATCAATGCGTGTTCTGTGAAGTACTGAAATTTCTCTTTTTTGATTTGTTTGCAGTGGTAAATCTGACGTTGATCGACTTACCTGGTCTCACAAAGGTCGCAGTTGGTAAGTATAATCTGATCTGGTTCAAATTATATGCAGCATAGCTGGTGTTAAATATCTTCGGAATCAGTTGGTAAAAGAAATGTAGATATATTTACATGTCATGAAAATGCTCTTGCATTGACCGTATTGTTTGATTTCATTGTGTAGAGGGACAACCAGAAAGTATTGTGGCCGATATTGACAACATGGTGAAGTCTTACGTTGAAAAGGTGGGTCATGATCCCCTTTAATTTAATCTTCTTTGAATTGATTCTCAAACATAGGAAATTCGACTTGTGAAGATTGTTGCAATTGGTGATTTGAATTGTCGAACTATAGTTTATCGATCTTTCTTTTTAGTCTTTTCTAGAATTTGACAGGGGTTGTTGATTTGCCTTTGCTGCAGCCAAGCTCCCTCATTCTAGCAATATCACCGGCGAATCAAGACATTGCGACGTCGGATGCTATAAAGCTTGCGCGTGAGGTTGATCCCGGAGGTATTTCATTAATCTCGCTGGCATTGTTCTGTTGTTGTTTTCTAGTGGCCAATGGTTAACTAATCGAGTTATCTTCTCATTTAAGTGCTTCATTGTTATCACAGGCGAGAGGACATTTGGAGTTCTGACGAAGCTAGATCTCATGGACAAAGGCACGAATGCTGTTGATGTAAGTTTTGAATTTCTAGCAATAAGATTGCAGTTGCTTAGTTCAAAATACGCATCAGAAAGGCAATGTTGTACAACAATTATTACAGCATGGAAACTTCCTCATGCAGAGTACATACTGCATTTGAGTATATCTTGAGTGCAATATGCTTATGGGTATGATCTGTGCATCATGTACAGGTTTTGGAAGGTCACGCATATCGCCTTGTGAACCCCTGGGTTGGTGTGGTCAATAGATCACAAGCCGATATCAATAGGAATGTTGATATAGTAGCTGCAAGACGCAAGGAGAGAGAGTACTTTCAAAGCAGTCCAGATTATGGACACCTGGCCAGTCGGATGGGTTCAGAATATCTTGCGAAGCTTCTATCCAAGGTACCGTTGCTCTCAAATTTATAGCTATTAGCATCAAACCCCGCATGAATTATCGACGAGGCATATAGTCATTTCGTCATATAGACATATAGTTATTTTTGTAGTATTTTCTGTTGTTATAACTTACTTGTATGACATACATGGAATTGTCATCACATTTGTTTTGTCGATGTAAGACTTTTTCGAAGCCATCAATCTGCTGAATGGCATATATTTTTCTGAGCTTTCTGAGTTTCTGATTGATTGTTTGGTTGCAGCATTTGGAAGCAGTAATCAAAGCTCGCATTCCAAGCATTCTATCCAATATAAATAAAAATATTGACGAGTTGGACACTGAAATGAACCAACTTGGAAGGCCAATTGCTGTTGATGCCGGGGTAAGTTGTTGGATAGTGGGGTAATTATGGCACTCATGTTGTTTTACACAATGACCAGGGAGATTTCATATGAACATTGGAATGCTGCTTATAATTTTTCTTCGACATTTGGATTAAACTATTGAAGTTAACTTGCAGGCTCAGCTGTACACGATACTTGAGATTTGCAGAAAATTTGATCACATTTTCAAAGAACATCTGGATGGATTGTAAGTCTCGATATCTCTGACGTGAATCCTTCGTTTATCCGTATTCTCTGGTGATGTGTGCTATCGGTTGTTTTTGTTTAGAATATCAGCACCGATCAGTTGGCGTTAAATGTGAAGGGTCGGAGTATTGATTCAAAGATTTGTATGATTTTATGCAGGCGTCCCGGGGGTGAGCGTATATTTGGCGTATTTGATAATCAGTTACCTGCCGCTTTAAAGAAGCTTCCCTTGGACAGAAAGCTATCAATGCAGAACATCCGGAAGGTAGTATCAGAGGCAGATGGTTATCAACCACACTTGATTGCTCCTGAGAATGCTTACAGGAGACTTATTGAAAGCGCTTTAGAGCTCTTCCGAGGTCCTGCTGAGGCATCCGTCGACGCGGTAGGCTGAAAAATTTCTATTCAAATGTATTAGAATTTGTTGAGGTCGATAAGGTTGATGTTTGAAAGAGTGGTGACATTCATTTTCAAATTTTGACGCACATTCAGAATTTGAGAGTGGCAGATATGAATGTGCATGCCTATCATGGTGTGCAGGTACACTTTATACTGAGGGACCTCGTTCGCAAATCCGTTGGTGAAACTCAAGTATGCAATTCTTCGTCACTCATTCCTAAAATGAATTGCCGTTTTGGTGTTATGGAGTCTCACTGTCGAAACATTGATGTCTTGTCTGCTATACTGGAAACTTCCTTCACCTCGAGGATGTTAGAATTATACTGACAATGATTGCGAAGTTGCTGATTGAAGCATTGTAACAGAAGTACAGTGGTCTAAGAATAGATGTAGAAGGGCACTAATCACTGCTTTAGGGTTGTATTGAGGGCACGGTCTGGAAATGATGATTTATATTATGTCTCTTGAAGGAGCTTAAGCGATTCCCAACTTTGCAAGGAGAACTTGCAGCAGCTGCAACATCATCTTTGGAGAAGTTTCGTGACGACAGCAAGAAGATGACCGTCAGATTGGTGGAAATGGAGCAAAGTTATTTGACAGCTGACTTTTTCAGGAAACTCCCTCAAGAAGTAGAGAAGGGCGGAAATCCTGCCTCTTCTGCTTTAGAGCGTTACAGCGAAGCACATTACCGACGAATAGGTATTTGATCTTGACACCCTTTTCATTCTGTAGCAATTAGTTGGTGACACTTACCACTCGAGTTGGCACGCAGTTTTCAGAGTGTGACTTGCTATTCATGCCCGGGATTCGCACGAAGAGACAAGATAAAATGTTGTTTATTTCTTATTCGTTTCTTACATTGCAGGTTCAAATGTGTCTGCTTATGTCGGCATGGTTAATGACGTCCTAAGAATTACAATTCCGAAAGCAGTGTCTCATTGTCAAGTCCGGGAGGCCAAGCGCTCTTTGCTGGACATGTTTTACACGCAGATTGGCCAAGTTGAGGTACGATTTGCCTCCACTGATTGTTGGTGTAGTACAGTAATCGGAATTTGCTATCGAATCACGTTCACTCACATTTCAATGAATTAGGATACTTTGTGCAATTCAGAAGTGATTCGAGCACTGGTCCTGATATCGGGGCTCGTGAGCAGCCAATTTTCTGTATGGTTTGTTGATCCATCTCGGACACTGGTTGACAGGGTAAGCGCCTGGCTCAAATGTTGGATGAAGATCCAGCACTGATGGAACGAAGACAGGCTTGTGCAAAGCGGCTAGAGCTTTACAAGAACGCTCGAGATGAGATAGACTCAGTAGCTTGGGCGAAATGAAGCTCCGCTTGAAAATCATATTCATGACTGAGCTGAAAAACACATCTCTGATCAGTCTTTAACATTTCTACAACATTCTTGAACCTTGAAGTGGCATGTAGATATGTCGATGAAAGAATTTTGAAACAGGATTTAGGCGTACAGTTTTAGCATTTTATAACGAATTGGACCCTCTCATGGTACAACTATTCTGGTTTGGTTGTGATTTTGTAGATGTAAATCAAGATCATGAGCTTCGTAGATGCTGTAAAATGAATTGTACTAGCTTTTTTTGGCAAGGACATCGTTCGGTGCTCACTTTTATAGAAAACAATGTTCTTTACCAGTAAAGGATGGCCTTGTAACTTAGTTTTGAATACTACAAGCAAAATTTGAAGTTTAACACCGCTCCTCCTTTTCTTCACATATGCTTATAGTACTCGTCTCTCTGTTTTCAGCAAATGCTTGGGAATAGTACTTGGATGGATGAAAAATGGTAGAGTTGGGTTGAGTTATAGGTAAGTACTTACTAAACACTGTATGAAATTAGCCAAATTTGGCTGAGTTGCAGTTGAAGTGTTTAAGTAACATTGGCATTGAACATCTGCTTATGGGACGTTCACACTGACTACGAGATAATGACTTATATCTCTCAAACCATTTTATGTACTAACAGTTAAGGTAGAATTGCCTAATACCACGATCCACCCAATTCCGTCACCTACAAGATCCTCCCAATTGCGTCATTGGCCCATTTATTACTACAATCTTTACAACTCTTTATCATGATGGTAGTGCACTTGGAGAGTGAACACATCAACCTATGCTTTAAAAAGGGTCTATTCATGCTTCAACAAGGGTCTATTCACAATTTAACATTTCAGCTTTGAAAAATCACAAAAAATTCACTTCTTGTTGGAATGTCTTCATTCTTTTGCAATTGATTTCTCTCAAACTTTTCAATCTCTAAAATATATGAAAGCTGACAAATAGCTTTTTCAAAGTACCTTGATACCAAATATATGTGGTAATGGGTAGTTCTACCTTATGTGTCATTTTTCACGGGCTCATGTCAAAAGTATCACTATTCCAATAGGCTTTGTGTGAATGTCCCATTAGCACAATATATAAACCCCTGTAAGGACGGGCCTGTGACCACCAATTTCAAGCTTCAACTGTCATGACTCCCTTTGCTGCCATTTTGTAACTATATATAAATGAAAAAATTTATATTTATTTTTCAGATATAAAGTCAAATGTCTACTACAAGTTATAAAATTTTCAAACTTTTAAGAAGAAATTTGAAATTACTGCGAATTTTTTAAGGAAAAAATGAAGAAAATTCATATCAAATACAAAATATGCTTTCTAAAATCTGAAATTTTCACTACAAATGTATATTATGGTGTATAACATCATGGTGTAATCCTAAGTTATTGTGCCACTCTAAAATTATAAAATTAACAACCCAAGGTTATAGGCCCTAAGTACATATTGCTAAAAAATAATTGAAATTTATAAATTATTCAAAATTTTCAATTGGAGTAGAAACTAAACTTGATAAGCTTCATTTCATTAGTTGAATTCAAATTCAAAAAACAACATTTTTATTGTTGAAATTCACATCAAGAGAAAATAGCAAGAAATGACCACAATATACTTCAAGGGTGATTTGTGGATTGAGCATCTTCTTCTTTAGAAAAGTCAATAATACCATAATGAGGGACTTTACAATACTATTCACTGAAAATGTACTCAAGTACATTCCAAATAAATAAATTGAATGAAAAAACATGATTATAAGGAATCAAATAAAAATGCAACTTGGCTAGAAGAAAATTGAACTATGACATCAAGTAAAAAAAATCTATATAAGTCATACACAAACTGGAATTTTGGGCACGACGAAAGCCTTCTTCTACTCAACTCTCTAAGATAGCAAGGCATGGAAAGTGTAATGTATTATTTTCGAAAAGACTTACTAAAATTGAAAAAGACATTGGCATAATTAAGGTTCTAAAAGTGTCCCCCTTTTAATTTGTAATATATACTATTATTGCATTCAAAAATATAGTATGCACTTTTATTTTTTTAAACCCATTCAAAATAAAAAATTATTGAGCACTTCCTACCATAATAAATGAATGATGAACAAGTGCATCAATATGACTAGTTGTATCACATCTAGAGTACACAACAACAAAAGATTAACTCACCCCTAAAATCATAAACTACCATCACAAGAGCATAGGAGTCACTTCTCACCTACACTGTTCAAAAATTGGCCAATGATTCTCTCCTTGCTTGTTAGTGCTACTCCACTACATGGAACAATCTAACCTACAGTTTCTTCATTTCATGCACAGGGAGTTGTAGAAATCTCACCTTGTAACATACTCCTACATTGTTCCAAAAGAAAACCCCAAATTATAGACATTAGGATAGCAGAAGCAAAGCAAAGGATTCAAAATAAATGGAATTGACATTGGTTGAGACAAAGGGACAATAATGCAACACAAATGGACATACAAAGATAGCATTGAGATAAAGGAACAAGGATTTCATGCACAAGAAGTTGTAGAAGCCTTACCTTGTAACCGAGCTTGTAACATATTACTACGTACATTATTCTAATAGAAAAATCCAAATAGACACTAAGACAACAAAAGTAAAGCAAAGGATTCAAAGCAAATGGAGTTGAAATTAGTTGAGACAAGGAGACAACAATGCAACATGCTGAATGGACAAGGAGAGGGTTGAGATAAGGGAACAAGGATTTCATGCACAAGGAGTTATAGAAACATCACCTACCTTGTTGATGCTACTCCAATATGTTGAATAGTCTAACCCTATGGTTTCTTCATTTCATACACAATGAATTAAAAAAAAACTCACTTTATAACATACTCCTACATTGTTCCAATAAAAAATTATTTAAAAAGCCTACATTATGACAACAAATGCAAAGTGAAGGATTTGAAACAAATGGAGTTGAAATTGGTTGAGACAAGGAAATAAAGATGCATCACAAAGGGATAAACTGACAATAATGCAATATGAATGGATAGTAAAGGAGTGGATTGAGTTAAAGGGACAAGGACTTCAGGCACAAGGAGTTGTAGAAGCCTCACTTTGTAACATTCTACTACATTGTTCGAATAGAAAACCCCAAGTAGACATTGAGATAACAATATATAGTAAATCTAAAGTTTTAAAGTAGAGAGGGATTCAAAGCAAATGGAGTTGAAATCCGTTGACATCAGGCTAGAGACAAAGATGCTATGAGAATGGACAAAAAGACAATAATGCAACATGAAGAAGGTTGAGAGAAGGGGAGAAGGATGCAATGCGAATGAAGGAGTGGGCTGAGAGAGGGGGACAAAGACAAAAAGTGAATGAACATGAAATAGGTTGATATATAGAATTCACATGAGAACATTTACTAATCTACTAATACTCAATACAATTTCCATCCAAAAGGTACTTTGAAGAAGGTATTTCAGTGGTTTGCAATAATTAATCAAATTGACCTATTTCTTTAAGTATTATATGTCTTGACCTTAATTTGAAACAATAAAATTTGGTATAGTAATAAAGACTATTTTATTTTAATTAACTTTAAAATATAATAAAATATAAAATTATTAAGGAGATTAATAAATTTCATTATTCAAATTAAATCATTTCAAATTTAGATATAAATTAAAAAAATTTAAAGTACAATTTTGAACATTTTAAATCTAATAATCTATTAATTATAATTTTACAAATTTAATTCTTTTGAGATTTCAAAATTTCAAAATTTACAGATTTTAAATCTTCAACATTATAATTTATTGGTTGATGAAAATTAAGAGCATTAGAGTCTTAATTTAGCAAGCAATATTAATCCTTCTATATATGCATTTTTGTACTAATCTTTTGTGATGTTATTACATTTGCTGATATTAATAATAGTTTAGTCTAATGTAAAATTAAGAATTCTTCTAAAAATTTATATTTTATTTTAAGCCCTTAACCCCTAAACGTCAGAGCGGACGTTTTCCATACCCTCCTGAAATGTTGTGACTTCGAAATGTTGTAACTTTTGCATCCAAGGTCCAAATTTGATAAAATTTGTTGGTGAAGTTGCGCCTTGTCTTCTAGTTTGTGTGGTAAAATTTTCATATCAATCCACAATGTAATGAGTTTTGGGCAGCCAATCAAAGTTCGCAGGTTCTAATTGAGTTCAGAAACTGCATTTTAGGGCTGCAACTTCGGGGGCTTATATCTCTTTCATCCAAGGTACAAATTCAATAAAATTTGTTGGGTTTTCTTCCCCTTGAAGTCTAGTTATTGTGGTAAAATTTTCATGTCAATCCAAGTTGTTTTGAATATTTGGGAGCAATTCAAAGTTCAAAATCCTGCCATTTTTGGAGAACAGTAAACTTCGGTGACTTGTATCTTCTTCATACAAAGTCCATTTTCAATCATTTTTGTTGGAAAAGTTGCGCATAATAGTCTAGTTTGTGTGGCTAAAATTTCATGTCAATCAAAGAATTTATGAGTGACTGAGAAGCATTCTAGTAGAAGGAGTTTCAGCCAAAGATGTATTTTTTGCAGTTTTTCTTGCTCTTTTCAAGACATTTGAAAGCCATTTTGTAACCACAATGAGTCAAATCAATGAATTTTTTTTCACCAATGTGTTTATATACTCATTTTGAATCATTTTACAATATAAAGTTTTTACATCTGAGTAGGTTTAGAAATCAAATTTCACCTCCAAATGTGTTTTTATGGAAATTTCAGCATTCATTTTCATCACTAAAACATGATAATCTTTAAATCTATGTAGTCAAATGACTCCAAATTTGATACACGTCATCTACAACATGTTTACAAAAATATTGTACGGTTAAGATCTCCATAACTTAGTGACATTTTGATCTAGGACTCTTCAAATGGAATGACGCTTTAGAACCTATTTGGACTTGAGACGTTTAGGGGTTAAGGACAAAAGAGCCCAAGGCAGATATTTTGAGAATTTAGAGAGGCTCTATTGACTTCTTTATTTGAATCTTTTGTATGAATTCTCTTAGAATGGATGCCAATCATCCTAATTTATATGTGAACCTTTGTTCTACATCATTTCAGTAGATGTTACAAGATTTTAAAAATTTAAAAATTTAAATTCCAAAGCAAGCAACTAAAATTATATTCTAAAAAAAGATTTATTTATTTGATTGTTCAAATTGATATCGACACAAAAACATTAAAACCATTCAATGCTGAATAATGAATTTAAAGTTATGTGGAGTTTTATTTTGTAGACAATGAGATTAGAAATTTATATAAAGTCACCTTTAGAATTCAATTTTGAAACGTTTCTGAATAAAAATAAAAACATGGTATATATGTTGTTTACAAGAACATTTGCACCATTAGGATTTTTAATTCTCAATTTCTTGTCAAAGTTATTAGTAATTTAGATTTTTCTTTCATCAAGGATCAAATTCTATTTTATAATGATTTTAATGATTTTCAAATATAAAAAATCAACCAATCTTTCACAATATAAATGCCAACCACTTTAGCTTCTTAAAAAATACCCCCATCCCCTCCAAAATACATAAGTACAAATATGATTACAATTGCATATATGGATATGAAAATAGATATAGATACAAATACATGTGTGGATAAGAATGCAAATTTACAATTCCATATTGTTTTCAAATGAGTATTATAAAAATTTATATATTGAAATTATAGAATTTATAGATATGAGAGATTATAAAAATGAAATTAGTCTAGAAATTTTTAACCACTAGCCTAAATTTGACTTGTGACCCCTATAGAATATTTTCAAAAATATATTGCATAGTGGTATATTTGCTATGAGTGGTGCATCAAGTGACTACCCACTCAATATATACCATTGAGATACTTATAATAACTTTGAATGCAACAATTTTTCATGATGGAATTATAGCAGTTGCAATTCATGGTTTACAATAATGTGTCACAACTTTGATTTTGATACATATATCTTGAAAATTGTATATTTCAAGCTAAATAACATGGCATCTATCATTTATGATTATATTTTTGTTGATCATCTGAAAATATTATCTTATAAATATTTCATTTTTTTAAAGAAATTAAATTATAACATGAAATATAATTAGATGCCAAAAAATTAGGGATGTCAATCCTACTAGTAAAGTGGTCAAGATTTTAATTTTTGCATCAAACCACCGAATATTCAAGGAATTCATTTGTATAATTTTTTTTAACATATCTACAAGATCTTATAGCTAATTACAAATTCTTTTATGCTTGGGAAGAAACAATTCTAATTTTTCATAATTTTTGCTATTCGGGGATCTACAACCCAGACAAAGTTAAAAGATAAATACATGGGAAAAACTGTACATATGCACATTTAAATGTCAACTTGATATTTAATGATTTGGTAGAAAATGGATAGACTAATGGTCTTTCACAATATGATAGAAATTTGGGGTCTCAAAAATAGCCCATTGAAGGCACTTAGTGTGAAATAAATATTCTAGTTCCATGAAAGGGTATTGAAAAGGATATTTGATTGGGGGGTATGAAATAAGATGTATATTCTAAGAATATTCCTAATTATTTTCTATGCTAAAATTTTAAGGGTTATTTTGGAACTACTTCACTTTATAAGTAGTTTATATTTTACATAATTATTTTTTAATAAAATAGGCATTCTAGTTTCTCTCACCTAATTTATAAGATTTTTGTACAATGTCTTACCCTAGAAAAAAGGCTGACTTACAAAGAGGGTATTAGAGATGTATTTGAGAATCCAATCAAATATATGGATAGAAAATATTGTTGTTTGCCATTTAAGAAAATATGAGGATCCACTATCTATCAAGATTGAAAGACTGTAATTCATATTTGGACAAGATTATGCAAGTCAAATTATAAATGCATGCCATTTTCAAAGTACATCTACATATTGACCATCATGGGTGTATTTGTCTTTATGCCACATTTAACTACTTTTGGACTTTGGAAAGTCTATAATTAGTAATGATCATCGGAAGAAAAAAAAATGGTTACCAAGAGATAATGCAAAACATTAGGAGATTTAGGAAAAACATTGGGAGATCAATACAAAACGTCTGAAGATCTATAAAAACAACGGGAGATCTCCCGATGTTATTATTTGGAGACCTCCGAGTGTTTTGTCCAGAATTCATTGAATAGTCCAAAATTAGTTAAATATGACATCTTTGTCTCATGGGAGAATTGGTGTTGAAAGGTCAATGGAAGAAACTTTCATTGAGTGTAGAGTCAAAAGCATGTGCTAAAAATTGAAGCTTAAAGCCCTTGAAACATGATGAGATTTGGAGGCACTATATTGTTATGAAGAATACTAGCTAAACCATTTAAAATGTACAAAATTCTTGTTGGTCCACCATGTTGCAACAAAAAAATTAATCCAAAATACAACATACAAAACTATGAAAAAACTATATGCATTTATTTAGATGATCAAATTCTTTTGAGAATTATATGCATCATTCAAATTGTACTTCCAACTACATATTCTATTTCTTTAGGCATGTAAGGCTACTCAAAAGCTTCCATATGCCCATTCTTTTGAAATAATCATTTGAGGTGGAATTCTCTAAAGACTTTGTACGTGAGCTCTCAATGGTGTTTTCTTCACAAATGTACCCTATTCTTTATAATAATGATGTATGTATTCTTAAATTTCAGCTCTATAAAGCTCCCTAGTTCTTAGTTTATTATTCAAATCATGTTAATCTTGTTCTTAGCTCTTAGTTTATTATTCAAATCATTTTAATCTTGTTCCATTTGATGTGTAATTCTCATATGCAAAAAAGATTTCATAGTTCCAAACCAAACTCATCATTAATCAATCACTCTCTATATTCAACCTCTTGATTCTTCCTATTGCAACCAATTTATTGTTGTATAGTCTCTCAAGGATTAACTTGTTATTATTACATTTATGTCCAATTGTGATTGTACAACCTTTATAAATCTTTAGAGAGTCTAGTAGGAAAATGAATGTAGATCTAGTCATTTTAGTCAAGTTAAAATGTGGCTTACAAAGAATCTTGACATATAAATGATCTTCAATTTGATAAGTTTTTCTTCTTTTCCCATTCCTATATGAATTGATTCATAATCTTGTAGGAAAATTATAAAGCACCAAGTGCCCTTGCTAATTTCATTGCTAAAAACAAACAAAACACATATTTTCAATATAGATGGATGAATTTCATCCATTTCATGTAGCTCCCACAATAAACTCTTGAATTTTTTTGTCATCCATGCCATCCAGATAGTGCATGCTATCTCCTTAACCCTTTTATGATTGATTTTATATATTTGTTGCACATTGTTAGATATCTTTGTTTGAATATATTTATTTCCTTATTTTCAAAAATTGGTCAAATAAAAAGGTTGTATCTTTTAGAATTCCAATATTACTTTGGAAGAATGAGAATTTATAAGGATGAAACATTCTTTAGAAGCACTATGTTCATCATCCAAAATATAGACATTGGAGCACTTAATTAAAGGATTATGAGATAATCGAAGAAATAATAGGGGGAGTCCCTCTAATACAAAGATATCCTTCTCCATTCTCCAAGACTACAAAAACCGCACTTGTATTAACTAATGAAGTAGAGCAATGGATTACTTCATTGTAACCACCCGGTTTGAAAAATCAGCATAGAACCACATCATGTACCCTGATGAGTCAATCAAAATGCAATTTTGTACTAACCATTTTCAAGTTTTATTGACTTCAAAAAAACTATAATTGTAGTTTTGGTTGAGTAAAAAAAACTTCACTGAGTTTGAAGAACTTCATGATGTGGCTTTTTGTGCCTTTGACATACATAAAGTGGTTTTAGAGAGTTGGAAGAAGGGAGAGTCTAGTGCCTTTCAACAATAATCCCCCCTATATTGAGGCCAAAAATTGTTTGATGGATGATATTCAAGATTAATATAGAAATGAAGAATGCACCTATATTTGTCAAAGTACCTTGACAATAGGTATTGTCCCTTTAAGGTTAACTGCCTTGAATGTTGAAGGGATAAGAAATATCTTTTGGTTGATTCAAAATTGATTTACCAAATGGATTAGAAGCCTTTTTCGTCCATTTTCTTCAAAATTTGAGGGATAGTGTATATACATTGATAAGGAGTTTGATAAACATGTCCTAGAGGAGTTAAATTTGAATCAAAGTATTGAATAGGTGAAAAAAATAGTGGCCAAGATGACAAAGTATATTTTGAGTATATTTTGTATTTGATATAAATTTTCTTTATTTTTTTCTTGAAAAATTCACAATAATTTCAAATTTCCCACCAAAAATTTGAAAATTTTATAACCTTGTAGTAGACATATGACTTTATCTCTAAAAAATAAATATAAAAATTCCATTCATATGTAGGTGCAATATAGTAGCAAACAAAGTGATGGACAATGAGTCTTGAAATCACTAGTCACGGGCATGTCCTTCCAAGGTTAACTATGGAAGAAAAAAATTCTATCAGTGATGGACAGTGAGGTAGTTAGCCAAAAATTGTCATATGCATAGATGAAGAAGGAATTCTTCATTATTTTCTATTGTTTCTTTAAAAGTTGTTAGTTTAACACTTTTAATATTTGGTATCTTTCTTGGGTTTATTTATTTATTTTCCAAAGGCACTTTGGAGTGTATAAAACCATCTACTTTGGTTAATTATGTAAGGCTACAAACCTATCATCATGCAATCATCCATAAACAATGAGATTATTGGATGAATAGGTGCATTCTTTGTTTTAAACTAATGTGAGTTTGATTATTGGGTTTGATTGTCGACCATTCAAAAAGGACTTGTGATTTATAAGACATACTAACTATTATGTATTACAATTTTGACAAAAATCATTTAATTTTTACTTGCACAGTGGCTATTGGGGAAAAAAAAAAAAATCTTTTTGCCTTTAAGTTATTCTAATTTTGAAAATCAATGTTAATCTACTATAAAAATATATTATTGCATCTTGTATTAATTGAATAAATTAAGATTTTGATTCAATATGAAAATTAATACAATAAAATTATATTTTAGCATGCACTAATTTGAAATAGTATGGATTTAAGAAAAAAAAATGTAAAACACACTAGTAAAGGAAATAAAAATAACTTAGAATTTGACTTTGACTCTCTAATGATTACCTCTATAGCCATATATTCTTACTTCATTACTATGCTCAACTTCGTCTATGCAATTATGATTAAAGTTTTCATTTAATTTTTTCATATTGTTGGAGACTTATTATTGTGACAATATTTAGATTTGAAATTTTTCAATTAGTCTTGAGGAATAATGTAATTTTTGTAACCATTCTAATTGCAAAAGATAAGAATAAATTGGTAGGTTTAACCAAAAAGATCCTTTGAATTTGAATTTTTTTTTCACAAGGTAAATGTAGCTTTAGTATAAAAAAATCTTTTGAAAAATACTATTAAAGAATGTTAAAAAATCATTTTTTTCTTTACACCCTAAACACGAAGAAGAAACAAGAAAATATTGATTGTTGTTGATTTTAATGAGATCTTGTTTAGAAGACTTATAGCTAAGACTATCAAATCATATTACTATAATGAAGACTAATTTATTATTTATATAATTCATTGAGGTATTTTATATTTGATGTACAATACAAATACAAAATCTTGTGTAATTTCAATTTTAATATACAAAGCTTGCATTTGAATTTTTTTTATATGCAGTATAAATTAAACTTCAAGGCTTCATATTTTTAGTTTGAATCACATAAAAAAACTAAATATTTTGAAAGTTCTAAAGGTTTATTATTTTGAAACTAGATGTCCAATACATCTAATTTTTGAATGAAGAGACCTTAAAGACTTAACTCAAGACATTACTCTACCATTTATTTGAGACCAAGAATCTCATGCAATATAGCCCCAAAGCTTACTTAGTACATCTCCAAAATGAATGCTCCTAAATATTAAAACTTGATTACAACTTTCAAAATAACCATATTTTGTATTAGATTTAAACTAAGAAAACGAAGATGAACAAGTTTTGTTTCTATTTCATATTAAAAAATTTGAAAAAATTCAAAAATTAAGAGAATTATTGCAATTGCAAACTCTATGTGTTAAAATCTAAATAAGACAACATTGTATGTTTTCATTCATAATTTTTTCTTTTTAAATAAGATATTTTAGGCTTAAATTATAAAATTATATTCTCCATTATAATCTTTGTCTATAGTAAAAAAGAAACTAAACTCTTCTACTATATAATGAAATTGATATTATTTTTTCACTTTTTACTTCTACTTACAAGTGCCTCTTGAAAACAAGTTTAAACTAATTGGATTTGTCATGAGAGGTGTGGGCGTTCATTTCGTATCAGGGCGACTTTTACGGAGTTTGGGAGGTGTTCAAGAAGGCTTGGAGGGCTCGAGACGCCAACGGGAACTTGGCATCTCATTTGGGGACCTCAATCCCTTTGACCTTGACAAAGAGTTCTTGGAGACTCATCTTTTTCAAGTTGAGTCTCCCACGTGATGGAGTGAGAGGTTTTGCCTCGTGAACTTCATCCAAATATGCAATCATTCTTCAAGAATGGCATCGACTTGACTTTGTAGTTCGTTGTGAGGTTTTTCCAGTTTCTTTAGAAGCTTTTCCTCACGTTTTTATTACTTGAAAAAGATGCCACTACGTTTATAGGTGTACACGTAGTGAAAATTGACACCTAGAGTAGTAGAAAAATGCATTTTGAAGTGTTTTTGATACGTTTTGTGAGTGCTGGAATTGCAAGCAAAGTTGGAGTTTGGACACCATAACCACGGGTTTAGGGGGTTTTAGCCTTGGAAATGGGTCCTAAACCCATATTTGGAAATTAGGTGCATTATTGGCTTAGCTTTTGAGATTAGGATAAGGAAAGGGTGGGTTAGGAATGAGCCACCTAAGAGAATCCCAAGACTTTAGGGAAAAATGTTATCTCTCTTCTAGAAACACTCCAAGTTAGGATTTGGAGTTGGGAGGGGGCCATCCACAGGGATAGGGACGAAACTTTGGGCTTGCAGTAGTAGTACGGGGAGTTACAGTCGTTGGGAGTGAGGTTTGGAGTAGCGCGTTAGTGTGAGTAGCAAATCCTGCGAGAAACCCTGTTCGGGTGGGAAGAGGGATTGGTAATGGTCATGTTAGCCGAAGCTCTCCTCCTAGTGCTCCAGATTGTCAAACTTTCAATAGCATTGATAGGCCGCAGGAGGGTAAAGTCGCGGAGAACGTGAATTTTGTTTCAACCCAGCCGAAATTTCAGTTGTGTGAACTCTGATTGTTGAGGACCATTGCAACTGCAAAGTACATCGTATTTGAGCTGTTGAAGAGGGATGGTTGGAAAATAGTGTCTGCTTCATTGTGTTGAAATTCAGCGCTTCGTCCAAGTCCGGTTTCGATGGTTGGTGTCAGTACCTGATGGGATGAAGGCATGGCAAAGTTACTGAAGTGATGTTGCCAATGTCAGAGTTTGAGTGTGTGCCGATTTTTGGAGTCAAGAGTCTTTGAACTTGGAACGAACGATCTGGATGCTCATCGCTTCACTACATATCGGCCCGACCATCGTGGAGCAGATTTGAGTGGAATCAACTCAACTTCGCACCAAATCTACCTCGAGGATATTTCAAACTGGATGGAGCTCGTTATCAATTGCAATCTTCAGTCTCTATACAGAGTTGAAGAATTCGGTTGGGTGAAGGGTCCCGTCTGCCGCTAATGTGTATACTCCAGCATGATTTAGTAGATTTGGGGGACATTGAATCTTGCTTCGAATACTGACTACAAGCTTCCCGCTTCTTCATCGACGTACGTACTAGCTTGAACTAGATAGGACTGCACGAGAATCTGAAATCCTACACTTTAATTTGGCATCTGCATTGACGGATCACGTACAGTTTGTAGAATTGCAAGGAGTTTCACTCAGACCTTGACGTCCATTTGTGGATCTGACTATTGATTGATGTCCAGACATCAGGACTACATATTTATTTCGAAAATCAACGGGCCAAGTCGACCGGAGGAAGGTGGAACAAGCTAGCTTTCGGAGCTGAAGATATAAGCCAGAAGGACCGCCTTTGTACGACACAGTTTGTCCTTTGGGATTATTTTCGAGCTTGGCGACCGGTACGACCGGTCAGGTGACTAGTGATCACCGGTCACTTGGGGCGTGGTGACCGGTTCGACTGGTCACCCAAATACGGCTTGGCGCTTAAGGCCCGGTTTTGCTTAAAAAACAACAAAACAACAACTATTCTAAGACTTGTTGATTGTAGCTGTGCTTGAATCATTTTGGAAGTGTTTAGGGTTGGGAGCCCCAGCATTGCCTACTTATGGTTACTACTAGGGCCCAGGCGGCTGCCCAACCCAGAGATGTGAGACCATCAGAGCGGCGGATATTGTCAGGGTATGAACAGTGGTTGGAGAAGGCAGATTTTATTGCAGCATTGTTCAAATTTATCTTAGAGTGCCTACCTGCACGAGGACTACAACACTCTAAGCTTGAGTTCTGGGACATATGGCAGGCAGACTTGGCACAGGCATAGTGTGCTGATGTTGGCCAACTTGGCATGATGGCACATCGCCTGTGTGTAGAGTTGACACCGTTTGTCACATTGGAGTGTTGGGATGACGACCGTGACATGATATTGCAGCGCTTCATGTATGCACGGTTTTTGCATGAGATAGAAGCTACTATTACCATGGTGGGTTGCAGATACCTCAACCGCAACCGAATGACAGATTTTCAGATTTGCTCCTAGTTTTATAGTAGTTGTGTGGAGTTAGCCTAACAATTATTAGCTAGGGCTTATATAGGGTGACTTAGCGGTGTGTGCTAGTCACCGGCTTATATATGAGACTTTAGGGTTCATTCCCTAAGTTTGATTACTTGCATAACCACCACATATTGTTGGTATTTTTGTGAGTTTTGCTTGGTGAAATTTGCAATGGTAGTTGGGACCACATGGTATCGCCATGGACAAAGGCAAGGGGGTTCCTAAGCCTTTTAGACTAATACCAGTTGGAAGCACGAAAGAAGAAGAAGTGCAAATTCTCTTGACTACAGATGATCTCCAAGGGGTTCTTGAATCTTTTCAAACCCTTCATGTAGGGTCATCCAGTGAATCTTCTCTAGGACATCAACCCTAAGAAGCAACTCTACCATTTATACCCTCACCATTGGCTCGTGATCGACTTGGAGTCCAACCATTTGGGCAACCGGGCACTAAAGTTTTAGGTCCAAAAGCCATCAAATTTTGGACTCAACAACGTGAGGTGCGCATCATTCGGGACTTACGAGCGGAGTTACCCATGATTAGAGCATTGTTGAGTCGAACAAGGGGGCGTGTGGAGGTAATTGATTTGGTCATCTCACAAGTGGCAGTGGTGTTGAAGAATGAGGGTCAACCTTGAGAAGTGGTGAGACACAACTTCGAGGGTACAATTCAATTGCCTACATTTTCATTGATCTTCACCGAGTTTCGAGCTGGAGATTACTTGTTCCACACCACGTGGCAGTGGGAACAAGGTTGGTGGCTTGAGAGGGCGTCTAGTATTTGGGATTCTTTAACCCTTCGTTTCTTTAACATAGAGGTTCCACCCACAATTTATTGTAAGGCTGTGGAAGGGACATACGAGGCTTGACAACTTTATATATAAACTTATATGTAAAAGCTGGATCCGCTTGGGAGGTCGGGTTATACCAAGAGCAGGACACCATTTGCTAGGGACATTGTTTCTGAGGCATCAGACACCAGTGTTGTCGTACCTGTGCGCCCTTGAAGTCAGAGGCCCTTCGTTGGTAGAAGGATCCCAAGTGATTTTGTTCCGCAATTTATCGATGAGCAAGTAGATTGGGTGGAAGACATTGAAGGTGACGAAGGAAGAGAATTACCTGTCATTACAATTGACCACGGGGTAATACTTGCTCATGGCGAGTTTATATTTGCGTGGGACAAGATGACTACACCATATGGAGGTGTTGATCGGGGAGTCCGGCGGTTTTCCGGTGCCAATGGCACCATGGAAGTGGATGACTTCCGTAGGGAGTTCACCATATGGTGTGAACTCCAAAAGTCTCGAAACGCTAGTTTCAATCCATACATGGGTGTCTTGAAGGGGCGCCTTTGGCTGACTATGGGAAATTTGAGCTTGCTCATTCCACCGAGATCTTAGCCTGGCAGGATTACTACGCTCCAAACTATGCTGATGTTTGGAGAGGGGGATCCACGACCATAGTACCTGCTAGCAAAGGAAAGCAAGAGGAAGGGGGTGCGAGCGTGGGAGGCCAAGAGGCCACCGTGACCACGGGCCTAGTGCCAGTGACTAATCCACCCCCCTTCAATCCTACAACTCAATTCTTTTTGCAGCTGCAATGGGATTACTATGGACAAAGGGCAGATAAAATGAAGTCACTTCGCACATTTGTACGTGGAAGTGATAAGTCATTGTGAGAGGCACATTCGAGACTGAGGCGGTTGATTTCCGCCACTCACGGGGTGACTGAACAGCAGGCTGTTCAGCACTGGTTTAGCATCTTGGATAAAGAGTTCAAAACGCTTGTTCGAGGTGAAGCATTGAGGTGGGTGTCCCACCCACTTTAAGGTATGTTTTTGAGACCTATGAGAGAATTGAAATTAATCTTTTGGAGGAAAAAGCAACCATGGGCTTCTTGCGAAAGGAGGAGAAACAACCCGAGAAGACTAAATCCGCTAAAGCTAGCATTCCAGCCAATGTGGGGGATGCGGATATTACTTGTTTTAATTGTGGTAGGGTTGGTCATCGTCGACGAGATTGCAAGAAGACATCAAAGAAAGAAACCGCCAAGATTGGTGGGTTCTGCTCTGGTTGCAGTGTCAAGGGCCATGGAGAAGCTATTTGCTGGAAGTTGCATCCAGAACTCAAGCCTAAGGGAGCCAAAGATGCCATGGGAACTGACTCTAAAGAGGCCAAGCTTGTAGGAGGAGAGAAGAAATCATGGAAGGCCTGATTCACAGAGTTGGAGGCTAAGATGGCAGCAATGAGTGCTACCACGGAGGCCAAGGGATCTTCTTTACAAAGGACCACAACATCCTTTTATGCAGAAGAGGACGACCACATGTTATGTGGTCTAGCGGATGCCAATGGCACGCCAAGGGATGCTTTTGCTACAATACGGAGTAAGACTGTGGTGCATGATGCACCACGAGGGATGAGTTTGGGATTGGACCTACAGCGAGGTGCAACCAACCGACAAGCGAGGTTGCCAGAGTCATTCACATTGGAGGATGTGGTGCCCACTTCATCCATGGTTCCATCAATTCCAAACTCCAGCAATCGCCGATCCGCTCCAGTTGCGAAGACAAGTGGTCTAGGTACGGGCACACTTTTTGAGGCAGCAACTACCATTTGTCATGCTCCTTTATTTTCAGCATCCATGATTGCAAATGCGTAGTTCAGTGCTGCTACAGTATTCCAATTGGCAGCTACCATGTGTGAGGAAGGCACTTCAACATCGGTTAGTGCCATGGAAACTACGCTTGAGCCACAAGCGGTGGATGATGGTGATTGGATTGAGTCGGAGGGGCTTTTATCAGCAGCTGTTCGATTGAAGACTATGCCAGCACGCCCGACAATAGAGCGGTCATCCATCACTCCAAGAGTGGTGGTATTTGACAATTCCCAAGGCATTTTTCAATTAGTTGGGCCCAAAGGGAAGGTTTTGTGCCTCGACGGGTACTATTGGATTCTGGTGCACAACCTTTGATGCTGGGTGATTCAGCCATTGAAGGCTTGGGTTTGACCAAGGACACGTTGGAAACATGTCTATGGACGATTAGTACTTCTATGGGGGGGACAGAGCAAGCAAATGGCATCACACGGAGCGAGTTGACACTACGACTACGCTATGATGATGTTGAAGATGCTAACTTCATGAAGGTGAAAGCTATAGTCACGGAGGCCAAATCTTATGATGTTTTGGTAGGTGCTATGGTATTATACCCTATGGGTTTTACCTTGGACTTTTGGGAGGAGACAACATCATATAGACCGGGATGGCAAGCAGGGGATGGACACAAGGCCCAACTGCCAGCTCGTTTTATACGAGTTTTCACCGGAAATTTGGCCGATTTCTATTGTTTTTCTGGGCTTGTAGCAAACGGTCCATCCTGGTTTGAGGAGGATTTTGAAAATCCTTCTATGATTGCTTCAACAGAAAAAAAGCGGATGACATTCAGGCTTTGGAAGCTGGGGGCGAAGAATTATATCAACCTGGGATGGAATCGGCGTGGAACAGCACCGCCGACCTACAACATGCCGCAAAAATTGTGATCCAAGAGGCGTGGCAACAATCTTTGTTGCCACAAAATGAGGAAGAAGGTGGAGGTGCGAATGATAACAGCCCACCTTTGGATACTTCTACGATCCATTGGAAGCCGCCAGATGAAGGTATTATACTTTTGGAGTTATTTGGTGGTACTGACAGTGGATTGGTAGCAGTGTTGTAAGCGGGTGTAAAAGTGAGGCGTTACATTTATGTGGACAACGATGATATGGCACGTCAAGTGGCCAAGCGACATGCTCAATGGATGCGCCAAGCTTTTCCATCATTATTAAGCACCACTGCTATTAAGACCGCATTTGTTATACTACCGAACGATATATCTTTGATTTCACATGAAGACATTGTACGATTGGGGCATGTGGATTTAATTATTGCGGGCTGGCCATGCCAATGTATGTCTATGGCGGGTAAGCAAAATGGCTTGAAGGACAACTGTTCTTTACGGTTTTATGATATGGTGCGAGTGATACGTTCTATTCAGAGTTCTCAACCCCGGCTACCAGGGTATATTATTGAAAATGTGCCAGTGGTAAGTACTTCACGTACACACACACTTGAGAGCATCCATTGCATTCATGGAATTCCCATTCTATTGGATGCGGCTGCAGTGGGTTCACGAGCTCACAGACCTCGGCTTTGGTGGACCAACATGGCACCACCCGAGCTGCTACATGTAGCAGTGGGACGTATTCAACGACCTGATGTATACGTGAAAGATATTTTGGACCCCCACCAATCACCCAGGCGTATTTATGATGATGATCAAGCTCCATTAGCGGTTGTCAATCGCAAAGGTGAACCACGAAGGGCTTTGCCTACATTGGTGAGCTTTTCAAGGTCCTATGCCTTTAAAGATAATGGACAAGGTTTAGTGTGGGATGCTCGCATTGAAGAAATGGTAGAGCCTAATGCCGATGAGCGGGAACGGGCTATGGGATTCCAAACGGGCATCACCAATGTCCCAGGTATCACGGAATTCTAGAGACGATATCTTATTGGCCAAGCCATGGATTTAAATTCTCTCTTGGATAGTATCACTTGTTGTGGCAAAGCAAAAGTGTCGAGCTTCAACACTATCGAGCCACTTGGGTTTTTATGAGCTGCAAGCGGCCATGAAACCATTCGATTCTGGCACTCCAGACACGATGGTTGGGGGCGAAGAGGCCTTCACAGCTCATCCATGGGATTTATGGAAGGATACTTCATTTTTCACAACTTCAAGAACGAGTTGGCCTAGTTGGGAAGAAATGGCCAAACACAAAATCAAATTGGAGGAGCAGGTGGAAAAAATATTCTTTGAGGGTCATATTGAAGGTTAGACTAATGAGCTATGGCGTTTGAGCCAAGTGGAAGAGCAATATGGCATGACTGGAGTAGAGCAAGAGGACTCTATTTCAGGTGGTATACAATAGCAACCAAAGGTGGACAAATCTGCTTCAAAGGAAGATCGGAAGGAGGTGGTGACCAAAGAAACTTGGAAACCATTAATAGGCCTGGAAAGTGAAGCAGAGGAGAAAGGGGAGCAAAAGTTCCTCAAGATGTATGTTGATTGTTTTGCCTTTAGTCTCAAAGATTTGGGAGTATTGAAGGGACAAGAGGTACGTATTAACTTGACGGAGGATGCACCAATTTATCGCAAGCCGTACAAGTATAGTGAGGTAGAATGCAAGATGATTCAAACCCGAACCAAGGAGTTGTTGGAGGCCGGATTGGTGGAAGTAGCACCATCGGATTGTGAGTATGCATCAGCAACGGTTATGCCATCCAAGAAGGACATTTTTGGTAATTGGACTGAGAAAAGGATGTGTGGGGACTATTGTAGAATTAATAAATTCACAAAGTCAGATCGTTATGTAATGCCAACACCAGAGGAGAACTTTGACGCCATTGGCCATGCTAAGGTATTTAGCACTTTGGATCTCCGGTCAGGATATCACCAACTTGGTATTCGAGAAGGTGATAAGGAAAAGACAATGTTCTGGGGAATTAATGAAGATGGGAAGGACCAACTCTATTAATGGAGATTCCTTCCATTTGGTTTGAAAAATGCACCTGCTGAATTTCAAAGAGTTATGGACCGCATATTTTCTAGCTTGGATTTTGTGAAATGCTACATTGATGACATTATTGTCTATAGCATGAATAAAAAATAACATAGAGCTCATTTGAAGGAGGTTTTTGCGAGACTAAGATTTCATGGGTTAAAACTACATCCAAACAAATGTAAGTTTTATTATGACCGTGTGGAGTGTTTGGGCCACATGCTATATCCTGGAGGATTGGGTGTGGTAGCTAGTAAGGTAGAGGTGATGATCTCTATTCCAAGGCCAAAGGATGTGAGTAATTGCGGGCATTTTTGGGGTTGTGCAATTACTATCGAAAATTTGTGAAAACGTTTAGTGCCATCGCTAAGCCATTAACCATGCTGACAAAGAATGATCAACCTTGGATGTGGGGAGATGAGCAAGAGGCCGCTTTCAAGCAATTGAAAGAACATTTATCATCGGCTCCAATATTAAGAAGACCAATTTCGGGTAGAACATATCAATTGCACACGGATTGGAGCTCACTAGGGATTGGCGCGGTGTTGACTCAAATGGACGATGATGGCAAGGAGTTTGTGGTAGCTTATGCCAGTCGCTCCAACAACAACGCGGAGACACAGTACAGCTCGTATGAAGGAGAGTGTTTAGCAACGATTTGGGCAATTGCTCATTTCCGTTGTTATTTATATGGCAACGAATTTCTATTGGTTACGGACCACCAACTGTTAAAGTGGCTAATGGAGTCAAACAAGCTCATAGGCAAGCTTGCACGATGGGCTCTAATGCTAATGGAGTATGACTTTAAAGTTGTACACCGTGCCGGTTTAGTGAACATGGATGCCGACGGTTTGAGCCGCAATCCAAGTCTTAGCCAAGTGGACTCTACAGGGGCCCGATGGCATGTGAAGGAGGGAGAAGATTTGTTACCAAGCTGGCATTCTGCCGCTTATTTGAGTATATTGGCGATGATTGGAGACAACACCGAGGAAGCCATGGTGGCTACGATGGATGCGGATGGTGGTGAAGAGTCTAGGGGCACCAAGGATATTTTTGATGACATAGAGGTGATGAAATACTTGAAGCATCGTGAATTGGAGGTCAACACGTCAGCCAAAGAGAAAGATCGGATTCTACAACGAGCAAAGCGATTCGTGTGGGAGGGGTCTCATTTGCTTCGAGTTTGGCCAGATGGCAACAAGAAGGTGGTACCGGCACCTCATGAAAGAGCAAAGTTAATAATGCATGCACACGAGGACTTGGGGCACTTTGGAGTGCGAAGAACTCATAGTTTGCTGGAGATTCACTATTGGTAGTCAAATGTAGAGTATGCGATAGAGTGCGGGCATTGTTTAATGCCCCAATGCCTCAGTTACAACCGTTGTCAATCATGGGATTGGGCTATCGATGGAGTTTGGACTTTGCAGGACCATTGCCGGTGACTTCACGATATAACAAGTATGTGTTGGTGATGATCGAACATTTTTCTAAATGGATTGAGTTGGTGGCATTGCTTGACAAGTTTAGTGAAGGGGCTGCTTATTCATTTTTGGATTGTGTTTTGAGTCGCTTTGGAGTTCCAGCGGAGGTATTGACTGACCAAGGATGTGAGTTTCTCGGAGAATTTTAAGCCTTATGTGAATAAGCGATGATTGATCACCGCACTATTTCCAGAGATCATCCCGAAGCAGATGGATTGGTGGAGTGCATGGTGCAAACCGTCAAGAGGGGGCTTCGAAAGTATAGCTTGAAGAAAAGGCATCATGGAGATTGGGACTTACAACTTCCGTGGATAGCAATGGGCTATCGGTTTAGTAAGCAAGCTCCTCTTGCTTCTTTTTCACCCTATTACTTATTGTTTGGGCGTCATCCGGTTTTACCCATGGCAATCAAACAAGATGCAGACAAGATATTGGATCACATGGATGATCCAGACACGTGGGCTCGCGTATGCGAACAACGGGCGGAATTATACAAGAGAGTGATGCCAATGGCTTTGGAGAACCTCTCTATTGCGCAGCATAGAGACACTTGGCGTTATGCCACGATACGAGGAGGGGGCTATAGGCCTCAAGTGCGACGTTTTCTGCTTGGTGACTATGTCTACTTACAACAAATGGCGCCTACCACCCTTGACTTGACAGCAGGGCGTATTATTCTACGAGTGCGCGAGGTGCTCAAGTCGGGAGTGTTAATCTTGGAGGGTCGTGATGGCAAGATCTGGAAAGATTACACACGCAATTGTGCGCCGTGTCATTTGCCACACATTGATGGACGTATTGATTCCAACAAGTCACGAATTTCAGTTGGGCTAAAATGCGTATTGTGTGGAAGCGTTAAAAGCGCTGCCACTATGGTGTTGTGTGATGTTTGTTCCACAGGGTGGCATATGGATTGTTTAAATCCTCCTTTACAAGAAATCCCAACGGGCCGTTGGGTTTGTCCCAAATGCGTGTCGGGGCAGCATACATCATCAACATTTTAATATGGGTTTTCCACTGGGTTCTCGTTAGTACTTTGGAGAAGACCACTGAATTCGCTAGTGTGAAAGGGGCTTCAGCACTGGCGAAGGGGGCGAGTAAAGGAGTGGTTGTGAAACTACTTTCTACACCTATGTACTGAGTATTATGCTGTTTTATTTCTTTACTATGCTATGGGTGTTGCCAGTGTTTGTGCTTATGGTGATAGGATGTTTTTCGCATTGCTATCATTGTTTGCAGGGTTTTACCGTGGTTGTGACTCGCATCACAAGTCACGAGGCGTTTTCCCTATGACCACGGTGTCCACCGTTGGTCAAGAACTATTGGACCTTGGTGTGGTTAGGTTGCTAGCCAATGACATGGTCCATTGTTAATTTATTGCTCGCTTCTCTCATGTTGGCTCGATATAATCTTGGCACGATGTGTTTGTGCACGACATATTGTTTATACAATATTTACTAATTTATTTTTACTTTAAGCTATAAAATATAATGATGACCATTTTTCATGATACAAATTGAATTTTTTTTTAACAAAAATAGACAATTTGAACCTTGGATAATATAAATATATGATTGATATTTGAACACAACTAGAAAGGATAAAGTTAGCTTAGAGATGATATTTGACTATTTTGTAATGGATTTGGTCTTTTGGGGGGTAATTCTTGAATGCCCCAAGCACTTCATTTTGGTATTGACAATTATAGTTTGAAGATAAATTAAATCTAAATGAATTATTATCTTATTGAATACTAAAGATAATAGTTTATATGAAAATTGACGATTGAAAGACTTCTAATTGTTTTATAATCTTTCCCTCCCCCCACATGAACAAGCATTATGATCTTGAAAAGGGAGTATTGGCAAAAAAGTAGAATGCTACATGATTCCTATCTAAGGATATATTTTAATTTGTGAAGCTAGAAATATTTTTAGAAGTCATATAGGATTTAGAAAATCATGCAAGAACATATTTTTAGAATAATCATATTTTCAGCACAATACTTATAAAGTGCCATACAATACCCTTTGAACACAATTGTATATGAGATTTACATGAATGTGCAACTGCTAAGATTATAATTTTTCTATCCATATGGAATACTTTTGTGTTGTGATTTCCTATATGATTAATAACAAGTCAAGTTAATGATCTCACAATCACAACTTTATTTTTTTTGTTAGCTATAAAAAAAACATTTCTATTTTGTTTAGTATAGAAAATATTCTAAGAAAATCAAAACTAACTTGGAATAATTACAAGGAGATCAAAAATATTGAAAAAAAAAATCCAAAAGTTGTTTAATTATTTGGCATACCAATTTAGAACCTCTACAACCTTCCTTGGAGGATGGTATGTTAGACTATCCTCAATAAACTCAACATATTGATCTACCAAAAGCATTACTTACTTTTGACTGATATAAAACTATAACTTGACTACACTACGTTATCAAAATCCATTTAATACAGGTATAAGAATATCTCAATTTGGACTTTGGATAACCAAAATAGAGTTCATTACAAACAATCTTACAAACATAAATTATAGAGACCACAACAAATCATCTAATTCTAATGAAATCCATCTCCAATTGCTATTAATAATAACCTCACATAATTTCAAAGTTCCCATTGAAAAATATATTTTAGGCGGAAGTAAATATTATTTCATATTTTACATCCACGTCGGCTTAAAACTTATTATTCCCATTGCTTAAAAGCGAGCGCAAAATATGGATTGTTTCCCACGAAGACCCGGAATAACTTAGCTTTGTCCTAAGCGACAGAAGTTCAGTGGAAATGGGGAATGTACGCAGTGAGTACATCTGGTGGCGCACGTCCCCCCCCCTTCCGGAATTTGAATAAGGGCAAGAGCAGCTGCCGCGGAAACGGGGCGTTCAAATTTGCAACGGCTAACCGCTGACGCCAGCCCGCCATGGATAGCGCCATCGCCCTGCGTCGGCCTCGGTCGCGCTCGCTCTAGCCTTAGGGTCTTCAAGAAGCTCCAATCCCCGCTTGTGCGAGCGATCTTTTCCGTAGAGGCAGGCGTAGTTCGGTAGGCAGTATTAGTGGTCAGATTCTTGGCAGCAGTGGCTGTGTCCTCGATCGAGGACCAGGCGGTGACGGAAGGAAGGAAGGAGCGAAGCGAAGCTGGCCGAAGGCGGGCTCGCCACTGCACTGAATTGAGCGAGGGGAGCGTTAGGGGGATCGTGTGCAGGAATTCCGAGTGGGAGAACAGGATTGGCGGTTTCGTTAGGGTGCGAGGGTTGACGTGCTGTCGGAATCCGGCCGATGAAGACGAGGATTGGCAGAGACGGCTTGCTGGAGGTGAGGCTTTCGGAAGGTGAGTGACGGTCGCCATCGGGCGAGTAGCGAGGTGTAGTGTAGTGCTGGTGTCCGTGTGATGGGCAGAGGGGCGTCGCCCCTGCGAAGCGCGGTGGTTCGGGGCTCTCCCAAGAAGCCTGGTCAAGAAAACATGGATGCCAATTGCGTGAGCTCCGGGGATGTGACGCCGACGCGGAAGCCGCTGAGCTCGATCTCGGAGGCCTGCCGCAACTCCGACGAGAATGGCGCCGATGCGCTGACGCCGAAGGGCAAGTTGGATGGCACGACGCCGAAGGGGAAGAAGAGGGGCGGGCAGTGCCTGTTCCCTCACGTCGAGAACGGGGAAGGGACCCCTGAGAGGCAAGGGAATGGGAAGAGCAAGAAAGCTCACAGCCGTCACCAGTCTCCCTCGAGGAGTCAGCCTGCCTCGAGGCTGCAGGACGTGAGCGCGGTCGAGGCGGGGGCGGATGTGTCGTCGGTTGGTATGGCTTTTGCTGCTGCAGGTGTTGTGAGCAAGGGTCTCCCGGAGCATCAGGGCGTGGCGAAACAGGTTTCCGAGAATGCGAATTCTCACACTCCCCGTGGGCACAGGAACGATCGCGCACTGAAACACGGCGCGGACTCTGAGCCCGTATCGTCCGTTCGTCCGAATTGCATTCAGAACGTCTCCGCCACTCCTGCGAAGAGCGTGACGCGGACTCTGAAGTACGGAGCAGCGCAAGGAGCTGGAGCAGCTGTTTCGTCGACGTCCCGTGCGCTTGTGCCCTTGCCTGGCGGCGGGCGACACGTTTCACAGGGAACAAGCGAGCAACAATTCAACCTGGAAGAGGATCCCGCGTTCTGGCTCGACCACAACGTCCAGGTGAGCGCGGCGTTGGGAGTCTTCTGGATTCGTTGAAATTTTCTTGCGGTTGCTCAAGTCCCCCATGTCCAGTTCCTTCCCTGTTGCGTAAGTTCTGTGAGCGGCAGTGGAATTTGAGTTGTCACGACTGAGGATGAGTTCAGAAGCCTGGCGTTTCTGTTCATTTGCGTATTGCTCCGTGCACCAGTCGTGGAACCATCTCCATCGTTCGCGTATTGCTCTCTTCAATGTGCGCCTGAACATTGTTCTCTCGAACATCAATTTGACCTAGGTTCAAAATCAATGGTTGTCTGCTCTGTGCGACTCGTCCCTGCGTTTGTCTCACCGGAAGTTCGGTGTCTACAGGTCTTGATCAGAACTCGTCCCATCAGCAGCACGGAAATGGCCTCCCAAGGATTCAGCAAATGCCTGAGGCAAGAGAGTCCCCACACCCTCACCTGGACGGGGCCTCCGGAAACTCGCTTTACCTTTGACCATGTAGCTGGCGAAATTATCTCCCAGGTTCGCCATACACGCGTACCTCTCCGCAGTCCCTTGCAAGTGAATGGCGTCGGTCGTCGTCTGTGAGAGAGTGGAGCTTGGAGGATCAATTTTGGTGTTACGCTAGGATGACGGGACCTTGGACTGCCCTGACGGATGTAGGTCTATTCTTGGTTTTCATTTTTTCAGGAGAAGCTATTCCGCGTGGCTGGGTTGCCAATGGTGGAGAATTGCATGGCGGGCTACAACAGCTGCATGTTTGCATACGGCCAGGTTGAGCTTTTTTCAGTGTGCAGCTGTGTCGATTTTGCTATGGATTTGGCATCGGCTTTGGAGTCTTCTGGTCACTGGCACATCTGTGCCCTGCATTCATTTGGTTTTTTTCTGCAGTTTTGGATGTTGACTGATATTGCGGGGGGTTGCTGCAGACTGGAAGCGGTAAGACCCACACCATGCTTGGGGACATCGAGCATCTCGGTGACAGACCAAGTGACAATCGGGGCATGACTCCTCGCGTGTTCGAGTACCTTTTCTCGAGAATCCAGCTGGTACGCATCTTCGTGGTTCCGTGGAATGATGAGCCTCTGGGTCACCGCATCCGTGTTACGAATGTATGAGATGTCTGGGGATTCAGTTGATGTGGCGATCACTGGAGCTCCGTTGCATTAGGAAGGAACCAGGGATGAGACGGTGTTCGTTGAACTGTGCAGGAGGAGGAACGCCGCAAGGACGAGAACCTTAAATTTTTGACCAAGTGTTCCTTCCTGGAAATCTACAACGAGCAAATAACTGATTTGCTGGAGCCTACCTCTACCAACTTGCATGTACTGCACCTTCACCTCGGATCTTATGAGATTTGCAAGAGATATTTCTTCGTTCCTGCTACATGTTGTTGAATTCTTGTGATGATATCCTGCAGATGCGAGAGGATGTACGAAAAGGGGTGTACGTGGATAATTTGACCGAGGTGGAGGTGAACAGTGTTCAAGACGTGATTCAGTTGCTTAGCCAGGTCGCTCCCACCACCTCTTTTCCTGGAACTGTTTCCCGGAGGTAGCGTCGGTTGAATTTGTGATTATTTTTGTTTATCCAGAGGTGCTCACGGGGATCCACCGTTATCTGTTGCAGGGATCTGCGAACAGGAAAGTGGCAGCCACGAACATGAACAGAGAGTC
Organism: Rhytidiadelphus loreus; assembly: GCA_947034895.1. Lineage (NCBI taxonomy): Eukaryota > Viridiplantae > Streptophyta > Bryopsida > Hypnales > Hylocomiaceae > Rhytidiadelphus > Rhytidiadelphus loreus. The sequence goes on along the minus strand of OX344765.1, from coordinate 8,644,494 downwards.
CAGCCGCTCTCATAGCGTGTTCACTTGCATCATCGAAAGCAGATGGGAGCGTGACTCGATGACTAATATCCGATTTGGAAGACTGAATCTCGTTGACCTTGCAGGGTCTGAGAGGTGAGCATCTTGGAACTCAAACATGGCATGGAAGTTGGCGAAACGCTTTGAATTTGCGCAACTGTAACCTGTGCTTGAAGGCATCGAAGTTCTAACGGAAACTTGCACGGTTTCAGGCAAAAGAGCTCTGGAGCCGAAGGCGAGCGGCTGAAAGAAGCTGCCAATATCAACAAATCTCTGTCTACCCTCGGGTGAGTTTGCGTGCTCGACGGTGTGAGACGAGTTTGTGACTTGAGAGTCAGCAGTGGCACCACTGTTTTGAGAGGAGGAATGATCTGATTGCCAACGATCTTGTGCAGGTTGGTCATTATGATTCTGGTCGATGTCGCAAACGGCAAACAACGCCACGTTCCTTATCGAGACTCGAAGCTGACCTTCCTTCTCCAGGTAAATATCACTAGCCATGTGCCACACGCAGGTCCGTCGTTGCATTCATGACTCAATTTCGAGGCCTTTGATGCGGGGGTGCCCTGGGTCACTGCGTCGTGAAGTGATCTGAGCTGGAAGGATTGGCGTGTTCAAGCGGATGAGGAAGTTGAGTACCTATGGTCCTGTGCAGGATTCACTGGGAGGGAATTCGAAGACTACAATCATAGCTACTGTCAGCCCTTCCAGCTGGTTCGTCCTTTCTATCCCCGGTTCTGAGTTTACCTACGACACTGTATGTCGATGACTTCTTGTGAACGTTCGTCCGCTCGTAGGGCCAGCCCTGTTTTTGTCTCCTGATCCTCGTTTATGTGGTGGCAGCAATGCTTTGGAAACCTTGAGTACCCTGAAATTTGCCCAGCGAGCGAAACTTATCCGCAATACGGTGCGCTTCTTTCCCTGTTCTGACTAGCACAGCTGCACTGTAGAAGCGTCCTTGGAGAGGTTGAACATGAACAATTTGCGCTTTGACTTACATGTGCGACGTGAACAGGCCGTGATCAATGAGGATGCATCCGGGGACGTGAAAGCACTTCGCGCTCAGATTCAACAGATGAAGGTGCTCGATTTTTCTTTCCCAGTCGAGTGTTTCACGTCGTGGGTTACTTTCGTTCAGGGTTGTGGCGCTCGATGAGTCGTATCGGTGTTTGAAATTCGATTCCTTGTGATCCAGGAGGAACTGGACCGCCTCCGCCGCCAAAGCATTTCGAGAATCCCACTGTCACAAGATGATTTCAACCCAGTGCGCGGGTCGTTTGACTCGTGGGGAGACGCCCACAAGTTTTTTGGCAGCCCCCAAGTTTCCAGCAGAAAGGTAGGGTATTTCAATCTGTGAGACTGCTCAGTTTGTCCTTGAAGTTACCGCGGACCTCGGTGGCCTTGCGAGTCATCTGGGCACGCCCGTCCGAGTAAACTGAGCCTTTTCCGTTGTTTGCAGTTGCGACAAATGGAGGCCGTCGTGGCTGGGGCGCTGAGGCGTGAGCAGGCAGCTGATGCCACGACGAAGCGCTTGGCAGCGGAGATCGAACAGCTCAGCCGCCTGGTAGGGAGTCTGGCCTCTCATCCTGTGTTTTGAGGGAGCTCTAGAAGGGGAAATTCCTCGTGCTGACGCCACTAGCACTGTGCAGGTGCATCAGCGGGAGGCTGACACGCAGAGCAGCAAGATGGTCCTGCGATTTCGAGAAGACAAGATTCGAAGACTGGAGACTCTGTCGAAGGGATTGCTCTCTGTAGATTCGTATCTTGCCGACGAGAAGAAGATGTTGACGGAGGAGCTTGAACTGATGCGAGAGAAAGCGGATCGCAATCCTGAGCTGACTAGGTTCGCCATGGAGAACATTCGTCTGCTGGACCAAATTCGTAGGTACGACCAGTTCGAGTGCCGGTCGTATCTGGTCCACTTGCACTCTTGACGACGATCCTATGCTTCTGGATTGTGCATGCCCGCAATCATGGGAATTTAAGGATGTGGAACCCGGGTGTGTGCAGCCTGCAGGAATTTCGCGAAGGCGGAGAGAGAGATGTGATGCTGGAGGAAATGTCGACTTTACGAGACCAGCTTCTGGAAGCGCTGGATGGGAAGATCGCGGTGGATCAAGGCCTTGTCCCTCTGACGACTCCTCAGGTGTCTTTCTCGCTGACGTTGCCATATTGGACTGGAATGTCATATCAGAATGCTGTCAGAGGTTGGGAAGGCCGACTAACTCGTTTCTGTTGGTTTTCAGAAAAAGGCCCTGGCACCAGAGCTCGTGGCGGCAGCCCGTGAGAATGAGCTTCTCCGACTGGAGGTAACAATTGCTATTCTGATAGTACCGTGCAGATCTCCAACAGTCGAGCCAGGTGTGCGCGAGCGCAGAATTGGAATTTTTCATTCTGAGGTTTTGCGTTTTGCGTTTTTGCAGGCTGATAACTATCGATCTGAAGTGGAGGAGCTGCGGAGCAATTTAAGTTCTTCCCTCGAGAGTTACTCAAAAATGGGAAGGTGAGTTATCTGGAATCGAGCCTGTAATTCTGCAAAGTGCGTTGGGAGTTGTGGATTGGTTTCTTGCGAGTTCGTGTATTTTCGTACCTGAGAATCGGCGCTTGCATTGTTGCCTTCCAGGCAAGTGGACGAACTTCAAGAACTGGTTGAAAAGTTGAAGGTGGAACTGGCTGCGAAGGGGGACAGCACGAGGCCGTCCAGCGTGGAAGCCCTGGAGTTGGAGAATTTGAAACATCTGGAGCATATTGCCGAGCTCAAACTCCAATTGGAACAGGTACACTTGCTGTGGTCGATTTTAGATTGTACACCAGGTAACTGCGAGGTCGGGAGTGGCAGCCGGGTGCTAACTGATGGAGGCGCATGTGTGGACCGTTTTACAGAGTGCAGAGAAGTCGAAGATGCAGGCGAGCGTCCGTGAGGAACTGGATTTCCAGTTGAAGGATTCGTTACTGGAGGCCCAAAACCTGCAGTCTGAGCTGGAGGTGCGCAAAGTTCAACCTTTGTTTTGGAAATGTGCATGTTGTGTTGGCGTGTGTCTGTCAATTCCGTCGGGTCCGCGCAACCAGTAAGTTCTTTTTTCTTTTTGGGGTGCAGGCGACGAAAGAGGCGTTCGAATCAGCGCGGGCTCTGACGAAGAAACTCCAAAGCAAAGAAGCAGCTCTGGTTGGCGCCCAGGTAAATTTTCCGCTCGACGTCGTCTATGTTTTGAGCAACAAGCGTGTGGTGTCATTTTGCGCTTGGACCTCACTGGCTCGTACTGATATGGGATCGTGGCGTTTTGTTGTGTGCCCCAGTATGCAGCCGCCGTGAAGCAAATCAGATTGGAGACGGAGGAGATGGCCGTGCAACAGAGCCAGTCCTTGACGAATATCCAAGAAATGGCTGTTCTATTTCGCATGAAGGAGACCGAGCTGAGAACTCAGCTAGATGACGCCCAGCAGATGATTGAGAAGCTCTCGGCGAAGGAAGAGGAGCGCAAGTCATGCCAGTTGATGAGTGCGCCGAACAGTGTGCGAGCGGAAGATGGCTCATTCGAACGGCTCCAGAAAGCCCAAGAAATCGAGATGCGGCATGCAGAAGAAGTGATGCAACTCCAGTTGGAGCTGGAGTCGCTTGAGGCGGTCCTTGACGAAGAACGGGCCCAGAAGAAGGAGCTGGAGGAGAAGCTTGGTCAGTTTGAAATGGCGGGATTGCCCCCACCCGATTGCGCACGAGAGGAGAAACCCACATCCCAAGAGCTGGAGATGACGTCGTCCGTCCTTGACGAGGAGAGATCCCTCGGGCGGGAAGTCGAGGCGAAGGTGGCGAGGCTAACAGAGCAGTTGCAAGAGGCCGAAGAGATGATCTCGAATTTGAAGGCTGCTGGCGAGGTGAGAGAGACTACGTACTTCGATGCCGTGTCCAGGCTGCAGCTGTATTCTCCAGATCCGAAATCGACACGTCTGATCGAGCAGCTGGATCAAGACAAGGTTGTGATGGAAGCCTTGGAGAATCAACACCTGTATTCGATCCGGGAGTTCGATGCCTTGCAGGGCGAGCACTCGAAGGCGTTGGAGAAGCTGAAGAGAAGGGAAGAGAGGGAGCGGATCTTGAGGAGAAAGATCGATCGCCTAGAATGTGAATTAGTGAAGGAGCAGGAGGTCCGTGAGTTGGAACGAGAGTATGCTGATCTGGAGGAGGGAGGCGCGGTGGACGAGGCGGAGAGGCTGGTTCTTGAGCAGAAGCTGGAGAACGCGAAGCGGGAGCTTGAAGTTACCCGCAGAGAAAATCTGAAACTCAAGGAAGAAGAGTCTGAGAAGGACCTTACGCGGTGTCAGGCGGAATCCGAAACTGTCTTAGCCATCACCTCCATGCAGGCAGAGCTTGTGGACTTGAGAGCCGAAGCTGATTTATCAGACAAAGAGCTTGCAGCTGCGAAGGGAGCTGTGTCCGAGCTTACAAGTGAGCTAGATAGTATGCGGATGATGCTCAGTGATGTAAAAGATGACAACTTGCACGTGATTGAGAAGTACGAGTCCATGTTGAGAGTGAAGGACTCCGAGATCGAAGCTCTGCGAAGGGATCGGCAGAGTGCCACTGTGGAGCTGGTAGATTATCTTGCCGAGGGCGATCAAGCCCTGAACAAAGCCTGGTTGGAGATGGAGCAGATATCCTGCGGTTACATGCCTTTCTCAGCAAGATCTAGCCGGGACAGTATGCAGCATTCCAGGACGAACGAGAAAAGGAAAGCTGTGGAACAATTGAAACAACAATTGCAGCATGCTCAGGAGCTGGCGAAGGACGCGGAGGGAAGAGTTAGAGTGCTGAGTGAGACAGCGTTTGCAATGTCTTCGGACCAAGCACCAGAGACCCCGCAAGAAGTCCAGCGTCTGAGAACACAAGCTGCTGCGGCAATGGAGGTTCTTCAGGCCGAGGTGGACTCTTCAAGGCAGAAATTTATGGAGTTGGGTAGAAATGCCACGGTGATGTCCGCGGTGATGGTGTGTCTGTCAAAATCAGTTGAAGCGAAGGAGATAGCAGGAAGCACTGCCCGCGCAGAGCTGAGGGAAGCAGAACTTGTGATCAACGAGAGGGAGCGACTGCTCTCAGGATTGCGCGACGCTCAAGCGTCTGACCAGTCTTTGCTGAGAGAGTCCGAAGAAGAAGTGAGGCAACTCTCAGAACGTCTGGAGGAAACCAAGAGAATGGCCGGTGAGAAAGAAGAATCTGTAGCAGATCTTGGAAGTGAAGTGGTCAGACTTCAATCGGCGCTGGAATCTCTAGAAACCGAGAGGAAGCAGCTTGCTGAATCCAAGGAGATGGTTGAAATCGAGGCAGCGGAAACTTGCTCCGCCATGAGTGAGTTGAAGGAGGAGCTGGCTATGAGTCGTTCTCTACTGCAGGAAGCTGAGGATAAAGCTGGTGAAGCGGCTGCGGCCCATCAAAGCCTGTCTATCGTGAAAGAAGAGTGGGAAGCAGAGAAGGCAGGTCTGGAAAGCGGTTTGCGGCGCTTGGAGGAAGAAAAGTTGAGCCTGGAAGTGGAGATGGAGGCATTGAGAGTGGAGCTGGAGCAGGTGCAGGCCCGGTCTGATGAACTGAGCAATCTGGTAAGTGATTCTCCTTGGGATAATTGCGAGATGTTGCGTGACTGGTGCAGTTTGGGACTAAGCTGATTGTGTTTTCACATATGTTTCCAGGTCCTCGAAAAGGAGGCAGAGGTCGCTGCACTTGCGGAGGAGAGCAAGGGTCTGTCGTGCATGAGTGCTGCGAAGGAGGAGGAGCGGCTGGCCGCCCATGAGACGGCACTTGAGCTGCTGAGGTGCGAACTGCGAGAGAAAGAGTCCGTGTTGAAGCAGGCAGAAAGCGAACATCTTGAAACAGTTGGAGCCTCAGAGGCACGCGAGAACGAGAGGGAGCGTGAAATCGCTGAGTTGAAAGAACAGAGCGAGACTCTCGCTAGCACGAGTGCGAAGAAGGAAGAAGAGCTGGATGAGAGCAGGAGGGAATTGGAGATTCTCCAAACAGAATTGCAGAGGAAGCACGTGCTTCAAGAAGAAGCAGAGACCAAGCTAATCCATGCCGTGCAAGCTTCAGAGCAACTCATGAAGGGGAAGGACGAGCAAATAGCGCTGCTGAAAGAGGAGAGCGAGCGTATGTCCTGCATGAGCGTTCAGAAAGAGGATGGTGAGTTAGCTGAGATGAGGAGAAAGCTGGAGTCGTTAGAAGGTGAGATTCGGGCGAAGGAGAGGACCTTGGATGAAGTGGAGAAGCAGCTCTCTGAGTCGGTCCAAGCTTCTAGAGCGCTTGGTGAGGAGAAGGATGAAGCAATCTGTGAGCTTAAAGCGGAGGTGACTAGGTTGTCGTCCATGTATGCTGAAAACAGCGGGGAGCTGTCTCGACTTCGCGGAGAGTTGCAGGCAATTCAAGCAGAATTGGAGAGCAGAGATGTTCTTCTGCAAGAATCCCAGACCCGCGTCATCCAGGCTGATGCGGCCCTGGAGAAACTCGCAGGAGAGAAAGAGTCTCTCCAATTGGAGTTGGAGAGCAGAGAGTCACTTCTTGAGGATTTCCGGTCCCGTCTGGGTGAGGCAGACGCGGCCTTGGAGGCAGTTGCTGGGGAGAAGGCTGTTCTTGAATCACGGCTGGAGAGTGCCTCGATAGACTCCAGCGTGTCCGCCTCCAGGCTTTGTGAAGCCGAGGAGGCACAATCCGTTTTGCAGGAGAAGGTCGCTGTGATGGAGGCCCGTATCGTCGAATATGAGGATAGGGATCAGTCTTTGATGATGGAGTTGGAAGAGCTGTCCACTGCCCGGAACATGAGCGAGGAAGACGTGATTCACTTACAGAACGAAGTGGTGGAGCTGAGGAGAGAGCGAGACAGTCTGAACTTGGAGGTCTCAACGATGGATGCGCAATCAGCAATCAGCGAGAGACTGCAATTTATCCAGTCGATGTGTACGGACACTGACAACCGAATCGCCTCCATGCAGTCGGAAATAGAGGATTTGACGTCAGCGAAGGAAGCTTTGGAGACTGAGGTTCGGTCGATCGAAGCTAGGGCCGTCCAGCTGTCGCTGTCGCTGGCCGAGAGGGAAGAGAGCCTGTCGGCTGCTCGTAATGATCTGGAACGCGTGCAGATGGATCTGATGGATGTCACCGAACGCGACTCCGCACCACGCGAAGAATTGAGGGCTGCCATATCTAAGCTTCAGGCTGCTGAGGAGAACATCGACAGCATGAGCAAGAGGATCGATGAGCTGGAGAAATCAAGAGCTGATAAGGAGGAAGAGCATGTCTACCTCCAGGAGCGCTTGGAGAGAGCGGGAGTGAACCGGATGGAAGCCCAGGGGAAGTTGGATGCGCTGACTGTGGTGATGCACGAATTTTCAAGGTCGGAAGAGAGTTGGGGGAATGAAAGGGATATGATCGTATCGGGGATCGAAGCGATGAGATCCCAACTGACAGAGAAGGGAGCAGAGGTGGCGGCACTGCAAGAAGAGAAAAAGTCTCTTGAGAACCGGCTCCAGTGTGTAGCTGTCGAGAAGGATGCCGCATTGGCAAGTATTGCATCGTTGGAGAATCGTAGCGATAAGTTCGAAGCCGGCGGTAAATGTGCAGGCAAGGATGCTTCTTCCGTGAGCGACGAAGTGGAATTGGCCAAAGCTCGGGCCGCGTTAGCTGGCGCCGAGGAGAAGGTGAAGCTATTGGTAGACGCCAATGCTACAATGACCGTGGAGTGGGAAGGGGAAAGATCGAGATTGAATGCAGACAAAGAGCTGCTGCAATTAGAGATTTTTCGACTGGAGAAACCTGTGGATAGCGTCTCGGACGAGAAGAGGTCTAGCTCAGAGGATGGTGAAAGTGGAAAGGACCATGTAATGGATGAGCTGAAGCAGGTAGTGAAGAGCACCAGCACAGAGTGCGAGAAGTTGCGCTGTAAACTGCGAGAGCGGGACAACACCATTTTGTCCGTCAAGCTGCAATTGGAGGAAGCCATGGTGCACTACAAGGAGACGGAGATCGAAATGGAGAAGACTATCAGAGAAAAAGATGAAGCCATGTCGCGAATCGTGGAACTGGAAGCCGAGGTGACGGATGCCGAAGAGGAGATCATGAGGCGACGAGAGCAAGTGGAGACCTTCGAGCTCGAGTTGGAGAATGTCGTGGTGAGGTTGACGGACTCTGAAGCTCAATGGAGGTCACAGAGAGAGCAGCTAGAGAATGAGAGAGATGATGCCCGGGGGGAGGCCATCGAGGTAGAGTGCGAATTGAGGGAGCGGCTAAAGCGTGCAAGCGATGCCGCTCGGGCAGAGGCCGATGAGTACGCTGCAGTGAGAAAGAGGATAGAGGAAACTCAGAATGCATCTGCAAAGGACAAAGATTGTAAACAGGAGAGTTGTAGAGAAGTGGAGGAGTCCGTGAGCCTGTCTCTGGAAAGCATAGCCGCTTTTGCTTCGGCGCAGGAGGAAGTTGATCTCACGAAGAGCCACTGTGAGAAAGAGATGGAGACTTTGGCCGTGGATATGAAATCCCTGAGAGCGGATATAAGCGGTACCTTCTTTGAGTTTCCTGTAGTTGAAATTCAGGAAGACGTGAAGTCTATCATCGAAGCGCACAGAACTGAAATCTCTAGCTTCGCTCTGAAGGTGGAAGCCTTGGAAAGCGTTGTAGCGGAGAGCACGAGTAAAATCTCAACGCTAGAGGCCGCGCTAGAGAATGCACAGGAAGTTCGGCCTAAGTTTTTAGAAGAGGGGCAGTGTGTTGATTCGGTACACTCTGAGCAGGCAGCTGATCTAGCATCTGCTTGTGCAGATCTTGAAAACACTAGGGTGGAGCTTGAGATGTCCGAAGCTGCCGTGTCTCAACTCCTAGCCGCGGTGAGTGAGAGAGACGCTACTTTGTCCGTTTTAGAGTCAGCAATGAAAGAAACGCAAGACCGTTTGGCAGAGATTGAGGCGGAACGCGAGGCCAATCGACAGGAGGCCGATGCTGCGAAACTGGCACTGATCGATGTGGATCAGTTGCGCAGTCAGGTACTCGGTCTTCAAAGGCAGGTGGCACAGAAGGAGGAACTCATCAAAGGCTTCGAATACGACATCAATCTCCTGGAAGAGACGGGAACCGTGGAGGCTGAGAGCGCGGCAAGGAGCATCGGTCAGCTTCAGAAGGAATTAGATGAGAAGAGTGAGGAGTTGAGAAGGTTGAAAGAGCGGACTGCCAGTCTTGAGTCGGAACTGCGTGAAAAACTTGAAGACGGCATTGCCAGTGACGCTGCGAGCGCGACAGAATCTGCGTTGGAGAACGCAAATTTGCGTGCGAAAGTGGCAGGGCTTGAGTCTCGTTTGGCGTCGCTGGACGCAGTGGCCAAGGAACAAGAATTTGTTGTGATGTCCCTGAAGTCGGAGCTGGAAACAGCTCGATCAGAGAGCGAGGCGGATGCTGCCAAAGCCCGCCAGGTAACTACAGTGGTTCGCATGTGCGCTCTCTCCCTTTTCCCAGCCCTTACATTCATGTAATCTGAACAAATGTAATCAGGTACGTTTTAAGTGCATCGTTGTAGTCCTGACGAATGCTATGCCAGCGGTCCATGTTGAAGGGGCTAGGATCTCACGTTGATTTGACCGTGGAGTGCAGTCTGCAGCGGTGTTCAAGACCTATGCTGAAAGCAGGGCGGAGGAGATGATGGCCAACGAACAGCGATTGAAGATGAGAGTTTCCGGCCTTGAGGATCAAGTGAGCCGTTCGTCTTTTCTGGGACCTTCGTCGTCATATATCCTCCTGTCATCTTAGAGGAGCAGAATCTAACATGAATTTTTTTCCAGGTGACTGGGCTGGAGAAGGAGGTGGAGGAGCAGTATGAATTGCGAGAGCAAGTCGAGAAGGACCTGAGAAAATCGAGGCAGCTTGGGTCGACGTTCTCGGCATTGGAGTCTAGAGAAGCACAACCTGCGAAGCAGTCTTTGGAAAGGTATGGGTCTGCGCGTGTGCCCGGAGCAGTGTTGCTGACTGGGTTGGGCGTTTGTTTGGGCGCGTACCTGGAGTCTTGAGTTTGAACTGATCGTGATTTCTGTACTGGAATCATATAGGAAGCTGAGAGTCGTGGAAGCGGAGCTTTCAATGGCGCATCAAAGACTCGAGAATCTGCAATCGCAATGTGACGAGAAGGATGGACAGGTAAGAGCAGTAGCGAAGCGATTCGGTATTGTAGGAGCAGTTTTATTATTGCGAACGTAATAGGAGCCGCCTCGGTATTTGGGCGATATCTACTGGAGGCCGTCACATGTGCTACCCAGCCCCCTAGTCTGTGCTGACGTTTCGAGAATGATGGTAACTACTCTGCAGATTAAGGCTATGGACGGCCACATCAACCAAGTGACACTAGCAGCTGGACGGGAGACGACCGAAAGTCAGCTGAAGGTGCCGTCAATTATCTTTCACCAGCAAGATGACCCGTGAAAGGGCGTCAAACTTGTTTTGAGTACCTCGTTAGCATTCGTTACCTTGAGAGTTGGGATGATGTCAGTGCTGTTGTTGTAATGTGGTGTGAAACAGCCGTGGTGTAGCTCACGACTGACATTGTCTACACAGGTGAAGGGACTGGAGGCATTGATGGAGGGTGGAAGTGGCAAGTCTTTAGCTCGAACATCTAGTATGGGACCATGTATGGACTTCAGAAACGCAGACGCCGCCGCGAGGCGCCGAATCGAGGAGCTTGAAGCTCTTGCCGCAGGGCGGCTGAAGGAAGTGAGTGGCAGTCCTTGGGATCCCTGCGTTGACTGGTCGTGATTTCCGGTTCGCTTGGTTGTGTGCGTTCTCTCTTCCGGAAACTCACGCGGAACTTGGTGCGTGGGTGGATGCAGGTGTACGGTCTGAATGCGAAAGTTGCAGAGCTCGAGAGTGATTTGCACGACGTGGTTCGTGGATTGGTCCGCTGCAATCTGGATGTTCAGAATATGAAGGTGAATCTCTTCGCCGTCTCTGTAAGCTCTGCCGGCGGTGGGTGGTGACGTTTGTTGAGTTGACTGCAATGGGACTCTTCTGACGTTTCTGTGTCGGATGTGAGCAGTTGAACCATCCCCAAGTGAAGGAGATTGTAGCCACTGTTCGGCGACAAAGCATCGAGAACCAGAGACCGGTTAGTTACTGTCAAGTTTGTACGTTTTAGGTTATGTCCGGTGGCTTGTTCGCCCAGGTCGGACGTTTTTCTTCATTTTCTTACCTGCACAGCATGGCACTTGACAGGATGCTGTCCAAGATGCTGAATTGGAAAGATTGCGGAAGAAGCTGAACGAGTTTATCGAAGAGAGAGACAGGTACCATCATAGTATTTTGGATTGTTTTACAGTACTAGCTGGCGTGTGAGTGGCTTTAGAGGTAGTCTTCCGTTCGGTGACCCTACAGAGGGGTCGAAGCCATTTGTTTGCTAGTCTGATTGACAACTTCCCTTGTTCAACAGCTGGCTAGAGGAAATTACAAGACAGCAGGCCGAGATTGTAGCTGCTCGTGCCTCCGCGGAGAAGATGCGTTTCCGCGACGACACCTTGACCGCGGAGAATGAGAAACTCAAGGTATTTTCGTTTTCATGCGGATTTGTGTGCGCTGTAGATGTGCTTCGGGACACAATGTTGCCGTTTGGTTGTTGATGGCCGCCAGCATTTTACTGAATTCTTTCTTGATAGTGCAGACTCAAAGTGCAGGGCTTCAGAAACGGTTGGGAGAATTGGAGCAAGAAATCAAGAAGCTATCTGGGCAGCAGAACCTTCAGCAACGGATTCATCACCATGCCAAGATCAAGGTATAGCGCACTCTCGGACTGGAGAGTTTGTCTTGCCGGGTTATGCATTTAAATTATTGTGTGACTCGACTTGATCAGCATTCCGTTTCCTGACGGTCGCCTTGTTCGCAGGACGAAAACAATTCGCTGAGGCTGCAGGTGGAGGACCTGAACACGAAGATGAGACGTGCGGAAATGATGTTTGGCAGAGTTAAAGCTGAACTTGAGCGTTACAGGATAGCGGCAGGCAAAACTCCGTTCCCTAATATCGACGAAGAGCAGCGGCTGCGAAGCAAATTGCAGGTACTGTGGTGTCGTAGAGAGGCAGAATTGACTGTTTCAAGTGAATTGTGAAGTCTGACCCAGTGACGCGCGGGGCCGAGGAATGACACTCAGTGAGCCGATGTGGAAAAAGATCAACTTAGTGGTGTCTGGAAGACCAAGGACTGACGATTATCGGTTGACTGTCTGAAACAGGAAGCTGAAGAAAGTAAGATCCAGCTCGCCCAGCAATTCATCACGCTGAGTACTGCGATTCAACAGGTACCCGGTCGCATCTCGTCGAAGTTTGTAGTTGGACTTGGCGGTCGTTTACATCTGTTGATACTGATTGAGTGCCGTTTATGTAAACAGGCAGCAGGCAGCGCGAACTCCGTGAGGCAAGTTGATGAGTCTGCTGCAATGGATGCGGTCCGGCAGTTGGAGTCACGGCTACGATCTGCAGAAGACGAAGTGTCTGAGTTTAGATTGAAGGTATTATATTTGTCGAGTTTTCCTTGACGTGGCTGTTTCGTGGGCTCTGGTGCTTCTAACGGTCGCGTCTTTCGTTCGCTGTCAAAACTTACGAGGTGATGCCGTGGTAACGCAGACGAGAATATCTGGGGAAAAGAGGCGTCTGAGTGAACTGCGAACGTTTCATACTCCGGTGAAGTCGAATCCAGCGGCAGTCTCTCAGCAATTTCTGAGCAGCCCTGCCATATATCGTTGATAGGTTAAACAGGATATATATACAGTAGGAAGTGATCTCTGGTGGTGAGATGCTCGCACTGATCGGGAGTTTACTGTACAGGATTATGTGTACATTATGCAAATTGATTCATTTCTGTGATTGGTGCCTTGGGAGGCCACTCACAGCAATTTGTCTCTATAAAATTCTATCTCTGATTTGTTACATACAACAATTATCCTCGGGTCGCTTCGGACGTTTCCCTGCAATTACGACTTCTGATATACTCCGTATGTCCTAGAGGGATACATGGAATTAAAAAAATTCATTCGTATTCACACTTGTATTTGTATCCATATCTATTTTCATATCCATACATGCAATTGTAATCATATTTGTACTTATGTATTTTGGAGGGGATGGTGGTATTTTTAAAGAAATTACAGTGGTTGGTATTTTTATTGCAAAGGATTGCATTGTTTTTTTGTAAAGATTGTCAATATGTTGGAAAATAGTTTGTGAGTATATGAAAAATAAATTAATCAAAAACTTTGATATTCATCTTTAAATTAATTATGAAATAGAATTTGATACTTGATGAAAGAAAAATCAAATTCACTAATAACTTTGACAAAAAATTAAAGACAAAATTTTAATGGTGTCAAGTACCATGTATACTATGTTTTGGACCTTTGAACTTTTAAAAATTGAGTCCTAAAGTCTTTTATATGTATTTCTCACTTCATTGTTCACAAAATAAATCTCCTCATAACTTTCATTTCATTACTCAGCATTGAATGGTTCTAATGTTTTTGTGTTGATATCAATTTGAAGTTTTGAACAACTCAATAAATAAATACTTCTTATTTTAGAATATAATTTTTTGATTAAATTTAATTTTGCCATTAATGATTGTCATTAATGATTTCAACATTTTGTCATATGAAAAACCCAACATTACATATGACCGAGGATGTCGATCAAAAAACCCTAAGCTCAATTTAACTCACTGATGCTTCAAGCATCAAAAACAATTCTTCCTAAATCAACATGCATAATGTACATTTGATTCCAAAATAATTGCTAGAGCAGATTTCTAGCAATTGGAGTTACATTCTTCACATGGTTAAGCTCCGGGCCATCAAGCTTGCAAGACCAAGGTAGTCTATCATGCAAAATTGTTCAATAGTCAATGTTGGAATCATTAATGGCTATTAAAGAGATAGGATCATCATTCACTAAGAAAATCAAAACCCCTTAAGATCTTGAGGATAATGTCTAGAGAGTGCCGAGGTTGAGTTTCAACGTAGCCAAATTTTTTTGAATATATCCGAATGACATAAAAAACATTGGGATGAGGTACCGGCTCCCTAAATGCTAAGTTGGAAAATCAACCGGATAGGGTAAAAAAGTTCCAGCAATTTGAGTGGCTATCCTAGCAATACTTATGATATTTACCGTTAGAATTTTAGTTCTTTTGGTGGGCAACCAAGGAAAAGGTGGGTAGGGCGACAAAATTTACCTAGTGAGGGGATCAATAATTAGCCTCAATAAAATATAGTAGTTAGGGTCAATCTAAGGCTCTAATATACCCACTTATCTATCAATTGACTCTAATCTTTACCAATAGTTGTTTGTTAGTTTGTGAGTCCATTGGGGTTACCAATAGTCACATTGTTGTCACTAGCAAGTGCGCAATTAAGTTTAAGATTCAAGCAATCAAGGTTAGCAAACCGCAAATTAGCAATCGTCATCGTTCAATTTTTTTCCCGCTCTTAGCTCAATTTTTTGCCTGCCAAAAATCTCATCAAAAATCTCTTTAAAAATCTCTGACTCTGTTAGCAAGTACGAATTCGAAGAGGCTAGAATCAAGCACGAGGTAGAAGACAAAACACTATTGAATGTCGGCATTCGCTGTTGAGCCTCTTATAGATACTCCAATTTTCTTACTAAATTGATACTCAGAAACTGATTATTAATGCTCAGTCTTCGGCTATTGTCCATGAGCCCTGCTAGTACTGATGAAACTAGCTCCGTCTGCAATTCAGGTCACAAGGCTTTGAATGATTCTCTCTTCCTGTGATTTGTGTTGGACATCCTGCACAATTTGCCACGTGATTTACTACCGTGTTTTTAAGTGGATTTAACTTCATGAAATGAGAGCATGGACCCGTGATTAGCTCAGACGACATTCATTTCAGGATTTGCAGTGCATCTTGCAGCTCTTTGATGAAGCTTGTGCGGAAATGAAAGCCGGGTCGGCATGGAAACTGGGGTGGGTGTCTTGACTGGGGAGGCGGTACATTCGGTAAATGCCATTATAACTGGGAAGGGAATTTGCCTAGTAATTAAGAATGCCTCACTCACTAACTCTTACTTTCTTGAGAATTCACCTACACTAAATAAATAAACAGTGAAATTAGGTTGCCCCAAATTAATTTCTTGAAATTCTACACTACATGAATATCAATACAATTATTGTAAAAGGATGCAGAGTAATGTTAGGAATCATGTTTGTTGCATGGGTTGATGCAGTGGTTCATGGCCCTAGTTTAGAGAGCAACATGTGCCTCCATGTGGACAAGTAATGGGTCATGAGGTAACTTTTTTGCTGGATAAGGCAACCTAATTGTTAAAGCAACCCAAATTTCGCTATTTAGTGTAGAGGTTGGGTTGGAAATCCGAACTTGTGATTGGACAAAAGGCTGAAGTTTGTGCAATCGGCCTCTAGGTGTAAAGGCTCATTCCTTAGTTTCTCATTGGGAACTTCAATATGGTGCATTGAAATGCTATCAAGGTAATTAATTTGGTGCCAACCTTTGTGCCAACTCAATATTCAAGTGATTGAAAAAATGACACTTAAATGGTCTTTGCGAGAGTCTTTGCTATCAATATAGCATCAAACTAGACTCTAACTAGACCGGCCCAATTTTTTGATGCTCTTTTTAGTAGTCAAATGTTAGTGAATAAAATTCTTTTGACTAATGGCATATTGACATTGTTGGATAGAAAATTAGAGCATATTTATCTAAGGTAGATGTCTGTTTTATTACTCCTAGTTAGTTGTTAATAATAATTTTGAATACTTTGGTGGTTACTAAAGTACCATTCGGAAAATCTACAATTATGATTCATTAAGAATTCCAAATTTTCTCTCAATTTTATCCATTGTAGCTTTCACTAAATCCACATCAATTTTTAAGTTACCTTTATTCAATAATAAAAATAATAGTAAGAAAGGTTGTTGTAAAATTAATTGTACCCTAATTATGTCAAAACCTAAGAGAGTATGTCACTCATACTTATTGTAGAATACCAAATAATCTAAGGGCATCTAACATCTCTTATCTTGAAACCTTCCAATGATAAAATATCTTGGACTATCTAAGATTGGCATTTGCTATGAATGAAGTCAATACATTCTATATTAAACAAAAGTGTAGATGTTTGTCTTTGGAATTTTGTGCAGAAAAGCACTACAGAAAAAAAATAGTGTCCTAACCAACATGAATGACAACTTATATATATGATGTTTTTTCATGTTGGTTAGGTCATCTTGATTCAAAAAATAATCAACACAAGTGTGTTGATTTCATTTCTTGATTTGATTAAATTCATAAAATATTTTATTATTCAAAAATCAACCACGTAAGATGCCACAGTAGCAAACCTTACATTTACTTAGGGCTACCGTCAACAGCTGCCATGTGGGCAAGGCCGCCTATGGGATTTTTGGAGATGAAATTTAGATTGATTTCACAACATTATTTAGCACAATTTTTTTTGAAAAAATTTATTTTACAGTGCCAAAATGAAGTTTGAAATTCTTCTTTACACACAATTATTACATTTTGACAATGAAATAAGTCCTTCACCTTGACATTCAAAGATTTCTTGATAGTAAATGGTCATTGAACTTTATTTTGAACTTTTATGTTAACATTGGACATTTTTATTTTTTACGGCATTTTGGTCATTTAACTTTTGCTGAATTTGACAATTTTTCTTATTCAATTTATTCATTTTTCTATTTACTTTTTAATAATTATTGCTAAATCAGCTGCCACATTAATTGAGCAAATCTTTTTTTTTTTGTATCAACATAAGTATGTTGATTGATATTTAGAGGAGTGCCGGATTAACAAAGCCTGAAAGAAAATTGTCATGATTAACACAAATGCATTAAACTCTTGTTGATTAGGGCCCCATATTCTTGTAGTGAAGGGAGGTCTTATGTAGTAGTTTGACTTCCAATGAGTGTTATTGGATGATTTAAAGCAAATTATTCACATGGTCCCATAAATAAAGATTTTTATAGTGACCATCCCAATATTTAAGGATTAATCTTGCAAGGACGTTGAAACCAAAGAGTTGCCAATGGATGACTTTAGAAATGAAGAATGTACCTACTCGTTCAAAAATCACATCATTTGTAGCAAAGTACCTTGTTTATAGGTCTTGTCCTTTCAAGATCGACTTTAGAAAGATGCCACAGATTATAAACATTTGATGAATGACAAAGAATCCTTCTATATAAGAGAGAAGTGATGCTCATCTCTAGGTTTTGTGTGAAAAGGAGAGATTTTGCATAGTAGTTTGACCTCCAATGAATGTTTTTTGTTTTTTTAAGCAATGATCTATGTGGTACGCCAAAAGATGATTTTTATGGAGACTAGCCCAACAATCAAGGGTTCACTTTGTAAGGCTTGCTCGGGCCAAAAAGTTACCAATGGATGGCTTTAGAAATGAAGAATGCACCTATTGGTTCAAAAATCATACCGTTTTTGATAAAGTACCTTTAGTTGGTGATAGGTCTTGTCCTTTTAGAGGTAATCCTAGAAAGATGCCATGAATACTAGGTGTTTGATGGGTGATAGAGAAGACAAAAGTGCATATGTTCATCCTTAAAATTTTATGTGAAAATGAAAAGGGGAGGTCTTGCACTATGGTTTGACCTTTGATGAATGTTTCTTGTTTCTTTTTTAACCAAAAAATGATTTGCATAGCACCAAAAAATATGATTTCCACGGTGACCAGTCCCTCCTTCTAGGATTAATCGGACTTAGGTACCTTTTGCAGATGTCGGCATTTGAGAACATGTAAGCACACCTCCCTAATATCACCCAAGACTTTCCCCAACGGGAACGGTTCTTTTGATAGCCGGTTCCCGTTGGAACGACAGAATCCCAGCCAGAGTCTCATCCATCCCCAAACTCACATTTATTCATTCATCCAGAGCGTCATTCATCCAGAGCGTGTCCTCTTCAACACCTTCGAGCTCCCGAAGCGATGGCGATGGCAGGACTCCTCTGCTACTCTCCCCCCAAATGGCACAAACGGCACCACGACACGTCGTTTCTTTGCATTTGAATTCACACCTCCTCGAGTGTCTTCTCTCCGTCACATTTGAGCCTTTTCTATTATTGAAAATGGCTGCGATTTGAGTCCGGGAAGGTCGCGAATGCAGAGCTTCTGGTCGGAGGAGCCGTTTTGTAGGTTTGGAAGGCTCGGACGAGGAAGTTTGAGAATCGATGGCGGACTTCACGACTTCCACGCACCGGAAGCGATGGATTCTTAGTCCGCATGAACTGGTATATTCTCGTCGTCGCGTTGGGTCTATGGAGCTGAATGCATTGGGAGGCTCGTATGTTTCGGATGGGATTGTTGTGGTGGAATTTGATGTAGGACTTCGGGACAGGAAAGCTTTTACAATCAGGATTTGGCTAGGGTTTGAAATTTTTATTCTGGTCGTTGCTGTATTGCTGATCCTGCTTTTGCATGATTTCGGTTTTGGACTGGTTTCAGACTGGTTTTTGGAACATGATTGGAACGTAATTAGGAGGTGTAGTGATTGGATTCATTGTATCCATGTGCTTTGATTTCGCATTCTCTATCTTGCTAGCTGAGGTTCTGAGGAAAGGGTTGGGAGAGGGGAACTAGGAGGTTTGGAAGCACGTTGCTGGCTCCCCTTGACTGCTTACCGTCTGCTCGTGCAGATGCGTACTTGCTTAATAATTTAAGAAAGCTAGTAGTAGTCGTTGCGGACATCATTGAAGTTTTGCAATGAGCACTTCATTCGTACTTAGTTTGATGCTATTCTGTATCGGCGACCTAGGGTTTTCATGGATGCTCTGAGGGCGATCGATCGGTTGATCACAGATTTTGCATTGCGATTTGGAGTATCAATGACTTTTGAAGCTTCTTCTGAGAGCAATTCTTGATGAGTACGTTGTAAAAGTTCGAAAATTGGATGGAGTTTTTATTGCTGTTCCTGTGCATGGGAGTATTTTGTACTGAATCAATTTGTTGTTATCGTCTGCAGACCAGAAGGTACCAAGCAGCGAATCAGCGAGCAGTCGATGCTCTACAGAAGGTGAATTGCATTCTGTCAAGATTCCTCAATTAGATATATATTTTTGGATTGCTTTTTGTCCTTCTTCCATCTTATGCAGTTTGTAGCGAAATTGTGAAGTGCCCAATATCCTTCTGTAAGCCCCAATTTAGCACAATTTGAAACCCTAAATTTTCGTAATTAGCGTGGGACCATCTGAGACATTGACACGGTCTCCACTTCATGTTTAATTTGTTTCAAAGTAAGCGTTGAGTAAAGTGGGCTACGACGTGGTCATGACAGTATGGCGCAACTAGAGTAGAAGTGCAAACCGATGGAAGCCTGACCTACCCTGGTGCTGGTGGAGATGGAGAAAATGGTCTGCAATTCTCTTACTCATGAATTTATCGATTGTCTCGCAAATTTGAATTACGAATTGTATTGGTAGTCTTTGACCTAGGATTTGGTGATGGTAGTGCGAGACCCGCATCTCTCTCAAAGCTATAGTATTAGACTCTGCTTTGTGATCGAAGTGTAGAAGATCTAAGTCGTATGGTTTTGTGCCGTCTCTTCTGCGATTGTTGTCTTTCTTACATGACTTCCTGTTTTCATCAGGAAGGAGGGGATCCTTACCAGAGCATCTCTCAATTGAAGAAGAGCTTCTTCTTCGAAGATATTATGAGAATAAAATTCAGCAAGTTTGTGCAGCTTTTAGACTTCCCAACAAAATTCAGGTGTGGGCACTTATTTGAGTCAACTCGAGGAGTTTGTACATATTGAAAAAGCATTGAAGAGTACTTGTGGATACCTTCTTCACTCTTTTATTCTGATGCTTATTGTGAATGATATCCAGAGTTTTTTTGGTTTTCATTTTTGTTTGACGTGGACACGGAAATGTTTCACCTTGTCTAATATTGTATCATTCTCCACTTTGTGATTCGTCGGCTCATATTTAAATCTCCTCGAGATTCTGCGTTCACTTTTAGGCAAACTATTCCTGCAGGCAACTGCTATTATGTACTTTAAGAGATTTTATCAACAATGGTCTGTCATGGAGCACGACCCCAAGAATATCATGTATGGTTTTTTTCTTGCTCTCTGTTTTTCATTCTATGTATAGAGCGTCTGCATTCTTCATGAAATTATGCAATAGCTGTTCTAATACAAAGCGTTGATGTAGAGGCAAAGATTCTTTTAGAAACTAGTGTAATCATCTCCATTGCTTTGAAAGGGCATGCCAATACTGTTTCCTATTTTCAGTAACCTGCAGTTATTGTTGTGAGTATTATTCAAGTACGTGCGTGTTCCTTTTGAAACATTGCATTGCTTCTGAATAGAACAGAGTTTTTATGTGTGATTGGCAGGCTCACGTGTATATACTTGGCATGTAAAGTAGAGGAGTCCCATGTTTCTGCTGAAGAATTGGGAAAGGGTATCCAGCAAGATCCACAAGTGGTTCTAAAAAATGAGATGATTGTGTTACAAGTATGTACATCATCTATGTGTCCATGGTTTTGTTCTGTGTTGTCAGTCAGACAGTTTATCAGGTGTTTTTTTTCAGAGTAGAATGGTGTATATTACTTGGAGAGACCATTTGTTCTTTCTGAAATGAATTGAAGGTTGACTATTATCGTAGTCCTATTGCCTCTTTTGGTGCAGTTTTGGCCCAACTCTTATTTTGTGTAGGGCTGGAATTCGAATAACTTAATAACTTGGCTTTGGACCTTCTTTTCATTCAGGGCTTAGAATTTGAGCTCATTGTTTACACCCCGTATCGCTCTATGGAGGGCTTCATCTACGATTTAGAGGTAAAACCTTCTGAGTGCACATTGTTCACTCGTATAACAAAAGCTGCTCCTGCAGATTTTAGATATGCACTATTTCTTGGGAGATTTGTTTTCAATTTGGTATCTTTACCTTGCGTTTTTACTGAAATTTTCTCAAAACTCCTTTGCGTAGTTTTTAACAGAAGACGTAGAAAGCTATATGTCACCGGATTCAAGCAAACCATATTCTTTACCGTTGTTAATCAAGCATAGCTGTGTGTCTGCTGATTTTGGTACGTGGTGTTCTGCAGCCCTTTGTGCAACGGATGGGCCCAACTGGCTTGCAAGCATTGCAGGTGAGACTCGTACATTGGTTGCAGCCTGCAAAGAATTGACTGTCTGTTAGGATTAGTACTTTGCTTTTTTTTTCTTGCTCAATATAACCTAATTCTGTCTACACCAGAATCTATATTAAGATATGGACATGTTGATTACCCCCTAAGAATCCTACCTATCTCCTCATTTACTGATTTTATTTGACAATCTGCATTGGTCTGATGTTTAATGTAACTTGGAGTAATAATTTGAATGCTTTGGTGAGACATGATCTTAATGTATCTATTTCAGGAAAAATCCACACGAAGCAGTTTTGGGAAATCCGAAGTGTCCAAATGTTCCTCTGCTAACTATAAGTTCTTAATTAGAAATGCATGGACGGATGAAAACTGAACTCTTCACATTGAGAAGCGTGCTAGAATCTGTCAATTGTCCCGAACCTAGACGACGGAGCACTTTTTCAAGTTCATATTATAACATATATACCTGTAAATTTTAATTCCTTTCTTAACAGGGGTTGCGAACAGCAGCAGCATCTGTTGTGGATAACATGATGCTTACAGATGCTCCTCTTCTTTATCCGCCAGGCCAGGTTTGTCTTTAACCAGACCAATTTTCTTGTTTTCAGAATAGACTTCAATTTATCCATACGGTTGCTGCTGGTTTTTGAGAGTTATTAGTTTGGATAATATCATTTGTGGTACATTAGTCGTGCTGAAAATTATTACTATGGAATTTTTTTACCACTGGATAGTATTACCTGGAGACTCTAGTTGTGAAATTTTACTTTGCAGAAGCATTATTAAGGAATAGAGTCTCCAGCTCTTAGTCAGTTAGGCTGACAGAACCGTTTTCTTTTGCGTCTGAAGTTAGCATTAGCTGCGCTGCGCATTGCCAACCAGGAAGAGTTCAAGGTGGATTTTGACGGGTACCACTTTTCACAATGACTTGATTGTGGTTAGGTGATGTGTTTTGAGTTCAATCTCTTTTTTCTTTTTTCAATTTCGGTACATGCACACTGAGGGTGTTTGTTTGGCATATGAACAGTTCCAAGGTGTTCCACACGAATGCCTTGTGCATCAAGATATGAAGGTGTGAAACTGTACATGCTGGTGCTCTGTGATCTAACATCATCCCTATGGATCCAGGTACCTCCAAGCTCTACCAGAACATAAAAGGCTGCAGCAATCGTATGCCGAATTGATTGCCAAGGTTGATGCCATTCAATCTCTGGTAAGATACAGTGTTCAGCACTGAAGAATACTGCCAAGACAACTTAGTAGTCAAAATGCCTCTGCTCATATTATCTAACATTCAGGTGGATCTTTCAACCATTTTTTGTTTTGGAAGATCAAACTGGAGGATACCTAGGCATCAGCGTTAGCTTTGTGAAACTATTTATTGCTGGTGTGTCACTTGATTTTTGTTGGGATATGTATTGCTGTTCAGAAACGAAATGAGCGCTAATTTGTGTTTTGTTATTTCAACTGACAGGTCAAGGGGACTAAACAGCCCTTAGAGACGGAAGTGAGGCACATTGATCTCAAGCTTAAGTATTGTAGAAATCCCAGGTTACAGGATGAGTACGTTTCTTTACCTCCCTCTCAAAAACTTTTTGCAAACCTAGACAATGTAGCCAATGTAATCTGATGTTATAAAAAGTTTTTCTTTCGTTTTTCCATGAGGGTTCTTTAGACACATTATGTAATTGCAAATTGCAGGAGTAAGGGAAAACGCGACCGCAAACCGAAGAAAGGCGAGCGCAAGCGACCACCTAGTGACGTTGCGATGTCCAACGCCGTCGATGATTCTGAACCCCTGTATGCTGTCTTCAGTATTCCTACTTCAATTGGTTATATCATGCGATTTCTTCAGCTACATATTTTATTGCAACTTAAACTTAAAACTACGTAAACTTAAGACCGTCTTCAGAAACTGAAGAAACTCAGTGATGTTATGGTTTACAGGGATCTCAATATGCCACACAGTGCCAAAAGAAGACAAAGTGAGGGAGATGTAATGATCTAGGTACAAGTGCTGGGACTTGAATGTCACAAATCTGCTCTTTGTTTGTGGATCACACAAGCCATGGTGAGTATTATGTCATGGACGAATTTAGAGTTTTATACCGAGGCTGCTGGGAAGAGTTTTGAATTGATTAACAGTTTTCAAATTGTGAGTTAGGACTCTCACTGTATTCATGCTTGATTTTGACTGAGAAATATCGACTCTTGATAGTGAAAAATTGATGGTTTCCATTTTTGCAGGTTGGAAGAAAAGGCATTGCAGTTAACAAGAGAGGATTCCTTGATAGCTGAGGGTAATGATTTCAACATTTGGAAGTGAGGTTAGTTAATAATGCAAACTCTGAAAGCTAAGTGCAGAAACTGCACTTGCTTGAAGATTGCTTATGTCTTAGTCCTAGTCTCTAGTTTTCTTCTTGAAAAAAATGTCATTGGCAACCGTTTCCCGATGCTATAGGACTGGCGCATTGCCACGTTCAAGCGAGTTTGGCAGAATGAAGAGTCACATGGATGCTTGAGTTTGTTCTTTGATATTCGTCAAAGAGTGAGGATCTCAATTCAATGTAAACATTCCGCGTTTGCATGCCTTGCTTCGGTTATATATCTCGTGACATCGTGCAATACCACAGTGAAGGAGTTCTTAATCTCGTATTCTTCATCTGCTGGCTGCTAGTAGACCGGTACAAACATGAACTGTTTGTGTCTTACTACCATATTTCCTAAATACTGTCTTAGTTTTGAACTGATTCGAATGTGAGTAACGTCATTTCATGAATGTTCTTTCTCTGATTGTTATGGAAGGAATCTACGTATTGATCTGTTTTGCAGGGGTCTCTTAATTTAGTCATGGAAAAGACGAGCATGTCTCTTGTGATAACCTGAAACCACTCTAAAACGCTTAAAGTAATGCTACCCCTAGATGTCTTTCGTACCTGGATGCTGGAACTGTGGAATACTTTCGCTGGTTAAGTGCCCGCCTTCATGCTCCTCGCTCCATCTAACTCAAATTTGCTCCTTCTCCACTTCTAAAGTCCGTGTTAACTTACTCAGGAGTCAAGGTCTCAGTTTACCTGCTGCTCTTTGCACCGAAATGTTAAAACCAAATGTTGGGACACATGTTTTGAATGGTTGGCATCCAGCATTGGAGGCTTGGCCTTTTCTGGATTTCTAATTTTGTCTCATAACAGTGTTCAGTGAGGCAAACGGCGGCTCTCCTTCACTCCTATTGAAATAGATTGCTTCCGGCCCTTCTTCTTTTGGCACCATGGGGGGCCAGATTGCACCATTCCAAAATAAATTTCTACTTTTTTGCCAGAGAAAAGTAATCTTACTTTGACAGAAATTTTTCATTTCTATTACAAATGTGGATGAAGTTGCCAAATTTAGATGAAAAAGTGAATTAAATATGATTGAAATGTGTTTTTTGGTCCAAAAGATGGATGAATGTAGAAATACAATGCTTCACCAAATTTTTAGTGATCACTTGGCACTTTCTGAGAAGGTAAAAAAAAAGGGTTGTTTGCTTCTATGCCTAAGATGAGGGCTGTTGGTGCTTATGATAACACTCTTTGAAAATGAAATGTCCAATATCTCAATATTCGTCATGATTTTTGAATGAGTAATTGGTACAACTTGTTCACATTGCCAAATCAAAAGATTATAAAGTAAATACACCTAATTTTGCCCCCCTTCTAAATTGACCCCTACAAATTCTTGTTTAAAATATGTATTCACTATTCATGGGAGTTTATGGTTTCTTGTACAATATAAAGAGTTTGTGCTTTTTCATTTGTAACTCCAGAACCTCATAAATAAAGAAATTGGAAAATAGAAAGTTTATTTTTTTCAAATTTTTCCTTCCAAATTTTCATTATGAACCCAAAAATCTATTCTATGAGAGGCCTTGTTCATTTAGCACACCTAGTCTTTGAGTGAGGGCCTTTTCATTCTTTGTTTTGATGTACTAGATGTAGCATTTATTGATGCAAAGCTTCCTCCATAATATTATTTAGAAATAAACCCAAGTGTCATTTGATTCCATATGATCAAAGATAAATTAATCTAAAATGACCTATGATTTGACAATCCTTGTTCTTTATTTTGTGTGACTAAATTATGGCTTAACTCTTATGTCAAGAATCATTAAAAGCCACCACCTTGCTTTGGTTTTCATCACAATGCTTGATAAAAAGTTTACGAGTATGTTAAAAAAATTGCCTCTCATTTTTTTAACAATGTTTAACAAGAAGTCAATATTATAAATACTATCAAATTATGTTAGAAAATAATCAAAATATAAGTAAGGGGACATTTTCTATTAGTTATTCTCTCTAATGCTAATTGTCAATCTTCCATATATGTTTAGGTCAACTCTTCAAAGTCAAATTCTCCTATAGGCTTCACTTGTTGGTTGAATATTAACATTTGGTATTAGTAGAATATTTTGCCTTTTGTATATCTTAGTATGTGGGGGTAAAATTTTAGATATAAATTATTTATTTTTTGAAATGTCTTGAATATCTAGAATATTATAAGTGAAATGTCCAAAAGATTGCATAAGTATTTCTTCCATACTGTATTGCCTAATTTTGGAAGTATTTCAAAATTATATAGGAAATTTCTAAGAGTAAGATTTTTAAGTGTAAAATTCTAAAACATCTAAAGAATGATCATTAGTAAGTTGAAAAGACACAACAACCAAGAAAAGACATGGTAATAAAAAATTAAAAAATTAAAAAAACACAATTACAAAGACTAGACGTGGAAATAAAAAATAGTATTAAAAAAAAGACACATCTACCAAGAAAAGACATCTTAATAAAAAAAAACAGTAACCAAGAAAAGATGCAACAACCGAAAAAAGACAAAGTAATAAAAGAACAACAACAAAAAGACATGGTAATAAAAAATAGTAATCAAGAAAAGACACAACCACCAAGAAAAGACGTCATAATAAAAAAACCAATCAAGAAAAGACACAACAACCAAAAAAAAGCATGGTAATAAAAAACTAGCAATTAAAAAATGACACAACACAAGAAAAGTCACAACAACCAAACTAATAGAGTCGTCATACATGAAAACCAAAAAAACTAACAGCCACAAGTGTCAAAACCATTCAACGTTGAAAAATAAAGTATTACGTTGTTGAATATGATTATAACATATATGATAGACAAGAGGGAATTTTTAACTTTCCATTGTTGGATTTTATATGTCTCCTTTAATCTAGAGCACATAAATTTTTTCAATTAAAAGGCATTTTTGTGTATGATATGAATAGTGTCAAAATAGTAAAGGAGTAATCTTAGCTAACTATACAATGCAGTTTAGAAACTTTGACTCCATAAATTACAAGATATTTGCATTTAAAATAAAGAAAACATGTTCTTTAGTACCTTGTCTAATTATATTATTTGACTTCAAAACTTCTCCCTTCTTTTTTGCATTAAATAGTTTGAATGATAAAAAATGATTATAAAGGATTGAGTCGAGGGTTTGAAAAAAAACTAAAATAAAAAATACTTAATTTTATTCTTAAAAAAATTGTTGAGGGTCATTGCAAAAAACATTGGTCCTATTCTCCAGCAAAATTACAATGATGTTGTTGTCTTCCAATATAACTTTTGAATCCTTGGTCCTAAGAACTTGAAATTTCTATTGTAGATGTCTAACTTGATAGTAATTAAACCCCTACTTTTTAGAAATTAAAAAAACAATACTATATATTTAAAATTTAATTTTGTTAATTTGTCACAATTCCAAATTTTTGGGGTTTCATTACGTTCACAGTACCCAAATTGAATGATCTACAATTGAAAATTTGGTGGTCTATTCCTACACTAGGTGAACGTATGCTTCACTAAGGAACATCTAAATATACTACTATTTTATGTCTTCTATATATGTGCAAATAGGCTCCCTTATACGAGCACTTTTGAACATTGAAGATGGTTTCAACTTCATTTTTCTTGGTGAAATTTGATCACCATCAAGTCCTCACAAATGGTTATTTTTAGGGGGATTTAATTCATGACTTTCTATTTATTATTAATTTATACCTCATTATATCCATTTTCTGTGACAATTTTTTTTCCACATAGTACTATTTAAGTTTTTCCAAATAGTTTGTAGTACTTGCAACGATATTGTTAGATGTTGATTTTTCCAATCAATGGCTAAGGTTGTTCCGCTACAAAATACCTTTAGTGCTCTGGTTCTAAAATCCAAATTTTGCAAAAACGCTATAGAAAACACATGGTATTTTTTGTAATGACCCTTGAGTAGAAGTAGGTATGAGATAGAAGAAAAAATGAAATTATTAATATCTCTAGGATGGAATTGAAGCACACTAATTTCAAAGGTGAGATTGTTCACAAAATCAAACTCAACCTTGTGAAACTTTTTTATTTGAAAAAATTATGAAAATCGAATTAAAAAACAAATCTTATATGTTATTTTCATTATGATTGCTTGAAAAACAAGATGCTCCACAACTTTCACATTACTAATCCAAAAGGAATGAACCCAATCTTTCCATGCAGACAAGATTTTCGTCTATAAGGAAAAAAAATTATTTTTAAGTTTTTGTGAAGGTAAAAATTGTATTGAAGATGGCATAAATTTTGCTCATGGACACCTATTGAAATACAAATTATATTTTTTCAAAGCTAATGTGTTTTTCTATTCTTTTTAGAAATTCCAAGAAATTCGAACAAAAATTGAGATCGTAAGAGCTTGCCTTAAATTCATTTAGTCCACCATAGTGATTTTGGTCTTTTAGGGGTAAAAAAGCTTGACGATAAGAAATACCATCCAAAAAGATCAAGTTTGGCACAAATTAACTCAATTCAATAAAAAAAAAATGCCACATAAATGTCATCATGTAATTATTCTAGGATGCTATGAGTTTCTCAAAATATTTATAGTGGAAATTCATTTTCAACTCTCCCTTCTCTAAACTAATATCTATGGTATTGGTCAATGCAGTGAGGCCAATATGAGGATTAAAACATCTTTAGTCTATGTTTCTACACTAGTTGTTCAAATTCTACATCACGTTCTCTATTATGCTCCAATATATAGTTAATGGACCAATTACAAATTATTTTATTTAGAATGCAAAGACAAAGATTCTATCAAAAGTTGTAATATACTTCAATAATCCATCTACACTTAATTTTAGAAGGTAATTTGAAGGGCTCCGCACCCTTGCCAAATGTCGTGTGTACAATAAATATGAAGGTACCTCTAAAAGAGGCTATTTTAAAATTATTCTCACTAAATTGCTAGGTATTACACTCTTTGTAGACTCTTAAAAAACAATTAAGAAAAATACAACAACCAAGAAAAGATGTGGTAATAAGAAACAATAATCAAGAAAAGACACAACAACCAAGAAAAGATGTGGTAATAAAAAAACAATTATGAAAAATACAACAACCAAGAAAAGACGTGGTTATAAAAAAAATGAAGAAAAATACAACAACCAAGAAATGACATGGTAATAAAAAAACAATAATCAAGAAAAATCACAACCATCAAGAAAAGATCTCATAATATAAAAAAATCAAGAAAAGACAAGTAATCTTTGCTTACTATAGAATATAGATTGAAGAATTCTCTTTTGAACCCATTAAATTCAAATATATATTTGGAAATAAATTTTCCTTCCTATGGAAAATGAAATTGTGAAATTTGGCTACAAAATCTTGATATCATAAATCACTCTTTTGGAATGAATTGCACTTTTTAGAGGATGAATAATTGAATGTTCATCCATAGGTTACAAACTTCATCTTTGATGGTGAATGTCAATAGTTGCATCACTATATTAAATATAGCTTTCTATTTTGCTCAAAATAGATAAACACAATAAAGAAAATCTTTTTTATTCCTAAAGGACCATATATTGCCTTTTCTCTGTCAAAAACATTAAAAAATGCCATCTTCGTTGCAAAAGGTTGAAAATTGGGAAAATTGATTTTTTTGCACATCTAACCAAAAAATCTTGCACTAAACTAGATTATTAATGTCTCTAAGATGGAATTGAAACACACTAATTTCAAAAGTGAGATTGTTCTAGAAAATAAACTAAAATTTGTGGAACTTTATTATTTGAAAAAATTATGAAAATTGAGTTAAAAAACAAATCTTATATATTATTTTTAATATGATTGCTTGAAAAAGAAGATGCTCCACAACTTTCACATTACTAATTCAAATGGAATGAACCCAATCTTTCAATGCAAACAAAAATATGGTCTATAAGAAAAAAAAATTATCTTATTTTCAGTTTTCTGTGGATTTTTTTGCTACCCACTAAGGTAAAAATTGTATTGAAGATGGAATAACTTTTGCTCCTAGTCACCAATTGAAATAAAAATTGTATTCCCCAAAAGCTAATGTGTTTTTCTATCTTAAGAAAAAATTCCAAAAAATTCCAACAAAAATTGTGATCGTGGAAGCTTGCCTTAAATAAGTCATTTAGTCTTCCGTAGTGATTATGTTCTTTTAGGGGTAAAAAAGCTTGACGATACGAAATACCATACAAAAAGATCAAACTTGGCACAAATTAACTCAATTCAATCAAAAGTGCCACATATATGTCATCATGTAATTACTCTAGGATGACATGAGTCTCTCAAAATATCTATGGTGAAAATTCAATTTCAACTCTCCTTTGTCCAAACTAATACCTATGGTGAATGTTTTTTTGGATGATGTATAGCTCTATTTGACAATTTTTTTTGACTCTTTGACATAATCCGTCTAAATATTGGTCAATGCAGTGAGGCCAATACGAGGATTAAATATCCTTGGTGTAGGTCTCTACATTGGCCATTCAAATTCTACATTCATCCCACTTTCAAATTCAAGGGGTCCAATCATATTCTCTGTTATACTCCAATGTATAGTGAATAGACAAACTACAAATTATTTTATATAGAATGCAAGACAAGATTCTATCACAAATTGCAACATAATTCAAGAATCCATCTTAATCTTAGAAGGTAATATAAAGGGCACCCTTCCCAAATGTAGTGTGTATAGCAAACATGAAGGTACCTCTAAAAGAAGCTATTTTAAAATGATTTCTCCCAAAATTGCAAGGTGTCACGCTCTTTGTAGACATACGTACACTCCAATACATACGCACGTCATTACACTACCGTACAAGTACACGGGCTTAGGCTAAGACCGTGGCGAGGGGGGACGAAACGAAGGAGAAGAAGAGGACGTTCCTGCCCCGTCTTTCCGCCGTCTTCTCATCGTCTGCCTGACGGATTTCCCTGTTGCAGGAATCACGACGTCTGCCAATCCGTCGTGCATCCCCTCCCCTTACTGCAATAGCCAAATTTGCGTCGAAGGCATGGGCCCAACGTCGCAGTAGCCTTGTTTCCTTCGCCGAATTACTGCCGTCATCTCCTCGGCGGCAGCAACCGTCGTGCACAGCTTGGACGATCTCATCTCATCACATCAGGCATGGGACTGATGGGCCATTGCGCACATGGGCAACAGCGACAGCAACAATAACACGAAGCTTAAGATACTAGTAGCACACGTCAGTAGTCGTTGCATTTGCTGCCACCCAAAACTAGTGTGATGCGCATCACTATCGATCGGCGACACTACTGGGTTCCCTTTTTGGGGGGCGATTTGAGGGAATGTACGACGAGGGTTAGAATGGCGAGGTTGCTGTGACGGGATCTGGTTCTTCTGGCTATGGAGGAAGGCTTGCTGTTGCCGCCTTGGTGAGTATTCGGGAGACAGTGTCTTTTTTATTTCGTCTTTTTTTTGCTGGTTAGGAGAGTGGTTTTTTTTAGGATGAGCCAGCTGTGAGAGGTATGGTGATATTGTGAATCGGAACTGTTGTTGTTTTGATCTGAAGAATTTGTGACGTTGAGGATCCCTTCGTTGAGGTGTAATTCATGTTGTGGAGGGTAGTCTGGGTCAACATCGTGTTCATTTGAAGTATGGGGGAATGGATGTTTAATGCTGGCGAAATTCTGGACGAGAAAGCGCAAGAAGAAGTCTAGAGTCTGTTGTTTGCATGTGGTAAGTCCAGAGAGCTGCGTGTTGTGAGTCTCGGGGGTTGGACTATTGAAACCCTAGAATTCCGTCGGGAGTATCTTAAGCCTAATTTTTGGTTTGAAGTGGATCGCGGAGTTCACACATGGACGAAGGAATGCGTATGCGATGGAAGCATTGCGATCCGAGTAGGATGCGGAAAGAGCATTTGTTGTGGAAGCTGGCGTGCACGTTTCTTGCTATGATTGGAACGGTGTAGTTGATTACGTAAGATGTTTTTTTGGATGCGGAACTTTGGTGGTTTATCATGGTCATCGCATGACTGGATTTGCCAAAGTCGTGATAGTTGTGCAACCTACGTCCATACGTTAAGTTCGTTTGGCGCAGTCTCAGATTGAAGACTTCATCTCCTCAAGTAGCTACAACTAAAGACTGCAACTAAGCAGAGGCTCTATTTTGATAAATTCTGGGAATATGATCTTCCTGACAGTCACTGTTTACAGAGCATGAAAAGCAGTGTAGTATGATACCTTGTGTCGATGCCTCAAGGAGACGAGAATACTGACGATGGTTTTGGCACGGCAGTATGTTGAGCTCATCCGGTTGATGGGAGGCAGCCGGGATGACGATTAATAGTCCTACTGATGGCGAGAGGCGGCAAACGGAGGCCGATGAATTAGAATTCAAACCAGGTCCTGTTCCGCCGCTACGCCCTGTTGACAGATATGGTTTCGTGAAGTCGACCCCGACATCTCCAGCTTCTGCTCCCTCCAAGGGCCGACCTCAAAGTGACCGGGAAAGGTTTGATCCGCATCCGAGAATTCTAAGGAGTTATAAAAGAATTATCATTGAGTTCGTCAATTAAGGTGGAGGATACTATTTGGGTGACTTCAGTATAGAGTTTTGGAGAGATCACGTTGGGTACAACACCCCCACCCCAGTCTGTTGAGATCGATATTCTACCACAAAGTATGTATTTCTTATGCGATCATTCAAGTGGGGGATAACCCCATATCCATTCAAAGATGAGTGGCTATAGACTTTCAGGCTCATACCCAAGTGTATGAATAGATGTGAAGTTGTGGGGTCTATGTAGGAGACCATATCAGGTCCCTACTGGTTGAAGTTTTCTCTACCTTTCTCATGGGTTTTTCATGTGGGGGATTTTCAAAACTGTTCGGAGTGAGGTTTCCCTGAGATGTGATCCCATGCTTGTGATACGCAGGGAGGAGCGGAGGTTGTGCAAATGGCGCAAGATGATTGGAGTTGGAGGCACAGATTGGAAGCACTATGTGCGCAGGTCGTGAAACGACGAGTGCGCAAGGGCATTCCTGACTGTCTACGTGGGCTTGTCTGGCAACTGATCTCGGGCAGTCGTGATCTGCTGCTTATGAATCAAGGGATTTATGAGGTTCACCATCGGTTCCAATTTCTGCTGTTCACTGCAACGTTATGCTTCAGTTCATGTTGCAGATTTGTTGACGTCAATGGACAAGGACATGGGCTGAGCGTTGTAATTTTATGTTGATGTTCACTGGAGTGTTGGTAGGAAGCGCAGCTGAAGACGACGTCTTATAAAAAAACATTCTTGCCCACAATCGTCTCTTGGATTTGCAGCAATTGGTGCTTTACGAAACATCTGCAGCAGAACTAGACATAATAAGAGACATCTCGCGAACCTTCCCATCTCACGTATTTTTCAGCAGAGACATGGACCCGGTCAACGGGCTCTGTACAACGTCCTCAAGGCTTACTCGGTTTATGACCGAGATGTGGGCTATGTGC
The DNA here is from genome assembly GCA_947034895.1 of Rhytidiadelphus loreus. Lineage (NCBI taxonomy): Eukaryota > Viridiplantae > Streptophyta > Bryopsida > Hypnales > Hylocomiaceae > Rhytidiadelphus > Rhytidiadelphus loreus. Next base: position 8,611,501 of record OX344765.1, on the reverse strand, counting down.
AGGTCTGTAATGAAACTTCAAATTCTTTTATTTCAGAGTTTCCCATCATGCTTCTGAGCTTGAATTATACTTGCAGGAGCTTCAGGATATCCTCTCATAGCTTCATCTGTCTGCAGGGGATGGGGTTCTTAGCAGGCTTGCTTTTACTTTACATGAGTGAGGAAGATGCATTTTGGCTACTAGTTGCCCTGCTGAAAGGTGCTGTTCATGCACCTATGGAAGGTCTTTACTTGGTAAGGCCATCTATCAAGGGTGCTATTACTTTCTACATAGCCATGTTACTATTTCCCCAAAGGATTCAAAGCAGGAAATTTTAATCCATACTTAAGTTCCTGATGGAGTATGTTCCATCTGAAAGTACGGGTATTTATGTCATGTTATTCTCCTTTCACAGGTTGGTCTTCCACTGGTTCAGCAATATCTCTTTCAATTTGAGAGGTTGGTTAAAGAGCTTGTGCCAAAAGTTGGAGCGCATTTTGAAAAGGAGATGATCAATCCAAGCATGTATGCGAGTCAGTGGTTCATCACCGTCTTTTCTTACTCCTTCCCCTTCTCGCTGGCCCTGCGAATATGGGATGTGTTCCTGCATGAGGTTTTTTTCATTCCTCTCTTGTTTAGCTGCTGTCCACTTTTGATTGGATTCATGACATCAGCTGTTTAGTTCATCTAGAGGTAGGTTTTGAATACCATCAACAGGTGTGCTCGCACAGGGGAATTTCTGAGCAGGTTGAATGAAACATTTTGCTGATGGAGATATTCCAGCTGTACTGTATCCTTTTGGATATGTCCTCGTTGTACCTCCTATTTTTGTCTCTGAATTGCCGTGAGAATTATTCTCCTTTCCAATGGTGTTGGGAAATTAATATGAGTTCGATGGCAGGGAGTGAAGATTGTTTTCAGACTTGGGCTTGCTCTTCTCAAATACTGCCAGGACAATCTGGTAAGCATACAGCTCTGTACTTGGTTAGATCTTCACATTGTGATTGTCTAATATATTTTGTTTTATTCGTACCCGTTGTCTGTGTTTTGTTTTTTCAGTGAATCAAGTGCTCCCGAGAATGATTGCCTTCCGTTGTGTATAACGAAACCCATGATTCTACCTGTGGATTCTGCGTCTTGCGCTTTACTGGACTGTTCGAAACCTTGATCCTTACGATTACTTACAATCTAAATTGATTGGCAGATCAAGTTGCCTTTTGAAAAGCTAGTCCATGCTCTTCGCAATTTTCCAGAAGATGCTTTGCAGCCAGATGTCCTTCTGCCACTAGCGTACAATATCAAGGTTGATTATCGACCTGTCTTTCAGTCTTCTCGTTTTGGTCCTGTGATTCTTAGCTCGTCATGACCTTGTGTTTATCCTACAGTTTTTGTAATACTATTTACACGTCCATCACCTCTTTGGTCAGTCAGTTTGCTGTGTCCATTCACATCTTTGAATTGCATTCTGTTTACCCAAATTCTTCTTCCAGGTTTCCAAGAGGCTGGAGGAACTCCGTCTCGAGTACGAGCGTATGAAGAAACCGCAAGCAAGCCCAGAGAAGACTCCCCACAAGTAGTGTATCAGATTATCGTGACATCACTGTGAACAAAGTGTAATGTCTCAACAGGCTCCGCCTAATGCTGTGCACGTATGGCAGTAAGCCCCAAATATATTGTGATCCACCGTCGTATGCGGTGTGTACAACTGCCTTGAGTGTGATGGCAGACATCACTTCATCCGCTGAGAGGGATTGAAGATATCAAGCCATTGAGCTTGAGTACAGTTGCAAGCTGAGACTCTGTTCTTGAGTTATGAATTGCCCTGGCTCAGAGAGACTCAAGCTCTGTACTGTACTTTGTATAGCACTTTCAGAATGACCCTGCTCTGAGGGACAGGGTACCACTGAAACCGGTGGCATCTTTGAAGTGGGAGCCATGTTGGGATGCAACTCCTCATTTGATAGTTTTAAGGAACGTCCAGAAAAGGCGATGTTAATTTGCAGATACTGTTTGATTCATTTCCTTATTAGTGTATTCATACTGATCAACTAAATTTAGGTTTGCATCTGCTGGTGGTGGTGGTGGTGATGCAGGTAGCTATTCTTGTGTATGCTATTCTTATGCAGTTTACTGTAGCTTTTGATTACAGGATCAGCTCTGCTTGGCGCATTCTCTAGTATTTATCTTTGGTTGCTATATCTGTTTTTGTTCGGTATCATGAGGTGTTAAGGAGGTCAAATTATCACCCAATTCCAACTTCAATAATTCATAACCGATTCAATAAGAGTCTGAAGTAGATTAGACATGATTTCTCCTTGTCTTTCAAGGATGTTGATTGAAAAATGTTGCTGTGTGCAGCCCTTCTAAGAATGCGGGTCAATGCTTTGTGCGCAACTCCACCTTACCTTGATGTGGGTTGGATGTGAGCGTTGCAATTAAAATGCTTTGTGATTTTGTTTTTTTCTTAAATATGAATGAAATCAAGAAATCGCTCAACTGTTACTACACAAATATTCAAGATCTACAAATCCTCGAGCTTACTAAATCTCTTTGTTACTTTCTTCTTTGAATTTACTCTTAAGTCTATTTTTCTACTGTTGCCAAAATTGAATTAAGCTTACCTCCCTTGGCATATTGTTGCTTCCTATCGTGGATTTAGAAATTCCTTCATGACCTGAGTATCAGCATTGAAATTGAGGTTAATGTTTGAGCAATTGCTGAAATCTATCGTCACATCTATTTTGGGGAAATTTCAGTTGGTGAAGCTCAATGCTTCAGTTTGCTCTGGCTTTTCAAGACTCTTAACCTCTAAAGGTCCAGGCATCCACTTGGTCAACCTTGATTGCAACTTTCAAAATAATTATTTTTGGAATTTGATTTCAACTAAGAAAATGAAGCTTGATAAGTTTTGTTCCTACTCCATTTTAAAATTTTGAGAAATGTCAAAAATTGAAAGAGTTATTGCAATTGAAAGCTCCATTTGTTAGAATCCAAATAACACAATATGGTGTGTTTTTCATTCATATTTTATATTCTTAAAATGGATTTGAAATTTAAATTATAAAATTACATTTTTCATTATATTATTCATTTATGGTAAAAATTACAGATTATTTTCATATATTATATAATTGGTATAATTTTAATTCCACCTTCAGCTTTAAAAATTTGCAATAATTTGATTTTTTCATCAACATTATTGAAAAAATACAACATGAATAGAAAATTTATTTTTACACAACCAAAAAAACATCAAAATTTTATACATCAATCATATAAAAGGATAAATTTGGTTTAATAGTCAAATTTTGACATCGAGGTCTATGTCGTGGTAGTCTTGGGTGTAAAAAATAAAATAACCAATTGAAAGTTTTTCACATTAATTTTCATTGCTACTTGTAACTCTCGAGAAAATTTCAAATGATTCGGATTCTTTTTTCTATTTTTACTCATTTATGTTCAATTTTTGCAAGAAAATTAATAACAACTACAATTTTTCATGAAACAAATTGAGAGTTTCAAGTAAAAAAAATACAAGATTTTGCTTGAACACAATTTCAAAGGCTAAATTTAGCTCAAACAAGAAGTTTGACCATTTCACAATGGATTAAGTCCTTTAAGGGTTAACCCTTAAAAGAAGAAGGGGTGACCTTGGAAATCATCCCTTTTCATTACCAAGCAAATCATTGGCTTAATCCTTCAACAATAATAGAAACTAATCACCCCTTTGTCCTTTAAGGGTTAAAATATTGCAAAAGTATTCATTGGAAGTCAAACTACTGTAAAAGAAGTCCCCTTTTCACAACAAGATTCTAAGGATGAATAGTTGAATTTCTTGTCCTACTAGAAGAATTCCTTATCATTCATTAGACTCCTAACGTTTTTGTCGACGTTGAAGGGTTAAATATACTCCAAGTACTTGCTAAAGTCACTACACTAATAAAAATTCATCAAATTAAGTGTATTTGAGCATGCTTCCTATTATTCAATTCCAATTTTATTTTATTTTTGCATGATATTTGATTCAAAAAATTTCAATGGCCTATAAAATGAATAAAATGAAAAACTCAATAATTCAAGCTTCTAAAATAAATAAAATTAATAGTAAAAAAAAACTATCTTTTGAATAGTAACAAACAAAAATATGATTTTAGCAATTTTTATTTAGAGTTTGTCTATTGTATGAATTCAATTTATAATACATTTTTAGAATATGATCAATCAAAATGACTTTTAAAAAAAAACTAATCTTAAAGTCATATTAAGCCCCCATTTATATTTAATGTTCTTTAAGAAAGCATTTGAAGTCTAATCCAATTTGAATTTTTTTTGGAATGACGTCAATGTCATTTCTCTCTACAAGTGTACAATTGAATGATGGATTTAGATCAACACCCTTCTTCATTTTTGAAGAACTGCTAAGATGGCAATCTTTAAATTTTTGGTGACACAATGTATTTCTACATTCATCCATCTTTTAAACAAACAATCACTTTTCAGTTATTTTCATGGGCACTTTTTCATCCAAATTTACAAATTTCATCTCTATCATTTGTAGAAATGAAAGAACATTGAAAAAATATATATTACTTTCTTACAGTACATATAGATTGTTTGAGATATCAATAATTTTTTTTACATGCATATCATATAATGTGCACTTGAATTAGATTTCTATTATTGACTGACTCGAAGTCAAATTCTTGTAGGCCCTATTGCAGGGCAAGAAAAACTGTTCAAGGCTTCAAGCAATTCTTTCTAGAAATCTCCTCGTTTGTCTTTTTGACTCCAAACAAATGGAGATTGAAGCATGTTAATCCTTGAATGCCAAAAGGGGGGACCCTCGAAATCCTCCTTTTGTATTACAATAGCCTCCAAAATTGCAAAAGTAGTCATTGGAAGTCAAACTAATGTAGAAGATCTTCCCTTTCCAAAACAAATTTAGAAGATGAATAAGTGCACTTCTGTCCTATACAGTTTGATTCCTTGCCATCCATCGGACACAAAACATTTGCCTTGACGTTCAAGATTAAGGTAACTACCCCATTTTAGACCAAATGGGAGCAAGCCCATTGTGGACTAAATTATGTTAGTAGAGTACATTCAACTTCTAAAATGTACACCACTAACGTAATTTAGCCCACAATGGGCTTGCTCCCATTTGGTCTGGAATTATTACCTTACATCAATATTTAAGATAGGCACTCCAAATTTACCATTGACCTGAGTTGTCATCTTCACTCTATGTACATCTTCAAAATCAATTATGTACCTATATGTGTGAAATAAATGTTTTAGAATCAAACTTTGTTTCTTCATAACTTTTGCATATAGTATCTAAATGTCATGTTATTTGGTGTGTTGGAACCTCTTTTCACTCACCATTAGGAGAATATGAAAATTTAATCAATCCAATAATATTTATGAAGCACAAAAGCAATAAGTGGAGGTTTTGGGAATACACACCTAAGTTAAACAAATACAATTCTTCTTTCATACCCTCTTTTGGACTTAGATGTACTCATTTATTGAATTGGAGTAGAGGCCTTGTTTAGTTTTTCATGATGAGCATTGCAATAGTTGACAATGCTCAACGTTAATCAACTTAAATGACATCATTGATTAGTGATTTGAATAAGCAACATAATGACCATTCAAAAAAGATTCTAAAATCCAAATTTGGACAATTAGAGTTCACAACTAAAATGTATCTAAGAAACCCTAGTACTAGGGAAATTGCTTTCTTTTGAGCTCCATAGTGGGATTTAACCTAGAACAAATTTGTAAAGCCCAATTTTGGAGATAATATGGTATTTATTTGCATGTAGAAGGTGCATGGATTTGAGATATGCACTAGCAAAAAAAGTTTGGTTTCATATTGAATTGGATCCAATGGCACATGGCACTCCTAATATTGATCATTATTGCACATTTGCACCTCCTACAAGTCTCAAAAGCTATAAAATGTTCACATATTTTACGTGAATGGAGTTTTATTTGATTATGATAAGGTCTAAATTATAATATAGTATCAAAAGGAAGGATTCCTAATATTGAATTATTATTCCAATAGTATATGTCTTGCCATATTTTAGTACTTTGTATATGATTAGTTGTGTTTTAGGATCCAATATGATATCATATTTATTATTCCTATAGGCCTTTAAGGATTAAATATTCCACTGATAGTTTTAATGAACTTTAATGAATTCCAAATCCACTATTATTTAAAACAATTCACAAAAAATTCTTTTGCTTATGCAAAGATTTTAGAGTTTGGAATTCAATGAGTTTGTTAAAGGTTCTTTATTATAACATTATTTTTTATGTTTTAACCCTTAAGTGCTCCAAAGTCCATATTCTAAATGATGGATGGAGGGCTTCAAGGCATCGTATCATCCAACTAACTTCTCATCCATCCAATGTAATATTTAACCCCTAAAGGACCGGACTGTGTTTTTTGGTTGTATAGATATTTTGGGCAGGTGCATGTGATTAGAGATTTGCATATTTTATGCTGAAATTTTAATAGAACGTGGGGACGAGGAATATCTTTCATATGCACCAAATTTCATGACATTTGGAAATACGAGTCAAAAGTTATAGCCTAATATGTTACTTCTTTTTTTGTAACTGGGCAGTTTGGGCAGATAAGAAAAAATCACATTTTTCAGAAACAAAAATTTGAAATTGATTTTTTAGAGTTTTATATACACAAAAAGCTTTGAATCATTCCATTTTGATCAATGAGTCAAAAGTTATGAGGATTTTTTGTTTGTGGGCAGTTGTGGATTTCCTACTCTGAAATAAACTTGGAAATCCTTTATCTTATCCAATTTTCAATATTTTTGGACAAAAATAAAATTTTAGGATGTAGATACATTATTACAACATTGGGATTGGAAATTTTCAATTCCATATTTAAATTGTAAATAATTTAGTATTTTTAATCATTCTCTACTACTACCTACTTACTATTTTTTTCCTATATGTTGTACTATTCCAAATGATCTGAAAATTTTCAAGCATGTGGACAACTTGTCTAGGAAAACAAATCCAAAGAAGCACCACCATTTAAGTCATTTTTTCATAGAAATGTGAGCTTGTGAAGTGCAGCTGCCCTGCTTTTCGCAGGGTAAAAAAATGATTTTAGTTAATTTGAAAGCCTATATCTTGCAATCCGCCCGATGGAAATGTCTGAAATTTTTACCATATGTTTTTGATACTATATAATGCAAGATCCTACGGTTAAATATGTCAAAGAAGCTTTTTTTTTCAAAATTTTGGTACTTGTACTAGAAATGACAGTTTTGGAGCGTTTTTGGTGAAAATATAGTGACGGTCCTTTAAGGGTTAAATTTTAAAAAGACAACCTTTCTTTGTGACCAATTTCATGAAATTACAGTAAATCATGTATATGTACAAAGATTTAAGTAAAGATATGTATAAAATTCAAAGAAGGATTGAGGTGTAAAAAGGTGTTTAAGAGTCCATGCCAAAGTTTAGGCCAAATGACATCCTTTTGGCTTTCATAACAAACTACTTTTTGGACCTAGAGTTAAGACTTGGACATTGATGATGGAAGAAAGTACTCAAAATTTTGCACATTTCTTGTAAGGTCTAGTCTTTTAAAAAAAAAGCGTAACTTTGCCAAAATGAATTGACACCAATCTCTATCACAAGCGGAAAGGTTCCTCAATGAGATTCACTTTAAGAAGGCAAGAACATAATCTAATCTCACCATGGCATAACTACACATGTTGCTACTATTTTCTACAAAAAATTTAGGGACACTTTACACTATGGTCGTCAAAGTTGAGAGGCCATGGGATTGGCCAAACTTTTATTAAGAATATGGTCAATTTGAACATTAAAATGGAGGTATTCCATTAAGTTGGCACTTTTTGCAGTTCAAACTACGCAGTTTCATTTTTTTTTTTTTACTAGAATCCATACTAATACTAGATTTTTGAAATCTACATATCTCCTAGATATCTAAAATCTATACCAATCCTAAATTTTTAGACTACTCAATCTGATTTCTATGTTAATCCTAGATTTCTGAAACCTAAAATTGACTTAGATATTAGCAATCTATACTTGCCTTAGATGTCACGGTGTAAAAATAGCAGGGTCACCTAAGTTATCATATCCACCGGCTGCCACCACGGCTGTGATGCATCTCCAAAATCTGCTCAAGATAAACCGAGTTCCACCCATCTCCAGTCCGAGCCAAAATTCTCTGCTTGACGGTGTCCACCACAACACTGACAACACCAAAGCTGTACACTTGAAGGCCCTCATATGTACGCCCTGGCTTGGGCATGAACTGGACATCGTTTTGTCCTGCAAACGCCTGCAGCGCTTCCTTCAAACTCAACGACTCTTCTCCAGATCGATCCTCTTCGATATGCGGTGGTTGTACATGTGCAGCAGCAACACGGGCCGGCTGGGGTAGTAGCCTCTGCTTCGCGGCGCTAGCTAGGAGATGATTCAGTTTGTCCCGTGTCGCCTGTGGAACGCTTGGTGTTCCCTCCATACCTTGGTGGATGAGTTCCAAAGCTAGGTTGAGTTGGTGTCGTACCTTCTCATTAGCCAAAAGCTCCATTGGCAGCAAGGATTTCCAATTCACAAACCATCCAATCACCTTTTCGTAATCTGGACTTGCCGTAAGCCAGTGAAGTAAAACCTGGTGCCACTTAGGGAAAAAATGCACTTCCAAGAGATTGACCATGTGATGCAAAGGGACAGCAGAAACCCAGGCCATAACCCAGTGAAACGGATCGAAGATTTGATTGGCAGGGTTTATCACGAACTCCTGCATTGCCTGGATATAAGTGGGCATGATCGACCTCACAATCAGGAGCTCCCAATTGGCAGGATCGAACACATTTTTCCAAGGAGAGAGAAGAGCAAGAACAGATGAGTCCCCTGGATGCCAATTGACTAGCGCAACGCTTAACTTGTATCGAATTGGAACGTAAAGAGGCTCCATCCGTGTACCTAACCAAGGTAGCCAAGGATGAAGCCACGCATGGATAGGCACTTCCTCAAGTCGGGGATCCCATGCGTCTACGGCAGCCGTTAACTTCGGCATAACAACTCCTTCAAGAAGCATCCGTTTTACAACTTCAGGAAGCACCTTATCCCAAGCTTCGAGAAACCTCAGGATCGGCTCAGGATCACGAGGTTGCCACACATTAGTAGTGGCCAAACGAACATGTGGGAATACAACCTCAAGGACTAGCTGAAAATAAGGTGAGTTGTCAACATCCTGGAATACTACATGGCTTGCTTCCTTTCCCTGAAGAAGCTTCTGCCATGCAGCCATAGCTTCGACCCCATGTTGAGGTTGCAGAAATGGTTGCCAGCCATTGAAGAAGTTGGACATCAACGGGAGCGAGAACGAAAGGGCTATTTTTCCAATACTGAATAACTTGTACTCTACCGGATATGAGTTCTCAATCCTTGCAAAAGCATGGGCCAAATTTTCCAAATTCATTCCTCCCTCCGCAGCTCGTCTCCAGATCTGCTCAAGAGATGACGTCATGGTCCCCATGGCAACAATCTGCTTCCCCTGCGAGCCAACAGCAGTTTCCAACCGCTCTCTGTCTTTGTTCAGAATCAGCACCGTGTCCCTCTCATTCTGCAACCTTCCAGTGCATGTTCGCACTTCGGTCTCCATCAAGTCTACAATTAACCGGAGGTTATGTTGCAACTCAGGCATCGAAGTGTCATCCTCGATTGCAGTCTGCTCAACATTCAAATTCTCCCAATTCCTTAACAGACAAGGCTGGGGACCACGCATATCGAGAATCGTCTGCTGGAAAATTCCTCCATTTTGTGCCTCTTTCTCTGCAATAAGCTCAGCTGCAATTCGAAGCTCAGCCTTCTTTCCTTTGTTCTTCTTCATCCACAGTTTCTCCTTGGACTTTGGCTTCTCAACCACGACCTCTTCGCCTGATGGCAACATCCCAGCAGGAGGAGGCAACCCGGCTGTGGTTTCCCTGAAGTCGTCGAATCCCATACCCATATTCTTTGGTCGTAGTTTTGCTTCAATGGGCTTCGCAATACCTTGCTGATTTTTGCCCAAACCTCCACCGTTGTACCCCATCTTCTCTAGCAGCTTCGACCCAATCCCTCTAGTGAACGTTTCAAAAGCAGGACCGGATTTGGCAACTTTCTTCCCCTTTTCCCTCTCTATCTCTCGCCTCTCCGCACCTTCTTTAATCCTCCTCCCAAACGCTGTAGGAAGCAACTCCAACTCTTCTTCCTCCTGTTGCGGTACGGCGCCAAACTTGAAACCAGCATGGCCTGGAGCTCCAAATCCAAGTCCAGTACCGAAACCACCATGCACATGATCGTCTTTCTCCTCCAGGCTAACAATCTCGTTGGACGGCATGACGGTCCGCGCGGAGACGAAACGGACAGGCTTGGCGAGATCCGCCTTCGAATTCTTGCCCTCACCCCGTCGCCGTCTCTTATAATTCCCAGCTGAGTCTTCGTAATCTGAATCACTATCTTCAACTCCATACAACGCCTCCTCCTTCGTCATCTGCCGGTTCTTCGATTTTTGCTTCCGGGCAAAGCTTGTCCACATTCCATTCTCCATGTGATGCTGATCTTCGTCCATGTTTGAAAATTCTTTGCGCAGGGTTCAAGTTGCCAAGGTTCAAAACAAGGCCGGGTCAGATCGACAATCTGCCTTAATTTCTGAACAAATCAACAATCTCCCTCAGTATTCCTGAAAATATATTTGGAGTCATATATGGGATTACGTTATTTATATAGGTTCCAATAAAAGTAAAAGATAGGGCGACTAAAAGTAAAAGATATGACTTGTTCAAAATAAAAACACAACAACAATAAAATCACAACAATTTTCTACTGTAACCCTTAAATGCCAAAGGGGTGACCTTCAAAATCATCCTTTTTTTTTTTTTTTCTATTATCATATATTCATGTGAATCATTGACCTCCAAAATTGCAAAAACAGTCATTGAAAGTCAAACTACTGTAGAAGATCTTCCCTTTCCAAAATAAATTTAGAAGATCAATAGTTGCACTTTTGTCCAATACAGTTTGATTCCTTGTCATCCATTGGATACAAAACGTCTACTGCAGCCATTTTTCATAGCATTTTGCATAATACTCTTGAATTTTTTGGGTTTACTTTAAAATTAGAAAATCAATTTTTAAAATATGTGAAAAATACGTTTAATATATATATGCCTTTAAAGAGAAGGTACCCTAGGAAGGAAAAGCTTAGAAAATTTTTCTAAGTAGGAAAACTAGAAAAGTGTAAAATCTCATGAAAATAGGCACTTTTGCATTTAAATTTGTAAAAAACAAGAAAATCCATTTTTTTTCAAAACTAAAAATTGGCCATTTAGGAGCTCTGTATGGTGATGAGATTTTGTAAAAAGAATAATCTTAAAACCATTTTCAATGTTCAATAATGCTCGTGCAAGGGCCCCCTATTTGCATGGACGTTGAGGACATAAAATAATACATTTTTAGATGCCCCTTAGTAGGCATATGCCTTCCTAGTGTAGAAATAGACCATAGAAATTTTAACTCTAAACCATTAAATTTGGGTACTTTTAGCATAGTGCAAACCCCTAAACCTCAAAGTGTGACAAATTAACAAAATTAACTTTTAAATGTAAAATGATTTTTTTTTTAATTTTTGAAAAATAAGAAATCTGATTACCATCAAGTTTAAGACATCTTTAATAAAATTTTCATGCTCATTAGACTTTGCATGTAAAAGTTAAAGCCAAAGACAACAACGTCATTCCATTTGTGATAAAGAATAGGATTGGTGTTTCTTGCAATGACCCTACGATGTTCAAGGGTTAAATCATATAGGAATCATATATTGTGATTATGGACCCTGACGAGATTGTTAGCTAGGAGGAGAAAGATGATCATATGAATGGTGTAAGTGCTGGATTTGGGTTTTGGAGCTCTAGGCCATGTTGGGTTTAAAATTTCAAATAATCTTGAAAAATATTAAGACGTAGGAACCTGCCCTAAATTTATTTTATTTCAAAGGGAGCAATGGGACTCTCAAACAATAGTTGAAAAGTATGTTTCATAAATCATCTCAATAGGATTCAATCAACCTGTACACAAACCAAGATTTTTCAATAAAAATTGAAGTCAAAAATGAAAAATTCCTTTAAAAATTGAATGTAGTTTGAATGTTTGTGATTTTTACAAGAATTTTAAAATTCAATTTCTAATCATAGTGATTTTTGAAGATTTTTCATTCACTTTTTTATTTGAGTCACTTTTGAAGGGTCATTTTTTGAAATAAATATTCATTTTTTGAAGTTATATTTATAACCATCTCTTAAAATATAGAATTATAGCAAAGCAAAGTCTTCACAATCTATGCCTTATATGAAATGTTAAAGAACTCATATTGTAATATAGGACTCTTCCAAAAAATTGATGGGATGAAAAAATGCATTTTGTGTACTTTACCCTTGTAATGTATTTGCGTTCACCCGGTGTCGTGTAGAGAGAGTTTGCCTCGGGAAATCACGAGGATTCTGGCTGCGACTAGAAATGGCTCGGGAATGAAATAAATTGTAACTTGTCGAATCTTCAAATCTTCGAGTCTTCAAATCTTCAAACTGCTACTCGTTGTCCTATCCTGTTGTGTTTCTAAATAGGCCAAGGGTTAAGGTAGGGTGATAAGAAACCACGGGCTTCGGACGTGTAAAACGGGACGGCCAGACCACGAGCTGAGCCGTCCGAGGGATTGGATCCTAAATTTCAAACCCACGGTGACCAGCAAACTTGCCTCACCAATGGGAACAACATAAAAGTCTCGACCATGTGGGCAATTAACCCCACTTCGTCGCATCCACAACACCAAATGAGGCTAGTATTGGTGTGAACCAAACTGCCCGCAACAATAAAATGAAATTTACAAAGCCACAAGCCACACACACACAAACACACAAGTCTTCCAACTCCTTCAACTCCAACTCCCAAGCTGATCTTTGGATGAGTGTCTTTGTTGATCTATAACTCCAAATGAACTAAATGATAGCTTTTCGGAAAGCTAAAACAATCATCTACTTCTCCTCCAAATTTCATACAATTCTAAGACTCTGTCCAACCTCTATGGCCATCCAAAGTTTCGGCCTTGAGAAGGGAAAGGCAGCAGACCTTCCTTCGCTTCCACACTCACAACTTTCTCATACAAACTCCAAATAGAACGAATGATAGCTTCATGAAAAGCTAACACAATTTCCTACACTCCCTCCAAATTTCATGGCAAAACAAGAACCTGTCCGTCTTTTATGGTCGGTCGAAGTCTCTGCCTCTTAATTTTAAAGGCAACAAACCTCCCTCCACTCAAACTAGCACAACTTTTGCTTCACAACTCCAAATCAAGCAAGTGAGATCAATTTGAAAACTACACACCATGATACACAACACCTCCAAATTTCATTTCAAAATACTTCAAATTCACAACACAATGAGCCCTCAAACATTCGGGCCTTTCTAAACTCACAACGGGAGAGAAGGTGAATAGTGTTCCCTTTTTTCTCCACCTTATCTCTACTCTAACCACACAAACAAGTGGGGTCAGCCCCTAACTCACTCCCAAAGCTCTCACATCAATAATTGAGCCCTTATTTGACCCCACAACTATCTCTTTATCTTTATCTTAGAAAGAAAATTCACTTCAAGTTCACCTAGAAGGAAAACTATTTCATTAATTCCTTTCTATCTTTTCTTTCTCTATTTTCAACACCCAAAATGAAATCTACAAACAACTAACATAAAATAAATGTCTTCTCAAAGGTAAAAAACTAAAGTCTTCAAAGAAACTTCACTCCATCTTCAAGAACTTGAGAATTCGCTTGATGGTAGTAGCAACAAACTCAACACGATCCACCTTTGTCAAGGGATTGACCGGCCCCTCTAACCATCGTTGGTGACCGCGACTCCCTTTAATAGGCCTGACCATACAATAGTATTGATCGTCGTTAAGACCTTCAAAACTCCCTTCGAATGTCACTTCTTGGGTACCAGGTTCAACACACCCAACCTGCAACAGGATCACTAGTGCTCGAGCTCCACGCTGTAGGTTCCCGTGCCATCGTTGCTCCACACGGGGTTGCTTTGGCGGTCGAGAAGGCCCAGATTCATCTTGAGGACGCTCGTGCGATAATGAAAGACCTAGCGGTTGAAGAGGTTGAGCCGGTAGTTGAGATAACGAAAACTCAAACTCCGATTCTGGTAGAGGCTCCTCATCCTGAGACTCAGAAAAAACCCTCCAATTCGACATACTGAAATCTATAACATACAATAAAGAAACTACTTCAAGTTTGGTGGCATTCTAAGATGATAACCTATTCTTATATAGATGGCTCATGTCATTGTGAGAAGGCGTCATCTTGAAGCTACTAAGGATGATGTCATCTTTATTTTTATATTATTAAAATCAAATCTATGGAAATAATGTATTACTATGCATTTTTACACTATGTACGCATTTACAGTGCGACATTCACCCCCTCTAAACCTGCACATCCTCCGGTATGTGCCAAGTTGAATCTTCCTGGTCATCTACTACGATTTCGGTCTCCTCTTCTTCCGTCTCTTGATTCTGGGATAAAGGTAAAAAAGCATTCAAATCTTCATTGTAAATTTCTCCATCTCTTCTCCGAAACATTTTGATACGTTTGCCAGCAATAGGAATTCTCAAAGGAGTTCCATCTAATTCTCGAAGCGAATATGTGGCGTTGTTGTGTACTGTCACTACCACATAAGGTCCAAACCATCTCCGGGCAAACTTCCTCACTGTACTGTGTTGATGTTCTAATGTGCTATCGAACACCAACACCCAATCTCCTTCTTTAATTTTTCTTGCCCTCAATCGATGAGTTCTGTCAAACCTTTCTTTGTTGTGTAGCCGCGCAGATTTCAACTTCTCCAATGCAATTTGATGGTCTTCTGGCAACCTCTCAAGTTGTTGAATACGAAGCTCAAGCAATCTCTCTGTGCTGATACCATCCTCCCACGACAAAAATATCCATGAAGGAACAAATTCCTCTGCAGGCAATATGGGTTTATGGCCATGCATAAGTTCTACAGGCATATATCCAGTGACTGAACTATGTGTAGTTCTGTCAGCCCATAGAGCAAATGGAAGTAGTTTAGGCCAAACATTAGGCCTTCCTCTACATGCTTTAACCAATGCTTGAATAATAGGAGGATGACCTCTCTCAATTTTGCCATTGGCCTCTGGATTATAAGCTGTTGTTAACTTCAATTTAACGCCATATCTGTTGAAGAAATCCTTTGCCTCAGCTGCATTCAATTCTCCTCTGTCTGCTCTCATTCCACCAATACTCCCATATCGACTGAAAATATCTTCGAGTATAAAACGGCAGATATTTTCTGTTGTTTTGTTTCGAAGAGCTCTTCCCTCCACAAAGTTTGACAATTCTTCTCTAGCCAAAACGAGATACTTCATGCCCCACATTGCTGACGGCATGGCAACTAGATCAATCATCCATCGAAAATGAATGGAAGGCGGATATGTCGGATGTAACTCATCTCTATGCCGAATTTTAGATTGCAATTGGCACACAGAGCATGAAGCAACAAACTCCTCAATGTCTTTGTACAACCCCTTCCACCAATAACGCTCTTTGATCTTGGTATATGTAGCCCAAACTCCTCTATGACCAGCCCAAAGTGTATCATGAAACTCTTGAAGAACCTTGGATTTGGTCTCGGAATCTCCAACCACTCTCAACGGCATTTCATCTCTTCTTTTCGCCCTCTTCCACAGAAATCCGTCCCTCAAAAGATATCCATAAGATTGATGCCTTATATCTTTGTATGTCTTATCCATCCAACCTTCTTGTCTCTTCAATGTACTCAAGTAAAGGCCAATCTCTTTCAACCTGCCTTCGTATAATTCTTCATTGAATGGTAAGACTTCATTAGCAGAGCTCTCTCCGTCTGTAGCTAATACATAGCCACCGTCTAAAAGTTCTTCACAATCTTCATGAGCCATCATCTCTTCTTCATTAAAATATCTGGCTCTTGAAAGCATGTCTGCTAGTGAATTTTGCTTTCCAGCAATGTGCACCAAAACTGGATTAAGAGATTTGATGTATGCAATCCACCGAAGCATAGCAATATCCGGTGAAGAACAATTGGCTATCATACCAAGTAGGGGTAAGCAATCAGTCTCCAATATGACATTGGCTCCAATCAAGTAGTTTCTGTCTGCTTTTAGCGCTGTAAGCGCTCCCCAAAGTTCTCGTTTCACTTGCGGATAAGCTCTTTGCCGTTCTGTAAGAATTCTAGCTCCAAATCGAATGGCAAATCTTCTCCCTTCTGCATCATCTTGTCCAACGGCCCATCCAATGGCTATCGGACTTGTATCAACGGTTATAATCACTGGTCTACCGCTTTCATAATCAACTTGTTTTAGAAGCGGTGGTGATTTCAAAGTCTTCTTCAACTCCTCCATGACTATATCTTGCTCACGTTGCCACACAAATTTGTTTCTTTTCCTCAATAATTTGTAAAGAGGTTCTGATATGTGAGCAAAATGGGGAATCCAAATCTGATAGAAGACGCATGCTCCTAGAAACCTCCTTACTTCGGTGACATTGCTACAGGCCTTCATTCTTCCAATAGCATCCACTTTCTCAGGGTTAGGTTTTCTTCCATATCGTCCGCATAAATGGCCAACTACCAGAATCTCCTCAACTCCAAACTTTGATTTTTCAATAGAAAGCGTCAAGTCCACTTCTTCGAGTCTCGTCAAGATTTTCTCTACATCATCAATATGATCATTGACAAATGCTCTACATCCATCATCTTGAATAGTCAAGTCTTTGACAACTTCCTCGCAACCTTTTATGGGAATGTCATCCACAAAAGGTATTGTCTTCTTAGGTACAAAATCTCGTAAGATTTGATTCATGACATTTTGCATGTGTGCCACTGAGTTTGTAGCACCTTGAGGCAATGTACACATTCTAACCAATCCAAGTGGAGTCTTCATGGTCGTCAAATCTCTGCTCTCAGCAGCTAATTGAAATTGATCATAACCAGAGTATAGATCTCCAATGGAATAAATAGCGTGCCCCGCAAACGCTTCTGCCACTTCATCAACAATAGGTCCCGAACCTTTGTTTCTGATTGTTACTCCATTCGCCGGTTGCATGTCTTGAATGAACCTTAATGCTCCAGACTTTTTTGGTACAGTAAACCATCGATTAGAATATGGAGCCATCGAAGGTTCAAGAATGCCCATGCGCATCTTCTCTTTGAGCAATTCAACCAATTTAGGAAGTAGAGCTCGTGGCACCGGAATTGGTTTTAAATCCCAAGGTACATGTGGTACCGTGAAAATTACCATTGGTGCTATTATACCAGGTTGAACGCATCCAATCTCATCCGGTGAAGAAGCAAAAGCCTTCCCATGCTTAAAAAGCATGTTTTGAAACTTCTTCCTCTCCAACTCAGTCAAGAAATTATCCCCTCCTATCTTCAATGTTTTCAAAGTCTCTTCTGTAAATTTGTGCCCGATCTTCTTTGCTTCTCTGAGACCCGGTTCCTTCTCCGCTTGTCTGATATGGTCATCGGTATCAAAAGGTAATTGAGTTGCTACTGGCTTAACTTTCTTGGCCACAGTTTTGTATTTGGTATTCACCATGGCCTCATGTTTCAATCCGTAGCTCTGAAACTCATCAACCTTTGATACTATCTCCATCACTTCATCATACAATGACTTGGTATGAATTTCAACTACAACTTCACTGTCTCGAATTTCTTCTCCATCGATATGTAAGGCATGCAAAACTTGTAATATGTCATCTGCCATGCCTTCTTCTTCAAATACTCCAGATATATGATCATCATCTGAAATCACCTTCATCTTTTTTAACTTTTTCTCCGTTTTTCCTACAACCCTTTTATATATAGGGTTTAGATTCTTCACGCTTGTGAAGCTCACAAAACCACACTCTCCCATACTCAAAAATCCACATCCAATACTATGTACATCGGGGAACTCAAAGGACGTTGATCTTTTTGCACCCGTGGCTCCCCTCTCCCCACGTGTGCATTTCAAAAATCCATAAAGTCTAGAGAAGTAGGCAAAGGTCCTTCTCTAAGTTGAGCTCGGTGTCTTTCGTTGTTGGGCTTCACGGTAAGAAACTGTACCGACTTTTTTCCATCACAACTCCGAATTCGAGCATAATGAGACCCATCATCTAGCACCTTTGTCTCCATTCTCGATGCTGTAATGTATGGCTGACCCAAAATTATTGGATAAACTCCATAGTTTTGCACAAAGAAGTTTTGCTTCACTTCTACATCTCCAATTTTTGTTGGTACAGCTGGGCATGCCCCATACAACTCTCCTCGCCCATTGTTGGCAGCCCTCATCACCCAACCATGATTTCTGTCAATTGGCCATTTGCCACTCTCGTAAATCTTTCGAGACATAATATTAATCTCGGATCCATGATCTACAAGAGCCAAAATGGACTCATCCAACTCCCCCAACTTAACACGAGTTTCGGTGGTGGCTCTTGCCCAAAATGGATGAAGGTAATCCATTTGCTCTTCAATCTCTCCTTCCATCCTATGAACAATTGCACATTCATAGGTATTTGCCTCCATCTCAATCTTTTTATTGTATGTTGAATGAGAGTCTTTCACCCCCTCAAATTCCTTCTCCATCACATCTTGACATTCCATAGAGCATTCACCTTTGGAAATATCATTCTTCTCACAACTCATACGTCCACAAGTACAAGTGTACAAATCTTCTTCTCCCTCTTCTTCCTCATCGGTAAAATATTCTTCAGTAGAAAAATACTCTTCGTCAGAAAAAAACTCTTCTGCATCTTCGTAAGTTTCATCTTCACATGCCTCAAACATTGGATCGCACATCATAGAAAACACTTGACTGATCTCAGTCTCTTCATCTTTTGTCATGCGAGTATCCAACGCTTGTACCATAACTGTCTCAGCTGTCATCTGCCTCTTCCTCTTGATGACATCAATGATAAGCTCGTGAAAATCTTTCTTGGCAATACCAAGAGCTTCTCTCAATGTAAACTCAATCTTGGCATCTAGAATTCTCTCTTCTAGAATGCCCTTCATGTCAATTGAAGATTCAATGTCCGATTGCAGTTTGTAAGCTGGTGCTTTGCCCTTGCCTTTGTTTGAATCTTCTTTTTCCTTCCCTTTCTTATCATGGCTTGTACCTTCCCACATCTCCTTAGGAAGTGGTTCATCTCCTGGATGAACAAAAGTAGGCGATTTCCCATGCCTCTGTCGGGTATGAGCAGCAGGACCTTCTCCCTTTTCACCTTCTTTGAGCCCATGAGGTTTTCTTTTAGATAATGGCTCTTCCACATCATCTTCTTCAATAGGTCGCCCTCGTTTCTCTTCAACGACGACATCTTGTTCCATACTATTGCCTTGAATCTCTCCCAAAAAGGCTCTGATGCTAACCGCATCAACAGGATCTTCCCAACCAGTTGCCTTTCGGATGGCTTGAGCTCCTCTTCGTAAAATCTCAAGAGCTGGAGCCTTCAAAGCCTCAACTTCTTGTTGTTCCACCTCTACGTGAAACGTTTCAACACCTTTGGCATGTAGACCACTAGATCTCCCCATCTTGTCTTCAAGGATCTTCTTCATCCCTCCTTTGCCAAAGTTAGTGTTTAGAGGCAAGTTTGTGGCTGCATCATGAATTTTTCCATCCTTAAAAACAACTGTGCCTTCTTTCAGAGCTTCATCATAAGGTTTACAACCTCGAAGACTGTGGCTCTCTTCTTCATCGCAAAAAATGCATCTTCTTGTAAATGTTTTTGCACCATCTGATGATTGAACTCCTCGTACCTTCTTCAACTCGCTCATTTCTACTCTCAGATCTCGAATGCCTTTGATCAGTTCATCAAGAGCACCTTCATCAACTGTTTTGGATTTCTTTGAAGTTGATGTTGAAGGTGTAGGCGCAAGTGATGTTTTTGGAGTTGTTGTAACTGGTACGGGTACAACATCCATATGTCCAGATACACCTCTAGATCTCACCCTCCGTTGCTTTGCGACAAGAGTGACAGTCTCCTCTACTCTTCTCCAATCGTTTGTGAAACCTCCTTCAGTGGTTCGATCACCAAGAAGTAAGAGAAGTCTATCCTCCAAAGCATCATCAGCTGCTTGCAAAAAGAGCTCAGCCTTCCTAGTATCAAGAAGGCGTCTTTCTGCCAAAGGTAGTTGGTTGTATTTCTTCTCAAAGTCTCGAAGCAACTCATTTGGGCCCATATTATTCCCAGGCCGTTGTTCGATCCAATCGAGAAAAGACCTCTTGGTCATTCTTTCTGAGTCTTCGTCAAAATACTCGTCCCGTAGTCTTTCCTCAAACATCAACCACGAGACCACGTTTGCAGCATCTCCTCGAATTTCTTCAACTCTTTCACGAATCTCAGGAATAACTGCCAAGCTGAACGTTTGCATCATGCGGTCTTCTGACACTTGATGCACCTCCATTTCACAAACGTATGATCTCAAGAACTTTGTGATGTTCTTTCCGTCAAATCTTCCACACTTATCAACGACACCCTTCAAAGCTTTGGTAGCCCCTTGACCACCAGGGTGTCCTCTCTGCTGCTGCTCCATAAACATCGCCAAGGCACCAAGTATGGCCTCCATGTTGGCTTGGGCTCCCGAAGGAGCCCCTCCAGTGTCTCCCATCGTCCTTAGCCAAGACTAATCGCCCCGAAACTTCTCTCAGTGGAAGCACCAAATGTCGTGTAGAGAGAGTTTGCCTCGGGAAATCACGAGGATTCTGGCTGCGACTAGAAATGGCTCGGGAATGAAATAAATTGTAACTTGTCGAATCTTCAAATCTTCGAGTCTTCAAATCTTCAAACTGCTACTCGTTGTCCTATCCTGTTGTGTTTCTAAATAGGCCAAGGGTTAAGGTAGGGTGATAAGAAACCACGGGCTTCGGACGTGTAAAACGGGACGGCCAGACCACGAGCTGAGCCGTCCGAGGGATTGGATCCTAAATTTCAAACCCACGGTGACCAGCAAACTTGCCTCACCAATGGGAACAACATAAAAGTCTCGACCATGTGGGCAATTAACCCCACTTCGTCGCATCCACAACACCAAATGAGGCTAGTATTGGTGTGAACCAAACTGCCCGCAACAATAAAATGAAATTTACAAAGCCACAAGCCACACACACACAAACACACAAGTCTTCCAACTCCTTCAACTCCAACTCCCAAGCTGATCTTTGGATGAGTGTCTTTGTTGATCTATAACTCCAAATGAACTAAATGATAGCTTTTCGGAAAGCTAAAACAATCATCTACTTCTCCTCCAAATTTCATACAATTCTAAGACTCTGTCCAACCTCTATGGCCATCCAAAGTTTCGGCCTTGAGAAGGGAAAGGCAGCAGACCTTCCTTCGCTTCCACACTCACAACTTTCTCATACAAACTCCAAATAGAACGAATGATAGCTTCATGAAAAGCTAACACAATTTCCTACACTCCCTCCAAATTTCATGGCAAAACAAGAACCTGTCCGTCTTTTATGGTCGGTCGAAGTCTCTGCCTCTTAATTTTAAAGGCAACAAACCTCCCTCCACTCAAACTAGCACAACTTTTGCTTCACAACTCCAAATCAAGCAAGTGAGATCAATTTGAAAACTACACACCATGATACACAACACCTCCAAATTTCATTTCAAAATACTTCAAATTCACAACACAATGAGCCCTCAAACATTCGGGCCTTTCTAAACTCACAACGGGAGAGAAGGTGAATAGTGTTCCCTTTTTTCTCCACCTTATCTCTACTCTAACCACACAAACAAGTGGGGTCAGCCCCTAACTCACTCCCAAAGCTCTCACATCAATAATTGAGCCCTTATTTGACCCCACAACTATCTCTTTATCTTTATCTTAGAAAGAAAATTCACTTCAAGTTCACCTAGAAGGAAAACTATTTCATTAATTCCTTTCTATCTTTTCTTTCTCTATTTTCAACACCCAAAATGAAATCTACAAACAACTAACATAAAATAAATGTCTTCTCAAAGGTAAAAAACTAAAGTCTTCAAAGAAACTTCACTCCATCTTCAAGAACTTGAGAATTCGCTTGATGGTAGTAGCAACAAACTCAACACGATCCACCTTTGTCAAGGGATTGACCGGCCCCTCTAACCATCGTTGGTGACCGCGACTCCCTTTAATAGGCCTGACCATACAATAGTATTGATCGTCGTTAAGACCTTCAAAACTCCCTTCGAATGTCACTTCTTGGGTACCAGGTTCAACACACCCAACCTGCAACAGGATCACTAGTGCTCGAGCTCCACGCTGTAGGTTCCCGTGCCATCGTTGCTCCACACGGGGTTGCTTTGGCGGTCGAGAAGGCCCAGATTCATCTTGAGGACGCTCGTGCGATAATGAAAGACCTAGCGGTTGAAGAGGTTGAGCCGGTAGTTGAGATAACGAAAACTCAAACTCCGATTCTGGTAGAGGCTCCTCATCCTGAGACTCAGAAAAAACCCTCCAATTCGACATACTGAAATCTATAACATACAATAAAGAAACTACTTCAAGTTTGGTGGCATTCTAAGATGATAACCTATTCTTATATAGATGGCTCATGTCATTGTGAGAAGGCGTCATCTTGAAGCTACTAAGGATGATGTCATCTTTATTTTTATATTATTAAAATCAAATCTATGGAAATAATGTATTACTATGCATTTTTACACTATGTACGCATTTACAGTGCGACACCGGTCCTTGAAAATGTCTAGTGTTCAAATTCTAAAGTCCTAAGAGTCCCCTTTGGATACCTTTGGCTTCAATATTTGGCAAGATGGTTTTTAAATTTTTTTTTTCAATATAGAAAAAATGATTAGTTTTACTAAGATTGTAAATTTTTTTTGATTGGTTCCAAAGTGTAAAGTATACCACAATAAGCCCAAAATAGGTGAGTGCAAGCAACCAAAGAAATCCACAAGAACTTGAAATAATGAAATTTTTGAAAAATTTCTTAACGCCATATCGATTCATAGTGCACAAGCCTAGTGTATGCGTCAAAGAACCGTTCGTTGTTTGCAAGACTCTAGATTTTGAGATGCAGAAGGTTAGTTTCGCTAGATATTGTAGTAGGTGGTGATGCCAATTTTTTCCACAGGAGCTGACATTACTAGTAAGCTATAGGTACTACTAGAAGTTGTTTGTGGATAAGTATGAATATGGAATCGTTGTGGGTGGAAAAATTCATAATTTTAATGAGGACAGAAACCAAAAAGTCATTACATTGGAATATGTACATGTTTGCATTTTAGCATGGTATCTAATTCATGGAATTTCGAAGTCAACATACCATAGTTATAAGCTAAAGTATTTAAAGAAGGCATTGTTTTGGAGACACATGGAAACAAAGGGATTAAATGACTTAGGATTGGAACCATTCAAGCCATGGGAACTCTTAAAGCTATTATTGATGAGAACGCTAAGTCGCTAACCACATGCCCCACCAAATTTGTGGCATTGGACACGGAAGAATGGACACTCTGAAATTTCTCCCTATGAGAAATAACTAGAAACGCTTAGGCGTTGAGGCCAACAAGGTACATTCATGTTTTTGTTACTAATTATAATCAACTGGGGTTCTCTAGCTAAGTAACCCGTAGCTTCATTTTTAGACAATCAATTGAGAGTTTTATTTAGTAAGTTCTCATATATGTGAAGGTGAAAGCATCCAAAACTGTCAATTTAAGGAATTCAACATACTTGGAGGCACCATTTCAAGAAAATAATATTTTTGTGATGTTAGCGAGAGAAAATCATTAATTTAAAACAAAAATAGATTTTACAGATGTGATATGTAATTTCTATGATTTTTCAAAGTTGTGGGTCTCTACACTACAAACCTGTCCTATAGGTGCACCCAAATCTGAACACTTCAAAAATCAGCTCTTAACAAATCAAAATTCATAATGTATCTTTGAAATACATCAGCCAATAAGAATCAAACATTTGGAGGACACATTCATGAAGATCTAGGGACACTTTGAGGGCACTCTAACATGGGCAAGGGACAAGGACAGTTTTAGATGTTTCTACCTTATATGATCGCCTTACCATAGCTTATGTTAATTTTGTTGGCTATGTAGTTAAATGTCAACTACGGTCTTCCACCAGTCAGCTAGTCTACAAATAGTAGAATCAAGAAAGAGCATTTCAACAATGTTTCTATTAAGCGTGTTGAAAGTTCATTTGCAAAGTGTAGTTTATGCAACGAGCTTGTACAGTTTATTTTTAAATTGCTAAAAATTGCTTAAAAATCGTTGGACTACAAAAGACATGTCCAATTGTATTCAAAATGATTCTTTGGGGGACCTTTCTTCATTGAGTCTTGATCATAACCGTTCACCTGAAGTTTGGATTATGTACAAAGAAAGTCAGAGATATTAATTGATTGTTTGATTTTATATTATTTCATCTATTAATGAAGTCGTTGCATTTCTTTTTAGAAGTCAGCTTCTGTTGTATTTGGATGCAACAACTTGCTTTCTCTTTATCACTAAGTGGTATATGATGCTTGATGGTCAAGATTTGTAGTTAGAAGTGAATGACATTGTCCAATGAGTTCTTTCTTTGGTATCCATCAACTTAGAGGAAGGGAAGGGTGGCAACTTGAAGGTGTTGAAGTTGCATTAGAAGGGATTCTGGGGTGCTGGAGGGCCGTTTCAAGCACCTCCCAGCGCCTAGTTCCTAGCAGTTCCCTCCCATCCTTGCAAACGTGAGCGCTGCCACGTCACTTTTTCAAAAAAAATTATTAAAAAAAAAAAATCTTCTCAAAATGCAAAAAGAAATTGAATTTTTTTTTTCTTCTGAAAAGTGACGTGGCAGTCTCCATGTCACGTCACTGCGCTGCGAAAGCGCTACTGTAGCGCAGTTCCCGCGTTGGGAACAGGCTGGGAACTCGCAGCCCTCCCTTAGCCTGAAATCTCATCTAATGGACAATTTGGAGGATGGAAAAGTGGTCAATGTGGAGGAGGCAAATGGGATGGATGTTGCAGAGAGGAAGGGATAAAATTTAGATCCCACAAAAGGTGCATGAGGTGACAATTTTTTTAATCATGCTATTGTGTACTTGTTTGTAGTACAATTTAGAATTATGCTTCCTCTAACTCGGTGTTTAAATATGTGGTCTATAGATCATCTCAAAAATTCATTGACGACAGGAACCACACCACATTAGGTATCTAAAAGGCAGTATATTGTAGACTTGGATTTGATTGGTCTTCTTATTCATCGGGTGTACCATAAAACTAATCCCAAAGTCATACAACTAGTAGAAAATCCTGCCCAATCTGTTGTTTGGGTCGCGTTGATCATCAACAAATTTTTGTTGATCACTCGGCAATTCCTATGCAACATGCTATTTAAGTTGCACAGGGTGATTTGTATATTTGGAAATGTTGTCATCATGAGGTCATCATGCCTAGAGCTTGTATTAGATGCTTTAGCAAAGGATTTAACTTGTCTTTGTCTATGTTTATATGAAACTACATTTATAAGAATATTGATACGCTAGTTGTATTATTGTGGAACAATAGGGCCTTACTTTCATTGGATAATACTTTTGTGACACCCTTCAATGTTGTTTCCAAATTTTAGGATGACATAGCAATTGTAAATTTTGTTTGGTGGTTTCTTTACTTGTTTTTTGGAAAATGAGGATTCACTATAAGCATAGACCAAGTTCTCCAACTGTTTGGAGGTCGTTTGTTCTGTTGTTGAAGGGGCTTTCTGTAGCTTAGGAAAAGTTTGGGAAACAAAACCCAAGGAATTCTCCTAGTGGTGGTTCTTTTGAAAGGGAAAAGGTCAATTAGTCTATCGTATTGTATCTAAGGTCACCTTTATAGTAGAAATTCACTCAATTTAGTATTTTGATGAATAAATGATTAATTAAATTACATACAAGAAATAATGTGTGTTGAGATTGCTTTAGCCTATGCTAGTCTTCAATCCATTTTCCCAATACATGCAAATTCTATGACACTCTGTGTAGTCTTATCCGAATGCGCTAATGTCAAATAATCTAGGGTGGTCAAATAGTCATGTATTGTCAAATACTTCCTCAATTTATATTATTGAGCAATGGTCAATTGGTCCTGTAAGCTAATTAGCTACAACTAATTGTTACTTATGCAATATGCCAATTCACAATTCTGTATTTTTGTCAATTGGTCCCAATATTCAAGGTATACAAAGGTAATGAATCTTACCTGTAAATCACTCCAATCAATTAGTCTTCGCTTCTTTCTTTCATTCTTTCTCTAGCTCCATCCGCAAATAGTAAATCAATTGGTCCATTTTTCCACAATTTAGAGTTTCACGGTCTAATTACAATTGTTGTATGCACTACAACAACGGCAGTGTTTTATGACTACAAAAATATGACTGAGGATGATTGGCGACTACTCGCAATCATATTCTTGGAGGTCAATACCTTGGGGAGAAATATGACTGCAAAATATGACTGCCAGTCGTTTTTGGATCTTGTACTTCACGGACATATATTATACATCCGTTGGGAACACCAAAGTATTTCATAGGGAACGGTAGGGAACTCGTTTGAAAACATTGAGTTATATTATTGGTCATATTTTCATGGTAGTAACATTTTTTTGTTTTGGGGCAACCTAAAAAAAACATGGGCAATCAAAAAAAATACAGACAAGCCATTGTTTAAAATTTTGAAACCTAATCACCACTTTTTAAGGGTTTTTAAAAAGTTTTGAAACCCTAGCTGTCATTTTTTTAGGGTTTTGAAACCCTAGCCACTACTTCTTTTTACTCTTCTTCCTTACCTTTTGTTGTCTCTTATCTCTTGTCTCTTTGAGTTCACTCTTGTTTCTTAGTTGTTGTGTTTTGTTGCATTTTGAGTTCACTCTTGTTTCTTAATTGTTGTGTTTTGTTGCATCTTGAGTTCACTCTTGCTTCTTAGTTGTTGTGTTTTGTTGCATCTTGAATTCACTCTTGCTTCTTAGTTGTTGTGTTTTGTTGCATCTTTACACTTGCTTCTTGTTTTTTTCTTCTTGCATCTTAATTATTTCTTCTTCTTATTTCTTATTTCTTACTTTTTGTTCTCTCTTTTTGTTTCTTATTTCTTTTTGTTGCATCTTAACTATTTTTTGTTGTTTCTTGTTACTTCTTAGTAGTTGCTCCTTATTGTTTTTTGTGCATCTTAACTTGTATTTGTTGTTATCTTTTAGCACTTTTTGCCTTTTTTCTTCTTGTTCTTTGTATCACCATTGTTTTTCTTCTTACCCTAAATTTGTATTACATATTTTCTATTGTTGTAAACTTTTGAAGATTGAGCTTTGTTGTATGTTCATTAAAAATTAACCTCCTATTTATTTAATTGTATATGTAGGCAACAAAATTGGAACAAAGTCGTTGGAGGCTACTTGCAACTCACTTCATATTATTGTAAGAAATATAGTTTCTATTGACTTGTGTAAATAATTCATTGTGATATACATATTTTGTATTTGTGACTAATAAATTATAAATGTCATTGAAAAAAGTCACAATCCTTCTTATATATTCCCTCTCCAATATAATTGTTTCTTGTATATCTTTAAAATCATATGTATTTGTTTTTAACTACATGAAATCTTTTATTCAATTGTTAAATCATTTTAATGTATGATTGCAAATATGCTTAGGTATCCTACAACCGTTGTATGATTTGTTCAATTCATAGTTCAAAATACATATCAATAAAAAAATGACTACTTGGAGTCACAAAATGATTATAATAATTTCCAAAAAACAACTAGGTGCTCTCAATATGACTGAAAAATATGACTGAAAAGAGTCGTTTTACAAATCATCAAAAAATATGACTCACCGCAGTCATATTCCACATGACTACAAAATATGACTGACCACAATCATATTTCACGTCATCAAAAAATATGAATCAACGTAGTCATATTCCACAAAATATAATTGACCACAATCATATTTCACGTCATCAAAAAATATGAATCAACGCAGTCATATTCCACAAAATATAATTGACTACAATCATATTCCACGTCATCAAAAAATATAACTCAACGCAGTCATATTCCACAAAATATGACTGACCAACCATATTCTACGTCATCAAAAAATATGACTCAACGCAATCATATATTCCACAAAATATGACTGACTAGTCATATTCCACGTTATAAAAAAATATGACTCAACGCAGTCATATTCTACGTAGGATTTTTTCATTTATCCGGGCAGCTCAATAAAAAGTCAAAGAAAGTCAAAATATACGCCTTGTTGGCATACTATGGCTAATTATGGATATTTATACCCCTCAACTTATATGACTACTAATATGACTGATGTCTGAAGCGATTGCTTCTAAACGACTGCTGCAGTCATATTCCGAGTCATCTACAATGATTTCTGCGCCAATCATATTGTTTGATTTTACGATTGACTGCAGTTGTTTTTTGCAGTCATAAAACACTGCTTTTGTTGTAGTGATGGTCAATTGGTTTGCTCTTCAAAAACTATAGCTAATCCTCATATTTCACTGAATTGATCTATCTTTAATCTATCAGTAATGTCAATTTGTCAAGCACATGGCTTTTATACAACTTAACTGTCAATTGGCCAATTCTTGCTCTTAACTCCAATTAACTACTCACAGTTTCTAATATGCTCTATCATTTTGCTAATGTCAAATTGACTACTTGACATTTCAACTATCAACAACCAAGGAAACTACTAAGTACAGCTAAATTCTCTTGTACTTCACTAACAAGTAGCTTCTCCTCTGAATTATCAATTTGTCCATTTTTTACAACATAACCATGTTAATCAAAACATGTAACAATTTGTCATCACTGACTTGGGAATTTCAGTTGCCAACTTTTGTTATCTTTAGAGACTACTAGACTACAATGTCATCCAATACACACATTTCATCGACAATTGGACTTATGATTTCACTAACTGATTGGACCTACATTGAAAAATTGCTCACTGCAATCACTTATCTAGACCATTAGACATTCAAATTGCTCTCAAACCTTAATCTCTCCACAAGTAATTATAATTACTTCTTTTTGACAATTAGACAATTAGCTACACACTCAGCTATGCATACATAATTTCACACTTAACCTCAGCTATAACTGTTGGACTATTAGACTTCATTCATTTGGAAAACTATTGCCAATCATTGACTACTATTTCTTTCATACTATTTGACTTCACAAATCATCCCTTAAACTGTTGATAACACACAGGCTTCATCCGCCTACACATACATTGTCAATTTGTCATTTTTACCAAATACTCATTGATTGCATAATTTAATTATAAAACTTCAAAGGCAATTTGTCTTCTACAACTCTCTTGACTGTCTAATTAACATCACTTATAACACTAAACTCAGCCTTATCCAGGCTTACCAATTGCTTTGACTGTTTGATTTCATTTTTAGTTTTTAATAAGGTCAATCACTGGCTCTCTCAACTACTCTCCTTCACATACAAGTAGACAAACAATTAGAATACAGATATAACCAATCACTAGTTTCATACACAATCAACACTCACTATCTAATTGACTCAATTATACATCCTTCATATAGCTCTTACAACTTTGACAATTTGACTATAAACCAAATAATATCATCACCAATCACCGGCTTCAGTTGGATTTTATTCACTTACAGAGTTTTTACTTTAACGATGCTCTCACAACAAGGTTATTAGATTGCTAAAATAATAGACAATGACAATCCCTAGCTAATTGTCATGCTCTCATAACTCACAACCAATCATTAGCACAAAAGACTACTTCACATTCCTACACACGCAAATACCCCTCTACACAGAACCAAATAGAGACAATTTGACATGCACACACACAACTCGTTACAATTGAACAAAAGACAAAGTATAAAATGAAACTTGACACTAGTTAACTTGTCTATTTGTCTCCTTCTCCAATACTTGGTGTGAGCCCCAGATTCATCACTTGGGACTTAAAGTTTTTTTTTTTAGATTGTTGCAATTAAAGTCATAATATTATCTAAAAAGC
This sequence comes from Rhytidiadelphus loreus, assembly GCA_947034895.1. Classification (NCBI taxonomy): domain Eukaryota; kingdom Viridiplantae; phylum Streptophyta; class Bryopsida; order Hypnales; family Hylocomiaceae; genus Rhytidiadelphus; species Rhytidiadelphus loreus. The sequence continues at coordinate 8,581,348 of OX344765.1, read as the reverse complement.
CCAAAAAAGAGTGTAGAACCATAATAGGTATGTCACGTGCCAATATAGCCTTTGGTCATAAATAGCCTTTTATCCTTAGAACATCCCCCAAACCCACTTGTATATAGGTTAGAACCACAAAGTAGTGAAAAACCACAAGCTTACAAGAAACTTATCCGAAATAGCCTAGTATCCAATAAATGTGACCATGCTTGGTTAAATTGGTCCTAGGAGAGATAGGAATATCCTTAAGTAAATCTCCAAAGATAAGTTCTAGTTTCTCCATTTCATCGACGAAATATTAGGAACCCTAATTGTTAGCATACAAGTGTTACTTTTCCAAGACAAGCCAACGGCCAATTGGAGGAATCTACGGCCACCAAATGGTGCTCTAGCATTGGAAGCATGTCAAGAAGTCAATAACAAAATTGATTTGCCAAGATTCCTTCACATGTGGAAGATTCTCTAGTTGCCCATAATTTAAGAAAAGACGATTTATACCCTTCTAATGACCGTGCGCAAGACTGACTCTAGACTTAGCACGTGTCTTGGGAATTCCATGAGAGTTTCCCCAAAAAAATCTCGGTTTTTTTTTATCTCCAAAAGATCTTTTTCTAAGTGGTCAACTACTAAAAGCCACGAAGGGAAATTCATGTAAATTACCCAAGTTGTGGTAAAATCTCATTAAAAATTAGATTAGCTTTTTTTATGTTAATAATGCACCTTGGCAAGTTTCAAAGTATTCTAATAGCGGGAAGCAGCCGATTCACCGACATTCCTACAATTATTAATTATAGTAGGATTTTTGTGGGATTGACCGGCGTCTCGGGAGCGCACGAAGTCGTAACAAAGTTGTCAAGGGGTCTTTTATTACTCCCTAGGTTCCTCCCAACAATCCTAGCTTGTCACCTTAGTCAGAAAAGGTAACCTCCAAAAGTTAGATTTTTACCCTTGTTTTGATTTTAGTTGGCACTGGTTGTCGTTGAGTTTTTCGCAATAAGAACAGGGGGTGAGGGATACCTTAAACTAAAAATGACCTTCTAAAGCCAATGGCACAATCCATTTTTGATTTGGACTTGAACTCCAAAAGTTAGAGTTTAGGACCAACGTTTAAACTCTAATGCGGTGAAAATCCTAAAAGATAAGGGTGAAATCTTGCATGATAGGGTTACCTAGGTTAGAAAGGGAGGGGAAGGGCGCCCCGATAGAGTATGAAAGGGGACCCTTCTCCCTCCCAAAACACCCCATTTTTTGTACTTGGGACCATTGGTCTCACCTTGTATGAAGATTTTGGCCCTTTGGCCAGAACTCTAGAGCCTTGTTTTGTGGCTTCTTTTGGAGCCATTGTTAGTGTTGTCTACAGAGTATAGAGGACTTTGGGGGTCCCTCTACACCTTGTTGCGTTATTTGTTTCAAGTGTTTCCATTTTCATATTCCAAATATCTTGTTAAGTGGGTCATTGTCCTTTGTTTCTTGAGTCCTCAAGTGTACTAATCCTAGAGCTCTCCCTCCATCGTACCTTGGCAATGCCACTTGGAGGGCCTCTAGTTTTGTGTCTTTTCTACCATCTTTGTATTAATTCCATGCTACTAACCACAAGTCACCTCCGTCCTTGTCGCTAACCCAAGTTCCATGCGTTGTATTGATTCTAGTCCGGCTTGTTCTTGTTAGGAAAAGAGTGGGGTGGTTTCCTTTGGGGGCAACAAAACTCTACCTTTCCCAGTCAACTCGAGTCTTAGATTGTGTGTTAAATTCCTTCAAACAATGGAGCTTTGAACACCTAGGTCCAAGGAAAAGCCCTAGATTTGGTGTTAAAACCAATGTAGCCATTCATCTTGGATGTACCTCGGGACTCGGGAGTACACTCCAAAGTTTAGTCTCCAAAATGTCTTGGAGATAGGTCAAAGTTTAGTGTCTAAAATTTAGGAAAGGTGTTCTTTCTTTTTTAATTTAATTTTCCTAGTCATACTCGACCTACTACCATCCGTTCCTTTCCTTTTTCTGTTGTTTGCTTTGGCGCATTTAGTACACTGGACAGCCAGGCACTAGTACCGGCACCTAGCAGTCAGGGCACCCAACTGGGCATCAGCACCCGCACCCAATCGAGCACCAACATCGGCACCCAGCTAGGCACCCAACACTGACACCCAACTGGACACCAATACCGGCACCCAACTGGGCACCAAAGCTAGGCATCCAGCAAGGCACCACGCCAGCCCAGCAGCTTGGGGTCTCTCATTTTTCCTTGGGTTTGGGTTCTCTTCATACAAAAAACCGGGAGAAAGGTAAAAATGAAGATATAAAGATAGATTAGCATAGGGGTGGGGGAAGAGCAAATTAGAATAGAAGGGGAGGTAAAGATTAACATAGGAAAAGAATGGTGGATTAGAGTAAAGGAGTAGTATAGATTAGCCTAAAAGAAGAAAGATAGATGAGTGTAGACCGGAGAAGAGCGGACTAGTGAAGCAAGCAAGAAATATCCTACCACCATAACCTCCTTCAACCTTGTCACCTTCCAACAAGCATCACCACACAAAACCAACTCCAAATGCCCAAGTGAAGAGTGGGGAAGGGCTTAGATAGCAGAAGGGTACTATAGAGAGAGATGGAATGAAAATCCCCTCTACCATTAGGGTAAGTTGACGCGTAAGGAAGTTAGGTCAAGCATAAGTGGTAGTTAGCTTGCATTTTGACTTACTAAGTAGGTAGGTGGAAACCCAACCACTCCCAATTGATGGGGCACAAGGATTGAGGCAAAAGAAAAGAAGGCAAAAGGAAGGAAGGAAAAAGAAACTTAGTAAAAGAGATACACTTCTTTCGTGACTATAAAAACCATTTTGGCCAATGAGAGGGGGGTAATCCTCACAACTTGACATGGTGGGAGGTGGGGACTTGACTACCTTAATCATGGATCTTCACGCCAGGGTAAGACCCTAAACTCTCCTCCCTAAATTAACCTATTAGGAGTCAATCACTAGGTAAGGCCGAGAGATAGGTGCTAGGAGGACATAGGTTAGGTTAGATTTTGAAAGATAAAATTAGAGTAGGCCTTGAGAGGGTTCCAAAAACCTATAGCACATAGAAATTAGAATTAGAATGCAAAAGATATAGATGGATGAAGTTTAGAGCCAAGAATGGATGAAACTTGGGAGTTCTCATCCATCCAAGTCTAAACTTGGAACTTAGCTAGATCATAGGAATTAAGGTCTGTAGGTCAAATATCACCTCCATTTGAAATTAGAAGCCCCTAGAAAACCGTAGATGAAGTTAGAGGGATAATCGGTCAAAACTTCATCCATCCATAGCTTTTCACCCAAGAGTTCAAATTGAACGAATTTTGGGTTTTTAGAAATGGCGTGAGATGGTCTTTTGCCCTAAAAGAATAGAGTAGACTTTAGAAGCCTTAAGCATAGAAACATAACATAGCATAATAGTTAGCTTAGGAGTAGTCAATCTTGGTCCCTTAAGAACCACAATTAGAAAAACAAACTTAGGAAGTTAGCAAAAGATCCATTGCTTGGAAGGCACAATGGACTAACGTTAGACACCCACTAGAATAGGAACTACCATAGATCTAAAACTTGGTTGTGTTTTCCGATTTACTAAGGGTGGATAAATAAGTGCCCACACTTAGCTACACACATACTGACAAGATAGACAATTTGACAAGTTCACGGATACTTAACTTTACGCACAAAACTAGATGATTTGACAAGTTCACAGCTTACAACAATTAGACAAACACAAATGAAATAAAAGAAAATGGAGACAAAGCCAATCACTGGCAACTGCTTCAACAAAATAACAATAAAGTCAACCCTAGCTGAAAGATAATTTGACATACAAAAATAAGACGAATAGACTATTGTATTGAAGGAATACACAAGTACAATAGACAAGGCGGCAATCACTGCAAATGCCTAAAAGAGAGAACTAAGCCTAAGTCGATTTGTCTTATACTTTTTGGCTGCAACTAACTCACGGTTATTTGCTGTCTATTAGTCTTTAACTGCTTCCCACATATTATGTAATTCTAACTACTCTTCCGGTTATCTAATGGTCCTTTCCACATTATCATGTCTATTTGACTTAGTTCTCATTCAAAATAGCTTTAAAGCTAACTTAACTGGACTATTAGTCTTTTACTTTAAAAATATATAAAAAATATATAAAAATGTGTCTACACTTTCCAATTGATTTTGTTGAAGTGGATCTTTGCAGAAGGTGGTGATTGTACTCACAAGTCCTCTATGCATGGAAGGCGATGTCCTAGAGGACCGACATAAAATCCAAATAGAGCATTTTGAGAATCTGGTTGGATTGATGTTGGGAAGGACTTCTGGTGGTATTTGGTCAAATATGAAAATTTCAAAATTGGAAGAGCTCCTTCTATGTATGCTTCCAGACAACATTATTTCTAGGCTCTTCTTTTCGAAAGGATGTGATTTACTAGGCAAGCTAGACATGCATCCTCATAGAGAGGATATCTTAATATATCTCTTTAGTAGGACTACAATTCGCAATTTACTTAGAAATTGAACTCTTCTGTTCTTTAACATTGATCCTCTCAACATAGAGTGGAATTTTGTTATACATCCTTTGGTCCATGTCTATATTAGGGATAGCCAGATTACAAATATAAAGTACACCACCTTCATATTTTGCTAGTTTCCTAAGAAACACCCCTATTCTTTGATGAATTTAAATGAACAAATTGTGGTGAATCCACTTTACTTTACTTTACAAATGTCATTGTGTTTGTGTTTGTGTCATGTTGATGGGATGACATCAATAGCTCTGCAAATGTCCTATTTCTAAGCTAAATATTGGAAATTTCATTGTGTTTGTGCAAAGAATGGAGGGGATCAATGACATCATAAACTCTCCAGTTGTCCTATTTTTTAGCTAAGTGCTGGAATTGTCATTGTATAGGTATTTGTGTTATGTGTGTGGAAGGTGTCAATTGAAATGAAGCTCTCTAGATGTCCAATGTCCATGCTAAGAGTTGGAATTGTCATTGAGTTATGTTGGAAGATGGATGACATCACAAGCTCTCCAGATGTCTAATGTCCATGCTAAAAGTTGGAGGGTGATTGCAAGAAACACTTGTCCTATTTTTTGTCCCCTTGCCCTTAAAAATTGGCTTTTTGCTTATAACTTTTGCATTGTTTGTCCATTAGGCATGAAATTTGGAATGAAGGTAGATGCTAAAGTTATAGACCTTTAGTGATTTTTAAAATTTAAATTAAATTAGTCTACTATTTTTAACCTATCCCCAATTGGGTGTCTACTTTGGCCATTTTGGAGGTTTTTAGTCCTATTTTTTACCCAAAAATGTGAATTTGAAGATACAAATTGAACATGTTGGAGGTCTACTCACACTAAAAGGACTGACAATGAGTTTTTATAAAAATAGCATCATGTCAATTGCACACATGGGGTCAAAGTGACCTTCCTTTGCGCGAAAGCTATGAAGAAGGAGAAATTATTATTCATGAATTTTTTGGTGAAATGCAAGCGTAGTCTTCTCTAACAAAATGGATTTTTTTTATGAATTTTTTTTGAATTTTTTTTGAATTACTAAAACTGAAAATCTCTATAGACTCCTTTTCTGCTATTTTCTGCTCCCAATGGCTTCTGCAATACTTCGTAGTAGTCCGTAGTACTACCACTACAAGAGAAAGGGGTGTTTTAAATATAGTCCTAGAGATAACATTTTAAGTAATGACCTTTTTAGGAGATTTTCAGTAAGAATTTACAAGATATTTATGTCTTTCTAGTAAAATTTTATTAGAAAGACACAAAGATCTTGTAAATTCTTACTGAAAATCTCCTAAAAAGGTCATTACTTAAAATGTTATCTCTAGGACTATACTTAAAACACCCCTTTCTCTTGTAGTGTACATAGTACTAAATCAACGGTGTAGATCTGTAGATGCCTTCAATCAATGGTGCAAATTTGTCGGGGCGCTTCTAAAACGTAGTATTAGTAGTATTGCATTGTATTGCCAATCCTATGGCCAAAAAATGTAGTTTTGAACAAAAAATGTGAAGTGTTTCTTGCACTAACCTGGAATTGAAGCTCTTTGCATGCAATTATGTATACATGTAAGAATATAAATGCTCATTATGCACAATTTAAAACTTTGAAAAGAAAAATTGTGGTATTCCTCTACAATCACCAAGAGATTTCTAGATGACTCTACAAATTATATACAAATAAACATAGTTTGTATGCTTGTTTAGTAAAAATGTGTTTCCATTGACAACTTTTCCTATATGTACATGTTCTATTCAATATTGTCCATTCTACTTAGAATGTTGAAGTGGTCTCATTTTACATAATAAAGGTAGTATTCATTTGGAGATAAGTCTCCAAAAAGTCGAGAATTTCCTTCAAAGTCCAAAAATAGATAAAATGGGCATTATGGTTTCCATTTTTTATTTCATTACAAAAATGTTGGCCTTTCATTCATTTTAGATCTAATTTGAAGGAAAAAAAAGGCCTTGGATATTTACTAGGGGTTAATGTCTAGTTTAAAGAACAAAAACAATGACAAATGTGTAAGGTCATATATTGAAAAAAAGAATTAGAAACACGAAATTATTCACTAGGAATTAGAAATGGAAGCATTATAGGGTTTAGTGAGCAATTTTTTTATTGTTGCTTCAAGGTTTAATAAGCACTTATAATCATTTAGAATAGTTAGAATAATAAAAATAATTTGATTTTAAATATTGAAGAACACAAAATTATATTTTGGAGGTGGAATGTAATTTGAAATTGAGAGTATTTAGGAGTGAAAAACTCAAAATAAGTAAGCATACTATAAGAGGAAAAACTTTGAAACTCTTATATCATCAAATTTACTTATCATTAAACTAACTAGTGCACTTTCTTCACAACTTTACCAAAATCTTGTTTCCTTGTCATGCATACACTACAAGAGAAAGGGGTGTTTTAAGTGTGTTTTTTAGTATAGTCCTAGAGATAATATATTAAGTAAAGACCTTTATGTAGATTTTTAGTAAAAATTTACTAAAAATCTACATAAAGGTCTTTACTTAATATATTATCTCTAGGACTATACTTAAAACACCCCTTTCTCTTGTAGTGATAGAAACTTGAAATCTCAAAATTGCGTGGGAATGAAGGAGGACTTGGGATTTCTAACTAAGTAAGCTTGATTTTTTTAAATGCACACTTAAAACTTTTTGCAATGTTCAATTGTACATAAAAATTTGTTGAAGAATATGACATTTTGAAAAATTTACACATGCCTGCACATTTTTCTTAAAATACAGTGTGTGAAAGTGACTTGGATTGAATTAGATCAAGAGTTTAGCTCTTTCTTCTATAACAACTCACACTCAATTATTCAATGTGTATATGTATATACATGTTTATTAAATTTATTTGAACAAATGAAGATGGACATTTTAATCTAGAACAAAACAAAACATGCCCAAATAATATTAAGGAATGCTCAAAATGCTAAATTTTGAACATTTAAATACTTTCAAAAAATAATTACATATGTCAAATTGGTAATAAGGCATTTTTTTTTTAAATTGGCATTTATTTGATGAAAATTTCAATGTTCAAGGTGTGACATTATTTGTTTTTTGTCCATATTTATCTTCTTCACCTTTTGCATTGGATTATGAAGAGTATCCAATTGTGTTTGTAGTTTTGCCAATGATTGTCTTTACATACATTAGATGGGATTCAACTCCTGTAGAGGGCCGTGAGTTTCCAAGTGCTGAAATCGCTGAAATGGCGTTCCCAGCGCAGCGTGGCAGTTGTCTGACGTGGCATGGAGACTGCCACGTCATTACAAAAAAATAAAAATAAATTTTTTTTTTTTGCATTTGAAGATTAAAATTTTATTTTTATTTTTATTTTTTCAAAAAATAAATAAATCTGACAGCGGCGTTCTTTCACTGTCGGGGCAAGAACGTTGGGAACAGCCCTGAAATGGCCCTCTAGGACCCCAAAATCTCATCTAATGATTGAGAAGTTCCTAAAATAATGAATCACAAAATATGCTATTTCAATGTATTTGTGGGAAGTGCTTACTCCTTTATTTGAATATGAAATATCTCCAAAAAAATGATAATTTTGAGTTTAGGGCCAACTAAACAAAATTAAGGTAATTTATAATAGTTTGTACTCTAATTTGAATTCTAATTATAGAATGACGTGGACATTGAGTATTACTATGATATTTGTAATTGTGATATACGCACATGGAGAAACTTTTCAACTTTTTGAAATAATTTTCAGTTTGATGTGAATTTTCTTTACATTCTCTTTCAAAACTTCTCTAAAAAAAAATTTGCAAATAAATCTAAAAGTTTGGAGAAGTACAAAAGACATATAATTTCATCTCTGAAAAAAATTATAAAATTATTTGTACATATATAGTTGCAAAATGGAAGCAAATTGAGTCATGTTTGGATTACAGTATTACACTTTCTTCACATATTCAAAGAATATTGTTTTGAGTGTCATGTGTAAAGACTTCAAATCAGAAAATATTGTCTAGGATGAAAGAGGATTAGGAATTTCTAACTTTGCTTAATTGAAAAAAATTGCACAATAAGAATTTTGCTATGATTAATTGTGCATAAAAATCTATTGAAAAATATGATGTTGGAAAATATAATATTTGATAGGTCTTCAAAGCCATATAAGCTTATGTTCATTAGTGGAAGTGTTACAAAGCCTTCTAATTTTAATTCATATCCCAACTTTAAGCAAAGTTTGTCAATTTCACTTGATTTGAGATATAAGAACCTGTACTTATCCATCTGGTTTGAAAATGGCCCCAATGATAAGTATAAAGTGATTTCATGATTTTCTCCATGGGAAATTTAAACACACAACTATTGATTTAGAGTTCTTTGCAATGTATACTTATAAAAATTATTACATTTCAACAATTGCAAGGTGGGTTGTATAAAGAATTTGATAGTTGTTTATGTGAAATTCAAGTTTTTGAAAGTGCATTTCAATGCACTAACACAATTTAAAGTTTTTCATGTCATCTCCAATCTCCAAAAAATTTATGTACAATTTCTGAAACATTGTGGTGGGGGTCAAGATACTAAAAATAGTAAATTTACATTTCTCTTGTTATAATCTCAGAACTCCTATGCAATTTTGCACTTGAAATTAACAAATATACAAACAAGCAAGTTCTCTAAATATCTATGAGGTTAGATTTTTTAATTTACTTAAAATTTGCTTCATTAAGGATTGGACTACTATAAGCCCAAGCTCTTGTGTCAAACTAAGAAGGGTTTAAAATTGAAAAAACCCCTCTTGATTTAAAGAAATTGGAATTTTTTTTATTGAAAAATGTAATACCAAAGGTTCTATATATTTTGATTTTGGTTCAATTTTAGAATAATCCTTGACCTTCATTTTAAAAAACTCAATTCACCCAAGAATTAATAAAAATATGTTTCACATTTTTGCACATACAAGGAATGTAACTTTCGAATAATTTGAAATATTTCTAGAAATTCAATAGCATCAATTTTATTTCAACAATTGGCAACAACTTTAGTGGTGTTTGGGACAAATTGGTGGCTATCTTATATGTAGGTCAATTGTGTAAATAATTAAAGAAAATTTTGAACATGTCTAAAATATGAATATGTCTAAAATATGAATAACCATACAACTATTTCTAAAAATAAAAAAATTTAATACGGAGTAATTTTTGCAATCACCTAAAAATATGAAATTAAATTATTTTGACACTCAAATGCCAAATCCGTCCTGAACATATGGTATTTCATCCTTAGTTGGTGGAATTGGGAAACAATTCAATTATACTTACAAAAATATTGGCAAAAATAATATCACAAAATCTACGGAATTTATATTTGGAGTAATAAATAGAGAAAATAATTGGACTTGGCACTTGAAAAAACTCTTCAATACTGGGATTAAAAAAAAGACTTGGTAAATTGTGAAGTGCAAAAATATTTTAAATATCCTAGACATTGGGCACAGCCTTAGGTGAATTAGGGACCAAAGCTTCAACCTCCACGTCAATCCAGGAGCTAGAGTAAACTTGTCATCCACCGCACACATCCAATAGCCAAACAACAATAGTTGCCAATTACCATATGGTGACCGCACAATCCAACTACCAATTCACTTGGGGCAAAAGCATAATTTTGTATTACCACACATTGTATGCGCAATCAAAAAGTGCAAGGAATTTTTAATTAGATTTCAACTTCATTCCCTTTTAATTGCAATAAAATTTGTAGGAAGAAATCTTTTTGCATTTCGTTTGTTGAAGGTGAATCTAATCATGACATTTAATAATCACACCAAATTTCAAAACATATAAATCTCTATATTTAAGTGGAGAAGGATTTGAATTTTGTACGTGTGGTGATTGCATTGGTAAGTTTACTATAGTAGCCAACCCATTCATGACCACCCCCCATTCTCGTGATATAGATTGTTTTGTTTATGATCAATAAGATATTTGCAATGATTAATTACAGCATAGTTCCCAATGTAGTTGTGGCGCATTACTATTGATTGCAAGACTTACAATATTGCAACCAGTCTTTGGTTGATTTTACTATCAATCTATGGTTAGAAATAGAAAGGTCTATATCACCATTATAGGTTGAACTGTTGAAGAGAATCATCCACTAAAAAATTCATAGTAATTACGTTTTGTATAATAAAATTCTAGAAAAATATAAAATCCTTCCAAACTCTATTTCTATACATGTGAAAAAATTACAAATTCAAAAAACCCGCACTCCAAATAATTATGCGTAATTACTTAACCCCTCATCGCCGAGTCCTAATCATGTCAAAAAACAACCTTACTTTTTAAGTGTTATAAGTTTGAATGTGAGTAAGGTATGAAAATCTCAACCGTACAATCTTGTAGTGTGCATGTTGTAGATGGTGTAAATAAAATTTGGGGTCATTTGACCGTATATATAGATAATAAAATTTGGGATCATTTGAAAGATTACAATGTTTTAGTGTTGAAAAAAGATGTTGAAGTTTTCTTAAAAACACATTTGGAGGTGAAATTCGATTTCTAAACCTACTTAAATGAAAAAACTTTAAACTACAAAGTGATTCAAAACCAAAAGAAAAACTCTTAGGTGGAAAAAAAATCATTTAATTGACTCATTGCGTTTGCAAAAATGTTTTGAAATGTCAAAAAAGAATGAAGAAAGGAGCAAAAAACACATCTATGGTTGAACCTACCTCTGCTAAAATGCTCCTCAGTCGAACATAACTTCTTGGATTTATATGAAATTTTTACTACAAGAACTAGGCTAGTATGCGCAACTTTCCAACAAAAATTATTGAAAACAAACCCTTTCTGAAGAAGTTGCCAAAGTTCACTGTAATGCAAAAATGTTTGGATTTTGAACTTCGAATTGCTCCCAAGCATTCAAAACAACTTGGATTGACATGAAAATTTTACCACAATAACTAGACTTCATGGGGAACATAACCCAACAAATTTTATTGAAAAACAAACATTGGATGAAGGAGATACAAGCCCCCGAAGTTGCAGCCTTCAAATGCAGTTTGGTGAATTCAAATTGAACCTGTGAACTTCGATTGGCTTTCAAGAAATCAATACAACTTAGATTGATCTGAAAATTTTACCACATAAACTAGAAGAGTGAGCTCAACTTTACCAACAAGTTTTATTGAATTCGGACATGGGATGCAAAAGTTCCAACACTTTGAATTTTGTGTGAGGATACTTTTCGTCCCCTGCGGCGATGAGTGGTTGAGTGCTTGGGTTGGCTACCTTATACCGACGTGACTTTCGGTACGGCCAGCAGCCCGGCCAGCAGGTGCGTGGGCTTGTAACCGCAGCACTTCCCCGGGTTCCCGTGCGATCTTGCTCCTGTCTAGTCCGGAGAAGCTTATTTATCTTACAGTTTAGGGGCAATTGCTGTTTTCGGTTTGAATTGGTACGTATGTTTTTCATTGTTTGAAAGTGATAGGAAATGGCGGAAGAACCGCGACCGCCTCGTACACATCGCCGCAAGGGAGAGCTTCCCTCCGTGGCGAGATTTGAAGCTAAAGATTATCGCCACAGGAGAATTGGCAGATCGTATCCAGTGACTCCGTACCCGATTGGGGAGAACCCATTCCCTACGTTCCATAGTTACCCAGGGAATGGGAATCTCCCCAATGAAAGGGACTGTTCAGATGATAGAGACGAGTATGAGAACAGCAGAGGACGCGGGAATCAAAAGAGGGATCGTGACAGCAGTGAGAGGGACCGCGACCAGCTGTGCAGAAGTAGTGATCGATCCCATGATCGGAGTTGGGAAAGAGGAAACGGGAAGGATAGGGTGGACACTGTCGACGGCAGATCCCATGATCGGAATCAGAATCGATGGAAAGGTAACAGGGATGCTGATTCCCAAGGCCGGGAGCAAGATAATTGGGAATCAAATAAGAGACACGAAAATGCGGATAGGGAAAAGCTGGAGAGGAGGATGTTGGAACGAGAGAGCAGCGAACGGAGCAGGATGGACAGGGAGCGAGTCACGGACGATTTAAGAAGTCCACATGGTTATGCTTCAGGGAGTGAAAGCTCGGGGCGAGGCCACCAAATACCTTCCAATTATATAGAGTCTGGCGAGATGGGAATGATGGGCTGTCCACCAGCCGTGACTCCGTATCAGTTGCCACAAAACCCATTCCCTCCCTTCCACAGTTTCCCAGTGGAAGGGAATGGGATTCTCCCGGAGTCACGGGATAGCACTGAGAGGGACCGGTCCGATGATAGAGACGAGTATGACGGAGAGAAGAACAGCAGAAGACGCGGGAATCGAAAGAGGGATGCAAAGAGAGCGACACCTCCCATGTACATGCAGTGTGACCTTCGCACAACAGAGCTGAGCCCAGATGTATTTGGGACCAAGTTCGATGTGATACTTGTGGATCCTCCTTGGGAAGAGTATGTTCGTCGTGCTCCTGGCAGTGGAGATTCAATGGAATGGTGGCCAGCTGAGGAGATTCAAAATCTCCGCATCGAGGTGAAATTCGAAACCTGACTGTTACCTCAACAACCATTCGTTGAGTATAAACTGAAATGCAGTACAAGCTTGCGTGTTCCGAGAATTTAATCTGAGAAAATTCCTAGAATAGTTTACTTTGACAAATAATGTGACTGACCGGGCATAAGGAATTGGAGTGAGGTCAAGTGATATCCAGATTGCAATGTAGAAACCTGCAGCGGCATGCGCGCGCTTATGCAACAGTTAACACGCCTCGGCAAGTGGATATAAATTTGAATTCAATGTGTGTGGTTGAGATAGGCCATTGCAGATACACCGGCATTCATTTTCTTGTGGGTTGGAGATGCTGAAGGTCTTGAGCAAGGACGTCTCTGTCTCGAGAAGGTTTTCTTCTTATCTTAGTATTTCTGACTTTTAGGGGGGTCTTGTATGTCGGTTCAGGAAAGATTACTTTCGCATCTCTTCGAGTTAAACTGGAAGGAATGAGCTCGTTGATTTCTTCGTTTTGATACCTTTGCTGTCCTTACCCCCCTGAACTTTCGTTTATCGCCCCATAGATGTGTTTATTCCCTCCACTCTCTGCATGTTTAGTTGACTAATGTATACTTTATTGTTGGGATTTTTGTCAGTGGGGATTCACGAGTTTTGAGGACATATGCTGGATTAAAACTAACCGAGAAAATCCAACTCCAGCCTTGCGCCACGACTCCAACACTCTATTTCAACACTCTAAAGTACGAATCTTCGATATTCTTTGTTTTTAAGTATCTTCAATGCTCATTTCTTAGTTACTACATTGGTTTGGTCATTGGCCGGGTGAATATTTAGCACTGGAATGTTATGTATATTCGTAAATATATTTCTGTGTTTAGCTAGCATATTATTGGCTTAGTTCGGACAACTATTCTCTTAAACTCGTTTCCTCCCTTGTTTGTGGACACATCCCTAGTGCCCTGGTACATCTAGTACATTATAACACTGCAAAGCTCCAATATGCATATTGAAACAAAGGCACTCGTGCTATACAGGAGCATTGCTTGATGGGAATAAAAGGAACCGTAAAGCCCAGCACTGATGGCCGTATTATACATGCCAATGTGGACTCGGACATTATTGTTTCTGAAGAACCCGAATATGGTAAGAACGATTTATGCTGTGTGCAACTTCCAGCTTTCGGGCTCCTGTTTTGAACTAATAGTATTGGAGACACTATGCATCTCGATTCATATCCTTAGCTTTGGGGTCTTGCATCAAATATTTGTACCTGAATCTCACAAGTTCTGAGGAATTTCCTTTCTCAAGCAGTGTGATTACAATCTGAAGTGAGTGCAGTTAGTATTTGCTGAACATTCTTTGGAGTTTTTTCAGCATATTGGGATCTAAGGTGAAGGGGTGATCTCTTTCATTCTTAGAGGATATTCCTGATGGTCGTGGATAATCGAAATTGTTGTATCGACCGTGAAAACTCACTTGAATTGTGTTGGAAATGTAGGTTCGACAAAGAAGCCGGAGGAGTTGTATCATATAATAGAACACTTCGCACAGGGGGTGCGACGTATTGAACTGTTCGGAGATGATCACAACATAAGAGCTGGATGGGTTACTGTGGGGAAAGGCCTCACTTCGTCCAATTTCAATCCTCAGGTTCGATTTCTGAAAACGCAAATTTTCACGTCTGCGCATCTGTTTTCAATATCTCTCAGCATGTGATGTTGACAGTCTACTTTTACCGTGCGTGCTTTTGCAGACCTATTCCAAGAATTTCGCGGCGTTTAGCTCAGCGCATCTCTATTAATGTTGTGGAGCACCGTCGGTGTTATATTAAGCACACTATTAAACAGGCAAAGCAAAGTACCAGTAATTTACTTAGAGCTTTTGCCCATTGCGTAGTTCAGAGCAGGAAAGTTGCCCTGCAGGACTTTTCAGTGAGTGTCCAGACTATTTTTTTCTTCGCTGTGAAGGAATTCTCTTAATATTGGATGACTGGTCCTTGGACATTTTGTATGTCAATTTCTAAACAACTATTATAGCCTAGGTAAAGATAGGTCAAGAGCCTAGTCAAAGATAAATCCAACATACTATGAATTTGGAAAATGAGATTTGTAAATGAGATTTCGAGGCCCAATTTTGTAGCCTCCAGGCATCCTCAGACATGCAAAGATCTCCAGGATGTGCAAGTCTCGAGTGTGCTTGCAGGCGACAAATTCAGGAGGCCGACTTGTTTACAAAAACAACCGGATTCATGCATTCATTGAGTGTCAATGCCCTTGCAAGCATAGCTATCACGATACACTACTATTGATGTAATACCTGCAGTCATTTGACTCTTTATGAACAGTCTTCAGAAACAGCTCAGAATAGGAAAGCAAGAGAAGGCAAAAGCATAAAATTTCACAAAGAGCATCCTTGTCTTTTAGCAGATTGATCTAAACTCCAACTGGATCCTCAGCTTAAGAAACTTCTGACACTGCTGAACACCGCAAATAAACAAAGATTGCTCCCACAGCATATCAACTCTCAAGCTTCACAGAAACAAACTAGAATCATAGACAATCAGATTGCATCTTTGTAAAAGGCTCTTTAGCAATATAATGTTTTCAAGATCTGTGCAAGCATCACAGTACAGCTATAACAGATGTTCACACCCAGTAGTCTCATACTCCTACTCGGAATAACTGAATCAATAGAAAACAACTCTCAGAAGCTTGCAATGAAAATGTTCGCCCCAGAATCTACCCTAACATCAGAAAACCGCCACAGAAATTCCAATTCAACCCTAGTAAGAAAATCTTGTGTCCAGCGAAGCACAGGAATTCTAAAAGGAACAACTCGGTACACCAAAGTCCTTCCAGTAGTAGAGAATCATGGACAGTCAAATTCTGTCTGTAAGAGGCTCTGTGACCTGTGGCAACAAAACAGATTCAACAGTCAACAAG
Source organism: Rhytidiadelphus loreus (assembly GCA_947034895.1). Lineage (NCBI taxonomy): Eukaryota > Viridiplantae > Streptophyta > Bryopsida > Hypnales > Hylocomiaceae > Rhytidiadelphus > Rhytidiadelphus loreus. Next base: position 8,565,386 of record OX344765.1, on the reverse strand, counting down.
ATCCTTGCAGGAGAGGCATCCTGGTCACTCCTACCTTTGAAAAAACGAATCAAGTGGAAAACAACTACGAAAAAGCTCGCCATAAAAATGCTCGCCCCAACAGAAACCCTAAAATCTACAATTTTTCAGATCACAAAATAATCCAGCCCTAGGAGTGAACTCTTGTGTACAGCGAATCTGCGCGATTCAGAAATCAACAGACCTGTACATCACAGTCCAAGCCAGAATAAAAGAATTATGGAGAAACATACTGATCACTCCCTGTAGCCTCATCCTCCTACCTTCGAAAACCCGAACCAAATAGAAAATAACTGCAAAAAGCTCGCAATAAAAGTGCTCGCCCCATCAGAAACCCTAACTAAAATCTACAAATGATCAGATCACAACAGAATTCAGGCCTAGAATTCAACCCTAGAAGTAGTAAACTCCTGTGTACTAGCAATTATTCTGGAATCAAATGTACATTATGCATGTTGATTTCGGAAGAATTGTTGTTGATGCTTGAAGCATCGGTAGGTTAAATTGAGCTTAGGGTTTGTGATCGAAGCCCTCAGTCATATGTAATGTTGGTTTTTTCCTATGACGCAGACTGCAAATTTGTTCAATAGTCAATGTTGAAATCATTAATGGCAAACTTGTTCAATAGTTTGCATAATTTATTGTTCATAAATTATCAATAAATTATTCAATTTAAATTTAAATTTAATCAAAAAATTATATTCTTGAAATAAGATGTATTTATTTATTTGGTTGTTCAAAACTTCAAATTGATATCAACACAAAAACATTAGAACCATTCAATGCCAAGTAATGAAATGAAAGTTATGTGGAGTTTTATTTTGTGAACAATGAAATGAGAAATACATATAAAAGACTTTAGGACTCAATTTTTAAAAGTTCAAAAGTTCAAAATATAGTATATATGGTGCTTGACACCATTAGGATTTTTAGTCTTTAATTTTTTGTCAAAGTTATTAGTGAATTTGATTTTTCTTTCATCAAGTATCAAATTCTAATTCATAGTTAATTTAACCCCTAAATGCCCCTAAGGACACAATCTATCCTCAAGCCTATTGCAAAGTGGAATGACGGAAAATCGGTAATGGATCTCAAAAAATTGTCAACTAATAAATTGTAGGGCTTGAAATTAAAAATCCAAAAGTGCAATCGGATTTTGAATCGCATCTGGCATACAATTAGGGTGAATTTTGATCTAGAGCAAGGGTTTGGTTCCGGGATAGAGAGGACCACGACACGTCACATGTTGGGCGTTGAGTGGGGTTAGGGTTGACCCGACGAAAGACCGTTGGAGAAACTGGGGTCTGTCTTGTGGGACATTGCCTTTCCGCCAAGGGAAAACAATTTTCTAATGTGTGCACTGAAGCTGCTCCTCATTCAGCCAATTTACAAACAATTTCGGGTACGCTTTGGAATGGATAAAGGATTGGTACTGCAGGTGAAGATTGCTTGGAGTCGTTCTGGAGCTTAGGATCCACGCAAGGATGCCTCAATAGGAGTAGTGGAAAATTGGGGGGAGACCAGGGTTTCAAGTGGCGATGGTGACTATGAATTCAAAGAGGCACCGAAAGTGGCGAAGTCGCAATCTTGTGGCAGGAGGTGATTGCTTTTAGCTCCACTATCTAGGTACTAGGGCACCTTGTGGCATTCTTTGCAGTTTTCAATTGTGCGTACTACTTCTAATCCGGAAAGTTGTGCTTTCAGATGTACTTGGGCTTTCGAGGAGCAGTCACAGCTATGGCGGATTTATGCGGCACATTAGGTTGTCGATTGCCACAGTCTCGTCGCAAGGCAATGCATGCACTTCATGCCTGGCTTGTAAACATTCAAGCAACTCGGAACCAGACTGAGCGGATCCTCAATTGCTTAGACGATGAGCACTTGATCTCGCTTCCTCGTTCCTCTAAGATAGCACGCCTCCTAGACGTGGTGCTGCCCACCCATTTTCGCATTCTCTTCTACAGCAACATTGCCTTCAGTTTAGGTTGGCGGAGGAGGTGTGATTTTCTTGACGAAGTCTTCTGCGTTGCAAGAGAAGTGTGGCCTAACGATGAGCACCCAATGGTCGGCGAAAGATGCAGTCCGCCTCGCAGCACAACAGAGGCACCTCCTACGATCTCCAGCATGCCAGAGAAGGGTCAAGCGCCGAGAGAGAGAGCTGCAAGACCGATGCAAGGGAGTCGTAGTGGAAGGATCCGATCGGACACTGCTGTCGCCGGTGGGGGCAACCTCCGCCAGCCCAGGGAGTGCAACATTGCCCATGTTGCGCCCTCCCACCAATCGAAGGAGATTGAATCTGTCCGTCGACCCACCGCTAGTATCAGAGGTTCAAACAGTTCAGAATCCGAGCGAAATACACAATCCACTGGACGCTCTAGAATCAAGCGTCGCCGGAAAAGAGAATTCTACCACAAGCAAGCCGAAGACCACCATGCGCAGGGGGGCACGGAAGCAGACGACAACAGTTGCAGACTCCATGCTCGAGGTGGAAGAGGGGGCAGGGATGAATCCCTTGCCTTCTAGACTTCACCCTAAAAACGTTGGAAAAGGAAGGGGGGCGCCGTATGAGGGGGGGGGGCACTGTGCAGAAGGTGCTAAAGACGGCGAGAGAAGGGGAGCAGGGCACGGAAGGGGACAAAAGCCCGCTCCAAATACAAGTGACACGAATGATGCTGCATTACCAACTTTGGAGGAAGAAGAACGTGGACGAGGTTGGGGATGCAGTGGAAAAGCTGCCTCGAAGAAGGCAACGGCAATTCATCAGCAAAGAGACATGGAAACACCATCTAATTGGTTTGGACCTCAAATTCAGATGGAGGCGCTTCATACACCTCAACCCATCAGAGAGGGTGTCTCTGTCAATTTGTTGTTGCGGATGCATGCAAGATGAACGTCATGGACTACATAGATTGGAGTTGAATGATATAGAAGGGGACAATACTGATACGGATGAAGATGTGAATCCAGTCCTTGTAGATTGTAAAGAGACACCGGGATCAAGGTGCGACAATGCTAAGCGACTTCAACGCACTCGTGAAGGGAAACATGTCATTTCACCTATGCAGGATTCCGCTAGAGAACGTGACAGCCATGATTGGTATAATTGGTGTGCACTAGGAGAAGACTGTCCACACATTGGAGGGCTACACGGTGATTATTGTGAACATTATGAGGGGGTTATTACTCATGTATGGGTTGACCGGACTCACTTGGGATTGAGTCCGAGAGAAGGGGCTGAAGGAAAACTGTTTGGCGAGGTGCTCAAAGAATTCGAGCATGCCATTACCGGAACCATCATGTACAAGATTGATTTCGGAGGAGCATTGGGAGCGCATGCCATCGCTAAGGACGCTTGCCAACCTGCTGGGGAAGACGACATTGTTGCGGCCTCCGAGTAAGCAGAAATGGGGACAGCTGAGGACATCCGATTGAGCCAAGGACAGCGTGATGGCAACACATACACGTTAGACTTGCCGGCATATTTGAAAGATGGAATGAAGGACAACAACGACGAAGGAAGTGATCCAGACTGGGAGGTAGACTTCCACAATTGGCAAGGCAATTCGGACTCAGGTAATTCAGATTGGGTGATATCAGATGATGGCAGTGACCCCGAGGTGGTAGAGGATACTTTACTTTCACAACCTGATATCGATTTTGAATCACTAGAGTTCCAACATCGCTATGCACCCCAGCATTGGGAAGACCTTAGTACCACCCTATTGCCAGATCAGTATCCTTTTACAAGACCCAGTCCTGATCCTGTGAGGCGTCCAAATAGGCGTCATGTGCGTTTTCACGAATTCTTCAAGCAATACTGGCTTATAGATATTTTGAATAGGATATGCGAGCACACCAATCGGTATGCTCATCAACCAAGCTACCTAAATCCGCTCAAAGCAAATGGTGGCTTGAATTGGGAGGATCTTTCACCGAGGAAGCTCAAGTGTTGGTTTGGAATTTGTATTCGCATGGGTCTCAAAAAATTGCCTAATATTCGGCTGTACTGGGACAAACGTAGTTTCTTTGGTTGTCCCTTGGTGAGGGCATCCATGCGAAGAGCCAGATTTGAGAAGATTTGTAGGAATATACACCTCGTCGATAATACAACCTTAGTTATTGATAAGACTGATCCAGATTACGACAAGGTAGCAAAGGTTCGTTGGTTGTTGGAATCTTTTGTGATGTCTTGCAAACGACTCTATAACTGTGAGCGCCATATTTGTGTAGACGAGATAATGATACCTTATACCGGTAGGAGATGCTCGATAAAACAATACATGAAAAATAAACTAGTGAAGTACAGTATTAAAGTGTGGTGTTGCGCAAATAGTAAGTCAAGATATGTTTACAATTTCAAAGTGTACACCGGACGCAAGGGTGTGAAGAGTGAAAAAGACCTTGGCCATTGGGTAGTTTTGGATCTTATATGTGACTTGAAAGGACTAGGGCACGTGGTTGTTACAGATCGTTTTTTCACCTCACCAAGTCTCTTTGACAACCTGTTGCGGCAAGGCTTCCTTGCAACCGGGATTGTGATGCCTAACAGGTTGGGGATGCCTCCAAATTTAGTGTCGTATACACATGTTTTTGCTGAGCATGGGGGGATCATAGTCCAGATGCATCGGTCTAGGCGCATGACTGCTATAGTATGGTTTGATGCCAACCCCATGTGCCTGATTAGTACCTCAGTTGATCTAGTTCGAGAGGGCACACTGTGCTTTCATTGGACCCGTAGTAAAAGACGATTGCCATACCACACATCTCCCATCGTTGTTGAATACCAGGAAATGATGCGAGGGGTTGATCTTGTGGATCAATGCCGCATGCAATACACGGCTCAACTTTGCACCCACAAGTGGTGGCACCAGTTGCTACTTTTCATACTTGATACAAGTCTCGGGAATGCCTACATTTTGTACAAGGCTGATGCAACTGCCTCGACGCAGAAACAGGTGATGTCCCGAGTTGCCTTCCATTACGAGGTAGCAAATTGGTTGTGTGACCCCAAGGTCAAGCCAGGTCGTACTACTGCGAGTTTCAACCACAACAATATTGGTCTACATTACTCTGTGAGGCACAGCAGACTCCGAGCAAAGTGTGTAATATGTGGGCGAAAACAAATCCGTTATTGTCTTGGATGTGGTGGAGTGTATATGTGTGAGGGAGAATGCTACTTGAAGGTTCACAACATTCCCAAACATGCGGCCAAAGTTTTGAAGTGACATTTTCTTACAGGACCAATGTAGGAGCGTGAAGGCAGGGTGTCAAGCGTGGCTTCAGTGTGTCTCTCAAGCGTAGAGGACGCGAGTCACTTGGATGGAAATTTCAATGCAGCGACTGTTTGGGCTCTGGCTTGGCTCGGTGCCCTGTAGTAGTTGCACGGCCGAATGGCACAGGTCTAGCCTTCCTTCCATTTATGCAAGACGTAGCTGTAGCAATACGTCGTTAGTCTAATTTTGAATCACGTGTGCATCCTAGAACTCCGCATTACCAGTTTCGCTCATTTGAATTGGTCCGATTTGGGGCAAACACTTTTTTTTGAAGACACATGAATGTGATGCATTTTCTTTATCAATGATGTTGTGAGTTTTGCTAAATTAGCTTGTACAGTGAAATTGCAACAGTTGGCAAGGCTTTGTATTGTATACTGGAGGGATCCGATCGTTGTCCCCACTTTGCAGTTTCAGGCGCAGGCTCTTTGTAACTGCCTGCAACACCCGCCAAAAACGGTTAGTCCTTATGCATTGTTGGCGCAGCCCCGTCGTCAAAAGTTGGCCTCCACGCTAGTCATATGGCGTTTCCCGCCGGTCCTTTCTTGTGGTTCTGCAGTGCCATGGAGGCTGCCGAATGTGCTCACCTGTAGCTTCAACGGGTCAATGGTTCTACAGTTTTGCAGCATTCTTTTCAACAAAACTCACCGTCCGATTTGCCTTATTTTTTTTCAGCAGTGGGGGGAGGTGACGACCGTTTTGTGAGCCGTTGGGATTTTCCTTTATTGTTGCACATTTTTTTTTATAATTTCTTGAATCAGAACAGCATGCAAAACCGGTCATGGACACCCTCCACTTCGGCGCCTGAAATGTGCAATACACGCCTAGCATTTGCAAATTTTTTTTGTTTATAAGTGCAGCCTACCTTGTGCCCTATACAATTCTTCCACTTTTCGGTCGATTATAGCCCACCTGAAGTTGCAAGAGTTGTCGAACTGCATCGCAGAGCCCAAAAAAGGGACCTCTGGAAGACTTGCACTCAAGGTCGCAGTTCAATCTTGAATATTATAAGCCGAAAATTGAGCACCTCTGATTTTCATGCAGGCCCTCCACAATCCCTTCTATGCATCCATACAGTCAAAAGATGAAGAATACTTATACACAAATTTCTAAAAATCTGAATCTGCACTCATCTCTGATGCGGTACACGTGTGCAGGAAATCGCAGGGTCGTTTAGGGGTTAAAGATGAATACCAAAGTTTTTGATTAATTTATTTTTCATATACTCACAAACCATTTTTCAACATATTGACAATCTTTACAGAAAAAACAATGCAATCCTTTGCAATAAAAATACCAACCATTGTAATTTCTTTAAAAATACCACCATCCCCTCCAAAATACATAAGTACAAATATGATTACAATTGCATGTATGGATATGAAAATAGATATAGATACAAATACAAGTGTGAATATGAATGAAAAATTTTAATTCCATATTTTTTTTCAAATGAGGACTACAAAAATTCATGTACAGAAATAATAACTATGAGAGATTAAAGAAATAGAATTATACTCTAAATTTTTGACCTCTAGCTTGAATTTGACACGTAAATCCTATAGAATAATTTCCTAAAATATATTTATTCTATTCGATTAATTAATGCAAACCATTGAAATACCTTCTTCAAAGTAATTTTTGGATGGAACCGCATTGAGGGGTAGTGGATTAGTAAATGTTTTGATGTGAACCCTACTTGTCATGTCAGCCTACCCCATGTCCATTCATTAAGCATTATTGTCTTTTTGTCCATTCGCGTAGCATCTATGTCTCTAGCTTAGTATCAATTGATTTTAACTCCATTTTCTTTGAATCCCTTGATTTGCATTCAATCTTTTGCCTTGCTTCAATACTTCTAATCTTTTGCTTTGCTTTTGTTGTATTTGTGTTTGCTTGAGGGGTCCCTATTGCTTCCCTTATTTCAACCCTCTCCTTAAATGTTTGCATTATTGTCCCCTTGTCCATTTGCAATGCATCCACATCCCCCTATCTCAACTAATTTCAATTCCATTTATTTCAAATCCTTTGCTTCACTTTTGATATCATAATGTCCGTGTCGTGCACAAACACATCGTGCCAAGATCATATCGAGCCAACATGAGAGAAAGCGTGCAATAAGTTAACAATGGACCCTGTCATTGGCTAGCAACCTAACCACACCAAGGTCCAATAGCTCTTGACCAACGGTGGACACCGTGGTCATAGGAAAAACACCTTGTAACTTGTGATGTGAGTCACAACCATGGTAAAAACTTGCAAACAATGATAGCAATGCAAAAAACATCCTATCACCATAAGCACTAACACTGGCGACATCCATAGCATAGTAAAGAAATAAAACCCCATAATACTCAATACACAAGTGTAGAAAGTGGTTTTACAACCACTCCTTTACTAATAAAATGTGAGGAAAAACTTCTAAAGAAACTAGAAAAAAATCACTACAAACTACAAAGTCAAGTCAATGCCATTCTTGAAGAATGATCACATATTTGGATGAAGCCTGCAAGGCAAAACCTCTCACTCCATCACGTGGGAGACTCAACTTGAAAAAAATGAGTCTCCAACAACTCCGTATCTAGGTCAAAGGGTTTGAAGTCCCCAAACGAGATGCCAAGTTCCCATTAGCATCTCGAGCGCTCCAAACCTCCTTGAACACCTTCCTAACTCCGTAAATGTCGCCTTGACAAGGAATCAATGCCCACGCGCCTCTCATGACATCTGCTTGAGGTTTCTAGAACAATGTAGGACTCTCACAAAGTAAGGCTTATGCATGAAACAAAGAAACTAGAGAGTTAGATTGTTCCACGTAGTGGAGTAGCACCAACAAGCAAGGTGAGGCTTCTACAATTCCTTATGCAAGAAATCTTTGTCTACTTGTCTCAACTTTCTTCTTGTACATTGGTGATGTATTATTGTTCCCTTGTCCATTTGCGTTGCATCTTGTCCCATTATTTGAACATATTTCAACTCCATTTGTTTCAAATCCTTTGCTTTGCTTTTGTTGTCTTAGTGTTCACTTTGGTTTTTTCTATTTGCCACTAGAAGAAGCCCGTGTTTTTTTTAATTTGTTGATGTCAAAGTTGACAGATTTTGCTAGACATCGTTTGTAACAACTTGTATTTTTATGTCAACAATGACATCTAATGTAACATCTTGACATTACATTAGATGTCATTGTTGACATAAAAACACAAGTTGTTATAAAAAATGTCTAGCAAAATCCATCAATTTGACGTCTAAAACATTCAAATAAACATGGGCTTCTTCTAGTGTGTACAATGTAGGATTATATTACAAGGCAAGGCTCTAGAATTACTTGTGCATGAAACAACGAAATTAGAAGGTTAGATTGTTCCACATAGTGGCGTAGTGCCGACAAGAGAGGTGAGGCTTCTTCAACTTCTTCTGCAACTTCTTGGTCTCCTTATCTCAACTGTTCTTGCCCATTGGTGTTGCATTATTGTCCCCTTGTCCATTTGCGTCGCATCTTTGTCCCCTAGTCTCAATTGATTTCAACTCCATTTGTTTTGAATCCTTTGCTTTGCTTTTGCTATCCTAATGTCAATTTGTGGTTTTCTATTGGAACAGTGTAGGATTATGTTACAAGGTGAGGCTACTACAACTCTTTGTGCATGAACGAGGAGACTATAGGGGTAGATTTTTCCACGTAGTAGAGTAGCACCAACATGCAAGGAGAGAATCATTGGTCTATTTTCTATAGGTGAGAAGAGACTCCTATGCTCTTGTAATGGTAGTTTGATATTTGAGAATTTAATTAAGATCCTTTGTTATTGTGTACTCTAGATGTGATACAGTGATACAACTAGTCACATTGATGCACTTGTCATGTTTCATTTATTAATGTAGTAGGTGCTAAACGATTTCCGATTTGAAAAAACAAAAGTGCATGTTAAATTCTTGAATACACTAATAGTAAATATTACAAAAAGGAGACACTTTTATGTCAACACTTTGGGGAAGTCTGTCTGTAACTAATACATTACACCTACCATACATGTATTGTCCACATCATGCTAGTATCTTAAACAATTGTATGCCATATTTTATTAGTTACATAAATGCCAAATTTCAATGGTTGATGAGAGTTTTTGCAAAAGATCTCTAAATCATGCCCAAGGGTGAGAAAAAATTATATTCCCACTAAGGGGATACATGTTCACATCTTGTATCAAAATTTCATGAACATTTGACCAAAATTGACTTCATAAGAACCTACATGGAATTTCAATTGTTCATTCAATGGACAATTGGCCTTTAGGGGTTAATAATTGTCACTTGAACTAAATCGATTATTGTTGGTTTTACAATGTATACTCCGTATACACATGCAATAGAAGGAAGAGAAAATTTGTGAAGAAAGGCGGGGATGGGGGAAAATTGAACACTTAAATTTTATGTGTAAGATAGCCCTACTTAAAAACCTGCATGAATGAATTTACATAAACTATAGGGTATTGGAAATATGCCCTTTTTAGCTTTTTATGTAAAAATACGGTCATCTTAAATGCAATAATTAAATTAAAGAGTCCCACATCAAATATCCTCTTAACTTAGGTGCATATCTTAAATTTCAAGCAGTGAACTCCCTAGGTTAAACAACTACTTAATCCACATAGGACTCTACAAAACGCTCGCAATTGTGTGAAATTCTTGGATGCAACATTGGGGCAAGTCTTGATCAGAAGAGATTGTATTAGATAATGAATGTATTAGGTCATGAATCCATTATGTTCCAAATTATAGTCTCATTGTTGCAAACATTTAATTATTTACACTAACATTTCTCCCCTCCTACTCTTTTGAGTATATGTTCAACATACCAAATGCACATTGTTTTCCTTTCACATGCCCCTCCGTGTTTCCATTTGCTAATTCTCCAAATCATATCGGTACTTTTACTACATAAGGATTGCTGATGTTGACCACATGAACTTCCATTCTTATGATAGACTACTCAGATTGTATAAGCTACACTATGTATTTGCTCCTAATCAAAATGACCCAATGAAGCTTTTTGCTAGAGAACTATCATATTTTTGTAGTCCTTGCTTAGAAGAAGATTTCAACCACTTTGAAAATCAGTTGTACGTGAAAGCTTGGAAAGTTTTGAAGATTCAACCCTATGTTGCAAACTTTGTTCTTCTCACATTAGAAGTTGAAGAAGGAGATGACATTTGGAACTCAAAATATAATGCACATGGTATGGTTCCCATATAAAATACTCCTAATACTCTTAGTACTCAGGAATTGAAATCTAGTTTGGAGCAAAATGCTACAAAAAAACATCCAGTCTTTCTTGCAACCACCCAATTGTCAAATTGTTGCCTAAATCCATGTTTGAAAGGTCTTTGCAAGATCATGTCAACTAATTGAAAGACACTTGTGCAATTGGTTGGTATGAAAATTAGATGAATATGTGGATGTGAATCTTTTACCCAAGAAATAAATTCTTTAGAAATATGCATGTTCCCATAATCCAAAATCTAGATCAATTTTGAGTCTTCATCCATAGCCAACTTTTGCACTTGTTTTTCTTTGTACGAACGTTTGCAAAATGTGTTCAACAAGAACTTGCAAATTGTCAAGTTACTCCAGTGGTTGTTGCTATAGGATTAAGTGACGATTACAACATGCACCTTCACCAACCTCATGCCCTAAATTTTGAGAAGGTAAGCAATTGTCTGTTGTACTGGTGAAGATAAGTTGAAAGGGTAGCATGTCCTCAAATGCTAAAGATGACAACAATACAATAATTTGTTGTTTGTTGTCCATTCCAAGCACTTGAACATGTTTAGATTTCTTTTCCACCCAAGTGTGAGCCCCTCCTATGGATATCAAATGGATGCTTATATGATCAATATTTACTAATAGCCATGGCAAAATGGAATGTGCTTTGGCAAAGTAAGTATTCAATCTATTGGGCCATTTCTAAGCTTTTTTATTCCCAATCACATGGAAGCTTTCTTGTAGCTCCAATTGCTTTTCTAAAGCTCTAATCCAGGTTTATTCTAACAAAATTGCATATCCATGGTAAGAAATCCCCTAAATCTCCTTGTGCTCTCATAATTCTACAAGCTTGGGTCCTTTTTATTTTCTCCTAATGATAAAATTTGAAAATCTTGAATTCATATTTGCAATCAAAGGACCCAAATTAGCTAGGGGTGGTGTAGAAAATAGATTTACTCTTAAATGCTCCGACATCCATATTCTAAAAGATGAACAAAGGACTTGCAGGCACTATTTATAAGAGAGGGCTTGAAAATAGTTTGGGCATTAAGAATCGCCCATACAAAGGTATTTAAAATCATGCACATAGTTCTTAATATAGAGCAATCTGTGAATGGTGGTAAATGAGGCTTATATGTGCATGATTCAAGAATACTGAGGCAGTGAAATATAAGACTGTGACATTTCATTTTATACCTTAAGTAATTTTTGAGTTATTATAAGACAGAATGAATGCACAAAAAAGAATGCATTAAAGTTTTATTAGCAGTAGCCAATGAATGTTCAAATCTGTACAACTTTTTTCTAGAAAAATGGTGCTCTTTGTTGGCTATGTGCATGGGCTGATTTTGAATTCACATGCATGATCATTCGCTATGACTTCCACCATTTTCAGCATGTTGTTAAACAAGTCTTGGACTAACTTGGTTGGTTCATAGCTTCATCAGGTGCTATTATTGATGCACCCTCTGAGCAACTTTGCCTCCCTAGTGCACCTTCACTTCATAAAATCATAAGTAATTGAAACCAAGGTACAAAATTCTGGAAAAATAAGGCCTCCTACAGTCTGTAATTTGCCTTCCTATGAAAATTATCCCCATATTTTTTTAGTTCTTACATTTGTGTACAGACCTTCATTTCTTGCTAGATGGTCCATTTCTGAGCCTCTTACCTTAGTCCAACCAACTTCTCATTCATCCAAATAATGTAATATTTGAATGGTGAAAAGACAACTTTAATTTCATGAAATTGTGGTAAATGATATTCCTAAACAAAGATACAAGCAAAAATGTGCCAAAATTCGAAAAAGGGTCGAAGCTAAGGGGTTAATCAAGCACACAAAACGGGGGATCTTTTCTTAACATGCACCCCCCGGAGAAAAGTCAAGGACACCGGGACAGTCTACCAGGCGATGAATGAATAAACAGTACAGTAATGGACAGGGTGCCTACAGTAGTTCACAGACAACTGAAGGGCATACGTCAGCAAGCTAACACAAAGAAACAAGGTGAGCACATCATTCTATTTCCACATTCTATTCATTTGTGAGAAACTGAAATAAAATAATTTTCCATCCACATTTATTAGTGTCAAGATGAAGCACGCAAAGCCAAGGAGAGTCAGGCAGATTACACGCCCGTCTCAGGATTAAGGTGGGAGGCTCTTAAATGGAGCATCTAAGGGAAAATGAACCTCTGTAGGAAAATCATAGACTGTACCAATTTTAATCAAAATCGGCCTCTGAATGGAGCACTTAAAACTTACAAAATTTCTATAATTTTGACTCTCAAAGAATGATCCACATCATGCTTTCATTTACTTTAGCCTTACATGAATGTATATTTTAGTCCAAGGGATTTAAGAACACAATTAAAAAGCAAAAAGCGCATTGAAAAAGCGCATTGAAGGAACTATGATCCATTTGTGAGCCTGTGCATTATTCATGACATTATTCACGACAGTTCTAGTGGGCGATTGTAATTGCCCCAACAACATTAGAGCTTCCTACCTTAGTAATGTTGTGAGGAGACTCCCCGTCAGTGAACTGCTTGAATAAAGTCTCCCGTTACGCATCTTCCATGCGACTGCATGTATCCCTCTAGCACATACGGAGTACTGTATATCACAAAGTCGTAATTGCAGGGAAACGTCCAAAGGATAATTGTTGTATGTAACAAATCACAGATAGAATTTTATAGAGACGAATTGCTGTGCGTGGCCTCCCAAGGCACCAATCACAGAAATGAATCAATTTGCATAATGTACACATAATCCTGTACAGTAAACTCCCGATCAGTGCGAGCATCTCACCACCAGAGATCACTTCCTACTGTATATATCCTGTTTAACCTATCAACGATATATGGCAGGGCTGCTCAGAAATTGCTGAGAGGCTGTGCCGCTGGATTCGACTTCACCGGAGTATGGAACGTTCGCAGTTCACTCAGACGCCTCTTTTCCCCAGATATTCTCGTCTGCGTTACCACGGCATCACCTCGTAAGTTTTGACAGCGAACGAAAGACACGACCGTTAGAAGCACCAGACCCCACGAAACAGCCACGTCAAGGAAAATTCGACAAATATAATACCTTCAATCTAAACTCAGACACTTCGTCTTCTGCAGATCGTAGCCGTGACTCCAACTGCCGGATCGCATCCATTGCAGCAGACTCATCAACTTGCCTCACGGAGTTCGCGTTGCCTGCTGCCTGTTTACATAAACGGCACTCAATCAGTATCAACAGATGTAAACGACCGCCAAGTCCAACTACAAACTTCGACGAGATGCGACCAGGTACCTGTTGAATCGCAGTACTCAGCGTGATGAATTGCTGGGCGAGCTGGATCTTACTTTCTTCAGCTTCCTGTTTCAGACAGTCAACCGATAATCGTCAGTCCTTGGTCTTCCAGACACCACTAAGTTGATCTTTTTCCACATCGGCTCACTGAGTGTCATTCCTCGGCCCCGCGCGTCACTGGGTCAGACTTCACAATTCACTTGAAACAGTCAATTCTGCCTCTCTACGACACCACAGTACCTGCAATTTGCTTCGCAGCCGCTGCTCTTCGTCGATGTTAGGGAACGGAGTTTTGCCTGCCGCTATCCTGTAACGCTCAAGCTCAGCTTTAACTCTGCCAAACATCATTTCCGCACGTCTCATCTTCGTGTTCAGGTCCTCCACCTGCAGCCTCAGCGAATTGTTTTCGTCCTGCGAACAAGGCGACCGTCAGGAAACGGAATGCTGATCAAGTCGAGTCACACAATAATTTAAATGCATAACCCGGCAAGACAAACTCTCCAGTCCGAGAGTGCGCTATACCTTGATCTTGGCATGGTGATGAATCCGTTGCTGAAGGTTCTGCTGCCCAGATAGCTTCTTGATTTCTTGCTCCAATTCTCCCAACCGTTTCTGAAGCCCTGCACTTTGAGTCTGCACTATCAAGAAAGAATTCAGTAAAATGCTGCCGGCCATCAACAACCAAACGACAACACTGTGTCCGGAAGCACATCTACAGCGCACACAAATCCGCATGAAAACCAAAATACCTTGAGTTTCTCATTCTCCGCGGTCAAGGTGTCGTCGCGGAAACGCATCTTCTCCGCGGAGGCACGAGCAGCTACAATCTCGGCCTGCTGTCTTGTAATTTCCTCTAGCCAGCTGTTGAACAAGGGAAGTTGTCAATCAGACTAGCAAACAAATGGCTTCGACCCCTCTGTAGGGTCACCGAACGGTAGACTACCTCTAAAGCCACTCACACGCCAGCTAGTACTGTAAAACAACCCAAAATAGTATGATGGTACCTGTCTCTCTCTTCGATAAACTCGTTCAGCTTCTTCCGCAATCTTTCCAATTCAGCATCTTGGACAGCATCCTGTCAAGTGCCATGCTGTGCAGGTAAGAAAATGAGGAAAAATGTCCGCCCTGGGCGAACAAGCCACTGGACATGACCTAAAACGTAGAAACTTGACAGTAACTAACCGGTCTCTGGTTCTCGATGCTTTGTCGCCGAACAGTGGCTACAATCTCCTTCACTTGGGGATGGTTCAACTGCTCACATCCGACACAGAAACGTCAGAAGAGTTCCATTGCAGTCAACTCAACAAACGTCAGAACCCACCGCCGGCAGAGCTTACAGAGACGGCCAAGAGATTCACCTTCATATTCTGAACATCCAGATTGCAGCGGACCAATCCACGAACCACGTCGTGTAAATCACTCTCGAGCTCTGCAACTTTCGCATTCAGACCGTATACCTGCAGCCACCCACGCACCAAGTTCCGCGTGAGTTTCCGAAAGAGAGAACGCACACAACCAAACGAACCGGAAATCACGACCAGTCAACGCACGCATCGCAAGGACTGCAACTCACTTCCTTCAGCCGCCCTGCGGCAAGAGCTTCAAGCTCCTCGATTCGGCGCCTCGCGGCGGCATCTGCGTTTCTGAAGTCCATACATGGTCCCATACTAGATAGTCGAGCTAAAGACTTGCCACTTCCACCCTCCATCAATGCCTCCAGTCCCTTCACCTGGGTAGACAATGTCAGTCGTGAGCTACACCACGGCTGTTTCACACCACATTACAACAACAGCACTGACATCATCCCAACTCTCAAGGGAACGAATGCTAACGAGGTTCTCAAAACAAGTTTGACGCCCTTTCACGGGTCATCTTGCTGGTGAAAGATAATTGACGGCACCTTCAGCTGACTTTTGGTCGTCTCCCGTCCAGCTGCTAGTGTCACTTGGTTGATGTGGCCGTTCATAGCCTTAATCTGCAGAGTAGTTACCATCATTCTCGAAACGTCAGCACAGACTAGGGGGCTGGGTAGCACATGTGACGGCCTCCAGTAGATATCGCCCAAATACCGAGGCGGCTCCTATTACGTTCGCAATAATAAAACTGCTGCTACAATACCGAATCGCTTCGCTACTGCTCTTACCTGTCCATCCTTCTCGTCACATTGCGATTGCAGATTCTCGAGTCTTTGATGCGCCATTGAAAGCTCCGCTTCCACGACTCTCAGCTTCCTATATGATTCCAGTACAGAAATCACGATCAGTTCAAACTCAAGACTCCAGGTAAGCGCCAAAACAAACGCCCAACCCAGTCAGCAACACTGCTCCGGGCACACGCGCAGACCCATACCTTTCCAAAGACTGCTTCGCAGGTTGTGCTTCTCTAGACTCCAATGCCGAGAACGTCGACACAAGCTGCCTCGATTTTCTCAGGTCCTTCTCGACTTGCTCTCGCAATTCATACTGCTCCTCCACCTCCTTCTCCAGCCCAGTCACCTGGAAAAAAATTCATGTTAGATTCTACTCCTCTAAGATGACAGGAGGATATATGACGACGAAGGTCCCAGAAAAGACGAACGGCTCACTTGATCCTCAAGGCCGGAAACTCTCATCTTCAATCGCTGTTCGTTGGCCATCATCTCCTCCGCCCTGCTTTCAGCATAGGTCTTGAACACCGCTGCAGACTGCACTCCACGGTCAAATCAACGTGAGATCCTAGCCCCTTCAACATGGACCGCTGGCATAGCATTCGTCAGGACTACAACGATGCACTTAAAACGTACCTGATTACATTTGTTCAGATTACATGAATGTAAGGGCTGGGAAAAGGGAGAGAGCGCACATGCGAACCACTGTAGTTACCTGGCGGGCTTTGGCAGCATCCGCCTCGCTCTCTGATCGAGCTGTTTCCAGCTCCGACTTCAGGGACATCACAACAAATTCTTGTTCCTTGGCCAGTGCGTCCAGCGACGCCAAACGAGACTCAAGCCCTGCCACTTTCGCACGCAAATTTGCGTTCTCCAACGCAGATTCTGTCGCGCTCGCAGCGTCACTGGCAATGCCGTCTTCAAGTTTTTCACGCAGTTCCGACTCAAGACTGGCAGTCCGCTCTTTCAACCTTCTCAACTCCTCACTCTTCTCATCTAATTCCTTCTGAAGCTGACCGATGCTCCTTGCCGCGCTCTCAGCCTCCACGGTTCCCGTCTCTTCCAGGAGATTGATGTCGTATTCGAAGCCTTTGATGAGTTCCTCCTTCTGTGCCACCTGCCTTTGAAGACCGAGTACCTGACTGCGCAACTGATCCACATCGATCAGTGCCAGCTTCGCAGCATCGGCCTCCTGTCGATTGGCCTCGCGTTCCGCCTCAATCTCTGCCAAACGGTCTTGCGTTTCTTTCATTGCTGACTCTAAAACGGACAAAGTAGCGTCTCTCTCACTCACCGCGGCTAGGAGTTGAGACACGGCAGCTTCGGACATCTCAAGCTCCACCCTAGTGTTTTCAAGATCTGCACAAGCAGATGCTAGATCAGCTGCCTGCTCAGAGTGTACCGAATCAACACACTGCCCCTCTTCTAAAAACTTATGCCGAACTTCCTGTGCATTCTCTAGCGCGGCCTCTAGCGTTGAGATTTTACTCGTGCTCTCCGCTACAACGCTTTCCAAGGCTTCCACCTTCAGAGCGAAGCTAGAGATTTCAGTTCTGTGCGCTTCGATGATAGACTTCACGTTTTCCTGAATTTCAACTACAGGAAACTCAAAGAAGGTACCGCTTATATCCGCTCTCAGGGATTTCATATCCACGGCCAAAGTCTCCATCTCTTTCTCACAGTGGCTCTTCGTGAGATCAACTTCCTCCTGCGCCGAAGCAAAAGCGGCTATGCTTTCCAGAGACAGGCTCACGGACTCCTCCACTTCTCTACAACTCTCCTGTTTACAATCTTTGTCCTTTGCAGATGCATTCTGAGTTTCCTCTATCCTCTTTCTCACTGCAGCGTACTCATCGGCCTCTGCCCGAGCGGCATCGCTTGCACGCTTTAGCCGCTCCCTCAATTCGCACTCTACCTCGATGGCCTCCGCCCGGGCATCATCTCTCTCATTCTCTACCTGCTCTCTCTGTGACCTCCATTGAGCTTCAGAGTCCGTCAACCTCACCACGACATTCTCCAACTCGAGCTCGAAGGTCTCCACTTGCTCTCGTCGCCTCATGATCTCCTCTTCGGCATCCGTCACCTCGGCTTCCAGTTCCACGATTCGCGACATGGCTTCATCTTTTTCTCTGATAGTCTTCTCCATTTCGATCTCCGTCTCCTTGTAGTGCACCATGGCTTCCTCCAATTGCAGCTTGACGGACAAAATGGTGTTGTCCCGCTCTCGCAGTTTACAGCGCAACTTCTCGCACTCTGTGCTGGTGCTCTTCACTACCTGCTTCAGCTCATCCATTACATGGTCCTTTCCACTTTCACCATCCTCTGAGCTAGACCTCTTCTCGTCCGAGACGCTATCCACAGGTTTCTCCAGTCGAAAAATCTCTAATTGCAGCAGCTCTTTGTCTGCATTCAATCTCGATCTTTCCCCTTCCCACTCCACGGTCATTGTAGCATTGGCGTCTACCAATAGCTTCACCTTCTCCTCGGCGCCAGCTAACGCGGCCCGAGCTTTGGCCAATTCCACCTCGTCGCTCACGGAAGAAGCATCCTTGCCTGCACATTTGCCGCCGGCTTCGAACTTATCGCTACGATTCTCCAACGATGCAATACTTGCCAATGCGGCATCCTTCTCGACAGCTACACCCTGGAGCCGGTTCTCAAGAGACTTTTTCTCTTCTTGCAGTGCCGCCACCTCTGCTCCCTTCTCTGTCAGTTGGGATCTCATCGCTTCGATCCCCGATACGATCATATCCCTTTCATTCCCCCAACTCTCTTCCGACCTTGAAAATTCGTGCATCACCACAGTCAGCGCATCCAACTTCCCCTGGGCTTCCATCCGGTTCACTCCCGCTCTCTCCAAGCGCTCCTGGAGGTAGACATGCTCTTCCTCCTTATCAGCTCTTGATTTCTCCAGCTCATCGATCCTCTTGCTCATGCTGTCGATGTTCTCCTCAGCAGCCTGAAGCTTAGATATGGCAGCCCTCAATTCTTCGCGTGGTGCGGAGTCGCGTTCGGTGACATCCATCAGATCCATCTGCATACGTTCCAGATCATTACGAGAAGCCGACAGGCTCTCTTCCCTCTCGGCCAGCGACAGCGACAACTGGACGGCCCTAGCTTCGATCGACCAAACTTCAGTCTCCAAAGCTTCTTTCGCTGACGTCAAATCCTCTATTTCCGACTGCATGGAGGCGATTCGGTTGTCAGTGTCCGTACACATCGACTGGATAAATTGCAGTCTCTCGCTGATTGCTGATTGCGCATCCATCGTTGAGACCTCCAAGTTCAGACTGTCTCGCTCTCTCCTCAGCTCCACCACTTCGTTCTGTAAGTGAATCACGTCTTCCTCGCTCATGTTCCGGGCAGTGGACAGCTCTTCCAACTCCATCATCAAAGACTGATCCCTATCCTCATATTCGACGATACGGGCCTCCATCACAGCGACCTTCTCCTGCAAAACGGATTGTGCCTCCTCGGCTTCACAAAGCCTGGAGGCGGACACGCTGGAGTCTATCGAGGCACTCTCCAGCCGTGATTCAAGAACAGCCTTCTCCCCAGCAACTGCCTCCAAGGCCGCGTCTGCCTCGCCCATACGGGACCGGAAATCCTCAAGAAGTGACTCTCTGCTCTCCAACTCCAATTGGAGAGACTCTTTCTCCCCTGCGAGTTTCTCCAGGGCCGCATCAGCCTGGATGACGCGGGTCTGGGATTCTTGCAGAAGAACTTCTCTGCTCTCCAATTCTGCTTGAATTGCCTGCAACTCTCCGCGAAGTCGAGACAGCTCCCCGCTGTTTTCAGCATACATGGACGACAACCTAGTCACCTCCGCTTTAAGCTCACAGATTGCTTCATCCTTCTCCTCACCAAGCGCTCTAGAAGCTTGGACCGACTCAGAGAGCTGCTTCTCCACTTCATCCAAGGTCCTCTCCTTCGCCCGAATCTCACCTTCTAACGACTCCAGCTTTCTCCTCATCTCAGCTAACTCACCATCCTCTTTCTGAACGCTCATGCAGGACATACGCTCGCTCTCCTCTTTCAGCAGCGCTATTTGCTCGTCCTTCTCCTTCATGAGTTGCTCTGAAGCTTGCACGGCATGGATTAGCTTGGTCTCTGCTTCTTCTTGAAGCACGTGCTTCCTCTGCAATTCTGTTTGGAGAATCTCCAATTCCCTCCTGCTCTCATCCAGCTCTTCTTCCTTCTTCGCACTCGTGCTAGCGAGAGTCTCGCTCTGTTCTTTCAACTCAGCGATTTCACGCTCCCTCTCGTTCTCGCGTGCCTCTGAGGCTCCAACTGTTTCAAGATGTTCGCTTTCTGCCTGCTTCAACACGGACTCTTTCTCTCGCAGTTCGCACCTCAACAGCTCAAGTGCCGTCTCATGGGCGGCCAGCTGCTCCTCCTCCTTCGCAGCACTCATGCACGACAGACCCTTGCTCTCCTCCGCAAGTGCAGCGACCTCCGCCTCCTTTTCGAGGACCTGGAAACATATGTGAAAACACAATCAGCTTAGTCCCAAACTACACCAGTCACGCAACATCTCGCAATTATCCCAAGGAGAATCACTTACCAGATTGCTCAGTTCATCAGACCGGGCCTGCACCTGCTCCAGCTCCACTCTCAATGCCTCCATCTCCACTTCCAGGCTCAACTTTTCTTCCTCCAAGCGCCGCAAACCGCTTTCCAGACCTGCCTTCTCTGCTTCCCACTCTTCTTTCACGATAGACAGGCTTTGATGGGCGGCAGCCGCTTCACCAGCTTTATCCTCAGCTTCCTGCAGTAGAGAACGACTCATAGCCAGCTCCTCCTTCAAGTCACTCATGGCGGAGCAAGTTTCCGCTGCCTCGATTTCAACCATCTCCTTGGATTCAGCAAGCTGCTTCCTCTCGGTTTCTAGAGATTCCAGCGCCGATTGAAGTCTGACCACTTCACTTCCAAGATCTGCTACAGATTCTTCTTTCTCACCGGCCATTCTCTTGGTTTCCTCCAGACGTTCTGAGAGTTGCCTCACTTCTTCTTCGGACTCTCTCAGCAAAGACTGGTCAGACGCTTGAGCGTCGCGCAATCCTGAGAGCAGTCGCTCCCTCTCGTTGATCACAAGTTCTGCTTCCCTCAGCTCTGCGCGGGCAGTGCTTCCTGCTATCTCCTTCGCTTCAACTGATTTTGACAGACACACCATCACCGCGGACATCACCGTGACATTTCTACCCAACTCCATAAATTTCTGCCTTGAAGAGTCCACCTCGGCCTGAAGAACCTCCATTGCCGCAGCAGCTTGTGTTCTCAGACGGTGGACTTCTTGCGGGGTCTCTGGTGCTTGGTCCGAAGACATTGCAAACGCTGTCTCACTCAGCACTCTAACTCTTCCCTCCGCGTCCTTCGCCAGCTCCTGAGCATGCTGCAATTGTTGTTTCAATTGTTCCACAGCTTTCCTTTTCTCGTTCGTCCTGGAATGCTGCATACTGTCCCGGCTAGATCTTGCTGAGAAAGGCATGTAACCGCAGGATATCTGCTCCATCTCCAACCAGGCTTTGTTCAGGGCTTGATCGCCCTCGGCAAGATAATCTACCAGCTCCGCAGTGGCACTCTGCCGATCCCTTCGCAGAGCTTCGATCTCGGAGTCCTTCACTCCCAACATGGACTCGTACTTCTCAATCACGTGCAAGTTCTCATCTTTTACATCACTGAGCATCATCCGCATACTATCTAGCTCACTTGTAAGCTTGGACACAGCTCCCTTCGCAGCTGCAAGCTCTTTGTCTGATAAATCAGCTTCGGCTCTCAAGTCCACAAGCTCTGCCTGCATGGAGGTGATGGCTAAGACAGTTTCGGATTCCGCCTGACACCGCGTAAGGTCCTTCTCAGACTCTTCTTCCTTGAGTTTCAGATTTTCTCTGCGGGTAACTTCAAGCTCCCGCTTCGCGTTCTCCAGCTTCTGCTCAAGAATCAGCCTCTCCGCCTCGTCCACCGCGCCTCCCTCCTCCAGATCAGCATACTCTCGTTCCAACTCACGGACCTCCTGCTCCTTCACTAATTCACGTTCTAGGCGATCGATCTTTCTCCTCAAGATCCGCTCCCTCTCTTCCCTTCTCTTCAGCTTCTCCAACGCCTTCGAGTGCTCGCCCTGCAAGGCATCGAACTCCCGGATCGAATACAGGTGTTGATTCTCCAAGGCTTCCATCACAACCTTGTCTTGATCCAACTGCTCGCTCAGACGTGTCGATTTCGGATCTGGAGAATACAACTGCAGCCTGGACACGGCATCGAAGTACGTAGTCTCTCTCACCTCGCCAGCAGCCTTCAAATTCGAGATCATCTCTTCGGCCTCTTGCAACTGCTCTGTTAGCCTCGCCACCTTCGCCTCGACTTCCCGCCCGAGGGATCTCTCCTCGTCAAGGACGGACGACGTCATCTCCAGCTCTTGGGATGTGGGTTTCTCCTCTCGTGCGCAATCGGGTGGGGGCAATCCCGCCATTTCAAACTGACCAAGCTTCTCCTCCAGCTCCTTCTTCTGGGCCCGTTCTTCGTCAAGGACCGCCTCAAGCGACTCCAGCTCCAACTGGAGTTGCATCACTTCTTCTGCATGCCGCATCTCGATTTCTTGGGCTTTCTGGAGCCGTTCGAATGAGCCATCTTCCGCTCGCACACTGTTCGGCGCACTCATCAACTGGCATGACTTGCGCTCCTCTTCCTTCGCCGAGAGCTTCTCAATCATCTGCTGGGCGTCATCTAGCTGAGTTCTCAGCTCGGTCTCCTTCATGCGAAATAGAACAGCCATTTCTTGGATATTCGTCAAGGACTGGCTCTGTTGCACGGCCATCTCCACCGTCTCCAATCTGATTTGCTTCACGGCGGCTGCATACTGGGGCACACAACAAAACGCCACGATCCCATATCAGTACGAGCCAGTGAGGTCCAAGCGCAAAATGACACCACACGCTTGTTGCTCAAAACATAGACGACGTCGAGCGGAAAACTTACCTGGGCGCCAACCAGAGCTGATTCTTTGCTTTGGAGTTTCTTCGTCAGAGCCCGCGCTGATTCGAACGCCTCTTTCGTCGCCTGCACCCCAAAAAGAAAAAAGAACTTACTGGTTGCGCGGACCCGACGGAATTGACAGACTCACGCCACCAAAACATGCACATCTCCAAGACAAAGGTTGAACTCTGCGCACCTCCAGCTCAGACTGCAGGTTTTGGGCCTCCAGTAACGAATCCTTCAACTGGAAATCCAGTTCCTCACGGACGCTCGCCTGCATCTTCGACTTCTCTGCACTCTGTAAAACGGTCCACACATGCGCCTCCATCAGTTAGCACCCGGCTGCCACTCCCGACCTCGCAGTTACCTGGTGTACAATCTAAAATCGACCACAGCAAGTGTACCTGTTCCAATTGGAGTTTGAGCTCGGCAATAAGCTCAAGATGTTTCAAATTCTCCAACTCAAGGACTTCCACGCTGGACGGCCCCGTGCTGTCCCCCTTCGCAGCCAGTTCCACCTTCAACTTTTCAACCAGTTCTTGAAGTTCGTCCACTTGCCTGGAAGGCGACAATGCAAGCGTCGATACTCAGGTACGAAAATACACGAACTCGCAAGAAACCAATGCACAACTCCCAACGCACTTTGCAGAATTACAGGCTCGATTCCAGATAACTCACCTTCCCATTTTTGAGTAACTCTCGAGGGAAGAACTTAAATTGCTCCGCAGCTCCTCCACTTCAGATCGATAGTTATCAGCCTGCAAAAACGCAAAACGCAAAACCTCAGAATGAAAAATTCCAATTCTGCGCTCGCGCACACCTGGCTCGACTGTTGGAGATCTGCACGGTACTATCAGAATAGCAATTGTTACCTCCAGTCGGAGAAGCTCATTCTCACGGGCTGCCGCCACGAGCTCTGGTGCCAGGGCCTTTTTCTGAAAACCAACAGAAACGAGTTAGTCGGCCTTCCCAACCTCTGACAGCATTCTGATATGACATTCCAGTCCAATATGGCAACGTCAGCGAGAAAGACACCTGAGGAGTCGTCAGAGGGACAAGGCCTTGATCCACCGCGATCTTCCCATCCAGCGCTTCCAGAAGCTGGTCTCGTAAAGTCGACATTTCCTCCAGCATCACATCTCTCTCTCCGCCTTCGCGAAATTCCTGCAGGCTGCACAAACCCGGGTTCCACATCCTTAAATTCCATGATTGCGGGCATGCACAATCCAGAAGCATAGGATCGTCGTCAAGAGTGCAAGTGGACCAGATACGACCGGCACTCGAACTGGTCGTACCTACGAATTTGGTCCAGCAGACGAATGTTCTCCATGGCGAACCTAGTCAGCTCAGGATTGCGATCCGCTTTCTCTCGCATCAGTTCAAGCTCCTCCGTCAACATCTTCTTCTCGTCGGCAAGATACGAATCTACAGAGAGCAATCCCTTCGACAGAGTCTCCAGTCTTCGAATCTTGTCTTCTCGAAATCGCAGGACCATCTTGCTGCTCTGCGTGTCTGCCTCCCGCTGATGCACCTGCACAGTGCTAGTGGCGTCAGCACGAGGAATTTCCCCTTCTAGAGCTCCCTCAAAACACAGGATGAGAGGCCAGACTCCCTACCAGGCGGCTGAGCTGTTCGATCTCCGCTGCCAAGCGCTTCGTCGTGGCATCAGCTGCCTGCTCACGCCTCAGCGCCCCAGCCACGACGGCCTCCATTTGTCGCAACTGCAACAACGGAAAAGGCTCAGTTTACTCGGACGGGCGTGCCCAGATGACTCGCAAGGCCACCGAGGTCCGCGGTAACTTCAAGGACAAACTGAGCAGTCTCACAGATTGAAATACCCTACCTTTCTGCTGGAAACTTGGGGGCTGCCAAAAAACTTGTGGGCGTCTCCCCACGAGTCAAACGACCCGCGCACTGGGTTGAAATCATCTTGTGACAGTGGGATTCTCGAAATGCTTTGGCGGCGGAGGCGGTCCAGTTCCTCCTGGATCACAAGGAATCGAATTTCAAACACCGATACGACTCATCGAGCGCCACAACCCTGAACGAAAGTAACCCACGACGTGAAACACTCGACTGGGAAAGAAAAATCGAGCACCTTCATCTGTTGAATCTGAGCGCGAAGTGCTTTCACGTCCCCGGATGCATCCTCATTGATCACGGCCTGTTCACGTCGCACATGTAAGTCAAAGCGCAAATTGTTCATGTTCAACCTCTCCAAGGACGCTTCTACAGTGCAGCTGTGTTAGTCAGAACAGGGAAAGAAGCGCACCGTATTGCGGATAAGTTTCGCTCGCTGGGCAAATTTCAGGGTACTCAAGGTTTCCAAAGCATTGCTGCCACCACATAAACGAGGATCAGGAGACAAAAACAGGGCTGGCCCTACGAGCGGACGAACGTTCACAAGAAGTCATCGACATACAGTGTCGTAGGTAAACTCAGAACCGGGGATAGAAAGGACGAACCAGCTGGAAGGGCTGACAGTAGCTATGATTGTAGTCTTCGAATTCCCTCCCAGTGAATCCTGCACAGGACCACAGGTACTCAACTTCCTCATCCGCTTGAACACGCCAATCCTTCCAGCTCAGATCACTTCACGACGCAGTGACCCAGGGAACCCCCGCATCAAAGGCCTCGAAATTGAGTCATGAATGCAACGACGAACCTGCGTGTGGCACATGGCTAGTGATATTTACCTGGAGAAGGAAGGTCAGCTTCGAGTCTCGATAAGGAACATGGCGTTGTTTGCCGTTTGCGACATCGACCAGAATCATAATGACCAACCTGCACAAGATCGTTGGCAATCAGATCATTCCTCCTCTCAAAACAGTGGTGCCACTGCTGACTCTCAAGTCACAAACTCGTCTCACACTGTCGAGCACGCAAACTCACCCGAGGGTAGACAGAGATTTGTTGATATTGGCAGCTTCTTTCAGCCGCTCGCCTTCGGCTCCAGAGCTCTTTTGCCTGAAACCGTGCAAGTTTCCGTTAGAACTTCAATGCCTTCAAGCACAGGTTACAGTTGCGCAAATTCAAAGCGCTTCGCCAACTTCCATGCCATGTTTGAGTTCCAAGATGCTTACCTCTCAGAACCTGCAAGGTCAACGAGATTCAGTCTTCCAAATCGGATATTAGTCATCGAGTCACGCTCCCATCGGCTTTCGATGATGCAAGTGAACACGCTATGAGAGCGGCTGGACTCTCTGTTCATGTTCGTGGCTGCCACTTTCCTGTTCGCAGATCCCTGCAACAGATAACGGTGGATCCCCGTGAGCACCTCTGGATAAACAAAAATAATCACAAATTCAACCGACGCTACCTCCGGGAAACAGTTCCAGGAAAAGAGGTGGTGGGAGCGACCTGGCTAAGCAACTGAATCACGTCTTGAACACTGTTCACCTCCACCTCGGTCAAATTATCCACGTACACCCCTTTTCGTACATCCTCTCGCATCTGCAGGATATCATCACAAGAATTCAACAACATGTAGCAGGAACGAAGAAACATCTCTTGCAAATCTCATAAGATCCGAGGTGAAGGTGCAGTACCTGCAAGTTGGTAGAGGTAGGCTCCAGCAAATCAGTTATTTGCTCGTTGTAGATTTCCAGGAAGGAACACTTGGTCAAAAATTTAAGGTTCTCGTCCTTGCGGCGTTCCTCCTCCTGCACAGTTCAACGAACACCGTCTCATCCCTGGTTCCTTCCTAATGCAACGGAGCTCCAGTGATCGCCACATCCACTGAATCCCCCGACGTCTCATACATTCGTAACACGTATGCGGTGACCCAGAGACTCATCATTCCACGGAACCACGAAGATGCGTACCAGCTGGATTCTCGAGAAAAGGTACTCGAACACGCGAGGAGTCATGCCCCGATTGTCACTTGGTCTGTCACCGAGATGCTCGATGTCCCCAAGCATGGTGTGGGTCTTACCGCTTCCAGTCTGCAGCAACCCCCCGCAATATCAGTCAACATCCAAAACTGCAGAAAAAAACCAAATGAATGCAGGGCACAGATGTGCCAGTGACCAGAAGCCTCCAAAGCCGATGCCAAATCCATAGCAAAATCGACACAGCTGCACGCTGAAATAAGCTCAACCTGGCCGTATGCAAACATGCAGCTGTTGTAGCCCGCCATGCAATTCTCCACCATTGGCAACCCAGCCACGCGGAATAGCTTCTCCTGAAAAAATGAAAACCAAGAATAGACCTACATCCGTCAGGGCAGTCCAAGGTCCCGTCATCCTAGCGTAACAACAAAACTGATCTCCCAAGCTCCACTCTCTCACAGACGACGACCGACGCCATTCACTTGCAAGGGACTGCGGAGAGGTACGCGTGTATGGCGAACCTGGGAGATAATTTCGCCAGCTACATGGTCAAAGGTATAGCGAGTTTCCGGAGGCCCCGTCCAAGTGAGGGTGTGGGGACTCTCTTGCCTCAGGCACTTGCTGAATCCTTGGGAGACCATTTCCGTGCTGCTGATGGGACGAGTTCTGATCAAGACCTGTAGACACCGAACTTCCGGTGAGACAAACGCAGGGACGAGTCGCACAGAGCAGACAACCATTGATTTTGAACCTAGGTCAAATTGATGTCCGAGAGAACAATGTTCAGGCGCACATTGAAGAGAGCAATACGCGACCGATGGAGATGGTTCCACGACTGGTGCACGGAGCAATACGCAAATGAACAGAAATGCCAGGCTTCTGAACTCATCCTCAGTCGTGACAACTCAAATTCCACTGCCGCTCACAGAACTTACGCAACAGGGAAGGAACTGGACATGGGGGACTTGAGCAACCGCAAGAAAATTTCAACGAATCCAGAAGACTCCCAACGCCGCGCTCACCTGGACGTTGTGGTCGAGCCAGAACGCGGGATCCTCTTCCAGGTTGAATTGTTGCTCGCTTGTTCCCTGTGAAACGTGTCGCCCGCCGCCAGGCAAGGGCACAAGCGCACGGGACGTCGACGAAACAGCTGCTCCAGCTCCTTGCGCTGCTCCGTACTTCAGAGTCCGCGTCACGCTCTTCGCAGGAGTGGCGGAGACGTTCTGATTGCAATTCGGACGAACGGACGATACGGGCTCAGAGTCCGCGCCGTGTTTCAGTGCGCGATCGTTCCTGTGCCCACGGGGAGTGTGAGAATTCGCATTCTCGGAAACCTGTTTCGCCACGCCCTGATGCTCCGGGAGACCCTTGCTCACAACACCTGCAGCAGCAAAAGCCATACCAACCGACGACACATCCGCCCCCGCCTCGACCGCGCTCACATCCTGCAGCCTCGAGGCAGGCTGACTCCTCGAGGGAGACTGGTGACGGCTGTGAGCTTTCTTGCTCTTCCCATTCCCTTGCCTCTCAGGGGTTCCTTCCCCGTTCTCGACGTGAGGGAACAGGCACTGCCCGCCCCTCTTCTTCCCCTTCGGCGTCGCGCCATCCAACTTGCCCTTCGGCGTCAGCGCATCGGCGCCATTCTCGTCGGAGTTGCGGCAGGCCTCCGAGATCGAGCTCAGCGGCTTCCGCGTCGGCGTCACATCCCCGGAGCTCACGCAATTGGCATCCATGTTTTCTTGACCAGGCTTCTTGGGAGAGCCCCGAACCACCGCGCTTCGCAGGGGCGACGCCCCTCTGCCCATCACACGGACACCAGCACTACACTACACCTCGCTACTCGCCCGATGGCGACCGTCACTCACCTTCCGAAAGCCTCACCTCCAGCAAGCCGTCTCTGCCAATCCTCGTCTTCATCGGCCGGATTCCGACAGCACGTCAACCCTCGCACCCTAACGAAACCGTCAATCCTGTTCTCCCACTCGGAATTCCTGCACACGATCCCCCTAACGCTCCCCTTGCTCAATTCAGTGCAGTGGCGAGCCCGCCTTCGGCCAGCTTCGCTTCGCTCCTTCCGTCACCGCCTGGTCCTCGATCGAGGACACAGCCACTGCTGCCAAGAATCTGACCACTAATACTGCCTACCGAACTACGCCTGCCTCTACGGGAGAGATCGCTCACACAAGGGGAGAATGGCGCCTCTTGAAGACCTAGCTAGAGCGAGCGCGACCAAGGCCGAGGCAGGCGGTGGCGAAGTCTGGCGTCAGCGGGAGCCGTTGCAAATTTGAACGCCCCGTTTCCGCGGCAGCCATATTCAAATTCTGGAAGGGGGGGACGTGCGGCACCAGATGTACTCTCTGCGTACAGTCCTCATTTCGTTTGTGTGTGCCAAAGCTTGGCTCTGAAGAATTGAAAGGGTTTCGTAGATGTTGGCATTGGTTTCGGAAATTCTTTGGCATGTCTGTCAATGTTTGCACGGTGTTGGAGATCTCCTTTTAGGCATACACTTCCAAAATTGGCGAGCAGAACATTAGTTTATTTCGGAATAGGATGGAAGCTTAAATGGAAGCGTGGACTTAATGGTGACATGTATTGTGCTTCTGATTTTTATACTATGATAATCAATATTTTATACTATTATAAATTAGAAGTCGTGACCCCATATGGAGCGATTCTATGAGTTGGAGGGCAGGAATATTGGGGGACAACCACGGGGTAGTTCATTGTTAGCTTGTGGAATTGGGAAGAAGAGAAGAATCCAACACAATTGGAAAACATCATTGGAAAAATCTGAAAAAATCTATAGAATTTCTATTTTGAGTAAAAAAAATAGAGAAAAAATCGGACTTCATACTTGAAAAATAGATTCAAAATGAAAATTAAAGGAAAATAACTAGTAAAACTCAAAAAATCTCCCAAACATTATATAGCATCGCTAAGGATGTAGACCTTCTCATATGTGGTGCCTTCAAGCACTTGGTGTGATATGGAATATGAAGTAGCGCCTATTAGCACTCCAAGTTTAATGTAGTCTGTGAAAGTGCTAAGATAATGGGGCCATTTGAGATAATGAAGATTGTAGAAGAAGTGGGATCCATGTAGACAAATCCTATGGAGGAGTAGGGTAGAGACCTTTGTACCTCCAAAGGACCAAGTGTCTATTCAACCAATGCACAAAGTAAGTTCCTACAAAGTCAATTTGGATGAGATGCATTTAGATGTTTTTTTGGGCCTCCGGGAGACCGCGAGTTATAATGTTGTGATAACCAGGAAATGTAATTGTTGTAGTGACACCACAACATTCCTATGTGGCCAAGAGGCTGCCAACTCATTTCTCAAAAAAAAAATCAACTTTTTTTTGCATTTATTCTCACAACCAACTGTTCCTTCATTGCAAGGGGGAACAATGAAGGAAACAAGCTTGAAACAGTCTCCCAGAGGCCTGAAAAAACATCTCATGGTTATGAAATTTAGACACAAGGTGTACACATGTACTTCCTTAGCGGGGATGTAATATTTTTTTGATCAAGTGCTCAAATCAAAAGTTATCCTGCGTTGAACTTTTCAGGCAACTTCATCAAAATCATGTAATTTTGAAATTTGGCAAATATGTAATTGACATGATACAAGATGCAAATGTCAATTGAGATAACCATGTATAAGGTAGCAACATCCATAAGTGTCACTGTACCCATAACCACCACCTCTAAAATCTTGAAAAATCCTAGGAAGTAAATAGATGTGACTACAAGAATGTACTACATCTAAATATCAAATCTTAGTGTTGGTATTAGGTGCATTTGAAGTGGGCTCTTTAAAAATTCACAACTTATACTCACAGTGTCCAAAAAATACATTTGAAAGTGCAGTGAAATTCTTTTTCTCTTGCTAGTAGGGTCCAATAATTTGTTGCATGTCTATCAATAGACATGATGTCCAAAACCCTTAAATTGACGGTTATGAATGTTGCTACCTTAGTATAAAGATCTTAGAAGAAAAAAAATCTTCTAACTTCAAGCATAATAATCTTTCAATCTATATGGTAAAAAAGTTTGACATTTTATCCACACATTTCCATAATAGTTTAGTACTAATTTATATGGTTGAATTTTGAAAAATAAACTTTTCTTTTCATTTTTTCCTCATTGTCCTAGAATATGGCAATTCTTCACAATTTTTGCTTCAAATGTGCCTTGGTCCTTTAGGAGTTTAGATACTAGAGGAAGTTACATCATACCAATTTTATTATTCTCATTCTCAAAAAGATAATTTTTTTCCATTGAGTTTTATTCCAAAAGGCTAATCAGCATAAATTAATCAATTATGACTCATGATAATTTATACATTAATTATGGTAGATATCCAATAGGTTTTGGCTAGCATTTTAAAAGAAGACACATTCAATGATATAGACATTCATATTCATGCTTGTTGAATCATAGTTGCTTACAATTCCTAGTTTTTAGGACTTTGAACACATCAATGTCAAAAATTTTGGCACTCAAAATCACGACAATTTAATGAAATTGACAATATGGGACTCAATAAGTGGGTTGTTTTATTTTCTAAGGATATTATATTAAAAGAGATATCACCACAAAAGTATTTTTACCCTAAGACATCTAGCTTATGACCATAGAGTTGGAGGTCAATTTTATCAATCTATATGCTTACATTAAGCAAATGCATATGAAGAAAAAAAATTATTTTCATTTTTCAGAGATGAAAATATGTGTCTTCTTTACTTCACAAAATATGAAATCATCTCAAAAAATCTGAAAGTTTCACCACATGTGTATATTATAGTCAAAAATACCATAGTGTAAACACAATTTCCGTGTCATTCTATAATTATTTAGAACTCTTACTATAGACATTGGAAATAGTTTACTTGCAAAATTCAAATTGCAACAAAACATAAAATTCTAGGAATTTTTCAAAATTCAAATTGTAGTAGAAACTACAATAGATGAATTTCATTTCATTAGTTGGACTCAAATACAAAAAGTATCATTTTTATTGAGAAATTTGAGATCTCTACTATTGTCAATAGACAATCAATGCTTATTCAATTTGGTTGTTACAGAGAGAGATCGTCGCTTATTGACACTAGAGATGGCGAGATGTGGAAACAAACACTAGCAAGATTGCAAATCAATTACCCACCATGAAAAGTCAACAAAAAAAAAATTGGATGAAAAAACTCTTTGAATTTCCAATTTCCATCCAACTCATTTGCTTATCACTTGAATGCCATGAATTGGCATTTGCAATGTTCTTAGGTTAAGCAAGAGACTAGTGCACTAGACATGGATTCTCATTTAATTCAAAAAGTCATGTCTAATTATTTGGTTACTCATAAGAGCATTAAGGTATGTGACCTAGGGCCCCATTTGTGCAAGATAGGATGACCTATTTTCATAAATAAGGGGATTATGATGTTGACCGAGGCCTTCATTATTGCGTGTCAAATAACACACTAACACCTAATGAAGTTGCTTAGACTAATTTTTAGTTCACTAGAAGAAAACCAGAAGAAACTGCATATTACTTCACAGAAACTGTATGTACACAACAAAAAAGTATCATCCGGATTTTGTTGAGGTCTCCCTTTGTAACACAAAATTTTGCACTCTAATACAAAATTATGCGTTTTACTTGTCAAAAATTTGCATTTTACTTGTCAAATTCTATGTTGAACCGTTGGAATGCAGAATTCTGTATTACAAAGGGAGAACTCAACAAAATCCAGATGATACTTTTCTGTTGAGTACAACGCAATTTCTGTGAAGTAAAATGCAGTTTCTTCTAGTTTTCTTCTAGTGGTTTTGCACTTTTTAAGAATAGATTTGCTTACGAAGAACAAGTTAGATTGTAATCTAAACTTCCTAATTTTTTACTAATTTCAAACTTGATGAAAAATTAGCAAAAAATAGTGCAATCTTCATTATTTTTATTCTTTGACTAAAGAAAATTATCCCTCCCATCATTGCTCAATCGGACATATGCTAAAATGCTTAACATTGTTAAAAATAGGTCATATACTTTAGAGTGAATATAAAATTCAATGAAACCTTGCAAGACATTCCTTACCCTAATTTCAATTTAAGGTAGGAGGCTCTTAAAGCGACCTTAAAGAGCTGATTGCATTTTTAAAGAATCTAAATTCCTTGGAACAATTTTCAGTAAATTTTGGTAGGAAGAAAAATGGAATTGGCATCTAATCCAAGTTGTTTCATATTTTTGGACCTTTGTGGAATTAGTTACAAATTTTTGAAGTTGAAACACAGTGATTTCTAAAAGCGACCCCCTCTTGAAATGTACACTGTTGGTACCTTAAAGAAAGTAGAATATACTCTGTGTTAGAGGTCGCTTTTAGAGCCACCTATCTTATGACAATTTTGTAACACCAAACACATTATGAGCAATCGTGAACCAAGAATCATCAAACCATGTCTCCCCATGAAAAATCCCTAAAATCCAAGATCCGCAACAAAATCCCTACAATGCACGTCCACAATGAATGCATCCAGGAGGACAAGGCTCCATTGGAAATTGAAATTCTCACCTAACTTATACTCTCGTAACAAGTGTCAGGAGAGCAACGATTAAATTCCACAACAAGAACATTTGATCACACAGGCTTCACAATCCTGAAGAGCTAAATGAACCCCTAAGGGCTCTGATGTCAAGTTTTGGGACGATGAACAAATTGAAACTGGCTGTGCGGAAGGCACAGCTAGAGTCTTTTTGTTGCCCGTGTGATCGAGGCCAAATTTGGACTAAATTTGATGTATTTGGTTACAATCTCCAGTCCTTGCTACTAGGATTGATAGTCTCATTTGCTGAAACAAGAAGGGTCCCTTCTTTGTTCCTTCCTTTAGTGTTCTTTGTTTCTTTTTGTTTTGCTCTTATCTCTTCATTGTCTAGCCTCTTTTGGCTTGGCTGCTTTGTACTGTGGTTCTTTTCTAATGCAATGGCTCGTTCCATTTGTTAAAACCATTAGATGAGATTTCGGGGTCCTAGAGGGCCGTTTCAGGGTCGTTCCCGGTATTGTTCCTCCGACAGTGAAAGAATGCCGCTATCAGATTTTCTTTTTTTGAAAGAAAAAAAAAAAAAAAAAATTAGTCTTCAATTGCAAAAAAAAGAGATTTTTCTTTTTAAATTTTAAATTTTTTTTTGTAATGACGTGGCAGTCTCCATGCCATGTCAGACAGCTGCCGTGCTATGCTAGGAACACCATTTCAGCAATTTCAGCACTTGGGAACTCACGGCCCTCTACAGGAGGTGAATCCCATCTAATCCAAAAAAACAAAAAAACAAAAAGATTGAAACTAACATTTCTTTCTCATTATTGCTTGGATGAAAGTCATTTTAATTTAAGGAGATACTTTATCAAGTTGTTGTCCTATCTAATGGTTGGATTTGGTGGTACTAAAGTACATATTTTTTTAAAATTACAAATGTGGAAGTATGTCAAGTAGTTGACCAAGCCAAAATTGCATTGACTGTAGTTCAAACTGGATTTGCAAAAATGAGGTCATAGATTTAAGGAGCAAAAAAATTTCAAAAAATCACAATGTCAAGAGAACCTCATTTCAAATCCATTCCAACAAATAGTACTCAAAAAATGATTATATTTGGCTTGTAATTGAATTGAGAAGGAATTTTGAAATTTCATTTTCAAAATTTATAAAAAAAAAATATTGGTGACAGCATTGGTGAATCTAACCATATGGATGGAATCTACAATTCAAAGTCTACAACTTTTATTTGTATCTCACTTCCAAAATATTCTTCAGAATAGCACTTTATAATGATTTTTCTGAAATCTTCAATTTTGGAGAAGACTATGGACGTTTAGGGGTTAAGTGACAATGACAATGAGTTCATTGACATTTGTCAAGATATATTTGCCAAGGCACAACTGATGGTTGCTGGAGTTTACACTAGAGCTGGTAAATATTTAAATAGCCAAACATAACTAATTAGGTCAAAATTGATACAAACATGGTTGAAGATCATGGGCCTTGGAGAAGCCTTGAGCAATATTGAACAATGTGAGGTTTGCAAGCTTCAATCCTCCCAAGTGGACGCAATTGCAGTCAGCTTCAAGGACAACAATACTAACAACGTCAATACCAATTACCCCAAATCCCAATGTAACCCTAAAAGTCTATCTGAACTTGAAATGTATGATTAAAACAAAAAAAGCATATTGTATGATTGAAGAAGCAATCCAAGTGTATGAATAATAGCTGGATTTGTAACACATCCAAGTTTTTTTAAGTGAAGCTGATTGTTCTATTGTGGCTATGATTGCTCTTGCTGCTTTGTCTTGGCCAACAGAGGGAATTAATTGAACCATACTTCACTGATTCTATTGCATCTCAGCCTTTGTGTGATAAAAAGAATAAGGTAACAGGCTCTGAAATCGTGCAGGCTCTAAAACTGTCCACATCCTCAAATGTACACTATGTGTAATGTTTCTCTTTCATAGATTTCAACAATGTACAAAAAATGTACATTTTAGGAGGTGGGAAATTTTAGAGCCCTATGCCATTTCAACTTCAAAAAATTTATAACTAATTCCACAAAGCTTCAAAAAATATAAAATGACTTGGGTTAGATGCCAATTCCACTTGTCTTTTAAGAAAAATTTACTGAAAATTATTTCAAGAAGCTTCACCTCCCCCAAATTCGATTTCAGCTCTTAGGTGGGCGATTTCTGGACCTGTTACCTTAGCTCTGTTTTTTAGCCTTCATTAGTTATGGCCAACATGACAATTTCATCTATACATAGGGAACTCAACTACGGGGAAAAAATGATTTATGCAAAAATTGACTGGATTTGCAATCATAGATTGGTTTTCAAAATCTCTTAGTTGGATTTTTCATCTATTGGTATTCTAATCACTGAGCCTAGTCACCTACTTCAATATTGAAACTAATTATAATACAATATTTCGTACCCAATGGAAGGAGGCAATTACTGCTTCTTTTGGGTGCATTGGCATTGTCACCTACTTCACCGCTAAGACACACTAACAATGTGTCACAAGGTCTACTTACGGCCTTACTTGGCAAGCTCTTTTCAAGCTTCGAGATTGACAGAGACTAGCCTCTCCATTGTAGGTATGTAGTATCATGCAAGAAAAAGGGTTCTAGGATCAATACAAACTATAGGCTAATGATTGAAGTGTAGGATCTTTGTCATTCAACTTTTACTACCACAATCTGGTAATCTAAAGGGAATTAAAACTCTTGATACTAATAAACATAAATCTCTACTTTGGAGCAATGAGAAGATTTGACAATAGAGCTACTCCAAGCACAAGTGGTTGCAATAACAAGATACACATTGTATTGTCTTTCATGATCCACATTTGGGATTTATATATTAAGATTCCTAAATTATGCATTGCTAGATAAAAATAAGCTGTGAGAGAAAATTCCTAATGCATTAAAGCGAGACAAGCAAGGTTGAACAAACGCATTCAGACACGCACATTCAAAACATAATGAATACTAACAATTAATACTAACAAATACTCTTCGATAAGTGATTTCAACAAGTCACAAGCAAGGTTGTGTCATATTCAAGTTCAGCCAACAAGTAGGAGCATTCAATTTGCTATCCATGTCATAGAAAAAATATAATGTCTCATATGATTAAGGGAACCCTAAGTTCAATTTAATCCATTGATGCTTCAAGCATCAACAACAATTCTTCCTAAATCACTTGACATAATCTACATTTGATCTTGGCCAGAACAATTGCCAATACAATAATATATATGACAAGGTGTAACCTAATCAAAGTATACATTACTAATAGACAACCACACTCACAAGCTAAGCCTTGGAATAGAACACAATTTTTTCCACTATGGGGAGAGATGGCCCTTTTACAAGTGAATTTTGGATATCCAACTAATGGAATTACATTCTTCACGTGGTTAAGCTCCAGGCTGTCAAGCTTGCAAGCCAAAGCTAGTTTGTGGTGCAAACTTGTTCAATAGTCCATGTTGAAATCATTAATGTCTAGTGGAGAGATAGGGTCATCATTCACTAAGAAAATCAAAGCCCCTAAGGGACTTGAGAAGTAATACGTTAGATTTGGAGGAGGATCCGATCAAAGTCAAGTTGAGAATGAGGTGCTTGAAAGCCCGCCATGCCTTGGAAGTCAATTCCAATAGCTGGACAACATCTTTTACTCCCAATTTCAGATACCAAGGAAAATAATGTTACAGATGTTTTGCACGTTGTGCACCATGGATGTCTCCACCTAGCAAGCTTGTAGCACTAGCAATTGTAACTAGGTCTACACCTAAAATCATCCAATAAGCATTGTAATGACAAAGTTTTTGCGTTTTGGACATATGGAAGTTCAAAACCTTGGATGATAGAGTAAATAGTATTGCCTGTGAAGTTTCAGCAATAAGTTTATATTGAACTTCAACATCAAATAGGCACAAATTAGTATTAGAGAATGGTTTGCTGAGGGCAGATTCCGCCCTGTAAGCAGCCATAGGGCAAGCCTAACAAGGTAAGCCTTGTGATCGTGCACAAGACAGAATTTGCCCTCAGTGAACCGTTCCTTGGCATTAAAATTACTAGGAGTGTATTCTGATTGGCCAAAATTGACCCTAGAATTCAGAATTTGCATACAAGACTAATTATGCATTCTAAGACCAATTCTACAAATGGAATGTGCCTTACCAAAGGGAAGATTATGCTCCTAGTGATTTTAATGTCTAGATAGGAGACATAGCTTGCATTCTAAGGTGATCAGTTGGAAGAAATCAATCTTGTCCATGCCCTAATAAGGTTTTAGGGTTTGGTGCAATATGAAAGGTGAGACTAATAATAATATTTCACACTATTTTCCTCAAAAAAATTTGTTGTTGGACAGCAAGCCCTGTCCCTTCCCTTTTGTTGCAGAATCCAGAATCCAGTATCATCAGCTCTTGTTTACATCTAATTCTTGATCGCACAATCATAACACAAAATTCATTGGTAAAAATGCGCCGCTTCCGTCTTGATTGGCAACAAGGGTTGCAACTCGTAGAAAAATTAAAGAGCATGTTTCACAATTAATTGCGGTGCACAAACAAATGAAGTTGAAATCAGCGGGTTTTTTGTGGACATGTGTTCCTGTGTTGGCTTCACTGCAGAGGCCAATTTTTGGAGGGATGAAGCCAGAGAGGTCAGATTTCTGACATTTGAGCGAAATTTCGCCCAAAAAAAAAACCCTGGTTGAAATTGGATGAGTCAAAGGGGCAATAGTGCAACATGAATGGATACACAAGGAGAGGGTTCAGATAAGGGATAAGGATTTCATGCACAAAGAGTTGTAGAAGTCTCACCTTGTAACATACTACTACATTCCTCCAATAGAAACCCCAATCAGACACTAGGACAACAAAAGCAAAGGATTTGAAGCATTGAAGTAAAGTGAAGGATTTGAAGCAAAACAAAGGATTTAAAGCCAAGTAAGGGATTAAAAGCAAATGGAGTTGAAATCGGTTGACACTAGGATGTAGACAAATGGACAAAGAGACAAATGCAACATGAATGGACAAGACAAAGGTTGAGAAAAAGGGACAAGGATGCAATGCGAATGAAGGAATGGGTTGAGACAGGGGGATAAGGACAAAAAGTGAATGGACAGGAGGTAGGTTGACATGTAGGGTTTATATGAAAACATTTAGTAACCCACTAACCTTCAATATGGTTTCCATCCAAAAAGTACTTTGAAGAAGATATTCTAGTGGTTTACATTAATTAATCGAATTGACCTATCTCTTTAAGAATTATTTGTCTCGACTTTTAATTTGAAAAAAATAAAATTTGGTATGGTGGTAAAGCTATTTTATTTTAATTAATTTAAATATAACAAAATATAAAATTATTATGGTGATTTAAAAATTTTCATTATCCAAATTGAATAATTTCAAATTTAGAAATTTAGAAATTTAAAAGTCTGGAAACTAGAAATTTAGGATTTTTTTTGTTATAACTTACAAATTGGATTTTTTTGGAGATTTTGAGAATTTAAAATTTATAGATTGTAAATCTTCAACATTATAATTTTTTAAATGATCCAAATTGTCAACAATGAGAGAAGTAGAGCCTCAATGTAGCAACAATATTAACCCTTCTACATATGCAAGACACACTTTTGTACTTAAATTGTGGTGTTATCACAATTGCAATGATTTTTGATATTAATAATAGCTTAGTTTAATGTAAAATTGAATATTTAACTAAAAATTTATATTTCATTTTACTCCCTAAGGATTTAATAAAAGAGCCCAAGTTGGGTATTTTGAGAACTTGCATTGGATAGGTTCTATTGACATCTTTATTTAAAAAAATTTACATGAATTTTTTTAGAATGAATGCCAATTACCCTAATTTATATGTGTACCTTTGTTTCACATCATTTTGATAAATATTACAACAATATTAAATTTTTAAAATTTAAATGTGAAAGCAAGCAACTCAAATCATATTCTAAAAAATAAATTATTTATTTATTTGATTGTTCAAATTGATATAAACTCAAAAACATTAGGACCATTCAATGTTGAGTAATGAAATGAAAGTTATGTAGAGTTTTATTTTATGGACAATGAAGTGAGAAATACATATAAAATCACTTTTAAAACTCAATCCTAAAATTTTCTAAATAAAAAAAACATAGTATACTTGTTGCTTACTAGAACATTTGCACAAGTAGGGTTTTTTTATTTTTAATTTCCTATCAAAGTTATTAGTGATTTAGATTTTTCTTTCATCAAGTATCAAATTCTATTTCATAATTATTTTAAATATGAATATCAAGTTTTTGATCAAGTTTTTTTTTCATATATTCACAAACATTTTCCAATATATTGACAATCTCCTAAAAAAAAAAAAAAACCCTTCTCAATATAGCAACTATATTAACCCTTCTATATATGCAAGACATTCACTTGTGTATTTTTGTGGTGTTATCACATTTATAATGATTCTTGATATTAATAATAGCTTAGTCTAATGTAAAATTAGATAATTTGCTATGGGCCCTAAAGAAACCTAGAGTAGTATTGAGCAATGTGAGGATTACTAGGTTCAATCTTGCAAAACTTAAAGCATTTGTAGTCGGTCTCAAGTACAACAATACAATGCTAATATGGTAGATGGCTCTTATTCAGTCCTTCTTCTTCAAACTATCCCATGGGTGGTTTTAAAAGCAATAGTCAGTGGATGTGACTTAGATTGTTTATAATGTTAGAGC
Source organism: Rhytidiadelphus loreus (assembly GCA_947034895.1). Classification (NCBI taxonomy): domain Eukaryota; kingdom Viridiplantae; phylum Streptophyta; class Bryopsida; order Hypnales; family Hylocomiaceae; genus Rhytidiadelphus; species Rhytidiadelphus loreus. The sequence goes on along the minus strand of OX344765.1, from coordinate 8,525,309 downwards.
ATTAATGAGATTTGTTCATACTTCTTTAATGGATGGAATAAGAGCCGGGGAGGGTTTGTTTCAAAGTTAAGGTGTGTCCACTTAATTTTTCTAAATGGGAATTGATTGCCCAATTGCCTTTTTACACATGTTAAAAGAATGTAGTGTTTGTTTGAATTTAGTAAAGGTCACATTTGGGAACCTTGTGTATTACTTTTTGAATGCCTCATTACTTGTTTTGGGTCTAGCCATATCTTTTTCCAAATTGTGCATGTGTGGGTTTTGCAAGGCCTAGGATCAAGAATAGGTGCCTACTACATAATTCTTTGAAAATTCATAAGTAATTCATAAATGATCCAAAACCACTTGTGTTAGATTTTGCATCAATTTTTCTTTAAGTGAAAATATTTTCAGGCATTTTAAAAAACCATCAAAAAGGCCCAACAACCTTTAAAGTGACGGTTTATGAGCACACTACCTTACCATATTAGAAGGGATTTATGTATTTTGGGAGACTGTGAGTTCCCAGACCGTAGGAACTCCGGGAACGTTGATTTGACATGGCTAGGTGACTGCCACGTCATGTATAACTAATTAATGTATTTTTTATAAAATAAAATGTAAAATTTTAATATATATTTAAGGTTTCTAATATTTCATCGATGGAATGGAAAAATTGAAACCTATCTTTGGAGATTTATGTAAGGATATTTCTATCTCTCCTGGGACCAATTTAGCCAAACATGGCCACATGTATTAGATTTTAGGTTTTCTGGATAAGTTCCCTACGAGCTTATTTTTTTCCACTACTTTGTGGTTCTAACCTATGTACAAGTGGGTTTTGCGGGTATTCTAAAGGTAAAAGTTTATTTATGACTAAAGGCTATACTGGCATGTGACATGCCTATTTTGGTTCTACACTCTTTGAGGGGCTTTTTGTATAATATTATGACTTAAATTGCAATAATTTGAAAAGAAAAAGAAAACTATGAGTCCCAAGTGATGAATTGGGAGCTCACACTTGTATGTTTTTCATACTAAGAAAATGCTTAGATCCTCTTTTGGATCCTTGTATTTTCTTTGGAAGGCTACATCTTTGACCCCAAAACGGTAGGGGTTCCAATTCAACTCTTGCCATTGATATTGCAAAAGCATAATATACAAAAACACAACTGATTTTACACACTAAAGATTGGAAATATGCCAAGTGAAAATAAAAATCCCGGCAATTTGCCTAAAAGAATTGCAGGATTTAAACCGGAAAAAAGGCACTTTGGGCAAGCTTCTGAGTGAAAAAAAACAAAATTGAACCTTCTTCAAAAAGGTCGGAAATGCACCAATTTTTTTTATAGAACTTCCCAGACTGTATTTGAGAAGTGATATGATGGATTTAGGATTTAAGATTGAGAGGATGATGAGATGATCCAATGGAATTCAAGTAGAAAATTCAAGTACTTGAGAGGCGCCATGCCTTACACATCAATTCAAATACTATATCTGGATGTCTTCTTTCACTCCTAATTTTAGATACCAAGAAAAATACCAAAAAAATTGCTAATGTTTTTGCACAATTTGCACCATGGATGGCACCACCTAGCAGCCTTGCAACTCTAGCAAATGTAACTAGGTCTTCATCTAAAATCATCCAATGAGTATTGGAATGATGGAGCTTTTCGTGTAACTTTGAACATATGAATTGTAAAACCTTGGATGATTGAGTAATTGTTATTGCCTGTGAAGTTTCAGTAATAAGTTCATATTGAACTTTAACATCAAATGGATATAGATTAGTCTAATAGGAAGACACAACCTCCATTTTAAGGTGACTATATGGAAGAAATCAATCTTGTCTTTGCCCTGATGAAGTTTCAAGCGCTGGTGCAATGTAAACTCAAGGTGAGATATACAATGTTATTTTACGCAATTTTCCTCAGAAATTGTTGTTGTTGTTGGAATGTTGCCATCTAGAAATGTTGCCATTTGAAATTCACAATGGGGGCATCGAGGAGGAAAAAGTTTAGAAAATTGACATTCTAACTTGGTCAAATAACAGAGAGAGGCAAATAACTCATGCACTCATGCTTCAAATCAAAGAAGTTAGAGCAATGTTTGCTGAGTGAGAATGATCTCTCTTTGCCATTCGTGTGTTGTAGTTGCGAGTCTTAGGGACAACTTCTAGTTGCTAGTGTTCTAGACTACAACTGACGCAATCAACAATCAAAGCATAAGTAATTAGAGGTGAAATTGATCAAAGGTACTTTGCCATCATGTCATTGCAATTGCCACTTTGCATGATGTTTTTTTCTCATTTATAAAGGTATTTAAATTTTATTTCCATGTGTAGTAGCTCTAGGAGATAGTAGATGACAAAAAATTGTTGACATGTGTATAACTTGGAATGTTCAAAGGAGTTTAGGGAAGCGAGAGACAAAGACAAGGGCAACACCAAAGAAAAAAGCATCATTTCATAAGGTAATTCTAGTGCTTAATTCTTGATTTGAATTCATGGTATAGTTAAAGACTAGTAGAAATGATGAATTGTTGCCATCTTGTATCACTATAAGAAATCTGCATTTTTTTGGTTGTTAGCAACAACCACGCATATTTTTAAAAATATGAGTGCAAAGATGGGATTGTAGCCATGGAAGGTAGAATTGAGTTGGTTGTTTCAAAAAACATTTGGATGTCACTTGTGAAATGAGTTGATGTCCTATGCGACAATGATGTCTTAGAAGACATTAAAAAAACATAGTTGCATATTGTAAAACATCCTAGAAAATATAGAAATACCATGTTGCCAAGGGATTTTGGTTTAACTTCAGATAAATTTAAGAAAGTTACTATGAATTGAGATAAAACCCTGACTAAATGTAAAACATAGTGGAAGGTCAGTTACGTGACAAAAAAAAATTAAATTTAAAAAGTGCCAACTGATGTGGCATTTGATTGACATGGCATCTAACAAGGATGAGGTGGCATTCCACTTCAGCACATTTTAACACCATTTGAAAATTTTAACAATATATTTTTAGACATCAACTGAGACATCCAAATTTTTTTTGTGATATCAATTGAGACGTCACCTAAGATGTCCAAATCTTTTTGGCAACATCAACTTTGATAATTTTGTATAATTCTAAAAATTTCCATATCCCATATGGTTTGTTGTGCCTCCTACCACCGCACTTTTATAAATAGTATGTCTTTTCATGTCAATTTCCACACAATAATTAACTTTCAAGTCATGTGATTTAAATATCAAATATGGTGTACTATGTATGGCATATTGTGTATTTTGTACAATGTATGATGTATGTCAAAGTTGATGTTACAAAATGTTTGGATGTCAAAGCTGACATCTCAAAAGATGTCTCAAAAGACATCTGAATTGATGTCACTAAAAACAATATCAAAATTCTTGTTGACGTCTAAGTTGACATTGCTCAAAACAATATTAAGTTTTTTAGGCAATGTAGTGTCACATGTGACGTCAACTACCACATCATCTCCGGGTTGGGTTAAAAAAATTCCATGTCGCATTGCCTGCCCACGTGGTGCTTACGCGGAGGTGATATGGCTACCTCATGGCACATTTTGGTACTTTCTGTTCAAACATCACAACAAAAACATGGCGAATTTTCTCAAATTTTCACATGTTTTTGCCTTGTCATTTCAAACAAATTTTGTTGAACATCAATGGATTCAATGGTAACATATTTGACATTAAAAAAAACTTATCACCACACATTTTTTGACAAGTCCAAAAAAATAGGGGTTTCTTATAGTGTATTTATCATATAATTTAATGTTCTTTTTTTATTATGTGCAGTTTGTTATGGGCTAAAAAGTTTTGATGTTGAATCCCAACAATGTGAAGCAAGTGGTAGCATTGGGCGTCATTAGTGGCATTGGAGGGATTCACAGAAACAACTTTGTGACAATTCCAAACTTGTTTTACAAAGTAGATGTAAAAGAAGCCATTTGGCCACGTGTACAATTGATGTTTCCAAACCAAAATGCAGAATAGACAAAGGTGAAGGATGTTGTGGGTTCAAATGCAATTTGGGATGGCAAGTACTTCAAAATTGCTACTTAAAGACAACATTTCATACTAAATGGACGACATGTTTCAAGTCTCATGTATCTCTTCATATTAATGAGATTTGATTTTTGTTTAGTCTTCAAAGGGGGGAATTTTGATGGATGCATGTTCATGGGTATGAAGATAGTCTTGGTAGAGGATTGTCTCAATGCCATTCATTATTAAGGTAAACCTACCTATGACAAGCAGAATGAGTGGTTTCTACTATTGCCAGTAGCAAAAATATTTAGATTTTTTTCCATACAAAGACGAATGTGAAAAATGAAGGAGGAAATTGAAATTTTATTTTTTGGACAAAGTATAGATTTTTTATGAATTCTTGAAGTGTGCTGCCCACTTGGTCCAAAAGAGTCTCTAGACTACCTCAAATTAACAAAAAAGTACTTTTACAATGGCCATCTTACTACCTAAAGTAGTCACAACATTTTTTTAAATAACTACAAGATTACCTAATATGGTCATGACATGAAGGAATAAAAAAATAACTTTTTATGACGAGTTTACACGAGAAAGATGTAAGTGTCCTATGACAATCACTAAAAACTCCATGACCATCTCTCAACTGTCCGAAGGCATTGATTATGGTCACAAATTAACCTAATGTAGTCCTAACTCCATTTCTAATTTTTTTTTTGTCATGGGTTGATATAAAACTCTGATGAGTAGTTCCCTAGGTGCCTATCATGGGTAATTTTTTTGTCATAGGTAGGTTTACCTCAGTACTGTGTGGTAGTGGCATTGGTGAGTTCCATTTTCATTTAAATTAAATAAGAACTACACATCATATCATTCATACTCTAAATTTTGTTGTCATCAAATTACTTTTGTTATTATTTTGCCAATCATTTTTTGTAATGAATGTCATATGTGACTAGAAAATATTGGTTCTATCATTTGGCTTAGTTGTGGTTCAGTCATATATTGGTAGTGAGCTTCTTTCTCATTGCTTTAGTCATAGTTTTCATAGTCATTGTCTAGCCATAAAAATTATAAATGACTCCTATACGGTTGGAAAATTTGGTTTCATTCCTGATGTTGTACTAAATCACTTTACAACAATTGATATATCATTGCAATAGTCATACACTAGTCATATATTGTGTAGTAGTAGCCATGAAGTGACAGAGTTAAAAATATTTGACTAACAAAATATAATAAAGTAACATAAAAATAGCCTATCACAAATAGACACAACAACATTTTAGGGACCCAATCAAGTAGGCAACTAAACCATATGAATGACTTAAAAAATGACCAAAAATGACTTGACAATGACTAGACAATGACTTTTGCGTATGCTATATCAATTTTTTTTCACTTGAACATTGTCATAGTTTAATTTTCTTCTAGATTGCATTTTAATTTGATTCATTAGAGTCACTTTTGCAAATGGATTGCCATATCAAGTAAATGTATTGTGCCATCGTGATGAACACGTCACTACATTCATGTTAAGCCTAGTCAACTTCAAAGGTTGATGAACTTCCACATCATTTGCTAGATGAAAAACAACTCATTACAAATAAATGACTACATTTTGTAAATGACTTGTCCAAAATGACTTAAAACCTAAAATCAAGATTCAATCATAATTTAGTCATAAGTGTCCTAAATGACTGGGTTGCAATCATTAACGCCAAATGAATCATTTATAGCACTTTTCTACTAGTGTAGAAGCCTCACTTTACAACATATTAGTACATTTCTCCAATAGGAAACCCCAAGCATACACTAGGACAACAAAAGCCTATGTTCTTGTAATGATTATAATGAATAAATTATTAAATTTAGAAAATTCAAGATTATACTTTTAAATTTCTAATTTGTTACATTTGAAATGATTTAATTAGAATAATGAAATTTTATCAATCACCATAATTATTTTATATTTCATTTTATTTTAAGTTAATTAAATTGAAATAGCCTTTATTACTATACTAATTTTTATTGTTTCTTCATAAGTCAAGACAAATAATTCATAAAAGAATGGGTCAATTTGATTAATTAATGCAATCCACTAAATAAACTCTTCAAACTTAAGTACCTTTTGGACATCAACTGTACTTGTCATAAATGTTCGCATGTGAACTATGCTTGTCATGTCCTCGTCCTATTCCTCCTTCAACCCATTCCTTCTTCATTCACATTGTATGCTTGACACCTTTTTGCAACCTTCTCCTTGTCCATTCTTGTAGAGTCTTTGTTTCCCTTTCCTTGACTCTTTGCGTTATTGTCGCCTTGTCCATTTGCTTCAGTTTTGCTATCCCAATGTTCAAAGTACTATATTTGGACTCTCTTGTCTTACATAGATAATAAACATTGACAATGTAGCGAGTTAGAACTCTTCCAATTCTTCACTAACTTCAAGCAAAAGTGTGTTTATACTAGAAGAGCTTCAAATGTCCTTTGTTGTGTAGAACAATTATAGTTGTGATTGTGATTACACTTAAATTGTGGTGTTATCACATTTGCAATTATTCTTGATATTAATAATAGATTATTTTAATATAAAATTGAATATTTTTCTAAAAAATTATATTTCATTTTAGCCCTTAAAGGATTAATTATAAAAGAAACTAAGTTAATGTTTCTAATATCTATGTACTCTATGAGAGTCCAAATAGAAGACTTTGAATAGTGAATTTTGTTGATCCTATGAAGTTCAAGTGACTCTAATGAATCAAATTAAAATGCAACCTAGAAGAAAATTAAACTATAACATTAAGTGAAAAAAATCTATATGAATCACACACAAACTTGAAATTTGAATTCATTGTGAATAAACTTATTCTTTAAGATAGCAAGGCATGGACAATACACATATGGGAAATGTAATGTAGTAGTTACGAATAGGCTTACCAAAAGTAAAAAAGGTATTGGCATAATGAAGGTTTTAAAAGTGTCCCTTTTTTGTAATATTTACTATTAGTATATTCAAGAATCCAATACTCACTTTTGTTTTCCTAAATCCTTTCAAATCAAAAATTGTTTAGCACCTCCTTCATTAATAATTGAATCATGAACAAGTATTGCATCAATGTAACTAGTTGTATCACATCCAAGAATACACAATAACAAGGATTTTAATTTTGAATTCTAAAATAACATCACAAGAGCATATGAGTCACTTCTCACCTATAGAAAGTTGACCAATGATTCTCTCCTTGTCTGTTGGCGATATTTTACTATGTAGAACAATCTAACCCTCTGGTTTCCTTGTTTCATGCACAAGGAGTTATAGAAGCCTCACCGTGTAACGTACCCTTACATTATTCCAATTGAAAAAACAAAGTTGACATTAGGATAGCAAAAGCAAAGCGAAGGATTCCAAACAAGTGGAGTTGAAATGAGTTGAGATAAGGGACGTAGGTGCATCGCAAATGGATATGGGAGCAATTGTAATGCAAACAGTTAGACAAAGAGAGGTTTGAAGTAAGAGGAGAAGGATTTCATGGACAATGAGTTTAGTACTAGAAGAAAATTGTGTCGCAATCAATATATGCTATCTGACATTTTTGTAAATTACGTTGATTGCAATGCAATTTTCAAAAAATTGCATTGCAATCAACGCAATTTACAAAAATGTTAGATAGCTTGTATTGATTGCAACACAATTTTCTTCTAGTGTAATTGCCTCACCATACACTATTGCATTGCTCCTATAGGAAACTCCAAGCCGACACTAGGACAACAAGAACAAAGCAGAGGATTTGAAACATTGAAACAAAGTGAGGGATTCAAAGCAAATGGAGTTGAAATTGCTTAACACTACGCTAGAGACAAAGATCCTACGCAAATGGACAAAAATACATTAGGATAGCAAAACCGAAGCGAACATTAGGATAGCAAAACCCAAGCAAACATTAGGATAGCAAAACTGAAGCGACGCATTGAAAACAAATGGAATTATGGAAATCGGTTGAACCAAAGGAACATGGATGCATCGCAAATGGACAAAGTGAAAATAATGCAAAGAGTCAAGGAGAGGGAAACAAAGATCCTAAGCAAATGGACGAAGAGACAACAATGCAATGTGAATGGACAAGAAGAAGGTTGCAAGAAGGAGTAAAGCATGCAATGTGAATGAAGAAGGAATGGGTTGAGACAACAAGACAAAGAGAGAAAGTGAATGGATATGACAAGTACAGTTCACATGCACTAGTAGAAAACTGTATTATAGTCAACAAAATCTAAATGACATTTTTGTTGACTACAATATAGTTTTTAGAATTTCACATCGACTTACATGCAAAGTTTTGACAAAAAATGTCTACTAGCTTGTATTGACTGCAACACAATTTTCTTCTAATGTAGAAGCCTCACCTTGTGATACACTACTACATTACTCCTATAGGAAACTCCAAGTGGACACTAGGATAACAAGAACAAAGCAAACGATTTAAAGCATTGAAGCAAAGAATTTGAAGCAAAGCGAGGGATTCAAAGTAAATGGAGTTGAAATTGGTTGACACTTAGCTAGTGACAAAGATCTTATGCAGATATACAAAGAGACAACAATGCAACGTGAATGGAAAAATTTGAAGCAAAGCGAGGGATTCAAAGCAAATGGAGTTGAAATTGGTTGACACTAGGCTAGTGACAAAGATCCTACGCAAATGTACAAAGAGACAACAATGCAACATGAATGGAAGAATTTGAAGCAAAGCGAGGGATTCAAAGCAAATGGAGTTGAAATTGGTTGACACTAGGCTAGTGACAAAGATCCTATGTAAATGTATAAAGAGACAACAATGCAATGTGAATGGACAAGAAGAAGATTGTGACACTAGTAGAAAATTGTATTACAGTCAACAAAATCTAGATGACATTTTCATTGACTGAAATACATAAATTCGCATTGATTGCAATGTAAATTTTTGAAAACTGTGTTGCAGTCAATGAAAATGTCATCTAAATTTTGTTGATTGTAACACAATTTTCTACTAGTAAGAGTTGTGCTACATAGCAAAATACATTTGAAGCTCTAACTTTTAGTATAAATACACTTTTAATGAAGTTAGTGAAGCACTAGAAGTATTTTAAGTCTGTCACTACATTGTTAATGTTTATTATCTATATAAGCCAAGTATTGATGTTTATTATCTATGTAAGCCAAGTATTGATGTTTATTATCTATGTAAGCCAAGAGAGTCCAAATAGAGTGATTCAAACATTGGGATAGCAAAACCAAAGCTATGGATTCAAAACAAATGGACATGAAACCAATGGAGACAAGAGGACAAAGATGGAAAAAGTTGTAGGAACCTCACCTTACTTAAGTTGTTGGTGCTACTCTAGTATGGGAAACAATCAAACCCTCCGGTTTCTTTGTTTTCAAACAAAATGATTCCTAGAAGCCTTGCCGTATTACGTACCCCTAAACTATTCTAATAGATACCCCCAAGCAAACATTAGGATAGCAAAACCAAAGTGACGGATTGAAAACAAATGGAATGGAAATTGGTTGAGCCAAAGGGACATGGATGCATTGCAAAGGTTGCAAAAAGGAAGAAGGTTGTAAGAGGGGAGAAGGTTGCGAGAGGGGGTCAATCATACAATGCAAATGAAGAAGTAATGGGTTGAAGAAGGAATGGAACAAGGACATGACAAGTACGGTTCCTCTCCAAAATGTTCTTTGAAGAGTTTAATCTAGTGAATTGCATTACTTAATCAAATTGACCCATTCCTTTATGAATGATTTGTCTTGACTTTAATTTGAAATCAATGAAATTTGGTATAATAATAAAGACTATTTCATTTTAATTAATTTAAAATATGATAAAAATATATAATTATTATGGTGATTAATAAAATTTCATTATTCTAATTGAATAATCTCAAATGTAAAAAATTAGAAATTTAAATGTACAATCTTGAACTTCCTAGATTTAATCATTTATTCATTATAATTTTACAAATTCTTGTTTTTTTAAATTGAAATTTTTTAGAATTGGGGATTTCAAAATTTATTGATTTTAAATATTCAAAATTATAATTTATTAGTGGATTAAAATTGTCAACAATGAGAGAAGTAGAACTTCAATGTACCAACAATTGTAGTAACCCTTCTATATATGCAACTATGTAAGAGATGCACTTTTGTACTTGAATTGTGGTGTTATCACATTTGCAATGATTCTTAATATTAATGATAGTTTAGTCTAATGTAAAATTAAATAGTTTGCTAAAAAATTATATTTCATTTTACTTCTAAACGACTAATAAAAAAGCCCAAGTTGGATATTTTGAAAACTTGTGGACACTCTATTGACATCTTTATTTTGAAATTTTTGTATGAAATCTCTTAGAAGGAGTGCCAATCACACTAATTTATATGTGTCTCTTTGTTTCACATCATTTTGATAAATATTACAAAAGCTATGGGTTTTTTAAATTTCAATGTGAAAGCAAACAACTAAATCATATTCTAAAAAAAGTCTTATTTATTTGATTTGATTGTTCAAATTGATATTGACACGAAAACATTAGAACCATTCAATGTTGAGCAACAAAATGAAAGTTATGTAAAGTTTTATTTTGTGAACAATGAAGTGAGATGTATATATAAAGGACTTTAGGACTCAATTTTGATTAAACTTTTTTTCATATATTGACAAATCATTTTCCATTATATTGACAATCTATTCTAAATAAACACCAACCCTTCACAATAAGAATACCAATCAACTTAATTTGTTAAAAAATACCCTTGCTCTTTTAAATTACATAAGTAAAAATATGATTACAATTACATGGATGGATATGAAAATAGATATGGATACAATCATACAAATACAAATGTGGATATGAATGCATATTTGTAATTCCATATTGTTTTCAAATGAGGGTTACAAAAATTCATATATAGAAATTATAGATATGACATATTGTAGAAATGAAATGAAATGATTAAATTTTGACTACTAGCCTAAATTTGACAGATGACTTCTATAGAATATTTTTCTATAGATCATATGAAAGCATTATCTTATAAATATTTTAGATGTTTCTAGAGAAATTAAATTGTAATATGAAATACAAGTAGATGCCAAAGGATTAGAAATGTTAAGCCTACTATTGAGTGGTCAAAATTTTAATTTTAGCAATAAAACACCAAAAATTTAAAGAATTCATTTGTATAATTTTTTTATGAATACATCTACAAGATCCTATAGGTGATCGATTGAGATTATATTCTTTTATACTTGGAAAAGAAATTACAGCTTTTCACAATTTTGGCCATTTTCTAAGTCTACAATGCTAACAAAATTAAAGAGTAATATGTAGAAAAAATTGGGCAAATGTCAACTTAAATATTTAATGCTTTGTAGAAAATGGATAGACCAATGGTTTTGTACAATATGTGATAGAAATTGGGGTTTCAAAAATAGCCCAAGGGAGATACTTATTGTGGAATAAATATCCTAGCTATGTGTGAATATTTATTAATTTAATTGGAGATATAAAATAAAATTTATATTTAAAAAAAATCCTAACTAATGACTCTCTACACAAAAGTTTTAAGAACTATTTCTAACTACTTCACTTCAAAAGTAATCCATAGTTTACATTTTTTCATTAAAATGGACAAATGTTATAGTTTTTTTCACCTAGTTTACAAGATTTTTGTACATCACCTTCCTTTAAAAAAATGGTTGACTTATGGAGAGTAAAGAAGAGATGTATTTAAGAATCCAACTCAACACATGGATAAAAAATATTGTTGATTATTTTCTATTTAAAAAATACAAAGAAGATCCACCATTAAGATTAGAAGATTGTAATTTACATTTTGCACAAGTATATGAAAGATCATATTAAGTGCCATTGTCAAAGTACCTCTATATGTTGATTACTATGGACATATTTGTGTTTGTCTCATTGGAAGGATTGGTGTTGAAAGGTCAATAGAAGGAACTTACATTAACCTCTAAATGCCTCGGCAACCAAATATGGTCGATCTAAAATTTCAGGCTCATTTTGTAGCGGGTAGTTCAATTCGTTTGACCGGTTTAAAAAAAAATTCGGGCAGTTTTTAGGGTTAACAATTGAAAACTTTCATTTTTCACTGAAAAGGTACATATTTGATTGTTGAGAGGTCTCCAAAGCCATATATGTCCATTAGTGGAAGAGTAAAGCTTGCTAATTTTACTTCATTTTCCAACTTTGAGCAATTTCATTTGATTTGAGATCTAAAAACTTGTATTTATATGTTTACTTTGAAAATGGTCCCAATGGAAAGAGTAAAGTGTTTTCATGTTTCACCATTGAAAATTTAAGCAAAAAAGTGTTGATTTGGAGTTATTTTTTATTTATACTTATAAAAGAAAATTGCATCTCAACAATTGCAAGGTGGATGGTGTAATGAGTTTAATAGCTTTTCAAGTGATATTAAGTTTTTTGAAAGGGTATTGTAGTGTGTTAACACAATTTTTAGTTGTTTATGTCACCTCCAACTCCAAAAAGCTTTTATGTGCAAATTTCTGAAACATTGTGGAGAGAGACAACATATTAAAAATAAAAAACGTACATTTCTCTTATTATAATCTCACAACTCTTATGCAATTTTGCACTCAAAATTGGTGTGCATATTAATAAGCAAGCTCTTTAAACATCCATACGGTTAGATTTTGAAAAAGAAATCATTTTGCTTCAATGGAGATAACTATAAGCCCATGTTTTTTTTCACAGGAAAAACACACTTGGAAAGGCTTAGGCACTTACAGTAGGGGTTAAGTGTGGTATAAAAATCATTTGCGAACAATTGACAGTCAAAGTTCTTGAGAAGTTCTTGAGAGTTGGAGGCACTATATGGGATGATACTAGTGTGTGAGCATTGAAATGCAAGCATGTGAGCTTTTCATAGCATATGTATAAGTAAATATCCAACAACCGTTGAAGGTGTACATATCATAATCTCAAGTCTAATATAATTAATTCAGGTATCTATAACATAGTTATATTAGAATCATAGAAGGTTGTATAATATAAACACGCATGATTGTCTAAATGAATGCATGTAGTCTAAATGAATGCATGTAGTCTAAATGAATGCATGTAGGTGTATAATCTTTCAGGCTCATGGACTCACAATTATAGGCTCACATAATAGCAATCTTTGTACTATCTTGTTATGAAGAATACTAGCTAAACCATTCAAAATTTAGAAAATCTTGTTGGTCTAATAAGTCCCCAATAAATGAATTTGTCCAAGCTATGGTATAACTTATAAGACTATGAAAAACCTACATGCATTCATTTAGACAATCAATTTTTTTGAGACTTATATACATCCTTCAAATTGAATTTCTATTATATTCTATTCCTCTATATAGCAGAGGCTACCTTGAAGCTACTATATGACATTTTTTTAAATAATCATTTGAGGTGGAGTTCTCTTAAAACTACAAAGACTTTGAATGTGAGCTCTCAATGGTGTTTTCCGCACCAATGTACCATATCCTTTATAATAATGTTGTATGTCTTTTTCAATTGTATCTCTATAAATCTCCCTAATTCCTACATAGTTTATGTCCAATTGTGATTGTGCAACTTTATGACCTATAGAAAAGTCTAGTTGAAAAATGAATATAATTCTAGTAATTTTTGTCAAAATAAAATATGGCTTGAAAAGAATCTTGAAGTATGATCTTCAATTTAATAAATTTTTCTTTTCATCCCATTCCTACATGAATTGATTCATAACCTTGTAAGAAAATCAAGAAACACCAAGTGACCCTATTAATCTCGTCACTAAATTATTAAATTTTTTTATTTCCAATATACTTCTATGAACCTCATTCAATTCACGTAGGTTCTACAATAAACTTTTGAAAACATTTGTAATCCATCCATTAAATGTCTACTCATTTAATCCTTTAAGATGACAAATCATATTTTTTATTTGTTGAAAATTATTGTATATCTTTGTATAAATATATTTATTTTGTAAATTCATCAAATTGGTCCAATAAAAAATTTGTATTTTTTCGGATTGCAATATTACTTTCAAAGTGATAGATTACTAGGATGAAACACTCATTAAAAGCACTATGTTTATTATCTAGAATACAGAAATTGGAGTGCTTAATTCATTAGAAGATTTTTTAGGCCTCTAGAAGTTCATGAGCTCCTCACAAGGCTCCCTAGAATTCCCAGACTGTGGAAACTTGGCCACAATAGCAATATGACATAATTTGACATGGTGGAGAGATTGCCACATCAAATAATATTAATTGATTTTTAAATATTTTGAATAAAAAAGTTTCTATTTGACTTTTGTTTTTTTAATATGTTATTTGAATTACTTATTTTTTTATAACATTGTGCTAGCGTTGCAGTGGTTTGTAAATGTAGAAACAACATGGAAACAATATCTCTGAGGTCCCAAATTTCTCCTAGTGAGGGTTTTATAGGATGATAGGGGGAGCCCCTATTATCCAAAGATATCCTTCTCTACTTTCTAAGACTACATAATTTGCATTGTCTTGTATTGACCAATCAAATAGTGGAATGAATCAATTCATTGTAATCATCTGTGTTCAAAAATTGAGATGGAACCACATCATCTAACTTGATGAGTCATGCAATTGAAGACAAGACAATTTTGTAAGCATTTTAAAGTTTGATGGACTTTGAAAAACTTGTAATTGTGATTTTGACTAAGTAGAAAAAACTTCATGGAGTTTGGAGAACTTCACAATGTGACTTTCTATGCCATTGACATGATCGAAGTGTTTTTTAGAGTTGGGCAAAGGAAGGACCTAGTGCCCTTCAATGATGACTCCTTTTAATATTAACCCTATGAGGATGTTGAGGTTAGAAATTGGTTGATGGATGACTTTCAAGATTAATGTAGAAATAGAAAATGCACCTATTTGTGCAAAATTGAATTATTTTTGGCAAAGTACCTTTAGTTGGTGATAGGTATTACAATCCTTTTTAGGCTAGCCCGCAAAGTAACGTTTGTAGGGATCAAAAACACCCTTTGAATGATTGAAAATTGAACTAGTGGTTGGATGAAAAGCCTTTTTCATCCATTTTTTGTCCTATTTGAGGATTTTTTTTTACTTATTGACAAAGAGCTTAATAAATATGTCATTGAGTTACATTTGAATTAAAGTGTTGAATAGGTGAAAAAAATGGTGGCCAAAATGATAGAGGTTGGACCTTAGGTACAGTATAAGAAGCCATTCAATTTTTTGACTAGGGCAATCCCTTTTATTTTTGTTTGTGAAAATTATTTTTTAAAAGTTCCTTATGAAGTGAATAGTGCGGGAATGACAATTGGATTGTCACTTTTGCTACCTAAGTCAAGGAAAAAGTGCCTAGCTATAGAAAGCATGGCTAAATTTTGAGATTTCTAACACGACTTTCTTTGTTGAAGTTGGAAGGGCTATTTAAAAATATGATCATTGCTGTGACATTCATGTTTGCACATGAACGAAATTGTTATCAATCAATTCAAGTAGCTATCCCAAAGTTGTCCACTAAGGTATTTTACAATCAATTTGATGTACAATAACAAATTTACTACCATTTTGCCAAATTCATATCCTCCCTTATTACCAACCCTTTTACCTTCCATTTCTAGCTACAATAACAGAGAATGCAAAAGATTTCAACACCCATGGCCATGAAATAGATGTCATCACTTTGCTCACGGCCATAGGTTCATCCATTTGAGTTAAGAGTACAAAGCGAGGTAGAGATATTAAGAGCATTGCACAATGGAAGTGATATGGAAATGATATTAGAGTACCAATACCAAGGTAGGAGGTCCTAAAATGGAGTGGACTCTAGAATGGACCACCTCCTTAAATGTACACTATTTGCACATATTTATTTTTCATAGCTTTTAACAATGTACATATATTGTTCGTTTTAGGGGGTGGGCCATTTTAGAGCCCTCTCCATCATTTCAACTTCAAAATTTTATAACTAATTTCACAAAAGCTACAAAAAATATGCAACGACTTTGAATTATATGCCAATTCCACTTGTCTTTCAAAGAAAATTTACTGAAATATTTTTCAAGATGTTTCACCTCCACAAAATTCAGTTCCAGCCCTTAGATGGTCCATTTAGAGTTATGCACTGACGAACTGATTTTGAGAGTACTGCACTGAGGAAGTGATATTAAAGAATGTCATGTTAGAGGAGGGGATACTAAAGAGGATTTTCCCTGGTAAGCTCCGCAGTCCGCACTTTCTCAATCCCTGATCTTTCCATTCTCCATGCGTGCCTTGAATCACATGAGCTTGAAATTTGGAGCTCATTTCATAATTGGGGTTTCATGTCATGGAGCCTGGTTTAGTTTCCTGTCATGGAGCCGAGCATGTGACTGAAATTTGCACATTATGTGTGTCAAATCGATGTGCTTTCTATGTGAAGACGATTTCTTATGTTTTTTAGTTTTAGTATTTTCCTTGTGAAGGACTTGGGATTGTGATATTAGGACGTGCCTTTGAATCTTATCGGCCTGAGAAATTTCGAGTTCATTTCGTAATTAGGTTTTGTCTCACCGACCTGTCATGGAACCCAGCACGCGACTGAAATTTGCACCCTGTGTCAAATCGATGCGCTTTCTGTGTGAAGATGATTTCTTATCGTTTTCTTTTTCGTTTTCGTTTTTTCCTTGTGACGGAGCTGGGATTGTACTGCCAGGGCGGGGAATTGGGATACGATTTCGTGGGGGAGGGATGAGGATGGGTGGAGGCTTGTACAGAATGCCTTCATCTTCATCACCTGAATGCCGACAATCAAAACTTACTACGATTTGATACATTGTGTAAAACGTAAGCTTTCTTTTGCCTGTGACCACAGGTGATTCTTTATACCTGAAAGAAGGAAGAAGGAAGAATTCCAATTGGACTTCATGTTGATTCTTGTTGGTTCCAATAGTTTTGTGTAGGTCATATGGGAACTTTCTATTGTCCAATTTCAATTGCGATTGAGCATCACCAGACGATGTTCATGGATTCTGCTGATTTAAAATACAGTCATGTCTGAATCATATTTTTTGCAGTCTGAATGGATCATCTTAGAACCACGAAGGCCTGGTTCTTTAGGGTTTAGGGTTCAATTAGTTTGTGACTGGTTTAGTTAGGAATATTGGGAGTGGCACTTGTATTTGTCTGGAACCATCCTTCAAGGGTGTGCTTGGAACTTATACATGCCGGCACATGACCTGAGATTATCTCCATATCAGCTATTCGCAACTGAAACATGTTCGCAGCATCTGAAGGTTTCTCACTTGGCAAGTACGGTGGTGTGATCTTTCTGCAGGTGCAAGGATCCCAATGAAAACTGGTTGTGTTTGAGCTGTCAAGAGGTTTACTGTGGTCGTTACATCAATGGACGCTTGCACATTCCAAAGACGCCAGTCATCCTCTAGCTGCGGGGTTCCGGTACTTTCTCATTCTAACTCCAGTTTTGGCAAGTGTTTTATGGGTAGGCGTTGCTTGGAAATTCATCTCAAAGGACCAAGGGAGAGGGATAAAATTGTGCGCGACTTGAAGCATTTTAACGTGTGCAGGAGTGTGCTTTGGGGACTTTTGCAAAGAGCTGTGGAGAGATCTTAGGGTACAAGAATCAATTCTGTTGAGATCAGATTTTTGTCTTGTGTGTACAAACTTTATATGCTATTTGAACTTTGTCTACCGCTATAAGTGACACTTGAAAACTCCGTTTTAGTCAATGATCAATGCTCATAGATATTCAAACAAGTATGCATGAAGTGTATGAATAGATGAGTTCTGGCCGATAACTGGGTTAAGTTTATGTGGAATCAGATCCTGTACGGTTTTCGTGATCCTCTACCCTCTAGCTCTTAAACTAAAAGATGTGGTGTTTTGGTTGTCTTTTGAGACAAGATGTGTTGGTTGAACTGCAGGGACTTGTCGGTGTGGTGTTTTGAATGTGAACACTATCTGGATGCTCAGGTTATTGTGCAACTAAGATCTATTTTCGAATCTCTTCATCTTATGAAATTTGGAGGGGCTGCACCCTCGCGGACTGAGTTGAAAAGTGTCGATCCTGTAGTTTTAGAACTTTCATGACGAAATATTATTCGCTGTAGTAGTATGTTTTTATTGGTATGTTTGGTTGGATGAAGCTGTGATTCTTAGAGCCCCTTGGGCACAGGGAATAAGTGCAGAGTTTCCTTCCTGGACCTTCTTAAAATCTTTTACGCTTTCTTTTTTAAGAAAGCAGAAAAGCCATATCTTTTGAAGGGTTTGGAAGCTCATAGAAGACCTCGGCCTATGATATGTTCGTCCTAAAGCGTCCACTTGAAATAGAATTCCAATGCGAGTTAGAAATGCATTTTCTGGACACCATATGGAAAACGGCTACATTTTATGCAAGAATCTGTGTTTCATTTGCGTAAGGGTTGCAATTTTGTGAGTAAGTAAGAATCAGCCATAAGTACAAACTGAAGCTCTTGCCCTTCCTTCAAGTCATTGCCGCGCACAAATCGACTCCATTCTCGTCAAGTACACCTTGACGAGATTTCGTGGCCTGCGTGACAATTTATCACATAATTTCTATACTTTTCATGGATACCTTGGAGTTAGACAGAATCGTGAACGCGCTCACTATGGATCCTTATGAAGTGCGCTGGAAATTCCTTCGTGTATCATGGAAATGACTGATTCAAATCGAAGTTTGAAATTGATATTTCACAGTATTTCCCTCAGAAATCGTTGCTGCTCTGTTCTCGGAAAGCAAGACCTCTTCCGCGCCAGAATCCAGAATCCTGAATCCAGCATCATCACCTCTTGTTTACATCCAATTCTCGATCGCACAATCATGACACAAAATTCATTGCTAAAAATGCTCCGCTTCCGTCATAGGTACCCTTGATTGGCAACAAGGTGTTGCAATTGACCGGATAAAAACTGAACAGCAGGTCTCACAATCGCGGTGCACAAGCATCGACTATACTCATACGAAACATCTGTAAATATTTAGCCCATGACAACCTGCTTACCATGATGAAACTCTCCCCGGTCCCTGGTTCCACTAGAATGCTGCCATCTGAAATTCAAAATGCACGAGGACAATCCAGGTCGGTAAACCTCAGAAATTCACATTCTAACTTGCTCACACAACAAAAGACGAGAAAGAGGAAAATAACTCATGCACTCATGCTTCAAATCAAGGAAGTTAGAGCGATGTTCAGTGAGTGAGAATGATCTCTCTCTGCCATTTGCCTGCTGCGATTGGTTGCTGCTGCTGCGAGTTCCAGGCACAACTTCTAGTTGTTGGTGTTTGAAACCCGAACTGACGCAATAAACAGTCAAAACATAATTAATTAGGAGTGAAATTGGTAATCTTGAGCATGGGCTCAGCCTCACAAGGCAACATTTGGACTAACAATAAAAAAGGGATGTCAACAAAGCTTCTGAGTTCACCTAATCCACAGTCCCCATATTCCTCACCAACGCTAAGTACGAATATGGGAACATCGGGATAGAAAAATTGTTTGTTTGAACGGTGCAGAAACGACATCCGAATTTAACCAAAAATGGGGAAGAAACTAAGAAGGTCCTCTTCCGGTCTTCAGGAGCGAGTTCGAAGTAGTTGTTCAACTCAGGTGCCAAGTGTCTGTGGAGTTCGGAACCCACTCTGACAGGTGGAAATTTTTCTGACCATAAAGTAAGAATCAGCCATAAGTGAAAACTGAAGCACTTGGCCTTCCTTCAAGTCATTCTCGCGCACAAATCGGGTCCATTCACGAGGAGTAAAGTACACCTTGACGAGACTTCGCGGCCTGCGATGACAACCTATCACATAATTTCGAGAATTTTCACGTATGCCTTGGAGTTTGACAGAATCGTGAATGCGCTCGCCGTGGGTCCTTATAAAGTGCGCTGGAAATTCCTGCATGTATTGAGAAAAAGGCAGATTCAAATGGAAGTTTGAAATTTCAAACTTAGTGAATGGAAAATTGTAAGATTGAAAGGTAATGTGAATCATTCCTTTGGAGTCATTTCGAAATAGAGCCAGGTTGCTATATATAGCAGAGATGAAACTCACAAATTGGCCTGGCTTCAAGACCGCAGTAGGCTTTCCGATGTTAAAGGCCACCAATCGTTTGGAGAAGCGAGGCACGCGGGGATTTCCGGGCTGCTGGAATGATTGCAGGTAATCCCTGGTGAAGACCTCATTGGGCTCATCCTGCTGCTGCACAGGAGCAGCGCGACGGAATCGACTGTAGGTCTGTTCTTCTGCTTCTTCTGAGTCAGAGTCAGAGGAATCATCTTCTTCATCATCTTCTGAGTCCGACTGTTCTCCCTTGTCTGGAAAATATGGAGATCTCAGGGGTCCACGAAACAGATGAACTTCAAACTCGGACCTTGCATCCTCCCGGAGAACAAAAACCACATAATCTCCCGTCTTGAGACGATTGTCAGCAGCAAAAGCAGACCACCCACCCACAATCTGCACGTTTGGTGTCGCAGGCACGCCGACTCGCACAAGCCACCACTTGGAGGATCTTCCAGTAGATGTCCGGACTCGAAGGGTAACCAGTGTCCCAAACTTGTCACCGTTCTCTTCCACAAACTGTTTAGGCAGTGACTACATACAAGAAACAAAAAAGGAGCACCCAAGGAATTCACTGTTAGCACCACAAAATTACAAACGGAAATGAGAAGTGCAGCTATTTAACAGGGATTAATTATGATTGACATCAACTTACCAATTTCGGAGTTTGTTTGACTCTGGGCTGCTGAAGGGCTGTCCTTGGGAGGGCCTTCACAAAGTGGATGCTTCCGGATCTCTGCATCTCCGCAAGAACATCAGGCATGTTGTCCAAGTGCTGGCGACGATTTGGAGTCGTCAACATCGGCTCTGTCTCTCGGCTCATCTTTGCAGAAGTGATGGCAGTGTGTAAATCACAGTGAGTCACAACTAGAGCTGTGCTACACGTCAAAAGCTCTTTTAGGATAAATACACTAATTTTTGGTAAAGTTAGTGATAAATCAGAAGAGTTTTAACTCTGTCACTAAATTGTTAATGTTTATTATCTATGTAAGCCAAGATAGAGTCTAAATAGAGTACTTCAAACATTGGGATAGCAAAACCAAAACTACGGATTCAAAACAAATGGACTTGAAATCAATGGAGACAAGGCACAAGGCTAGGGACAAAGATGGAACACCAGTGGACAAACCTCACTTTGCTTTAGTTGTTGGCGCCACTCCACTAAGCGGAACAATCGAACCCTCCGGTTTCTTTGTTTAAAAACAAAATGATTTGTTGAAGCCTCGCCGTATCATGTACCCCTAAACTATTCCAATAGAAACCCCCAAGCGGACATTAGGGTAGCAAAACCGAAGGGAAGGATTGAAAACGAATGGAATTTAAACTGGTGGAGCCAAAGGGATGCGCATGCATCACAAGGGTTGCGAGAGGGGAGAAGGTTGTGAGAGCGGAGAAGGTCGCAAGAACGGACAAGGTCGCGAAAGGGGAAGAAGGTCGTGAGACGGGAGAAGGCATACAATGCAAATGAAAAAGGAATTATGGTTGAAGAAGGACAAGGACAAGGACATGAAAAGTACGGTTGGTCTCCAAAATGTTCTTTGAAGAGTTTATTTCATTGGATTGCATTATTTAATCAAATTGACCCATTCCTTTATGAATTATTTGTCTTGAAATATGAGGAAACAACAAAATTTGGTATAGTAATAAAGCCTATTTCATTTTATTTACCTTAAAATATAATAAAATATAAAACTATTATGGTGATTAATAAAATTTCATTATTCTAATTGAATCATTTCAAATGTAATAAATTTGAAATTTAAATGTGCAATCTTGAACTTTCTAAATTTAATCATTTATTTATTATAATTTTACAAATTCAAGTTTTTTAACCCCTAAAGCCTTTCCAAGTGTGTTTTGACTATGAAAAAAGAGCATGGGCTTTTAGTTATCCCCATTGAAGAAAATTGATTTTTTTTCAAAATCTAACCGTATGGATGTTTAAAGAACTATCTTATTAGTATGCACACCAATTTTGAGTGCAAAATTGCTTAAGAATTGTGAGATTATAACAAGAAAAATGTATATTTTCTATTTTTAGTATATTGCCCCTCCCTACAATGTTTTAGAAATTTGCACATAAATTTTGGGGGGGATTGGAGGTAATATGAACAATTACAAATTGTGTTAGCACACTAAAATGTACTCTCAAAAAACTTAATATTGCTTGAAAAGCTATTAAACTCATTACACAATCCACCTTTCAATTGTTAAGATGCAATTTTTTTTACAAGTATAAATCACAAATAACTCCAAATCAACACTTGCTTGTTTAAATTTTCAATGGTGAAAATCATGAAAACACTTTACTCATTCCATTGGAACCATCTTCAAAGCAAATAGATAAATACAAGTTTTTAGATCTCAAATCAAGTGAAATTGCTCAAAGTTGGAAAATGAAGTAAAATTAGCAAGCTTTATTCTTCCACTAATGGACATGTATGACTTTGAAGACCTTTCAACAATCAAATATGTACTTTTTTCAGTGAAAAATGAAAACAAATTTTAGAAAGGTCAAACGAATTTAATTGTCCACTCCAAAATGAGCTTGAAATTTCAAAATCAACCATATTTGACTGCCTAGGCATTTAGAGGTTAAATTGGAATTCTTTGAAGTTTGGGAGATTTTAAAATTTATAGATTTTAAAATTTATAGAATTTAAAATCTATAAATTTTTAAATTTATAGATTTTAAATATTCAAAATCATAATTTATTAGTTGATTAGAATTGTCAACAATAAGAGAAAGACTAATAAAAACATCAATGTACCAACAATTATAGTAATCCTTCTATATATGCAATTATGCAAGAGATGCACTTTTGTACTTAAATTGTGGTGTTATCACATTTGCAATGATTCTTAATATTAATGGTAGCTTAGTCTAATGTAAAATTAAATATTTTGCTAAAAAATTGTATTTCATTGTAACCCCTAAACAAGTGAACTAATAAAAAAGTCCAAGTTGGACTTGTAGAATGTTGAGAACTTGTCTACAGACAATCTATTGACAAAAACTTTAGAACCATTCAATGCCGAGTAACAAAATGAAAGCGATGTGGAGTTTTGCTTTGTGAACAATGAAGTGAGAAATATCTATAAAGGACTTGAAGACTCAATTTTAAATTTTTCTTTGTAAAAAAAACAAAGTATGTATGTTGCCTACTAGAACATTTACACCATTAGGATTTTTAATCTTCAATTTCTTGTCAAAGTTATTAGTGATTTAGATTTTTCTTTCATCAAGTATCAAATTCTATTCCATAATTATTTTAAACATGAATGTCAAAGTTTTTGATTAAATGTTTTTTCATACCATATATCAATATATTGACAATCTCCTCCAAAAAAACCCAAACCCATTTCAATAAAAATACCAATCAACTTAATTTGTTAAGGAAAACTATCCATCCCCTCCACAATGTATAAATACAAATATGATTACAATTGCATGGATGGATACGAAAATAGATATGGATACAAATACAAGTGTGGATATCAATGCAAATTTTTAATTCCATATTGTTTTCAAATGAGGATTATAAAAATTCATGTATAGAAATTATAGATATGAGAGATTGTAGAAATGAAATCAGATTATTAATTTTTTACCACTAGCCTAAATTTGACACGCCACTAGTAATCTAGTATAGAATATTTTTCTAAAATATATTGTTTTATTGGTGTATGAAGTGACTATCCACTTAATTACACTAGTGAGATATACTCAATATAACTTTGAATGCAACAATTTTCAATGATGGAATTATGCATTTGTAGTTCATGGTTTAAACTTTGAGTTTGATAGACACATATCGTAAACACTCTATATTTCAAGGTCTACAAGCTAGATAAAATAGCATCTATCATTTATAGTTATATTTTTGTAGATCATATAAAAGTATTATCATATAAATGTTTCAATTGTTTTTGCCACAATTAAATTGTAATATGAAATACAAGCAAATGCCAAAGGATTAGATATGTTAATTCTACTATTGAGTGGTCAATATTTTAAGTTTAGAAACAAAACACCAAACATTTGAGAAATTCATTTGTATAGTTTTTTATGAATACATTTGGAAGATCCTATAGGCGATTGTGATTATTTTCTTTTATGCTTGGAAAAAAAAATTATAGCCTTTTACAATTTTTTGCCAAATTCACAGAAAAAGTGTAAAGCCACAAAAAGCACGAAGAATTTTGAGATTTCTAGCATGGTTGTCTTTGTTGAAGTTGGAAGGGCTATTTTATAGTATGATCACTTTAGTAACATTTGTATGTGCACATGGGTGAAATTTTTATCAATCAATTCAAAGATCTATTCAAAAGTTGTCAATCAAGGGACTTTGTAATCAATTTGATGTAAAATAACAATTATGTTACCATTTTGCTAAATTCATATCCTCTCTTATTACCAACCCTCTCATTTTCTATTTCTAGCTACAACCACAAAGAAATTGCAATATATTTTATCACCCGTGGCCATGGGACACATGTCATCACTTGCTCAAGGTCACATGTTCATCCGTTTGGATTAAGAGTACAAAGCAAGTCCAAATTAGCCAAGTCCTTTCTCTAAATAGTAGGGCATTGAGCAAGTGATATTAGAGAAGGAGATATTAAGAGCACCATAGAAGTGATATTAGAGTACCGGTACTATACTATGGAAGTGATATAAAAATACATCATTGAAGAAGTAATATTAATGAATGTCATATTAGAGAAGGAGATACTAAAGAGAATTTTTGTACATTTTAGACAATTTGGAGCTAACGTTTTTCATGAGTTGTTGTACAAATTGTTGCTATAGCTCATGGCGACTCTTTTAGTCACCTTCATAAGCTCCGCGCTTTCTTAGTCTCTTGCCTTTCCATTCTCCATGCGTGCTTTGAGTCACATGAGCTTGAATTTTGAGTACATTTTCATAACAAAGATTTTATGTAACTAATCTCAAGGGAAATTGGCCTGGCCTCGAGGTATAAAGTGGCCATGAAAATTTCAGCCCTTCTCTCTTTCTTTTCAATTTTCTATTGAATTGGCCAGGCTTCTTGGCCCCAAGGCTTTTATATATGGGATAATTGGACCTCATTATAATCTTATTCTAATAGACGGACTCTAGCCCAAAAAGGGCTAAAATTTTGTGCAATCAACCTCAAGAAAAATTAGCTTGGCCTCTAGGTATAAAGCAACCCTCACCTATAAAAATAAGTGGCCAAAGATTCTCTTTGTGGGCTTATTGGTGCTTCTCCACAATATGGAACAACCTAATTCTATAGTTTTCTTGTTTCATGCACAAGGAGTTGTAGTAGCTTTAGCTTATAACATATTCCTACACTGTTCTAATAGATGTTAGGAGAACAAAAGTGAAGCAAAGGGAGTTGAAATTGATTAAAATAAAGGAACAATAATGCAACACAAATGGATATACAAGGAGAAGGTTGAGATAAGGGGATAAGGATTTCACGCACAAAGAGTTGTAGAAGCCTCACCTTCTAACGTACTCCTACACTATTCCAATAGAATAATTACCCCAAGCATGCATACATTAGGACAACAAAAGCAAAGCTAAGGATTTGAACAAATGATGTTGAAATTGGTTGAGACAAGGGTACAAAGATGTAACACAAATGGATGTATAAAGAGAGGGTTCAAATATGTAAAAGGAGAAGGATTTCATGCACAAAGAGTTGTTGAAGCTTGACTTTGTAAAATACAACAATATTGTTCCAAACACTATAAAATCCTTGTGTTTTATGTGATGTTTTCATCATTTCTTGAGACGGTTTTAGGTGGACATTCCATAAAACAACTTGTGTTTTTATATCAATAACAATGTCCATTGCAACATCAAGATGTAATATCCAATATCCAATGTAACATCGGGACGCGTACATGTTCCGTTTCTTGATGATACTCAACTTCCGTTTTAATTTTTTTGGTTGAGATTATCTAAAAGACTATACAAAATCACTTACATGGAAAACCAATTGGATGTCCACAAATATAACACTCGAGTTTGTCGTACAACACTTGCTGCTACTAGTGAGTACATTCTTCTCTAACAAACAAAATCTATTATTTTGTAGTGTTGATGGGTAGTTGCAAGAAACACTTGCCAATTTTCGTTCAAAATGGCCATTTCACTCTTGTTCGTGGATTTTGGAATAATTTTTCTCTAAATTGAATAAAATATGGATAATGTGTAAAGCATTAAAATAATGATATTTGCAAAAATGCAGACCTAAAAAAATTTATCTCTAAGAGTTATGCACGGTCAAAGAGGGTTGAAAAATGCAAGAAAATAGAGAGTTTGAAATTTAATTCTTAAAAAATAATTAAAAAGTTCTTTAAATTCTATAAAAAAAAAAGACATTTTTGCTAACTTATAGATACTCCTTTTCACCAATTTTCACTATTGGAAAAATAAAATTGTGTTCTCTACACTTGCGCAAAGGTAGTGCACTTTGAGCACATGTGGAAGATGGAAAATTAACTATTTTTAGAAAATCTTTGGTAAGCTTGTGTAACATTAGTAGAAGTCCTAGTATACCAATTTTGAGCTTCAAATTCGTATTTTTGGATGAAAAATAGTACTAAAAACCTTCAAAATGGGCAAGGTAGACATCCAATTGGGATCAGTTTAAAAATAGTAAAATAATTTTTAAGAAACCCAAAAAATTACTCAACATCTGAAATTATCACATGTACCTTCATTTCAAGTTTCATAGAAGATGCAAAAGTTATGAGCAAAAAACGACTTGTCTAAGGTCAAGGGGACAAAAAAAACGTGAAGTGTTTCTTGCAATCATTCTTATAATAGAACTCTAGATCTTACATCGTCAGAAGTCCAATTGATTATGAAGCTACCTACACTGCATTTGTTTTGTAGATGTGCATTGAAGATGATACACATATTGCACACATATGTATCTTGTTGTTGCAACCGCTTGTGCTTGTAGTAGCCATGTTGTCGAATTGATCTTCTAACTACTCCAATGTAGTGGTTTATAGTTATATAGAGGGTTTTCATTCCCATCAAATTATGAAATTGTAGTAGTAGAGTTGAATAACAAGAGACCCTACATTGCAATCATTGGCCGATAGCTATGCTGCATATCTTGGAGCCCTTTCTTTTTGTCAATATTACATATCTACAATGGAGAGCCTATGTTAGTCTCAAAACTTTAAAAAACCTTATAAGGCAGGGTCATAAGTAGACCCTAAGTGTGACACATTTTTAGTTTGTCTTACCGGTGAAGTGGGTGATTAGGCCCAATGTTTAGAATACCAATGGATGACAAAACCAATCTAGAGATTTCAAGAGCCAAATCTAAGATTAGAAATCTAGTCAAGTTCTACATAAATCTTTGTTTTCCCTAGTTGAGTTCCCTGTGTATTCATGAAATTGTCTTGTTGGTCATAACTAATGATGGCTCAAAAACAAAGTTGTTCTTTTATCACTTGAAGATTGAGATGCAATAGAATCACTATGGGTAATTTTGTTAAAATGGCGCCATTTTGTTAGTTTGGCGCTTTTTACGGTTCAGATCGGGTGGTTTGAAATGTACAATTGTCTTAGATGTTTGAAATCTATACCTTCCCTAGATATCTGAAATCTACACTTTTCATAGATGTAACTTTTACAATCCAGATTACGTAGTTTGAAATCTATATTTGTATAGATTTTTGAAATCTATACAAATCAAAGATTTTTAAAATCTATACTAGTCCTAAATGTCACTTTTATAGTTTAGACTTGTCAGTTTGAAAATGGCACATGGAATATAGCCATTTCAACCAAAATTGCCCATCACTAAAGTATGGTTCAATTAATTCCCTAGGTTTGACAAAACAAAGTAGAGAGCTAGAGCAATTATAGCCATATTAGAACAATCAACTTCACTTCAAAATAAAGATGTCAATAAAACCTCCCTAATGCATGTTCTCAAAATACCCAACTTGGGCTCTTGTGCTACACTAATGATGGTATTTAGTGTCATGGTACAAATAGTGTTACCTAATTTTTACCAGACCCATTTAGAGTTTTACTTTCTACTTCTTGTGAGCTCATTTCTAATATGAAATTACCTTTAACACTAAATGAAGTCTTGTTAAAAATTGATATCTCCAAAAAATTCAAAAAGTTGTCAAATAGTGCCTATATTGACATTTAGTGTTAGTAACACTAGTGAAATTGTTGACATTTAGTGTTGTGCTTTGTAATTAGTGTTGCCAACACTATATATCATTATTAGTGTAGTTCTTTAAGGAGTAAAATGAAATATAAATTTTTAGCAAAATATTCAATTTTATATTATACTAAGCTATTATTAATATAAAAAATCATTGCAAATGTGATAACACCACATTTTAAGTACAAAAGTGCATCTCTTGCACACATAAAAGAGTTGATATAGTTGCTAAATTCAGACTCTATTTCTTTCACTGTTGACAATTTTGATCAACCAATAAATTACAATGTTGAAGATTTACAATTCGTAAATTTTAAAATCTCAAAATCTCCAAGAAAATTCAATTAAAAAATATCCAATTTGGAGAATTATAATAAAGAAATGAAGGAAATTCAAGATTGTAATTTTAACATTCGAATTTGTTAAATTTGAAATGATTCAATTCAAATAATGAAATTTTATTAATCACCATTAATAAAAAAATTCAATAACATTTCGTATAGTAGTAAAGAATATTTCATATTAATTCACTAAAAATATAAAAAAATATTTTTTAAATTCAATTCAAGAAAAATAGTTCTTAAAGAAATAGGTCAACTCGATTCACTAATGCAAACCACTAAAATACCTTCTTCAAAGACAAGTATATTTTAGATAGAAATTGTACTAAAGGTTAGTGGGTTAGTAAATGTTCACATGTGAACCCTACATGTCAACCTACCTCATGTCCATTCACTTTTTGTGCTTGTCCCCTTCTCTCAACCCTTCTTTTGCGTGCGCAGAGCGGTGAGCGTAGGGTCGTGAGCGTAGAGCGCAAAAAGTTGTACTTTTTTTTGCTAAAAGTTAAAGTTAAATAGAGACAAAAGATAAAAGTAAAAGTAAAAGTAAAAATAAATGTGAAAATAAGAATAATAGTGTAGTGTTAGGGCCCTATAACCGTGGAAATTGCTGTGATAATCGAAACTATAGTAACCTAGTGATGTAGCAGGAGGTGTTTAAATTATAAATAGAGTAGTCATCAATTTGGGTAGATTATTATGTACCCTATGGCCATGGGTTGTAAAGGCTTATTAAAGCAGAAATTTTTACGTATGGATAAGATCACAATACGAGTATAGGTCATTTTATCATCATTCTTGTAAAAGTGAAAATATTATGTCCCTCAACTATCCAAGTAGTAAAGTGATGCTGTGAAATAGAATTTCAGGGTAGGGTGTATGTGTTCATGAATGCGGACTTAGTTGAGTTGCTTCTAGCTATATGGTATTTCAACTTCCAATTTTTTAAATATGTTTAAGTCTTGCAACTTGTAAAGATTATCTTCTGTGAAATTTGAATTATTAACATTTTGGGAATCCCATCTTCATGTCCATGTGGGGAGTATGGGTGCATGAGGGAATATGCACGAATGTGATGATAGTGACCAAGGACTAAAAGACCCAGGTAAAATAATGAGATCAAAATAAACAAAGCTAAGGTAAACCCCTAAAGGCCCGTTTGTCCCGTTAGGGGACAATTTGGGTCTGGGTAGGTTCCTGTGACCTCAATTTGTAGAGAATTTTTTTGGGATTTTTTGAGGTTGTGCGGTTCTGCGAGAGATTTGTGGATATATAATTTTTATTTCAATTGGTGCCCGGGAGAAAAAGTTATGCCAAAAATAGAGTTTGGTAGGCAGCATAAAAAAGTCACAAAAAGTCAAAATAAATTTCTTAAATATTTTTTCCCAAATCTATGTCTTTTTGTCTACATTTGAAGCTTTGATTCATTTTATTTGGACTAATAATGAAAAAGTTATGGACAATCTCATTTTTTCAGGCAATCTAAGCATTTTCTTGAAAAAATAACTTTTAGGATTCATTTTTGAATGCAAATTTTAAAATTTTCAGAAAAAAATAGTTAGACAAGGTTGAATTTTCTTTCTAGAACAATCTCGCTGTTGGAATTATGGTATTTCAATTTTGTCTTAGAGCTATTATCGATTTAGTTATTCCTTCAATCTTGAACCTACTTCTACTTAATAATTTTTTAATGAGTAAAAATTTAGTGTTTTTTCCTTGAATTTTTTTTCCTAGATTCCCAACTGAAGTATTCAACATATAAACTTAGAAAATCAAAATCAAAAATACAAAAAATTTAAGTTAAATAGGTTCAAAGCCCAAAAATCTAGTCAAGCAAGGTGCGAAATAACTTGTTTTCTTCACTTTCAATGCAAATATCTTGCAATCTATTTGATCAAAGTTTCTGAAATTTCTTGTGTACATTCTTATACTAGTCTAGTATTAGATCCTATGGTTATATATGCAAAAAAAAAAAAAATTATAGTTTTTTGCTCTTTGCAATAGAAGTGGCAGTTTTGAGTGTGTTTTCATGGAGAAAAGGTCTCAGGGCTTAACCCCTCAAGGCCCAAGGCCTTTTTGGGTTTAAAAACATCATTGCTTTTGAAGTGATACAGTTCAAAATGTTAGTAAGGTATAAAAATCTCAACCGTACAATCTTGTAGTGTACATGTTGTAGATGGCAAAAATCAAATTTGAAGTCATTTGACTATGTAGATTGCAAGATTATAATGTTTTAGTGTAAAAAAAAGATGATGAAATTTTCCTAGAAACACATTTGGAGGTGAAATTTGATTTCTAGACCTCCTCAAATGAAAAAAATTTAAACTACAAAGTGATTCAAAATCAACATCCAAACACATTGGTGAAAAAAAAGCATCATTGAATTGACTCATTGTGTCTGCAAAATGGCATTCAAATGTCAAAAAATAGCAAGAAAAGTTGCAAGAAAACACATCTAAAGCTGAACCTCCTTCTACTAAAATGCTTCTCAGTCACTCACAACTTTATGGATTAAAATGAAATTTTAGCTACAAAAACTAGACTAGTATGCACAACTTTTCCAAAAACTTTTATTGCAAACGGACACTATATGAAGAAGAAACAAGCTGCGGAAGTTTGCTGTAGTCCAAAAATGTCGGGATTTTGAACTTCGAATTGCTCCCAAACCTTCAAAACAACTTGGATTGACATGAAATTTTTTCCACAATAACTAGATTTAAAGGGGAACAAACCCAAGAATTTTTTTTGAAAACAAACATTGGATGAATGAGATACAAGTCCCCGAAGTTGCAGCCATCATTAGCTGTTTGGTGAACTCAACTTGAACGTCTGAATTTTGATTGGCTTACAAAAAATCAGTATATCTTAGATTGATCTGAAAATTTTACCACACAAACTAGAAAAGAGAGTGCAAATTTTCCAATAGTTTTCATTGAATTTGGACATTGGATGCAAAAGTTACAGCACTTTGAATTGGACTTGAAACTCGGAGAGGCCATTTTTAGGCCCCTTGGGCATTGAGATGTGAAGGGGTTAATACAAAGAATAGAATGAAAGAGTGGAAGGAAGAAGAAAACCATTGAAAATTATCATTAGATTCACTGATGTAATTATCCAAAATTCACAAACATATAAGAAATCTCAAAATTCATATCCTCCAATCACTAGAACTGTTAGACGATGATGAGAGATAATGCATCTCAACAACAACCTTGTCGTCAATGAATCTACGAACTTAGGGATCAATTTGCCGCCGTGGTGATGCCGAACTTGGGGAGGACGCGGCCACTTGAAGATCTGCAACTTCAGCGTCCCATGGAACCATCACGTAGTCTGTCACCGGTGAGACAATCATTGCCCTCAGTCTGAAAAATCAGAAATACAATTAGTATGATTATGTAAGTATTGACAAGTAGAGTTCAATTGGCAAAATGAAAGAAATCCAAAGTTAACTCACTTACTCAATCGGTTCTTCTTCTTCACAAAGCAGATTGGAGGGTCAATATCAATTGCAGGCAACATAGACACAGATGTAGCCAAAATCGGCCGAGGAGGCAGAGTCAGATACGGCTTCAACTTCACATCAAAGACTTCGGTGTCTTCCTCGAGGGCAACAATGTGGCGGCCAATTGCCTTGCATGCTTGCACAGAATTACCTGAATTCAACAAGAAATTGAGTAAGTTAAAAGTCCCATTTCGACAAAAGTGAAATTATCGAATGTGGCGGCCAATTGCCTTACATGCTTGCAAAGTATTACCTGAATCAGGGTTTTCATATCGGACAGAATCTTACTGTTCACAGACGAATCGGACAAATCTGCATTGACTGGCTGCAAACTTTGGAGGCCAATAAGTTTTGGCGAAATTGTTCAAATTGGGCATGTGAGATGTTTTTTGGCATCTACAGTTTTCTGTAGATGCCAAAAAACATCTCACATGCCCAATTTGAACAATTTCGCCAAAACTTATTGGCCTCCAAAGTTTGCAGCCAGTCAATGCAGCGGCGCTCCGAAAGCCCAACCGACATCGGCATCGTTTTTTTGGGCCCGCTCGTTGTTCCCCCAGCAACCCTCCAAAACCATGGCCGATGTCGGCTTCATCTTTTGGGGGGCGCTCTCTCCAGCAACTGCCGGCTCCCAAAAGCAACACCGACGTCGGCGTTGCTTTTGGGAGACCTGAAACCACCCTAAATCCTGTTCTTGTCCAAAATTAATCTTAACAAAACACCTAATTTTTGCTACGCAAAACACAATTAGTCATTGACTACTCTAAAAGGCCTGTCACAATGTACCTACCATTGTTGTTGGTGTTTCCACAAATCCTTTCTCGTGTCTGCTCCAGTCCAAAGGGTCGCCTCCTGCGCACGCCGAATTCTTTGAGTCAAATGGTTGACCGGGCGTTTCAACAAAACCCCAATGCCCCAAGCTATCTAACGTAGCTCATACACGTGTAAATTTTTTTGAATGCGAACATGACAAGATAAACCCTAAAACCGCCCAAAGACACTCTATATGCACTCTCGATACCCACAATCCCACATCAACGCCTCAAAGGAAAACAAAAACAAAAGATTGCCCACAATATCACTTCGACAGAATTTGACTATTGCCGATTAGGGCCGACGGTTGGCGGAGACCCACCCAAACGCACTTTCTGAATTGCAGTGAAGACACAAGTCTCGGCCTCACAAATATGAATGGCACCTCAGAAAAGATACTCTAATGATGCTTCCCCAAGCTATCCAAATACCTGCTGTAGGGGTCACGTCTTCATTTGGCTCCCCATCATGAACATTGGTGCATCCACCATTGTTACTCCCGCTCTCACACGCCCTTGGGCTTGAAGAATTTGGATGCCCTCGAACCATGGCGGTTTCAACTATTCCTTGTAGGCTATAGAATTATCCCGTTGCATTTGTTTACCTACACAATCAATATCTGGGAACTGCAATACTCTGGCCATCTCTCCTACATCTAATCTCATTGTGTTGGATCTCAACTCCCTCATCCGCCTCGACCTCTTCAATTGCTTTGGATTTGTAAAGTAAAGAGCTTTTTTCTTTTCCTTTGGCATACTTATACTGTGTGATTCCTGGCCAATTTCTACAAACGGGTGCCTCATTACCTTCATCCATATATGCTCTATTCTAGAATATTAAATTCCATCATTCCACAATTAGGTAAGTGCCTTGGTGCTAGGTATTAATTCCATCCGAATCCTCCATTTGTACTGACATGATCTCATTATATTAATGCTAAACCAAATAATTGAAGACTTCATTTAGACTAACAAACTCAATTTCATTTTGCATTGCCGCCATTGCTTTAATTGAAACCAATTTTAGCTTTGTACTTCTGCATACTCTGTCTCCCAATATTCACTTTGAATCTTATACGTTAGCCGCTTCGATAGACACGTCGATCATCAGTTCATCATACTACTAAATCATAACTCTCTCTGTAATATCATAAATGCTACCATTAATAATAAGGGCTCATGCTTGCTATGCTACGCATTCATTGTATCACATATTAGTAAAATTTTGATATATTTGAATAGAATACATGATAATGATTTCAATAAGTCTTTGAAATAATTAATTTTAATATTTTGTAAAAATATTTTCAATCATGCATACATAAAAATAATATTTTCACACAATGTTATATTACAGAAATAGAGTAGTAGTTTGCAATCACCTCTATAATATCACTTTTACAGCTTTTATGATTTCAAAATTCTATTGCTACTACCAAATGATTTGAGAAATTTATTCAATTGAAGCAATTTTGGATTTCACAACAATTAAGTTGTTCATGAAGTTTTTGAAATTTACGAGTTTTTCTTTTCAATTCACCAAGTTTTTGGGTTGCCATTGTTTGTAACAATTGAGTCATTTATTGAATGCATTACAATAAATGTCTATCTTTTACAATATTCACCATTGCAGCATATATTTCATTCATCATTCAATAAATTTCTATTGTTCATTTCAATATATGCTTACTTATAAACAAAATTATACAAAGATTTTAGTAATTTATATTTGAAGATTTATTGAAATTTTTGTTCTGCATTTTATCTAATATATAAAAATTCTAATAAAATTCTAATAATCAATGCGTAGCATAGCAAACACCAACCGCTAGTATCTAATATGAAAAGAATAATTTTGAACAAACGACGACTAATTCATTAGCCTCCACTCTACTCTAGAGACTAGCACCTAATTATAATCTGTCAAAGTGGTTATTAATTTATTACAAATTATAGCTGCTCTACTCCTTTAAACTCGACTCGTATACCAAATCACAATCCACCCTATTAACTTACTACCTGTTGTATCATGTTTAAATCAATTACAACATCTTAAATAGCAATGAGTTTCTGAAGTTCTAAGTGCCTCTCTACTCTTGCCCACTTCCTCTTTAGCCTTGAAATTGCTCTATCTATCTTTTCAACTAATTCGATGGTTGCCTTGCATGATGGCAGCTTAGTCACTGTTTTCATCAGGGGAGAGGGGCAAACTATCCCAATTTCTTTCATTGTGGGGGAAGAGGGTTACTCGATAGTTAGTAGTAGCCGTTTAGCTTCACGGTTCAATATTCTTGAGGGGAGTTTCCATGTGGACATGGATGTTGTTGATCCAATCTCTAATGTGGTATCACATATTGTTGCTCAGTTGTCAACTACTTGTGCTGGTGGTCAGGTGTGGTTGTTGACGCCTGGAAATAATGGAGTGTATGGACTGATGGACCTTCCATTAGTTATTGATTCTAACACTTTAACTCCTAGCCGTTCTACCGCAGCTACTGATGTCACCCCTCTGCTCCAAAAGGTTAAACTAGAGCCCCGGAGATCCCTGTTCTAGTTCTTAGTGACGATTCGGATAGTGAGTGCATTCTACCAAAACCTGCTAGTTGTCCTCCAATTTAGAATCTACACATGTTGTTCATAACGCCCCGATTTTACGTCGTGCAGAATCGGTGCATGTGAAACCCCCACTCTCCCCCGTTGATAGTATTGTGCAATGCCTCCGCAATTTGAGCTCCTGCCGAGGTGCAAAGTCAGTACTCAATAAATTAGATTACACTTCCATTCCAATAAAGAAGGTAGATTTTCTGCCTCCGGAGTTTGATGGGGATGTCATATTTGAACTTCCACCTATGGGAAAGTACCCATCATCAAACAAGGTTGGTCGGTTGCATGGAATGGATAAAAAAGATGACGGACATGCATGGATCCGAACAGTGATGACGCACATCCAGTTTGATTCTCACATTACTTTCCAAACTTCAGCTTGTTTGGGGCACCGTCCTCCGGTGTACAAACAATTCATGCAAATATTTAGACCGACGGCACTGACTGTCACCGTTGAATGAGACTAAGTGGAATAGTACTGCCTCGTCCTCCTTTGTTTCACACTTTGATCCTCCATTGCATTCTACAGTTGCATGCTCAATTTGTCAAGTTCCGCCAACATGCATTGGAAGTTGTCTTGCTAGGATCTACTACGTACTTGGCTCCAATTTGATGACCCAAGTTTGCGTGCATCTCGGAATCCATAGCCATCCAGTGAAGAAGGGAAATTATAGAGACTCCTCCGCAAAACTTCGATCTCTTATTGGCGAGCAGGTAGAACAGACTCTGTCGGCGACTAATTCTGCCATTGTCCTTAAGGCGAGTAAGGAGTACCTCGGCGAATTCCTTTTATGCGCAAAAGATATTCCCCATAAGATGTTGGCAGTGGACGAACTTGTCCCCGTTTTAGACAAGTTCAAGCAAAACAAAGAAGAAGTGCGTGGCCAGGATTGTGCAAGACAATCGCAGTATAGCTGCCCCTACTTATACTGGTCTCATGAACAATTATAAGAAGACTAGATTGAAGAGAATGCGGTTTTTCTTCTGCAATGATGACATCCATCGCTGTGTGGAGGGCACTAGTAAAAAATGGGTGGTTTCCAAACTGCCTATCCCGGATGTCTGGCCTATTATTATGGGCACAAACTTAAGCAGGAAAGAGATTCTCTCTCTAGAAAATGCTGGGTTCTCTCTTGCCGAGCGCGTCCAATTGTCTCCACAACAACTCTTCAATGACGGAATATTCGTGAATTTGGACGATTATCCTTCACCCTCTAACCCTACAGATCACCCCACAAAGAGGTATGGTAAGAATATTAGAAGAAATCCTTTTGCTCCGACTACCAAACATCATAATAGCTGCGCCTCTGCTCTATCAGTTGTTGGAAAGATCTGCTCAATTCCGATGGTACCTCCTCCAGCTTTGGACTGCATTGTGACTTTTGAGTCTAGAAGCATATCTAAGCTTTCTAAGTACTTGTTGACAATTGGCTAGTTCCCGAACTGTGACTGCCAATCTTTCAAGGATATGTCTGACAAGTCACTCGGCAAGCGCGGTGCATGGACGTATTGTAAGCACATCTACTTCATCTTCAACATAGTTTGTAGCCTAGATCCGGAGGTTGATATCTTCATTTACGCTCCTAGTTTCAACTAGAATGAGATTAAAAGAGTTCTTTAGATTCTGCTCCTAAAGTATTATGGAGTATAATTATTGTTCGTACTATTAAGACATTATTTTTCACTAATACGAAAATGATGGTGAGACTAAAAGGGCCACCATCAAAGCTTGTACATGGTCATGTTGGTGCCTAAATCATTTGTCCAATTTTTGTTTGCATAGCTCAATTTTTGTTCAACTGCCACTAATTCACCCCAATCCTTAGTCCCCGCCTCCTTCCTATTCTCTACCTTAAACCTAAATCCAAGTACGTCTCCCTCCAACAGATCTGAAAACCTCCTACCAACCCTCCTTATCGTTTGTAGAATTTTTCCTAAACTAAACAACATCATTTTCCTGGTCTCAATATCCGTCTCTTTTTCCCACCCTAAACCCACTCCTTAATTGTTCCTCCAATTAACCCTTAACTTCTCCACTTCTAATCTCTGTCTCTAAAGAAAACATCTACATAACCCTCGCTTATTTCCTTTGCTTTCCCTATTTAATGCCTTGACCCTCTTTAATCTAACCTTGGGCCCCCATCTCTCAAATTATGTAAATCCTCCATACCAATTGTCCCTCTCTTGAACTCTCTTACTCCCTCTCTAAAACTCTCTTGAACACCTCTCTTGCAAAGAAATCTCTTTCGACCCTTACAATATCCACCATTTCTTGTTTCCATGGCCCTTACATTCACGATCACAAAAATTATATATTTTAATCATTCGTATCCCTAGACTCCACGGTTATAGACCCTTCATCTTGAAACTTGCATCTTTCCTTGACCTTAAAATACATATTTGGCCACCTTACACTTTTTATGCAGAAAAATTCTGCAAAATATTCTACGGTCATAGGTCCATCATTAATACTAATTTAAGAATTCCTCCTTCTAAAAAAACCCTAAACTTTCACTTTATTGCCCATTTCAAGAAATTATCAAACTTTTTGCGTTCTATGCTCGCGACCGTACGCTCACCGCTCTACGCACGCAAAATAGCATCATCCTAGTCAAGACAAATTGTCATTTTTTTGCCCACTTTCTATGTTTTTAAGTCTTGAACAAGTTGTCGTGTACTTGAATACCTTGTAATCAAATTGTGATTTTTAACTATTTGCCGTTGTGATTGTTGTGTTATATTTTTAAGAGATCCAGTGATTGGATTCTTTTGGGCTTGGGAGTTTGCCAAGCTATGGGCGTGATACCAATGATTGGGTCACATTTCTTGACAAATTTCCAAGTTGTTATTACGATCTAGTGATTGGACGTAACTGTGCTGTGAATATTTGTGTGTAGAAATTTGTTTGGAAATATTTGGGCAATAAATTATATTTATGTATGTGTGTGTAATTGAAACACTTTGTGTGACAACTTGATTTAGAATTGTTGAGTTAACTGATATGTTGTGGAACTATTTGAATGACAATTCATTGTGGCTGTGAGTGTATGAGATTACGGAGAC
This sequence comes from Rhytidiadelphus loreus, assembly GCA_947034895.1. Taxonomy (NCBI): domain Eukaryota; kingdom Viridiplantae; phylum Streptophyta; class Bryopsida; order Hypnales; family Hylocomiaceae; genus Rhytidiadelphus; species Rhytidiadelphus loreus. The sequence continues at coordinate 8,486,661 of OX344765.1, read as the reverse complement.
AATTTGTCAGAGTTATTGTTTAGACAAATTGTTGTCGTTCCTATAATAGTAAAGACAAATTGTCGGAGTATGCTGTGTATGAGTGTGGACAATTGTCGAGTTAATTGGTTACCATTGGAGTAGACAAATTGACTAAACAGTTACTGGAACGAGTAGAGACAATTTGTTATATTGGATATCGAGATGAGAAACAGACGAATTGACGGGGAGTGAAGGACAAATTGTTATTGGCGATTGCGGTTGCAGCCAAGAAATTGGACTTAAAATCAAGAAAGACAATTTGTTGTAGTGATAATGCTGCTCAATTGACAATTTGTCAATTATCCAGCGTTACAAATAAGTACATAAATTCTTTAATTTATAATTGTGACAAGTTGTCTTATGTGTGATTGAATTGAATTTCTTTTGCTGCCTAAATAAATTTGTTCATAGGAGTGATCGAAAAGTTGAATATGTAAATTGATTTTGAAAATTTGTTATATTGATTAATGAAAGAATCGAGGAAGAAGTTAGAATAGGAACTTCCAAAGATTGAATTAGTGTTAAGACAAATTGTCTAAGAATTTTAGAGATGTAATATTAATAATTGAGACACATTGAATAATCCAATTATTATTTGAATAGGTTTCTTCAGAAAGGAAAGTTGAATTTTGAATCCAGGTAAGACAAATTGTAATGAATTATTATTGATTAACTTTATATTGTCTTAAAATTATTTGTATAATTTTAAATATAGTTGATTGGAATTGATTATATGTTGGAAACGACAATTTGTCAAAGTGTACATATTGATTTGAATTAAATCCAGTTATGAAAGGAAAACTATTAATTTAGGGATTACCAAAAAGACAAATTGTCTCGACTCTTGGTATTCAAACCACACCTGGTTGACTTTTAAATTGACAATTTGTCTTTGATTCTGAAAGAGTACCAAGCATAAGGACAATTTGCCTTTGTGGTTTTTCTCTATTAATATCGACCAATTGACTGATTGAATCCATTACTATATGACAATTTGTTGTGATCCGTAACTATATTGAGGGACCAGTGAGGGACAGTTTATCAAAGAGTTAGAGGATGTAAGAGACAATTTATCATGGTTGTTTGAGGCAAGTAGACTGAAGTGAGTATTGAGTAAGATAAATGAATGAATAGTTTTGGAATATAGTTAGGTTTAAATTATTAAGTGAGGGAATTTGAATAGATATAAAATCTTCTTGTGATGTTGTGTTAGATAATATTGCCTTGTTGTTATTGTTGTAAATGTAATGCATCACACACTCGTGCCCTTTGCATTTAGTTAGAGACAATTTGACATAGGATTGAGACGGATTTTCTTCTCATGATAATATAGTAATTAGGCTAAATAATTAGTGACTGCCCGACAATTTGTCTCTCACGATAAAAATTCACTTTAATTAATCAACATATATCTCTCTCTCTATATATATCTTTATATACTATTTGCACTTAGTGTCTAGATCATACATGACAATTTGTAGTCTATCTTGACAATTTGACGGAAATACCTCTAAAATACTAGTCCAAGACTAGGACTGCACTCATGCGTCCAATAGTATTATTAAAGGACTGTTAACCAAATTGATTTCTAGGAATAAAGTGAAATTTATGTATCTTTCCTTTGTTTGTGTATTTGCATAGTATTTGCTTATAAATCTCAAATCATCCTAAAAAACAAGTGACCTCAGCCACAATATAATAGACTATTTGATCATTCCCTAGAATTAGAACCCCTATACTATAGTCTTGGATTTGTGAATTGAAGCGAAAACTTAGATCACAAATGCCATCAAGAAACGGAACATGTACGCGTCCCGATGTTACATTGGATATTGGATATTACATCTTGATGTTGCAATGGACATTGTTATTGATATAAAAACACAAGTTGTTTTATGGAATGTCCACCTAAAACCGTCTCAAGAAATGATGAAAACATCACATAAAACACAAGGATTTTATAGTGTTTGGAACAATATTGTTGTATTTTACAAAGTCAAGCTTCAACAACTCTTTGTGCATGAAATCCTTCTCCTTTTACATATTTGAACCCTCTCTTTATACATCCATTTGTGTTACATCTTTGTACCCTTGTCTCAACCAATTTCAACATCATTTGTTCAAATCCTTAGCTTTGCTTTTGTTGTCCTAATGTATGCATGCTTGGGGTAATTATTCTATTGGAATAGTGTAGGAGTACGTTAGAAGGTGAGGCTTCTACAACTCTTTGTGCGTGAAATCCTTATCCCCTTATCTCAACCTTCTCCTTGTATATCCATTTGTGTTGCATTATTGTTCCTTTATTTTAATCAATTTCAACTCCCTTTGCTTCACTTTTGTTCTCCTAACATCTATTAGAACAGTGTAGGAATATGTTATAAGCTAAAGCTACTACAACTCCTTGTGCATGAAACAAGAAAACTATAGAATTAGGTTGTTCCATATTGTGGAGAAGCACCAATAAGCCCACAAAGAGAATCTTTGGCCACTTATTTTTATAGGTGAGGGTTGCTTTATACCTAGAGGCCAAGCTAATTTTTCTTGAGGTTGATTGCACAAAATTTTAGCCCTTTTTGGGCTAGAGTCCGTCTATTAGAATAAGATTATAATGAGGTCCAATTATCCCATATATAAAAGCCTTGGGGCCAAGAAGCCTGGCCAATTCAATAGAAAATTGAAAAGAAAGAGAGAAGGGCTGAAATTTTCATGGCCACTTTATACCTCGAGGCCAGGCCAATTTCCCTTGAGATTAGTTACATAAAATCTTTGTTATGAAAATGTACTCAAAATTCAAGCTCATGTGACTCAAAGCACGCATGGAGAATGGAAAGGCAAGAGACTAAGAAAGCGCGGAGCTTATGAAGGTGACTAAAAGAGTCGCCATGAGCTATAGCAACAATTTGTACAACAACTCATGAAAAACGTTAGCTCCAAATTGTCTAAAATGTACAAAAATTCTCTTTAGTATCTCCTTCTCTAATATGACATTCATTAATATTACTTCTTCAATGATGTATTTTTATATCACTTCCATAGTATAGTACCGGTACTCTAATATCACTTCTATGGTGCTCTTAATATCTCCTTCTCTAATATCACTTGCTCAATGCCCTACTATTTAGAGAAAGGACTTGGCTAATTTGGACTTGCTTTGTACTCTTAATCCAAACGGATGAACATGTGACCTTGAGCAAGTGATGACATGTGTCCCATGGCCACGGGTGATAAAATATATTGCAATTTCTTTGTGGTTGTAGCTAGAAATAGAAAATGAGAGGGTTGGTAATAAGAGAGGATATGAATTTAGCAAAATGGTAACATAATTGTTATTTTACATCAAATTGATTACAAAGTCCCTTGATTGACAACTTTTGAATAGATCTTTGAATTGATTGATAAAAATTTCACCCATGTGCACATACAAATGTTACTAAAGTGATCATACTATAAAATAGCCCTTCCAACTTCAACAAAGACAACCATGCTAGAAATCTCAAAATTCTTCGTGCTTTTTGTGGCTTTACACTTTTTCTGTGAATTTGGCAAAAAATTGTAAAAGGCTATAATTTTTTTTTCCAAGCATAAAAGAAAATAATCACAATCGCCTATAGGATCTTCCAAATGTATTCATAAAAAACTATACAAATGAATTTCTCAAATGTTTGGTGTTTTGTTTCTAAACTTAAAATATTGACCACTCAATAGTAGAATTAACATATCTAATCCTTTGGCATTTGCTTGTATTTCATATTACAATTTAATTGTGGCAAAAACAATTGAAACATTTATATGATAATACTTTTATATGATCTACAAAAATATAACTATAAATGATAGATGCTATTTTATCTAGCTTGTAGACCTTGAAATATAGAGTGTTTACGATATGTGTCTATCAAACTCAAAGTTTAAACCATGAACTACAAATGCATAATTCCATCATTGAAAATTGTTGCATTCAAAGTTATATTGAGTATATCTCACTAGTGTAATTAAGTGGATAGTCACTTCATACACCAATAAAACAATATATTTTAGAAAAATATTCTATACTAGATTACTAGTGGCGTGTCAAATTTAGGCTAGTGGTAAAAAATTAATAATCTGATTTCATTTCTACAATCTCTCATATCTATAATTTCTATACATGAATTTTTATAATCCTCATTTGAAAACAATATGGAATTAAAAATTTGCATTGATATCCACACTTGTATTTGTATCCATATCTATTTTCGTATCCATCCATGCAATTGTAATCATATTTGTATTTATACATTGTGGAGGGGATGGATAGTTTTCCTTAACAAATTAAGTTGATTGGTATTTTTATTGAAATGGGTTTGGGTTTTTTTGGAGGAGATTGTCAATATATTGATATATGGTATGAAAAAACATTTAATCAAAAACTTTGACATTCATGTTTAAAATAATTATGGAATAGAATTTGATACTTGATGAAAGAAAAATCTAAATCACTAATAACTTTGACAAGAAATTGAAGATTAAAAATCCTAATGGTGTAAATGTTCTAGTAGGCAACATACATACTTTGTTTTTTTTACAAAGAAAAATTTAAAATTGAGTCTTCAAGTCCTTTATAGATATTTCTCACTTCATTGTTCACAAAGCAAAACTCCACATCGCTTTCATTTTGTTACTCGGCATTGAATGGTTCTAAAGTTTTTGTCAATAGATTGTCTGTAGACAAGTTCTCAACATTCTACAAGTCCAACTTGGACTTTTTTATTAGTTCACTTGTTTAGGGGTTACAATGAAATACAATTTTTTAGCAAAATATTTAATTTTACATTAGACTAAGCTACCATTAATATTAAGAATCATTGCAAATGTGATAACACCACAATTTAAGTACAAAAGTGCATCTCTTGCATAATTGCATATATAGAAGGATTACTATAATTGTTGGTACATTGATGTTTTTATTAGTCTTTCTCTTATTGTTGACAATTCTAATCAACTAATAAATTATGATTTTGAATATTTAAAATCTATAAATTTAAAAATTTATAGATTTTAAATTCTATAAATTTTAAAATCTATAAATTTTAAAATCTCCCAAACTTCAAAGAATTCCAATTTAACCTCTAAATGCCTAGGCAGTCAAATATGGTTGATTTTGAAATTTCAAGCTCATTTTGGAGTGGACAATTAAATTCGTTTGACCTTTCTAAAATTTGTTTTCATTTTTCACTGAAAAAAGTACATATTTGATTGTTGAAAGGTCTTCAAAGTCATACATGTCCATTAGTGGAAGAATAAAGCTTGCTAATTTTACTTCATTTTCCAACTTTGAGCAATTTCACTTGATTTGAGATCTAAAAACTTGTATTTATCTATTTGCTTTGAAGATGGTTCCAATGGAATGAGTAAAGTGTTTTCATGATTTTCACCATTGAAAATTTAAACAAGCAAGTGTTGATTTGGAGTTATTTGTGATTTATACTTGTAAAAAAAATTGCATCTTAACAATTGAAAGGTGGATTGTGTAATGAGTTTAATAGCTTTTCAAGCAATATTAAGTTTTTTGAGAGTACATTTTAGTGTGCTAACACAATTTGTAATTGTTCATATTACCTCCAATCCCCCCCAAAATTTATGTGCAAATTTCTAAAACATTGTAGGGAGGGGCAATATACTAAAAATAGAAAATATACATTTTTCTTGTTATAATCTCACAATTCTTAAGCAATTTTGCACTCAAAATTGGTGTGCATACTAATAAGATAGTTCTTTAAACATCCATACGGTTAGATTTTGAAAAAAAATCAATTTTCTTCAATGGGGATAACTAAAAGCCCATGCTCTTTTTTCATAGTCAAAACACACTTGGAAAGGCTTTAGGGGTTAAAAAACTTGAATTTGTAAAATTATAATAAATAAATGATTAAATTTAGAAAGTTCAAGATTGCACATTTAAATTTCAAATTTATTACATTTGAAATGATTCAATTAGAATAATGAAATTTTATTAATCACCATAATAGTTTTATATTTTATTATATTTTAAGGTAAATAAAATGAAATAGGCTTTATTACTATACCAAATTTTGTTGTTTCCTCATATTTCAAGACAAATAATTCATAAAGGAATGGGTCAATTTGATTAAATAATGCAATCCAATGAAATAAACTCTTCAAAGAACATTTTGGAGACCAACCGTACTTTTCATGTCCTTGTCCTTGTCCTTCTTCAACCATAATTCCTTTTTCATTTGCATTGTATGCCTTCTCCCGTCTCACGACCTTCTTCCCCTTTCGCGACCTTGTCCGTTCTTGCGACCTTCTCCGCTCTCACAACCTTCTCCCCTCTCGCAACCCTTGTGATGCATGCGCATCCCTTTGGCTCCACCAGTTTAAATTCCATTCGTTTTCAATCCTTCCCTTCGGTTTTGCTACCCTAATGTCCGCTTGGGGGTTTCTATTGGAATAGTTTAGGGGTACATGATACGGCGAGGCTTCAACAAATCATTTTGTTTTTAAACAAAGAAACCGGAGGGTTCGATTGTTCCGCTTAGTGGAGTGGCGCCAACAACTAAAGCAAAGTGAGGTTTGTCCACTGGTGTTCCATCTTTGTCCCTAGCCTTGTGCCTTGTCTCCATTGATTTCAAGTCCATTTGTTTTGAATCCGTAGTTTTGGTTTTGCTATCCCAATGTTTGAAGTACTCTATTTAGACTCTATCTTGGCTTACATAGATAATAAACATTAACAATTTAGTGACAGAGTTAAAACTCTTCTGATTTATCACTAACTTTACCAAAAATTAGTGTATTTATCCTAAAAGAGCTTTTGACGTGTAGCACAGCTCTAGTTGTGACTCACTGTGATTTACACACTGCCATCACTTCTGCAAAGATGAGCCGAGAGACAGAGCCGATGTTGACGACTCCAAATCGTCGCCAGCACTTGGACAACATGCCTGATGTTCTTGCGGAGATGCAGAGATCCGGAAGCATCCACTTTGTGAAGGCCCTCCCAAGGACAGCCCTTCAGCAGCCCAGAGTCAAACAAACTCCGAAATTGGTAAGTTGATGTCAATCATAATTAATCCCTGTTAAATAGCTGCACTTCTCATTTCCGTTTGTAATTTTGTGGTGCTAACAGTGAATTCCTTGGGTGCTCCTTTTTTGTTTCTTGTATGTAGTCACTGCCTAAACAGTTTGTGGAAGAGAACGGTGACAAGTTTGGGACACTGGTTACCCTTCGAGTCCGGACATCTACTGGAAGATCCTCCAAGTGGTGGCTTGTGCGAGTCGGCGTGCCTGCGACACCAAACGTGCAGATTGTGGGTGGGTGGTCTGCTTTTGCTGCTGACAATCGTCTCAAGACGGGAGATTATGTGGTTTTTGTTCTCCGGGAGGATGCAAGGTCCGAGTTTGAAGTTCATCTGTTTCGTGGACCCCTGAGATCTCCATATTTTCCAGACAAGGGAGAACAGTCGGACTCAGAAGATGATGAAGAAGATGATTCCTCTGACTCTGACTCAGAAGAAGCAGAAGAACAGACCTACAGTCGATTCCGTCGCGCTGCTCCTGTGCAGCAGCAGGATGAGCCCAATGAGGTCTTCACCAGGGATTACCTGCAATCATTCCAGCAGCCCGGAAATCCCCGCGTGCCTCGCTTCTCCAAACGATTGGTGGCCTTTAACATCGGAAAGCCTACTGCGGTCTTGAAGCCAGGCCAATTTGTGAGTTTCATCTCTGCTATATATAGCAACCTGGCTCTATTTCGAAATGACTCCAAAGGAATGATTCACATTACCTTTCAATCTTACAATTTTCCATTCACTAAGTTTGAAATTTCAAACTTCCATTTGAATCTGCCTTTTTCTCAATACATGCAGGAATTTCCAGCGCACTTTATAAGGACCCACGGCGAGCGCATTCACGATTCTGTCAAACTCCAAGGCATACGTGAAAATTCTCGAAATTATGTGATAGGTTGTCATCGCAGGCCGCGAAGTCTCGTCAAGGTGTACTTTACTCCTCGTGAATGGACCCGATTTGTGCGCGAGAATGACTTGAAGGAAGGCCAAGTGCTTCAGTTTTCACTTATGGCTGATTCTTACTTTATGGTCAGAAAAATTTCCACCTGTCAGAGTGGGTTCCGAACTCCACAGACACTTGGCACCTGAGTTGAACAACTACTTCGAACTCGCTCCTGAAGACCGGAAGAGGACCTTCTTAGTTTCTTCCCCATTTTTGGTTAAATTCGGATGTCGTTTCTGCACCGTTCAAACAAACAATTTTTCTATCCCGATGTTCCCATATTCGTACTTAGCGTTGGTGAGGAATATGGGGACTGTGGATTAGGTGAACTCAGAAGCTTTGTTGACATCCCTTTTTTATTGTTAGTCCAAATGTTGCCTTGTGAGGCTGAGCCCATGCTCAAGATTACCAATTTCACTCCTAATTAATTATGTTTTGACTGTTTATTGCGTCAGTTCGGGTTTCAAACACCAACAACTAGAAGTTGTGCCTGGAACTCGCAGCAGCAGCAACCAATCGCAGCAGGCAAATGGCAGAGAGAGATCATTCTCACTCACTGAACATCGCTCTAACTTCCTTGATTTGAAGCATGAGTGCATGAGTTATTTTCCTCTTTCTCGTCTTTTGTTGTGTGAGCAAGTTAGAATGTGAATTTCTGAGGTTTACCGACCTGGATTGTCCTCGTGCATTTTGAATTTCAGATGGCAGCATTCTAGTGGAACCAGGGACCGGGGAGAGTTTCATCATGGTAAGCAGGTTGTCATGGGCTAAATATTTACAGATGTTTCGTATGAGTATAGTCGATGCTTGTGCACCGCGATTGTGAGACCTGCTGTTCAGTTTTTATCCGGTCAATTGCAACACCTTGTTGCCAATCAAGGGTACCTATGACGGAAGCGGAGCATTTTTAGCAATGAATTTTGTGTCATGATTGTGCGATCGAGAATTGGATGTAAACAAGAGGTGATGATGCTGGATTCAGGATTCTGGATTCTGGCGCGGAAGAGGTCTTGCTTTCCGAGAACAGAGCAGCAACGATTTCTGAGGGAAATACTGTGAAATATCAATTTCAAACTTCGATTTGAATCAGTCATTTCCATGATACACGAAGGAATTTCCAGCGCACTTCATAAGGATCCATAGTGAGCGCGTTCACGATTCTGTCTAACTCCAAGGTATCCATGAAAAGTATAGAAATTATGTGATAAATTGTCACGCAGGCCACGAAATCTCGTCAAGGTGTACTTGACGAGAATGGAGTCGATTTGTGCGCGGCAATGACTTGAAGGAAGGGCAAGAGCTTCAGTTTGTACTTATGGCTGATTCTTACTTACTCACAAAATTGCAACCCTTACGCAAATGAAACACAGATTCTTGCATAAAATGTAGCCGTTTTCCATATGGTGTCCAGAAAATGCATTTCTAACTCGCATTGGAATTCTATTTCAAGTGGACGCTTTAGGACGAACATATCATAGGCCGAGGTCTTCTATGAGCTTCCAAACCCTTCAAAAGATATGGCTTTTCTGCTTTCTTAAAAAAGAAAGCGTAAAAGATTTTAAGAAGGTCCAGGAAGGAAACTCTGCACTTATTCCCTGTGCCCAAGGGGCTCTAAGAATCACAGCTTCATCCAACCAAACATACCAATAAAAACATACTACTACAGCGAATAATATTTCGTCATGAAAGTTCTAAAACTACAGGATCGACACTTTTCAACTCAGTCCGCGAGGGTGCAGCCCCTCCAAATTTCATAAGATGAAGAGATTCGAAAATAGATCTTAGTTGCACAATAACCTGAGCATCCAGATAGTGTTCACATTCAAAACACCACACCGACAAGTCCCTGCAGTTCAACCAACACATCTTGTCTCAAAAGACAACCAAAACACCACATCTTTTAGTTTAAGAGCTAGAGGGTAGAGGATCACGAAAACCGTACAGGATCTGATTCCACATAAACTTAACCCAGTTATCGGCCAGAACTCATCTATTCATACACTTCATGCATACTTGTTTGAATATCTATGAGCATTGATCATTGACTAAAACGGAGTTTTCAAGTGTCACTTATAGCGGTAGACAAAGTTCAAATAGCATATAAAGTTTGTACACACAAGACAAAAATCTGATCTCAACAGAATTGATTCTTGTACCCTAAGATCTCTCCACAGCTCTTTGCAAAAGTCCCCAAAGCACACTCCTGCACACGTTAAAATGCTTCAAGTCGCGCACAATTTTATCCCTCTCCCTTGGTCCTTTGAGATGAATTTCCAAGCAACGCCTACCCATAAAACACTTGCCAAAACTGGAGTTAGAATGAGAAAGTACCGGAACCCCGCAGCTAGAGGATGACTGGCGTCTTTGGAATGTGCAAGCGTCCATTGATGTAACGACCACAGTAAACCTCTTGACAGCTCAAACACAACCAGTTTTCATTGGGATCCTTGCACCTGCAGAAAGATCACACCACCGTACTTGCCAAGTGAGAAACCTTCAGATGCTGCGAACATGTTTCAGTTGCGAATAGCTGATATGGAGATAATCTCAGGTCATGTGCCGGCATGTATAAGTTCCAAGCACACCCTTGAAGGATGGTTCCAGACAAATACAAGTGCCACTCCCAATATTCCTAACTAAACCAGTCACAAACTAATTGAACCCTAAACCCTAAAGAACCAGGCCTTCGTGGTTCTAAGATGATCCATTCAGACTGCAAAAAATATGATTCAGACATGACTGTATTTTAAATCAGCAGAATCCATGAACATCGTCTGGTGATGCTCAATCGCAATTGAAATTGGACAATAGAAAGTTCCCATATGACCTACACAAAACTATTGGAACCAACAAGAATCAACATGAAGTCCAATTGGAATTCTTCCTTCTTCCTTCTTTCAGGTATAAAGAATCACCTGTGGTCACAGGCAAAAGAAAGCTTACGTTTTACACAATGTATCAAATCGTAGTAAGTTTTGATTGTCGGCATTCAGGTGATGAAGATGAAGGCATTCTGTACAAGCCTCCACCCATCCTCATCCCTCCCCCACGAAATCGTATCCCAATTCCCCGCCCTGGCAGTACAATCCCAGCTCCGTCACAAGGAAAAAACGAAAACGAAAAAGAAAACGATAAGAAATCATCTTCACACAGAAAGCGCATCGATTTGACACAGGGTGCAAATTTCAGTCGCGTGCTGGGTTCCATGACAGGTCGGTGAGACAAAACCTAATTACGAAATGAACTCGAAATTTCTCAGGCCGATAAGATTCAAAGGCACGTCCTAATATCACAATCCCAAGTCCTTCACAAGGAAAATACTAAAACTAAAAAACATAAGAAATCGTCTTCACATAGAAAGCACATCGATTTGACACACATAATGTGCAAATTTCAGTCACATGCTCGGCTCCATGACAGGAAACTAAACCAGGCTCCATGACATGAAACCCCAATTATGAAATGAGCTCCAAATTTCAAGCTCATGTGATTCAACGCACGCATGGAGAATGGAAAGACCAGGCATTGAGAAAGTGCGGAGCTTACCAGGGTGTCTGAAACAGTCGCCATGAGCTGCAGCAGCAATCTGCGCAACGACGCAGGAAAATTGCTGGTTCTGAAATATGGGAAAATCCTCTTTAGTATCCCCTCCTCTAACATGACATTCTTTAATATCACTTCCTCAGTGCAGTACTCTCAAAATCAGTTCGTCAGTGCAGTACTCAAAATCAGTTCCTCAGTGCAGTACAGTACTCGAGTATACATCTTGAAATTTCCATTATGAACTGGTACTTGAGCGCAGACCGCTGCATAGGTTCAACAAAATCCAGTGGGTGGAGAGGTGGAATGCAGGGTAATTCCACAGGCTTAAGCTTCTCGGCTTGAAACTGGTCGATCGGTATTATCTCTTGAGCGTGCAGAACGGGTGCATGAAGCACCAACGAAAGCGCTGCTGCTGTGTTTGCCCACAGAATATAACTGCACATCCATAAGCCAAATCTCTTCTCTTCAACACATAGGACTACTTGCACAATTTAGCTACTGATTTAATCAAGAATTTATTTATGAATTTATTTGATTAAGAATACAAAGTAAATGTACTCCACAGAAGGCCTAAGTCATTTCTTATCACCAGAATCAGCCATAGAATCGAATTGCAGATATAAAATTCTCTGGAATCATGAACTCAAATTTATAATTCCATATTGTTCTCAAATGAGGATCATAAAAATTATAGAATTTATAGATATAAGAGAATATACAAACAAAATCACTCAGATCCCTTGCTCGTCTCTAAGGGAAAATGCTGAAATATTTTATTTATCACACATGATAAAATTTGCAAATTTGGAATTCAAATTTGTAATTAGAGACCCAAAATTAACTGATGAGGTGAAGAAAATAAACTAATCAAGCACACAATAGGGGGTCTTTTATTTTTCGTGCATCCCTAGAATGACTTTGTGGGGACGAGCAAGAGGAGGGTCTATTCATCCCATCCTTCATTCAATTATCATCCAATGAAACACTGTCTACAAATTGGAGTCCACATACAACGTTCTAGAGACAATTATACTAGACCAAGATTCTAATTAAATCAAGAAGGCATGTCTAATTTATTACTTATAAATAGGCATCAAAATAACTATACCTAAATTAGGCCTCCTCTAGAACCAACTACTTTAGATTTTGGCCTAAAATGTATTCCTACTATTTGTGAGAGTCTATGGTTGATTTTAGAAACACTCTTTTTTTAGTATTTTGAAAATTTGGTAGTACATTCATATGGTGTCTAAAATATGCATTCTAAGAGATTCTAAAATCTTTTTTTGACTACCAATAAGACCTTACAAAATGTTTTTCAATATAATAACAGAAACCCAACCGAATCGCATATTTGTGTGATTTTAGATGTAGTTACCCTAGTGAATATAAATTCAATGAATCCTTATAGGACATGCCTTACCCTAATTTCCTCCGGATTCAATCTACAATAAATTTGTAACACCAAACGCATTACAAACAATAATGAACCAAGATTCGTCAAACCATCTCTCCCTATGAAAAATCCTATACCTACAACTAAATTTCTATAATGCAACCACCATATTGAATGCATCCAAGAGGACAAGGCTTGGACATTGTAATGGTGGTGTACATTCAAACTAGCAGAATGGCGCCATTTTAACAAAATTGTCTTTAGTCATTCTATTGCATCTCAATCTTCTAGTGATAAAATAATAGCTTTTTTTTTTAGCCTTCATTAGTTATGACCAACATGACAATTTCATTGATATATGGGGAATTCAACTAGGAAAAACAAAGATTTATGTAAAACTTGATTGGATTTCTCGAGGGGATCACTCCTTGTAATTTAAGGTATACACTTGAGTTAAGAGGGTATTTTATGTGGGGCTATTTACCTTAATTATTGCATTTAAGATGACCGTATTTTTACATAAAAAGCTAAAAAGGGCATATTTTTAATACCCTATAGTTTTTATAAATTCATTCATGCAAGTTTTTGAATGGGTGTATCTTACATATAAAATTTAAGTGTCCAATTTTCTCCCACCCCCACCTTTCTTCACAAATTTTCTCTTCCATCTACTGCATCTATGTATGGGGTAGACATTGTGAAATCAACAATAATCAATTGAATTCAAGTGGCAATTTTTAACCCATAAAAGCCAATTGTCCATTGAATGAACAATTGAAACTTTGGGTAGGTCCCTATGAAGTCAATTTTGGTCAAATGTTTATAAAATTTTGACACAAGATGTGAATATGTATCCTCTTAGTGGAAATATAATTTTTTTCTGCCCTAAATTTTTTTGGTAGCCCTTGCAATTTGGGCATCTTTGGAGCATCTTTTGCAAAAAATCTCATCAACTATTGAAATTTGACATTTATGTTATTAATAAAATATAGAATACAATTATCAAAAACAATTTAATTCTCATTCTTAAAGGAGTCAAATTTTATTAGCTATATTAGGGTGGCTTCAAGAAAAAAACCTTTTCTTCTAACCTCAAGCCCTATTATCTTGCAATATGTGAAGTCAAAGCTCTTGAATTTTTTTCCAAATATTCTAAATATTTGTCTCTAATTTTTAACCATTTGGATTCCAAATTAAAAAATATCTCATTGCACAAGAAATCATCAAAAAATTGACTAGTGTATTGCCAATGCATTTAACCTCTTTGCATTACAAATTGATTCAAATTTTTTATGAATGAATCCAACATCATAAATTTATGAATAGTCAAAATTCTCATTTTTGTGTAGACCAAATATTTTACTCTAAGAGGGCTTGAAGTCTATTGATCCTAGATTTTTTTTTCACTTCAAACATTATAATCTTTCAATCCACATGGTCAAATGGGCTGAAATTGTTTCTACACGTTGTTATAACTATATAATACACTTTTATACAATTGAATTTATTTTAAATAATTTTTTATTTTAGACAATGCATCAAAGTTAGCAATTTTGGATTCTTCCTCTTCCAAAACACCCTCTAGTCTTTAGGGGTTAATAACATTGAACACTTTAGAATTCCTAATGAAACTATCCCATAAAAATCTCATTCAATATGAGTGTGATTAACACATATGGCTTCAAAGCTTAGAGTTAAATGAACTATAAATTCTATCTTCATATTGTTAAATTTTCAGTTTGTTGAACCCACTAAGGTAAACCTTCTTATTCATACAATGTGACAATTTTTTCACTTTTAGTTGATGTCTTATATTTACATTTAGTTTGTTTTTATATATACACTACAAGTACCATGGCACAATCTTAGTCGACCGCCCTTCATCGTAGATTTTCTTGAATATGTTCATTTTATCATCCATATAAAATTATTTGTCCACATCTATGCTCATCATATTATAAAAAATTTGCATGGCTTCTATTTGTCAAGGCTAACTTATTAATAAAAATTCCTATTATATGATGTTTTTACATACCCTAATTTATATATATTAGAGAGACTGTGTAGCATTTCATGAACCTATAGTAGCTCTATAAATTATATAAAATTTCCCCCCTTTGAATTAAATGAACTCTATCTTTTAACTCACATAGTTTTTTAAAAACCGTGAGTGTTCTCCCCGGGCTGGATTTCTAATCTTAGATTTGACTTTCAACATCTCTAGATTGGTTTTTTCATCAATTGATATTCTAATCACTGTGCCTAATCACCTACTTCACCATCAAGACAAGCTAACAATGTGTCACAGTCAGGGCCATGAAAAAATAGACCTTGCCTTGCAAACTCTTTTTAAGCTTCAAGCCTAACACAAACTCTCCATTGCAGATATGTAATATTGACAAAGAAAAAAGGCTCCATGATATGCAACATAGCTATAGGTCAATGATTGAAGTGTAGAATCTTTTGTTATTCAACTCTACTATTATAATCTCATAATCTTGATGGGAATGAAAACCCTTGATATAACCATAAATCTCTACTTTGGAGTAGCTAGAAGATCATTCTGACAATAGGGCTACTACAAGCACAAGTAATTGCAATAACAAGATACATATGCATGCAATGTATATTATCTTCTATGATCCACATTTGGGATTTACTAATGAAGATCCCTAAATTATGCATCGCCAAATAAAATAAGCAGTGAGGAAAAACTCTTTATGCATCAAATTGAGACAAGCTAGGTTAAACAAAGGTTTCCAAACATGCATCCAGAACGTAATTTTCAATTAATCGAGCAATTAATACTACCAGTAGACACTTTAGTAAGTTATTTCACCAAGTCACAAGTGTCATATCAATATTTGAATTTGGATATGGCTACGTCATATCCAAGTTTCGCCAATAATTGAGTGCATTCAATTTGTAGCCAGTGTCACAAAAAAAACACAATGTTATATATGATTAAGGACTTTAATGAGGAACCCTAAGTTCAATTTACCCCACTGACGACGCAAACATCAACAAAAATTCTTCCTAAATCAATGGGCATAATCAACATTTGATCTTAGTAAAATTGCCAGTCCTCCTCCAGGGCTTCAAGCTTCTAAGCCAAAGCTAGTTTGTGATGTAAATTTGTTCAATAGTCAATGTTGAAATTATTAATGACTACTAAAGAGATATGATCATCAATCTCTAAGAGAATCCAAGCCCCTCAAGGACTTGAGAAGTAATATATGCTGGGTTTAGGATTTAACATTTGAGGATCCGATCAAATTCAAGTAGAAAATGAGGTGTTTGAGAGCAAGCCATGCCTTGGACGTCAATTCTAGTACCATACCTTGATGTCGTCCTTCACTTTTGATTTTAGATACTAAAAAAAATACCAAAATATTTGTTGATGTTTATGTAAGGTTTGCACCATGAATGCCACCAACTAGCAACCTTGTAGCACTAGCAAACATAACTAGGTCTTCACCTAAAATCATCCAATAAGCATTGGAATGATTGAGCTTTTCATGTTTTAGACATATGACTTGTAAAACCTTAGATGATTGAGTAAATCGTATTGCATGTGAAGTTTCAACAATAAGTTCATACTAAACTTCAACATCAAGTAGGCATAGATTAGTCTAGTAGGATGACACAACTTCCATTCTAAGGTGATCATATGGAAGAAATCAATCTTGAATGTCCTTGCCCTAATGAAGTTTCAGGCATTGGTGCAATGTAAACTCAAGGAGACACATACAATGTTATTTCACGCTATTTTCTTCCGAAATCGTTGTTGTTGTTGTTGGAATGTTGCCATCTAGAAATGCTACCATCTGAAATTCACAATGCGGGCATCCAGGAGGGCAAACCTCAGAAAATTGACATTCTAACTTGGTCAAATAACAAAAGACTAGAGAGAGGCAAATAACTCATGCACTCATGCTTCAAATCAAAGAAGTTAGAGCAATGTTCACCAAGTGAGAATGATCTCTCTGCCATTTGCCTGTTGTAGTTGCAAGTCCTGGACACAACTTCTAATTGATGGTGTTTTAGACTAAAACTGATGCAATCAACAATCAAAACATAAGTAATTAGAGGTGAAATTGATCAAAGGTACTTTGCCATCATGTCATTGCCACTTTGCATGATGTTTTCTTTCTAATTTATAAAGGTATTTAAATTTTATTCCCTTGTATAAAAGCTCTAGGAGATAGAAGATGACAAAAGATTGTCGACATGCATATAACTTGGAATGTTCAAAGTAGTTTGGGGAAACAATAAGAAATTGGCACCCACAGATGTACTTCGCTTGAAACTTCGAAGCAGAACAAGATTGAAGCTCTCGTGTAGACTCGCTCATCCTGTCAAGGATTTGAAGAAATTTGGGTGTCCAACGTTGTGTGTTGCAGTACTCATATACTACTTTGTGAACATTGGGAGCAACTTTCTTTATGACCAAAACAATGTTATTGAGGTAAGTAAATACATTTGTACAAAGATATATGCAATAATGTACAAAGATTTGAAAAATGAAAAATGATCAAGGTGTTAAAGGATTAACTAAAGGTGATAAATTGCACCAAGTTGTGATCCCTTTCTAAAGCTCATCCCTAATTCCCTATAGATTCTTGCCTAAAACGTATTGTTTCTATTCATGAGAGTTGTGGGTCGCTTTTGAATGCACCTATTTTGAACACTTTAAGAGTTTTTAGTTTATTATTCATAAAATGTTCTAGTTGCATAGGAGGAGAATACAAAAAAATAATTACTCTATTAACTTCCAACAAGATTGGAAATTAAAAATAAAATACAGCAATGCTCAATTTCTTATTTGGATGTAATTAGGTGTAGTTACCTACTTACCTTAACCCTTATGCCTTTGACATCCAATTTCTGGACGATGTATGTATTGGAAGAGTGATTCAGTTGAGTTGCAGACGGAGGGTTGCATTGTTTTCATCCATCCAGTCCAGTGGACAATGCTCTGTGAATTTATGATCGCTCACTGTCAATAAAACTGCATAGAGTGCCGTGTATTTTTTTAGAATTCAGCTTATGCTGAGTGACATGTATCAAGATTTCGTGAAGCTTTTGAGTGCCCACAGCGAAGGGTATCGAGGAAAATGAAGGAAGTCTTCGTGACATTTCAGTGAAATTCGTGTGCTCTCTCAAGAACGATGCCTGCCTTGGGCAGAAGTTTTTATTCCAGCCTATCAAGACTGCGCCGTGTTACAGTTGATAAAGCACTCCTTAGCGGCGACCGGCATGCCGTTCTGTTTTCTTAAAATGCAATTACAGGTAGAATATGCTTCCCATGAATGTCATTAGCACTTCAGCTAGTGGACGCCACTTTGCGGGCGAATTTCCGGAATCTATTGAGGATACCCTTGCAACTGACATCAAATGATCCCAAACGAGTCACTACCCGGAGACTCAGACAGTGGCATGCCGGAAGTTCTCAAACCCTCCAGTATTTTACTGAACATTGTTTACAAATGAGGCAGGGATTCGTTGTTGCATCCTTGAAAAGGGGATCTCCACAGGGAACAAAATGATCTCTTCAGCCATCCCCAATCCTTGCATTAACTGATTATTCCCTCACAGGCATCTAGGGAGGTATGTCGAATTTTGGGATCACTGAAACTGTGTGAGTAACTTACGCCGGAAGTAAAGTTGAACAGTAATTGAAAATGCCAGTACCAATTCAAACGAACAGCGATGGAACACCCAACTGCAGAAGCCCTCAGTACAGATCCCAATTCTCTAGATAGTACATTACAGTCAGCTCTGGCCGGGTAAGTACGTAATAATCAGTTTCTCCCATTTTGCAAACCACTCGCTCATCCCAATATTCAGAAAGTGCTTAGTCTGTGAGTACGTACGTAGAGCAGTACAGTACACATCGTTCGGCACCAGATTTTCTTCAAATCCTTGACAGGCCGCGCGAGCGAGTCTACACGAGCTTCAATCTAGCTTGTTCGGCTTCGAAGCTTCAAGTTAAGTTAAGCGAAGTTCGTAGTTCGTAGTTCGCCAATTTTTCAGTGAAATCTTAGCGAGATATATCGGTGATCAGACGCTAGCCGGTGCCATTCAAAGTCAGTCGATCAGAATCCGCAACGTTTTCTCCTTGGTTTCTAGACTTTTGCTTCTATTTTGCTGCAATCAAGGCTCCGATATCGATGGCGACCAAAGTGGTGTTCACGAGGGCTACTTCGACGGTGCTGCTGCTTCTCGCTGCTGTCGTTTCTTTTGCGATCAGCTCTGGCAATGGTGCGCACTCTGTACTTCCTGTAAGATTCGTGTTGTATTGAAATTTCATGAGAAGGGAAGGATTGGTTTAGACCGACCTCTGAGGAAAGAGATCATTTGGATTTTCTTTGCATTACCCCGTAAAGTCCCAAGGCCATTTTTCTGGCAAAAAGCACTCAAAACTGCCATTTCTACTGCGTTTGTCCAAAAAAACCCAAAAAATAATTTTCTTGGAACTGAACCGTAGGATCTTGAACTTTACTTGTTTGAGATTATGTGGTAAGAAAATCATGAAGTTTGACCGTACAGATTGAGAGATATGAGCATTCAAAGTTGAAAAAACAAGTTTTTTGAACACTAGACTGCAATTTTAGATGACTTTGACCTCTATTTGTGGAAAAAATGTCTACTATGAAATTTGAATTAAAAATTCATTGTGTTGAAGAATTGAGTTGGGAGTTTAGGGAAAAAAATTCAAAAAATTGTCAAGTAGAAGTAGGTTCAAGATTGAAAGAAAAACTAAATTGTTAGAATGATGGGATTGAAATACAATAATCCAATGGTGAGATTGTTCTAGGCTTTTAGCAAGAAAACTTAACCTTTTCAAAAAAAGAATTTGAAAAAATTTGAAAATTGCATTCTGAAATGAATCCTATAAGGGTTTTTTTTTCAAAAAGATACTTAGATTGCCCAAAAAATAAGATTGTTCATAACTTTCACATCACTAATCAAAATGGAATGAATAAAAGCTTCAAATGTAGATAAAAATATAATCTTTGAGAAATTTTATTTTTTTAAATTTATTTTGAATTTTTGCAATATATTTTGTGTTGCCCATTGAGTTCAGTTCTAGGCTTTTTGCAATATAACTTTTGCTTCTAGGCACCAATTGAAATAAAAATTATATTCTCACAAAGCTTATCAAATTTTCTATATTCAAAAAAAGTTTCAAAAAATTAGGGTAAAATTTCAGCCCATAGGAACCTACCCGAATTCCAAATTGTCCCCCGAGGGGACAATGGGGCTTTAGGGGTTAACCCCTGAATGCCCGAGGCACCAAAATGTGGTGTTTGCAAAACTTTGAAGTTAAATAAAACCTAACCAAGTTGCTATTTTTAGTAGTTTGTATTTTTGGAAAGTTCTTCTTGAAGTCTAGCTTTAGCATAAAATATCCGATCTTGAAAATAAATGATAGTGATTTTTCTATTCAAGATTTTGTGCAAGGGTAACCATTGCAATCTTGACTTCCCATAGTGTTCAGAGCTCTTGGAAATGAGTCTCATTTACACTCTAGATCTTGGAGAAAAAATCACATTCAAAATTCAATTAAAAAAATTATAGAGTAAATTTTAAGAAGCTATAAATTGATTGAGGTTATACATGCTAGGCCCTTTAACCTCAGTTTTTTTTTGTCACCAACTTTTTAGATTCAATTTGTGAAAAGAGGATTGAAAGACTTCACGTCACTTTTGTAGTTTTAACACCTTCATGGTCAAACATTATTATTATAATCCTTCACCCCAAAAGTGATACTATTGTCTTTTCTTTTCCTATGAGATCTCTGACATGTCTAGTTTGAATTTGTACAATTACAATTCAAAAAAGTTGATACAACTTATTAAAATGTTGGCATTTTGTTCAATTTAGAGCAAATTCCAAGAAGATCAAAATAGGCCTTGGACATTAATTCTAAGGATTAACTTCTACAGTCTCGAGGCCTTCTTTCATAAACCCCCCCCCCCATTAAAAACGGACACTTCTATTGCAAAAAGCAAAAAAAGTTTAAATTTTTTTTTTTTTTCATATTTAATCGTAGGATCTTGCACTAGACTATTATGAGGATTTGTGGAAGAAACTTCAAAAACTTTGACCTTGTAGATTGAAAGACCTATTATCTGCATTTAAACTGAAGAAAACAAGTTTTTTGCACCCTACTTAACTAAATATTTTGCCTTTGAATCATTTGTAGCTTATAATTTTTACACTACTAATTTTGAATTTCTAATTTTTTACGTTGGAGAATTGAGTTGAAAGTCTAGGAAAAACATTCCAAGAAAATACACTTAATTTTCACTCATTTAAAAATTGTTAAGTAGAAATAGGTTCAAAATTGAACAAAAAAACAAATCGTTAATAATTGTAAGATGGAATTCAAACACAATAGTCCCAATGGTTAGATTGTTCAAGCAAGCAGATTTAACCTTGTCTAACAATTCTTTTGGAAAGAATTGTTAAAATTGCATTTGAAAATGAATCCTCTAAGTTATTCATTGAAGAGGATGTTTAGGTTGCCCCCCAAACGAGGTTGTTCATAACTTTCTCATCACTAGTACTGATGGATTGAATCAATGCTTCACATGCTAAACAAAAATATAATATTTGAAAGCAGAATCTTTAAAAAGAAATTCATCTTTTTGCGATTCTTATTGGGCTGCCTCTTAAACTTCTGGTTGGACTTCTGGATGGACTTCGGGTGACATAACTGTTGCTCCCAAGCACTGTTTGATTGAAATAAAAAATATACTCCACAAAAGCTACTTGTGATTTCCTCTCCTCCAAAAAAAATTCAAAGAATCATGTCATAAATTGAGCTCACAGAAGTCTTCCTGCAATCCCAAGAGTCCGCCGCCGTGACGTTGGGGATAAATGGTGTTCTACGATTACGCTTGAATATTGCACTGCGCTGCTGTTTCTTAAAAGCTGTACGTGGTTTTCTGTTGCTCTTTCAAGTTGATCATTGTTTTGCAGAGCCAGGAGTTATGGGGTTGGAAATTCCGGTAGAGGATGACACACCCCATGTAGTGGTGATTGCGGGGCCTATGGTGAGCCATGCCGTGCCACATCTCGTCCTTGCAAAGAAGCTTTGCGCCGCTGGGGTTCACGTATCTTATATTAACGCCGAGAGCGTTATCTCCAAGCTCAAGGTATTGGTGCTGCTGTGATTTCTTCTCTGTACAACACAATCATGCAATGTTCTTCACTGATCATTCCTGGCGATCATACCAAAGTTAGCCCCGCCTGAATTAATTTTTTCACAGTGGAATCCATCAAATTGGGGTCATTTGAATGCCATGAATTGTTTGGGCCTCAATCATACCACAACAAGTGAAGGAGTTGAATCGTGTGGAACTCTTTTGCAGGCCACTGGCCATTTGGGTGACGAGACGCCAAGGCTCCGGGTGGTGGCTGTTCCCAACGGGGAAGAGTACAAACCCAGCGATAGCCACTCGCTGCTGGTGCAGACTGCAGAGGAGAGAACGAAGAAAGCTATGACGGAGTCTTTGGAAGGCTTGGTGAAATTTCCTCAAGACTGGGCACCACCCTCCTGTGCTATCATTGGCATATTCGTGACGTGGGCATTGAAGATTACGAAGCCTCTCCATATCAGCAGGTGATTAAAACCTCTCAGAATCCATCCCTATTTCGTTTCTACATGAGTTTAGGCCTGCTCATGTCGTAAATCAAATAAATTTATACACGACTTTTGAGGTCAATGATGACAGAGAATTTTGAATCTGCAATTCGATTCTATGGCTGTGAATTGTTCTAGATCTCTAAAGCACTTACTTAGGAGGTCCCTCCAGTTTATTTTTGGCTGTTTCGAGTAGGTTATGCGGGGACTTGTTTAGTTCGATTTTTGTTTACTTTTGGACCTGATTCTGGTGATAAGAAATGACTTGGGCCTTCTGTGGAGTACATTTACTTTGTATTCTTAATCAAAAAATTTCATAAATAAATTCTTGATTAAATCAGTAGCTAAATTGTGCAAGTAGTCCTATGTGTTGAAGAGAAGAGATTTGGCTTATGGATGTGCAGTTATATTCTGTGGGCAAACACAGCAGCAGCGCTTTCGTTGGTGCTTCATGCACCCGTTCTGCACGCTCAAGAGATAATACCGATCGACCAGTTCCAAGCCGAGAAGCTTAAGCCTGTGGAATTACCCTGCATACCACCTCTCCACCCACTGGATTTTGTTGAACCTATGCAGAGGTCTGCGCTCAAGTACCAGTTCATAATGGAAATTTCAAGATGTATACTCGAGGATGTATCTGGTCTGCTTGTAAACTCACTATATGAAATCGAGTCATCTGTATTTGACGCTCTCAACGAGTACTACCAAGTAGGCACCCCATCTTCCAAGGTACTGAACATTCCTTCAGATTTGTTCTTTGTTCCGACATCCGCATAGATAGGATGAAATCATATAATCTGGATCTGACTGTCTACGGTCCCGAAATACTGACTAGATATGACATAGTTCGCATGTGTGCTCCAGGCAATGAGAGTGAATTCTAAACCTTCAATTTTAAGGTCTAATAATTCAACTGCAGATTGTGAACTAAGATGAGTGACTGACGTGATATCCTCTTTATGGAGTTCAGCTTCAGAGAATCATTCCTGTCGGGCCTTTATTATCAGATTCTGTCCTCCCCAAAGATATTTTTAGCGAAGAACGAGCTGCTACGATTGTGAAAAAGGATCCGGTACTGAAATGGCTTGATCAGCAGCCCCAATCGTCAGTCGTCTACGTTGCCTTCGGCTCCGTTGTGGATTTATCAGACTCTCAAATGATAGAGCTGGGGTTAGGTCTGGAAGCCAGTGATCAACGCTTCATCTGGGCGGTGCGACCCCCTCCTGGCGTGGCTGCGATTGATTTTGATCATTTGCTCCCAGGTAGCTGAACTCTTTTCCCTCTCTTCTTGAAACTACACCTAATGCTAAAGTTGAAGCGGTGAGCATAGTTTCTATCATAAGAATATTCAGATTTGTTAAGCATTCCTGTTGGTGAAGGTAATAGTATTCCAAGGAACCCCAGAACGCATCATTTGGATGCCATGTGCAGAAATTTTTCGGTTCCCAAGTTTTATCGTCAGATGATCTAGAAGCGACTCGAGTTCTATTGTTGAGACCTGTGTATATTCCCAAAGTTGCTTTGTTCTCCTCGTGGTTGAATTCGGAATGTCCCATTTAGGTCGGTGTTTCAATTGCGTGCGGTTACTTCATGTGATCCAAACACGGTCATCGTAGCCATTGTTTTTGGGATTCTTATTAAGTTCTGTGGAGTGGTTGTGTTTGGCAGGCTTTACAAAGAGAACTCAAGGCCGTGGTGTTATTGTAAGTTGGGCCCCCCAAGTGGAGATCCTGCAACACCCTGCCACTGGCGGCTTCGTGACTCATTGTGGATGGAATTCTATAGTCGAAAGCATTAGTGGATGTGTGCCAATGCTAACATGGCCCGTTCAGGCTGAACAAAGGATGAATTCCAGGTACTACCCCACTTCCTGTCTATCTACACCGTGCATTCTATGTGTTGTCCTTCATGATGTGAAGTGTCCCCCGATGGTAAACGAACTTCTTTTCTGAATGAGGTCCTGGCCTTCACCTTGGGACCGCCGTGAAAAGAGAGGAAAGAGAAGCTTTTGAGTCGATCAGCAAGAGAAGCTTGGGAGTTTTCTTTTTTTCGCTAAATATCTGTGTTCCAATATTATCCCTCTAATGTATCACTACTACATGATGTTTGGATTCGCATTACAATGTACAGAATAATGTATCATTCGCTGAATAGAACCAACGGTGTGGCGAGTCATTTGGAACAGAATCTTATTTGAATTCCAGCTAGGAGCCTGTCAATTCCACTGCTTGTTTGACTTCTTTGACTTCTTTGATTGCTAAGCCAAGCCAAGCATGCCACAACACTGAAACTCTCTTGCATTTAGATTATGTTCAATGGATCAGCACACACTGAGTTAATATGGGATGGTGGTAGATATTTTTTTTCTTCAGATTTCTCTCATTGGCAAACCAATGAAATTTCTGCTTCATACCCACTCCATTGGAAGTTTTCACAAATAAGTAGCAAGCATTGTCAGTCTTGATCTGCCTCTCCTTAACTAATTGAAACATGTCATGACTATGAAACTCTCTTGCATTGAGATAATTAATGTTGTTGTTGCTATGAGCAGGTGGGTTGTGGAGGTCGTTGGAGTTGCTTTCAAGGTCCGGCGTGGCTTTGAGACTTTTGCCACCAGAGATCAGGTGGAAAATGCTGTCAAACGTTTAATGGTTAACAAGGAGGGTCTGGTTTTGAGGAATAATGCGATACGCTTAAACAAAGTCCTGCACCAAGGTGTGATTGAATCCGGTTCCTCCTTTAGAAATATAAAAGCATTTGCAGAGCATTTGCGGCAAGCAAATTACTCACTTTCTATCGATGATGAATTGTAGTCAATAGCCATGGCTACAAGAAGCAAGTAGTGACTGAGATTCTTCTTTGCATACATAACCTAAGATTACTAGTATAGTAAATTTAGTGATTTCAAACCTACCTTCAATATTAATTTTGAGGAATCATTAACATGCAATAGGTAGTGGCATGTTTCATTCACTTTATGATGAAAGATTGCAGTATCATGACACATATGGCAACTGTCATTTATTGCACATGAAAAAATGAATCT
Organism: Rhytidiadelphus loreus; assembly: GCA_947034895.1. NCBI lineage: Eukaryota > Viridiplantae > Streptophyta > Bryopsida > Hypnales > Hylocomiaceae > Rhytidiadelphus > Rhytidiadelphus loreus. Next base: position 8,460,990 of record OX344765.1, on the reverse strand, counting down.
ACAATAGAGGTATCCTACAAATCATGACATGTTACTACTTGTTTGGCCCTTTTGATTCTTACAAGAATTTTTATCATAGATTGCATTTGAATTTTGGTTCAACTTGTAATTTTTTTGGAACGACAATAATTGATAATACTCAATCTACTCATATTGAGTTGTGTTTTCTTTTACATTGAGCTTTGAATCCTCCTTATGCAACTTTAAACTCTTGATCTCGTATGTTAGGGTTTTGATGAGTATTTGTATAGGGATTTCCCATTGTAGGCATTACTTTGTTGATTTTGTCCCAAAAAAAAAAAATGAATGAATTTGGATGTTTTTCTTGAATGGAATTGGGCAAAAAGTAGGGGACTGAACTGGATATTGGATGGAATTGGGTTGGTGTGTACTATTTGCCTGCGAGCATTTGAGGTGCGAATTCCAACAACCTGACGACTTTTAGGCTTTCGATTTTGAGGAAATCTCAGATGAACCTCCGTTCGTTTCCTCCCTCCCCTTGAAATCGATGAGCAGGGCAGCTTACACGTGTACCGAACGTTGGGAAGACTTTTTGGAGGGTTTCAGAGCAGGCGAACGTTTTTGTCTGGCAAACTGGGTTTTTCTCCAATGGCCATGGGCGGTGATCGTGCAAGCCCGGCTTTCCGGCTTTCCTTGTTTTGGGTGCTGCGCCCGCCTTCGTCATCGTCGCACACCCTGACGCAGCAACCAAACTCCCAGAAATTTCCACTTTTCATGTCCATAACATACTGTATCTCTCCCCTAAATCTCGCAACCTCCGTCAGGCTCTCGTACGTTCGGATTTCAACACTGGCGGTCCTACTTTCATGTGCATAACGTATCCCTCTCTAAATATCGCAACCTCCGTCGGGCTCTCGTTCAGATTTCAACATTGGCGGCCCTAGCTAGATTTCTCATTCACTGTCGCATAGAATTTCTCGGGTTCCTCTATCTGTGTTCCTTTTTCTCTCAAATTTCCAGATTCTACGGTTGCACAACAAACAGTACTCCGATGCAGCATAATCGCTATCGATGCATTCGAACAACGCGAGCGAGCGATTGCTCATGACATTTGCAATAAGATTTTTCCGGCTCAATTTGATGCAGAGCTAGAGGTGACCAACTGGCTTAGCGTGCCCTTGAGCTCGTGCATTATTGCATTTTGCTTGCGCCTGCAGTGCATGCACGATGAGACAATTTGGCCCATTTCTGCGACAAGTGGACCCAATTCGACATACGTAGGTTTCCGAACTTTGAAACTTCGGGATCCGGAGGTTCCGTGGCACGCTTCGCCTGGCCGATCTTCCCTCGGCCCTGGCCCGTTTCACCACAGTACTGTAGTGTACATGCTCAACAGATACTTCGATTCTTCATTCAAACAAATTCCAGAACCATGAACACTCACTCCCACGCACATCAGCTGTACGTCTATATCATGAGCTTCGAGATTACAATTTGGCACGCCCCTTTTAATGCCTTGATCCTTTTTCTAATTTTGGCACATTTTTGCTTAATATATCATTCTACAGAAATATCATTTACCACAATTTCATGAAATTTATCATTAACCCTTGAACGCTGGTCCAGTCATCGTGAAAATCATCTGTTTTGTCGCCATATGAATTGTTGGTTTAAAATAATGAAAAAGCACTCATTGGAAGACAAACTACTATAGAAAACGTTGCCTTTTCACAAAAAATTTGGAAGATGAATAGTTGCATTTTTGTCCTACACGGAGAGATTCTTTGTCATTCATCGGCCGAAAAACGTCCTTCGCAGCGTTTATGGGTTAAGGAAGGTTGTCTTTTCAAGATCCAAGTGTTACATTGAAATGACTAAATGAATGAAAAGTTAGTTGGACAAAATAGCGCCTTGAAGCCCTCTGTTCATTGTCTAGAATATGGACGTCGAAGTGTTTAAGGGCTAGAAACAAAACAAGGTTGGTAACTAAAGGTACACACATCAAGATGAATGTTAAAAAGTTCACTTCACCCATAAACAACGTTGAGAACGTTTTCTAGCCGATGAATGACAAAGAATCTATTCATGTGGGACAAAAGTGCAACTATTCATCCTCCAAATTTGGTGTGAAAAAGGAATGTCTTCTACAACAGTTTGACTTCTGATGAGTGCTTTTGTATTTTTTTTGAGCCAACAATTCACACGGCTCCAAAACAATTGATTTCCACGGTCACTAGCTTGTCATTTAAGGGTTAAAACAAGATTTACAAAACAATTGTTCTTTATAAAAGTCTTCAACCCCAATTTTTCACTCACTCTACATGTGTCACATACATATATAATCAACCAATGAAATATTGACACATAGCATTATAAGTCGAAACAAATTTGCCATGAGGTACACCGGGCAACAACATAGGGATTTTGCATTGACAATAAAAATAACTACACGTGTATGATATTTTAAATGAGTTTTAATTAAATCAATCTACATGGTAAGAATTGTGGAAATAATAGATGGTGTGGCCACTTTTTTGTAAAGTGGAAATTTTATGTTGATAGAAGTAGAAATTGAAATTATGATGACACAATATGCATTGCAACAATGATCAACATTTATCTGTTTAATGGATAATGATGACGGTCTAGTTTTGAAGAATAATGCAATACACTTAAACAAAGTTGCACCAAGGTATGACTAAATCCTGTTCCTCCTTTAGAAATATAAAAGTATTTGCAGCAAGTGAATGACTCACCTTCTATCAATGATGAATTGTAGTTAATAGCTAGCTAAGACTATAAGAAGCAAGTAGTGACTAAGATTCTTCTTTGCATACATATCCTAAGCTAGATTACCAGTAGTGTAAATTTAGTGATTTTAAACCCACCTTCAATATTGAATTTGAAGAATAAAAAACATGCAATAGGTATTGGCATGTTTATGGCACTTTATGATAAAAGATTACAATATTATGAAACATATCGCAAACATCATATATTGCACATGAAAAAATGAATGTATAGTACCCTCTAGAAAGTAAGGTCATCCCAATTTCGGCTTGTGGAAATATATTTCAAAATTTGACTTTTTAGACTAAACTTTGAGAACCAACTTATTAAATGTATTATTTTCTACAATCTTGAACAGCACACCAAATTTCAATTTCAAGAAACAAAAATTTCATTTCTGAAAAATTGTTTTGTGTGTTTTTTACTATGATTCAAAATAATTGATTGAAAAATATTGGTGATAAATTTTTTTAATTTTGTTGTGCAAATATTTAAGAAACATCAATGTGTACATTTCAATTTTAGGAAAAAAAACCATAACTTAGAAAAAAATTTACGCTACAACAAATTCAATGTTAAGGTGTTGCCTTTTCAAATTCTATGAAATAGATATTTTTAAATTTTTAATATATTTTACTAATTGATCTTTGCATTATAATTACTTCTATACCTGTGAGCTTGATGGTGCAGTTGATTTGCCAAATGTCAATTAGAATCCAAAAAAATTTGTTGTACAAAAATTTGATTTGTGACACCTTGACATTGAATTTGTTGTAGTGTAGAATTTTTCCTAGGTTATGATTTTTTTTCCTAAAAGTAAAATGTACATATTGATGTTTTTTAAATATTTGCACAATAATTTTTTTTTTTAAATTCACCAATATTTTTTTATCAATTATTTTGTATCGCATTGAAAAACACACAAAACAATTTTCTAAAATGGAATTTTTGTCTCTTGAAATTGAAATTTGGTGTGCTGATCAAGATTGCCTTAAAAAAATATATTCAATGAGTTAGTTCTCAAAGTTGGATTTGAAAAGGTCAAATTTTGAAAGATATTCCTACAAGTCAAAATTGGGTAACTTTACTTTCTGAAGGGCATTGTACAATACAATAGAGGTATCATATAAGTCACAATATGTTACCATTTGTTTGGTCCCTTTTTTAATTCATACAAGAAATCTTATTGTAGATTGCATTTTAATTTCAGTTCAACTTGTAATTTTTGAAGAATGACAACAGCTGATAATATTCACTTTAGTTATATTGAATTGTGTTCTCTTTACATTGATCCTATCCATGCAACTTTAAGCCCCATGATGACAAGCATGAAATTTGATCGAATAAGTTGTGTTCTCTATAAATTGAGGATTTGGTCTTGCCCTTACAAGCTTGAGGTGCAAAATTCAAGCACCATTTTTATGTGCAAAACTTTTAAACCTTGTTTGTAGCTTTAGGATTTAGGGACGGATCAAAACCTCAATTTGGATTAGAATTAATCTTATCAATTGTTGTCTTTCTCAACAGGTTTTTGTTTTATGTTTTGAATAGAACTATATTTTAATCCACATATTTGGATGAGTTTCATTTAAAATTAGCAATTTCATCCAAATTATTTTAAAAAATCGGAACAACTTGGCATCATCATCCAAGATTTCTTCAAATTTTTCCTTAAGGCTTGGTGTTGCCCAATTATTTTTGACACTTCTAGGCATTTAAATGTCTAAAAAAGAACATTGTTTCTCAAAGAATAACATATTAAATTAAAATTCCAATGCAATTTGAAATAAGAGTTTACTTGAAAGAAAGACAACTAATGAATGATATTTCATAGCTTATAATACATAGTTGCACCAATATACCTTAATGTTTTCATCAAAATATTAAGGACAACCTTTAATTTACCATTCAATTTAACCCCCTAAAGGACCATTGTCCCTTTGGGGGACAGATGGGATTTGGGGCAAGTACCTGCATGCTTAATTTTTGTCCTGATTTTCTTAACCTTTTTTTGAAAATAGAAAAATTGATTATCTTCATAGGAATATAATTTTTTTTCAATCGATACCTGGAAACAAAAGTTATGCCCAAATAAGCTCAAAACAAGGGAGAGGGGACAACAACAACAAATTCAAAATTTGAACTTTTAGGGGGGGCGGATTTTTTTTCCTCATAGAATATATTTTTGTCTACATGGAAAGGTTTGATTCACTCCATTTAGATTTGTTATGAGAAAGTTATAGACAATCTTGTTTTTCAGGCAATTAGAGCATCTTCTTGAAAAAAATAACTTGTAAGATTCATTTTTTAATACAATTTTTACAATTTAAAAAAAGAAGAAGTTCCACATGGTTTATTTTGCTTCCTTCAACAATCTCAACATTGGGATTAGTGCGTTTTGATTCCATTTTAGAGATGTTAATAATTTAGATTTTCCTTCTATCTCATATCTACTTTTACTTAATAATTATTTAAATAATAAAAATTACGTTTTTAAATTTTTTCTTTTTTTCCTAGACTCTCAACTCAATTCCCCACAATATAGATTTAAAGCTAAAAACTTTGTAGTGCAAATTTTTTAATTTAACAAGGCATTAGATGTGATTCGGGGGGGCTGGAGGGCCGTTTCAGGCTATTCCCAGCTCCGTTCCCCCGGGCCCCATCGAACGTGGTTGATAGTTGTTGTTTTTTCAAAAAATAAATAAATAAATAAATAAATTTAAAATTCTTAAAATGGAAAACAAAGTTAAATTTTTTTTTTTTTTTTTTTTTGAAAATGGCAGTCGCTCGGCCAGGTCAGCAGGCCCTGCAAACGGCGACTTTTGTCCAGTTTCGTCAGTTTCGTCCAGATTTCTTCTTGGGAACTTGTGGCCCTTCCCGATAGGCAAATCTCATCTAATGTTCAAAGTCAAAAAAACTAGTCCCACAATGTGCTGAAAAACTTTTTTTTCACTTTAAACACAAATATCTTGCAATTTGTGATGTCAAAATTTCTGAAATTTTTTCCACACATTCTCATACTGGTTAGGTGTAAGATCTTGTGGTTGGATGTGAAAAAAAACAATTTTCAATTTTTTTAATCTTTGCTATAAAAATGGCAGCTTAAAGTGTGTTTTTTCAGAAAAATGATCTTAGTTATTTAAGGGTTAATTGAAGATGAAATAACATCTACTTCAATCAGATTCGATGCAAAGTACCCCCTGAAAAATTTCAAAGCATTTGACCTTATAGTTTTGGAGAAAATTGAAATCAAAGCTCAAAGAATCCTATTATGGGGTCATCCAAACTATGGGCAGTGGCACTTTGAATAGCTCTAAGTTTCTTTAAGAAAATCGAAATCTTGGCTCTTTTGTGCCTATTGAAGCACAATCAAGTCAGTAACAAGCCAGTGAAAGTAAATTTCAAACAGACACTCTTTGATTTTCCTAAAATTCTTACAATGCATGGACCTCCAAAAAAAGGAGTAATTCTTTTTGAGATCTGGCAGCTGGACAATGAGCTTGAAAGTCCGGCAAATACTTGAAGACCGGTTTTGACAATTCTGCTCTTTGAAGGGCTGCCCCTTGTTGTGTTGCATGCATTTTGATTTGCCACCTACTTTTTCAAGGTCAACCCAAATTGGATGGAAAATAATGGGGTTCAAACTTGTCCACAATTTTTAACTTGGATTGCTTATAAAAAATTGCAATTTTTCATTGATTCATGTGATTCCAATGCCATTGGATTCACATGCATGCTATTTTTATGAGAATTTTCTTTTTAAAAAAAACTTGATATTTTGGTTTGAGCAGAAACAAGGGGCACCGACCAGAAAAATGGTCACTTGGGTCATTAGGGGTTAATGCACCTTGATTGACTAGATTTGTATGTCTTTGAATCTTTTTAACTCAAAATTTTGCTATGCAGGTTTAAAATTTGAAATTTTTTATGCTAGAGAATTAAGTTGAAAGTCTATGATAATTTATTCTTTTTTAAATAACTTGATTTTCATTCTAATAAATTATTATGTAAAAGTAGGTCCATGATAGAAGGAAAATCTAAATCATTAATAGTTCTAAGATGGAATTAAAATACATTGATTTCAATGGTGAGATTGTTCTAGCAAGCAAAATAAACCTTGTAAATTTTTTTTCTCTTTTAAAATTAGGAAGATTGAGTTCAAAAATAAATCCTTTAACCCCTAAAGTCCCATTGTTTTTACAAGTGACAAAATGGATTTTGGGCAGGCTCCTATGATCTCAATTTTTACTGAAACTTTTTGAAACTTTTTCATAAGATAGATAAACTTATGAGCTTTCTGGGAATATAACTTTTATTCCAATCGGTGCTCGGGAGCAAAAGTTATGCCACAATAACCTCAAATTAGAGGAGACCGGGCAGCAAAAAAAATTCACAAAAAATTGAAATAAAATTTTTAATATTTTTTTCTTGTAGATTATATTTTCTTCTAAATGGGAAGCTTTGATTCATTCCATTTGGATTAGTGATGTGAAAATGATGGAGTTTCTTGTTTTGCAGGCAATTATAGCAAGTGAACTTCTTGAAAGAATTTTTTTTCTTTTAGTTTGAATGCTAATATCTTTCAATATACATGGTCAAATATTACATAAAATTTATCACATGATCTAAGGCAAATGTAGAACAAGATCCTACGGTTAGATTCCAAAAAATGTATTAAAAAAAATCATTTCATAGGTGAACGTAGCAAAAGTGGTAGTTTTGAGTGGCTTTGGCCAAAAAAATGGCCTTGGGACTTTAAAGGTTAAGTTTTGTTTTGAAGAAGATGCTCTACTTGCTCAAAAACAAGATGCTTTGACTTTCTCATCACTAGTCCACTAGAATGAATGAAATCTTTTTATATAGAAAAAAAATTCACTATGAGAAAAAAAATTAAAACAAAAAAATATTTTGTATTTTAGTAATTTTTTTTTGTGTTGATTGGCAAATTCCTTTTGAGCTTTGTGTGGCATAACTTTTGCTCTTGGGCACTAAATAATTGAACTAAAAATTATATCAATAAAAAGTTAATGTGTTTCTCTATCTTCCAAAAATTGAGATCATAGGAACTTGCCCAAACCTTCACTGATCTTTTAAAGGTTAAATGATAGATTTTTTATGCATACATGAATTGTAAGAGTTCTTCAATTTGAATGGACTAATTTTTCCTATTACCAAGGGTGCAAACTTTGTGTCACCAACAATATTAGCATCACTACAAAATTATATTTATCTCCTAATTGATACATCACAATAACATCTAAGCCCATAGCAATTTAATTAGTACAACTTTGGTAAAATAGAGTCAAATGCTTTAGTAAGACATATCCGTGTGGTACCACCACTATGTCAATTGATGAAACAATATACTCTTAGCAAAAGTTATAGAATAAAATTACTTGTTTTAACCCTAAATCGTTTGTAGGTAATATCGTATTTAATTTAAAAAATATGTTGAGACATACAATGATTCAAGACATCCAATTAACATCTTTCATTTGGATGTCATGCACAAGAATACTTGACTAATTTGCATCCACAAAGATATATAAGAGATGTAATGATGATCTAGATTAGAAGAGACATGTATCATTGGATTTAAGTTTGCATGGATACAAACTTTTCACATCCCCATGTCTTGGTACCTCAAATAATGCACTTTCTATGTGAAACACACAATAAACACCAAGTTTTGCCTAGAATTGAGCTTCTTAGGTCTTCAATTCATAAACTTATTTTATGATTGGAGTTCCAAAACTACTTCAAAATACTAGTCTCCAAAGCAACGCTAAAGTCTTCATCTATAATTATTTTTGGCAAATCCAACTTTCATTCATTTATAGGAATACACCTTCCAAAATTTTAGAATAAAAAACCTTACCAAGATAATGATGGTTGGACTCCAAAAAGAAATATTTTCAACTCTCTCCACAAAGTTTAATCTTTATTTAAAAAAATACCATATCTCATAATCTAATTTACAAGGTAAATACCCCCAAGCCATAAATAAGGTCGTTACCTCCATGTATGCAAAATGCAAGAGGGAGTGCCATCCTCCTAAGACTAGTAAACATAAAAAGAAACTAGTCTTAGAAGCTTAAATTAGTTTTGATTTAAGTTATAAGACATAAACTTGGATTCTATTAATAGAAATAGAACCCAAAATATTATTTATTTTTAAATACAAAATACTACAGTAAAATAAAGTAAAATTCCAATTATAATACACAAGATACAATATAAATATGAACTTAGATATATTCATTACATACTTATAAACATGTAATTAAGTAGTCAAATTATTTTATATTTCTAAATTGTGTATTTTATACAACACCATCATTTCTCTTATAGAATACAAGATATCAATTCATCATTTAGTAAAACCAAAAAACATCAATATGACTATAAACAAATCTTCATTCATCATCTTTGTTCTATATTATTTGGCATTAGCCAAATCCTTGTCTTTTTTAGGAGTATGTGGAACCCAATTTTATATGAAGAACTTTCCGACCACTACTAACCAAATGAACCCAATTGATTTCAATATTAATCCATTGTATATCAAAGTGTGGAATACTTATAATGGGAATGGATACTTTCTCAAACTTTCTATTGGTACTCCACCACAAGAAGTTATAATGGAGGTGGACATTGGAGGTAGAGAACCTTGGATTCCTTGTTCCAATCATTTGTATCTAAGCCAATCATTTGATAGTTTTCTACCTAGAACTTCATCCTCATATCAAAGTGTTTTGTGTGATTCACTATTATGTGAACAATATCCACTCTCTTGGTCAACATGCAATTTAGAGCATCCAGTTCCATGTAATTTTTCGGAAAAATATATAGATGGTGAAGAACCAACAGGAGTATTATCTCAAGATGCATTTACCTTGGGTACATATGATGTTCAACTTCAAAACATCACCTTTGGATGTATATATAAAGATTCTGAGAACCACATGCTACCTGATGGTTCGATTCATGGGAACTTGGGTCTAAATCCACAACCTAGGTCTTTTTATGATCAAATAGTTACCCAATACAACAATGGCATATATATGATCATGTCATATTGTCTCTCAGCTGAAATTTTTGATATTGATGCCACAAGTTGGATATCTTTTGGAGGCCAAAGAGCAACCAATCTTAATTATACTCCAAGTTTGAGTGGCCGAGGTTTATACTTTGTCAATCTAAAAGGCATTACCGTGGACAATATTGATGTTGATGTTTCTAATATGACAACACTTTCTTATGATCCCATTTCTCAAGTGGGAGGATATTCTTTAGATACAGGGTCTTCGGAAACTTGGCTTCAAGAACCATTGCTTTCAAGGTTTATAAATAGTTTTGTTGTTGCCATGAAAGACAAGACCGGTTTTGAACCTAGTTCTTACTATAGCAATGAAGAAAGGGAGGTGTGTTATGCATTTGACAATTCTCTCAATGTCTTTGATATCAAGGTTCCAAGTGTCATTTTTCATCTTGAAGATGATGTGCATTTGCATCTAGGATTTGACAACCTTTTCTTTAGTGAATATTTCATTGATGGGAACCAACAAATTTGGTGTTTGGCCTTCGTAGGTTCAATTGATCAAGTATTAGGTGATCAAATATTCGGTACTAACATCCAACAAAATTTTCATATTGAGATAGATTATGCAAACAACAAAATTGGATTTGCTCCTATGCAATGTAAAAGCATGAGGATTTGATTTGAAATATTTGATGATAGAAACATCAATTTATTTTGTAATATTTGGTGATTGAAACATTATTTCATCAAATGGATTTTTGACAAAGTTGTATTCTAAAATGCATTGTATGATCATTTTTGGTGATTCAATGAAGTTGAGTATTTGAGTGGCAAGAGCTTTGTAAATTGTTGTCTTAGAATAAGCATCGATGCTTGAATATTGTTCAAGATATATTTCTAACTAATTAAATTGGTAGAACTCAATTTGTGTGCAATTGGCAAGGAACTTAGTAAGATGGTAATATAAAATCAAATAAATGTATAGTATATATAAGCTAAGTGCACAATTTTGTTACCCTTTTAGAAATGCTAGATAGAGATAAAAAAATTGTTGATTTGATTGTCAATCGACATTGAATTAAATTACTTTGATACATGAAGCAATCCAATGGTAAAGAAGAACCTCAAACTAATCTTGAGTGTTGTGCACCAAAGAGGACTTGGGCATGAATGTGCTTGACTTGAATTTGAGTTTGAACGTTGAAGTGTACATTTCTATTTCTCACTTTAGGATAAATGATTGCAATATCATGACACATATCGCAACCGACATATATTGCACATGAAAAAATTGAATCTAGAATAGAGGTATGCTACAAATTGGTTATTGCTTGTTTGGCCCTTCTCTTAATTCTTATAAGAATTTTTATTATAGATTGCATTTGAATTTTGGTTCAACTTGTAATTTTTTTGAAATGACAAAAATTGATAATATTCAACCAACTTGTATTGAGTTGCCTTCTCTTTACATTGAACTTTGGATCCTCCCCATGCAACTTTTAACTCTCTATCTTGTATATTAGGGTTTTGATGAGTATCAAGGTTTGTTGCTTCTGAGAGATATGTTTTGTTTGTGAGAGATTGCGCTTTAGAACAATTAAAATGGTGAGGCAAAAAGAATTGACATATTATCCCTTGTAGCCTTGTAGGCATTACTTTGTTGATTTTGTCCCAAAAAAAAAAAGTGAATGAATTTGGATGTTTTTCTTGAATGGAATTGGGCAAAAAGTAGGGGACTGAACTGGATATTGGATGGAATTGGGTTGGTGTGTACTATTTGCCTGCGAGCATTTGAGGTGCGAATTCCAACAACCTGACGACTTTTAGGCTTTCGATTTTGAGGAAATCTCAGATGAACCTCCGTTCGTTTCCTGAAATCGATGGGCAGGGCAGCTTACACGTGTACCGAACGTTGGCCTTTGCACGCAAGCGACGGGAAGACTTTTTTGGGGTTTCAGACCAGGCGGGCGTTTTTGTCTGGCAAACTGGGTTTTTTTCCAATGGCCATGGGCGGTGATCGTGCAAGCCCGGTTTTCCGGCTTTCCGGCTTTCCTGTTTTGGGTGCTGCGCCCGCCTTCGTCATCGTCGCACACCCTGACGCAGCAACCAAATTCCCAGAAATTTCCACTTTTCATGTCCATAACATACCTCTCCCCTAAATCTCGGAACCTCCGTCAGGCTCTCGTTCGGATTTCAACATTGGTGGCCCTAGCTAGATTTCTCATTCACTGTCGCGTAGAATTTCTCGAGTTCCTCTGTGACTGTTCCTTTTTCTTTCGAATTTCCAGATTCTAGGGTGCACAACAAACACTACGAGGCAACATAATCGTTATCGATGCATTCGAACAACGCGAGCGAGAGATTGCTCATGACAATTGCAATAAGATTTTTCCGGCACAGTTTGATCCAAAGCTAGAGGTGACCAACTAGCTGGCGGCGTGCCCTTGAGTTTCTTGCATTATTGCATTTTGCTTGCACCTGCAGTGGCCGCAGCTAGCTAGACGATGAGACAATTTGGCCCATTTCTGCGACAAGTGGACCGAATTCGACGTACGTAGTTTTCTGGAGGTTCCGTGGCACGCTTCGCCTGGGGTCCTTCTCTCGACCCCGGCCCAGGCGTGTACATGCTCAACAGATACTTCGATTCTTGATTCAAACAAATTCAGCACCTCTTCATTGAGGTTGGATCGATCGAGGAGCACACTGCTTGAATGTCTATGCAATGTAAAGTTTGCTCTCGATAAGAATTCCAGAACCATGAACACCATATCATGAGCTTCAAGATTACAGAATCGTTCAATTTGGCACATATTAGATCTAGAAACAAAATATTAAGACTGGACCCAAAGGTAGAATGAATGTCAAAAAGTTCACCTGAAACAAAGATTCAGAAAACAATTGTTCATTATAAAAGTCTTCAACCCCATTTTCTCATTCACTCTACATATGTCACATACATACGTAATCAACCAATGAAATATTGACACATGGCATTATAAATCAAAAAGAATTTGCCATGAGGTACACCAGACAACAACATAGGGATCTTGCATCGACAATAAAAATAACTACACGGGTATGATATTTCAAATGAGTTTTCATTAAATCATTCTACATGGTAAGAATTGTGCAAATAGTAGACGGTGTACTGATGTGTAGAATGATAGAAAGTGAAATAATTGCAATGCTTTGCTTTATAGTGAAATAAAATGAAATAAAACTTGTTATCATATTGTTATTAGGAAACATTCAATTGAAAGATACGGAAATGTAGTAAGTCAATGACAAGTTACCTTTAGAATTATAAAAAAACAAATAGATATTGCAAAAAAGTCAAATCAATGAACCAACAATTAAGTAACAATAATATAGTACCTTAAAATGAAACCACGAAAAAATTATAAATACCACAACGGTGCAATTGATCACAAATCTTACCTTTACTTAAAAAAATACCATATCTTATAATCTATTTTACAAGGTAAATACCCCCAAGCCATAAATAAGGTCGTTACCCCCATGTATGCAAAATGCAAGAGGGAGTGCCATCCTCCTAAGACTAGTAAACATAAAAAGAAACAAGTCTTAGAATAATATTAACTAGCTTAAATTAGTTTTGATTTAAATTACAAGATATAAATTTGGATTCTATTAATAGAAGTGAAATTCAAAATATTATTTATTTATACAAAATATGAAAAGTAAACTAAAGTAAAATTCCAATTATAATGCACAAGATACAATATAAATATGAACTTAGATATATTCATTATATACTCATAGAGATGTAATTAAGTAGTCAAATTGTTTTATATTTCTATATTCTATATTTATTAGGACACCATCATTTCTCTTATAGAATACAAGATATCAATTCATCATTTAGTAAAACCAAAAAACATCAATATGACTATGAATAAATCTTCATTCATCATCTTTGTTCTATATTATTTGGCATTAGCCAAATCCTTGTCTTTTTTAGGAGTATGTGGAACCCAACTTTATATGAAGAACTTTCCAACCACTACTAACCAAATGAACCCAATTGATTTCAATGTTAGTCCATTGTATATCAAAGTGTGGAATACTTATAATGGGAATAGATATTTTCTCAAACTTTCTATTGGTACTCCGTCACAAGAAGTTATAATGGTAGTGGATATTGGAGGTAGAGAACCTTGGATTCCTTGTTCCAATCATTTGTATCCAAGCCAATCATTTGATAGTTTTCTACCTAGAACTTCATCCTCATATCAAAGTGTTTTGTGTGATTCACTATTATGTGAACAATATCCACTCTCTTGGTCAACATGCGATTTAGAGCATCCAGTTCCATGTAATTTTTCGGAAAAATACGTAGATGGTGATGAACCAACATGAGTCTTATCTCAAGATGCATTTACTTTGGGCACATATGATGTTCAACTTCCAAACATCACCTTTGGATGTATATATAAAGATTCTGAGACCTACACACTATCTAATGGTTCTATTTATGGGAACTTGGGCCTAAATCCACAATCTAAGTCTTTTTATAATCAAATAGCTACCCAATACAACAATGGCATATATATGATCATGTCATATTGTCTCTCAGCTGAAATTTTTGATATTGATGCCACAAGTTGGATATCTTTTGGAGGCCAAAGAGCAACCAATCTTAATTATACTCCAAGTTTGAGTGGCCGAGGTTTTTACTTTGTCAATCTAAAAGGCATTACCGTGGACAATATTGATGTTGATGTTTCTAATATGACAACACTTTCTTATGATCCCATTTCTCAAGTGGGAGGATATTCTTTAGATACAGGGTCTACGGGCACTTGGCTTCAAGAACCATTACATTCAAGGTTTATAAATAGTTTTGTTGTTGCCATGAAAGACAAGACCGGTTTTGAACCCAGTTCTGACTATAGCATTGAAAGAAAGGAGGTGTATTATGCATTTGACAATTCTCTCAAAGTCTTTGATATCAAAGTTCCGAGTGTCATTTTTCACCTTGAAGGTGATGTGCATTTGCATTTAGGATTTAACAACCTTTTCTTTAGTGATTATTTCATTGATGGAAACCAGCAAATTTGGTGTTTGGCCTTTGTAGATAAGCCTGAAGAAATGCATGATCAAATATTTGGTGTTAGCATCCAACAAAATTTTCATGTTGAGATAGATTATGCAAACAACAAAATTGGATTTGCTCCTATGCAATGTAAAAGTGTTGGGATTTGATGTGAAATATTTGATGATAGAAACATCAATTCATTTTGTAATATTTGATGATAGAAACATCAATTCATTTTGTAATATTTGATGATAGAAACATCAATTCATTTTGTAATATTTGATAGTAGAAAGATCAATTTAATTTGTTTAACAATACATTAAATCTTTGAATGTTGCATATGTTTTGTGAAGATTTACAAGATGCTTTTATAGATTCATTTGTGTAGGAAATATATATGTTGACAAGTCTTGCATGGGTGTTATATAATATTGTTAGCTAGCCTAAGCCCATTTCCTTAGAGATTGGATGACTCCCTCCTTGGAGGACGATGCTATTTTGCGTGTGTAGAGCGGTGAGCAGTGAGTGTACGGTCGCGAGCGTAGAACACAAAAAGTTTGATAATTTCTTGAAATGGGCAATAAAGTGAAAGTTTAGGGTTTTTTTAGAAGGAGAAATTCTTAAATTAGTATTAATGATGGACCTATGACCGTAGAATATTTTGCAGAATTTTTCTGCATAAAAAGTGTAAGGTGGCCAAATATGTATTTTAAGGTTGAGGAAAGATGCAAGTTTCAAGATGAAGGTTCTATAACTGTGGAGTCTAGGGATACAAATGATTAAAATATATAATTTTTGTGGTCGTGAATGTAAGCGCCATAGAAATAAGAAATGGTGGATATTGTGAGGGACGAAAGAGATTTCTTTGCAAGAGAGGTGTTCGAGAGAGGGGAAGAGAGGGAAAGCCAGGGAGTAAGAGAGTTCAAGAGAAGGACAATTGGTATGGAGGATTTACATAATTTGAAAGATGGGGGCCCAAGGTTAGATTAAAGAGGGTCAAGGCATTAGATAGGGAAAACAAAGGAAATAAGCAAGGGTTATGTACTTATGTAGACGTTTTCTTTGGAGACAGAGATTGGAAGTGGAGAAGTTAAGGGTTAATTGGAGGAACAATTAAGGAGTGGGTTTAGGGTGGGAGAAAGAGACGGATATTGAGACTAGGAAAAGGATGTTGTTTAGTTTAGGAAAAATTCTGCAAACGATAAGGGGGGTTGGTATGAGGTTTTCAGATTTGTTGGAGGGAGACATACTTGGATTTAGGTTTAAAGTAGAGAATAGGAAGGAGGCGGAGACTAAGGATTGGAGTGAGTTAGTGGTAGTTGAACAAAACTTGAGCTATGCAAACAAAAATTGGACAAATGATTTAGGCACCAACATGACCATGTACAAGCTTTGATGGTGGCCCTTTTAGTCTCACCATCGTTTTCGTATTAGTGAAAAATAATGTCTTAATAGTACGAACAATAATTACGCTCCATAATACTTTAGGAGCAGAATTTGAAGAACTCTTTTAATTTCATTCCAGCTGAAACTAGGAGTGTGAATGAAGATATCAACCTCCGGATCTAGGCTACAAACTATGTTGAAGATGAAGTAGATGTGCTTACAATACGTCTATGCATCGCGCGTGCTGAGTGACTTGTCAGACATATCCTTGAAAGATTGGCAGTCACAATTCGGGAATTGGCCAATCGTCAACAAGTACTTAGAAAGCTTAGATATGCTTCTAGACTCAAAAGTCACAATGCAGCCCAAAGCTGGAGGAGGTACCATCGGAATTGAGCAGATCTTTCCAACAACTGATAGAGCAGAGGCATAGCTATTATGATGTTTGGTAGTCGGAGCAGAAGGATTTCTTCTAATATTCTTACCATACCTCTTTGTAGAGTGATCCGCAGGGTTAGGGGGTGGAGGATAATCGTCTAAATTCACGGATATTTCGTCATTGAAGAATTGTCGTGGAGACAATTGGATACGCTCGGCAAGAGAGAACCCGACATTTTCTAGAGAGAGAATTTCTTTCCTGCTTAAGTTTGTGCCCATAATAACAGGCTAGACATCCGGGATAGGCGGTTTGGAAACCACCCATTTTCGACTAGTGCCCTCTACACAGCGATGGATGTCATCATTGCAGAAGAAAAACCGCATTCTCTCCAATCTAATCTTCTTATAATTGTTCATGAGACCAATATGAGTAGGGGCAGCTGTACTGCGATTGTCTTGCACAATCTTGGCCACGCACTTCTTCTTCGTCTTGCTTGAACTTGTCCAAAACGGGGACAAGTTCGTCCACTGCCAACATCTTTTGGGGAGTATCTTTTGCGCATAAAAGGAATTCGCTGAGGTACTCCTTACTCGCCTCAAGGACAATGGCAGAATTAGTCGCTGACGGAGTCCGTTCTACCTGCTCGCCAATAAGAGATCGGAGTTTTGCGGAGAAGTCTCTATAATTTCCCTTCTTCACTGGATGGCTATGGATTCCGAGATGCACGCAAACTTGGGTCATCAAATTGGAGCCATGTACGTAGTAGATCCTAGCAGGACAACTTCCAATGCATGTTGGCGGAACTTGACAGATTGAGCATGCAACTATAGAATGCAATGGAGGATCAAAGTGTAGAACAAAGGGGGACGAGGCAGTACTATTCCACTCAGTCTCATTCAATGGTGACAGTCGGTGCCGTCGGTCTATATATTCGCATGAATTGTTTGTATACCGAAGGTGCCTCAAACAAGCCGAAGTTCGGAAAGTAAGGTGAGAGTCAAACTGGATGTGCATCGTCACTGTTCGGGTCCATGCATGTCCGTCATCTTTTTTATCCATTTCATGCAACCGCCCAGCCTTGTTTGATGATGGGTACTTTCCCATAGGTGGAAGTTCAAATATGACATCCCCATCAAACTCTGGAGGCAGAAAATCTACCTTCTTTATTGGAATGGAAGTGTAATCTAATTTACTGAGTACTGACTTCGCACCTCGGTAGGAGCTCAGATTGCGGAGGCATTGCACAATATTATCAATGGGGGAGAGTGGGGGTTTCACATGCACCGATTCTGTACTATGTAAAATCGGGGCGTTATGAACAACATGTGCAGATTCTAAATTGGGGCAACAACTAGTAGGTTTGGGTAGAATGCACTTACTATCCGAATCGTCACTAAGAACTAGAAGAGGGATCTCCGAGGGCTCTAGTTTGACCTTCTGGAGTAAAGGGGTGACATTAGTAGCTGTGGTAGAATGGCCAGGAGTTAAAGTGTTAGAACCAATAACTAGTGGAAGGTCCATCAGTCCATATACTCGATAATTTCCAGGCGTCAACAACCACACCTGACCACAAGCACGAGTAGTTGACAACTGAGCAATAATATGTGATACCACATTAGAGATTGGATCAACAACATCCATGTCCACATGCAAACTCCCCTCAAGAATATTGAACCGTAAAGCTAAACGGCTACCACTAACTATCGAGTAACCCTCTTCCCCCACAATGAAAGAAATTGGGATAGTTTGCCCCTCTCCCCTGATGAAAATAGTGACTAAGCTGCCATCATGCAAGGCAACCATCGAACCCGGGGAGGACACTCCCTATGTTTTAGCAAACTACGTGCGGCGGAAAAAGTAAAACAAGTAATACACCTTAAAATTTAATTTCTTTTTCAAAAAAAAAATTATGGATAGATTTTACTACTTTATAAGTTTATGTTTTGAATTATTGGTATTTTTTTGTGCTAATAGTAATTAGTTATAAATTTTTGAAGAAAAAAGATACACTGTAAAGCTGAAAATAACTTTCACACCTCTATATTATATAAGAAAAAAAATTTGAAAAATGAAAAAAAAATTATATAGAATAGCTTTCTATTGAAAGTTTATTTTGGTTGAATATTGATGCAATAGTCATCTTCATGTGAGCTCTATAAATATTTTAGTTGGAGAACATGCCATTTTAGTTCATTTTTCAACCCTTTCTAGACAATATATCTTTTGTTATTTGGAATTAAATTTTTTGTCAATAGAAACCTTTAGTCATTGTTAAACAAAGCTCAAAATTTTAGAATGAAATTATAGTTTATTCAAGGTGAATTACATGAATTACTTTTTCCACCGCCGCACGTAGGTACCCCAAATGTAGTGAGAGTGTCCTCCCCTAGCCATCGAACTAGTTGAAAAGATAGATAGAGTGATTTCAAGGTTAAAGAGGAAGTGGGCAGGAGTAGAGAGGCACTTAGAACTTCAGAAACTCATTGCTATTTAAGATGTTGTAATTGATTTAAACATGGTACAACAGGTAGTAAGTTAATAGGGTGGATTGTGATCTGATATACGAGTTGAGTTTAAAGGAGCAGAGCAGCTGTAATTTGTAATAAGTTAGTAACTACTTTGACAGATTATAATTAGGTGCTAGTCCCTAGAGTAGAGTAGAGGCTGATGAGTTAGCCATCGTTTGTTCAAAATTATTCTTTTCATATTAGATACTAGTGGTTGGTGCCTGCTATGCTACGCATTGATTATTAGAATTTTATTAGAATTTTATTAGAATTTTTATATATTAGATAAAATGCAGAACAAAAATTTCAATAAATCTTCAAATATAAATTACTAAAATCTTTGTATAATTTTGTTTATAAGTAAGCATATATTGAAATGAACAATAGAAATTTATTGAATGATGAATGAAATATATGCTGCAATGGTGAATATTGTAAAAGATAGACATTTATTGTAATGCATTCAATAAATGACTCAATTGTTACAAACAATGGCAACCCAAAAACTTGGTGAATTGAAAAGAAAAACTCGTAAATTTCAAAAACTTCATGAACAACTTAATTGTTGTGAAATCCAAAATTGCTTCAATTGAATAAATTTCTCAAATCATTTGGTAGTAGCAATAGAATTTTGAAATCATAAAAGCTGTAAAAGTGATATTATAGAGGTGATTGCAAACTACTACTCTATTTCTGTAATATAACATTGTGTGAAAATATTATTTTTATGTATGCATGATTGAAAATATTTTTACAAAATATTAAAATTAATTATTTCAAAGACTTATTGAAATCATTATCATGTATTCTATTCAAATATATCAAAATTTTACTAATATGTGATACAATGAATGCGTAGCATAGCAAGCATGAGCCCTTATTATTAATGGTAGCATTTATGATATTACAGAGAGAGTTATGATTTAGTAGTATGATGAACTGATGATCGACGTGTCTATCGAAGCGGCTAACGTATAAGATTCAAAGTGAATATTGGGAGACAGAGTATGCAGAAGTACAAAGCTAAAATTGGTTTCAATTAAAGCAATGGCGGCAATGCAAAATGAAATTGAGTTTGTTAGTCTAAATGAAGTCTTCAATTATTTGGTTTAGCATTAATATAATGAGATCATGTCAGTACAAATGGAGGATTCGGATGGAATTAATACCTAGCACCAAGGCACTTACCTAATTGTGGAATGATGGAATTTAATATTCTAGAATAGAGCATATATGGATGAAGGTAACGGGACACCTGTTTGTAGAGATTGGCCAAGAATCACATAGTAGAAGTATGCTAAAGGGAAAGAAAAAAGCTCTTTACTTTACAAATCCAAAGCAATTGAAGTGGTCGAGGCAGACGAGGGAGTTGAGATCCAACACAATGAGATTAGATGCAGGAGAGACGGCCAGAGTATTGCAATTCCCAGATATTGATTGTGTGGGTAAACAAATGCAACGGAATAATTCTATAGCCTTACAAGGAATAGTTGAAATCGCTATGGTTCGAGGGCATCCAAATTCTTCAAGCCCAAGGGCGTGTGAGAGCGAGAGTAACAATGGTGGATGCATCAATGTTCATGATGGAGAGCCAAATGAAGACGTGACCCCTACAACAGGTATTTGGATAGCTTGGGGAGGTGTCATTAGAGTATCTTTTTTAAGGTGCCGTTGTCATGTTGTAAATTTGTACATAGTATAAAAATATATAGTATGCGTTATTCGTGTAGCTTTAAGGTGACGCCTTCTAGTGAAGATGTGAGTCATCTATATAAGAAGGAGAGTCCCTATGAGAGTTGCATTGAATTGAAGTGTTGTAGTTTGTTTTTACTTTAGATTTAGAATGTTGAATTGGAGGGTTTTTTCTGAGTCTCAAGATGAAGAGCTTCAACCGGAAGTTGAGATTGAACTTTCTTTGTCACAACTACCGGATCAGCCTCTTTTGCCACGGGATCTTGTTTTATTGCACGAACGTCCTAAAGATGAAGCTGGGCCTTCCCGTCTGCCAAAGCAACCTCGTGTGGAGTGGCGTTGGCACGGAAACTTACTTGAAGATGCTCGAGCGTTGGTGATTCTGCTGCAGGTCGGATGTGTTGAGCCCGGTAGTCGAGAAGTGACATTTGAAGGGAGCTTTGAAGGTTTGAACAACGATCAATACTTTTGCATGGTGAAGCCTATCGAAGGAAGTCGTGGTCACCAACGATGGTTAGAGGGACCAGTCAAACCTTTAACTAAGGCAGATCGTGCAGAATATGTGGCGGCGACTATCAAACGCATTCTCAAATTTCTACAGATGGAGTGAAGTTTCGATTGGAATTCTAGTTTTTTACCTCTAATAGATGTATTTGGATCTTTAGTTCTTCATTCCATACTTGGAGTGAATTTATACAATAGTTTTGTGTGTAAGAAGTAGTTTGAAAGAAATATCCAATTCATTTTCCTTCTAAGTGAACTTGGAGTGAATTTCTTTCAATGATAAAGATAAGGAAATAGTTGCTTGGGCCAAATAATGGCTCAATTATTGGGTCTTTTTTGCTTTGGGAGCAAGTTAGGGGCTGACCCCACTTGTTGTGTGGTTAGAGTGAAGATAGGGTGGAGAAAAAGGGGGGGGGGGGTACTATTCATCTTCTCTCCCGTTGTGAGTTTGAAGAGGACCCGATTGTTTGGAGACTCATTGTGTTGTGATTTTGAGGAGTTTTGAAATGAAAATTGGAGGTGTTGAGTATCATGGTGTGTAGTTTTCAAATTGATCTCACTTGCTTAATTTGGAGTTGTGAATCAAAAGTTGTGCTAGTTTGAGTGGTGGGAGGTTTGTTGCCTTTGAAAATAAGAGGCAGAGACTTCGACCGGCCATAAAAGACGGAAAGGTTTTTGGTTTGCAATGAAATTTGGAGGGAGTGTAGGAAACTGTGTTAGCTTTCCATGAACATATCATTCGTTTTGTTTGGAGTTTGTATGAGAAAGTTGTGAATGTGGAAGCAAAGGAGGGTCTGCTGCCTTTCTTTTGTCAAGGCCGAAACTTTGGATGGCCATAGAAGTTGGACAGAGTTTTATATTCATTTGAGATTTGGAGGAGAAGTATATTATTGTATAAGCTTTTCAAAAAGCTATTACTTGGTTCATTTGGAGTTGTGATGCAACGGTGGCACTCCACCAAAGTTCAGCTTGAGAATTGGAGTTGCAAATGGAGAAGTTTTGAAGACTTTTTGTGTTTGTTTGTGTGGCTTGTGGCTTTGTAAACATTGTTGTTGCGGGCAGCTTGGGTAAAATCAACGCTAGCCTCATTTTGTGTTGTGGGTGACAAAGTGGGGTTAATGGCCCACATGGTCGAGACTTGCTTGTTCTCACGGTGAAAGCTTGTTTCTTAAAGCTGGTCACCGGGAGTTTGAAAGTTTAGGAGCCAATCTTTCGGACGGTCAGCTCGTGGTTTGGCCGTCCCGTTTTACCCGTCCGAAGCCGTGGGATCTTATCACACACCTTTACCCTTAAACCCATTTAGAGCCACACCAGGATAGGCCAACGGGCACGGTTTCAAGACAAAAAAAAAGATTCGACGTTCGAGACCGAAGATTCGACGTTTGAGTGTGAAGATTCAAGTTTACTTGTGACTTTACGTTCTCAGTTCCTAAACCATTTCGAGTCGCAGCCGGAATCCCCGTGATTTCCTGAGGCAAAAGCTCTCAACACGACACCGTTCATATTTGTGAGGCCGAGACTTGTGTCTTCACTACAATTCAGAAAGTGCGTTTGGGTGGGTCTCCGCCAACCGTCGGCCCTAATTGGCAATAGTCAAATTTTGTCGAAGTGACATTGTGGGCAATCTTTTGTTTTTGTTTTCCTTTGAGGCGTTGATGTGGGATTGTGGGTATCGAGAGTGCATATAGAGTGTCTTCGGGCGGTTTTAAGGTTTATCTTGTCATGTTCACATTCAAAAAAATTTGCACATATATGAGCTGTGTTAGATAGCTTGGGGCATTGGAATTTTGTTGAAACGCCCGGTCGACCATTTGACTCAAAGAATTCGGCATGCGCAGAAGGCGACCCTTCGGACCAGAGCAGACACGAGGAAGGATTTGTGGAAACACCAACAGCAATGGCAGGTACATTGTGACAGGCCTTTTAGAGTAGTCAATGACTAATTGTGTTTTGCATAGCAAAAATTAGGTGTTTTGTTAAGATTAATTTCGGACAAGAACAAGATTTAGGGTGGTTTTCGGTCTCCCAAAAGCAACGCCGACGTCGGCGTTGCTTTGGAGGAGCTGGCAGTTGCTGGAGAGAGTGCCCCCCAAAAGATGAAACCAACATCGGCCATGGTTTTAGAAGGCTGCTGGGGGAACAACGTGCGAGCCCAAAAAAACGACGCCGATGTCGGCTGGGCTTTCGGAGCACCGCTGGCGGTTCAGACAACAACCCCACAAAGGCGTCGCCGACGTCGGACGTCGTGCTAATAAAACGTGATCCCAAAGCCATGACGTTGTTTCAGAGATGGGATCACACCGCAGCCAAAGGCTTCATCTTGCAGAGTGGAATGTTTAATTTGGACTTGTTCCTTGGCTTAAAACAAAGCCGGTCGAGCACCACATTTGTATTCATGGACTCTTTTGCAATTTGGACATCCATCTCCTTTCCCAATTCTTCCACAGACATCTCTGCTGTACTATCATAATCCAAATCCATGGGCCGGCCAACATTGCTATCATGCTCTCCTTCAACACCTTTGTCAAGTTCACCATCAACAAAAGAACTCCAGTCAATGTCAAGTTCACCAACATCAAAACAACTCTGGTCAATGCCAACAAATGGAGGACAACATTAAAAACCACACCAAAATGGGAAATTTAGAAACCTGATCCGGCAATTTCTAGCTATGAAGACTCCTACTCCTTCACTTCTGTGTCACTTTGACAGATAGTATCTTCCATTGCATCACCTAAACGAGATGCTCAGAGTTAGGGCAAAAATAATTTGTTGTAAAATGCCAGGAGTTGCTGGAGAGAGCGCCCCCCAAAAGATGAAGCCGACATCGGCCATGGTTTGGGAGGACTGCTGGGGGAACAACGAGCGAGCCCAAAAAAACGACGCCGATGTCGGCTGGGTTTTCGGAGCGCCGCTGCATCGACTGGCTGCAAACTTTGGAGGCCAATAAGTTTTGGAGAAATTGTCCAAATCGGGTATGTGAGATGTTTTTCGGCATCTACAGAAACTGTAGATGCCGAAAAACATCTCACATACCCGATTTGGACAATTTCTCCAAAACTTATTGGCCTCCAAAGTTTGCAGCCAGTCAATGCAGATTCGTCCGATTCGTCCGTGAACAGTAAGATTTTGTCTAATATGAAAACCCTGATTCAGGTAATACTTTGCAAGCATGTAGGGCAATTGACTGCCACATTCGATAATTTCACTTTTGTCGAAATGGGGCTTTTAACTTACTCAATTTCTTGTTGAATTTAGGTAATTTTGTGCAAGCATGCAAGGCAATTGGCCGCCACATTGTTGCCCTCGAGGAAGACACCGAAGTCTTTGATGTGAAGTTGAAGCCGTATCTGACTCTGCCTCCTCGGCCGATTTTGGCTACATCTGTGTCTATGTTGCCTGCAATTGATATTGACCCTCCAATCTGCTTTGTGAAGAAGAAGAACCGATTGAGTAAGTGAGTTAACTTTGGATTTCTTTCATTTTGCCAATTGAACTCTACTTGTCAATACTTACATAATCATACTAATTGTATTTCTGATTTTTCAGACTGAGGGCAATGATTGTCTCACCGGTGACAGACTACGTGATGGTTCCATGGGACGCTGAAGTTGCAGATCTTCAAGTGGCCGCGTCCTCCCCAAGTTCGGCATCACCACGGCGGCAAATTGATCCCTAAGTTCGTAGATTCATTGACGACAAGGTTGTTGTTGAGATGCATTATCTCTCATCATCGTCTAACAATTCTAGTGATTGGAGGATATGAATTTTGAGATTTCTTATATATATTTGTGAATTTTGGATAATTACATCAGTGAATCTAATGATAATTTTCAATGGTTTTCTTCTTCCTTCCACTCTTTCATTTTATTCTTTGTATTAACCCCTTCACCCCTCAATGCCCAAGGGGCCTAAAAATGGCCTCTCCGAGTTTCAAGTCCAATTCAAAGTGCTGTAACTTTTGCATCCAATGTCCAAATTCAATGGAAACTATTGGAAAATTTGAGCTCTCTTTTCTAGTTTGTGTGGTAAAATTTTCAGATCAATCCAAGATGATTTTTTGTAAGCCAATCAAAATTCAGACGTTCAAGTTGAGTTCACCAAACTGCTAATGATGGCTGCAACTTTGGGGACTTGTATCTCATTCATCCAATGTTTGTTTTCAAAAAAAATTGTTGGGTTATGTTCCCCTTTAAATTTAGTTATTGTGGAAAAAATTTCATGTCAATCCAAGTTGTTTTGAAGGTTTGGGAGCAATTCGAAGTTCAAAATCCCGACATTTTTGGACTACAGCAAACTTCCGCAGCTTGTTTCTTCTTCATATAGTGTCCGTTTGCAATAAAAGTTTTTGGAAAAGTTGCGCATACTAGTCTTGTTTGTGTAGCTAAAATTTCATTTTAATCCATAAAGTTATGAGTGACTGAGAAGCATTTTAGTAGAAGGAGGTTCAACTTTAGATGTGTTTTTTCCTGCAACTTTTCTTGCTATTTTTTCACATTTGAATGCCATTTTGCAGACACAATGAGTCAATTCAATGATGCTTTTTTTTCACCAATGTGTTTGAATGTTGATTTTAAATCACTTTGTAGTTAAAAAAAATTTCATTTGAGGAGGTCTAGAAATCAAATTTCACCTCCAAATGTGTTTCTAGGAAAATTTCAGCATATTTTTTTTACACTAAAACATTATAATCTTGCAATCTACACAGTCAAATGACTTCAAATTTGATTTACGCCATCTACAACATGTACACTACAAGATTGTACGGTTGAGATTTTTATACCTTACTAACATTTTGAACTGTATCACTTCAAAAGCAATGATGTTTTTAAACCCAAAAAGGCCCTGGGCCTTGAGGGGTTAAGCCCCGAGGCCTTTTCTCCATGAAAACACACTCAAATCTGCCACTTCTATTGCAAAGAGCAAAACACTATAAAATTTTTTTTTTTTTTTGCATATATAACCGTAGGATCTTATACTAGACTAGTATGAAAATGTACACAAGAAATTTCAGGAACTTTGATCAAATAGATTGCAAGATATTTGCATTGAAAGTGAAGAAAATAAGTTTTTTCGCACCTTGGTTGACTAGATTTTTGGGCTTTGAACCTATTTAACTTAATTTTTTTGTATTGTTGATTTTGATTTTCTAAGTTTATATGTTGAATACTTCAGTTGGGAATCTAGGAAAAAAAATTCAAGAAAAAAACACTAGATTTTTACTCATTAAAAAATTATTAAGTAGAAGTAGGTTCAAGATTGAAGGAATAACTAAATCGATAATAGCTCTAAGACAAAATTGAAATACCATAATTCCAATAGTGAGATTGTTCAAGAAGATGCTTAGATTGCCCGAAAAACTGAGATTGTTCATAACTTTTTCATTATTAGTCCAAATATAATGAATCAAAGCTTCAAATGTAGACAAAAAGACATAGATTTGGGAAAAAATATTTTAAAAATTTATTTTGACTTTTTGTGACTTTTTTATGCTACCTGCCAAACTCTATTTTTGGCATAACTTTTTCTCCCGGGCACCAATTGAAATAAAAATTATATATCCACAAATCTCTCGCACAACCGCACAACCTCAAGAAATCCCAAAAAAATTCTCTACAAATTGAGGTCACAGGAACCTACCCGGACCCAAATTGTCCCCTAATGGGACAAACGGGCCTTTAGGGGTTAACCTTAGCTTTGTTTATTCTGATCTCATTATTTTACCTGGGTCCTTTAGTCCTTGGTCACTATCATCACATTCGTGCATATTCCCTCATGCACCCATACTCCCCACATGGACATGAAGATGGGGATTCCCAAAATGTTAATAATTCAAATTTCACAAAAGATAATCTTTACAAGTTGCAAGACTTAAACATATTTAAAAAATTGGAAGTTGAAATACCATATAGTTAGAAGCGACTCAACTAAGTCCGCATTCATGAACAAATACACCCTACCCTGAAATTCTATTTTACAACAGCACTTTACTACTTGGACAGTTGAGGGACATAATATTTTCACTTTTATAGGAATGATGATAAAATGACCTATACTCGTATTGTGATCTTATCCATACATAATTTTTTTTGCTTTAATAAGCCTTTACGACCCACAGCTATAGAGTACATAATAATCTATCCAAATTGATGACTACTCTATTTATAATTTAAACACCTCTTGCTACATCACTAGGTTACTATAGTTTCGATTATCACAGCAATTTCCACGGTTATAGGGCCCTAACACTACACTATTATTCTTATTTTCACATTTATTTTTACTTTTATTTTTATTTTTATCTTTTGTCTCTATTTAACTTTAACTTTTAGCAGAAAAAAGTACAACTTTTTGCGCTCTACGCTCACGACCCTACGCTCACCGCTCTGCGCACGCAAAATAGCAATCCCCCTCCTTGGATCCTTCTGTTGGAAGTGAATTTAGTTGGATCCATAGAGTGTCATTGATTGACTATGAAATTACAATTTAGAGTCATTAGTCTGTTGAGAAGTTGCAACACTAAGGAAGTGTGCTCTAAAAGCGCCCATGCTATAGAAGCAATCAGAATCAAGGGGTACATTGTGCTTTCTGCAATGTACCCACACTTTACAATTTAGGAGGTGGTCTGTGAGCGCTTATTTATCCACCTTTGGTAAATAATTGAGTACAATCAGGCTCTTAGTAATTTGTGTTTTTTGATCTTATATATGGGTGCCTAGCGTCAATCTATTGTGCCTTTTAAGCAATGGATATTTTTCTAAATCCTAAACATTCACCATTGTGCGCCGGATCAAATTAATTCAAATTACCATTATCCCTCTACTAGTTTTATGCAAAGAGGTCACAACGGTTTCAAGAAAGGGAATGGTACAATATAAACTTAGACCTTTGAAGTGTTAGGGCATCTCATGACATTTCCGAAAATATAAGACATGACCCTATCTAATTCTCCTAGTAAATGATATCCACGGATGAGGTTGAACTTCTAAGATGCCATCGAAACTTCATCCTTTTAGACTTGTTCTTTATTTGAATTGCTCTTGGATTTTTGGCTCTGATCCTAAGTTAGTGATTACTGGTGAAGTTCCAAGTTTAGACTGAAATGGGCTAGTCTAAGTTGACTTCCTCCATTCCCTAACCTAAACCTCATCCTTGGTTTTCTTCTATGATTTATATCATTTTCCTAAGGTTAGACCAATTTTGGATTATTCTAGGTTCCTAACTTTTAATCCTAAACCTACATCTTCTTTGTTTAAAGTTTTAGGTGGCCCTATCTTTTTCCTGGTTACCTAGTGAGCTATGTGGCTTCTAGGTAGTGACTAACTTTGGAGTTTTGAGGTTTGTTCCTTGAAGGTGTTGTTCTAAGCTTTTCAGAATAGTATCTTACTTGATGTTTGACTTTTCCTTCCCAAAGTTATCGATGGATGAAGTTTGACCGCTAGAAGATGCTTAAAACTTCATCTATTGATTGCTACTAACCTACCTTCCAAAACTAACTTATAATTTTACTTTTGAGATCTAAATTATCTCCCCTTTCTACTTCCCTATTCTTGTCCATCTTGGATGAAATTGACTAATTTCATCCACTATGGCCCCTAAACTTCATCCACTAATATTTTTGTCAATTTTTGGAATCTTCTAGATTTCTAATTCAGGATTTTCCTCTCAAACTCAACTTCATCAAGGTTCTACTTGTATTTAGGCCTTGATCCTAACCAACAATTGCTAATTACGAGAGGATGAACGAGACGGGCAGGCCTAGTAAGATACCTCATTTTGAAGTTCGTATATGACGTTGTTGAGGTCTTCTCCTAGCTCCGCATTGGTTTCTATATTGCCCTTAGAAAGTTTGCCAATCTCCTTTATAGAATGTTGGTTCCAAATGTACTTCCAATTTTGAGAGCTCTTCCTTCCTTGTCTTTCCCTTCCACACTATTTACTTCTACACTATTCTCTTATGCCGTGTCATGGCCTACCAACCACTCTGACAACTTAATGGAGCATGGTTTTTTCGGCCTCTTACGCTTGATTCACCAAATGGCCCATGACGCCTAGAGCTTGGGATTCGTCTAATTGCTTTAAAGAAAATTTTCTTACTTAGTACACTCCATCACCTATTACTTTATCATTTTTCTTGGAAGAGTGGAAGTTCTCGTGGAGAGCAAGGTTGCATGCTTACATGCTTGTTAATCTATTCTACTTCCTTTTCTACTTATTGTAGCTATTTGTAGGTTGGTTTTTGGTGAGAGTTGTGATAGGATGAATGTAGCTTTGCTTGGTGAGTGATGGCCTTGCTTGTGCCTTTGTTTTGGCGTGTCATGGTCTCGCTTGTGCTTTTGCTTGTGCGTGTGAACTGACACCCACGGTGACACTCTCATGAACCCTTAAGTCCTAATCAACTCCGCAGCCCAACTAGAACCCCTACACCTCAACCCAAACCTTCAAAACCCCGAAGATCCCAACAGAAGTCCCAAGACCCAACCTGAACCTTCAGACCCTAACAGAAACCCCAACAGAAGTCCCAAGACCCAACCTGAACCTTCAGACCCTAACAGAAACCCCAAGTGACCCCAGTAGAAGCTCCAGGGTGAAAAAAGCCCCCTTACTTTTGCTGTGATTTTCTTAATCTTTACACCTCCCTTAGCTTATTAGGGACCATTGATTGCAAATCTGAATTCTGAATTCGCAAATTTTCTCATCTGATTGCAAATAAAAAATTCCACAGTGTTTTTCCCAAGGATAAAATGAGGCAATGAGGGGGTCAGTTCACCCTGGCCAAACTCTAGACCCTACCAAAAAGCCCCGAGACCCAATCCAAACCCCACACACCAACAAAAAATCCCAGGAGTCCACTTAGAAATCCCAAGACCCAGCTTGAACTCTACAAACCCAATCGGAGCCCCATATCTCGGTACCCACCTTCTATATCCACCGCACCACTTACAACCTAGCTTACTACTGCTGGAAGCAGGTGCTTTGGAGGCCCTAGTTGCAAAAAAACGAAAAAAAGAAGGGAGACTCTTTCTTTCTCTAAGGGACTATCTAAATTTTGGACATTAAACTTTGATTTGTTTTCAACGCATTTTGAAAACTAAACTTTAGATTCAATCACTAGGGGGTTTCAAAGTTCTTCAATTGGTTTGGGCTTAACACCAAATCTAAGACTTTCCTTGTCCCTACGGGTTCAAAGCTCTGTCATCTATGGGTTTTAACCCCTAAACGTCCAAACAATGTTTTTTGGCAATATAGTGTTTTTGGGCAGCTAACTATGGATAAATTTTCTTTTTTTCTCTTTGAAAATTTCACACAATATGGGGATGAAGAGTATCTTTAAGGCCCAACAATTTTCATAACTTTTGACTACATGGTTCAAAAGGTATTGCATGATATGTAATTTTCAGTGTTTAGTGGGAAGCCCGATCAGAAAGTAAAAGAAACTTCTTTGAAAATCACTTTAAAAAAGAATAAAAATTTGAAAATGATTCTCTAGATTTTTATATACGTGGTAAGATTTGAATCATTCCATTTTGATTAATGAGATGAAATTATGAGGAAATTTAGTTTGGGTTAGTTTGCGGGTAGTTATGGAATCTCTACTCTAAAATAAACTTTGAAGTCCTTTATTTAGCTCAATTTTAAATATTTTGGAAAAAAATAAAAACATTAGGTGTATATTGTTTATTACAATATCACAACCATTGGAATTGGCATTTTTCAATTCCATAAATAAATTGTTAACAATTTAGTATTTTTAATCATTCTCTACATCTTTCTACTTACTAATTTTTTCCTATATGTTGTACAATTTCAAACGATCTAAAATTTTTCAAGCATGTAGCCAACTTGGCTTGAGGAATGAATCCAAAGAGTAACCACCATTTTGGACATTTTTTCCTACAGATGTGACCTTGTGAAGTGCATCTGCCCGTATTTTCACAGGGCCAAAAAAAGGATTTTTGTCACTTGAGACGTTAATATCTTGTAATCTACACGGTGGAAAATTCTGGATTTTTTTCCACATCTTCTATAACTATTTTACTACAAGACCCTACGGTTACATTTGTCCAAAAATGTTTTTCAACTAAAATTTGGTGCTTGTAAATGCAAGGGCAGTTTTAGAGCAGTTTTGGTGAAATCATAGTCTTTGACATTTAGGGGTTAATACACAATCTAAGACTTAGGCATTAGAGAAATTCTCAGCCTTCCAGAGGGCCGCTCCATAGCAACTGAAAGGACCCCAAGATTACATTTAACTTTGCTTAATGATTTCTTTTTCCACTATAGTCGATCATTGGAAGTCACGATGTTCAACGACTGTCAATGGTTCAAAATTCAAATATAAGTAGTTAAATAATCAAGGTTCAAGTATTGTAAATAAAGCAAATCCAATGAAATTAAGCAAAATGAAGTGAATTCCCAAGCTAGTTGCCAAAAAAATTAGAAAACTTTGACATTTTCCAACTAGCTTCTAAAGCCATTTAAATTAGGGTGTTTAATGATGAGAAGATAATATCTTTATGTACATATGGGGTGGAAGAAGGTAGAACAACCCATGTGGGATATGTAGTTTAGAATTTGTAGTTTTTCAACTGCTCATAGTTAAGTTTAAAGTAAGAATTGTGTTAAAACTATAATTTTAAACCCCATTAAGGCATAGTAAAATGAATTTTTTCAAAAACCTTTGAACTAAACAAAGTTGAAAAATCAAATAAGTTTTCATTTACAGAAATCCATTTGATGCTTAGAGACTCCAATAAAAAGTTATGGACAAAATTCTAAAAGGGGTTAAAAGGGAGATTTTCTTTGACATTTTCAAAAACCTTCTCCAAATTTTGCCCATAATTTTTTTATTGGAGGCTCTAAACTTCAAACGTATTTTTGGGCATAAAAACTAGCTTGATTCTCCAACTTTATTTAGTTAAAAGGTTTTTGAAAAAATTCATTTTACTATGCCTAAATGAGGTTTGAAATTTTAGTTTTAACACAATTCCTATTTTAAACTTAACTATGAGCGGTTGAAAAATTACAAATTCTAAACTACATATTCCACATGGGTTGTCCTCCTACCACCCCATGTGTACATAAGGAGATTTTCTTCTCATCATTAAACATCTTAAACTAAGTGACTTTAAAAGCTATTTGGAAAATGTAAGAGTTTCCTAATTTTTTTAGCAGCTAGCTTGAAAATTCACTTCATTTTGCTTAATTTCCCAATTACTCACCTTGTATGTTCACGCGGCTGATTATTAAATAAACTTCTACTACACTTTCATTATTGGAGTTCTGACGTCTTTTGCAATATTCACCCACTCTGACAATGCACTGTAGCTATATGCCCCTACTAATTCTTACCTGATTAATAGACTAGTTTGGTCACTATAGAACGGCCCTCTGGAGGGCTAAGAATTTCTCTATTGGACTTTTAAAGGAGGTTCAAAGTTGTGCCACCTTGTGAGCCCCAAATTCGTCACTTGGGACTCATTGTTTTCTTTTTTTTAGTTTATTACAAATTAAGGCATAAAATACTACAAAAAGCCCAAAAAAAAGTGTAGAACCAAAATAGGTATGTCACGTACCAGTATAGCATTTGGTCATAAATAGCCTTTTATCCATAGATTACCCATAAAACCCACTTGTATATAGGTTAGAACCCGTAATTAGTGGGAAACAATAGGGCTACTGGGAACTTACCCAAAATAGCCCAAACCTAGTGCATGTGACCATGATAGGCTAAATTAGTCCCAGGAGAGTTAGGGAGGTCCCCACGTAAATCTCCAAAGATAGGTTCTAGTTTCCCCATTCCACCGACGAAACATTAGGAATCCACATTGTTAGCTTGCAGGTGTTACTTGTCCTAGACAGGCCGCATGGAGGAATCCACAGCCGCCGGATAGTGTTCTCGGATCTGGAACATGTCGGGGTGTCCACGGCAAAATCCATTCGCCAAGATTCCCTCACGTGTGAAAGATTCCCTGACTGCCGGTGATTCAACCGAAGTCAGTTTTCACCTCGCCACCAACTGTGTGCTAGAATAGCCTAAGACTTGGCACGTGGCTTGGAGGACTCCATGAGAGGTTCCCCAAAAAGTCTCGGTTTTTTCTGATCTCCAAAGGATCTTTTTCCGAGCAGTCAACCGCCAAAGGCCACGTTGGGAAATTCATGGAAAATACCCAGGCCGCGGTAAAATCTCACTAAAAATTAGTCTAGCATCTTTTATGTTAATAACGCGCCCCGACGAATTTTATGGTGTTCCAATAGCGGGAAGCAGCCGAAACTGGCAACATCCCCCCAATTAATAATTACGGCAGGATCTTTGCGGGGTTGACCGGCGTCCCGGGAGCGTACGAAGTCGGAACGATGACATCAAGGAGTCTTTTCTTACTCCCTAGAGCCCCCCCCCCAACAACCCTAGCTAGTTATCCAAGCCAAAAGAGGTAAACCCCAAAAGTTAGGTTTTTACCCTTTTAATTGGCTCCAGTTGGCACTAGTTTCCGATGGTTTTTTTGTGATAGAAATAGGGGTTGGGGGTCCTTTAGGCTAAAAATGGCATTCTGAAGCCATTGGCTCAATCCATTTGCAATTCCGAGCTAAACTCCAAAAGTTAGAGGTTAGGACCAGCGTAAAACCCAAAATTAGGTGAAAATCTCAAACTTGGATGAAAATCCGGATGGATAAGGTTACTCGTTGAGGGGGGGAGTGGGCCCTTGGAACCTATAAAAGGGGCCCTTCTCTCTCCCAAAACACCTCCAATACTTGTTTTGGGTCTGTGGGTCTAACCTCTCTTGGTTTTGGCAACTTTTGGCCAAAACTCCCTACGGTGTTTTGGAGCACTTTTGCTCCTCTTTGTTGTTGCAATTTTAGTGTTGAAGGTCCGTGGGGGGCCCTTCTCCTTGTCTTGTAATTCTTGTGAAGTTTCCTTTTTTTTAAGTTCTTACCATCCAAGTCGGGTTGGGTGTTCTTGTCCGTTTCTTGTACTAACCCTGGAACCACCCTCCACCGTACCTTGGCGATGCCGCTTTGGGGGGCTTCCAGTTCATGTTGTGTTATTTATGTCGCATTAACCTCCTTTAGTCCTTTTACTAACCACGTTCTTTTCCGCATTTCGTTACTAACCCAGTTATTACCTTTGCATTGGAGTCGAGTCATTGTGTCCGTATTGGAAAAGAGTGGGATAGTTCCCCTAGGGGTAACCAGACCCCACCGTTCCTTGTCCAAGTTTAATCCTAAATTGTGTGTTAAAGGGTCCACCACACGGCGGAGCTTTGAACCTCTAGGGGAAGGCAAAAATCCTAAATTTGGTGTTAAAACCAAATTGACGGCGAAGCCTTGAACCCCCCACGTGGTTAGTTCCAAAGTTTAGTTTCCAAAACGCTTGGAAACTATTCAAAGTTTAGCCTCCAAAAGTAGAGGGTCAACCGTGAGAACCACCCTCGGTCGTGTCTTGTTATAACCCCCACGGGAGTAGGGGTCCCCCAGTTGTTTGGAGCGTGTGGACGTTTTTTTTGGTTTGCCCGGCAGCTCAACCCAACAGTTCGCCCAGCTTGTCCAGCAACCAGCCCAGCTTGCACAGGCAGCTTGCTCGATAGCTAGCACAGGCAACTTGCCCAGCAGCTTGCTCGGTAGCCAGCACAGGCAGCTTGCCTGCAGCTCGGCCCAATTGGGGTCGGGTTTTCGTTGTTGTTCGGGTTTTTTTTGGGAAAAATTAGGAAGAAGATAGAGTAGGAGACTAAGAAAAATTAGTAAGTAGATAGAATAGGAGACTAAGAAAAATTAGTAAGTAGATAGAATAGGAGACTAGGGAAAGTTAGTGAGTAGATAGAGTAGGAGACTAAGGGAAAACTAGCACATAGGTAGAATAGGAAACGAGGGAAGGACCTCGCTATACCCGCTAAGGAAGGAGAAATCAAATACAAAAGACGTTTCCATCTCACCTCACCAACTCTCCCCTCCAACACCACACATCACCACCATCAAATGTAAGGAGGAGAAGTGGAGGAAAGAGCTTAGATAGAATTGGGGCACCATCGAGAGGGTAGGAAGGAAATCTTCTCCACCATTAGGGTGAGACGAGCGTAAGAGGTAGTTAGGCTATATTTTGACTTTTAGATTCCTTCCGCATTAGGATAATATGACGTGTAAGGGGTAGTTAGGACGTAGTTTGACCTTCTAAGTAGGTAGGTGTCCAACCCACCCCCCTTCATCAATGGGGCACGCGGGTTGAGGAGAAGGGGAAAGAAGAAAGAAGTGGCATGCATGGGAAAAAAGTGTTAGTCTTTTGAAATTACAAATATGACGGAACCAACCAAATACGTGCCCCACAACCTACAATTTACCATGGTAGAAGAAGGTGAATTGACCGCCCTCCTCGCGGAACACCACGCCGGAGTAAGAACCTAACTTCTTCCCTCATCATTGTCCTACTAGGGGAAAGAGTCCCATCTAGGCCGAGAGCTAGGTACCCTTAGAGTCCAAGTCAGGTCATGTGTGATTAGGAAATCTTAGAGTAGGTTTTGAGGGGTTTCCAAAAACATAAGACACATAGGAATCAGAGTTAGGATGGCCGAGATACTGATGGATGAAGTTTAGAGCCCAAAACGGATGAAACTTGGACGTAGTCGTCCACCCAAGTTGGGACTTAGGATTTAGATAGAGAATAGGGAGTCAGGTCCGTAAGTCAAATTTCACCCTCAACCAGATTTGGAAACCCATAGGAAACCATGGATGAAGTTTGGTAGCCTTGCGGTCAAAACTTCATCCGTCCATAGCAGGTGATTAGAAAGTCCAAATCAAGCGAGTCTTAGGTTTTTAGAAATGGCGTGAGATGATCTTTTACCCTAGGACATTAGAATAAGAATTGAAAATAGGAAACACAAAAAAACATAGTATAGCAGGATAGTCAACTTAGGAGTCATTAGAACCACGATTAGAGAGTCACGATTAGGAACTTAGCAAAAAAGATCCATTGCTTGGAAGGCACAATGGATTGACGCTTAGACACCCCTTAGAATAGGACACTATCATAGAACTAGAACCTAGTTGTGTTTGCCGATTTACCAAGGGTGGGTAAATAAGTGCCCACACACCTCAATGTAGACCAATATAAGACTAGGACAATGTTAGTTCATTAGAGCCGATACAAGACATACATAGAACTTGGGTTAGTAGAAAGGAAGTTAGTGCAAGATTTACAATCCAAACTTCAAGCTAAAGAGCCCCCAAAGCAACAATGCCAAGGTATAGTGGAGAAAAACTCTAGAATTAGTACAAGATAAGAGGACTACAAGAAGGTGATAAAACAACCCTTGTCACTAATAGACTGGATACTCCAAATTCTCTACCTTTAGACCCAATACATAAACAATACTTAATACAACAAGAAATACTTAAAGGCGAGGAAACTTTAGAGCCAAGGTAACTCAACCACATACAAGATATAAAGGGACCCCAAAATCTTCTACAATCTTGCAAAGACAACAACAATGGCTTGAAAAGAGCTCTGAAAACACCGTTTGAGGTTTTTGGCCTAAAAGGCCAAAATATCCAACACAAATTGGACCCAATGAACCCAAATACAAGAACGGGAGTGGTTTTAGAGGGAGATGGGTACCCTTTTATAATCTCTCGGGGCACCCACCTCTTCTCATTTTAACATAGGTAATCCTATCACATTAGATTTTCATCCTTATCTCTTAGGATTTTCATCTTTTTCGGGTTTTACAATGGTCCAAAATTCTAATTATTGGACCTCCTATTCCCTACTTCCTTCACAAGAAACTCATCTAAAACTAATGCCAACAAGAATTAGTAAAATATAAAAAAATCTAACTTTTGGAGGTTACCTTTTCTAACAAGGAGTACTGGCTTGGGTTGTTTGGAATGCTCAAGGGAGTAAGAAAAGACTTTTTGTTGACTTTATTCCAACTATGTATGCTCCTAGGACGCCGGTCAACTCCATGTAAATTTTGCCTCGTTGATATTTTGTTTGAATGTTGGTGATTTGGCCACCTTCCACTGTCAGAACACCTCAAAACTTGTCTAGACGTGTTATTAACTTTAAAGAGACTAACCTAAGTTTTAGTGAGATTTTATCGCAACTTGAAAATTTCCCATGAATTTCCCATTGTGAACTTAGGTAGTTGACCGTTCGGAAAGGGCATCTCTACAAGTCAAAAAAATTCCAAAACTTCTCGGGGAACTTCTCATGGAGTTTCTCCAAGAAGTGTGAAAGTTCATGTGTCCATCTTGCACATTCTGATAAAGAGGGAAAAATCTACTTTCTTTGATTTACCAACAATCAGGGAATCTTTCACATGGGAGGAAATCTTAACAAATAGATTTTGCTTTTGACTTCAATCCTAGTACGCTCCTCACCCTTGATCACTATGTGGTGGCCATAGATTCCTTTGTTGGCCCGTCTCGAGAAAGTGACTCATGCATACTAACAATTGTTTTTTTTATTGTTTTGTTGATGGGATGGAGAAATTGAAACCTACCTATGGGAATCTATCTAGGGACCTTTTTGGACTCTCCTCAAACAAATTTAGCCAATTATAGTCGCATGCATAGTGGTTTTTAGGATATTTTGGGTAAGTACCCTCAAACTTGTTGATTCCCACTACTCCTAGGGTTCTAACCTATTTACCCGTGGATTTTAGAGGTGTTCTAGGGATAAAAGTCTATTTATGATCACATTCTATATTGGCATATAATATACCTATTTTTGTTTTACACTCTTTTTTGGACTTTTGGGATGATATTACAACTTAACCCCTAAACGTCCAAAGTCTTCTCTAAAATTGAGGATTTTAGAAAAATCATTATAAAGTGCTATTTGGAAGAATATTTTGGAAGTGATATACAAATAAAAGTTGTAGATTTTGAGTTTTATATTCCATCTCTATGGTTAGATTCACCAATGCCATTACCAATATTTTTTTATAAATTTTGAAAGGGAAATTCTAGAATTCCTTCAAAATTTGATTACAAACAAAATATTATCATTTTTTGAGTAAAACTTGTTGGAATGGATTTGAAATGAGGTTTTCTTGACATGATGATTTTTTGAAATTTTTGTGTTATTTAAATCTATGACTGCATTTTTACAAATCCAGTTTCGAACTAGAATCAATGCAATTTTGGCTTGGTCAAGCACTTGTTATGCTTCTACATTTGTAATTTTAGACAAATATTTACTCTAGTAACACTAAATCCAACCATTAGATAGGACAACAACTTCATAAAGTATTTTCACAAATTACAATGACTTTCATCCAAGTAGTAATGAGAAAGAAATGTTAATTCCAATCTATTCATTGTCTTGAAATTGGACGTCGGAGTGCTTAGGGATTAAATTGCACAATTTAGAAAAAAAAGAAAGCTATAAGTCCCAAAAGACAAATTGGGAGCTCACATGATCGCTTTTAGTGACCACTACGTCTCGACTTCAAAAATTTGTACCTAATTCCTTAGAAGTCTAGAAAATATGAAATGACTTGGGTTAGATGCCAATTCCATTTTTTCTATCTACAAAAATATACTGAAAATTGCTTAAAGGAATTTAGCTTCCCCGAAAAGGCAATTAGATCTTAAATGGTCACTTTAAGACAAGACTACCTTTTTTGGGGGAAAAAAAGGGACCTAGAGTTGACTAATAATGTTAATTTAATTTGGGTATGTGCATAGATGGATATACATGATGTAGAAAATGCCACTTGGATACTCCATCATAGTGACATAGGTTGTTACTTCTTTTCTTAATAGCAATTCATCAAATGAATTTGTGACAAAGTTTTTTTCTACAATGCATTGTATGGTCATTCTTGGTGATATAATGAAGTTGAATATTTTAGTGGCAAGAACCTTGTAAGTTGTGCTCTGAGACTAAGCATTGTAATGTAAACTTTGCTTATCTTTCAAAGTCTAAAAACAAGGGAATATAGGGTTAATCACCTAAGGAAAGGTCAATAAGTTTAGTGTTTTGTGACTAAGGTCACTTGTTTCTGTAAAAGGGATACTTATCTCACGTTGTTTCTAGTTTATTGGTTTTATATAAAGAAAACCCAAGGAAATGTATCTTCATCAATTTGCTTCTGTCCATTACTCATGCTATAATATAGACCCAATGTATGACGTCACAGTCCTATATAGTAGAGAATTTGGCTTTGTCAAATTGGCGTGTATGAACCTCGATTCGATTATGCAAAATGCACTATCACCTATGGTCAATTTGTATAATATTTATAAATATAAATATAAATATATTTATTTCTCCTTAATTACCATGAAGCTCTTTTACCCAATTAACAATTTATTTTGACCTAGCATTTACTATCCTAATTGCTAATTAGGATGCTCAAACAAATCTAAACTAGGTCAATTTGTCTCTATACTAATGGAGGTATGGTGAGTTAGTAAGTTTACCAATCAATTCGATTAGAACACCTCATTACAGCCTTACGCTGTAATCCGATCTCACCAGTCGATTCGCCTTTGTTCCAGCCACAGCCCAAAAGCCAAACAATTTGTGATTTGTGTCCCATTCTTCTATTTGCTTGCAGGCTATTTGACCTCCATCACATCATCAAGAATCACCAACCAAATCTGCATCAAATCGATTAGTAACAAACAACAAACTAGGGATCACAACAACAATTGGTTAATTTGAATAAACACCATGATACCCAATGCTTCTCAGTGTCTCACAGACTTAATTCCATTTGCTAATTTCATTATAATCAAGAATATGGAGAGTCTCTCAACTATTCAATTTGATTATAATAATTCTTGCATCACTATCTAATTGACATAAAGATTTAAGATACAGATTCATGCATAACCAACCAGTATTATTGTTAATCCATACAATCTAATGGCTTTCGATTTGAATACGCTCACTTACACACACTGTTTAAAATCATACAACCAGTATGATAACTGGTAGTCTTCAATTTGAACAAAAGTCCACGACCGACTCAATTAGCTTAACAATATATTCTCAACATCAATTTAATTCAACCTTGCATCAGTTTCAATTGATTACAATTTGCCTCCATTTCACACATAGCAGTCAGTCCTATTTGTGGATTCATCAACCAGTTGTAACACAATTCAATTTGACTCCCTCACCGTAACATTCATATTATCACAGTCTTGAATCAACAATCTCGCTTAAACAATTTGCATACAATCGGTACTGTAACTTACATTCACTCAACAATTTGATCAACTTCCAACACAAACATAATTCAATTAATAAGCACAACTTAACTTCCTGTCACAATATCGATTCGATTTGCTTTCTCCGTTACAGCTTCCCGACGACAGCGCAGACACAGACTCAATTTGCAAATTTAACATACACAAAATAATGGCTGATACACTCAAACACACTCATACACAAATTGATTACAGTTACTCAACATCAAATTGCACTCCCTGCAATTTACAATTAGACTTACAACAGTTTACACTTTCACAATTCCAAATCGATCTTATAAACAAACACAGTACACAACAATTCGAAAAGATTATATTCTTATTACAAGTATTAATAGTCTCACAATTTGAAAGATTCAGAACACATGAAAACTACAGACACAAATTTCAACAATGCTCCACCGAGAGCGAAGAAATGAAAATCAATTCGATTAAGTACCCACGGCCTTCCTGGAAAGACGTTCAAGTTGCCTTGATTCAAATCTAACTGGAACCTTTTGAAATCCCAAAATTCTAATTGCCTTCACACTACACTTATATATACTAATTAATCCATTATAATGGATCTATTACATCAATTTGCCGGTTTTCACACTGGAGAAGCAATTCGATTTGAAATTAAAATTTTTACTAGTCTACATAGCCCCCCACTTAAACTCATTGGCGCCCTCGTCAATGATGTTTCGGTTTCTTGTTCCTGTGGGCATCAGCTCGATTCTTCTCCTGCTCAATATTCTTCTCCACAGCCTTCTTGACTTCTTGGTCACTTTCTAATAGCTGCGGATTATTTGTCTTCTGGTACGCAAACCAGTTCTTCCACGCATAAAATCTGGACATTGGAAACTCATTGACCCAGCAAAGATGCGCCCAAAGAAAATGGGTAATTGACATTACCTCCACAACTCGCTGCCATCTGCTGCTCTGGTACTTGATCTTGAGCATAATGTGAAATTCCGGTCGATTTGGGTCAAATTGATTTACATTAATCAAGACTTGATGAGTGTTACAGACAAAGGCCAGAAAATCACAAAACACCGCGGCTCTGAAACAAACCGGATCCGTGTGATGTATGTGTCGTTGATGAAAAAGCGAGTAGGACTCCGCGCACTCACTTGGGGTCTTGAAATCGCCTCCAATGATGGACCAGTTGTATTCAACCGAATCGATTGTGGCCCACGGATTCCACTTATGTCTCCGCTCGCACTGGCAGAAATGTCCATTTGTAAACACAGCTGGGGGAGGATACTTTTGCCAATTTGCCGTCATATCGCCAACATACTTGTCATAAGAAACATTCTCCTTTACGGTGAATCCGTAATCTTCAACTAGCCATTCGAGAGCCTCCCAACTCGGTATTGGCCGCTCAATTTGAAAATCATTAAACATCGAATGGTATTGACCCAGAAATCGTTTGGTGTAGACCGAACCTTGTACAGGTGTAGGAACTCGAAGCCAATCAGAAGCTTGATAGGTCGGAGGTGGCAAATTGAATTTCGAGATAGTTCGATTGTTGGGTATTATCAATTTGCCTTGTCCATCTCCTTCGATCATCCTGTTTAAATGCTCATAGGTAGTCTGCAAATTGAATACATAATGACTATTTGAAAGCTCCCCTCGCTGTACCACTGTCTCCCACTCCAAAACGTGAGTAATCATCGAATGGATAACGGTTGTATCTCCCCCATTAGCTGGCTTGATGGCATCCTTCAAACTTTGTAACCCTTTTCTTCGATTTGCCAAGAGAGTCTCCGAGATTGGTGATACTGGTCGAATTTCCCTGCTGTGGTCAGTGATCCGAACAATTCGACCTGCTTCCCCTGTCCGATCTCGTTCACGCTGGAGATGAAGCTGTTTCTCCAATCCTACATAATATAACAAAGCACGAGCTCCCACATCCACAATTGGATAAAATAAGGCTGTCCAATCGGTTAACTTCAAATCGCCCCTCACGATAATTTCACACAATAAATTCTGTTGATTCTCAGCCGTAGCAACAAGTCGCCAAATTTTGCTGAACTC
Organism: Rhytidiadelphus loreus; assembly: GCA_947034895.1. Classification (NCBI taxonomy): domain Eukaryota; kingdom Viridiplantae; phylum Streptophyta; class Bryopsida; order Hypnales; family Hylocomiaceae; genus Rhytidiadelphus; species Rhytidiadelphus loreus. The sequence continues at coordinate 8,418,436 of OX344765.1, read as the reverse complement.
TGAAGAGGTAATTGTCTCACCCTTATCCAAATCGGCAATTTCAAGAAATGCATCCCGCTGCAACTCGTATTGTCGGAATAAGGAATATGACGGTGGCGAATTGATTTGTTGCTGCCATAATGCCCACTGTAAACTATCCACTTGCTCACTCCGCATTTCCAATCGACCTTGCAATTCGTCATTGGAGCTGGCCAGTACTTGAATATCAGCTTGTAAGGCCCGTAGTTGAGTTGCTTCATCGCCCGTTGCTACTTGTTGTACCACTTGCTGTGGTTGCTTGATTTGTACCTCAGTCAATTTGTCTTGAAGCTCCTTAACTTGTTGTTGCAATTTGCTCGACTCCTCTTGGGCTCTTCGTCGAATTGTCTGAATATTGGTCAAATGGGCTTTATTTTCCTTGGCGTAATTAACCACCAAGGCAGCCTGTTCTTCGTATTCTTGCACCTTGGCAAGATATCGTTGGTCTTTTAGCTGGATCTTTTCTTGATAACTAAGTGCTGCCTGCTCCGCTGAATCCTTTTCCAACTTCATGGTGCGCTGTAGTGCCACCAAATTACCAGCTTGCTCCTCAATTTGCACCTTCAATTTGTCATGGTCCTCGGTGAGCTTCTTCACTTGGCATTGCAGCTTACTCTCTTGCTCCAGTGTCTGCTGCAGCTCCTTACGATTTGACTCCTCACGTTGCAACAATTCGTTCCGTTGCTGAACTACGTTCTGCTTCAACATAGGTTTAGATTTCAAGTTGTCGGTTTCAAGGAAGAGTGAGGGACCTTCTGTCTCTGCTGCGTCTCCCAAGCCAATCACCACTTGATGTGCCTCTGGTTCCAATTGTGCAATAGGTCGTACAAAAAGATCCATAGGGAGAGGTTTACACAGCCGAGTAATATAGGTAGCTGAAATAAGGGATAAAGGGTTTCGAGTTTTCTTGGCACCAAGCTCGATCTTGATGTGCTGGTAGATAACTCGACCCCAATCAATTCGTTCTCCTTTCCATGCGGTAAATCCAGTAGTGAGAGCTTCCAAGGTAGCAGTCTCCTTTCTATTCGTCATAAAGAAACGTTGGTTGATGTAAATCAGCCAATGGTTCAAGGGTGATACAGCCTTCGTTAAATCCCAGCCTTGTGACTTCTTTGGCGATTTGAAATCGGCTCCAAAAATCTCCACTTTCTCGGGCTTAGTTAGGGCTCTCATGGTCTTCAACGTCTGTCCACCTTCTCCTAACTTCGCTATCCGTGTTATTCGTCCCGCATCAAATTGACATGGCACACCTTGGATCGTCAGCTTCTCTCCGATTTGCCCAAACCTGCTAGTTTGAACGAATTGCTTCACGACCTCTGAATCGGGACACTCCCAGTGTTGCTGCACATAATCGAGTAGTCCTGCTGTCTGCAATTCGGAGGCTCGATCTTGAACAATTTGTTGATGAACCTCTGGCAGCCATTCGTACATGGGTATAGAGATAACTATCAATCCACTCGCCATGAGGTCCTGCGATTCATTATCCGATGCCATGTCCAACTTGTTCATCAATCAAATAGCCTTCTTTTCGACAATTTGATCATAACCTATTAAAATTTGCCAGTATAAGTTTCAAATTTACTTCCTATAAAGGTTCTCACGATTCACTCTGCGAATTGAAGTTTTTACAATTAGCTCACTTCACTCACCAATTATCATGTTCTCTCAATCTATTTGATAGAGTAATTAATATAAGCTATTAATTCATTCTTGCTCACTTCTCTCAGCAATTTGACTCAAGTTGTTTTGTTTCAAAGTTCTCACAAGTCGCTCGACAAATTGTAATTAATTTAATGTTTTCCTTGTTTATATTTTCCTGTCAGTAACTCAAGTGTTGCTTTCCTCTCACAGTATACAAAGTTCTATCCATTCGCATATTCTCACTCGGCAAATTGTCTGTAATTTCTACATCTATCTAATTGATTCAAGAAGGACGTAAGTTCAACTTGTCAGTGAATCGGCTCTATTCTGCTTTTGGCGATTTGACTTGTAAAACTTAACAATTTTATAGGATTTCTTTTTTTCATAACTTGAACTATTCGTTTTAATAAGGATTCTAACAGGCAAAAATTCTAATTGTTCTTTTCAGTAGAACTGCCTAAAAACAGCACTCAACCTATCAATTTGAAATAGTAGCATGAATCTCAAAAGCAGGATTTTTAAATTCCTCACTTCCACTCTTCATAAGGCTTCAATTTGAGAGTTTATAGAATTGCAATCTGCTTCCTTTCTTTTCTTCTCCCTTAATTCAAATAGAGAGATTATTTAGTTAAACCTATTTTATCAGGTTTTCTTTCTAATTGACAGATTTATGTATGAGTAGATTAATTCTTATCAATTCGCTCTATCTCGCAGTCTTCTCATTTTCTCTCAAGGCAAGAAGATATTACTTCTAATTTTATTTTGTTTTCCACTCTTAATCTCATCTTATCATTCCCTCAACTGAGTTGCTCCAATTTGCACTGTTAATCCCACACAAGGGTTATCCTTTCTATCTCTCAATTCGAATTTCTTGGCTCCTTTATCTTCTTCTTAAAAAAATTCAATTTGTAATTAAAAAGACACAAAGAATCAGGATTAGGTTCTAGTCGTTCTTTTCTTCTGTTGTTCTTCATTATCAACTAGACTGTCTGACCTTATGTTTGACTCAATTTGCAATTTCTCTCCTCCCTTATCATGTTCTCGTTTATTTTTCCCTTTCAAATTGATGACTCACATTGTGAAAAGTTAACTCTAATTGCAAACCAAGACAATTAAGACATTTTAGGCAGTCAAAACAATTTGAAATTTCACTCGGCAAATTGTCCGTAGAGCTCACCTATTGACCACTAATCCGTCAATTTGATAATCTGTGCTTCTCGACTTGAACTCTATCGATTTGCTTCCCCTTTGTAGTTGTTTTCTCAATTGGCTGTTCTAAAAATATACCTGTTTTCAGTCCAACTTGAAATCAGTCAATTTGAAATACCTATTTGCTAAGATTAATTTTCACAGTATCCCCAGTATTTCTCCACCGTTACAATTAGGGTATAAACTGTCGATAGTTCTTCGATTTGATCTGCATTTTCTTTGACACTGTCTTAATTAGGGTTAGCATAATCTCAATTTGACCAGCGCTAATTATACTTATTCATACAAAAGACTTAAAAACTTCATCATTTTTAAAAATCTTCTCAATTCGACTCGAAGTTCAGAGACCAACCACTGCAGTCTTTAACAATTTGCAAACCGAATCGACGATACTTATGAGAAAAACATCAATTTGCTTACCCGTATGAATGATAATCAGTCAATTTGAAATGGCGTCGGTAACCTCTCTCTCGCTGTTTCCGTATTTGTCGCTACCCAACAATTTGTCTGTCAAATCGCACGCAATGAGAAGCAGTACCTAACAATTTGATCAGTTTAAAAAATCAAAGACAAAAAGCTCTTCTCAATTCGATCGTACTGGAGCACTCACAGCATAATCAAATTGAAAAAGAACCACTCATCAATTTAAATAGTCCTTGAATGACAATTTGCTTACCTTCTCTACTCGCGGTTCAATCAATTTGCTCGGCCGTCGTTCAAAACGAATCGCTCAGACAATTTGTTGTTTCACTCATCTATTAGCCCTAACCTTGCTTACTCAATCAACTAGACTTGCAGCGATTCTCACATTCTATTTGCAAGGCAAGAAGGGGATCACCAACTCAACTTGATTTTTAAAGTATTCCAGTCAGGCGAAAGGCGGCGCCAACTGTTTTCTACAGTCATAGGTTTTCAGCCCGTGACTGTTAATGATTAATTCGAATTGATAAAATGCTAGTTGCTATTAATGTAAAAATTCCACATCAATTTGTCCCTTATTATTTATTACTTATTCTTTCATGATACCCTTTTCTTTTTAGAATTTATTATTAGAAGGTATGATGGTTTAATAAATTTATTCTACTTTCCATTATTAATATCTTATGTCAATTTATTACTAAATTTTATCACTCATTTATTTAAATTTTACTAAATTTAAATTTTATTAAATTTAAATGTTAATATTATTTTGTTTTGTTTTGTTTTTGTTTAATTTTTATTAATTTTTATATTATTCTTTGATTTCTTTTTCTTTTTCTTTTTAATAAGTTAAATTTAAATTATATTATTCTGGCCCCCCACTTATCGTATAACTTGTCCTCAAGTTATATAGGGTTTTAAGCGATACCCATTATAACGTGTCAAATGTTTGGTACCGTTTAAATCTTGCAATTCGACTGACCCATTGGGATAAGAGTTAAGTATCTTATAGGGGCCAAACCATCTCATTTTAAATTTGCCAGGAAATTTCTGAAAACGAATATCAAATAGCAAAACCAAGTCATTTGGTTGCAATTTCTTTGGACTAAGTTTACTATCATAATAACTTTTCCTTCTATTTTGAATGGCAAGGGTGTTAAAATAAGCGTGTCTTCTGGTTTCATCAAGTTTTTCCAACATAACCATTCGTTCTTGTAGGGAATCCATGTCTCCTAGTCTATTGTCTAGAGCAATCCATAAGGATTGTACTTCTAATTCAACTGGAAGAATGGCCTCTTGTCCATAAACTAATTGAAAGGGTGTATATTTAGTTGTAACTTTATACGCTGTTCTATAGGCCCATAGAGCATCCAAGACTCTTGCATCCCAATCAATATTGGAGCCTTGAACAGTTTTAGTAATAATTTTACATAAAATACCATTGGTTTTCTCTGTCTGACCATTTGCCCTTGGATGATAGGGACTGGTCTTTCTATGTTTTATGAAATATTTCTTGGTTAATTTAGCAATGGTGTCATTGATAAAATGTGTCCCTCTATCACTTACCAATTCTTTGGGGCAACCAAATCTTGTAATAATATTTTCATATAAAAATTTAGCTATGGTGTTAGCATCATCATTTCTAGTTGCCAATGCTTCCGCCCATTTAGTTACATATTCAGTGGCAACGAGAATGTATCTTTTCCGTCCATCTCTACTTGGCGGGTTAATTGGTCCAACAAAGTCTATGCCCCACTTTTCAAATGGAATTTGGGCTAAAATTTGGGTTAGAGGCATGGCAGTGGTAGGAGTAGGTTTTCCCACTCTCTGACATGGGTCACATTTTCGTGTATAAGTTACAGCATCAGAAAACATAGTAGGCCACCAATATCCAGATTGTAAGACTTTTTGGGCAGTTACTAATCCTGCAAAGTGACCGCCACAAACATCATTGTGGCATCCTTGCAAAATAAGGGGTACTTCACTTGGATTTATACATCGTCTTAGAATTTCATCTTTTCCTTTCTTATAAAGGGTTCCTGCTATTAAGGTATAAGGACCTACTTTATATACTAACATTTTCTTTTGTTTTTCTGTATATTCCAAGGGAAATTGCCCTGTTGAAAGAAAATAAATAATATCTGCATATTCTGCAGGGATAATTTCTACTTGGAATAAAGCAGCGTCAGGAAATTCATCATTGATGGGTTCACTACCTAATTCCTCATTTATACGGGAAAGGTGGTTAGCATTAGCATGACTTTTTCCAGGTCTTACTTGAATAGTGAAATTAAATTCTTGTAACAATAACACCCATCTAGCAATTCGTCCACTTAATTGGGGCTTATTTATCATATATTTCAATGCATCATGATCTACATGAAAAGTAAATTTATAGCCCAATAGGTAGTGTCTGAATTTTTGAACCGAAAAAATCATTCCTAAAGCTTCCCTTTCTGTCACTGTATAATTCTTTTCTGCAGCCGCTAGTTGACGGCTTGCAAAATAAATAGGTCGGTCATGACCTTTTTCATCTTTTTGACTTAAGACACTTCCTATAGCGACATTTGATGCATCTACATAAACTTCAAAGTCTCTATCCCAATTAGGTGGAATTAAGACTGGTGCAGTTGTAAGTTTATGTTTGAGGGTCTCAAATGCTTTGGTACAAGTTTCTGTCCATACAGGTGGTGTGTCAGTCTTTTTAGTTAATTCCGTTAAAGGAATAGCTATATTGGCGTATTTATAGATATATCGTCTGTAATATCCTACATGTCCCAAAAATGCTCTAACTTCAGTAATAGTATTGGGTTGGGATAGTTGGACTATAATAGCCACTTTGTCTGGGTCAGTGGCAATGCCCTGACTTGAAACAATATGTCCAACTAGTTTTCCAAATGGTACTGCAAATTGAGATTTGGCAGCATTTATGGAAATCCCATATTTTTCACACTGTACAAAGCATTTTTCTAAACATTCTGCATGTTTTTCTTTTGTACTATAAACACAAAAATCATCTAAAAATATTTCCATAAATTTCCTTAAATACGTTTGGAATGCTATAGTCATTAATCTTTGAAAAGTTGCAGGAGCATTACACAGACCAAATGGCATTTTGGTGTGGGCAAATATACCCCAATCTATAGTAAATGCTATTAATAACCGATAGGCTGGGGCGATTTGAATTTGATTATAACCAGAAAAACCATCCATAAATGAATAACATTCATGTCCAGCCACACCATCTAATAGTGTGTCTGTGAAAGGTAAAGGAAAATGATCCTTTTTAGTTACACTATTTAATTTTCGATAGTCTTGACATATTCTAAGTTTTCCATTTTTCTTAGGGACTACCACAATTGGAGATACCCATTCACTATATGGTACTTCAAAAATAAATCCACAAACTAACAACTTGTCAATTTCCTCTTTGACCATAAGTGAGTATTTGGGGTTCATCCTATATTGTCTTTGCCTTACTGGGTTGGCTTCTGGTTCCAAATCTATCCTATGCTCACATATTTTGGGTGGAACACCTTTTAAGTCATGATAAGACCAGGCAAAAGAACTTTTATGTCTTATGAAGAATGTTTTCCAATATTTATATTCTTCTTTAGTTATTTGAGAATAAACTTTAATAATTTGTGGAATTTTCTCAGTTCCTAAGTTCATGTCTTGAATTGGTGTTTTCAAAGATTCGCTAAACCGTTGTTTTCTAGGTATAATTGTGGAATCGCTATAAGCTAACAAATCTTCTCCTTCTGCATTATCAGAATTTAATTCAGGTTCAAGTTCACTATTTTGGCTATCCATGTGGGTTGTTTCTGCATTTACATTGAAGATCTCAGAATTTTCCCAAGCTAAAATAGCATCGTCGGAATCTTCAATGTTAGTCATAGGAGTGAAGTATTTTCCTAACCCAAGATTTTTATAAGGTAATTCTTTGACTATCTTCTGGGTTTGTTCATCTTCACTAGTTTCATTTCCACTATCCGTTGGATTTTCTGATGTGACACTTGTTCCTTCTTCTTGAGTTTCTCCTCTATATTTAGTGGGAAATAGGGGTAAAACAATTTTATTTGGACCTTTTCCTATGGTTAAGGTGCCTTTGCCCCAATCATCCCTAGCTTTAGTTGAATATAACCAAGGTCTTCCTAGGAGTATGGGATAGGAGGAAATTGATTCTGTAAGTTTAAAAACTATATAATCAATTTTATAATCAATTCCTCCAATGGTTGTCACTATTTGAGTTAATATTCCCATAGGTGTAACTCGACTTTGGTCAGCCATTCTTAAAATGATTGGAGTTGAAGTCATAGTAGTTAACCCTAATTCCTCCATTGTTTTAAAATTCATAAGGTTAACACTAGAACCGCTATCAATTTGAACTCCATAAATTAAGGATCCGTCTATTATTACATCAACAGTTGGAGCACCAGGATCTAAAGAAATTTCATGTATTTCCAAAGGTTTAGTCCTTTTTCTTATTAGTGAAGTACTTAGATCACTTCTACATTTAGGAGAAATTGCTAAAAGTTGTTTCATACTAATTTGTGGTTGTATTTTATCAAGGTTGGCCAAAACATCATAGGGTTCCATGCCAACAGTTAGTTTCATGGCCCTAGGTGTTTTGCGTTTTGGGAAACTTTGATCTTTTGAACTTATTCTTTTAGCAGGAATTTGATAGAAACTAGGTATAACTTTAGTAGGTGGTAGAGGTGCAGTTATCGATGGATTTATGACTGTTGGTGTTACTATTGGTTGTTGTTGATTGGTTTGTTGCTGAGTTAATTTTTCCTGTCTCTCTTTCCAGGTCATTTCTTTATTAGTTAGATTAGGGTCTACGGTTATTTCTACTGGGGAAATGACTTCTTTTTCCATAATTGGATTTGGGATTAAGGGTTCCCTTTCCTTTATAGTATTTGAAATTTCAGATTCACTCTCAGCTAGGTCTGTTGTTGGAGGGTTTAACAAGTTCTGTTTAGCTATAGTAGCTCTTGTAGCTACAAAAAAAATTTGGGGATCAATCTTTTCTTCACTCATAATATGGGATATATGATTGGAGGGTCTAGAATTATCAGGTTCTTGAAATTGAACTTGTTTATTTCTAGAATAGTCTCTCTCTAAGGGTGCGAATTTTCTAGGAGGAGCTGTACAATCCTCAGATAAATGACCTTCTTGCCGACATCTACCACACCATGGGGTATATCCTACTTCCTTTCTTGGGTTTGGACAATTATTAGAATAATGACCTATTTCCCCACATCTATAACAAATCACATATTTTCCTTTTTCGGGTGGTCCATACCGATGGGTATTTGGGTTCGAAGGAGGTCCATTCCAAACTGGTGGTTGATTATAAGTATCATTCCACCTAGGTCTATTATCATTGGATTGATATGGTGGTCCATGATTAGGTCTAGTAAAAGGTCGTTTATTGATATTGGTCTTATTGACCCATGGTTTATTTGAGTCTATTTGTAAAACTTGCTTAACTGCTTGTATGTCTTATTTAACCGAGGCTAAATTCCAACATCTATCGGTGGGATGGTTTCCACCACAAAAATTACAACGAGGTTTATCATTATTGTGTCCTAACATAGGCGATGGACATTCTGTAGGTAAATGACCATGCCCTTGACAATTTGTACACCATACATTTGTTCTAGTGTTCGTAGGCTTTGGTCGTTTGAGTGGGGCGTTAGTAATTTGCACTCTTAAATCAGCCATTTCCTCAACCAATTTATTTAATAAGTCTGTTTTTGTATCCTTTATTTCGGGAATAGGGGGTACTACTATCGTAGGTTGTGGTGCATAGGTTTTCATCAATGGTTGTTGGTAAATAGGTGGTGGCATTCCTAATTGGGAATACATCATATCAGACGGGTATAAACTGGGATCTATAGTACCCATTTGTTCTTCTCCTATTCTAGCCTCTTCATATTGTTTAGCATATTGGACAGCGGTGGCTAGGTCTCTAGGATTCTTTTCTTTTATTGCAATTTTAAATTCTAGGGGATACAACCCTCCCACAAATATTCCAGTTAAATAAGCATCTGGAATTCCATGACCTGTCCAACGTTGTAAGATATACTCCATTCTACCGTAATAGTTATTTACACTTTCCCCTATTGCCATTCTTATAGTTCTTAGTCTTTCTTGTAGACTTTCCCTAAAGGCTAATGGTCTGAATCTAGTTTGGAATGCTTCTCTTAATTGATTCCACGTCAGAAATGGTCCATTAGTATGATACCATTCTTGGGCAGTTCCTACTAAGGTAGCGGGAAATGTGGTAAGGAAAGTGGCCTCAGGTATCATGTTAGCTCCACATACAATACTAAACCTGTTTAAATGGTAATCAGGATCTGAGCCTGCCTGACCATTATACTGGGGTAAATTAACCAAATTTAATGGGCGTGGGTGTGCCATATTATAGTCTTCCAACCACTGAGTTTCTTCAAAATTTGGTGTTTCAATTTCAAAATCTAAAGTATCTGGTAATATGGATATAGGTTGTGGTGATGTATGAGATGGAAACTGATAGGTTTGGAAAGACCCTAAATTTGGTTGATAAGGTGGAGTTTGAAAACTGAAGGGGTTAGTGGTTTCGTAATAATTAAAAGAATGTTCAAGAAATACATCTTCTCGAGGTGGTGATTCAGGTTGATCTGAGGTAACAGAATTTGTAGCAGAATTTCTTCTATTTTCTTGGATAGGGGTTAAATAGTTTTCTAATCTCTCCACCACTCCTCTACCATTTTGATTCCATGTATTTCTCAAATATTCTGAGAGAAGGGCATTGGATTCAAATGGTTGGGGTCGAGGTGTAGAAAATAAATATTCTATAGGAGTAAAGGGTGATAAACTAGTTAAGGCTTCTTGAGAACTATTTGGGGAATAGACTAACGTTCTATTTGCAAATGGTTCTGTGATTGGTGTAATTGCACAATCTATAATATCGAATGAACTAGCAGTGTCTTCTATAGGCGTTCCTTGACCTATTCCCTCATCCCTTGTAGATTCCTCAAGTCCCAGAAGTACTGTAGAGCTAATTTCAAAGTCCACATCAGATTCTGCTATTTCACTTTGAGTTTCATTTTGTGGTGAATTTGAAATATGTGAACTTGTAATTAAGTTTTGAAATTGTCGTACTGACTCCGAGGTACTAACTTCTATTGGACTAGAAGGAATTCTTGCATGGGAAAGTCTCGGAGGTGAAAAACAGGGGTTTGTATATACAGAAGGATTTCTTCTATATTTTGGTTTTCCTCAATCTGCTATTTTCTGTGCTGCCCCTTTTAGAACTCTATCAGGGGTTCTATCTGACATTTATAAAAGGCCATAGATTAACAGTCTCTACCTTTTATAAATTTAATTTCTAAGTTTTTGAAACAAAAACCAGGGAAACACTGGGGACCCGTTATTCCAGGATGAATTGGGATAATGGGATCCCAATGCTTACCTGGTTATGTGTTTAGGTTTACTTAGTATTCTTATACTAGTAATTTTGGATTTGGTCAATCAATATGGGATATAGTGCTCTAGTCTATCGATACTACGGGCAAATTAGACTAAACGCAGGACTTAAGGGTTGTTGTTTTTCACTACACATGAATTCTGGTATCAAGGGTGTCCGCGATGGATCAACTGGTCCATAGGTAAAGATGTAAAATCTTCGGTCTATTTGATGACCAATCCAACCAGCATAGATTCTTGGAACTCTAGGTTTTATAATTTGTTTTAATTTTCCAAATTGAACAAATAAAAAATGTAGTGGTAAAACTAAATGTAGTTTTCCTGTCTTAACTACTATTCCCTTAAATGCTTTGCCTTGGTTCCAAATTTTACTTAGAATAATTCTTTTTATATCTAAGGGAAGTTGGTCTATTGAATTTTTGAATTCTTGATTTCCTAAATATATTCCACTTAAATGGAATCCTTGTCCAAAATAAGCTCCTTTGTAAAGTCTATATAGGGCCATAAATAGACAAGGACCAGAATAATAATTTTCTAGTAATTCTGGAACTTCCCATGGAAACAAATAATCCATTTAGATTCATTTGATTTTTCCCACAATTTTATTCTAATTCAATATAATTTAAGGTTTCCTCCACCACTTCCTTGATGGGATGGATGGAAATATATCAGAGTGTTAATGACAGTTCTTGCTTTGACCAATTCATCTATAGACGGATTTGAATAGCTTAATGTACCTAATTGACGGATTAACCTTAGAAATTCACTATCAAATGTAGGTAGAGAAGTACTAGGAATTGGAAAATTGAAAGTATTTATAGGGTTAGGGGGAATTCTTCTTGTACTATCGTATGCTTGTTTCTTGAAGCAAGTCCTTTTAATGTGACCTAACTCTCCACAAAAATGACAATTTCCTATCCTAGGGTGAGGAATTTCTTTTGGGATATAGTTATTATTTTTGAAATGTACTTTTCTAAAATTTGATAGGTTTGGTCTAATAGGTGTTGAATCCTTTCTCGGAACTGAGTTTAGATTTGGTAATTTAGTTGGGATAAAAGTGGGTTTCTTATTCAATTTGGATTCTAGATCTAGGGGACGATTATAGTGGATAGTAGGAGAGGGATGATCTAATGTATTTGTTTTAGGAAATACCTCTGCTAATACTTCATTTATAATTTCTTGGGTTATTTTGGTACATTGCCCCATAATTTGTAATTCATAGTATTTTGACCTAATTTATTTTTATTTTTAAGTGATAAGTATCTCTATCTTATTAAAGAATTGTCCCTGATTCAAAGTTTAATTAAAAAAAAAAAAAAAAAAAAAAATTTGATAATGAAAATACATATCATTCTTCCTAGGTATCCTTGGACAAGAAGGTACATATTCTATTTCCTATCATTTTTTATTTTTTATTTTTTTTTAAATTAAATTTTGAACATTAATTTGAGGTTATTGTATTTTAAACAACCTTCAAATCTGAACAATTCGAATAAAGAATTTTTACTTTACATCTTAGCCACCACTAGCCAGGACCTTTCCCCGGCAGCGGCGCCAAAATGTAATGTAAACTTTGCTTATCTTTCAAAGTCTAAAAACAAGGGAATATAGGGTTAATCACCTAAGGAAAGGTCAATAAGTTTAGTGTTTTGTGACTAAGGTCACTTGTTTCTGTAAAAGGGATACTTATCTCACGTTGTTTCTAGTTTATTGGTTTTATATAAAGAAAACCCAAGGAAATGTATCTTCATCAATTTGCTTCTGTCCATTACTCATGCTATAATATAGACCCAATGTATGACGTCACAGTCCTATATAGTAGAGAATTTGGCTTTGTCAAATTGGCGTGTATGAACCTCGATTCGATTATGCAAAATGCACTATCACCTATGGTCAATTTGTATAATATTTATAAATATAAATATAAATATATTTATTTCTCCTTAATTACCATGAAGCTCTTTTACCCAATTAACAATTTATTTTGACCTAGCATTTACTATCCTAATTGCTAATTAGGATGCTCAAACAAATCTAAACTAGGTCAATTTGTCTCTATACTAATGGAGGTATGGTGAGTTAGTAAGTTTACCAATCAATTCGATTAGAACACCTCATTACAGCCTTACGCTGTAATCCGATCTCACCAGTCGATTCGCCTTTGTTCCAGCCACAGCCCAAAAGCCAAACAATTTGTGATTTGTGTCCCATTCTTCTATTTGCTTGCAGGCTATTTGACCTCCATCACATCATCAAGAATCACCAACCAAATCTGCATCAAATCGATTAGTAACAAACAACAAACTAGGGATCACAACAACAATTGGTTAATTTGAATAAACACCATGATACCCAATGCTTCTCAGTGTCTCACAGACTTAATTCCATTTGCTAATTTCATTATAATCAAGAATATGGAGAGTCTCTCAACTATTCAATTTGATTATAATAATTCTTGCATCACTATCTAATTGACATAAAGATTTAAGATACAGATTCATGCATAACCAACCAGTATTATTGTTAATCCATACAATCTAATGGCTTTCGATTTGAATACGCTCACTTACACACACTGTTTAAAATCATACAACCAGTATGATAACTGGTAGTCTTCAATTTGAACAAAAGTCCACGACCGACTCAATTAGCTTAACAATATATTCTCAACATCAATTTAATTCAACCTTGCATCAGTTTCAATTGATTACAATTTGCCTCCATTTCACACATAGCAGTCAGTCCTATTTGTGGATTCATCAACCAGTTGTAACACAATTCAATTTGACTCCCTCACCGTAACATTCATATTATCACAGTCTTGAATCAACAATCTCGCTTAAACAATTTGCATACAATCGGTACTGTAACTTACATTCACTCAACAATTTGATCAACTTCCAACACAAACATAATTCAATTAATAAGCACAACTTAACTTCCTGTCACAATATCGATTCGATTTGCTTTCTCCGTTACAGCTTCCCGACGACAGCGCAGACACAGACTCAATTTGCAAATTTAACATACACAAAATAATGGCTGATACACTCAAACACACTCATACACAAATTGATTACAGTTACTCAACATCAAATTGCACTCCCTGCAATTTACAATTAGACTTACAACAGTTTACACTTTCACAATTCCAAATCGATCTTATAAACAAACACAGTACACAACAATTCGAAAAGATTATATTCTTATTACAAGTATTAATAGTCTCACAATTTGAAAGATTCAGAACACATGAAAACTACAGACACAAATTTCAACAATGCTCCACCGAGAGCGAAGAAATGAAAATCAATTCGATTAAGTACCCACGGCCTTCCTGGAAAGACGTTCAAGTTGCCTTGATTCAAATCTAACTGGAACCTTTTGAAATCCCAAAATTCTAATTGCCTTCACACTACACTTATATATACTAATTAATCCATTATAATGGATCTATTACATCAATTTGCCGGTTTTCACACTGGAGAAGCAATTCGATTTGAAATTAAAATTTTTACTAGTCTACAAGCATTAATGCATGAATGTTGTTCAAGATGTATTTCCAATTGATTAAATTGGTAGAACTTCATTTGTGTGAAATTGGCAATGAATTTGGTGAGATGGTAATATAAAGTTAAACACATGCATTAGTACATATAAGCTAGGTGCACAATTTCGTTTCCCTTTTAGAAGTCCTAGATAGGGATAAAAAAATTCTCCATTTAAATGTCAATGTACGTTGAATTGAATTATCTTGATACTTGAAGCAATCCAATGCAGTGTTTTTATTTTTATTTTTAAGGAATCTAGATTTGGGCTCCAGTTCATAATGAGGTATCAAAGATCAGGCAACATCCACTTATTCTTTTGGTGGAAAATGTGGCTCCAAGTATGAGAGCTTTGTGACTTCAATGGCATCAAGGAAAAAAGAGAAAACACATCTTTGTCTATTTTGGGGGAGAGACTGCTGCAGTTTTAGGCGATCCAAATTTGAACTGATAACAATATAAGGCGAAAATATTTTCTTAAATGGTGCAAAATGGGCAACAATACAAATTAGGATACTCCCATTCAGGCTATATGGAGTACTTTGAGATTGAAAAAGTCAATTCAATTGGGATAGTCCCATTCAGTCCGCAAATTCCTAGGAACAACCAAGCAATGGAGAAAGCATGAAAATTGGAACTACAAAGTGCATAACTAAAAAACTACAGACATCAAGCTAAACTAAACTTAAAGCTAAATCCTTGTGAATAAAACACATGTGGCAGCGTTATGCTATGACCCCATACCGATAGTGGTCAGCTTGGTGTGAGCCCCAAATTCGTCACTTGGGACTCATTGTTTTCTTTTTTTTAGTTTATTACAAATTAAGGCATAAAATACTACAAAAAGCCCAAAAAAGAGTGTAGAACCAAAATAGGTATGTCACGTACCAGTATAGCATTTGGTCATAAATAGCCTTTTATCCATAGATTACCCATAAAACCCACTTGTATATAGGTTAGAACCCGTAATTAGTGGGAAACAATAGGGCTACTGGGAACTTACCCAAAATAGCCCAAACCTAGTGCATGTGACCATGATAGGCTAAATTAGTCCCAGGAGAGTTAGGGAGGTCCCCACGTAAATCTCCAAAGATAGGTTCTAGTTTCCCCATTCCACCGACGAAACATTAGGAATCCACATTGTTAGCTTGCAGGTGTTACTTGTCCCAGACAGGCCGCATGGAGGAATCCACAGCCGCCGGATAGTGTTCTCGGATCTGGAGCATGTCGGGGTGTCCACGGCAAAATCCATTCGCCAAGATTCCCTCACGTGTGAAAGATTCCCTGATTGCCGGTGATTCAACCGAAGTCAGTTTTCACCTCGCCACCAACTGTGTGCCAGAATAGCCTAAGACTTGGCATGTGGCTTGGAGGACTCCATGAGAGGTTCCCCAAAAAGTCTCGGTTTTTTCTGATCTCCAAAGGATCTTTTTCCGAGCAGTCAACCGCCAAAGGCCACGTTGGGAAATTCATGGAAAATACCCAGGCCGCGGTAAAATCTCACTAAAAATTAGACTAGCATCTTTTATGTTAATAACGCGCCCCGACGAATTTCATGGTGTTCCAATAGCGGGAAGCAGCCGAAACTGGCAACATCCCCCCAATTAATAATTACGGCAGGATCTTTGCGGGGTTGACCGGCGTCCCGGGAGTGTACGAAGTCGGAACGATGACATCAAGGAGTCTTTTCTTACTCCCTAGAGCCCCCCCAACAACCCTAGCTAGTTACCCAAGCCAAAAGAGGTAAACCCCAAAAGTTAGGTTTTTACCCTTTTAATTGGCTCTAGTTGGCACTAGTTTCCGATGGGTTTTTTGTGATAGAAATAGGGGTTGGGGGTCCTTTAGGCTAAAAATGGCATTCTGAAGCCATTGGCTCAATCCATTTGCAATTCCGAGCTAAACTCCAAAAGTTAGAGGTTAGGACCAGCGTAAAACCCAAAATTAGGTGAAAATCTCAAACTTGGATGAAAATCCGGATGGATAAGGTTACTCGTTGAGGGGGGGAGTGGGCCCTTGGAAACCTATAAAAGGGGGCCCTTCTCTCTCCCAAAACACCCCCAATACTTGTTTTGGGTCCGTGGGTCCAAGCTATCTTGGAATTTTTGGCGTTTCAAGCTAAAAAACCTCTACGGTGTTTTTGGAGCACTTTTGGCTCCCGTTGTCGTTTATTTACAAGCTCTTTGGAGGTCCTTTGAGGTCCTCCCATCTTACCTTGTACTTGTTGCGAGTCAAGAGGGTTGCGTCTACTTCCGTGTGTCTTGTACTAATCCTAAAGTTACCCCCCACCGTACCTTGGCGATGCCGCTTTGGGGGGCCTTTAGCATGTGAGTATTGCCTTGTTTATGCTTGCTTTGTGGATCCGGTTGCCTCTTGTATAAATCCTAACCATAGTCACCCTTGTTGTGTTGCTTGTGAGTGGGCCCCACCGCCCTTGAGGCGGCGAAGCTTTGAACCTGTGACTTTCCCCAGTCTTAGAGTGAGTGTCAAACTAGGCCATAGACGGCGAAGCTTTGGACCCGGGGGCATCATAAGTCTTAGAGTTGGTGTCAAAACCAACTCAACGGCGAAGCTTTGCACCCCCAGTGTTTTTGATTCCAAAGTTTAGTTCTCAAGACCTTCTTGGGAAAAGCCAAAGTTTAGCCCCAAGAGTGCTTAGGTGGTAGAAAGGTGTAGAAAAGAACCCCCGTCACAAGTAGCCTTCTTCCAAAGTTTCTAGCTTATTTTCCACGACGGCGAAGCTTTGACCTTGCACCATCCGATTTTAATTGTGTAAGTGGGTTCCCATACGGGAACCCGGAAGAAGGAGATTGTAGAAAAGAGTGGGTTCAGCCCCTAAGGGTGGTCCAGCTCGTAGGAGAAGTCCAGTCCAGGTTGGGGTATAAGCCCAGCCCGTAAGAAAGTCCAGTCCAGGTCGGGGCAAGCCCATCCCGTCGGAGGGAGTCAGTCCGGGTACCCAGCGTCGGGAGGTCAATCCGGGTAACCAGCCGTCGGAGGGGGGGAGTCCAGCCCGTCGGGGAGGTCAGTCCGGGTAGCCAGCGTCGGGGGGAGGGAGTCCAGCCCGTCGGGGGGTCAGTCAGGGTGGTCCAGCTCGTAGAGAGTCCAGTCCAGGTCGGGTAGTCCATCCCGTAGAGAGGTCCAGTTCAAGGGGATTTGGGGGGAAATAAAGTTCGGGAAAAGGAAGTTAGAATTAGAGGGGGTAGGGGGGAATTAAGGGCCCTTGGCCGAGGGGAATGAGGA
This sequence comes from Rhytidiadelphus loreus, assembly GCA_947034895.1. Taxonomy (NCBI): domain Eukaryota; kingdom Viridiplantae; phylum Streptophyta; class Bryopsida; order Hypnales; family Hylocomiaceae; genus Rhytidiadelphus; species Rhytidiadelphus loreus. The sequence continues at coordinate 8,400,887 of OX344765.1, read as the reverse complement.
AAAAAGGGAAGGGAAGAGGAACATAAGAGGAAGATTCCGCTCCAAGAACTCCAACCTGCACGCATGTCCTCACCAGAACATCACTCCAACATCTAATGGGAGAAGGTTAGGGAAGATAAGAGGCTAAATAGGAAGGCAAGGAAGAAGATGACCAAGAGTAGCCTTGGTTAGTGTGCACGGAAATCTCCCAAAGTTCCCCACAGCCATTAGAAGGAGGATTAGGATGACGCAAAGATGACAACGTAAGGTGGTAGTTAGGTTTGCAAGAAGTTAGCGTCATAGTTGTAAGACCCCCATTAAGGGGTGGTTGGGAATAGTACCAAGGCAAAAGAAAGGAGGAGATAAGGAGAAGGAAGAACGCCTTAGGGTACTAGAGTGTAATATTTCTTTCTACAACTAAGCCGTAGGCATTTGAACCCCTCCAAATACGTCTCTACTATGGAATACGAGCACGCGGCCGGAGGTATGGAGGAAAATGTCGCGCATGCCAACAACGATCATGTGAGTCAGTAAATTAATCCCCAGTGCTTTTCTTTTAATTTGTGCTAAATTCTGTTAAGCAGTGATTAATGTCGATTAGCAAATAGGAATTAGGGTGGACCTTAAGTTTAGACATAGAAGTTTATCGATAGGGCTAGAAGTATCTAACCCCTCTCATACATAGAAGTTGACCATAAAAGCAGCCAAATTAGATTAGGATAGGATAGGAATTAGATTACAAAACAAGGTAGAACAGGATAGGATAGGACTAGGGATTAGTAACCGTTAGGGTAAAAATTCAACCAAGAAGTTAAACATTAAATTAGGACAAAATAATCCAATTAGGAGTTAAGGTTAAATTAGCAAATCACAATTACCTTGGGTGATAAAGACGTAGGGTCAAGGGTAGAAAGTAAAAAGAGAAATTAGATTAAAAAGTTAAATTAGATTAGAAGATTAAATTAGGAAAAAAGATAAGATAAATTAGATTAGAAGATTAAATCAAATTAGGGGATAAATTAGATCAAAGATAAATTAGATTAGAAAATTAAATTAAGAGTAGAAGATTAAATTAAATTAGGGAAGAAGATAAATTAAATTAAGAAAAAAAGGATAAATTAAATTAGGGGATAAATTAGATAAAAGATAAATTAGATTAGAAAATTAAATTAGGAAAAAAGATAAAATTAAATTAGGAAAAAAAGATAAATTAAATTAGGGGATAAATTAGATAAAAGATAAATTAGATTAGAAAATTAAATTAAGAAAGAGGATCAATTAAATTAGGAAAAAAGATAACTTAGATTAGGAAAAAACCCAATCAACTTAGGAAACCATGGAAGGAACTTAGGTAATCCCTCCTCAGCCTTAGGAAAGGTCAATTAGCCTCAGATTCCTATAGATTAGGATAGATTTGGTGGTAGTTCGCATAGGTTGCCATTAGGGGACGGTTAGCCCGAACTATTCCCTCGCCAATTGGGGGCAACTCCATTGTCACCTGCGGAAACTAGGAACTTAGAAAAGAAGATCCATTGCTTGGAAGGCACAATGGACCTACGCTTAGTCACCCGTTAGGTTAGAATTTAGTTAACCCCTAGAATCTGGTTGTGTCCGATTAATTACCAAGGGTGGGTAATTAAGCGCCCACACTTGGTTGACCCACTGCAGGAAACACTTCTCATAAGGAAAATCTTCCATCGTCACTACAAAAAAAACATGGTATAAATGACTGCAAAGAATGACTGCATAAGAGTCATTGTGGACAAAGATGACTGCACTATAACTTTGGCCCCTGGAGTCATAGTAGACTAGTCATTTTTATAAATGACTGCCATAGTATTATCACCATCCATTGTGAGCTTGGATGGGATTTTGGATGAAACTTCCAGTGATAAAGAAAAAAGAAGTTAAGGAAATGACTCCTATGTTGCCACGTGGCCAGTCATTTTGAAGTCATCCCGTAGTCACAAATGATCCTTTTTTTAATTCTTTTCTAAAATCTAGGATTATATTTTGAAATTTAGGAAATTTGAACATATTTTTTTGAAATCTAGGATTGCATTCTAAAATCTAGGAAATGTGAATATTATTTTTTGAAATCTAGGATTATATTCTAAAATCTAGGAAATATGAATATTATTTTCTAATATTTAAAAGATTTGAAGATTATTTTCAAGTTGTGGTGAAATGTGCAAAATGAGTACACTGTATACCAAACACCATACATCATACACCATATATAAATACATGATTCATACATCATACACCATATACAAATACATGATTCATACATCATATACCATATACAAATACATGATATACAATACACTATATTTTGCATATGTGTCAAATGGATTTTCAAGCCATTTAGTGTGTGAATACAAAGAGTTCAAATAACAAGCCTTTTATACAAGTGGGGTGGTAGGAGGCAAGACAAACCATGTGGAATTGTAAAATGTTCATGCAATAGTAGAGTAGTGACTTGGAAGTCATTATGTAGTTACCTTAGAGTAAATTGTAGTCAAAATACAATCACATAGTTTACTCACTTTTGACTATGACCTTCACAATGGAATTGATTAAGTCCAAATTGGAAGTTTAACAATGTTGTGAACAAAAACCAATGGATGAAACATAGACATTGTGAAAGTTATCAACCTAGTTCTATAAAAATTAGAACCAAAAATTCTTTTTCTATCTCTTAGAGGTGCTAAATGTCATCTAAATTTTAGTTTTTGGCCTTTGCATTGTCAATCTATCTTTATTTTTTTATTTTGTTTTGAAAACAGCATTACTAAATAGAGAAAAAAATCAAAAGAAAAATAAGTCTCTAAGACTACATCATTTTAATCCCTATAGGAGCAAGGTCTTTTTTCTACCAAAGAAACACTGAAAACTGCCATTTCTGTAGCAAAGAGTAAAAAATAATTAAAAATGTTTTTCTTTGACATCTAACCGTAGGATCTTACACCCAACTAGTATTAAAAAGTGTGGAAAAAATTTCAGAATTTTTGACCGCATAGATTGCAAGATATTTGCATTTAAAGTGGAAAAAACAAGTTTTTCAGCACATTGTGGGACTAGATAAAGACAAGAGTTAATGAAAATAATATGGACTCCAAAAAAGTAGGGATAATACCATAGAGAAGATTATGGGTAAATGGTCAATTTTGTTAAAATGGCGATATTCCGTTAAAATGGCACAAAATGAAACCTCTAAAAGAATGAAAACAATGGAAAGATTGTCCAAGGGCAGTGGAAATGCGTGAAATAGGAGTGATTTGAATGTACTAGGCATAAAATTGGCACATGTATGACCCTATCGCGGCACACTTATTCTCCATTTATAGAAGATATTCCATTAAAATGGCATGCGGAATACTGCCATTTTATTGAAATTGACCATGTAATTAAAAAAAATAGAGAAGAGGAATAAAAAATAGGGATCATGAAAAAAAAAAATCTATGCATGGGAAAAAATAAGAGAAAAAGAGACAGGGGTAATAAAAAGAAGATGACTTGCAGTACTCTTCAGACTTGAGAGGACGGTACAAGTAGGAATGATAATCACACAAAAAAAAGAAAAAAATTTAGAAGAAGAAAATATATAGGGAGAACTCTTCATTTAAAATATATAAAATGAAAAGAATAGGGTTCATGAATGAAAAGATGTAGTGAAAAACCTAGTGACGGAGAATAAAAAATAGGGATAAGAATTATGCTTTTGGGTTTTGGAGGTATGTACATTCTTCTTCTACATTTTAGTCATTTAAAAGACCTAATTAAACTAAAGATGAAGTAAAATTTCGATGCAAATTCAAGGAAGAATAAAAAGTATCATAAGACCTAAACATAGAAGTCCAAGTCAAAAAACAAATACTACAAGAGGAATTTGTGAATTTCCAAAAATACTTCTATAATTTCTGTCTTAAATGGAAGAGGAAACTCATACCACAGTAAAAGAAGAGTACATTAAAAGAAATCAAACACCCCGTCTTTAACCCTAGACCGCCCATGGCCGTTTTGGGTAAAAGACATCCTAGCTTTTAAAGTGCTATAAATCTAAATGTGACTAAGTAATAAAGATCTTAACCGTACAATCATGTAGTACACATGTTGTAGATGTCATGGATCAAATTTGAAATCATTTGACCGTGTAGATTGCAAGATTATAATGTTTTAGTGTTGAAAAAGAATGCTGAAGTTTTCCTAAAAACACATTTAGAGGCCAAATTTGATTTCTAAACCTAATCAAATGAAAAAACTTTAAACTACAAAGTGATTCAAAACCAGGATACAAACTCATTGGTGAAAAAAAATATCATTCAATTGACTCGATGTGTTTGCAAAATGGCTTGCAAATGTCAAAAATAGGCAAGAAAAGTTGCAAAAAACACATCTAGGGCTGAACCTCCTTCTACTAAAATGCTTCTCAGTCATTCATAAATTCTTGTATTGATATGAAAATTTAGCCACACAAACTAGACTAGTATGCGCAACTTTTACAATATTTTATTTATTGAAAACGGACATTTTATGAAGAAGATACAAGCCGCTGAAGTTCACTATAGTCCATACATGGCGGGATTTTGAATTTTGAATTGCTCCCAAACATTCAAAACAACTTGGATTGACATGAAAATTTCACCACAATAACTAGAATTCAAGGAAAACACAACCCAACAAATTTTATTAAAATCGAACATTGGATGAAAGAGATACAAGCCCCCAAAGTTGCAACCGTGAAGTGCACTTTGGTGAATCAAATGACTCCTTGAAACCGCTCACCCCGCAGTCACGTCCGAATGACTACCAAATGACTTGAAAGTTGTGGAGCCAGAAAATCCAGTGCAATTAAGGAGCTGCAGTCATTGTTTAGTTGCATCGGACATGCAGTCATTCTTTTGCAGTTGCAAAATAGCCCAATTTCTTGTAGTGCGTGTATACCTTCTGCCTATGCACGTTGACAACTAGGCTCAGATGTTCACCTTGTAAACGGTTGCGGAGCTTATACTTCAAAAACGCCAGTGACGAGAAGCAACGTTTGTCTTCAACAGATCCACGAACGTGTATCATAGCAATTTCAACTAGTTTCACATATTTTGGAATCTCTTTTGACAAAGATGTGTTGGCATCTATAACCCGCCATAACCGAGTTAAATTCACAGCCATGATGAGGTCCTCTAGGATAGCCATGCTATTTAATAGCATGGACAGTTTTAACAAGTGCTATTGGAGTTCCAATTGAAAACAATCTAGTAGTGCTGGAATCAGGCACTTGTCATCCTCCTCCCCAATCCACTTTGATTCACCATAGAACTTCTTAATCACATCCAAGTGCTTTCGGAGCTCCTTTCAGCATTTGCTTGCGTCTAATACTGAGGAAATACAATACCAAGAGCATCTAGAATACCATTGGCTGGACAACGGTTAGTAAGCTCGTCAATCAACTGTTGGGTGGCACCTACATGAAAGCCAACAAGTGATCAACGTCCAAGGATCAACAAACTGCAAAGAATGAAATCAATGAATGTAAACTTCCTTATAAAATCAAATTTAGCTTCACAAGACACACTTACCACTGCATTCGTTCTTAATGGCTTCAATGAGAGAATTCCAAGATTCTCTAGTCACAATTGCACCTTCATGCCTAGTAGGAAGTTCTTCCCCATGGAGCACAAATTGAAGGTGTTGGACATTGTTGAAGTCCATAGAGCTCCGTGATAGAAATATTTGGTCATGACGGAGCTCTGACAACAAGTTTGTAAAGTGCACAAACTCTGGACCACAAAAAGCTGAGCCGTGCCCTTTGTACATCTCAAATAGTTTTTCCAAACATTTTTGGAGTGCTCCAACAAAGTCACAAATGAAGACATCACATTGCTGTGAAAATTGAATGAGAACATTGACGACTTCCAAAAATGGCAATAGGCAGATCATACCTACAACGGAGTAAGGGTCCAGAATCTTCTCCAGCAACTCTTTCGCCTTAGCATGAAGAGTCCGCTGCAACGACCACATAATGGAACAACATCAATCAAACTAGCTGAAATACAAAACAACGGTAAAACTTGATGAGGCCCGCACAGATTTGCCAACACATAAGAAAGTTTGAAAACCAAAAGACAACAAAAAAACAAGGCAAAACAAGGCAATTTAGGATTGAGTTTGCATGATTCATACCGACTCAGCCATGTTTGTAGAATCCAACCGCAACTTAGAACTAACACTCCGATATTCACTCAGAAGGCACCGTAATGGAGAAATCAATGAAATCCACCTGGTTGTCACGTTCTTCAGCAGCTTCAGGCCTTTAGTGTCGACCAGTTGCACAAGCGCACGGAACTCCACCTGCCGTTTTCACTACAAAAAAAACCTGTCCTAAATGATTGGGGGAAATGATTGAAACGTGACTATGTGTCTGGAACAACTGAAAAATGACTTGGAATTCCATAATTGCACCAGCCAAATTGGAACAATCATTTGCAAGTCATTTTTCAAAACCGCAAACGAGGGTGCACCCTTCGTAGACTTTCATCCACGGTTTTCAGTTCTCCCTAAGACGAGATTACATTGGAAACTGCGTGAAGGCAGTGGCGGTTTACTCAGCCATTAAAGAGTGACTCGAAGTCACGAAATACTACTCCCCGTGTCTTTGTAGTCAATAAGAAATGACTTTATGATTTTGGTTGGGTAATGCTACCCGCTGTGGCGGACTTCGGGCAGGAATTAAAAAATTCAGAGCACGTATGTAGTGTAGGACTTCGAAGACGTGGCTTCCGGTAACTTGAATGAGACTTAGAAATGACTACCTCACGACAGAACGCCAAGTAGGGTGGATTTCCACTGCCAACTAGACATATGATATGACTTTCACCTCAAATAATATTTAAAATGACTTTCAAGAAGATTGAAAAATGAAGGGAAATGACTCATATTGACATGTAGTCCAACTCAGATACTTATTGAAAATACATTTTGTTGACCATTGCATCAATATTCAAAAAGTAAAGGATCCAAAGTCTTTATTGCATGTGGTTTGCTAACAATATAATTATATAAATACATGGAGTTCTTCCCCTAGGTTTATCTTATTCATTTATTCTTAACCATCTTCTTTTAGAATACAAGACTTTTTTTGTTTTTTTTAATTTTATTGTAAAATGATGCATTGTTGTTGGTCTTTTTCTTTGTTCGTGTACACTATTTTTTTCTTTAGAGTCCATTTCTAAGATTTATTTAAATTCCAATAAATATGCCACCAATACTTCTAAAAACGTGTGCCATTGTTATTGCACTAGTTTTGAACACTTCATATGATTTACATTTGAAATATTAAGAATTTCAATAAATATACACTAAGGTATTTAGAAAAGATCCAATAGTAATTATTAATTCCCATTTTTTCACTCTGGTTCTACTACAAAATGACTTTGTGTGACTACAAAACAACTACTCAAAAGTCTAGTATTCTTCCTGTGTCAATCTTTTTCAAATCTTTCAACAAATTTATCTAAAACTTTTGATTTAAGGCTCAAAATCTGAAACGGATTTTTGGAGGTGAAAGTGACAATGATCTTCTAACCTTCATTAGTTCAAAGTTTTTTGAAAAAAATTCATATACTATGCCTCAATGAGGCTCAAAATATTATTTGTAATGCAATTCCTGCGTTTTACATATCCTACAAGCTTTGTCTTGCCAACTACTATCTTCCTATAAAATGCTTACCATTTCTTCTATTCATACTCACACATTAAGTTGCTTTGGAATGATGCATGGCATATGGTGTATGGTATACTCTATATGGTGAATTGTGTATGGTGTATTGTATATGATGAATTTTATATGGTATATTGTATGTGGTATATTGTGCAATACAAAATTATTGTGTATGGTGTATCGTTGTAAAATTTTGAATGTATTCATATATGACTATTGAGTGACTACTTCCCATATAATCACTTCACAATGACTTCCATGTGACTCTGATGTGGATGTCCACATCAGAAACACTCAAACTACATCACAATTGCAAAATGACTAAATGATGACTTCACAGTGACTTTGACGTCAGCAATGTATGGATGTCCACGTCATCAATACTTGAACTTGCCAATGACTCCATGGTGACTAGAACGTGACTCTGAAATTGCTGACGTCATGCTGCGGCTCCAAAATTTTGGCCTGGAATGGGCAACTGCCCACAATTTCTCCCCCCATTGCCCGGAAATCCCCTCTGACACTTCAGACCCTGACACAAGCTTTTTCATCCAAGTACTGTGAGAAATGGTGATAATAACCGGAGTCATTTTTGAGTCATTTGAGTGGCCACAATGACTTGGAGCCCTGCAGTCATTTCCTAGTCAAAAATGTCCTAAATGACTCCTATACAATCATTTTGTAGTCACTTGCGCAGTCATTTAGGACAGGGTTTTTTTGTAGTGTTTGGAGAATGAGAGAAATACGCGTGACAAAACTTGCATAGGTCTTCCATAAAATGAAACAAGTCAAGTGACTCAAGTCTACTCAACATCTTCACAACCAAGTTAACTCGGTGTTCCATGCAGTGAACACTAGTCACATGTGGTGCAAATTTAGCCTTCAACTGCATAGTCACTCTTGTTTGGCAACCGTGGAATGCGGAGATGCCGTCTGCTCCAAAGCAAACCAATTTCGTCGCAATTTTGTGGTGATCCAAATCTCCACAAACTCCGAGAACACCCACTAAAAGGGATGTCAAATTGTTTGTTGTCGCTCCATCGGATTCAAGTTTCTGGAGGGTAATGAGCAAGGGCACACAAACCCAGTCTTGCATGATATAAACATGCACAACAACGTAGGAGCAGTTGTCAACCCCAAATGTCTCATCACAAATCATAGCAATGTATTTTGTTGCTTTGATCATGGTTTTCATCCGCTCTTGGACAAAGGAGTACATATGCTCATCCATTAACCAGCCAGCACTTGCACTCCAATGCATAGAAGGACAATGTGGAGTCTCTAGTAAGCGGAAGAGGTTGAATTTTGACTCAAACTCAGCCATTGGCCGACCAACACAGAGAAGCTGAAATAGGGTTGCAAATTGCACACGCTTTCGTTGTGCTTCAATGGAAGTGCAACTGTTGATTTGTTGGAGGACAAACGTTGGGTGTTTCGTAGCATACAAGAGCAAGTTTGATTTGTGTACCTTACGCTTACCATGTTTACTGATAGTGTTCCACTTCGGCGCCATCAATCGAGGCTTCTTCCCAATGTCAAAGCACACTTGACACTTCACCATGTGCAACCGCCCATCTACTGAGAGTATCATCTTCGCCTAGGGACACTTAGCACTCCAGTCCATTTGAAATTTTCTAGTCAAATTGTAATTTGACTTCCCCAAACAAGTAAGAGGCTCTAGGTCCTCCTCGTCTATGTCATCACCAGACAAGTCACTCTCTCCAGGGCCATGCACTGCACTGAAATCCGGATCATCTTCACTACACACATACCCAAGGAAGTCAATAGACACAGATACAACTGGAATTGGAGGTTTTGAGCTCAAAATGACTACACTCCCTGTCCCTGCTTGCACTTCACAAGTAGTGGCAGCATCTGTATCCAAAGATATAGAAGTTGGCAACTAGACTCGCAGAGGTTGTGAAGAGGCGCTCTTTCTCCTACTGCTAGAAGCAGGCGTGTTCTTCAACTGATCGTAGAGATCAAGTGGACCAACATTCTCTGAGTTCCTTGATGTGGTGTAGAAACTTTGAAACATGGCTTGATCTCTGACCTTCTTCTTGCCCTACTCCTCTGAAATTCGTTGCTCCTGCTTACACTTTCTCTCAGAAGCCTTGGTGATCTTGAGCGTGCGAATCTCCTGCCTCTGTTGTCACAAGAGCGCCTCGACTGTAGCCTTTTGTCCCAAATTCGATAGTGATGCACCGTGTGACCCTCCCGCGGATGCCTCAGCCAATACCATCATGACAAGAATTAACAACTGATGAAGAAATTAAATGACACGATGATCCCTCCACCTGAACTGTGCAAATCCAAGTTCCAACAGTGTACCATAAATCTCCTAAACTAGTCAAGCAATCGGGCCAGAGTTCAAGAAGAAACTTTGTCGAGTGTCGACGTGACAATGACTTAGAAGGGTATGAGTTAGCATCCCGTTTGTTATTAGGCACTGACTACTCCTGCAACCTACATGTACAACGTGAGGATCAGAAGACAACAATTTAAAAGGGTCGATGCTATTGGAATCAGCGGAGGAGATTCGCTATGAGACGTTCCAAAGGGAAGTACTGCCTAGGTCGATGACAACTTCATCAATTCAAACGACTTTCACCCTTGCAAAGTGTATTTGATCGAACTTGCAGGTGTCTGAAATTTGAATGTCGTAGCCAGGAATGAAATATCAATATACAATGGTATGGAAGCAAGCTAGTCAGAGAAGGTTCGTCAATTGAAGACTGATAGCTATACCCTTAACGAGCGAAGCACATTAATTGACCTACACTGAATGTATATGTTGTATTAACTCTTTCAAAGACTAGTTCCTAAGAGAAATTGAAACTCAGGAATGGCTAAAAGTTTACATTAACTGGTTTGTCGATCAAAAATCCTGATTTGAAGCCGGTTTCTAGCCATTGTTTCCTCGCGACTAACTGAACGTCAATAATTTTTCACTTTTCCTCTGTTTCTCACGACTATCACATTAAAATCAAGAAAAGAAAAGAAAGACTCATTGTCTCTTGTCCAGGATCTAATTTGCCCTTTAATGGCAACTCATTTCAAATCCAGACACTTTGAAGCAGATGTCTAGCTAGCAGCAGTTCCTGTGTAAATTTCACATTCAAGTGTAACAAGAACAAAACGGATATTTTTTCAAAATTTATATAATTTCTGAAACCACTATAAAACATACACATGAACGAAGCAAATATCGATCACAGCGTTGTGATAACTGCAAACCAAAGTGAAATCCTGCAAAGATTCCGATCAAAACATTCTCGAAAGCTATCTTAGGAGAGCCCTGCAGACACCTTGTTGATTCTCTGAGTGATATGTACTTTGAGCTTCACACTTGAAAGAAAACCCTCAATGCTGCTACTCAATGATTGAACTAGCTAGTATAGGCAAGTCTGGAGAAACCACAATGCAGCTAACAACACTGAAAATTACATGGTGGAGCTCAAATGAAATGAAACAGAACATCAGGCACCAAAACTCACACGCGTGCAGAGGATGAAGAAAATCTTTATTGTAGAAGTGGTCGACACTGTTGGACAGAAGCGATGGCGTCTGGGCTTTTAGGGTATTTGTACTCCGTACGGCACTCAACAACTGATACTGCTATCACCAGCAACAACAACACAAATTTGTTGGACAGTTTTGCCATATTTGTTGAGCAGAGTGCGTCAGTTTTTGTGAGAATGATGGTATCTGGAAATGTGAGAGAAGCAATCTAGTGCACAAGCAAAGTAACGGTATGAGTTTACACACAAGAACAAAACGCTAAAGAATTTCTATTGAAGCCCTAATGTAAAGTTTCCATTCACCATACTACAAGTGAGGTTCCATGCATTTACAAGTGAACTTTCAACCTTTTCCTAAAACAATCTAACAACTTCCACCATCTTCAATTTTGCTCATTTACTCGGTATTAAGAAAAAAGCAATTACAAAAAATTAAATGTCAAAAGAATAAGGTAGTTCATACTTGGCACAAATCGAAGCCTCAATTGAGCCTCTAATGTACTGTACTGTACAATACTATATGGTTAATGGAACCTCTACCTTACCCCCTCCAAAATCTTTCTGCTCACAATCAAAGTTGCATTAATTGATACATCTGGATATCAACATGCAATCAAAAACAACAACTTACAACATATAAGTACACAGGACTTGCTAAGAAATTTGAAACCTTGAAGAATCCATGGTCCTTATTGAGATCATAAGATGCCACCCGAGTTTGATGTGCACTAGACATCGACAAAATCAAAGTGGTGGCATAGTTACGATCGGCATTGGAATTGAGAAAGTTCTTGTTTTCTAGCTTACAATAGCTTTAATTGGAGCGACTTCCCAACGGGGGTTTTCCTACGACATCTGAGCGTCAATATGAAGGATTTTCCATTGATGTATTTGCTTCAATAACGTCTGAGAGGCTACAACTCAAGGTAACATACAAGAGATTGAAACAGAACCAGGCCAGCTGGAGAATACCCAGGCGACTGAAATGAATTCAAATCGAGAGTTCAGAAGTTCAAAGAGCTCAGCTATTGAGCATCCAGATGAGAACCTAAATCCTTCACTGAATAATTCAAAACTACCGGTACAAACATTAGAGGAACCATTTGCACGTAGAGATTGAGGGACAGAGGAAGCTGCTTACACTTCACCACCTAGTGGAATCAAAAGCTTGTGAAAGAATACAATACAAAAGAATCAAATGCTGGACTAGAGCAACAAACAAATGAAAAGAATTGAAGCAAAGCAAGCAGAGCATCTCCACACTGGTGGAAGATCGTTGTGATAGCAAGTCCCGGGTACTAAGATTCATGGCCTTGGTTTCAAAAGAAAGAAAGGCACCTGCTCATGATGTTGCAATAAGTTTGAGGTAGTACTGTGAGTACTACTAACATTTGGAAAAAATTAAATTAAAATGGATAATTAGAAGAACACTACAAAATTGTTGTAATGAAGGATTGAAGGTCGTACCCCGAAATTGAGAATTTTGAATGCCTGGGGGCGCCAATTGAAGCCTCCATCGTTCCACGAAGACCACAATCAATCCATGAACAACCTCAACGGCCAATGTGCAAACATTTATGGAAATCATTATTCTAACTCAAGAAATCGACCCAGTCAAAGACATTCAACCAATTGCAAAAGGTTGGCGAGATTGTGTCCTTGGAAGAATCAAATGTGGCACTCTCCCAAGCAGGGCCGTAGCGAGTGGGGCAACAAATTTGTAACTAAGACAACGAGTGCTGCGAGTAAGGCGATAAGTACTCAAATGCAGAAGTACGTTTGAAACTTCGAACCCTAAGTCCTAGCGCCAAGATAAACGCAACGGAGCAGAGGTGGCAAATGAGAAGTCCTCCATCGACTAAAGTGGTTCATTTCCGGCGATGTTGGGTGAAAAGATGTCGATGGGACGTTGGGGCGGATGGCGACAAAATACTTGACAGAGTACAGAAACCCAACTCTCTAGGTCGACATCGAGGCCGCCAACCGAAGGCCTGAAATGCACATCTGGCATTTTGCCACCTCAAACTCCAATGTTTTTTACAAAGGCCTGGTGCCAAGGTTAATTTCTTGGTGTTATTAGTTTGTTTATCGCCTAAAAAAACCACTGATCCAATGGTAGAGAAGAATTTCAAATTTATCCTTCTTATAAGAAGATTTAGGCCTGTGTATATCCATACATAGGCCTACATAAGACATGTAAGCAAGCCATCTCTCTCTTGATGTAGAATATTATGTAGCGCTTTAGATGGACCTATTGAGTAAGTGTACACGTGCTCATTCCAAGTTCTCCATTAGGCCTACATAAAACTAATGGGTTTCCTTCCAATGAACACCTTATTTTCCTTCAAAACCATCTCGGATGCCAATTCATGTACGAAATTCACTTCAATCATTGGTTGCACCAAATAATACATATTTGATCTTTACTATATTGTTGATCAACCTAACATCAAAACATTTTACCATCTCAAATTGTACTTTCTATATTATTAAATTGATTCATACATGCACATTTTTAGTTTCTACGTGCATGCACAACTTAGATCCTTAAACAAGGGAGTTTAAAAAGTTATGAGAAATGAGAAAAAAGACAACTCTAAGCAAATGTATTTAGACATGTGATTTACTTTGCACAAAATCCATTACCATAGCTATATTGCAATTCTATTTGAATGCTTCAATTTAACCCTTTTAGATCTAGAAAGTCTTTTTCTAGTTACAATTTGGTATTTCTTGTGTATTTGACATATAAAGTGCATGAATTGAAGAATCAAAATAGAATAGTATGAAAAGTTTGTAATCATATATTCTAAAATCAAATGATACATATCACTTCCAATTTAGATCCTCATTACATTTCCTACATGTTTCGGTGGATGTAAAATAGTCACGCATTCTACATATATGGTGTAGTATTTTATCATGACAAGATTTAGGCGTTCAAATGACATTCACATGAAAAATGTCAATTGTTGAATTATCAATTCAATGGTGTATGTCTTTTCATATTTTAATACACCATTTCTATTCTAAGACTAAGTCAAATATATTATCCAATTTAATTGTTGAATTTCAAAAATTGACATGTATATAATTTTTTTTTAATTTTGTAGGATACAATTTGGTTAGTTTTGATTTTCTATTTTCATGTTTGAAAATATATTTAAATTTGAGAGAATTTTTTATTTCTCAATTTAAAAAAATTAAAATATAGTAAATTTGCTTTAGATTCATATACAATTTTTTGGGTGGATAAAAAAACATTGTTTATCTACTTATAATTTTTCTTTTCCAAAAGCTATTATTTTTGCCTAGAAAGTTGATCATCTAAAATTGTTACAGTCTAAAAATCCAATGGTCAAAATTTTCTACAATTAATTTTATGCATACTAGACATAGTACTCTTTACTTTTTGTACAGTCCAAATCAAGAAGTTGAACAATTCCTTGCAAACCTCCATTGTCCAAAAAAATTTGGGCCTTGAGGGGTTAAGAATTCAATTTAGCACAAACTATAGGAAACAAACCACCACATGTATTAAAACTTTTCAAAATTCTATTGCATATCATGTATTTGTATCAAGGCAACCCACCCAATTTCCTCTACTCTTTGTTGCATTACAAGCATGAACCTAGGTTGCTTTTTCTCCAATAGATGGATAATGAAGAAGCAAAGTGCTCAATAAGAACTTAAATTATAATTTTCAAAGGAAGTATGTAGCTTATACTAATTTCAAAGCAATTTACCTAAAAAAATCTAATGGCCACTAGGGTTCCTAAAAATTGTGGAAGAAAAAGCATATAATAGAAACAGAAATAGCCTCACATTGGAAATAGGATACATTACATTAGTTGTAAGAGGAAATGTGGCCCAACAAGCTCAAAGATCATTATCTATGAAGTAATGTACTAATGTTGAAGCCATTATGTGTCCTTGGGTGATTTTAGAAAGGGGGTTAGGAGGGAAAAAGCATTTTTTCAAGAAATTGTTTTGGAAAGAAGTGCTTGAGTTAATTTGAGTGAACAATACTTAGCATTCCTTCACTGTTGTATGATTGACTTTTCTAAAGAAGAAGATGCGTAATCCATGAATCTCTCTTGTAGCATATTTTGGCTATATGCTCCTTGTTTGCAACCATTGGTGAATGAGAATTTTTGTATTTACTTTTCAAAGATGAGATTATAAATCTTCCAGAAGTCATAAAAATTTCAAATTCTTTTGTGAAAATTTGAATTTACTATGGATGTTTAGATAAATAGTGAAGAAATTCATACCAATTACAAAATATACTAAAAACATCTGAAAACTTCTTGATAGAGTGACTCACAAAATTGAGTCTTTCTCGAGAATATTTGTATTCACAATGCCATATGACAAGGATAAGTGAAGAAGAAGCAAAAGCATAACTACAAAATTTCTAGTATGTGAGATACTCTACATTTCTACAAAAAAATTGAAGCAAATTGCAATTATGGCTTAGAAATTAATGAACCTCAAAGTTTGCAATTCTACTAACACAATTTTGAACCTTTTTTTTCAAAGTACAAAATTTAAATTTTTTATCCAATATTACAAAATTAGTCACATACCTTGGCAAGTCTTTATACATTCTATTACTTCCACCTTCTCTAAAGTTATTAAAAGTTAACCCCTAAACGTCCAAACAACATTTTTTTGGCAACATAGCGATTTTGGGCAGCTCACTATGGATAAATTTTCTTTTTTCTCTTTGAAAATTTCACACAATATGGGGATGAAGAGTAGCTTTAAGGCCCAACAATTTTCATAACTTTTGACTATTTGGTTCAAAAGATATTGCATGATATGTAATTTTCAGTGTTCAGCGGGCAACCCAGGCAACCCGGATGGGAAAAAAAAACTTCTTTGAAAATCACTTCTTTAAAAAATAAAAATTTGAAATTGATTCTCTAGATTTTTATATACGTGGTAAGATTTGAATCATTCCATTTTGATTAATGAGATGAAATTATGAGGAAATTTAGTTTGGGTTAGTTTGCGGGTAGTTATGGAATCTCTACTCTAAAATAAACTTTGAAGTCCTTTATTTAGCTCAATTTTAAATATTTTGGAAAAAAATAAAAACATTAGGTGTATATTGTTTATTACAACATAAAAATCAAATAATAATGAAATATAAAATCAAATAATAATGAAATATAACTACCTTATAAAAATCAAATAATAATGAAATATAGAAATCAAATAATAATGAAAATATAACTACCTCATAAAAATCAAATAATAATGAATATAACTTCAATGAACTTAATTCATTCATTTGGTGTTGACATAGTTTTAATAAAGTTGTAAAAAAAATTTGATGAAGATAATACATTTTTTAATATAAAAAATTAAAATTGACCATTTAAAAGACACCCTCCATGATTATCCTTTTGAGTATGCCCAATTTCAAGACTTCTACATTTGGTGATTTTCTTAGTTTCATTTTATGATTTTCCAAGATTATTGATTGAAAAGAAAAAGCAATGACTTTTTAAATTTTGATTGCATTCATATATTGGAAGTGTCTAATAGAACACTTTCAAAAAAATAATTTTTTTAAAGTAATTCAAAATTCATACTTTTAGTGAATTTAAAGTTGGAATGTTGCATGACCAAATTTCATAATATAGATATCTTTACACAACAACCAAAATTTCAAAATTTCACTATACCTTTATACTCAAAGTTAGAAAACTAGAATTAGAGTGAGGGTTAAATAGTAAAATGTAGTTATTGGACATTTGACACTTCAACATTGAACTCATTAATATTTGAATTTTGAATTTGGTTGGAATTTTTTTTAAATGGGTATTTGCAACGTATACACTTGACTTGCAATTGAATTCTAAAACTTCATCATTCATAATTTACAATCAATTATAAAAAACTTGAAATTTACCCCCCTAAAATTTGCCCATACTAAATTTTTTTCACTTTTTGAAAATCAAACTTGGTATGATAAGGGTTGTGTATAACTACAAGTGAGTGGCATAAGAATTGTATAAGAGATGTGTAAGATTGTGTTTGAAAAATGGTATGTTTTATAAGGAGGAAAGGATTTATAGTGACTCTCATTTAAAGTGTTTATACACTTCAAAAATTGCCATATCTAATTGAGAAATTAGGTTTCTTCAATAAATTTGAACATGTTGAAATATAAGTAAACACAATATATGATGATTTTTTAAAAAATACCAAAAAAAATTATTTCTAAAAATTTAATTAAATTTATTATTGAAAAAACAAGAGATAAGAGTTAGATTTATTGAAACCCTATCATATGTTAATTAATGATTATTCATATGATTTTTTGCTACAAACTTTGCTTATTGTTGGACTAGGCTGGGTTACAATCTAGAAAACAAAGGGAAGGAAAATAGTTAGGAAATCACACTTTGAGAGTGTTTTGTTGCTTTGTGGAGCCTACAATTTCAAGCCTTGCCAATTCTTGTTGACTATGAGGGAAGTCATTTGTTTCTCTTAGCAAATTAATTAAAAAAATTAGTGTTGTTGCCTATGTTGATTCATTTCTTGTGTTGTTGGTCATTGGAGTCATTTATTAGTGGGATTAATTCATGTTAGTAGATGAAGCTCGTGCTCTTATGGTGGGCGTATAGGTCAAGTAGTGCTCCTCTTCGATTTATTGCTTGTTTGCATATGGAATGTATACTTGAATTTAATCTTGCTATTGATATGTTGAGTGAATGTAGCTAATCATGTATGAGAATGAAATGCAACTTAGAAACGATGAGTTCAAATTTTTAGCTTAGTCCCCAACTTGATTTAGGCTAAAGGGTAAATATAGAAGTTGATTGACAATTGTATTGTATTGTACATTTGTTAATATATCTATGTAGACAGCATTTAGAGGATTAAGATGATTACCAACGTGTACCTTTACCAACATGTATCTTCAAAGCATTGTTCAAGTGCTTATAGAGATTCTTACATTAGGTCAAATTTTGTTGGTGACTATCCTATCCTCTTTGTGCATAGTATTGTGTGAGATTGAAGAGCATGATGCATTTGAAAAATTGCCTTTGAAAAATTGGAGTGATTTTATGAAATCAAAAAGGAATCCTATTTGGTTGTTTGAGTCCCTTGTGCACTACACAATGCTTTTCATAAAATTCTCCTTCAATTTAATGACTCATGCATGTTAGCTACAAGGGAAAATATGTCCTACTTCACAAAAATTTGATATAATTTTATCAATTGTCTTGTCAATTATGACTACTTGGTTCGAACACTTAGTTGACAGAGATTTTTCAATCATGACACTCCATTGGCAAAGTTTTGTCAACCTATCTATCATACGTATTTGCTACATGCAAAATTCTATTGAATGTCAATGTCTTTTGACAAACTTTTGTCAAATTTTAGTGTCTTTTCAACTTCATATTCATGTGCCCCATTGCCATGGTGAATTGCCCACAGCTCTCATTAATGCACAGTTCCACAACAGAACAACACAAAGGAGCAGCCTCGATACAGTATTGCTAACAACATGAACGAACCAACAATGGCAACAACTTGGTAGCACTAGTCATACTACTCTCCCCGACATGAATCCTAAAAGAAGCCAGAAATATGGCCACTAAACATACCCCTTGCCAGTACATCAAAAGACCAGAACCAAACAATTAAAGTTGACCTAGAAAAGAAATGAATCAAACAATTAAGTCACTGAAACCTTGCTGTACCCGACTACCTGTTGTTTCGTTCACGTTGCCTATCCTCGCACAGTCGGTCGCTCCAACCGTAGCCCCTAAGCTGTCATCAATGTACCCAAAACAAAACCGATATGCTGTCGTTGTACCCAAAACAAACATCGTATCCAACATTGACAAACAATCTTGATTTAAATGTTCCTATCTTACACCTGACTATGGTTTTTGAGGTACCAACTAGACCCTTTGTTTTTTATCAATAAAATAAAATAAAATAAAAAATTCTTTTTTCCAAAATTTCTTTTTAAAATTTTTTATTCTGGTAAAAAAACGGAGGTGCTATTAGGTACTCCCCAATTCATTGTTGGGTCCAATGGTGGTTCTAGAGGTACTAGTTGGACCCCCTATTCTTGGTTCAAAAAAGGAAAAAAAAAAAAAAAAAAATCTTTGGAAGTACCAGTTGGAACCCCTATTTTTGATCCAGGAAGAGAAATAAATAAAAATTAAAAAAAAAATAGAATTTTTTATTTTCCGGTACGAAAAACAGAGGTACCAGCACAATCCCTATTTTTAGTCAAAAAAAAAAAAAATGTTTTTACTTCTCTGTTAGAGTCAGAGTAGATTCTTAATCCCTTTAAGAAATCCAATTCGAGTATTAAGCCTAAGAATCAGTTTTAAAGCAAAAAACCTACAAATCTATCTTACATATAAAAGCTATTGTATAGAAATTATAAGTAAGCAAGTGCTGTGACCCCATATTCAAGAGGACTACATCTTTTAAGAAACATGCTTTCCCAACAAATATTTTTTGTAAGTAGCAAACATTCATAAAAAGTGTAAACCTGAAGTTAGTAACTCATATGTATTCAAGTAGTACATCAATCAGTATGTAAATCCTTTGTCACTATATTAGCTGTGATATAAACCACCCTAATTGACTGACTTCAGAAACACTAAGTTTCCATCCGTAGTATTGAGTGACCATGGAAGCCTAGTAATCAGTACTGCAAAACATGCAATTACAATTGACCACAAAGCTACCAAATGAATAAGCAGTTTTTAAGCATTTAACTATTAAGTGTTATGGACTACTAGTCCATACACCATCTGTCATGGCTGTAAACTTGCTCCATAGGTGCTTGTAGTGTATTTCAAAAAATTTCCAAAAAATCTTGAGGAAGTGGTATTCCTCACCTGTACCCATGCAACCCAACATACAATTAGTTTGCCAGAAAACATGTCTTCAGAATACCACTACTTGTTATCGTAGAATCACAAAAGAATTAATGCAAAAAACTTTCAAGAAAACACAGACACAACACCAAAACTGTGAGAGCAAAAAAACCCAACTTAACCACTGAAAAGCAACCAAAACGCCACATGTTGTCCGCTGTGTTGAGACCCCAAAACCATTTCCAAGCGCCTTGTAAACTGCTACACACTGTGTAGACACCAGAGTACCGGTTATAATCTGTGTATAAGATGTAAAAATCTTTGGACAACAGAGCTCTGGTTATAGCTCGGTCTAACGACCTCAGTGTTTATTTCGAAATTGTTGCCTGAGCGGGCAAAGCAGGAAGCGCGGTAAACATCAGTCCTTTGGAGTTAACGGTAACAATACTGAAGTCCCCAAGCTTAATATTTGTCATTCAGAATTTTAAATGCAAGAGGCTCAACCCCCTTGTCAGTCTCTGATATTTCTACCTGGCTCAAGTACTTTCAAAGGAACTGGAGGTACCTAATAAACCGTAGTGTCTACTTGATCTAACCCAGATCTGAGTATAGTCAGAAACTCAGTCTAGAATTAATAGCAAATTTAAAAAGGAACACCTGCTAGTAGTATTTGTACTACCATATGGATGTCACAACTTTAGTTAAAGCTTCACAAAAACCCAAAGGTAATGAATATAACTAATTATATCAAGGAGATGTATCAGAAAATTGTATCACAAAAAGAGAGCTAGTGTCAACTTAACTATTTGTTGGATTATTTCTTCCTTCTCCTTGAATGAGCGGTAAGTCTAAAAATGAACCTCAAGAAATGAACTTCAGAAATTTAGCCTAAAAAAATAAAAAATAAAAAATAAAAAATATATATATATATTCAATTTTTTTTTTAGTATCAAATTTTTTTTAATTTTTTAATTTTTTTTAAATAATTTTTTCAGTATCAAAAACGGGGTACTACTAGTATTCTCCAAACCACCGTCAGACCTAACAGTGGTTTTGGAGGTACCAGCCAGATTTTTTTTTTTTTGTCTAAAATCAAATTTAATTTAAATTTAAATTTTGAGCACCAAAAACAAGGGTATCACCTAGCACTTCCAAAACCGCAGTTGAATCCCTTTTAGGTCTTGAATGTACCAATTGGACCTCCCATTTTTGGTATTTGAAAAACAAACAAACAAATTTGGAAATGTCTTTTCCGAATTCCAAGTTTTAAGATGTGTATTTTAAAAAATGCAAGAATTCCTACATTTTTAATGATAATGCATTTCATGTTTAATTTTTTAATAAAACACAAATTTGATTTGATTTCAAAAGGTCGAGTAGAGAGTTTTACAAGGTCGGTTGGGTCCAATTGACCTTGGAAGAGTCTCTCCTAGATCTCTTGAGATTGGGTTAAGGTTTGTTATCCTTGTTGTAGATCTCAAAGTTGTGTTTGAGAGAATAAAACAATACAAATGCCTCTTTGTTTTGCTTCAAGGCTAGTGGAATTTGAATTCCTAGTTTCAAATTTTAGTTCAAATTAGTGATTGTAACTTGGATTGAAGAATATGAAGCTTGGCAGTTTTGGATTTAAGTTTAATATTTTTTTGAAAATGAAATGTAATGGATGTATGAAAATTTAAACAAAAACCAATTGTTTACCAATTCTTGGGGGTACATTGAAGTCTTTTCTTAGGTTAGTCAGATCCAACTGACTTTAGACAAGCCTTTTGTAGTTAGGATTTTGGAATCCCTATTCCAAACGCTACTAAGTTCGAACGCTAGGGAATGATCTATGTAAGGTCAGTGTTGCGTGTTCAAAATGTCACTTATGTACTTGTGTTTTGAAAATTAGAATGAAAATTCACTTTTATTCCCACTAAATACCCCAAGAAATACTCAACTGTCCATTATAAGATAAAAGACTCAGCATGCATGTCCTTGTCTTGTCTAGTGTCCTAGGGCTCAGGACAATAGTTCTTGACAATAGTTCAGGGCGGACTGACTTGTGTATGGATGCAATGCAGGACTTAGACTTTAGTACAGCCCACTATAGTATTTTGAAACTAGTACAAATATACATGTTTAATATTTCAAAAGATTTAGAGTTTAAGAGTTTAGGATATACTTACAAAAAGTCACCCCCAAAGCTCTAGGACAATATGGCCAATATCAAGGATTAGCAACCACCTCGAGCCCTCGTTTGGGGACCTCACCCTATCTCGGGACTTCGTTCCCGAGACTCCCTGTCGACGCCGCGCTACGCCTGTCTGCGCATAGCGGCGACTTTTCCTCCACTTCGGCGCTCAATTTTTCAATTGATTCACTCAATTTCTCGTCCGATTCCCTTTCTTCCGTAATTGACGATCACGCGATCGGCCGAAGTCACTCTACAGGCTCGTCGTTCTCCGAATCGGTCGGCACCAGAGCTTGACTCCAAATCCCGAATTTAAACTGTTGTCACCTCCACCGAACTTTCTCGAATCCTTGATCAGCAAATCAATCAACAACCGGTTGCAACCAAGTGCTTTCACCGACTCCAATGACTATTTGCTCCGCGTCAATCTTCACCGCTATGAGGCTGCCGACTCACCAGTCACATCATCGATTTGATGGAATGAATTCCACATGATCGGCACCCAGGACCCAAATCCGTAATCGGAAATCTCAACCTACCGATTCAGCACCCCAATCTCTCCACCTCGCAGCACCACGAAGAATCTCTCGATACAACAAGTTTCAAACTCCCACCTAATCAGTTCGTCATTGCAAACAAAGCGCCATCCAACAACAATTCGTCCCCCACACACGCGCTCTCCAACTCAAAATTCAACGCTGCATAATCGCAATGAGCGAATCCGCCAAGGCCGTCAGCCGATTCAAATTTCCAAACTAACCAGAAAACACTCAAATTTTACAGCGAAATTCAACACTGAATCACAATTCAGTTATAGCAACACAGCATTATTGAAACAATATTTTTATTTCTCAGCAAGAATTGCGCAAAATTACAGCACTTTTTACAACAACCAATAGCACAAAAGAAGAAAAAAAAACGATAACCGCCGGGAGAGAGAGAGAGATTGAAAGAAGAAAAGAAATTAAATCAAAATCCGAGGGTGATCGGAAAGGTTGCAGCGCGTTGCAACTGGCGCGACGTTCCTACTCGCACCTCCGAATCCCTAATTTTTTTCTTAAATTTTCTTTTTCTTTATCTTTCTCCTTCTCTTTACCTTTTTTTATCTTTTTCTTTCTAGAACTTTTACTTTAACTTTTTCTTTGCCTTTTTGCCCTTTCCTATTAGTTTGTAGCTACTTACTAAAGTATCTTTTTATTTTTTGGACATTTTAGTACAAATAGAGACTACTTTAATGCTCAATATCTAAAATATATATAAATAATATAGGAAATGTCATAGAAACTCAAAAAAGTTCTATAAAAAGAGAAAAATTAGACTACACCTTTGTTAGGCCCCCAGAATTTGTACATTTTTTAAGAATTTAGGAATATTCTATATTGGAGTCAATTGGCAAGGCGCAGCGGGGTTGTTGTAGGCATGGTGCGTCATGCACATGGTGCATCATGCTTTCAAATTTTAATTTAGTTTTTTGAGGTCATTAGTATTCAGTGATACTTTTGTGGATCAAAGATGGTTTAATTGTTCAAGTGTAGGGAGGAAATGTGGGTCAAGCTTCAGTCTCAACGATGCATCGTGACATAGTCTTTGTTGCGGATGTGGCAAGTTTATTGCAACTAATGACTTTGACAAATGTAAACATCGAGATTTCCAATGACAAATCAACTAAAAAAGATACTAAATTTATATATGCTCTATTCTATTTTTTGAAGAAGTTGAAGTACTTTGAGTGGACGGAAATCGTTGTCTATTGATATGGATGAATCATATATCTAGGCTTCATCTAACAAAGGCGTCTTGGCTTATTGTAGTAAACTATATAGTTCTCAATACCAAAGACAAGATCGAATTGATCATGCAGATCATGCATGACATAAACACAACCACCACTACCAATTTTGATATTCCAAGATCTGGACAATACGACCATGGCGCCTCTCAAGTTAATTTGCTTATAAGTCAAAATTCTACAAATAAGCAAGCAATTTTTTATATCCTCTTTTATGTCAAGTTTTAAGTTTTGCAAGTTTAACATTGTTTAACATTTATTTGTAGTCTTATAGAATTGATGTTAGTAGATGGGATGATGAAGGCACAAAGTCTTTTCTTCAGTTTGGAGAAGAATTTCACCTTTCCATGTTTGCTAAGTAAATGGCATCAACATTTGCAGACTTTGACTACTCTCAACCAAAATGCCACAAAGATACTTATGCTTTGAAAATTTTGGATCTTATAGATAGTAGTGCCTCCAAGGATAGAGAGACTTCAAAGCCATCAACAAGTGAAGGTTTTGCAATAAAGTCCACTACAACTTAGACTCTTGAGATTGACATCTCTATTGAGTTGAATTATAATGTGTGATTTTAGAATTATGAGTGGATTTGTGTGTTTTATGGCTACATCTTAGACATTTGCTATTTTCATTTAGATTTTGTATATCATGATGTCTAACAAAAATGACTACATTTGCTTGTTTCAAAAAAAATCTTCAAAATACATTTGTAAGTGTCTTAAATTTCAATAAAATGACTTCATGTTTCTTGAAATTTATAATGTAATAAATCCACGGTCATAGGTCCCAACTTGTTTTTACTACGAAAAAAAGTTCCCGCTCACAGGCTCACAAGCTCACGCTCACAGGCTCGCACACTAGCAACCCTACCCACTTTTTCAAGGTCAACCCAAATTGGATGGGAAATAATGAGGGTTCAAACTTGTCCACAATTTTTAACTTGGATTGCTTATAAAAAATTGCAATTTTTCATTGATTCATGTGATTTCAATGCCATTGGATTCACATGCATGCTATTTCTACGAGAATTTTCTTTTTCAAAAAAATTTGATATTTTGGTTTGAGCAGAAACAAGGGACACCGACCATAAAAATGGTCACTTGGGTCATTAGGGGTTAATGCACCTTGATTGACTAGATTTTTTTTGTCTTTGAATCTTTTTAACTCAAGATTTTGCTATGCAAGTTTAAAATTTGAATTCTTTTATGCTAAAGAATTATGTTGAAAGTCTATGATAATTTGATTTTTAAATAATTTGATTTTCATTCTAATAAATT
Organism: Rhytidiadelphus loreus; assembly: GCA_947034895.1. NCBI lineage: Eukaryota > Viridiplantae > Streptophyta > Bryopsida > Hypnales > Hylocomiaceae > Rhytidiadelphus > Rhytidiadelphus loreus. The sequence continues at coordinate 8,375,558 of OX344765.1, read as the reverse complement.
AATATGTAAAAGTAGGTCCACGAAAGAAGGAAAATCTAAATCATTAATAGTTCTAAGATGGAATTGAAATACACTTATCTCAATGGTGAGATTGTTCTAGAAAGCAAAATAAACCCTATAGAATTTTTTTCTCTTTTAAAATTAGGAAGATTGAGTTCAAAAATAAATCCTTTAACCCCTAAAGTCCCATTGTCCCTATAAGGGGCAAAATGGATTTTGGGCAGGCTCCTATGATCTCAATTTTTACTGAAACTTTCTGAAACTTTCTTATAAGATAAATAAACTTATGAGCATTCCAGGAATACAATTTTTATTCCAATTGGTGCCTGGGAGCAAAAGTTATGCCACAATAACCTCAAAATGGGGGAGACCGGGCAACGAAAACAATTCAAAAAAAATTGAAATAAATATTTTAATATTTTTTTTCTTGTAGATTATAATTTTTTCTAAATGGTAAGCTTTAATTCATTCCATTTGGATTAGTGATGTGAAAGTTATGGAGTTTCTTCTTTTGCGGGCAATTTTAGCAACTTCTTGAAAGAATTTTTTTTCTTCCACTTTGAATGCTAATATCTTTCAATCTACACGGTCAAACATTACATAAAATTTATCACATGATCTAAGGCAAATGTAGAACAAGATCCTATAGTTAGATTCTTATATATATATGCATAAATTATTTCATAGGTGAACATAGCAAAAGTGGTAGTTTTGAGTGGTTTTGACAAAAAAATGGCCTTGGGACTCTAGGATTAAGTTTTGTTTAGAAGAAGATGCTCTACTTGCTCAAAAACAAGATGCTTTGACTTTCTCATCACTAGTCCACTAGAATGAATGAAATCTTTTATATAGAAAAAAAATTCACTATGAGAAACAAAATTAAAACAAATTTTTTTTTGTATGTTTGTAATTCTTTTTTGTGTTGATTGACAAACTCCATTTTGAGCTTTGTGTGGCATAACTTTTGCTCTTGGGCACTAATTGAACTAAAAATTATATCAATAAAAAGCTAATGTGGTTCACTATCTTCCAAAAAGTTTCTAAAATTCATGCCAAAAATTGACTTGCCCAAACCTTCACTGATCTTTTAAAGGTTAAATGATAGATTTTTTATGCATACATAATTTTTCACAGTATAAAAGCTCTTCAATTTGAATAGACTAATTTTTCCTATTACCAAGGGGGCAAACTTTGTGTCACCAACAATATTAGCATCACTACAAAATTATATTTATCTCCTAATTGATACATTACAATAACATCTTAGCCCATGGTAATATAATTAATGCAACTTTAATAATATAGAGTCAAAAGCTTTAGTAAGACATATCCGTGTGGTACCACCACTATGTCAATTGATGAAACAATATACTCTTAGCAAAAGTTATAGAATAAAATTACTTGTTTTAATCCTAAATCGTTTGTAGGTAATATTGTATTTGATTTAAAAAATTTTAATGGTGTATTAAGACATACGATGATTCAAGACATACAATTAGCATCTTTCATTTGGATGTCATGCACAATAACACTTGACTAATTTGCATCCACAAAGATATGTAGGAGATGTAATGATGATCTAGATTAGAAGAGACATGTATCATTGGATTTAAGTTTGCATGGATACAAACTTTTCACATCCCCATGTATTGGTACCTCAAATAATGCACTTTCTATGTAAAACACACAATAAACACCAAGTTTTGCCTAGAATTGGGCTTCTTAGGTCTCTAACTCTTAAACTTCTTTTATGTTTAGAGTTCCAAAACTACTTCAAAATACTAGTATCCAAAGCAACGTTAAAGTCTTCATCTATAATTATTTTTGGCAAATCCAACTTTCATTCATTTATAGGAATACACCTTCCAAAATTTTAGAATAAAAACCCTTACCAAGATAATCATGGTTGGATTTCAAAAAGAAATATTTTCAACTCTTTCCACAAAGTTTAATCTTTACTTAAAAAAACCCATGTCTTATAATCTATTTTACAAGGTAAATAGCCCAAGGCCATTAAATAGGTTGATATTGCTAGTGTATGCAAAATGGAAGGAGCGTCGCCCTCCTGCGACTAGTAAACATAAAAAGAAACTAGTCTTAGAATAATATTAACTAGCTTAAATTAGTTTTGATTTAAATTACAAGATATAAACTTGGATTCTATTAATAGAAATAGAACTGAAAATATGATTTATTTTTAAATACAAAATACTAAAGTAAAATAAAGTAAAATTCCAATTATAATGCACAAGATACAATATAAATATGAACTTAGATATATTCATTACATACTTATAAACATGTAATTAAGTAGTTGAATTGTTTTATATTTCTATATTGTGTATTTTATACAACACCATCATTTCTCTTATTGAACACAAGATTTCAATTCATCATTTAGTAAAACCAAAAACATCAATATGACTATGAATAAATCTTCATTCATCATCTTTGTTCTATATTATTTGGCATTAGCCAAATCCTTGTCTTTTTTAGGAGTATGTGGAACCCAACTTTATATGAAGAACTTTCCAACCACTACTAACCAAATAAACCCAATTGATTTCAATGCTAATCCATTGTATATCAAAGTGTGGAATACTTATAATGCAGATGCATACTTTCTCAAACTTTCTATTGGTACTCCACCACAAGAAGTTATAATGCTAGTGGACATTGGAGGTAGAGAACCTTGGATTCCTTGTTCCAATCATCTGTATCCAAGCCAATCATTTGATAGTTTTCTACCTAGAACTTCATCCTCATATCAAAGTGTTTTGTGTGATTCACTATTATGTGAACAATATCCACTCTCTTGGTCAACATGCGATTTAGAGCATCCAATTCCATGTAATTTTTCGGAAAAATATGTAGATGGTGATGAACCAACAGGAGTCTTATCTCAAGATGCATTTACTTTGGGCACATATGATGTTCAACTTCCAAACATCACCTTTGGATGTACATATAATAATTTTGAGAACTACACACCATCTGATGGTTTTATATATGGGAACTTGGGTCTAAATCCACAACCTAGGTCTTTTTATGATCAAATAGTTGCCCAATACAACAATGGCATATATCTGATCATGTCATATTGTCTCTCAGCTAAAATTTTTGATATTGATGCCACAAGTTGGATATCTTTTGGAGGCCAAAGGGCAACCAATCTTAATTATACTCCAAGTTTGAGTGGCCGAGGTTTATACTTTGTCAATCTAAAAGGCATTTCTGTAGACAATATTGATGTTGATGTTTCCAACATTACAACACTTTCTTATGATCCCATTTCTCAAGCAGGAGGATATTCTTTTGATACAGGGTCTTCAGGCACTTGGCTTCAAGAACCATTACATTCAAGGTTTATAAATAGTTTTGTTGTTGCCATGAAAGACAAGACTGGTTTTGAACCTAGTTCTAACTATAGCATTGAAAGAAAGGAGGTGTGTTATGCATTTGACAATTCTCTCAATGTCTTTGATATCAAGGTTCCGAGTGTCATTTTTCATCTTGAAGGTGATGTGCATTTGCATTTAGGATTTAACAACCTTTTCTTCAGTGATTATTTCATTGATGGGAACCAACAAATTTGGTGTTTAGCCTTTGTAGATATGCTTTATGAAATGCATGATCAAATATTTGGTGTTAGCATCCAACAAAATTTTCATATTGAGATAGATTATGCGAACAACAAAATTGGATTTGCTCCTAGGCAATGTAAAAGCGTTAGGATTTGATTTGTAATATTTGATGAAAGAAACATTAGTTCATTTTGTAATATTTGATGATAGAAACATCAATTGATTTTGTAATACTTGATGATAGAAACATCAATTCATTTTGTAATATTTGATAGTAGAAAGATCAATCTAATTTGTAATACTTGATGATAGAAACATCAATTCATTTTGTAATATTTGATAGTAGAAAGATCAATCTAATTTGTTTGACAATACATTAAATCTTTGAATGTTACATATGTTTTGTGAAGATTTACAAGATGCTTTTATAGATTCATTTGTGTAGGAAATATATATTTTGACAAGTCTTGGATGAGTGTTACATAATTTTGTTAGCTAGCATAAGCACATCTTCCTTAGAGATTGGATGAATTTGACCCTCTTTGGATCCTTGGAAGTGAATTTAATTGGATCCATAGAGTGTCATGGATTTACTATGAAATTACAATTTACAGTCATTAGTTTGTTGAGAAGTTGCAACACTAAGGAAGTGAGCTCTAAAAGCACCCATGCTGTAGAAGCAATCATAATCAAGGGGTACATTTTCCTTTCTTCAATGTATCCGCAATGTACAATTTAGGAGGTTGTCTGTGAGTACTTATTTATCCACCCTTGGTAAATAATCGAGTACAATCAGGCTCTTAGTAATTTATATTTTTGATCCTATCTATAGGTGCCTAGCGTCAATCCATTGTGCTTTCTAAGCAATGGATCTTTTCTAATTCCTAAACATTCGCCACTCTCTGCCAGAAAGAACTAATTCAAATTACCATTACCCTTCTACTAGTTCCATGCAAAGAGGTCACGGTGGTTTCAAGAAAGGTAAAGGTATAATATAAATTTAGACCTTTGAAGTATTAGTACATCTCATGACATTTCTGAAAATATAAAACATGACCCTATTGGACTCTTCTAGTGAAAGATATCCACGGATGAAGTTTAACCTCTAAGAGGCCACCAAAACTTCATTCTTCCTTTTCGACTTGTACTTTATTTGAATTACTTTTGGTTTTTTGGCTCAAATCTTAGGTTAATGAATATTGGTGAAGTTCCAAGTTTAGACTGAAATGGGCTAGTCTAAGTTGACTTCCTCCATTCCCTAACCTAAACCTCATCCTTGGTTTTCTTCTATGATTTATATCATTTTCCTCAAGTTAGACTACTTTTGGGTTATCCTAGGTTCCTAATTCATAATCCTAAGCCTACATCTTCTTTGTCTAAAGTTTTAGATGGCCCTATTCATTCTCTTTATGGTTACCTAGTGAGCTATGTAGCTTCTAGGTAGTAATTAATTTTGGAGTTTTGAGGTTTTTTCCTTGAAGGTGTTGTTCTAAGCTTTCCAAAATGGTATCTTATTGGATGTTTGACTTTTCCTACCCGAAGTTATCGATGGATGAAGTTTGATCGCTACATGGTATTTAAAACTTCATCCATTGATTGCTACTAACCTACCTTCAAAAACTAACTTATAATTTTACTTTTGACATCTAAGCTATTTTCCCTTCCTACTTCCATATTCTTGCCCATCTTGGATGAAATTGACTAATTTCATCCACTATGGCCCCTAAACTTCATCCACTAATATCTTTCTCAATTTGACTCTGATTTTGATGTTTTTTAGGTTTCTGGAATACTCTAAATTTATAATTTAAGATTTTGTTCTCATTCAAACTAGACGTGACTAAGGTCCTACTTGTATCTAAGCCTTGACCCTAATCAACAATTGCTAATTACAAGAGGATGAATGAGATGGGAGGGCCTAGTAAGATACCTCATTTTGAAGATAGTAAATGAGGTTGCCGAGGTCTCCTCCTAGCTCTGCATTGGTTTCCATGTTGCCCTCAGAAAGTTTGCCAACCTCCTTTGTAGAATATTGGTTCCAAATGTACTTCCAATTTCGAGAGCTCTTCTTTCCTTGTCTTTTCCTTCCACACTATTTATTTCTACACTATTCTCTTATGCCGTGTCATTGCCTACCAACCACTCTTACAACTCAATAGAGCATGGGTTTTTTGGCCTCTTACGCTTGACTCACCCAATGGCCCATAATGCCTCTTGGGATTTCCCTAATCACTTTTCTTACTTAGTACGCTCCATCACCCATTACTCTATCACTTTCCTTGGCAACGTGGGAGTTCTCATGAAGAGTGAAGTTGCATGCTTAGATGCTTGTTAGTCTATTCTACTTATTTTTCTACCTTTTGTGGCTATTTGCAGGTTGGTCTTGGGCGAGAGTTGTGGTAGGATGAATGTGGCTTCACTTGGTAAGTGATGGCTGTGAGTGTTTCTAACTCCACCTTTAAATCAAAAAGTTACATACAGGCTCTAGGGGAGTAAATAAGTAATTCTTACGGGTGAGTTGCAAACCTAGTGTTCTTTGGCCTTCCAAGCAATGGACACTTTGTTTATGATGATTGCAATCTAATTTGAATACTTTGAAACACACTAAATGTTAAAAGGTTCGAGACCTATAATGGGTGAATAAAAGCAAGTAAATCTAATTTAAACTAAAAATCTATCTAGGCTATTTTGTAGAATGCACTTTGCCTTTTCCAAAATGGTAAAACAAGTTGAATTCCGACATTCCTACTAAAAGATATCTAAGGATGAAATTTGTCCCTAATTCTATTCTTAAAAACTTCATCCGTTGACTGAAATTAGCAAATAAATTCAAAACAAATCTAAATTTTAGGGTTGTGTTTTTAATTAGTTTAACTAATGAATTTTTAAGAGAAAATCTAGTTTTGACCAATTTTAAGAATTTCATCCAAAATTAAGCCAAACTTCATCCACACTTTATTCTTTAAAAATTAAAATAATTTTTAAGTAAAAGGTGGTTTAGGAATCTTCAAAAGATTTTCTAAAAGATTATAGTTTCAAAAGATTCCTTAGTTATTCTTCAAGAATATTCCTAATTATTCATTTTTTAATCTTAATTCTAAGTTATTATTCTAAAATTAGTAATTTTATGGGCTTTTATGGTTTTATGAGAAAAATAAGAAATCACCTTTTTATCAAGGTAAAAACCAAGAAGGTTTGACTTCTAGGTTAAAACTTATGGATGGATGAAAATTCCCCTTAGTTGGTTGAAAATCCTTTATTCAATAAGTTTTATATAGAATAAAGGGATAAATTAGGTTTTAATTTTATACAAATATTCTAATATTCCCTAAATTCCTAAATCAAGTTAGATTCTTTTTGAGATTTTTTCGGATGAAATTAATATTCCCTTTCCAAATTAATTCCAAATTCAACCGTTTATTACTTCCACAATTTTAATTAAATTTTATAAAGGATTTCAGTGATTCTTTAAATGTTAACTAGCAAATGGTATTCTAATTGTTAAATGTGATTGTTAATCTAAATGAAAAGAAAATTCAAACGACAAGGTTAAAAGTCATACTTCAGTGTCGAAAACGTCAATGAATTCGTCGTCGTAATACACCAACATAATAGTTTCCATGTGGTCCTCCGTCACCTTTGAAGAATTATGAAATTTTGACAAATTTCAATAACCCTTTGTTCAATTTATTGTTCTAAAACCTATCTAAATATTCAAACTACGTTAGTTTTGGCAATAGAAAATAATAATTTAGTTTTTATGTTTGACCTAATTTGTTAAATTCCTTAATTTTCAATGAATAGTATTATTATTCCCTAATCAATTGTTTATTAGTTTTCTTCTTTAATATTCCAAAGATATTTAGTTGTTTTTTGTTTTTATCTATTTGGCTTATTACTTATTAGGCCTAATAAAACAAAACACTAAACAAAATTTTTGCCAACTAATATGAATGGAATCCTAATTAATAACTACCAAACAACTAAGTGAATAATAAATGGAATAAAAGCAATAGAAAAATTATAAATGAATAGGGAAAGGAATGAGGATATCCCTCCAAATCTTAGGTGAATAGTGTGAGCACTTATTTACCCACCTTTGGTAAATTGACAAACACAACTAGGTTCTAGTCCTATGGTAGATTTTTATTCTAGTGGGTGTCTAAACGTCAATCCATTGTGCCTTCCAAGCAATGGATCTTTTGCTAATTTCCTAAATGAGTCTCTCTAAATGCGGTTTTGAGTGACTTTTAAGCCGACTATCAGGCTATGTTCTGGGTCTGTATTTCCTACTTCTCAAGTCTACTCTATCATTCTAGGGTAGTAGCCTATCTCATGCCATTTCTAAAAACCTAAGACTCGTTCAATTTGGACTCTCTGGTGAACCGCTATGAGTGGATGAAGTTTCGGCCACTTGGCTATTAAACTTCATCCATAGTTTCTTATGGGCTTCCAATTCCAATTGAAGGTGAAATTTGACCTACGAACCTGACTTCTTATGTTCTAGCTAAATCCTAAGTTTCAACTTGATTGAATGAACACTTCCAAGTTTCATCCGTTTTGGACTCTAAACTTCATCTGACGATATCTTGGGCGTCCTATTTTGATTCCTACGTGTCTTATGTTTTTGGAAACCTCTTAGGGTCTACTCTAATTTTATCTAATCAAATCCGACCTGAATTCAATCCTAATGGCACCTAGCTCTCGGCCTACCGAAGATTTTGACCCCTAGTGGGTTAGGTTGAAAGAATAAAGGTTAGGATCTTACCCTGGCATGGAGGTCCATGATGAAGGCGGTCAAGTCGCCCTCTTCTACCATAGCAAGTTGCAAAGATAATCCACCCATTGGCCAATGTATTATTTATCTTTATAACCCGAAAGATTAGTGTTTCTTTACCTACGTCTCCTTTTTCCCTTCCTTTTCTTTTGCCTCAACCTGCGTACCCCATTGATGGGGGAAGTAGTTGGGTTGGCACCTACTTACTTAGAAAGTCAAAATACGGCCTAACTACCACTTACATGTCAACTTACCCTAATGGTGGATGGGATTCCCTCCATATCCTCTACTATGGTGCTTCCCTCCTATCTAAGCCTTCTCTCCACTCTTCCTTCTTGTATTTGGAGATGGTTGTCTATGGTGGTGAAGTAGAGAGTTAGTGAGGTTAGGATAGAGATGTCCCTTACTCCCAATTACGCCTTTTTTAATGTTGATGCGGATGTCCTCTTCTATTTATGCTAATTTCTCCTATCTCTATGCTAATTTCCCCACTATCTCTTAGTTAATTTCCACTATCTCTAAGTTAATCTTCCTCCTATCTCTATGCTAATTCCTCCTATCTCTATGCTAATCTCCCCCTATCTCTATGCTAATTCTCCCCCTATCTCTATGCTAATCCCCACTATTTCTATGCTATTTTTAGACTCCTAAGAACCCTGGAAAATTAGATGGGATCCGGTGGGTCTGGAGGGCCGTTTCAGGGCTGTTCCTAGTTCCGTTCCCCTAGGGCCCCATCGAACGCGGATGCCAGATTTATTTTTTTTCAATTTATTTTTTAAAGTTCTTAAAATAAAAAACAAAGTTAATTTTTTTTTTTTAAATGACGTGGCAGTCTCTTGGCCAGGTCAGCAAAGCTCACGAACGGCCAATTTCGGGGGTTCTCTACTTGAGAACTCACAGCCCTTCCCAGTAGGTAAATCACATCTAATGCCCCAAAGACCCTGAGCTCCCCGCACCCCGACTGGCCCTGCCTTGGCGAGCTACCTTCGAAGGCAGCTTGGCTAATTGCCTTCGGGTTGGCTGCCTTCGGGCTAGCTACCGGGCGAGCTGCCTTGGGTTGGTTGCTTGGGTGAGCTACCTTCGGGCGGGCTACCTTGGCCGGTCTTCCGCCTTGGGCAAGCTGGTTGCCTTAGGGAAAAAAACTCCTTGAACTGGTGAAAAGGAAGGTCCTTGATTTATCGACAATGATAACGAAAAGTGAACTGGTATTGACTCCTAAAGGGCATAACACTCTATTTTGGATGCTAAACTTTGGTTAGTTTCCTAGACGTTTTGGAAACTAAAGTTTGGAGTTATCCGGTAGGGAAGTATAAGGCTTCATCGTTAATTTGGTTTTAATACCAAATTTAGGATTGCTTGTCCCTAGGGATTCAAAGATCCGCTGTACGGTGACTTTTAATACACAATTTAGAACTTGAAATTGACTTGGAAAGGTGGAGTGGCTTGTTATCCTAAAGGGAACTACTCCACTTTTTTCCTAACGAAGACCAACAACTAGACTCGATGCAAGCAGAAACTTGGGTTAGTAACAAGGATGGGAGGGTCCCGTCGTTAGTGACAAGGGGGGTTAGTACAACAACGAACACATGGAGCTAGAGGCCCTCCAAAGCGGCATCGCCAAGGTACGGTGGAGGGTTGCTCTAGGGTTAGTACAAGACACCAAAAGACTACCAAGGACACTCAACTTGGTACATGAGTCACAAAGACACACACAAAGGATATGAGGACTAGAGGAAAGGACCCCCACGGACCTTTAAGAATTGAAAATATAGCAACAAGATGAGCAAAAGTGCTCCAAAAACACTGTAGGTAGTTTTGGCCAAACTGCCAAAACGTACAAGATAAGTTGGACCTACGGACCCAAAATAAGTATTGGGGGTGTTGTAGAAGGAAAAATGGAGCCCTTATATAGGTTTCCAAGGGACCCCCCTAAATTTACTACTAGTAACCTCATCCTTCCGGATTTTCATCCTTATCTTTGAGATTTTCACCTAATTTTGGATTTTACGCTGGTTCTAAAGTCTATATTTTGGAGTTTAACTCCAAATCGCAAACGAATTGAGTCAATGGCTTCAAAAGGTCATTTTTAGTCTAAAGGATCCCCTACCCCCTATTCTCTTTTCTAAAAAACCATCGGAAACTAGCGCCAACTGAAACTAGTAAAAGGGTAAAAATCTAACTTTTGGAGTTTATCTTGCCGTAATCAATAATTGGGGGAATGTTGGTGATTCGGCTGCCTCCTGCAATCGGAACATTGTGAAATTTGTTGGAGCGTGTTATTAGCATAAAAGAAGCTACTCTAATTTTTAGTGAGATTTTACCGCAGCTTGGGTAATTTATATGAATTTTCCGTTCTGGCTTTTGGCGATTGACCTCTCAAAAAAAGATCCTCTAGAGATCAGAAAAACCCGACTTTGGGGGGAACCTCTCATGGAATCCTCCAAGCCACGTGCCAAGTCTTGAGTCAGTCTTGTGCACGGTCGGCAAAAACCTAACTACTCTTGGATTACTGACAATCAAAGAATTTTTTCACATATGAGGGAATCTTGGCGAATTGATTTCGCTGTGGACCCTCTAACCTGTTCCTGATCCGAGAGCACTGTCCGGTGGCCATAGATTCCTTCATGTAACCTGTCTTGAAAAAGTGACACCTACATGCTAACAATTGGAGTTCCTAATATTTCGTCGATGGAATGGAGAAACTAGAACCTATCTTTAGATATTTACGTAAGGGCCTCCCTATCTTTGCTGGAACCAATTTAGCTAAGCATGGTCACATGTACTAGATTTGAGCCATTTCAGGTAAGTTCCCTGCAAGTCTATCGTTCCCCACTACTTTATGGTTCTAACCTATATACAAGTGGGTATTCTAAGGATAAAAGGCTATTTATAACCAAAAGCTATACTGATACGTGACATACCTATTTTGGTTCTACACTCTTTTGGGGGCTTTTTGTATAATTTTATGCCTTAAATTGCAACAATCTAAAAGAAAGAAAACTATGAGTTCTAAGTGACAAATTTGGGGCTCACAACACCCGCTAGAAATTCAAAGTAGGAAAACCCTAGAACCTAATTGTGTTTGCTCCATTGCCAAGGGTGGGCAAAAGAGTGCTCACACTTGTGCTTTTGCTTTTGTGGGTGAACTGACACCTACGGTGACATTCTCATGAATCCTCAAGTCCTAATCAACCCCACAACCCAACTAGAACTCCAAGACCTCAACCCAAATCCTCAGATCCCAGCAAAAATCCCAAAGATCCAACAAGAGTCCCAAGTCCCAACTTGAACCTTCAGACCCTAGTAGAAACCTCAAGACCCCAGTAAAAGCCTCGGGACCTAGCTCAAACCCCAAACTCCAGCAGAAAACCATGAGACTCCAACGCAAATTCTAAGCCCCAATAAAAACCCTCAAGACCTAGTAGAAACCCTTGAAACCTCATCCCGAACCTTCAAACCTTAACCCGTCCGAAAACCCTGAGACCCAGCAGAAACCTTGCAGATCTAAGCAAAAGTCTTGAGACCCAACCTGAACCCTCAGACCCTAGTAGAAACCCCAAGACCCTAGCAGAAGTTCTGAGACCCAATCTAAACCATTACACCCCAGTGGAAACTCTGAGACCCAACATGAACCGTAGACTCCAGTAGAAATCCCCAAGACCCTAGCCCGAACTCTAGATCCTATCAAAAAGCCCTGAGACCTAGTCCAAACCCTACACCCCAAGAAATTCTCAAGATCCCAGCCAAAAATCCCAAGATCCAGCTTGAACCCTACAGACCCAATTGGAGCCCCATATCCGGGTACCCGCCTTTTGGTATCCACCGGCCCGCTTACAACCAAACTTACTATTGGTGGAAGTAGGTGCTTTGAGGGCCCTAGTTGCAAAACACACAAAAAAAAGACTCTTTCTCTCTCTAAGGAACTATCTAAATTTTGGACATTGAACTTTGATTTGTTTCCAACACATTTTGGAAACTGAACTTTGATTTGTTTCCAATGTGTTTTGGAAACTAAACTTTGGATTCAATTGCTAGGAGATTTCAAAGTTCCTCAATTGATTTGGATTTAACACCAAATCTAAGACTTTCCTTGACCTTGCGGGTTCAAAGCTCTGCCATCTATAGGTTTTAACACACAATCTAAGACTTAGGACTTTTAAAGGAGGTTCAAAGCTTTGTCACCCCAATGTAGACTACTATAAGACTAAGACAATGTTAGTTCGTTAGAGCCGATATAAGACATACATAGAACCTGGATTAGTCGAAAGAAAGTTAGTGCAAGATTCACAATCCAAACATCAAGCTAGAGACCCCCCAAAGTAGAAATGCCAAGGTATAGTGGAGAAAAACTCTAGGGTTAGTACAAGATAAGAGGACTACAAGAAGGTGATAAAACAACCCTTGTCACCAGTAGACTGGATATTCCAAATTCTCTACCTTTAGACTCAATATATAAACAATACTTAACACAACTAGAAACTTTAGAGTTAGGATAACTCAACCACACACAAGATATAAAGGGACCTCTAAAGTCCTCCACAATCTTACAAAGACAACAACAATGGCTTGAAAAGAGCCCCCAAAACACCATTTGAGGTTTTTGGCCTAAAAGGCCAAAATATCAAACACAAATTGGACCCAATAAATCCAAGTATAAGAACGGGGGTGGTTTTAGAGGGAGATGGGTGCCCTTTTATACTCTCCTGGGGCACCTACCTCCTTTCATTTTAACATAAGTAATCCTATCACATTAGATTTTCATCCTTATCACTTAGGATTTTCATCTTTCGGGGGGGTTACAACGGTCCAAAATTCTAACTATTGGACCCCCTATCCCCTATTTCCTCCACAAAAAAACTCATCTAAAACTAGTGCCAACAAGAATCAATAAAAGGTAAAAAAATCTAACTTTTGGAGGTTACCTTTTCTAACAAGGGGTACTAGCTAGGGTTGTTTGGAAGGCTCTAGAGAGTAAGAAAAGACTCTTTGTTAACTTTATTCCAAATATGTGTGCTCCTGGGACACCGGTCAACTCCGTATAAACTTTGCTACATTGATATTTTATTTGAATGTTGGTGATTCGGCCACCTCCCACTGTCAGAACACCTCAAAACTTGTCAAGACGTGTTATTAACATAGAGTAGACTTTTTAAATTTTTAGTGAGATTTTACCGCAACTTGAAAATTTTCCATGAATTTTCCATCATGGATTTAGGTGGTTGACCGTCCAGAAATGACATCTCTGCAAGTCAAATAAATTCCAAAACTTCTCGGAGAACTTCTCATGGAATTTATCCAAAAAGTGTGAAAGCTCATGTGTCCATCTTGAGCATTCTGATAAAGAGGGTAAAAGCACTAGTAGAAAACAGGGTCAATTGTAACCAGTGAAAAAATGACTGGTGACTGGGTCATTACTACCTCATGCTCAACAGTCATTAAAATGGCGCCAAAGCTGATGTGTCGTTGGGGTCAGTCATTTTGTAGTAACCAGTTTCAGTATTGGATGACGGGTAAATGAAAGTAGTGACGACAGAAGGTTTCATCTATGGGGCAGTCTGTGTTTTTTGAATTAGGTGCTGATGTGGACTACTTGGAGTCAATCTACAGTCACTTAGTCATATATTGATTGCAATGTGTGACTAGAGTATAACTGAGATATGACTAACATTGAGACAACATGGAAATTCAAATTTTTAATTTCCCGTTATTGATTTCTATAATGGAACGGTTACGTTGTAGTCATTTATGTGACTAATGACTTAACCGCATTAATCAGTGGACAACGGAGCAGTAGGGATGGCTTCAGGAGGCAATTCAAGGGGAGAACTTGCTGAGTATATACACTTTCTATATACAACATATCTTATATATTAGAGGCTAGAGCTACTGGATTAAAAAATGCAAAATACATCATACCTTAATTATATATTAGGGGCTAGATTGGATGAAAAAATGTTAAATATAACATATCTTATATATTAGAGGCTAGAGTGGATTAAAAAATGCTAAATACAACATACCTTATATATTAGAGGCTAGAGTGGATTAACAAATGCTAAATACAACATACCTTATATATTAGAGGCTAGAGTGGATTAAAAAATGCTAAATACAACATATTTTACATATTAGAGGCTAGAGTGGATTAAAAAATGGTAAATTAAAGAACATGAGGGAGTTCTCAGCAGTTGGAATTGAGCAATCAAAGCTACATAAAGTTGCAATGGATTAAAATGCCGCACTTAATTAGAAAGTACATAATTTGTTCTAGCTATGTCATAAATTGAGTTGAGATGGTGAGTAAATGAGTGCAATATTCTGTATATTTTTATTTATTTTCTTAAAACATTTCACACAACATGTGCCCAAGGAGAAACTTTAAGGCCCAACAATTTTCATATTTATAATCTTAGGTATGTAATGGAAACTTGAAACTACTTCAATTTATCATTCATTAGAAAAAATATAACATAATTCATTTAATTTCAAACAAGAATTGATTTTGAATGCAAGAGCACTTGAATGAATCAATGATTCTGTTAAATTTATTACACAATATACAATTATTACAATATATATGTGTTACACACTAGACATTTAAATTGTATATATAGATCTATGAAATTAAATGTAATACATATTCCATGCCAAGACAAAATTCAATGAATATATCTGTGGACCTTGGGGAGGCACTCCTTCTTAGAAAACATGATGGTGTATCATAACAAAATAACATTCTATTTTAAAGGAGGCTATTTACTTGGTAGAATGAATTATATGACATGGTATTTTCTAAAATAATGATAAATGTTAGTATTTTGGGGCACCCTATTGGTATTTATAATTTCTCATTTCAGTTCTTTATAGACATATATTACTTATAAATAACTTTCTTACAATTGCATTTGAATTGTCAAAGTACATAGCAAATTTGTTAGCTAGCACTACTTATAATTGTCTATGCTCTTTACATTTAGAATGAATATATGAATAATTCTATGAAGTGGTTTTGAAGTCATTCTCTAGTGATGTCTTCTTGTAGTGACATTTAAATGACTCTGTCACTACTATAGTCATTCACAATACAGTCATAAATTTAATACAATTCCAGACAGATGGACGGCTTAGATTGCATCTTGTTTGGGTAGTAAACCCTAAACTACATTTTAGGTCAGCCGCCTTTCAACTTATACAACAATTGAAATTTATCATCTTGTATCTTATATGTAGATTTGTCATTGATTTGGTTCCCACAAGTTGCATCTACAAATGTTAAAGATGGATGGTGGAGATTTTGTCTCTCTCAATGACAATTAGGGTTAGGTCAACCGCCGTCTCTTAAGTATAACCTCTTCCTCTTGCTACTAGCTTGTTCATCAGCCACTTCTCATTTTTTTCTTCTTGTTTTTGCCTTCCTCTTGCTTCTTTTTCAATGTTCATCAACTTCTTCTCATGTTTTCTTCTTGCTTTTGCTTCCTTTCTTCTTGCTCATCAACTTCTTTTCATTTTTTCTTCTTGTTTTTGCCTCCTTGCTTCTTGATCATCAACCTTGTTTCAATTTTTCCAGCCTCTTGCTTCTTTGTGACTACAGGTTTAGGTCAGCCACTGCCACCTTTAGGTCAGCCACCTCCTACTTGTTGCAGTATTTTACATCTTTGAGTACTTCTACTGTTTGTTGTTGGTTCTTTGTTGCTTGTTGCTATCTTCTTGCTTTTTGTTGTTCACCATTTTTTCCATCTAAAGAGTTCTTTAAATTAGGTTAGTTTAGTAGGTGAGTTCAGGTAGTTTAGATGAGTTTTGCAGGTGAGTTCAAGTAGTTTAGGTGACTCTTATAGTAGATGAGTTCAGGTAGTTCAAGTGACTTTTGCAATTTTACATCAGGTGATTTCTATATTTTTTTGGTGGAATGGTGGTTGTTGCTTGATTTTGGTTTTGTAATGTATTCTTTATTAGTTATGCTCTTCTCATTTTCAATTGGTGGTTTGTTGCAATTTTCAATGGAACAATAGACAAAAGAAGATTCAAGATTAGAAAGAAGAAGTATGAACAACATATGGCGTATATAATTACTATGAAGTAACTAACATATGACCTAAACAACATATGGCGCATACAATTACTATGAAGTAACTAATATATGACCTAAATAACATATGGCATATACAATTACTATAAAGTAACTAATATATGACTTCACACCGCATCACAGTCATACGGTGGGGCACGTTGATGAATCACTCCTCTAGGCACCCCCTTTCCCAAAAATTACTCTAAAAAGACTGAAGCCTTCCGTGAAATTACTACACCTCACCAAAGAATGACTCAAAAATGACTAAGTCACCCCTATGTAATGACTACAAAATGACTGGAACAACAATGTCCAGGAGTGTCCAGATCATGAAAATGATCATAATTTAGCCACGTCATCACCTGCGATATCCACTAGAAAAATGCCATGTGTACATGCCACGACAAGTCAGCTATCCCATATTATCACAGGGCAATGAACTTTCGGATGAGGAAATGGATGACAAAAAATAAATTACTGCCTTTGCCGAAATTACGCGTCCTCAATTACAGGGATTCAAATTCTGCAGGACAGTAATTCTACAGTCATAAGTGACCTAAATGACTGGTTTTGTAGTCATAAACACCAGTAATTGATAGCCCCTTTTTCTACTAGTGAAGCTACTTCCCCTGATTTACCAACAATCAGGGAATCTTTCATATGTGAAGGAATTTTGGCAAATGAATTTTGCTTTTGACTTCAATCCTAATACACTTGTGACCTTTGATCACTATGCAGTGGCCATAGATTCCTCTATTGGCCCGTCTCGAAAAAGTGACTCATGCATACTAACAATTGGGTTTTTTATTGTTTTGTCAATGGGATGGAGAAATTGAAACCTATCTTTGGAAATCTATCAAGGGACCTTTGTGGACTCTCCTCAAACCAATTTATTGACATGCACATTGGTTTTTAGAATATTTTAGGTAAATACCCTCAGACTTGTTGACTCCCACTACTTCTAGGGTTCTAACCTATTTACATGTAAGTTTTAGAGGTATTCTAGGGATAAAAGTCTATTTATGACCACATGATATATTGGCATATAATATACCTATTTTGGTTTTACACTCTTTTTTGGACTTTTTAGATGATATTACAACTTAACTCCTAAACATCCAAAGTCTTCTCCAAAATTAAAGATTTCAGAAAAATCATTATAAAGTGCTATTTGGAAGAATATTTTGGAAGTGATATACAAATAAAAGTTGTAGATTTTGAGTTTCAAATTCCATCTCTACAGTTAGATTCACTAGTGCCATTACAAATATTTTTTTATAAATTTTGAAAGGAAAATTCTAGAATTACTTCAAAATTTGATTAAAAGCAAAATATTATCATTTTTTGAATAAAACTTGTTGGAATGGATTTGAAATGAGGTTCTCTTGACATGGTGATTTTTGGAAATTTTTGTGTTATTTAAATCTATGACCTCATTTTTGCAAATCCAGTTTTGAACTAGAATCAATGCAATTTTGGCTTGGTCAACCACTCATTACACTTCGACATTTGTAATTTTAGAAAAATATGTACTCTAGTAACACCAAATTCAACCATTAGATAGGACAACAACTTTGTAAAGTATTTTCACAAATTATAATGACTTTCATCCAAGCAGTAATGAGAAAGAAATGTCAGTTCCAATCTGTTCATCGTCCAAAAATTGGATGTCGGAGCGCTTAGGGGTTAAATTGCACAATTTAGAAAAAAAAGGAATCTATGAGTCCCAAGTGACAAATTGGAAGCTCATATGGTTGCTTTTAGTGACTACTACATCTCAATTTCAAAAATCTGTACCTAATTCCTTAGAGGTCTAGAAAATATGAAATGACTTGGGTTAGATGCCAATTCCATTTTTTCTACCTACAAAAATATACTAAAAATTGCTTAAAGGAATTTAGCTTCCCCCAAAAGGCAATTAGATCTTAAATGGTCACTTTAAGAAAAGACTACCTTAAAGGCTTCTACTTTAGAGGGGGAAAAAAGGGACCTAGAGTTGACTAATAATGTTAATTTAATTTGGGTATGTGCATAGATGGATATACATGATGTAGAAAATGCCACTTGAGTATTCCATCATAGTGACATAGGTTGTTACTTCTTTTCTTAATAGCAATTCATCAAATGGATTTGTGACAAAGTTTTTTTCTACAATGCATTGTATGGTCATTCTTGGTGATATAATGAAGTTGAATATTTTAGTGGCAAGAACCTTGTGAGTTGTGCTTTGAGACTAAGCATTTGATGCATGAATGTTGTTCAAGATGTATTTCCAATTGATTAAATTGATAGTACTTCATTTGTGTGCAATTGGCAATGAATTTGGTGAGATGGTAATATAAAATTAAATACATGCATCAGTACATAAAAGCTAAGTACACAATTTTGTTTCCCTTTTAGAAGTGTTAGATAGGGATAAAAAAATTCTCCATTTGAATGTTAGTGTACGTTGAATTGAATTATCTTGATACTTGAAGCAATCCAATGGTAGAGAAGAATTTCTCTTATTGAATACCCAAGAAGATTCAGGCATGTGTGTACCCATACACAGGCCTACATAAGACATATAAGCAACCCATCTCTCTTGATGTAGAATATTATGAAGCGCTTTAGATGGACCTATTGAGTAAGTGTACACGTGCTCATTCCAAGTTCTCCATTAGGCCTACATAAAACCAATGGGTTTCCTTCCAATGAACACCTTATTTTCCTTCAAAACCATCTCGGATGCCAATTCATGTACGAAATTCACTTCAATCATTGGTTGCACCAAATAATACATATTTGATCTTTACTATATTGTTGATCAACCTAACATCAAAACATTTTACCATCTCAAATTGTACTTTCTATATTATTAAATTGATTCATACATGCACATTTTTAGTTTCTACGTGCATGCACAACTTAGATCCTTAAACAAGGGAATTTAAAAAGTTATGAGAAATGAGAAAAAAGACAACTCTAAGCAAATGTATTTAGACATGTGATTTACTTTGCACAAAATCCATTACCATAGCTATATTGCAATTCTATTTGAATGCTTCAATTTAACCCTTTTAGATCTAGAAAGTCTTTTTCTAGTCACAATTTGGTATTTCTTGTGTATTTGACATATAAAGTGCATGAATTGAAGAATCAAAATAGAATAGTATATTCTAAAATCAAATATATTCATATATTCTAAAATCATATATTTTAAAATTATATATTCTAAAATCAAATGATACATATCACTTCCAATTTAGATCCTTGTTACATTTTCTACATGTTTTGGTGGATGTGAAATGGTCACATATTCTACATATATGGTGTAGTATTTTATCATGACAAGATTTAGGTGTTCAAATGACATTTACATGAAAGATGTCAATTGTTGAATTATCAATTCAATGGTGTATGTCTTTTCATATTTTAATACATCATTTCTATCCTAAGACTAAGTCAAATATATTATCCAATTTAATTGTTGAATTTTAAGAATTGACATGTATATAATTTTTTTTTAATTTTGTAGGATCCAATTTGGTTAGTTTTGATTTTCTATTTTCATGTTTGAAAATATATTTAAATTTGAGTGAATTTTTTATTTCTCAATTTAAAAAAATTAAAATATAGTAAATTTGCTTTAGATTCATATACAATTTTTTGGGTGGATAAAAAAACATTGTTTATCTACTTATAATTTTTTTTTCCAAAATCTATTATTTTTGTCTATTTGATCATTTAAAATTGTTACAATCTAAAAATCCAATGGTCAAAATTTTCCACAATTAATTTTATGCATACTAGACATAGTACTCTTTAGTTTTATACGGTTAAAATCAAGAAGTTGAACAATTGCTTGCAAACCTCCATTGTCAAAAAAAATTTGGACCTTGAGGGGTTAAGAATTCAATTTAGCACAAATTGTAGGAAACGAACCACCACATGTATTAAAACTTTTCAAATTTCTATTGCATATCATGTATTTGTATCAAGGCAACCCACCCTATTTCCTCTACTCTTTGTTGCATTAGAAGCATAAGTCTAGGTTGCTTTTTCTCCAAGAGATGGATAATAAAGAAGCAAAGTGCTCAATAAGAACTTAAAATTGTAATTTTTAAAGGAAGTATGTAGCTTATACTAACTTCGAAGCAATCTACCTAAAAAAATCTAATGACCACTAGGGTTTCCAAAAATTGTAGAAGAAAAAGCATATAATAGCTCTACTTTCTAAAGTGAGCAAACTCAAAATATAAAACCACTTTGCCAAGTGCACATCATTGCTCCTAAAAATTCCATTCACCTAAAACCACCACTTAGTAGTTAATATCTATCACCAGTTCCACTTTGAATTTTATTGCCTCAAATTGGTCCTATCCACCCAAATTGTTTTGCCTTCAAGAAATGTCAACCTTAGGATGATTTGGTAATGGAAATGGAGCGTATGAATAGTGACAGAAATAGCCTCACATTATAAATACATGAATCTCCCTTGTAGCATATTTTGGCTATATGCTCCTTGTTTGCAACCATTGGTGAATGAAAATTTTTGTATTTACTTTTCAAAGATGAGATTATAAATCTTCCAAAAGTCATAAAATTTCAAATTTTTTTGTGAAAATTTGAATTTACTATGGATGTTTAGATAAATAGTGAAGAAATTCATACCAATTACAAAATATACTAAAAACATCTGAAAACTTCTTGATGAAGTGACTCACAAAATTGAGTCTTTCTCGAGAATATTTGTATTCACAATGCCATATGACAAGGACAAGTGAAGAAGAAGCAAAAGCATAACTACAAAATTTCTAGTATATGAGATACTCTACATTTCTATATAAAAATTGAAGCAAATTGCAATTATGGCTTAGAAATTAATGAACCTCAAAGTTTGCAACTCTACTAATACAATTTTGAACCTTTTTCTCAAAGTACAGAATTTAAATTGTTTTTCCAATATCACAAAATTAGACACATACCTTGGCAAGTCTTCATACATTCTATTACCTCCACTTTCTCTAAAATTATTACAAGTTAACTCCTAATCGTCCAAACAACGTTTTTTGGCAACATAGCAATTTTGGGCAGCTCACTAGAGATGGAGTTTTTATTTTTTTTCTTTGGGAATTTCAAAAAATATGGGAACAAAGAGTAGTTTTAAGGCCCAACAATTTTCATAACTTTTGACTACATGGTTCAAAAGTTATTGCATGATATGTAATTTTCAGTGTTTGCCGGGCAGCCCAGGCAGAAAAAAAACTTTTGTGAAAATAAATTTAAAAATAAATTTATATTTGAAATTGATTCTATAGATTTTTATATATGTGGTAAGCTTTGAATCATTCCATTTTGATTAATGAGATGAAAGTTATGGCAAATTTTAGTTTGGGTTAGTTTGTTAGTAGTTATGGAATCTCTACTCTAAAATGAACTTTGAAGTCCTTTATTTAACTCAATTTTAAATATTTTTGGAAAAAAATAAAAACATTAGGTATATATTGTTTATTAAAACATTACAACCATTGGGATTGTCATTTTTCAATTCTATAAATAAATTGTTAACAATTTAGTATTGTTAATCATTCTCTACTTCTTTCTACTTACTATTTTTTTCCTATATGTAGTACAATTTCAAATGATCTAAAATTTTTTAAGCATGTAGTTAACTTGACTTGAGGAATTAATCTAAAGAGTAACCACTATTTTGGACATTTTTTCCTACAAATGTGACCTTGTGAAGTGCATCTGCCCGTATTTTCACAGGGCCAAAAAAAGAATTTTTGTCACTTCAAATGTTAATATCTTGTAATCTACACGGTGGAAAATTCTGAAATTTTTTCCACATCTTTTCAAACCAGCTTACTACAAGATCCTACGGTTTAATTTGTCTATAAATGTTTTTCATTTAAAATTTGGTGCTTGTAAATGGAAAGGCAGTTTTGGAGCAGTTTTAGAGCAGTTTTGGTGAAAACATAGTCTCTGACATTTAGGGGTTAACATGTGTACATTTGAAGAGTATTTTGAACTTGAAAAATGTATTTGGTACTTGTTTAATTGGAATTTGAAGACTATTTGATTGAATCATTGGTATAGGATATTCTTGGCAGTCCTAAAGAATCTAAGTATAAGTTGCCAATAAGCCACTACAATGTACTAATTGCAATATTCTTTTATTTAAATGTTATATTAAAAAAAATTAAAAATTAGTCTTAAATACATGTTTGGCAATCATGCTTTCACTTTCTACTATTGATATTCTACAATGATGATAATGCCTTAAAATGTCATTGATTCTTTTGGACATTGGATTATATATAATGATCTTTGATTTACTTGTAATTCCATTAAAGAATGTCTCAAATAATGCAATGGTCTTCATCACAGGGTCAAAAAAGTCTACCCCATCATTTTCAATTTGGGAATTAATTAACACTCCAAGGTTATAGGCCTCAAGTTCAAATTGCTATAAAATATGGAATTTTAATAATTTTGCAAAATGTCAAAGTGAAGTAGAAACTATACTTGATAAGCTTCATTTCCTTTGCTGGGGTCAAATTTGAAAAAAATCATTGTTATGGCAAAAGTTCAAATCAAAATAAAAGAGTTTAAGTTACCAAAATATAGTAGATGGTGATCCGTGGAGTTCCATATTCTCATGTAGGAAAGTCCAAAAAATTCTAAGCTAGAATATATATTACCATTCATTGAAAATGTTTTTTTTAGCAACTTTACAACAAAAATGGAATGAAAAAACAATTTTCCTCATCTTTTGGCCTCTCGAAAATCATCCAAAGCACAAAAAATGTCTTGTGAGGCATAAATCATTACATTCATAACTTCAAAAAGCTAGAGCCCAAGGCCATGTAGTCAAATCTCAAAATCCTTTGGCTTTGTATCTTTGAATTTTCTTCTATTTATGAGTGAAATATTTTGGTTTTATTTTTCCAAGATGAAGTAATGTGTCTGATGTATGTCATAAAATTC
The DNA here is from genome assembly GCA_947034895.1 of Rhytidiadelphus loreus. NCBI lineage: Eukaryota > Viridiplantae > Streptophyta > Bryopsida > Hypnales > Hylocomiaceae > Rhytidiadelphus > Rhytidiadelphus loreus. The sequence continues at coordinate 8,352,157 of OX344765.1, read as the reverse complement.
AGACATTTTTGTTGAAAATTTGAAAGAAAAATGAATTTTTGAAGGAAAAGTGGAGAAAATCCATAATAAATCCAGAATATGCTTAAAGAATTTAAAATTTCAGCACATAATTAAGTAATTGTAGTATAAATGAATATGTGATGAAGAATTTTTGTGTCAATATATATAGAAGTATCAATGGTACTGGATCTACAACTTCAAGCTCCAAAAAAATGTTTATTTTAAGGAAATTTTCAAAATTTTCAAGCGGAGTAGAGACTACACTTCAAAAGCTTCATTACTGTTTGATTTGTTCCAAAGCAAGAGAAATTACTTTGAATGTCAAAATAAAGTTTTAAGAAGAAAAGAAACTAAAAGTATTGAAATACATTGTTGATTGAATCACATTTTTGATAAACTACCTCATAAAAATCAAACAATAATGAATATAACTTCAATGAACTTAATTCATTCATTTGGTGTTGACATAGCTTTAATAAAATTGTACAAAATTTTTTGATGAAAATAATACATTTTTTAATTTTAAAAATTAAAATTGACCATTTAAAAGACACCTTTAATCCTCCATGATTGTCCATTTGGAGTTAAGTAATCCTCAATCAAGAATGCCAAATTTCAAGACTTCTACATTTGGTGATTTTCTTAGTTGCATTTTATGATTTTCCAAGGTTATTGATTGAAAAGCATAAGCAATGATTTTTTAAATTTTGATTGCATTCATATATTGAAAGTGTCTAATAGAACACTTTCAAAAAAATAAAAATTTCAAAGTAATTCAAAATTCATACTTTTAGTGAATTTAAAGATGGAATGTTGCACGACCAAATTTCATAATATAGATATCTTTACACAACAACCAAATTTTCAAACTTTCACTATACCTTTATACTCAAATTAGAAAACTAGAATTAGAGTGAGGATCAAATAGTAACATGTAATTATTGGAGATTTGACACTTCAACATTGAATTCATTAATATTTGGATTTTGTAAAAATCTTGAAATTTACCCCTCTAAAATTTGCCAATACTAAATTTTTTTCACTTTTTGAAAATCAAACTTAGTATGATTGAGGTTGTGTATAACTACAAGTGAGTGGCATAAGAATTGTATAAGAGATGTGTAAGATTGTGTTTGAAAAATGGTGTGTTTTATAAAGAGGAAAGGATTTATTAATAGTAACTCTCATATGAAGTGTTTATACACTTCTACAAACTTTGTTTGTTGTTGGGCTAGACTAAGCTACAATCTAGAAAACAAAGGGAAGGAAAGTAGTTAGGAAATCATACTTTGAGTGTGTTTTTGTTGCTTTGTGGAGCCTGCAATTTCAAGCCTTGCCAATTCTTGTTGACTATGAAGGAATTAATTTGTTTCTTTTAGCAAATTAATTAAAGAAATTAGTATTGTTGTTGCCTATGTTGATTCATTTCTTGTGTTGTTGTTCATTGGAGTCATGAATTAATTAAAGAGATTAGTGTTGTTGCTATATTGATTCATTTCTTGTGTTGGTCATTAGAGTAACCTGGTAGTGGGATTAATTCATGTTAGTAGATGAAGCTCATGCTCTTAGGATAGGCATATAGGTCAAGTAGTACTCCTCCTCGATTTATTGCTTGTTTGCATATGGAATGTATACTAGAATTTAACCTTGCTATTGATATGTTGAGCGAATGTAGCTAATCATGTATGAGAAAGAAATGCAACTTAGAAACGATGAGTTCAAATTTTTAGCTTAGGCCCCAACTCGGTTTAGGCAAAAGGATAAATATAGAAGTTGATTGACAAATGTATTGTATTGTACATTTGTTGATATATCTATGTAAACAACATTTAGAGGATTAAGATGATTTTAACGTGTATCTTCAAAGCATTGTTTAGGTGCTTATAGAGATTCTTACATTAGGTCAAATTTTGTTGGTGACTATCCTATCCTCTCTGTGCATAGTATTGTGTGGGAGATTGAAGAGGAAAATCTTCGATGTTGCAGTTGAAAAATAGCCTTTGAAAAATTGGAGTGATTTTATGAAATCAAAAAGGAATCCTATTTGGTTGTTTGAGTCCCTTGTGCACTACACAATGCTTTTCATAAAATTCTCCTTCAATTTAATGACTCATGCATGTTAGCTACAAGGGAAAATATGTCCTACTTCAAAAAATTTGATATAATTCTATCAATTGTCTTGTCAATTATGATTACTTGGTTCGAACACTTGGTTGACAGAGATTTTTCAATTATGACACTCCATTGGCAAAGTTTTGTCAACCTATCTATCATACGTATTTGCTACATGCAAAATTCTGTTGAATGTCAATGTCTTTTGACAAACTTTTGTCAAATTTTAGTCTTTTCAACTTCATATTCATGTGCCCCATTGCCATGGTGAATTGCCCACAGCTCTCATTAATGCACAGTTCCACAACAGAACAACACAAAGGAGCAGCCTCGATACAGTATTGCTAACAACATGAACGAACCAACAATGGCAACAACTAGGCAGCACTGGTCATACTACTCTCCCCCGACATGAATCCTAAAAAAAGCCAGAAATATGGGCCACTAAACATACCCCTTGCCAGTACATCAAAAGACCAGAACCAAACAATTAAAGTTGACCTAGAAAAGAAATGAATCAAACAATTAAGTCACTGAAACCTAGCACTGAAACCTAGCTGTACCCGACTGCCTGTCGTTTCGTCCACGTTGCCTATCCTCGCACAGTCGGTCGCTGTATTACCAAGACACACACAAATCAGTCGTGAAACCAATCTCAAGATACCATTCCATCGATCAAACAACGTCGTCCGTCCCACACCACCTCTCAGCATCAAACCTCAGCAAAACTGCCACTAAACAAAGCATGAAGTTAAAGATTTCATCTACGTCCAATGCGCACATGTGTCTCCACCCTGCCGTTTTCCAAGCCCCTGAGCTGTCATCATTTGCCATTTTGACAGCATATCGGTTGCTCCAACCGTAGCTCTTGCAGCCACATTCACTGCCTTCATCCTCATTTTGTCATCTTCTTCTTGTTGAGCCTTTGAGAAACAAGCAACCTCCAACATCAACCACCGCAGAGACCAAACAAGTCCGTCTATCCACCAACAATCAACTTTATTCTTCAAATTAAACAAGCACTAGATTTTTTTTACTTTTCCTAATCCAACCGTGTAAGACAAACGAGGGTAACCACCAAGACCACCCAGCCAGAACTATCAAGTTGATTTTCTTTTGTTAGCAAAATTGAAAATGGCCACAGACAAACATGATCTCGACATTACCTTCTGGGTCTTCAGTCTCAAATCTTCATTGTCGCCATCAGTAAGAGCCCCTTTATCCTTCTTCTGAGAGCAACATGCAAACCATGTCAGCTGTTAACAAACAACTCTCTCCCATGGATACAACCCGTACCTGTGCAAGCATGAAAGCTCATAGAACATTCCAACAAATTGCCAATTAAGGACATGACAAATCAGCCTAAAATTAGAGCACTAAGCGTGAGCTCATCCACAACCAGGAACTCACCATTGGCAACAACTCATCTTAGAAGAACAACCACACCACCAACTAGTTAGAAACACCATGTCAGACGAGTTAAAATTCCTAGGACAATTCCTGGCTCACCTCATTCAGTTTGCGCAACCGTTCATTGTCATCTGCTTGCTTCTTCTCCATGGCCTCATTGTCCCTTCTCTTCAGCAACAAAACTTGCCTCCTGAGGTCGTAATTTTTCACTATGTGCGTCTTTTTCGTATCACAACGCTGCATAAATCATCACTTTCTCAACGTCAATACTCAGTCTACCTTAATCAGAAATTACAGAATTTTTTTTTGTATCCAAAGTAATTACAGAAAAAGACGCACCTAAAAGAAATTACTTAACTAATCCTTCTCCACACATCCAGATATGGTATGACACCCCTGTTCAAAACTAGCTTAGTCCCCACCAGAAGTCTAGCTGAACCAAGTACCGCTTGAATCATTCGTCAACAGATACCAAAACAGTAAAAAATATATACGTAAAAATCGACACACCTGTTTTGAATACTTTATCAACTTATAGTGCATAGACCTCAATCGCTCCTCAAACCCAAGCCGTCAGTTCCTAGGTAAACAGGGTCCCACATGTGCCATGCACAAATTTTCAAACCATACACTCCTCAATATTGCCGACAACCATTCTAAAATTGAATTTGTTTTCAATCCCTATATTTCAAAAATCGTTCAGATACAAGTAATCCCACATGCGCTGACAAGGAGCGCGTACCATGGACACACATCTCTCCACGTCTTCACTCACGGTCCTCAACCCACCTTTCGCAGCTGCATCCATTTGCACAAAACCATATGATATTAGTGTGCATACATCACATCTCCCCGATGACGAGTTGCATACATACCCACTCAATACACCCGACATCGCTCCCAACCCTATCCCAACACCGACTTTAAGATCTTCAGATCTCACATCGACATTGCTGAAAGAAAGCATCATAAGGTCAGGTTGAAAAAATCTAATTTCAAGATGACCATCGTGAAAAGTCCCCAAATAATAAACCCTACACCATCCTTAAATCTCTGGTACAGAACGCTCAGTCCTACATTACAAGCAGCCCCAGCAATGAAATTATAAGCAAGGCATCCAGTACAGTTTCTGTTTACATGTATTATTTATGGACGACATTAAGTCAAGAATGAGACATGATAGAAGAGTTCAAAATAAAGGAACAGCAATCTAGAAATATTTTCCATTTGCTACCAAACACTTCTTAAGCAGCTAGAATCACAGTGAAGTCTCAACCATGGTTCACAGCAACGCACAGAAAATTCCTGTCTCCTTCAAAGAGAATCCAACTAGCTCAACTGAAGCGAATGTCTACCTGCTTGGCATCACTGCTTCATAGAGTGGAGTAGGATCAAAACCAACGTGTTGTTTCTCCTCACTGTTGTGCAATGCTTCAACTTGTCGATCATGCTTCTCATCGGCTATAGTCCGATATTTGAGTTAGCGAACCAGTTACACCACACATACACATCGAATCGGCACTCAGCTCTGGCCTTAGCCATTCAAATATCATTTGAATCGCCTTCCCCTGAGGTTTCCGTTTGTTGTTTTCCAAGTGCAAAGCACAAGAATCAAAAGCGTTTTTGTTGATGAAAGTCACGAAATTGCAAGCCAAATCCCGTTCATGAGGCCTTGCTTCCAGATTTATCATAGCCTGCTTATCAAATACACCAGTCCAGATACTATAGAGTCTGAACCATCAATTTTACCGGACAAGTGAAGTCGAGAAGAGTCATCCTCAGAGTGCAACATGACCTAGACGGAAACATCCTCTGTTGATGGATACTGATAACCACCATATATAGATTTCTTCCCAGCAGGAAACCTGACAACACAACAAGGTGATCTCCTAATTCCAAACTCTTGAATTTGGTCGTCTTTCCCTTTGCCTAGATCATTTACCAGAACAAGAGGATGAAGCAGCAAAAGTTTAGCAAAATCAATGCCTCTCTCACTTGATTCTGGCCAAGGAACTTCCACTGTTACCACCTCAATGCCAGTTTCATCAGCACAGTTCTCCTGACCTGTTTGAAAGGGGAAAAAAGACCAAGTTACACTTCAACGATGATTTCATTTTATTCTGACCATTATTTATCCACGAAAGATGCTATAGATTTACTCTTAAAAGCAACCACAAGCAGACTTCACTCGGAGCGAGCGTCAATCAACGAAACATGAAGCTTCTCGGGGCGCGAACAAGTAACCAGACTGCAATTCAGAACCTCCACGAAGTACTTCCAATTATCCCTCTTCCAAATATGGTTTTAGGGCAAACACACAAATCCCCCCAGAATCCTACCAACGGCACCGTTAAGCGCACCGCACTCCGCACAGAACCAATTCTTAATGCATTGATCCAACACCTCCACCCGAATGTGATCAAATGCACTCAATCCAGCACTGTCGCACCAAACAGAATGTACAAAAAGCGGAAGCTCCAGACAGAGGAAAGGCCTGAAGCGAGTGCATTGAGTCTCGAGTAGAGCAGAGGTGAAACATTTACCTCATCGTCTTCAAGCAGCTTATAAGGCCGGGATCCATGGCATGGCCCGGTGGCGGACAGCAGGAGCGGCGATGGCGTGGGCAAGATGAGGCCGAATTCGGTGAGCGGGGAGATGTGTGTGAGGAGGGCTCAGGCAGAGCATACACGACCCAAGAGCTCCAAACCCTAAATCCCTTCCTTGCCTGACGCATATGCACCTGCCCTGCCTCGCCTTAAGAATGAACCACGTCTACAAAACCTAAAATTAGGCCGAAGCCCACAAAGTCCTCGGGGCATAGAAAACTTAAAACACATACCGTAATCAAAACAAAGCTGAAATAATCACTGCAAGAGAAAGAGGAGGCACAATACCTGCTCTACGAGTCTCCAATGCCGGAATGAAGGAGGCTGACAGAAAAAGAATTCAATGCCTCTACTTTCATTACTTACTGCATGATCATGTTCATATAACATCCCTCCAGGATTAAGATTGTGAATATCAGGTCCAAGCACTCGTATTTAGTGCAAAATCGTTATGGGGCTCAGGGATGCCCCAAACCATTACCGTTTTTAATTGGAGTAATGACCTCAAAATCTGATACTTCTACTCTTTCATGTTTTGTAAACTACAAGCCGTTGCTCTTTAGCTTTTTGTTGGGAGGGCCCTCGGCTTCGCCCATGTTGACAAGACCTGCATCGCTTTCGCTCTGGTCTTCTTCGAGACAGCTTTAGCTTCAACCCCTTCATCTTCGTCAAGGCCATCTCGCCGACCTCCTGAGACGGAACATACATGCGGACAACTTTGCCAGTCAAGGAGTCCGTGCTGATATAATCTTCTTCGTCGTCTTCGGTGCAAGTCGCATGGCTTCCTTCCGCAAATCAGTGCCCGGCCCGCGGTTCCGTCGCAGGACCATGTCCATACACGGACCAGCTTCGATGAGCTCCACCCGGGGACTTTCGTTCCGGATTTCTTAAACCGAGCAGCACAATGCTTGAATACAACTTTTTCTCCCACTGCAATACAGAGAAAAACCTTGTCTAATCCTTGCAAATTGATCGTCTCGATAACTTCTCCACGCATGAAATCCACTATAACCTCCTTGAAATGACGAAACTTAGGGTCGGACTCAACTATGAAAGCAAATCAGGGTTTCGACCCGGCTTGCGGGCGGCTTTCTTACCCCCTCCACGCGACTCCATCGACTTCAAATTCCCGATTCCAATTTCCATCGTATCGAACACCTTCTGGTCGAACATGCGCCCTAAAACTGAATTGTTCGGTCGCTTCTTCGAATGCGACCCGAACGCGAATAAGCTGCAATCGGTTTTCTGCGAGAGAAACTCCAAAGAAGTTTCAACCCTGCCCTCGAAAAGCCCGAATCGCATCGTTCTTCTTGGTGTACCTGATCGCTTTGCCCCCGGCCTTCCGCAGGTGCTAGAAATCCGACAACGCTTGATGTTTGTTATCGTCTTTTGCACGTCCGTCCGTCCGTTTGTTGATTCAGACAAAAAAAAAATTGTCACTTCCTTTTTATATATGGGCGCCGTTCTCTTGTAATGGTTTGAATTTCTTGATTATATGCAAAATACACAAATTGTATGCAAAATACATTGATTGTATATAATATGTCCATCCACCCAATCAAGGGAGGTGTGACTTTTTATTAATATTGTAAAACAAAATGCAAATTAATCATCCCTATCCTGATAGGGGAATTTACCATATAACATGTGCACATTGCACCTCAAACTACCTAAAGAGGCAATTTCAGCCACCAATATTAACTGCTGCGCAGCAAACAGTGAGGTTGACTCTGAGGCTACCCTCCATACATGCCAATGGCAAGTCAATGATTGCTGGTGGTGCGGGAATTTGGCCGGTGCAACATGGAGTATTCTCAAAATGCGTTCTATAGTCACAGCAACGTTGGTGCTGGTCAGAAGCAAGGTCGCAGCAGTCAGACGGCTGACCTCCACCCCCACCGTTGCCGTTGCAGCAAGGGGCTTGAGGCTGCCGAGAACAGCAAGGCCCCATTTGTCCAGGAGGCATGTTGCAGCAGCCATTTCTCCGTGGAAATGGCTGCGAACGCCCTTGGAGTGAGGCCATGGCCATGACCAAAGCCAAAGCCGCAAAGAGATGAACGAGTTTTGCCATGAGAGTGTCTCTATAGGTGCCTGCAAAAAAGATAAGCAGATCAGATCCAGTTAGTCGAGTTCAGTGAGTTCAGTGATTTCATACAACTAATTTTAAGCGAGATGGTCACTCCAACCGTTCATTCCAGGGCAGCACTCTAGATGACGACTACACTGGCAAACTACTGGACCCACCCCAAGCCTACGGCTACCTGAGAATTAAAGTCACCTGATAAAAGGATTACGTACCAATTGCTTCAGATGAGATGGAGAGACGAAGGAAAGATGACTGCTTTCATTCAGGAGCAAGCTCAGTTGATATACCAACTGATTAGCTAAGCCCTGACGACATGAAAACAATGTGAAAAATTCCGGTACAGACTCCGTGCCTGATCGACCACCTCCCAACGTACCAGTTCCGATCCTGCCAAGGGTTCTCGAGTGCCACGGGTCATGCTCGTCATGCTCACGAGCCGTGGTGTCGTGCTATAAGTCACACCCTCGTCCCGTCATCTTCCCCACACTTTGGCCCTGGCTAAGCTTGCTGCTGCTGCAGGGCATCGATTTCATGCTGCCCAACAGTTTGATTCGGTGAACGTTGTCGTCGAGTGGAGTACTTGGATCGGAAGATGGCGAGACAAGGTGGCGCGTTGTTGGGACGGAATGATCGTGCTTTTGTGGTGGTGACCGTGGTGGCGGCCACGCTTATGGTGGTGATGGGGAGCACGGCATATGGGCAGCAGTGCAACTTGGAGACGTTGTTGCCGTGCTTGAAAACGGTGAAGGGTCCTTACCCTCCTCAGCCGGAGCAGCCTTGCTGCGGAGCAGTCATGAACTACAACGCCGCCTGCATGTGCAGCCAGTTCGTGGACTCCAAAAACTACCCACTCAGCTACATCAAAAATGTGCTCGCCATTCCCAAGGCCTGTGGCCGCCACGAGCTTAGCGGTACCCATTGCGGAAGTAAGTATTAAGCACAGTGGGTACGTCATGTCATCGACTAGCTAGTGGCAGTGCAGGAGAATCATGATTGATTGTCATTCTTCCACTTTTCGAGTTTAAAAATTTGAATGTCTGGTGAAAAGAACGTAACACCCCCTTTTTTTTCCATTGCAATGGTGGCGGGGGTTCAACCAAAGAGTCCACCCATCTCTGGTTCAATTCTCTAACTTCCTGCACTCACGTCATTGGGGTCGATTTATTTCAAATTCATTCTTATGGATTGACGGGTTTATTCTGATTTTTTTTTTTTTCAGTCTAAAAGTTTTCCGAATGCATTGTGCAGTATACACGATTGAGTAAAATGAACAAGGGTGCGGTGCATACAGTACAAGAATAACCGTGCCTGGCTGTCAGTCAGTGGAGGTTTTGGACAGCAGCTCCCAGTTTGATTTGCGACCCATTAGTTGAGACTTGGGAAAAAGTAAGTATACTAGCTAGAGCTATGCCAGAAAGCATAGCATAAGAATAATCACGATCGATGGAGTAAGATTCTGATTGAAGCGTTTGTATATCTCTTCCTGTTGAGATCGAGCGTTTGTAGTTCAGGAATATACTCAATCGATCAATGTTCAAAACTGTGGCGTTTAGAAGTAATTATCATGCACAGCATGTCATGAATGAAAGGCAACTTCCTTTGTTGATTAAAATACTGTGATTGACACCCGCGCCTCGGTGTTGGATCTTCTTCTGTTTTGCATATTTAGCTTGCCAGAGAAGTCTGCACTCAGTAAGGTTGCTGGAATATGGACTACAACTGTTCTGACTTTTCTTTACTCGGATTTCTAGTTCAATATTAAATTGCTTTGTGTGATAAAGGGTATTATACAGTGGTTTTCAATCTTCGTATTACTCTGTACCTTTAAATGAAAAATAAACAAAGCAATCAAAAAGGAAGAAAAATAAAAGGGAATAAAAAGGAAGAACTCGTTTTTGAGTAACTTACCCTGCAGGAAAAACTTGACGACGTGTACTATTGAATGCCGATACTAAATTCAGACAACACAGTGCTTCACCAAATTTCAAGCCCATCGATCGCCATCTTGGCACTACCTCCGAAAGTATCAATATCTGCCGAGCAAATAAAGTACCTCGATCAGGCTGAAGTTCTTTGTGAATTGAAGTCCTGCACCTACCACACTTCACATGGCATGCATTTGTTGGACTCGCATGTCACAATATATATATATATATATACGTCCAATGCAATATTAATTCTTTCACCATTCACTAATATCCATCATTTAAACTGAAGGAAGCACTTGCAATCTGATCGAGTCCACGACCTCGGTGGTACAAATAATAGAACAATGGTCCACACAACTCTTTTTTCACACTGATCTTTGAATTGGAGATCTAACTTGTTTCCGCCTCTTCGATCTTCCATTAGCAAGTAACTCCATTAATTTTGTCCATTAGGAATTAATCCAAGCTTTGGATCATCGAGAAGTAACTCAATTCTAAACAAGTTTAGCATAGTGATAGCTCGACATCTAATAATTACCAGTAATGCAGTGAATGATAGCAAACCAGTTTTGAAGCACAAGTAGATCAAGGGTCTCTTTTTCTGCTCAAATTGCTCAGAAGCATTAAAAAAAAATTCAGGGGAAAGTTTGAAGACTTATTTCCCCTCGTCTCAAAAAGGATGAAATTGCTAAACAGTTGTAAAATCCGGGGGGCAATATCACTCCTTAATTTTAAAGAAGTGTACACAATTTCGATTGAACAAAATAAGTTTTCTTCCATATTTGGCAAGTTTTTATCCATATCCGTAGATTTAGAGAATAGATCTCCTCCAGCAAGAGAATTACTTAATTAAATGATCAAAGTATTCATTCAACTAGTAAACAAAAACTTAGAATGAAAATGTGATTGAGGAATCTACACCAGGGCTTTTTTTTGGCATTATAGTGCCACATTGCACTAATCATAAAGTTTGTTTGTTTTTTGCTAGAAAACTTCACATTAAAAGATGAAATTGCCAGATTGTGGATGAAAACAGAATTATGCACATATGATATGTGCTAACTAATGCGATATTTTCTATCCAATATGTGGATGAATGTTGAAATTTGAAGTAACACTATAACATTTTATATTGCCACCTTGGCTCTTCATAAAAAATGAAAAAAAAAAAAAAATGATCTGCACTAGCTGCTGCATACTCCAGTATTGTCAATCTGTTGTGCAGGACTTGTAATTATGGACTTCTCTTCATACAAACCACCTGACTGTGCTGTCTTGTACAGTACTGTGCGGTACAAGATTTTATCAGAATTAAAATTAACGTTGGCATCTTCTGATATAGCCATATAGGGGAGACGACCCATTTCCAACCACTTAAGCAATTACGTATATTTGGAGCACAAGTTTTTGGAGTGCCGAATTTTTTCCCAAGTACAGAAATAGAATCTGGAAGGATTGTATATTTTTCAGAATTTTATTACACAAAATGTAATTACTATGAATTTTTTAGTGGAAGATTCTCTCCTACCTACAATGGTGATATAGACCTTTCTATTTATAACCATAGGTTGACTGCCAAATCAACCAAGGGTTGGTTGCAATATTGATAGCCTTGTAGCCAATCATAATGCGCCACAATTGCTCCTCAAACTATGCAACAACTTCACATAAATAGGATGGTCTATAGGTTGGGAATGGGAGGTGACTAGAAATGGGTTGGCTCCCCAAATGCTTCCAAGGTTTCTTCCCTGCATAGAATAATAGTGAAATTAGGTTGTTTTATAGTTTATACAATTAGGTTGCCTTACCCCCAAAATGGTACTTTATAAGCCATCAAAGCCAACAAATACTTCTACAAATATTTCCATTTGTACACAAGGAGGTTCATGAGTCCCAACTACAACAATACCCAATTCAAAATAGTGCACTCTTGTTCAATAAAAGTAAACATTTATATATTGTCAATTGTTGAGAAATTAGTGAGGGGAAACCTAATTTCACTATTCTATGTAGATTGCTATCATATATCTCTTCTCCCCACCTAATAGGAATTAGAATATTTGGAAGACAGTTATAGTACAAGTCAAATAGTTTGAATGTGAGAAAATTGTGCTACAAGGAATGATAGAGTGTGGCAAGTGCATTCACAATATTCTAAAATGTCATGGAAGAGAGGGTCAGATCAATCTCTAAATGCCCGAGACACCAAATTTTGGTGTTCACAAAACTTTGAAGTTAAATAAAACCTTATCAAGTTACTATTTTTAGTAATTGTATTTTTCAAAAATTATTTTTGAAGTCTGATTTTAGCATCAAAATTTTGATTTTGAAAATGAATGATTATGATTTTTCTACTCAAGTTTTTTGCAAGGGTGTCCATTGCAATCTTAGTTTTCTAGTGTTGAGGGCTCTTGGAAATGAGCCTCAAAACATTAAGATAGATGTTGGAGAAAAAATCACATGAGAAATTCATTTAAAAAAGTTGTAAAGTATAGTTTAAGAAGCCATAAATTGATTGGGGTTATTCATGTTATGCCCTTTAACTTCATATTTATTTGGTGACCTCAATTTGAGATTTGACATGTGAAAAGAGGAGGATTGAAAGACTTCAAACCACTTTCAAAGTTTTAACACCCTTATGATCAACCATTATAATCTTTCAGTCCAAAAGTCATAAGGTAAGAGGTTCTAAAAGTGCATAGGCTCTAAAATCACCCACCTCTTCAAATGTGCACTATTCATACATGTATTTTTTTCACAATCTTCAACAATGTACATTTTAGGAAGTGGGTGGTTTTAGAGTCCTATAACATTTAAACTTCAAAATTTCATAACTAATTCCACAAAGCTCCAAAAAATATGAAACAACTTGGATTAAATGCCAATTCCACATGTCTTTCAAGGGAAATTTACTGAAAAATATTTCAAGAAAATTCACTTCCCCAAAATTCAATTTCAGCTCTTAAATGGGCAATTTATGGGCCTCCTACCTTGTTATTGTGTTTTCTTTCCCCATGTGATCTCTAACAAGTCTAGTTTGATTACAATGCAATTTTTTTTATAAAGCTTATCAAAGTATTGGCCTTTTGTTCAATTTAGAGCAAATTCCAAGAAGTTCAAAAAAGCCCCTGGGCATTTAGGGGTTAAAGAGGTCTAAGAGTACGACTCTGCTATACGAACCATAATTCGGAAGGATCATGGAATCGTCCAGGAGAGGTTGCATTCGCTACAGTTGAAGACAATTTTGTGCACTCCAGAATTTGAAACTAACCATGTTTTAATCTTTGCGGTAACTACATTACTAACTAATGCAATTCGAAAAAAACATGAGCACTTGTGCCACAATTGAGCAAGTCCACCGAAATTCTGATGTGTTCAATCGAATTCAATAACAAAACTAGTGTCATGTCCATAGTAATGAAATGAATTCTGCTCCATAAAAATGACGCAGATATCAAGCATTTGATAGAGAAATGGCAGGAATCGCTTTATAAACAGTTTTCACTCTTCCTATTTCCTATTCCTACTTCAAAAATAGACACAGCCTGGCAAGAACTCCAAGGTAAGCTTGCATACTGGGACATCTCCATCTCGCAGGAGAATGAGTCCTGCTTTCAAGCGCACTGACAAACAAGTAAAACTGAGGGATGAAGATCTGTCTTCAGGATGTTGCTACCAAGTCAACAGTACTCGTAAGCCAGTAACAACAGGAAAAATGTGCATCCCTATCCTAAGGATTCAATGACGCAGGCTCAATGAGTTCCCACAGCCCGGCGGGGATAACAAGTTAATGACGCCATGAGAAGTCCATGTAAGGCTGCAAACCACCAGAGAGTGTCAATCGTGGGTGAACCCTACTCAATCATGGTCAGTCGAGGAAAAAATTCGAATCGTTTCTCCTGATAATGCTCACAAACCAGTCCGAATGACACTACGTCGCATTTCAACTAGACTCCGGAACAAAAATCCAGAAGATTGCCTCTATGGAAACCTACAGGCAGTGAAGAACTGAAAACAAACCATTCCTGAGCATGACAACTTTGAAGTCTTTTTATTTAATATGACCTAACAGCAATCCACGGCATGAGAAAACGCCAACAATCTACGTCATAAGAATTGCAACTAAATCAGGAACTTACAAGTCAGCACTCCTATCGACCTCGGTCCATAGATTCTCACTATCACTATGGGTTGGACTCACCATACTCATATCACTGTCATAGTGATACATGTCCCGATCCACAATATAACCTTCAGTAGGACTCTCAGGACTCATAAACCCACTATCGTCGTAGTCGTCGCTGTCGCTGTCAAAGCTGGATGAAGAATCGGATGAGTATGTTCCAAGAGGTGCGCTGTCATCGCTATCGTCAAAACTGTCCGACATGGAACCACTGTCACTGCTGCTTTTCATCAAATAACAGCTGAATTAGTGACTGTAGTAACTTAACAATCTGATTTCACAAAATCTACTAATCATTTGGAATCAAGTTCTACCGCACGTAGCCGGTTGCACGGTACACTTGCATAGGGCAAAAACGGACTACCGTAATGCCTATGTTTGAAGAGTGTAAAAAGGAGGCTTCACAAGTTCAGAATCAGATATAATTGAGTTATAGAAAACACAGTTCAGTTGTAAAAAGGAACAGACAAGCAAAATCAATACAGACCTTTTCTGATCTGGGAACTCAGCAAGAAGGCACAAGTCAGTCCGCTCTTGTCGCACTCTTAATATAGCCTGCTCTGTGCTGCAATATCAACCCACAAACAAATAGCAGATGAAATCAGGTCCTAATAAATGCACACCCTTCCCGATTCCCCCTTTCGCCCTCCCCCCTCCCCCCTCCCCTCCAATGCGCAAAATAATGCAGCGTTACGATGCACCGTTTATTCAATTTGATGTCATCTATGCTTTGACCAAATAGTATATGCCACAGTGAATGAATTCATTTTGTTAAATTGTGACATCTGATTGTGTAAAATGTTTATAAATAAGAAAAAGCAGCCATACGAATACTAAACCTTCCCGGCATCCTGTGAACATCAAATCTGTCTTGTACGCACCTTGGGCTTAATCGTTTGTCGAACCAATCCCTTGCAGCAAGCCCACCCTTGTTGGATATATCCTGCATGCATAACCAATTGACATGACCATGACATCAATTGGAATCCCATATCAGTTTCCAGCGGCACAATGATGCTAGTGCATATTCAAACTAAATCATTAATATAATTAATAACGAAAGTCATATATTTGGTAATCGTGAAAAAATGAATAGGCTGCGAACTTTCAATTCGAAGCAGCGACAAACTTCAAAAACTGCTGTGAAGTATAATAGGTGCACTAACAAGATGGCGAAGATTCTTGCATTCGCCGCTAACGATCATGAACAAGAATCGCTCCACTTCAGCCTGCCCCATCACAAGGCAGATCCTTTCAAGTCAAAATAGCATTCTTTCAGCACTCCCATCTTTCCAGCACATATAGTCAATATATGTCAGACAGGAGGTGCAGTCTGACAACCACAGCATATAAGTGAGGAAATACGAAGCGCATATTAGGTAACCTCTAATGTAAATATTTAAATAATCATTCAACGAAATCTTCACAGTAATCATGAGTGAAAGTCTTGTTTGAAGGCAGTGCACTCGGATATTAAAATCCAGCACACAATATCAAAAAAATTTAACTTAATAAAAATACACAGCTTTAAGTTCAGCAGAACCATCAAAAATTCTTCCATGCAAGACTATTTATAACAATTCCATCAACCAGTCAGAAATTACATTTTCCAGTTTCTAGAATTACCTCTTTCAATCTTTGGCAGTCACGTAACAAAATCTTTTTCAATTGTGATGGCTGCTCTCCTGGTCCCACAATCCCCCTACCAACAAGACAAAGGCAGATTTTCAAACAAAGATGTGCTCAAAATGTGTTGCCGAATCAAGATCCTATACAAAGAAGTGTCCTGCAACAAGGTTCTGAAATTAAAAAGATCAAATACCTGAGAAAAACGCCAGTAAGCTTCAGGGCTCCACAAAAGTCAACGACAGTCAGCTTCAGCAAACCCTGAAAACATATTTAAAAGAGAAGACTCACTTCACCACATCTTTCGAGAGTCAAGGAAGATAAACAGCCAGTGCAAGATAGGCCATACAGAATTCAAACAATGAATGTGTAAAAAATCTGAAATTTCTGGCAAACTAATACCTTCAACAGCATATTGGCCCGTCGATCAGCAACTCCATAGCCACGCAAGGCCAGGTATGAAAGATCTGGACACCCCTTGATAAGCTGGCTGCATGACTTCGATTTCAGGCTCTCTTCCGGATCTGAAAATTAGATATGGTTTATCATCACTACTTGTACAGAATAAGGATCCAAAGTCAAAAGTACGCACAAACGCACAAGATATCGCATGTGCACTTAGGAATGACGCACGACCTAACTTACATTGACTCCAGTCCGGTTTCCCTGGTTGGCAGCAAAGACGGGTAAGATTCGGGCAGTAAGAGCCTAAGCACTCCATCAAGGATCGCAAACTCGTTCTTCTGCTGTGCATTCAATGTCCATATCAGCAGATGTTCACAGTTTCACACAATAATTTAAGATAGCTGCAGTTAATCATGTACAATTTCTACATCTACACTCAAACGAGTTCTGATCATTCCAATCGTCAGCAGATTTCATTCCAGAGCAGCTTAATCCTCTCCACAAATATTTGCACTACACCTAATAGCCTACACCACAACTAAGAGGTGCTCTAACAGAACGGCATTTTGTGAAGTATACGTACAGGCCCACCACTTCCAGATCCGTCAAACAGGGACACGCAGTCAGTGCCCGGCAGAGATTGTCGCTATCCATCTTTTCCAAATTGAACAGGTGGAGTTTTGTCAACAATGCCCTGCAGAAAAGGGAGCAACGAAGAAAAGGCAACAACTCGAATAAGATAACAAGCAGATGAGTTGCAGTATCACGAACCCTACCAATTGATCAATTCTGGGTAACATTAAAGACTATAATAGCGTGTCAATGAGTCATATTCAGTTACTCGTAGAAAAAAACAAGTACTCAGAGTCTCAGCAGAGGAAAGTTACCAGCGAATATGCAAAAAAGACTGCACCAATAAAAAGAAGAGCAATAAACGATGATCCATCGTACCCAGCTACTCCGTGATGTGCAGTAAGAGACTCCAGACAATCTTTAGTCAAAAAATCACGATCATGAGCCATGCATCTTGTTGGGAAGACTCTGTTGGGAGTAACAGAGAGATCTACAGGAAATAGCTGTAGCCCACCATCTGCGTCCAACTTGGGAACAACCATCACTGGAGGTGTCCTATTCTGGTGAGGTAGTGTTCCCAATTTTAACGACCTGCAAGGCCAACAAGACACACCAAAATATTCAGGTACGTGAATATTTTGAAAGAAAATCTGCATCAATTCTTCGGGAACATAGAAAGCTACATGCTGTATGAGTACATGGAAAACTCAAAAGAGATACAGAGTATGATACTTGAACCAGTTCACTGAAGCCAGACTGATAACAGAGAGTCCCATGCTTCACTGGTATTCAAGGAAAAAAATCCGAGTACTGCTTAAAAAGTCACTTCCCCTCCCAACACAAAGTCACTGGAAATTCATCAACACAAAGACTGACCTCAAGCACGGTCCGGCTCGATTCACAAGCTTGGAAACAGTACGATTGCCAACTTTTCTGAGTGGCCCTCGCATAGTCAAATCCACCTCGACATAGCACGCGGGATCCATGGTCAATCGGTTAAACATACTGCACGATGCTGCCGCTTGACACAGGCTCTGCGTGCCTAAGAGAGAGAACACCTTCACAACAAACGCACAAGCCCGCCATCAAGAATGACCTACCGCGGATAAAAGCAAATCAAGCTCTGTTACTGGTGACGGAATATCCTCGTTCTCACAAGTTTTCGAGTGCGTTTCCGATTGCCTTACACTGCGTTTTCTCTATTCCGTTTTCCAATGCTCTATTCTTAAGCCGTAAATACACATACAAAGATTAGAAAACAGTCCAAATCGCTACTGAATTAGTAGCAGGAGAGCGAGAATATTCCACTTTCTGGTCACCGAGCAGATCAACCCTAATTCACAGCGTCAAACGCAACGAAATCCAGTCACAACATCCGTTCCTACAGATCATTACACATTAACACAAGCCAACGGAATTACGCTACCTTCACCGTCAAGTCCTGCGTGAGCGGCCACACGGCGGAATTGTGCAGCGCAGCCTGCTGCCGCGTCAGGTTCTCCGCCACCTCTCGCAATTGGGAGCCAAAGGACACAGAGTTCTCCAAAACTCTCGTCTTCTCCTTATCGCACCCCTGTTTCCTCATAATCCGTTCCAAGGCCGCGCTCAGCATCCCTAAGTCGCCCTCCTTCACCAGGACCTCCAACATCGCATCCATTTTCGGGCTCCACACCAGCTCCTGCTGCTGCTGCTGTTGCTGCTCAACGCTCGGCTCCGAACCCCCGCTACCGCCGCTGCCGCTGCCGCCACTCGACCGCCGCTTCTTCCCCCGCATCTCAATTCCCTGCGACATCGCCAAAAGGATGATATGTACTCGCACGAGCTTCCGCCACAATTGGCGACGAATTCAAGTAACAAGACGGTAGTGGCTGGCGGAGCAGGCTATGGAACTACGAGATCACGGCGAGATAATGCCATTGGAATGACGGCGCAGGAATGGCCATCACGGCAACGACCGAAGCAAAAGTGAATTCGTTTTTTCGACAGTGGCGAGCGAGAAGCGCCGACGACGTTGCCATGCAGCATACCATTTTCCCCCGACGCCCAGACTAATACCCATTTGTCGACTACCCTGGCGGGTTTCGTTTGCGCCCCGGGTATGACGGGGATGGGGTGCAGGTACTTATTGTACAGAAGGACGGACTGGTCACCGTGGAAATCAGCCTTTTAGGTACCTTGGGTCATTTGCTTAAAAAAATTGCAAGAGTACTCATTGGAGTCAAACTATTGTTCAAGACTTTCTCTTTTCACATAAAATTTCAAGGATGAACATCTACACTTCTCTCCTACATAGAAGGATTCTTTGTCATCCATTCTTTGTCATCCATCCATGAATCTTTTCTCTACTCTTATTAGAAATTTTCAAGAAAATTTTAAAATTGAGTATTGATAATGTTAATCTATTGATTTCTTATTATAAACAAACACAAAACTTTTACATACACCATAAATGTACTACTATATATATATACATACATAATATTTTATTTTTGAACAAATTTTGAAATTGATATGATTTTTTGAACAAATTTTTGTACATTAGGTGTTGTATTTGCTTTTGAGTATAACTTACATAATAAAACTCTCAAACCTAATATAGCCCACATTTGATATCTATTACCCCAATGTGTTAAACTCACATATGTATTAAGGATTCTCCAAAAAATTCCAAAAAATATACTAGTCAATGCTAATTATTAACTATCAAAAGAATTTATAAAAATCATACTCTCTTCCTCAATGAATTCACCTCAATAAGCATTAATTTGGATAAAAGTGAGGTTATGAAAAATTGTAACTTGGATGAATTTGAATTGAACCCATCATATATTGTACAAATTATATTATGGTTCACATTAATAGTAATCTATGTAGCTCACAATATCTTCACAAATCATTCATTCCACATCATATAGACAATACTAGCTATAGACTCCATCAACCTCTCTAGGATTTAAATTTCAACCTCCCTTGCATCAACCTCCCTTGCTTTTAGAACAAAGCCCCAATGATGTTGCACCTTTCATCTAGAGCATTCGATTACTTTTAAAAGAAATAGGATCTTAGCACGCATAAAATCTCATCAAACTACTTTACATTTGTTCTTTCATTATGCTTAGATGTATGATGACATTCATATCTTATGTATTTTTATCCTTTATTTATATAAGTGTTACTATTGTTAATTCCAAAGTTACATGAGTGTTATTCATATAAGTGTTACAAATTGTCTATGCTACCCCCAATAAGTGTAAAAGTATTAACACCACATAAGTATTATAAGTTTCTTTGCTCCAAAGTGTTAACACTAATATCAAGTGTGGATTGTAAACCTTTCTTTAACCCTTAAACCTTTCTAGTCACCATGAAAATCAACTATTTTGAAACCATGTGAATTGTTGACTTAAAAAACTACAATAGTTTGATGCTGAAAATATACTACTCAATTTCCAAGTATGAAATGACATGAAATTCTAGTTTACACCTAGAAATGTACAAGTACAATGAAATTATCAGTTCTTTTAAGTTTATTTTTCTATTTTCTTCGAATTTTCTTCAGAGATTTATTATAATTTCAATTAACACAGAACAATTTGAAATTTTATGACTTGTTGAATAATATTAGAAAATAAATTAAAACTAAAATTAAAATTCTTTCATATACATATGAATAAGAAAAAAACTTTCAAGTTCATTGAAATAAGAAGGAATTCAAAAAAGCTTTCAAGTTCAATCAAGGTGGGTACACCCAAAATCGCATCCCACCTAATCATCACTCTGAGTACATCTTCAAAATCAATATGAACGTGTATGAAAACGATTATACAACATCTACCAAAAAAAACTTCGACAATACAATAAATCCTGCATAAGGTATCCAGATGTCACGTTCTCGATGTCACGTTCTTTGGTGCGATGGAACCCTTTCACTTGCCAATAAGAAAATTTGACGAGTCTAATAATAATAACTACAGTAGGCACAATAGCAAAAAGTGGTGGTTCTTCCATGGTCACATACATTCATAGCTAGGAAGGCCAGGGGTCTTCCTCGCGGTGTCATTCATGTAATTCATGGGCAAGCCTGCTTTCAAAGTCTCAACAGCGAAAAGAGCCATAATTCATGGGAAGCAAAGAGCCCCCAGCCCTGGACATGTATAACACGTATTCTGCAGCACGGAAGAAAGAAGAGTAAAACATTACAAGCATATCTGGAGAGAGCGGACACACTGGTGTTGCTAATGAGAAACAAAATTCATCATCTTTACTGAGAGAAAGGACGCAGAGAGACTGCATCACACAATAGCATTGGCAGCACTAGCAATCCTAGGCCACAAGTCGGCACACTCCTTTCCAATGGGACCTGTGATTGCAGAACCTGCACAGTATGCCGCAAACAAAATTTAGAAAGACCAGATACAGTATGAGAATACAGTCTACGCTAACAATCCCTATGCCCCGCAGGGATGACACAAGGAAGGCAAGCTTCTATTTAGAATAGAAACGAATGAACATGCAAACAGGGTTGAATTTTGAAATGAAGAAAAGCGAGGTCAAAGTATGTACCCTTCATCTCTCCCTTAGGGTTGACAATGACACCGGCATTGTCTGCATTTGCAAAATTTCAAATAATTCAGTAATCGATTAATTCCGACAGAAATGACGTATCATAAACTAAAACCTGCCAATCTACAAGCGAGATGGACAACCAAACATATACTGAAAAAACAGAGCATACATACATGGTTTAACATATGGTCAGAAGAAACCACCCAATCAGAGTGCATACATGAGAAGACAGATGTAAATACCACAATCGAAGCAATTTGTCAAACCCAAACACTCTGCATACCTTCGAAATACATGAAAACACCATCTTTGCGCCTCCAGGGCTTGCGCTGGCGTACAATAACAGCAGGCATGACCTTCTTCCGCAAGTCAGGCTTTCCCTTCTTCACCGTGGCCATAACCATGTCGCCAACGGCAGCAGCTGGCAACCTGTTCAGGCGCCCCTTCACTCCCTTGACGGAAATGACATACAGATTCTTGGCTCCAGTATTGTCGGCACAATTCACCACGGCGCCTACAGGCAGACCGAGTGACATCCGAAACTTGTTCCCGGAGGAACCTCCTCTACCTGAAGGAGTGAAACCCCTCCCCTCCCAATCAACACTAGCACAATAGAGACTCCAAAAGAAGGCCCTGAAGGAGGCCCTACTACAGAAGGTGCCACGTAAAACATTGAACCCTAAAGTAGTAGCAGCATTTTAGTAGCAGCAGCGTTCTCGAAGGTATCGACGGAACGATACATCAGGGGGAGCCACAGGGTCCGCAATCCCAAGCGAAGCACTCCAAAAACACAAAATCTCTAGAACTCGAAAACAACAACCATCTACAACACGCCAGTTGTAAAACCCTAGTCCAGCAACCCTAAAAGAAGGCAATCCAGACACCGAAAAATGATAGAATTCGTCACAAACACGCACACACATGACATGAGAACGAAAAAACAATGGCAGAACAAGCAAGGTGCCATACCGCGCTTCGACATGGCGACTCGTCGTGCTCGCGACCTCCCTCAGACTTCCGAAAGAGCACTTGCATATCAAAGCAGCGGCTATAACAACCAAACCCTAATTTAGGCTCGGCTCCGAACCTCACGTTAGGTCTTAGCCTCGGAAGCGCACTGAAATACAGTTCACCGGGTCAGTTAAACATAATTTAATACCGGTGACAGTTATCACCAGCGAGGTGCGGTACACGGTAGCCCTAATGTATCTGACTTTATTCTGCCTGTGCTCTCGTGTGAACTTTGGAGGTTTATGCAAGGCAAGTCAGTGTGTGGAGGTGGAGGTGTGTGCAGGGTTTAAGAGTGGTGAAAAGGAGGCCACAGTCGACGAACGAAATTGTGCCGCAGATGCGAGGTTGAGCAGAATCTCTTGCCGTCAAGATGGTGGCGGGGTTGACAGTGGCGTCGGGCGGCAGGGGAGCGGAGAGAGTTGGCGACTTGCTTGCGTTGCAGGGCCGCTGCAAGAGAGATCCAGAAGGATACGAAAATGAGCTCGTGCTGCAACTTCGTCACTTTGATGGCTGTCTGCCCATTTTCTTGATGCAGCCCATGTGTGCGGGGACGAACAATTCCGCCGCGAGTGACCCTGGGGTGGCCAAAGAGATGGCGGACATGGCCATGTTCCTGGCGCACATGACTCCTCTCTACCCTCAGCACCTCGGAAAATTCCCCATGCAGTTGCTGCAGTTGTTGAAGTCCCACGGGGCCACCATCCAAACTACGCTTCGCAGGCAGCTCACGCAAGCGCTTGTTCTTCTGCGGAACCGCAAGGTAGGGGTGCATTGTTCTCAGTTCTCTTTTCTCAATTGCCTGTCAGTTCAGAGCGAGGTTTAGGGTTTTGACAGAGTTTGACCTAATTTTTTCCCCTGCTGACAGATGATTAGTCTGGTAGATGCGTTGCCCGTCTTGATGGACCTTCAACTTGGTGGTGACCGGGTTCTCAGGAAGCTGGCGTACTCGCACGTTGTACAAGATATTCGCCGCCTTAACATCAAAAACAGAAACGATCCCGTCAACAAGCCTCTGCAAAATATTCTCTTCAATTTACTTCAGGTAATTCTCTCTAAATCCTAAACCTCGAAAATGTTCTTGGATTCAGTTTTGTTTGAGGCATTGACGACCATGGCAGTAGCGGTTAGTGTACAAGGTGGAGGGTACTTTTTTGCGTCATTTGAACATCTGTAAAGGTGTGAAATTTGGGAACACTGTATTGCTGTGGAGGGATGTTAGGTTACAAGATCCAATCTGTTGTGATCAAATTCTTATCACTGGCAATAAAAAAATTAGGTCAAACTACCTTCGCCTTCCTAATGCTGGTTGGTTGGATTACGGGGACCAGGATGATAACGAGAACAAATCCAAACGAGCGCTTGCAGTGCTGGCGGAGCTTAACCGACGTAAAGTGTGGGTGGATGAGCGAACTTCCAATGCAATTTGCAATGCTTGCTTTCATAAGTCCTCTCGGATAATGATCTCTGCGCTTCGGTATCTTCTAGGGTATGACCAGGCGGTGGAGGAGGAAGATGAAGATGATTCAAGTGATGACGACGACGATGATGGTCCCCAAAAGGCAGGCATACCGGCTGTCAGCAAGGAGGAAATTTATAAGGCTCATAAGAAAGGGACAACATCTAGTAAGAAAAAGAAACAAGCGAAACTAGAGAGGGTGATGCGGAGTTTGGCAAAGCAACAACGCAATAAGTCTCGGGACATGGACCACGGCTCTCATGCACCTCTGCAGCATGTGCACGATCCTCAAAGTTTTGCAGAGAAGTTGTTCAGGCGTCTTCAAGGCTGTACCGAACGATTTGAAGTGAAATTGATGATGATGACTGTGATCTCCAGGGCTGTAGGTCTTCACAAACTGATTCTCCTCAACTTCTATCCATATCTCCAGCGATACATTCAGCCTCATCAGCGGGATGTTACTCAACTGCTTGCAGCAGCCGTGCAGTCCTGCCACGATGATGTGCCTCCTGATGCTGTTGAGTCCATGATCCGACAGCTTGTGAATCAGTTTGTTCACGATCGAGCTAGGCCGGAGGTAATGGCGGTAGGTCTGAACGTTGTTCGAGAAATATGTATGCGTATCCCATTGATCATGACGAAGGAGTTGTTGACGGATTTGGCTCTCTACAAGAAATCTCGGGAGAAAGCTGTTTCAGCCGCTGCTCGCTCCATCATTTCAGTCTATCGTCAGGTTTTATTCCATTGCACCTGTGTTTTTCCTTTCTAAATTGTTGCTCCAAAAATTCAACCCAGATTTGGACATGCAAAGGATATCGTGGATCCCCTCATTTTAGCCTGAATGGCCTTATGAATCGATTCGTGCTCACCGTTTATTCTTGACTCGGAACTTGAGCTACTTGTTTCATTGGTCTCAGGTTTTCCCAGCATTATTGGACAAAAAGGACAGGGGCCGTGGTGCAGATCTTGCAGTGCATCCTAAAGCCTTTGGTGAGAAAGTGATCTCTGAAGGTATAGAAGGAGTTGAGCTGCTTATAGATGGTGAGAGTGGTAGTGACGAGGATGAAGATGAGGAGGAGAATGATGGTAGTGGAGAAAGTGATGACGCCATGGAAAGTGATGGGGAAGATGGTTCCGAATTGATCGAAGATGAGGAAATGGGCAGCGATGTAGAGGCTGAACACTTAGATGAAGCTGAAATTAGTGATTTGGAAGGTAAGTCATATTCCATCTATTAGAAAGATGCGTTTGTCTTCATTAACTTAAAATTTATATCTTGGTTAGGGTTAGTATTCTTTCCTGGAGACTTCTGCTTGTTTGCAGTTATGTAATGGTGCCCTCTCCCTGGTTATTGGGTGTGTTAACAGAGCTTGAGGAAGGAAGTGATTCCGATGAAGACGATGATGAGCTTGATAAAAGCTCACGAAAAAGGAAGTTAGACAGTGAAGAGACTGAAAGGAAGGATGCTGCTGGTCCTAGCACTTCACAGAAGAGGCAGAAACTTGAAAGCTCAGAATTAGAAGAGACCGCAAATACGAGCCAGAGTTTGCGACATTTGAAAAAGATGTATGCCGCAAAGGTTGAAAAGAAGGTAGTCACTGAAGTAGTAAGTCGTGATGGAGATGGAATTCTTTCAAACGAAGATTTTCAGAGAATTCGAGACCTGCAGGTAACTGCTCTGATTCCACGGCGTCAATTTTTTACTTAGTTGTCCTCGGGAGTATGTTCACTCTGATACGTTGTACTTGTCTGCAATAGTTTAATTGTGTAGCATGGCCTGTTCTATGTGAAGTAGAGGTTGGTGGTATTAATTCTTGCTTGTAATGTCCTTTCCTGGTTGTTTGATCTGTTTTGTAAGACTTTGTTGTGTTCAATAATTTGAATTGTCTCTGTCAAAGCTAATTCGAGATTGTCTCACGTTTGACATTGTTTCTGTACAGGCAAAGCGTGCAGCTAAGGCAGCAATGGCAGAGCATGGTTTGAGCAAAGCTGGCAAATTTCGCAAAGAGATCGCCGTTAAGCTTGACAAACATGGAAATTTGAATGAGAAACGGGTCAACCCTGCTCATTTAGAGGTGTTTGTTGCATCCTTCTTTGTTCTTACTTTTAAGTTTGAAGTCATGGAAATGCTTAGATTCTCTTTAACTAATGTTCTTTTTTTGCTCTAGGATTTGATCGTGTCTACCTGTTTCAGTTTTGTGCTGCTCGTTTTGCTTTTTATCCATGTAGTGTGTCTGTCGGGATCTGGATATGTTGCCCACCCTCGTTTACATCGTGGGCTATTCTGCAGGCAAGAATACACAAGCGACAAGAGAAAGAAGAGCGACAAGCCTCTGCTAGAGCAGGCCGGGAAGATCGCCCTCTGTTTGGAGCCCGTACTGCTATGAAGCAGAGAAAGGTGATTTGCCTCTTCCCTTTTTTTGAAAGTCTTAGTCTGAAAGAGCATACCCTGTCTTGTTGAAGAACCACTTGCTTCAACTTGGGGGTGACAAACGGGGGGAGTTGGTGAGATTTGTGCTGAAAATTACGAAGTGGTTAACAAAGTATTACCAACTTATTCTGCCTTCTGACCTGGCTCTATCATGATTATATTGGGCTGGCAGACTGGAGGCACGAGTAACAAGCAGAAAGAAAAGAGCAAAGGGATGCCTCTTGCAGCCAAGCGGGCAATCATCAAAAGGACAAGCAGCAAGAAGAAGATGGGGCGAAGGACTGCCGAGAAGCAGTTCCGCGGCAAGAAAGCGTGGAAGTAGTTGCTTCTGCAACTTCGGTTGGGTGGAATTCTCTTATGGCAGAATTCTGAGCTGTTCCAGTAGTTTACCTTTTTACCTCAATCAAATTGTTTCTTCCTCGTCTTAGAAATTTTAGAATGGCATTGAAGAATGTCCTTAGCCAGGAAAAGCCGTATACCATTTAAGTACTTTTACAGTGGTTCCAAAGTACTTTCGAATTATGTACTTTATGACCACTTTTTAACGAAGTTTTGCACGTCTAAAACATCTCAACATGTAGCTCAGTTACTCACGTATTAATATCATTGAACCACAGAAGATCTCGTAAAGTATATGACTACGCAACTCATTAGAAAACGTTTGATAAAGGTTCCTTTCAGGGTTTTAGGATTAAGAGTTTTTTATTAGCTGCTCTCTGAACCGGCCTTCGTTACAATCGTTTGGAAAAACTAAAAATTTCTCTCTGAACACACAGCCTTTCATCCTTCAGTTGGCCCCCGTGGCCCACAGTTCTGCCACGTACCCTTTCAAGTCCGCCACTTACTGATACTCTCAAATTGGGAGGCATATGGAGTAATTTCCCGTCATCATTTTATGATAGTAACGGCTACGAGGGCAAGAACATATTATCGTTTTGAATATGGTATTGACCCCTGCCATCCCTTTTCCAATCTCAGTCAACCTTTGGTATTTGTTCATGATAGACACCTGTTAACGGAAAACATGGAGTCGGCATGTATCATCGACTGGAAGGTTGGTTGGAAGTGTCGGAAATTGATAGAGATACAGCTTGCAAGATCTTCACAGCTGCTGATCTTCTTCCCGTTCTTCACGTCAAATTGACTCCGGAGTTTGTGAGGATCTCTTGAAAGCATAAACTCCACTGCATTCACGGTCGCTGTCATCCTTTCTCAAGATAGGACCGGCTGCTCCGCTCTACGGATTATCATGCAAGTCCCAATGGATCTCACAGTCAATTTTCTCTCTTTGGTATCTATCCATTGCTCATCGCAGCCCTACTGAAACCAATTCTAAGCTTTCACTGCATGCTTTCACTGCAAGCTTCTACTTTCAGATTCAAGACCCATATAATCCATGCTCTGGTTCGTAGTGTGCGGCAGCAACTTCCACCAGTTTAAGTATCCCAATTGTCATATTCGTCAAAATGGGAAAAATTTCAAGACATTGGCAGTTTTCCAGTTGTTGCTCGGAACTACAATAGTCCTAAATTCTAACGTCATGAGTTACCATCACATGACTCGGATATGATTCCAAAGATTTTGCACTGTCCCTGGAGTTTTGTTGAAGTGGAAGTCTTCATGTTTGCCAAAGGAAGAATGCGTCCTTGTAACTGGTGATATCTCGACCTTGAAAGTGCGCAGCTGTGGTGGTGACGAAGACGAAGTTGGAAAGACTTCAAGGACATGGTCGTAGATTGGATATGATTCCAAAGTTTTTGAACTGTTCCTGGAGTTTTGTTGATGTGGAAGCCTTCATGTTTGCCAAAGGACGAATGCATTCCAAGGAGCCCTTATAAGTAGCTGGTGATCTCTCGACCTTGGAGGTGTCCAGCGGCCATGGTGGTGACGAAGACGAAGTGGAAAGACTTCAAGGACCCCGTAGCAAATCCCAGCAACCCGCGCGTAGTGTTCTTTTACCTGCCCGCACTCGAGAAGGCGAAGCAGCGGAGCATCCGGTGCTCAGTGCTGGTGGCCTTCGGACCCAACATCCCGCACAACCTCTTCTGCGAATGGTTGGGCGACTGGCTCGGGGGCCACGACATCACCGCCACCATGCACAAGCGTGTGTGCGAGGGCTTCTTCGTCGTGGTGTGCGACAAAGAAGGCGCTTGCGATGTCGCCGCGCCGGCACTTCGTGATTACCCGCATATGCGCCCTGCAATTTTCCCTGTCAACGTAGATCTATTTACTAGAGCGGACGATCTGGTGGTGAAGGTGGTGGCGCTGCCGAACTTGCCGTTCCAATCGCAGGGATACTTACCTGCCATCGCCAACAAACTCGGCGTGTTCGTTGGGCACACGGGCGCGGAGAATAGCCCCCAAGCGCCGCGCATTCAGGTGGGCAACGACACCAGCAAACAAGAGGCCCTCCTAAGCAAATAATCCCCTAAAATTTGTCGTAAGAAGACTGTCAAATGTAATGATACATAACATTCTTGAACATCAGGCAGGGGGCGCTTTGCTTTCCATGAGTCGAGGCTTCTTTCACCGGAGAACATCTTAAATGCAAGCTTGCTCATGAATTGTGGGCCGAATATATTCTTGTTACAAGGCTACTCCCTGCCTCCGCATTCGAGAATGATATGATTCTTGAACCGCACCCAGCATCCGGTGCTCGGTGCTAATTCTTGAAATCGATGAACTGATTTAGGTTTAGGAAACGTCTTCGGTAACGGAATCCATGATTTATAATGATGTCAGATGTGTGCAATTAACACATGGATAGTTGTGCTCGCGGGATTCAGGAGAACACGTTTCTGGGGCATTTTTTGTACAACCAACAACACCAGACGACCACGCCATCACCGGTGAAGATCCTGGTGCTGGCGCCCTGCGAGAAGCGGATCCCGTCGTACCTGCAGCTGCAGGTGAGTCAGGACGAGTGGTACCGGCAAACGCTGGTGCAGGAGATGCTGAATTTCCCCTACAGCCCCATCTTCCCTCCAGAGAGACGGCAGCCGCGCTTCTTCACCAGCCTGGAGAATAAGCGATCCCGGCTCTGCACAGTGCTCAACACGCGAGGCAAGCGGGTGAGCATTCATGCCTTCATTCTCTCCCCTCACATTGAAATGTTATCTCTGCATACGAAGAATATTTCATGTTGCAATCTCAAGCTTCTTTCAGAATGGGATTGTCTCTTAATGTCTTCTGAGATTCAGAATCCATGATATTTTTCAGAAGACAATGTGATTGTCCTCTAGGATTCAGTAATTGCGATTCTAAACTGCTTGCAGAAGATTGCCACAGTTAGGGCTTGCTCGTGGAGAAAGATACCAGGTTTTATGAGCACTGCTGTGATTTTATAGTCATTAGTTTGCTTCCCTGAACTCTTAGTTCCCTGTTTCTTTGTAAGGTAAACACACCCTGTTGCAATTCTGACCCTACACATTTCCCCTAAACCAGTGTCCGGTGAGAAGTATGAGCCAAACCAATAAGTATCTGAAATTCCCTAAGTATATTAGCGATATGATTCAGTTATTCCTTGCATTTTTTCTTGAAATAGTAATTCTTTGAAGCACATTCTGATAATTTGTGTAATGGCCTATGTTGATCCATTTACATGTGGTAATCGAGTACAGATTCTCATTTGTGGATAAATTAATTTTGTGGGATGTGTGCAGTTAGGTTTACCCAGCATGAGCACCAGGCATATGGTGCAGGGCAGGAGGGCAGGATCAGTGGCTGATCGACTCCAACATTCAAGCTAGAGTGTTAATTACTAGACCACCTAGCTTGATGGGGAAACAAAAATTACAGTACTGCCAATTTCAGGGAGGAAATGTTAGGATGGGGTTTGGTTGTATGTTAGTGTATTAGACTCCTTGGAAGAAGCTCCTATGATGTTGGCTAGATATATTTGACACCTACTTAATTGGGAGTCTAATCACAATACATAATTATTGTGAATTTGTGAATTTGTCGTGTAGATAATTTTCTTGTGTCACCTCAATAGCAAAAGCTAATATGGTGAAGGAAATACTATTCTCTACCTTAAATAGAAATAAAGCTCAACAGTGATTTAATACAAAAATCTCAACACATGCAGTTTAGAGAGAGACAAGATAATCTAATAAACTGTAAACAAACCATACACTGTATACGAGCACCAGATATGTACATGTACACTAGCCTAGAATTGAGAATCTGTTTGGTTAATATGTGGAAACAGGCTTACAAGACTTTCTTGCCGAATCTTACACTTGCTCTTGGAGTTGTGCTCTACAACTCATCTATTCTTACACAACTCTAGGAGCACAACTCTTGGAGCTTCTTTCACTCGAGAGATCTAAGAGGTTATAATGATACACATATCCAACAATTTTTCCATTACAAAACACTCCATGTTCCTTTTTTCCCTTGAACTCAAGAATTAGCTCCCAATGGTGAACCTCGAGCCTTTCCTTGATGACGCAAAGAAATGACGACACGGATTTGCTCAGCAGGTTCGCGCAAAAACAGTTTGTATACAGGGCATGTCTTTTGTGTCCTCATGTTACATCCACATCATTCACAAACGAAAAGCTAGGAAAATTTGAAACGATGTCCCTGCAATACAGTAAAAGTAGCAATTCGTGACTTCACTGCTGCATAACAATTGAGATTCATCCTAGGAGTCTAACTTCTATAGTAGTGAAAATGAATCTAATGCTCCTTAAAAGATTAAAGCAACTAAAGCCGCGAAATTTCTTTATTGTTTGGCATTTCCATTTCATAAGACTCTATAAGCAGAGAGCAGTGAGGTTTGACATGAAGGGTGCTTACTTGAGATAAGGAAGAGTCATGTTTTGCATAAGAGATGGGTGGCGCATAACCAGCTTTTGCCACTCTTCTTGATCGATACGACCTTCAATCTTTGTGTCAGCCTCTGCAAATGTCTAAGCTTCCATACTCAGAACCAGTGCCATTGATCTTCCCATTCAGAATCACACAAAGAATCACATAGGCAAGGTTGATTGGCAAGATGAAATAATTATTCACTTTTCAATTAATTCAGCATTAAAGAAAGTAAAGCAGCAATCCTCATACCATGTCCAGAATGGTTTCGATGACGTCATCTGTGAGAGTCATCGTCGACGAAGATTCACCTAGCAACGCATCCAGCATTTCTTTCACCTGCCATAATCAGTCACCCTTTGTATAGTCTACACAATCTACACAATCAAAGAATGATAGCAAGTAAAAATTAACCGTTCGTGGTTACAAATACGAAATTTAATACTCGCAATGCATTCAGTACTTAGGATCGCAGAAATGATCACAATAACCAAAAAGTTGGACTTGAACAGTTCTCAGTAAGATAAACGGTTCAGCACTACTAAAACAAAGAGCTGGTAGTACCTCTTCACGTTCTATATATCCTGTTTGACGAAGATCATACAACTTGAATGCGACTGCATGTAAATCAGAACGGTTCAGAAATTGTATAACTTCAAAATAGATTTCATTCGCATGAAATAACTTCATGCTCGTTTGCAAAAGGACAATCAACTCAAGTCTGAATAGGGCGGCCAAACTAGGGACTGCAAGATCTAGTGAAATGAAAAAGCTTGGAGAAAGAAAGAAAAGTCCCACATTGAACTTTGTCTTCAGCAAGCGCCTTTGGGTGGAACACACTCAGTGAGCGCACGAATTCCCCAAACTCAATCACACCATTTTTTTTCCTGTCGAACAAGTAAAACACCTGCTACACCAAACCAACGATATGCTCGTGTCAAGTTGTTAATAGGGTACAAAAAACTTGGACCCATTTTATCCACAAAAAACGTGGATGCATTGAGTATGCATTGCAACGGTCTTTACCCGATCTGCGAACAGATTCTGCCTTTCACTGTTCCTGAATAATGCCAATTGAAACTCCTCCTGCACAAGTGCATATTAGGGCATTATTTCGATACACTTATCGAACCGAGTAACAACACGCAGTGTCGCTGAAGAGAAAAAGAGAGAAAATAGTCAACCTTGTGAATCAGACCATCGTGAATAACCGAGTTGCTGATTCGCATGAAGAGGTCAAACAGAGCCTCCACCTCCTTGACAGTAACTGGGTTACCACCACCATCAACCCACGATTCTGTTTCAAAGGAGGATAACAAACTACGATAACATTCTTGAATTCAACTCCTCACACGGGCCTATCTGCTACGCAAGGGAGACTCATGGTGTCAAAGATTTAGCGACCCTCTGAAATCGAAATTCCTTTAACGCACTTTTACTAACTCGTTGAGTTCAACAATTGAAAGCAAAGTCAGCTATGAATGAGTGATACTGCCTCACATCATTTCAGTGACTTATTAGTCTTTTGTACTAAACTAGAAAAGGTGCAAGCCCAACACTACTCTATGCAATCCCTATGCGCAAATCACTTTTTCTTAGGTCATCAATAGCGTGGTGATAAATTGTGAATATGGATTATATTAAACAGAGCATCACTATACAGAATCTGTGCACAAATTCAGCTCTCAACGCGAAATTTCAACCCAAGGAAGATTCAACGCAAAATTTAGTCATACTGTAAGCCCTAGAAGTGCAAACAGGGCGGAGAGTAAGAGAACATACACGCGGTTTCACTGGCGAGCACAGAAGGATCTTCATAGCCAGGGGGTCTTCTCCAGCTTTTCGCCAAGAAACAACTTGTGAGGAGCCTCACGGAGTCACAGAGCACCGCATAAAGAGGAAACAAAAGCGACACCAATTCGTCCTCCATACTCCCCACCACCACCCCTGAATTGCACGGACTCACTCACATCAGTAAACCAGATCAAAGCATGTACATCGCATCCATCAGGGATCGCGGATTACAACAACCATATATTCTCCGATAGCCCTAAAATTTTCAAAATTCCATCATCAACTTAAGACATGGGATTCTCTGCTACCCGCAAGATAAGGACGGGAGTTAGTACATACAAGGAACGTACGTAAAGTCCAGCATCGTGGATGTCAGTACAGCAGGTTCTGGATCAATAATTCTCTCATAGCAGCCGCAAGCAACTCTTCAGCGCTACAATTCATCTCACTCGGAGGAAAAATCAAGCAAGAACTCTCCAACCCAAGTTCGCAAAAAAACAGCCCTGTCCGAAAGCCCCAACTTCGTCTAAGCAGATCTCTTCCTGCTTCTTGCTCGCTGCAAAATCTATGGAAAAAAACAGCTATGGCCAAATGCAAGCCATTGAGAAAGGCACAATACTAGCTCGGGGACCCCGGTGATGCAGATCATGAACCCTTTACAGAAAGATGCGATTAGTGACACTGCCATCGACTTTGGGAGAAATTAGATTTTTTCACAGAGAAAATCAGTCTCTGCTGCCGCAGTGTTCCAAGAAGAAAACTCCGGAAGACTGCCTCAACTTCCCGAATAGCGAGGAGATCACGAGTCACCCGTGTCTGAATCACCCGGGCCCCCGTTCTGAAATGTGCACCAGCACTAGAATAATAATTTGGCCTGTGATGTGATGGCCTAGTACGGAGAAACATGAGCAACAAAGATACCCACAAGAAGCCCACAAGATAACGTATTTGGCAACCCACGTACGTGAACAAGCTTATGTATATGTGAGACTAATGAAATCACAAACTAGCTGCATGTGGGGGACTTGAACGATTCTTAGCGTGTAATGAGCTTGCGTTCCGTGCACACAAGATCTGGGTATGGACCCCGAGAGCTTCAATTCTATGATCCCATCTGCAGGTCCCTCGGCCTTCAACTCCTTACCAGGACCAAGGTCGACTGAGTATGTACCGACCGGCTGAGTGACAAATTCTGACAACGAAGAATATCCCGGATTGTTGGAAATTCGGGATAAGGTAAAACAGTCCGTAACGGTCAGATCACTCATAGTGACAGTGGACACCTGATGACCCCCACGATGATGGTTTTCTCATACTACAATCAATATCTAACCTGACACTCATGGGAGTGATTAGTGACTGCATTAGGAACACCCAACTTTTCCAAGTGTAAATCATTGCAATTAGAAGTGGCTTTTCATGGCATTTTACATTAGAAATTATTGTGACCACTTTAGGTTATTAAGATGAGCATATTAGGTACACTTTTTGTTGGTTATGGGGCAACTTATAGACTATATTGGGAAGAAATCATTTTAGAATTACATTATTAATTCACACTTTCAATTTTCTAAATAAAATAAAATTTCAACTGTTCTCACTATTTCTCACGCTCATCTTTGTGTGGGAAAAAATTTGAAAAAATTCGGCAATGGCATGAGGGCAGATTCCAAATTTTGACCAATGGGCTGTTTTACCCTTACCTCTATAAAAAGTGGCAAGGCTCTTTTTTTTCATTTTCTATGAAGTGCCAAAGTGGTGATATAAAGTGGTATAATAGTGGTGCTCCAAATTTCAACATTCATCCACATATTAGATAGAAAATATCAGATTAGTACATATGACATGTCTACAATTGGGTTTTCATTCACAATCTAGCAACTTCATGTAAGATATTTTTTTAATTTGAAATTCTTTGGCAATTTCATCCATTTCTTCAAGGCATTTTTGTGTTAGTGTTTAGCTAGATTATTTTTTTAGTGCAATTTGGCACCAAAAAAAAAAAAAAAAAACTCTAGTAAGTGGCTCAAAAAGCAACCCTCTTCTTGAAACAAGCATGTATAGGGAGCTCTAAAATGGACACTCGGTGGTTCTAAAATGGATTGTCAACAATGTGAGAGCATAATTGAGACTTGTCATATATTGCTTCATACTTCAGCAATGGTTGGAATGAGAGCGAGGGAAGGTCCATTACTCCATTTCAAAGCCACAATGTGTCCACTTAATTTTTCTAAATGAGAATTGATTGCCCTATTGCCTTTTTACAAATGTTAAGAAAATGTAGGGTTTAAGCTTAGTATAGGTTGCATCGAGGAACCTTGTGTAATACTTTTTGAATGTTGCAGTGTTTGTTTTTGGTCAAGCCATATCTTTTTACAAACTGCGCATGAGTGGGTGTTTGCAAGGCCTAGGAATCAAGAGTAGGTGTCTACCGCAGAATTCTTTGGAAATTCATAAGTAATTCACAAATGCTCCAAAAAATATGGAACCACTTGTGTTAAATTCAGCATCAACTTTTCTTCAAATAAAAATATTTTCGGGCATCTGAAACCTATCAAAAAGGCCCAATAGCCCTTAAAGGATCACTTTTTTAGCCACCTACTTTACAGTACTCCATGAGACATGGTATTCGTACCTCTTACAAGTGCTTTTTCTTTAGATGAATTATGAGACTAGACTAAGGTAGACAAGCCTATTACCACACTCAATTGCAATCTGAATATTTTGAGGCCAGCTGGAAGAGGGGCACATATTTTTCAAGAAGTGTGCTCTTGTTTCACAAATCAAACTCAAGTGAAATTATAATTTTCTAATTAACATTGTAATTTTTATGAATTTTTGAAGTGGTCTACTTTGAAATTAATTACAAAATCGTTCATAGAGTGGAATCATAAATGTCCTATAAACAAGCCATAATCACCTTTCTATGTATCTGTTGACACTTAAGTACTCACCAATAAAGAATTGACATGTTACCCCTTGTTGGCATTAATGCATTGATTTTGTCATAAAATGAATAGATTTGGATCAATGAATTTTAGGTGGAATTGGGGCCAAAAGTAGGATGATGGAAATAGATAGTTGGTAGAAATGGACTAGTCTACCTTATCACTATCGATGTAAGAGTTTTACCAACCATCCATTGTACAATAACTGCAAATTGTTGTATAGTATGTTCAATTAGGAGACATAAAATTTTGTGGCATTATGAATGGTGTCGATTGAAGATCATTCAAACCATCAAACCTCTCTAATAGCATAGGGGCTACTTCAAGCCTATTTGAAGTGATGTAGGAATGTGTCATGGTAGTAGAGATGCTTTAAACTTGGAACCAAACCAAGGAAACTACAAGTGTAGGACACATGATAACTAAAGTCACACAAAGTAATTGTTTAAAGGAATTGAACATAATCCCAATTATTAAATTGCCTATTTTTTTTTTCGTCGAAGAAAGTCAAAAGAGTGTTCATGCAAGACTCTCTCATGCATTAATTTTCTTGACACCATATGAATAAACTATGAATTTTGTTGAAAATAAGTTAATAAATTAATTTACTAGAAATAGGTGATTAAGCTCTTGTTGATAGAGGCAATACATTTCAAACAAGAATCCAATGAATGGGTTTGGTTTCAAAAAGGTGAAATCATCTTATGTACAATGATATATTCATGAAAATTGTTGCTTTGAAATAATAGTCCATGATGACTTCTATAATCAAAACGAACTTGAATTGAATTGAAGTAATGAACTTGTTACTTTCACAAATCCAAGAGGTCAAACAATGGCCAGACTTTGGACAATGCATGTTTTTCTAGTGAACAAATTTACTGTCAACGTCTTCGTTTGTCTACTAGAAACAAGTTGTGTACGTATAATCCAATACAATCCTTCAATATACATAGATTTCAAAATTGAACAATGTCAAGAATCTTGGAAGGAAACACAATATTAATATCATAAAAACACTTGATATGGTAAATTAAGATACAAGTTTTTGAGCAAGTCTACACAATGAGAATAGCTTGTACAATTGTACCACATGTGGCATGAAGTACACAATAGTTAATATTCTTCCATCTTGATCTTTAATAGCATTGTCATGCAAAATGTAATAGTTAATATTCTTCCGTCGTGATCTTTAATAGCATTGTCATGCAAAATGTAGCCCACTCTATCCCTACATTAGGACATTATGTGTGATACAAGATGAGCAAACTCTTCCCTGACGAACATCACCACTGTTCCTGTGGAAACCCATTTCTAAACTGATTCCTACATACCAGGATAGGCTTCAACTCTTCTCCAACAGAACGAAAACGTTGCGCTCTAAATTGCAGAACGTGCACGTAACATGTTCAATCATGTTTCTGAGTTCTGAATGTGACATGATTGAAGTAACAGGTCGTGAATGCACAGGGTGCAAGTTTACTCACGAAACAAGACCGTTCATTTTCATATCTTATACGGAGTAGTATACACGACGATTCTTATAACACGCTGCTAGCTCTAACATTCAAGCTGCGTCAAGAGCAGGCTGCAAGTACGAGCCTCCATGATGTCCAAGACATGAGTAAATTCTAAATACCATGAAATGGTTCCTGTATTATTCTCGAACACGGGTCCCAGAGCGAGCAAGAGGACGGTGCGTGCAAAGGCAATCTTGACAGCGTACCGGAGGACTAGCTAAAAAATCCATCCTCGTGATAGACGAACCGCAATTAACATCAACAAAAAAACCGGGTGAAAAGGTCGAACCCACATGATGCTTGCCACAGCAAAGTTGAACCTTGATTGTGGCAAACTGTATTGTCTCAAAAGTCGAGCTCTGCCCAAAGACCTTTTCAACTGCCATGTTCCAAGACTGTCTGGCATCTCTTGTCACGCTAGCTTCTCATTGGTAATCTGAGAGTGAGAGGTACATAGTTGACGTGGTTTGGACTGCCCCCTGCTCAATAATCTAATATATTCCTTGGTCCATATACAGTATACCACCACAGCAAGACCGGCAGCGTAAGCTGCTCCCAACGCTGTAGTTTCAATATCAAACGGTCTAATCAATCACTGAACTTCCAAGTGAAGCAGCCTGCAACACAGAAAGAGTGGGAGTAAAATAGGTCAATGCCGACACAAAATTGAACTCGGAAGTGTATTTGTAATTCAACATTGCACTTTCTGGACGTGATTGGGGATGATATCACAGCGAAGATCTCATCACAATATATCATTGCACAAATTGCTCCTTCAATTGCAATCGAGCCCTCCAATGCATAGTTGGCCGCAGATGTGATGAGAACGTTGGAGTCAACGCAAGGGAACGCGGAAGGGAACATCGTCTCTCTCATTCATGAATTAGGGTTTTGAGCTGTGTGACTCGCTGGGGTTTAGGGCAAAGGGGTGCGACCTCAGTCCTCCTTTTCTCTCTTGCTCCCTCGCAAATCTCTTTGGGGGTTTTGCACCTTGTTCCCCCATCAGCCATGGGTCGAGTCATCAGAGCCCAGCGTAAGGGAGCTGGCTCCATCTTTCGGAGCCACACCCACCGCCGCAAGGGCCCCGCGCAGTTCCGCTCGCTGGACTACGCCGAGCGCAATGGCTATATCAAGGGTGTGGTCTCCGAGGTCGTCCATGACTCCGGCCGTGGTGCTCCCCTCTGCAAGGTGACCTTCCGTCACCCTTTCCGCTTCAAAAGGCAGAAGGAGAGGTTCATCGCCGCCGAGGGCATGTACTCGGGACAATTTGTTTACTGCGGGAAGAAGGCAACCCTGTCGATCGGCAACGTGCTGCCTTTGAGGTCCGTGCCCGAGGGAGCCGTGGTGTGCAACGTGGAGCACCGGATGGGCGATCGGGGCGCGTTCGCGCGCGCGTCGGGCGACTACGCCATCGTGGTGTCGCACAACGTGGACAGCGGAACCACCCGGTGAGTACCGTAAGAAATTTTTAGGGTTTCGGTAACCATTAACATGGACACTTCATCGTATTTATGAAGCGTTTTTTTCAAATGGCAACAGTCATTACCGTACGATTCATCTCGAGATGTAAGATTTACAGGTAATGAGGGGGAATGAACGATCTTGGTGGAAGATTTGAAGCAGGGAAGCTATGAATTAGGTCAACGGGGGGGCAGATCGGGACGGATTAGGGTTTCGGTGACGATGGTGCTGACCACTGCGTTATGTGTTATTTTGTTACACCATATTAAAGGGAAATTGAACTGTGCAATAATGTTTGGTGTGGACGCAGCATCAAGTTGCCGTCGGGAGCCAAGAAGATCGTTCCGAGCGGTTGCCGCGCCATGGTGGGTCAGGTGGCGGGCGGAGGCCGGACGGAGAAGCCGATGCTGAAGGCCGGAAACGCATACCACAAGTACAAGGTGAAGAGGAACAGCTGGCCGAAGGTGAGAGGTGTGGCGATGAACCCCGTGGAGCATCCTCACGGAGGAGGTAACCACCAGCATATCGGTCACGCCAGCACGGTGCGTCGGGACGCGCCTCCCGGACAGAAAGTGGGTCTCATTGCCGCCCGGCGGACGGGACGTCTGCGTGGACAAGCCGCGACCGCCGCGTCGAAGGTGGACAAGGCCTAGAAGAAGAGTCGAGGTCTCGGTGGTAGCAGCAGCTGCGATGGAGGAAGTTATTGGTGATGTGTTTCATGTCGTGTACGTGTACTTTTTGATGATGAATACAATCAGTGTCGAGGGAGGACTCGCATTCAAACCCTCTCTTCATACTGTGAATTTTTTCTCTTCCAGTTCTGTGTTCCAGTTCATGTGTTTTGTGGTTTTCGTGGGGTTGTTGAAGCTTTAAGCTGCGTGAAGCATATGGCGACGGAATGTCAGGATGGCTCACAGGATGTTGGGACGATGATATAACCGGTTAGGTTACTTTTTGGAAGTGTCTATGCCCATTGTCTGCTTCCCACGGGCTCTGTTAAATGTGTTCTTGGATATTCTGGAACTAGAATTTTGTTTTTCTATGGTGAGTGCCTACATTCGCTGTGATGCAGATGATTTTTAAGTCCGACCCTTGCCCGCGGTTTTGGGTCTTAGATGCTTCTTGGTTATTAGAACACTGGAATTTTTCACAATTTTTGGATGCCCAGATATTGAATTTGTTTTCTGGCTTTACAGTAGAGGTGTTTGGACCGCAGTCCATCTCTGCGTTGCTCATGTTAGACCTTTGGAGCTCTGAACTCGTAAGTGAGTGTTGCACAGCCTTTCAAATGCTAACGAGTGTCGTGCACCCGTTTACTCGTAATTTTGGAGTTTTCTCGTCTTCCAAGCTTCAATTCTGTGCCAATGATTATGCAATTCCTGGCTGCGATCATTTTTGACGCCACCAGAGGTTGGATGGGGAATTTTCTATGGACTTCGGATGTGGACTACATGGTACTACGTGATTCCAGAGGCTTCATTTTTCCATTAGTGTACTGAGAAATGTTTGTGCGCACACCGAATGGTGTGTTGCAGCCATCTTGCTCAGGTTACCCTGTTTCCAACTTTGAGTGCTGTAGCCATATCACTTGACATCTGGTTTCTCTGAAATAAGTTTCGGAAATTTGCGTTGTTTGTGTGTTGTATCAAGTATCAACCTCGGAGCATTACCACCCTTGCTCGGGGAACTTAAAAGAATTGGCCTGCTGCCTCGACTATTGAGCTTGCCACGAAGTTTTGGAGTGCCTGAGCCTTGCTCTCAAATTTTGTTGAGATCTTCCAGATTCCATAGTTCATTGGACAAGACCAACATGATATGGTGGACCTTGACTACTTGAATAGTATATGAACAGTGCATGTACAGTGCTTTGACACTTTGTAAATGGAGAGTAAGTGGTGCATAGGCACGTGGAAGGGATTGTTTTGAACTTGGTAGGAAATACTTGGTTACTTAAATTTGGAGAGTAAAGATAGCAATGTTTTCATTTGAATGATACTACCTACGAGAAATATTGTAGCTTGGAGCATATTGATGGCATCTTTGTCTCAATTTGTGCATGTTTGGCTTTAGATATGCAAGCTTGGGTGCAAACAATTGAATTTTCTACAAACCATGGTTCAATTTGAAAATACAAGTGTGGATAAGAGAATGAGAATGAGAATGAACCCTTAAGTTCCTTGACTATGGATTGAAAGATATAAGCATTCAAATTCATTGAATTTTTTTTTTGGGTCTTGTGAAAAACAGGGCAATTGTGCTTCACAAGCTCACTTTTCTATAAAAAAAAATGTCCAAAATGGTCGTGCTTCTTTGGATTCTTTTTCCTAGACAAGTTGGATACATGCTTAAAAATTTTCACATCATTTGGAATTGCACAACTTATAGGAAAAAATAGTAAGTAGAATGAAGTAGAGAATGATTCAAAATACAAAACTATTAAGAACTTAGTTATGGAATTGAAAAATGACAACCCCAATGGTTATAATGTTGTAATAAACAATCTACGGCAGCACCCATAAGCATCACTGTACCTATAACCATCACCTCTAAAATCTTGAAAAATCTTGGGAAGTAAATAGATGTGATTACAAGGATGTACTACATCTGAATATCAAATCTTTGTGTTGGTATTAGGTGCATCTATAGTGGTCTCTTTAAAAATTCACAACTTATACTCACAGTGTCCAAAAAATACATTTCAAAGTGCATTGGAATTCTTTTTTTCTTGCTAGTAGGATTCAATAATTTGTTGGATGTCTATTATTAGACATCATGTCTAAAATCCTTAAATTGACAATTATTGATGCTATTACCTTACATCCTATGGTTTTATTTTTTTCAAAAAATATTGAAAATTGAGTGAGATAAAGGACTTCAAAGTTTATTTTTGGAGTAGAGATTCCATAATTGTCTGTAAACTAAATCTCCTCATAACTTTTGACTCATTGATCAAAATGGAATGATTAAAAGCTTTCTGCATGTGTATAGCTCTTGAAAATCAATTTCAAATTTTTATTTTTGAAAAAAGTGATTTTTTCTAAGTCTACCCAAACTACCTGGCTAGGGATAAAAGTAACAAATTAGGCTATAACTTTTGAATTATATTTCCAAATGTTATGAAATTTAGTGCATATGAAAGATATTCCTCACCCCTACCTTCTATCAAAATTTCAGCCTAAAATATGCAAATCTTCATTCATAATATGATGCCCAAAAATTCTTTGCAGCCAAAAATTGCAAGCTAGTCCTTTAGAGGTTGATAGTCTTCAGTCAGCAATCCAATTCATTGCATAATTCATTGTATGTGATTTTGAAAGCATCATTCAAATTCAACTTGTAGTAGGACCTTCAATCATGCTATTGAATCTAGCTAGATAACAATTGAGTTTGATTTTCAAGTCAACTACATGCACGTAAAATCAAAACTATAAAGTGGGTTTAAGTCTCAATTCAATTGTTCTTCAATCAAGGTTTTGGATCCATATTTTTTGCACGAGGACTTTTGGGCAAAGTATTGGGATGAAGACATTGGTAGAAAACTCCCCAAGAGGTTTTGAAACAAGGCTTTTGTCATGCCACTTTTTGCATAAGATGGATTTGCATGCGTTTTTATGATGAAGTTTTTAGCATATTGTTTTAACATTATAACAATATTATTTTGACCTATGCTGATTATTGGCACAAAAATCATTGAAGGTTACATAATTATTTTTAAACATAGGATAATGTTAAAATTTATAGTGGAGATTTCTAGTACCTTTCTTATGTGATTTTTTAGATTTTAGATTTTCCAAAAAATATTTTCTATTTAAAAGTCAATTTTTCTAGTTTTATCATTCTTAAGATTTTTATGTTTTTTAGTACTCTTAAGCACCCAAATTCAATAACTTAAATCCATTTGGAATCTCTAATAAAAGGCCTCACACCTATTATACAAAGGGCACCTAATAAAATCCATAGTAAAATCCATTTCCTCCACATAGGATACTAGGCATTAAGGAGGCTTTTTGTAAATGGCATTGTATTTGTAGACATTCAAAAATTATCATTCTAACATTTTTTTTGTAAATCCTCTTCTTGAAGAAACACTTAACAATGCTAATCTTTAGATTCCCTCTAAATTGTTCTATTTATTAATGATTTAAAAGTCATCCTATGTAGTTTAGTAGAAAAAAGTGATCATATATTCTCATTGTATTCCAAGGTCTACATTATTGAACTTGGAACACTTAACTAGAGTATATGAGATTTAAGATAATATCAATAGTTGAAAATTGAGAATTTGGTTGCCCTCAAAAGTGGTCTAAAGTTCCTATACTACTTATTCATAGTAGTGACCTCAAATTTTGCTTGTATGCAAAAAATCGTTTAAATAAAATTTCAAATTCAAAACTGCCAATTATCCAATAAAAACACGAAATAACAAACATACAAAATTAATTCTAAAAGTATAATAATGTAAAATATGAAGAATAATGTAAAACTATGATGCACTCATGTATAAAGTTCAACAAAAAATAATGTAAAT
Organism: Rhytidiadelphus loreus; assembly: GCA_947034895.1. Taxonomy (NCBI): domain Eukaryota; kingdom Viridiplantae; phylum Streptophyta; class Bryopsida; order Hypnales; family Hylocomiaceae; genus Rhytidiadelphus; species Rhytidiadelphus loreus. Next base: position 8,308,698 of record OX344765.1, on the reverse strand, counting down.
AAATGTAAAGAGTATTAATCATCAGTTTCATTAAAGTGGTGCAATTTTGGCGCCAAAAATTGTGAGATACATGTATCAATATTTATTTAACACTTTTGTCCATCATAGAAATACACATGCAATCATACATTACAAAAAATGTGAACCGAGAAGAAGTGTTACAAAACTGTTTGATTTTCAGCAGCAGTATAATTACAAGGAAATAAAAAATTATTTTTTAAAATCCACAATCTAACAACATGTCGCTGACATGTCACTAGTAATGCCCCATCAAATTCAATAATAATAATAATAATAATTTAATCATTTTTTTGCACTTGCTGCCAAAAAAAACTCACGGCCCACTTTTGGCCTCAAATTTTGGAGAGAATTTCTAAACTAGTTCTTACCAGGATAAGCTTCAACTCTTCTCCAACAGATCGATACCGTTGCACTCTAAAATGCAGAACGTGCACGTAACATGTTCATATTTCTGAATGTGACATTGAAGTAACAGGTCGTTATTGCACAGGATGCAAGTTCACTCACGAAATAAGACCATTCATATTATATCTTATAACAAGCTAAGTCATGAGCAGGCTGCAAGTACCGAGCCTCCATGATGTCCAAATACAATGCAATTCGATGTACAGAACAGAGTTCTCTTGGAACAGAAGAGTGCCCAAGTTATAAAATCTCAGCACCGGTATCACATCTCGATGTTTAGACAACTCTGAAGAGAGCAAGAAATGAGAAAACTCTACAACAAAATACCACTAAATGGTCCTGTATTATTATCGAACACAGGCCCCCGAGTGAGCAATAGAATATGTACAAGGATTTGGAGGAGGCCAGCAAAAAGAGTTCAATCGAAAAAGGAGGTAGATATCCATACAGAACTACCTAGCAAACAATGCAGGCATGATAACCAAGATGCCTGCCTTCAGAAATAGTGCTGTCGACTTGGGCACTATCTCCGGGAAAAAAGGAAGCAAGAGGACGGTGCAAAGGCAATCTTTGACACCGGAGGACTGAAAACTCCATCCTCGTGATAGACGACAGCAATTAACATCAACACAAAACCGATGAAAAGGTCGAACCCCATGCTTGTCACAGCAAAGTCGAACCTTGATTGTGACAAACTGTATCGTCTCAAAAGTCGAGCTCTGCCAACCCGAAGGACCTTTCAACTGCCTTGTTCCAAGACCGGCATCTCTTGTCACGCTCCTCATCGGTAATCTGAGAGTGAAACGTAGTTGGCGTGGCTTGGACAGCCCCCTGCTCAATAATCTGTTCCGTGGTCCATACCCCCACAGTCAGACCGGCAGCGTAAGCTGCTCCCAACGCTGTAGTTTCAATATCAATTGGCCTAATCACCGGACTTCCAAGTAAATCAGCCTGCAAAACAGAAAGAGGAGTAAAATAGGTTAATGCCGACACAAAATTGAACTCGAAAGTGTATTTGTAATTCAACATTGCACTTTCTGGGCGTGATTGGGGATGATATCACAGCAAAGATCTCATCACAATATATCATTGTACAATCAGCGCCATGGGGTCAACAAAATTCACGCCGACAATCGATAGGAAATCACAGTGCATGGGGAATCCAGACAGTACGAACCTGAAGTTGCATTAGCAGATTATTGACAGTTGCACCTCCATCCACTCTAAGGATGAATTCTCCACCAACCATCACCTCAATGTTACCCGCATCTGCTTTCATTGCGATCAGCACTTCCCGAACCTGGGAAGAATTATTAGCAACTTCAGAATTTCGATGAATAATGCATACATAGAAAACATGCAAAGACAGAAGGGCATGACCAAGACAAGGAAATCAGATGCCATGGATATCTACAAATCCTCGAATTGGTCTTGTCCAAGTGACCTAAATCCAAGCGAGTTCTGTATGTTCAAAAGTCACAAGCTATGGAGGATACTGAAAAGGAGCCAAGAACTCGCTCAAATAAAACAACAAGGAACAATTAGGTCAAGACACCAACTCACTGTGCACATGTACGAAGCGGTCTGATTTGGACATTTACCTGGTAGCACATGCTCTCCAAAGTGGCCCGAGCGATGTGAGCCTTGTTTGTGTACCGGGTGATGCCCACCAGGACACCACGTGCATCATCTCTCCACCAGGGAGCGAAAAGCCCGCTAAACGCAGGGACAAAGTAGACTCCTCCCGTATTCTCCACAGTCTTTGCGAGGCTCTCGATCTCACTTGAGCTTTCTATGATGCCCAAGTTATCCCTCAACCACTGAACGGCTGCTCCTCCAATTGCAATCGAGCCCTCCAATGCATAGTTGGTAGGAGCGTCAGGCCCAAGCTTATATGAGACGGTTGTCAACAATCCATGGTTGGACGGTACAATTTTCTCTCCCGTGTTCAGGACGATGAAACACCCGGTTCCATAAGTGCTTTTGGCCTCGCCTGCTTTACATTGTTGTCCAAGAGTAGCTGCATGTTGATCACCTAAACATCCAGCCAACTGAACACCAGCCAGCGGCCAGTCCTCAGAGATCTTCCCGATCAACTCGGCATTGCTTATAATTCGGGGCAATATGGACCTGGGAATGCCCAGAGCCTGAAGTGTAGGTTCATGCCACTGTAAGCTGGTGAGCTCCATGAGCATGGTTCGTGCAGCATTCGTACAGTCGGTTACGTGAATAGGGTTTTTAGATTTCAAACCACCTGTCAAATTCCAGATCAGCCATGTGTCGATCGTCCCAAAGAGAGCATCCCCATTCTCGACGCCTTGCTTCACCTCTGGCACATTCTCCATTAGCCAAAGAATCTTGGTGGCACTGAAATAAGGGTGGATAGGAAGCCCACAGGTGCCTACAAACTGGCGACCGCCTTCAGGATGGTGTTTCTCCAATCGCCTGCCACAGGACAAAAGATCAGGGTTTATGCATTGGAAGGATAAAAGTCACATAGTCAACTACATAAATGGCCAAGACCTCAATGAAAATATCAATCAGAAATAAATGAAACAAAACTGCATACTCACTACACTGAACATGCATTCAGCACATACACTCAATCTTCTCTGATGACCTACACTGTAATTGTACGTTCCGTGTATACCGGTATCCACAGAAACATCTGATTTGGTAACTTCCACATGCCAAGTCGTCAGCATGCATTAGTGCGCTAATAGAAGCCCGTTTGTCCCCCCGAGGCAGTGTCATTAGAGAGGGTTTCGTATAAATCCTTCATAAACACTAAGCATGCTTTCAAATCGCTAATTCTATTCCAACAGAAAAAAATGCAAACCCTAGTGTTTCCCCAATGGGTAACCTAATCTTTTCCCTGCACAACGAAAGTAAGGAAATTGATTTACCTGCAGATTGAACTGGTACGGCCGTCCATCCAGACGATGGCATTGTAATAAGGCTTTCCCGTGCTCTTGCTCCAAATAACGGTTGTCTCTCTCTGATTGGTAATCCCGATCGCTTTTAAATTTCCAAGAATGTCGACACTCTGTTCTTTCGCCTGGGCAACAGCACCTTCCATGGCTTTCCGAACTGTGTCCAAGATTTCCATCGGATCGTGCTCTACCCATCTGCACACCAATCCTTTCTTAAATTTAAAAACATCGCGGAATGACAAGATCAAGAGACGTCTACTTCTAAAAAACCCTGAACCCTAATGATTTAACAATCACACGAGCCTTCGACGATCCCTCGGTATGATTCAGCCAAAAAAACGGAAGAAAATGGAACTAATTCGCTGAACTACAGAAACAAAACAAGAATGTAAGAACGAGAAGAAACGCAAATAAAGTACCCTGCTTGTGGATAGATCTGCGTGAACTCCAGCTGATGCGACGCCACAACCTTGGCAGCAGCATCATAGACAATGAAGCGCGTGCTGGTGGTGCCCTGATCAATCGCAGCCACATACGAGGGCGCCATCTCCCCCAAATCCCACCCCACCCCCTCCCGAAAAATACCAAAGGTCGAAATTCCGCCACAAAAAAACCCCAACGTTAACCACACAGCTCAACCCAATTTTAACACCCAACTACTGTATTCTACCGATTGCACAACAGTCAATCACACACAATCATGCCACACGAACACAGACGCAAGCCTCCCAGCCTGAGGAAAAAAATTCGTGTATATCCCATTGAGGCATTGACAAGAACAAAGGTCAATGTGCTGACACTACCATGACTTCAGTTAGCAGGCAGTGAGTGATGGGGCAGATATAAGCTTACCCACCAACCTACTTTAATCAATCGTCTCACCCGGACGAACAGGACTGACGGAATTGTTGATGAAAGTTATTGCAGAATTGCGAAGATAAAAAATAAATTAAATGAAGAAGAAAATCTCTGAAACGATTTCATGGTTTAGGGTTCATCATGAGTGTCCACTGTCCAGTTGCAGGAATTGGGTGTCAGTGCAAATTGGCACACAACAGTCTGGCGGGGGTGCGTAGCAGACTGGCGGTGTTGACGAGACGGCGAGTCTTTCAGCAAGCTATCCACACCGCAAGGCACCGTCCTTCTTCTCCGCCGTTGAGTCGCTTGGACTACTTTGGATGGCGGGTATGTTCCGTGTATCTACCTGAAGTTGGGGTGCTTGGCTGTGTACCCGGAAGCATATCAGGTTCTCAGGTTCTCGTGGGGTACGGGCTTCGGTGCCCACGGTGCAATTGTCCTTGGCAAAGGAAAGGCACTACACCTAAATGAGCGATTCAGCCTAGTTCCAATCATTATATTGAATTTTTTTTGTAGGGTCTTTCTCGTAATCAAGAGGAGATTTTAGATTCACTTAAAATACATTTTTGGAATGTTGTATGAATAAACTGTGAATTTTTAAAGTATTGAAAACATGTGTACCCAAATGCACCCCTGGACTCTCATGAATAGAGGTTGTAGATTTTAGGCAAGAATTTGTAGGGGTCGATTTTAGAAAGGGGTTACAATTAGGTGTTGTTACCTTGTATGTTCATTTTCTATGTGTGAGTAGGCTTTAGAATTTAAACTAGTCTCCTATTTTGTGACCCTGTAAGTCAATCACGGAGTATTTCTTGTTTAGAATTCTTTTCGCCATCACATGTAGAATTTACAAGTAGAAAATTTCCAATGCGTGGATTGGTATTAGTGAGACTACTATTGAGTGTGTAGTTTGAATCTCCTAGTGTATTTGGGTACAAAGTTGGTCTTCAGTTATAGGAATGTAAATAAAAAGTTGAAAAAATCCCAAATTCTTTCCTAGTGGTGTGAATCATTTGTAAATTTTCTCTTCGATATGCTAATCAAATTGAAAAATTTCCAAAGAACATAAGTGGCTAAAATAAATATTTCAACATGTAGAATATAGAAAATTTCTTGAGAAATTGAGCTCAATATGTGCAAAAACAAGGGTGAGGAAGAATGTAAAAAAAAAACGAAATTTTTTTTCTCCAAGAAAGAATATTTTATGCAATATAAATGTGGATTTTTCATATGGACCCTATTCTTGTTTCATAGGTTCACCGAAAATGGCTACCTTTGGAAATTGTACCTAATCAAGTGTGAGCCAATCAAATCTTTTCAAGATTTTTTCAAAGCCAGCTATTGTTGATTTTAGGACAACCTTGTCTGCCATTAGAGGGAAGGTAAACATTTATGGTGTTTCTATCTTAAGCTCAAAACAAGGTAGACCATGCAATAAAAAAAATTCAAAATTTTAAATTTTTTTTCTCATAGATTATATTTTGTCTACATGGAAAGATTTGATTCATTTCATTTGGATAAGTGATGTGAAAGTTATAGACAATCTTGTTTTTTAAGCAATTTAAGCATCTCTTTGAAAAAATAACTTGTAGGATTCATTTGTGAATGAAATTTTTTAAATTTAAAAGAAAAAAAAGTTCCACATAGTTTAGTTTTCTTGCTAGAACAATCTCACCATTGGAATTAGTGTATTTTAATTCCATTTTAGAGATATTAATAATTTAGATTTTCCTTCTATTTAGTACCTACTTCTACTTAACAGTTAACAATTTTCTTAAGAATGAAAATTAAGTTTTTTTGAAATAAACTTTATTTCCTAGACTCTCAACTCAATTCCCCACCATAAAGATTTAAACCTCTAAACTTTATAGTACAAAAAATTTAAGTTAAAAAGGCTCAAAGTAAAAAAAACTAGTCTGGCAATGTGCCAAAAAATTTGTTTTCTTCACTTTAAACACATATATCTTGCAATTTATGGGACCAAAATTTCTAAATTTTATTCCACAAACTCTCATACTAGTTAGGCATAAGATCCTATGGTTAGATGTGCAAAAAATTATTTTCAAATTTCTTTTACTCTTTGCAATAGAAATGACAGTTTTGAGTGTTTTTTGGTGAAGAAAAGGCCTTGGTCCTTTAGGAGTTAAAGAGAGTTTTATGAAGTGATTATCTAATGTACCCCTTTTGTGATCATAAGTATTAAAAACCCAAAAATCTATTATTAATATAATATACTAACTTGACTTATTTGTTATTACTAAAATAGAAATCTTTGAAGTCTTTAAGAAATTCAAACGATCTTTAAATTGCCCTGGTACTTTACAATTTTATTACTTCTATTACATACTATTAGTTATAAAAATATTTCAATGAACCTTTTGAAGTTTCTTAAAAGTTTTCCACAATCACAAGCACTTGTAGATCATAATGAGAAATAACATGGAGAACAGTGAGAGTATTGGAAGGTGTCATTTAAGTACACCAACTATTTAGAGTGGTTGGAGTTTTTTCTTTCTTGGCATCCATTAGGTGGATTAAGAATATTTTCAAGATCTTTTTGTGGGAGTTCCCCCAAATGGATGAGGTACACCCAAGTTTTCCCCAAAAGCGTGCAAATTATGTCTATTTCAATTATATAATTAGTTTAATCACTTGTTGGTTAAAGATATTTTATGTTAGATTCGGAATCAATTCATGAAGGGATGGAAGGGAAAAGGAAAACTTGCAAAAATGAAGATCTTATATCTAAATTCTTTGTTGTTCCATCATCCATTACTTATGTAAATGTAAAATGTGTAATGTTCTCATCCAACATGTTCTCATCTATCGTATTTTCATCCCACAATTTTTTATTAACCCTAAGAGTCCCCTTGGGGAAACTCTTGAAGGTCCAAGTAAATACCTATGAATTTAATTTTTGGTAAGATTTTTTGAATTTTTTTTCAAGATAGAAAAATTGATTATCTTTCTAGAAATATAAATTTTATTTCAATCAGTACTCCAATGCAAAAGTTATGCCACAATAAGTCCAAATCAAAAGAAGGTGGGCTTAAACATTAGATGAGATTTAGCCCTTTGGGAAGACCATTTCAAGCTGGTTTCCATGTGTTGTGCTGTTTGGGAAAAAAATAATTTAAAAAATACTAAAAATAAAAATAAATAAATAAATGATTTTTTTTAATGCCTGCTGATGTGGTTGTCTCTCAACTATATCAACAGGCTGCGTGGTAGAGATGAGAACGTAGGGAAACGCAAAAAAACTCACAACCCTTAACGAGGGTTGCATATCATCTAATGAGAAATCCCCAAAAACTTGAAATAATTTAAATTTTAAAAAAAATTCTTGGAGATTATTTTTTGGTCTATGTGGAAAGATTAATTTGATTCAATCCATTTGAACAAGTGATGTGACAGTTATGAAGCTTCTTGTTTTGCGGGCAATCTCACCAAATTCTTGAAAAAACTTGTTTTGTTCACTTTAAACAATTACATCTTATGATCCACATGGTCAAAGTTTTTGAAATTTCTTCTACACATTTTTATACTAGTCTAGTGCAAGATTTAATAGTTGGATATACAAAAAAAAAATGTTTAATTCTTTTATTGATTGCATTGAAAATGACAATTTTGAATGTTAATTTGACAAAAGATAACATTAGGGCTTTAGAGATTAATGTGTTCTTACTAACTCTAATGACATTCAAACATCTTCTCAATAAAACCTTGCAACTTAATGAAACCATTTTTGTGTTGTAACACACTATATTCTTGTTTTGTCTAAAAAACTCTAAACCTACATTCCCCTCTATACAGGTTAATCCTTACAAAATTACAAAGTTTTTAGGTCCATAACTGCTTCAAAATTCTTATATCCAAAGCAAAGCTTAAATCTTCATTTATATTTATTCATCATCAAATTCAACATTAAAATCCTTTAGTTAATTTATTAGAGTACACCCTCCTAAAATTTTAGAGTAAGAAACTTTACCAATTGCAAGATGATGATGCTTGAATTTAAAAAATATATATATTTACAACTCTTCTCAAATGGTCAAGTTTCATCTTTCAAACTTTTTACATTTGAACGGTCAAATGTGTATGTCTTACAACTTGCATCTTTTCATATTGTATAGAAGAGGTAAGTTGGGAATACATAATAAAAACTTTAAAAAATAATTTATATTCAAGCTTGAAAAAAATAGTAAGCATTGAATTGTTAAGAATTATTTATAGAATTTGACATTTCAATCCCAATGGTTTTACTATTATAACAAACAATAGCTCCATTAGCTCCATTTTAGTATTTTCTTTTTCTAAAATATTGAAAATTGAATTCAAACAAGATTTTAAAGTTTATTTTGGGATAGCGATTCTATAATTGCCAACAAACTAAAACTCCTCATAACATTCATCTTGTTAATCAAAATAGAATGATTTAAAGTTTTTTCAAGTATATATAAATATAAAAATAAAGTTCAAATTTTTATATTTTTAAAAAATCTTTTTTTTTTTAAGTTGCCAGACTACATGCTTCATAAAAAACTACATATCATACAATAATTTTTAAAACATGTAGTCAAATGTTATAAATTTTGTTGCACCTTGAAGCAACTCCTTGACCATATGTTGTGTGAAAATTTCAAAGAAATTTCAAAAATGAAAATCCCAGTCCTAAATGGTTGACCAAAAACTAGGTGTTGCCAAAAAAAGTGTACTTCAAGGCTTCAGAGGTTAAATAAGATTTGTTAAGGAAAATGACAATGGCTCTCCTTCCTTATCTAATCCAATGAGTAACTACCATCTATCCTAAAATGGGCTCTATTGAAGTTATGGATTAGATAATGTTCAAAAGCCAAAAGATTGGAGAGCATCATGGGGCATAACGCGAAGTCCAAATAATAATGTAGGAGGTTCTAAAAGCACTCAAGCTCTAAAATCGCCCACCTCCTCAAATGTATGCTATTTGTATATGTTGCTATTTGAGGAGGTGGGCGATTTTAGAGCCCTATGCCATTTCAACTTCAAAAATTCATAACTAATTCCACAAAGCTCCAAAAAATATGAAACGACTTAGGTTAGATGCGAGTTCCATTTGTCTTTCAAGCCAAATTTACTAAAAACATTTCAAGAAGTTTTACCTCCTCAAATTCAGGTTTTAGCTCATAGATGGGCTTTTTATGGACCTCCTACTTGTAGTTCATCACAAATGTTCATATCTAAACTTTTTGCAAATCTAACAGTGTAGGAAGAAGGACAAATCTACCTCGAAAACTGCTACATTCAGTTTGAGGGTAAGATAAGGTACCTTAACAACTGGAGGATCCGGACACTTTTTGTTCTCCATCACCTCAAAAATGGACTTGAATGAACACTTCCATGACTTTAAGTTTTCAAAAGCAGCCATGAGTTTTTTTGAAGCAACCAATGAGTTGCTGAATAAGTTGCTTACTATCAGTGTGTTGCTGAATTCGCTGCAGTCCCCGTGACCGACGCTCCTCGATGTTGCGAATTGCGTTGCGTGGGTTTCGCAAGTACAGTTGTAGCAGTTGCAAGTCGCCATGGCCGGATGCGGGTGCGTGGTGTGCGTGTCGCAGTCCTCGGTGGGGGTGATCGAGCGCTGGGGCCAATTCGCCTCCCTCGCGTCACCAGGCTTTCACTGCTTGAATCCCCTGCTGGGCGACTGCTTGGCGGGAAGGCTCTCGCTGCGAGTGCAATCGCTCGATGTCAAGTGCGGCACCAAAACCAAGGTCAGTGAATTGTAGGGAGCCTTTCTACTCGGCAGTCCATCTTACTTCTTTGAATGGGATTGCGTTGCTCAGATTGTAAGTTGTAACCCGAGACTTCGAGCTTTTTGAGGGGTTTCATGTATGATATGGAGGTCTGTGATATAGAGAGCGTGAGAGTTATTACGTTCCGAATTCAGACTCTGTACTCTGGAAATTGTTGACCCATGTTGAGCCTCATGTTGAGCCTAAAAGCAGTTTGAAGTGGTCATATAGGGAGTTTTTTGTTCAATTTAATTAAAATTTTTGGATCAACACATTTTTGGATGGTTCTGCTGATATAAAATTTGGTCCCATTTGAATTTATAATTTGCGAACTATGAGCGATTGAATTGGTCGTTTTAAAACTATGAATCCTTGGTCTTGTACGAGTTAGAGTATATTTTTTTCCATGGGAGTGTCATTCCTTTGATTTACTCCCAGTCTTTAAAAAAAAAATGATATGTATTTTTTTGGTTTGGAGCAATCTGGTATTTGTCCATCGAGAGAAGAGCGAATTTGGTAGAACTGTCCTTGTTATGCGGAACAGCCTCTTGCCTTCGGATTTCGCCTGGATTGGACTCTGGAGGGTGACAATTTCAAAAACATGTTTTATGCTGAACTAACCCTTGACCATGTTTTTCTTGCAGGACAACGTGTTTGTGTCGATGGTTTGCTCAGTTCAGTTTCGTGTGATTCGCCAAAATGCCGGAGATGCTTTTTATAAGCTCCAAAATCCGAAGGAACAGATTCAGTCTTATGTTTTCGACGGTATGTATTCAGAACACCACTTGAATATTGCGCTTCTTTCATTGTTTTTAGCTTTTGCATTATGGTCATCGTCTTCTACTGAATTTTTTTTTTTTTCCATTATAGTTTTTATTATTACCATTTCCAGCCTTCTGTTCTTGTCCTGGTTACGTTTGACCACTGAACATTACACTGTATACACGATGCTCACTCTCCCTTTTAGTAATGGTGAAGAGAAGTGCACATTTAACAGCAAAATCTTATAAATATAAATCATTAAGTTTCCTCAGTGAAAGATTGTGTATGCTTAAACAACCCCAGGAACAGAGAATTCATATTAAGGAGTTGGGTAGGAGACAGAGTCCTGGTCGTTGTACCTCTTGACAATATCCTGAGGGAGCTATTATGGTCTGGAGTGGTGCTGTCAAATTTTTGACCGTTTTTCTTGATTTCTGGAAATTTTCTGATCTGCTGTTTGTTTGAACAGTTGTAAGAGCATATGTACCCAAAATGATGCTCGACGACGTCTTTGAGCAGAAGAATGAAATTGCCAAAGCTGTTTCGGAAGAGCTGGAGAAAGTAAGGGCTCTTTCACCCATTAGAACAATGATACCCTTTTTCGAACCATAAACGAAATCTTCCTTTGAGAAGGGGGTTCAATTCAAATCACCTATGTTAGGGAAAGAAATGCATTATCAAGGGATAATGTTCTGCTTGTATTTGTCAGGTGATGGGGGCTTACGGATACAGCATCGAGCAAACTCTGATAGTGGACATCATACCAGAAAAAACCGTACGCCGGGCCATGAATGAAATAAATGCAGGTTTGTGTGCTCGTTCTTCTCACATCATCTTTAGTTTGTGTGGCATTTTACTTTATATTTCCGTTAGCAATAAAATACCGTATTACGCAAATTTCTCTCCTGATATCTCTTTCTCGACTTTGTTTTATGTCTAGGAATTTTGGTTTCTGTTAAATGAATTTAACTGAATGATGCAATGAGGACACCCAACCTCATGAATCGTTAACCAAATCTAACAGTGTAGTCTCACAACATGAGATACAAAGGTTTGAAGATGAAAAATCAAAACTCGAACTCAAGTGTTACATCTCTCAAGTTGAACCTCATGTTGTACTACTCCAATACTAGATTTGACGAAGAATTGAGTTCATAGAGGGGACATTTGTCCTCCATTCTATAAAATACTCCATTGAAATTTCAAATACACTCATTTCGAGGAGGTGCAAGCGAAAATTCAAACAATAATTGGGATGAACTAATTTCATCTTTTGATTTCTATCTCTTGTTGTGCACCTCAAATACACTACACATGATTGTGACCTGTTTGCAAAACTGTCCCAATCCATCTAGATTCTTGTCGAAAATGACTAGAGCCTAGGGTCAATTTGATTTTGGGTACCCCATATTTTCGGCACTTTGGAAATTCATTGTTTATTTATGCAAAGTCCAAAAAATGCATACTAAGAGAATCTGAAATTCCCTTTTGACCACCAACAAGAACCAACAAAAGCTTTTACTAAAGCTCTTATTGCTCAATGATAAGAACCATGTTCAAACTCCTATTTGGACGATTGTTATCTTAACCCATTAAGGACCATGGTTGATTTGGGAGGTGGGCAATCCTTTGTATGTCCAATTGGGAGCAATTTTAAAACTTTTGAATGCAAGTGCCTATCGGAGATCTAACCGTATGGATGGAAGTGTTGCACATGATATAGGGTTTAACATAAAAAAATTTGGTGAAGGTGCATTGTGAAGTAAGAATTTTTAGCAAATCTTGGTGTAATTTCAGCCCCTGTTGTCTTGGTTTTTTCAACCCTTTGGCCACATGCCACCTCAGATTGGCCTAGTTATTGTCCTAAACTCTTCACTTCTCAATTCCCCAAACCCGTCCCCTTTGCCACATCATCAAATTTGTTGACATGCTCTCTCTACAAACCAAAAAGGACCCAAATCAACCACAAAATGGTCTACCAGTCCTTAATGGGTTAACGCTTGATTTGACTGAAAATTTGGGATGCAAGTAGTCTAGTGGGTGTACTCCATTGAGTCACCAAGTACAAGTGAAACACAAGTTTCACAAGTGAAAAGTGAGGGTGAAACTTTACAATTAACTCTTCTGTATATATTAGTGTGGATCGAAGTAAGCATTTATAAATGTACGCATATGATTCGGGTATGTTTACTAGAAGCAACGCAAGCAGATGCCTGCCTTTGCACTTGAGACCTTTCTCAGTATTAAAAGTGATGTTGATTTCGTTTTTTCAGCGCAAAGGATGAGGGTGGCAGCCATCGACAGGGCTGAGGCAGAGAAGATTGTGCAGGTGAAGAAAGCAGAAGGAGAAGCGGAGGCCAAGTATCTGAACGGTCATGGAATCGCAAGGCAGCGGCAAGCAATCACTGAAGGACTCCGTGAGAGTGTGCTCCAGTTCTCTAACAGCGTTGCAGGAACTACACCGAAGGATGTCATGGATCTCGTTCTGATCACTCAGTATTTCGACACAATGAGGGACATTGGTTCCGGCTCGGACAATACCGCTGTCTTCTTTCCTCATGGATCGGGCCACGTTGGAGATATTACTCAACAGATTCGTGATGGCGTGTTGCAAGGCCATGCTAGCACTGCTTGAGATTACTAAACTCAATGGTATGGTAGAGGGTTTGGGCTGTGGGTTTGAGAGGCCATTTTTATGTATATGAATTGTAGATAATGTTTGAAGCAAAGTTGTTGGGGAGGCAGAGTAGATCTTGCACTGATTAGTTTCATTCTTGGGTGTAAGAGGAGTTGCCACACGTTTTGCTTACCTTCGACCGTAAGAAAAAGGCAGAGACCTGTAATTGATATTCCTCGTTTTTTCAGTCACTTGAGCTATTTCGAGTATCAATAATTGAGATGTTAAAATTCTGGATGCTTGTTTTTATGCTTTGACTTGGTGAGTTGAAACTCTTGAGTCGTGACTTTTTGAAGCGCTTGGTCAAGTTCTCAACCCTCAAAAGCCTCAAACTTCGGATCAATGATATTCATTAGCAGCGTCTAGCACTTTGTTTAGTAGTTCTGAGTTATGTTTTCCGAGTCCAAAGTATTGGAAGGTGGACAAGAATAATCAAGTTTGAATGCATAATGCTCTTTTGTTGAAAGGAACACATTCATTTGCTTGCTTGTAATCACCAAGGTTTTACGCAGAATCGTCCTTTAGTAAGTTTTTATGAGTGTTGAAAGACTTTCAAGGAATTTTACATTGTTTCATGATAATGAAATGTTGCTTGAATACTTTGTAACATTAAATACACTCAGATATTGAATTTCAAAAAATTTGCTTCTTTGAAAATGTCAAACTCAACAAATGTAATTTTTTAATTATTGAAAAAACTCTAATTCTAGCATTTTAGATTTCACAAGGAACTGAAAATATTTCTTTTACTTTTTGGATATTGGCCTACAAATTTAACTAAGTTTGGCATGCTTCTAATTTTCGCTCAATTATTTACAAAACTAACCCACATATAGGATAATCAAATTTGACTTTGAGACGAGTACCCACAGGAATTCTATTTCATCAAAATGTAAATGTTTGTTGTTTGGGGATCAAATAAAAATTTAATTGTTTTCAAAAATTAGAGTTAATTGTAAAGTGTGTGCAATGTGGGACCAAGAGTCGGAATTTGAGAAAAATATAGGACAAAATTCCTTGAGCATCCAAACTTGGCTTGATGGAGTCTGGTGTTGTGTTTTTTTTGCACTATTCTCTTCTTTTGACACCCCTTCTACAAACTAGGGTTTACTTTACAATTAACTCTATAATTGGTTTACAAATTTGGACAAAATTTGTTCATGCTTGTAGTAGTGTAATGTGCCAAATGCGGGGACCATTTTACCCACACATTTTACCCCTAGGAAAAACACATGAACTTTGTATTTGCCACTCATGATAAAATTGGCAAATTTTGAATTCATGTTTGCAACTAAAGGCTCAAAATTAGCTATAAGGGATGTATAAAATAGATTAATCAAGCACAAAATAGGGTTATTTTTTTTACATTCACCTTTGGCTAGACCCTACATTCAACTCATTGCACTAAGGTAGTATGCTCTAAAAGCAACCATTTGAGATCTGGTCTGCATTTTCCATAGTCCGAAGTGGACAAAATTATTTTTCGATCATTTTTCAGAGAAAGAAAAATAGATGTGGAACCTAACACAAGTGGTTTTATATTTTTCCAAGCAATTTTGGATTAGTTATAAATTTTCATAGATTTTGGACATAGGCACCTATTTGTGACTATAGGTCTCCCAAAATCCATCCACTTGCAACTTCTAAAGAGATGTGCGGAAATCAACGACAATGATTGGCTCTAGCAATAAAAAAAACAATTTTTTGTTGATGCATTTAATTGTTATAGTGTTCCATTCAAGGATCACCCCATCTCCATTCTCCACCTTAAAAATAGGGGTGGTTTCAAGAAGATTGACGCTTTTAGAACATACAATACTACCTTACCATAGACACAAAATTTGGGCATCGATGCTTGAGTTCAAAAGACCTTCAATTTTTTGGTGATTTTGACACTCCTTATAATAAGCATTTTTCCCAAAGCATCATGATTGCCTGACACTGAATCAGTCCAACATGGAGTCGAATTCCTGTAGAGCACACTTACTGCACCAAGTCTATGCACCAGGCCACAAAGTCTGTCTCTTGCAGGAATTGTGAGACAATTATTAGTATCATGAACATTTGTAACTTATTTGTTGGAAGCACTCACTGGAAACTCTTCCAAAGCTCCACGCAACTGGAAACTTCGAGTAAGACAAGCAAGGTGTATGCTCAAGTACGTAAGCTCGAGGAGAATCCTATACTGTCTGTTGATAGAAGGAGTCAAACTTGGATTGGTAGGAGTCATGTTACAGGCAGCAACTTTATGATTTTCTTTTTTTTTTTAAAACACATGGACAATTTCCATTCATACAGGAAACAGTACATAGAAACCAGGGGGAACAACTGAAGTCCCGGCCTGGCGGAGCATTTTTATTTTATTTTTTTCAAGTTTTCAGAAAACCCAGAAGCAAAAGCCAAACCAGTCAGCAACTTTAGAAAAAACGGTCCCACGAGCAGAGTTGTACACTTACTTGAGCCATCTCACGGAGGACGGAGTCTGTACAATCACGGCATCCTGCGCGCAATGTCTATCTTCATTGCCGGAGAAGCTCTTCACCAGATGCTTATGTTATGCAGTAGTAGACGGAACCTCTATAAAGTGAACTTCTGTAAGTGGATGACCTCTCTAAAGTGATATGATTCCTTTTGTCCTTGGCCTGGACGTATTGAAGATGTACAAAATAAGTACAAAAAGAAAAAGAAAAGAAAAGAAAAGAAAACTTTCATTGAATTTGGAATCCAGATGTTGGTTTGGAGAGTGTGATTTTTGGTCCAGGAGAGAGTGCCACAAAATTGGAGCCCACTCAAAAAATCTTCAAATGTCAGTAATGTGGTATAGCCCCTTTCTAAAGCAATGACCTCAATCTCCAATGTAATATTCTCCTCTAGTCCTAGGGCTAGTGGAGTTAATTGGAGAGGTCATCCCCGGTTGTAACAACGATGTTAGTGGAAGGTTTGACCAAGAATAGTATAAAAGAAACACACAACACCAAACTCAGTCAAACCCTAGTTTGTGTGCTCCAAGGAATTTGGTCCTGTGTTTTTCTCAAACTCAAACTCCTAGTCCTACATTGCACACACTTTATGATTAACTCTATTACCTTATGGAAGTTTTATTGTAGCAAATTGAAAGGAAGTTATTGGTCGCCATAGGTATAGAAACAAAGTGTAAAGTGGGCACCCCAAGATGGACCACTCACCTTGAACCGCCATCTTCACTCTAAGTACATCTCCAACATCAATTATGTACCTATGTGTAAGAAATTGTTTTAGGACCAAACTTTGTTACTTCTTAGCTTTTGCATATAATATCCAAATGTCATGTTCTTAGATGCGTTGGAACCTCCTTTCACTTCCTAATAAGAAAATTTAACCATTCTAATAATAATAACTAGTTAGAGTACCAAAAAAGTGGCAGTTTGGGGGTAACCACCTTTTTGAGGTACTCCAAGTTGAGCAATGTATGAAAAATACTCCTGATGATGTAACTTAATTCAAACTGTCTGTAATGGAGGCCTGATTCAGAATGTAAAATTTGAAAGCACTACACTGAGTATTCCTGTTAGTGAGAGTGCAAAATAAGTGTTTCCGATTTCCCTACAGCACGTGAGAGTCTCTATGAAAAAATGACATTCTGTTTGGTACGGTTTTGAATGTCATTTTTTGCACAAAAGTATTAAAAAAATCAAGGTGACCAAGCAAAACAAATTGATGAAGTACTTACAAACAATATATCTTCTTCAGAATACTTAAATATACTTCAACCATTGCATGCAACTGCAATATCTTTTGAAAACCGACATCATCCATCCACATCATCCACTCACTTGATGCCAAATTCAGCATGCTATATCTAGCCCGTCCAGTGAAGATAGATCAATGACATTTAGGTAGGACCATCCGTCACAATTTTGTGCAAAATTATTTTGACAAGCGTTGAATTTCATTTCAACGGCTAAAAGAACCAGAGAGAAAGAAAAAACTCCCATCAGAAAGCCCCGCATGACTAAGTAAGATACACTCCAGAAAGTCACGGTCGTTCCTCAAATATTTCCCGGACACTAGCCACAACGGTATTCTTCAGACGTGTACTGCACTAAACTTGGGATATGACGATACATCCACAGTTACAAAAGCACAGGTGCCTTTTTTTATCGGTATTTTGTTAAATGTTTCAAGCTGTCACGGTCCCCCAAATTCTCTAAAATGCCACCAATGGTCCTCAGTTGCTGCCAATTTTCAATCTCCATAGGTAGACAAGTAGACATGCAATGCTCATTTGCAGGAATTTTGGTTATGGATGGAATTCTAGAAGGACCCACAAGCAGGGATGCTAATAATAGATCAGTGCTTCTCCCAAACTTCTTCTGTGCTTTGGCTGAAAAAAACTCAAGCTTACTTAGTTAGGTCCTCCTTCAGTGCTTGAGTGTTTGCTACTTTAAGTTAGTCTCATCCGTTCGCAGGAAAGCTGTGCACGGTAATTGTTTCTCTTTTTGTCTCATGGAGCTGCAGTGACTTTGAAAGGGAGAAGCGCTCTTGTAGTATTGATCAATCCATAGCAACCTTGCTTTGTAGCAAAAAATCGCTTGTATTAGTTGGCTGTTTTTTTTTGGTCTGGGAGAGTCTTGACCTTTTCCTGCGTTTCGAATTTCCTCGACTTGTTTCAAATTACGCAGACGATACTGGTTCAAGAGGATTGTGTGATGGTGTTGCTGGGACTACTCTCAGCTCCGTCTCTGAATTCCTGGTAATATTCAAGACTTGGCTTGGATCGTCATGGTCTACTTTTCGGTCTGATTTCTTGAGTTGTTGTCGGAGCAATTAGATGTCGAGTTTGAAGGATTTTGTGGTAGAGAGAGTTCTAAAGGGGCTGAGATATGGATGTTGGGTTTGGAACAAGTTTGGGACAATTATCTCATGATTTGGTTAACCCTTCTTTGCACTATGAGGGTCGAGGGGTTTAGCCTGGGCTGAAATTGCTTATTCTTGCCCCCTTTTAGTCAGCTTTCTTTGTAATGAAGCCGAGAATTAAAAGCAATTTTAGCTCCTGGCTACCCGTAATCTGCTGTCTTGAAATCTTATAAAGTGATCTAGCCGCCCGCCCAAGTGGTTTTAGTCCTGGGGCTCATCTCATCAATCCTCCCAGTGTTTGTATATTCTGTTGATGCACCAAGTTTCGAAACCTATGCTTTGAGAGTTCACTGTTTCTTTCCAATTTAAACATTCGGGGATTCTATGTCCCGAACGTTTGTCAGATTTCCTTACCCTCGTTCACGCATAGATCTTTGAAGCCTCGTTTGAGAATCGCCTCGTGTTGCGAATAGCAAGTCTTAAACTCTGACAGTTCCAACTTTGTGTCGTGACTTAGGGCATGATCTGGCGAGTAATGAAATTGAATACCGTTTGAATCGATCACTTGAACAAACTGTGCAATTTATATATTCCTGTGGCAATCGGCTATCATGGAGAATTACTCTGGATTGCTGCCTTTCTTGTGGAGAACATTCAAGACGAAGCCCCAGGAGAGGAAAAGGGCGCCGGAGATGCAACCGTTGTCCATGCCCCACATGATTCTGGAAGACCACGAAGACGTGTCCCACAACCAAGACGACGCATATTTTCTGCACCCAGAGTTGGTGGGGAAGTCCCCTTCCAGATTTGCCAAGTCGCCGAGCATATTTGGCATGTCGCCTGGAAGATCCTCACCCGGGAGGACTCACAGGCGTCGCCACTCCACCGGGCTGAGTGGCTTCAGCCTCCCGAAGATGCTCTCCTCCAACTCCCAAAGAGCTCGATAGGAGCTCTCACATTTCATTCAAGACTTGCAATGGAAGCAATTTGGGCAAGGCGATTTGAAGTTGTGCAGGGTCCGGATTTGCAAAGAAACGATGGCTGAAACCGTCAACACTCGTGTGACACTCCCTCAAATGGCGTCGGAACCTGGGTTTCCATCTTGTATAGCTGCTACAGAAATTAGGGTTTTCTTTCTCTACAGAGGTCTCTCAAGCCTTGTACATTGTTTGCTACGTTTTGGGGAATACGGATACTTTCCTGATTCATTGTACTTTCGCGACAGACAGTGAGACTCGAGCATATTTTCCCGAGATTAGAGTAGATATCTGTTTGATGTAAGCTAGTGATGGTATGTTGATTACGGTACTAGGCCCCGCATTCAATTGCATGAGGCTGTGGTATTGCTAATTGTATCTTGGATGTACCTGAAAGCTTGAGTTGCGTTGTGCTTTAAGTTATCTGTCCTCGCTGGTTAACGTGGAAGTTGCAGGACATAATGCCTGTCACTTTGGTTACTGTAGAGCCATGATTTGAGTTCGTGATTTGATGCTGCCAGGCGTGCTTACCTTGAATGTGTTTCTATGGACATCACATCCCTGGTGAGTGCAGATTTTAACGTGATTGCAATTGCTTGGAGTGAGGAAAATTCTTTATTTGTAGGTGCTCATGGGCTATCCTGGTGCTCAGATTTGCAGGATCCTGTCGCTTTGGTTACTGAAGAGTCATTGATGCTGCCTAGGATTACCTTTTGCTTACCTGGTGCTTCTATGGACACCAAGACCTGCCCCATCAATCTTCACCGGCTTAAGGTAGAGGATGCTAATTGCTTCACTTTTAAGCATTTTAACGTGTGATTTGGGGGGAGATGTCCGGACCCGTGGAGATTTTTTTGTATACAAGAATCCAATACGCTGAAATGAAATTTTAATCACTTTGAATATCTTAAGCAATTTCAAAGTGGAGGTCGTTGATCACTGTAACTCAGTAGATAATCCCACCTTCATACTAAGATCTGTGGGCAGAGACTTTTCCCCAATTTATTCATGATTACGCCACTTGCCAAAAATCCTACCAAGTATAGGAAGCGGTGCATTGCTATTGGGGAACTGGGGTTAGTACCATCAAGTCCCTAGCAATTTCAGTACCCTCCACCACATGCAGATTTTGTTGGGCGGATGATTGTTTGGAATTGTATGAGGACTGCAGAGGAGAATTTTTCGTGGTTGGTTCTCAAGGACTGTCCAGCTGCTGAGATTGGTTTTGACCTTCACACATCGAGTGTGAATCAATAATTTTAGGTTCTGGGAGTGGGTGATTAGTTGATAGCGCTGACATTAGGTTGCACTTACCAATTAGTTGCTAAACTTCTACCAGCAAGATGTGCACTGCTTACCCTACTTAACCCCAATTTCAGTAATTAAAAGCTTCTCAGCAGGCACTTACCATACGACCAAGGAACATAAAAAACTTACAATATTTCAGTTGAAATTGTCCTAACTCGTAGAATAATTAAATCAACAATCCAAGTCAGAAGATCTGACAAAAAAATAGACCACCATAAAGGAACTGACGTACTCAGTAGCTTTCGTCTGTACTCTGAAATTGTGTCACTTGTGCTTCATCATTCCAAATGGACAGAACTCATTCACTTGCGTGTCCTTGAGTAGGAAAAAGTTAACAGACCAGTCACTTAAAGCAAATTGAACAGTGCAGGGATCACCTCAATCAGTGAAACTATCGTCATCACCCTTGCTCCCATGCATGCCATCAATTATAATAATAGAGTATTACATTTTATAATCATCTCTGCCTTAGCTCTCAACCCAACCCAACCCAAATTGCAACAAACCCCCTCCAAATATTCTTGAATAAGGTGAGGACCAGAAAAACTCATTGCCTTCAATGTTGCTTACTCCTCAACACTGGACTGAATTACACTGATTCATGCTATCAGTGCGTGTGACATGAGTTTACCAAAGTTGCACTATTTTAATGAAGTGCAGGTTGAAGTATTTCTGCATTGCAATAATGGGAACAAAAGTAAGAGTTGCAGTGAAGCTCATTTTGTGTCCTCAGCAATAGAATAAATAAGTGTAGCCCCGGGGATACAAGGAGCTAAACTACTTTGAAAGATAGTGAGAATTGAAGTCAGACGGGGATACTGTACTTAAGGGAAACAAAATCAGTTCCCTAAACTTGCAAATGGAGCTGAAACACTCAAAACCAATTTCGTCATGATCAAGGCACACAATCTAGGAAGCGAAATCCTAAAACACGTAATGAAGCAAAAACTCTCGCACAGTAGTAAGCTCAAAACAAACTCCAGAAGGCGAGCAACGCACAACATGAAACAAGCCACAATGAAACGAGCTACAGTGAAGATCACGTATCATATGATTGTTGCCAATCGCACGGAATTATTAAGAAATAAAAAAAAGCATCGGTCAAGGACAGAACCCAATTATACCCAAAGGTTCCGATATTATCTACGTCAAGTCATATTACTGACTACTGGAAAAGTAACCGAAGACCGGGCCTTCTCTCTCGCCATAGCTGCCACCGCTGCTGCAGTCAAGCTCGCTCATCCTCCTACAGGAACCCTTCGGTAGGGACGTACACACACCATCGCCTCAAAAGCAAACGCGCCACTGGAGCAGGTATGTGCTGCATCCCATAATCAAAATGTCGAAGAAGCGAGAACTTTGAGCATCTATCAAGATGAGTTTTGATGATGGAGACCAAGTGACAGCAGCAAGTGATCGATGCACTCTTTGGTGCGGTAGAATCCTCGATCTTTCCTTGGCCACCAAAGTCCAAGCTTGACAGAACAGGAACGTCCTTGCGCAACTGACAGCAACCGTGGAGTCAATCTCTATCTCAGTTCACCTTCACCTTGACGGCGAAATCCATGCGGGGCGGCATGTGAATGGGGTAGATCGGGAACGCAGGCCCAGTAGCGCATTGGATGCCCGCGCCGCCCATTTTCTCCTCCAACGCGAACATCATCCGCACGTACGAGTCGCAGAGACGCTTCAGAAGAGCCAACGGTGACAGCAAGCGAATGCGGAGACGCCCCACGCGCAGTCCCCAGCGTCTTCGTGGTCGCTCACCCGCTCTCATCTTCTTAACTCGGGAAGATTTCTTCCGTCTCCATAACCACGTCCGCTTCGGCTTCGCGGCGTTCTCTTCGGATCTTTGGAGTTGCTGGTAAGGGTGGGTCATGCACATCATGCGCGACATCGCCGGGCCCAAGGCTAAAACTCTTCTCCTCGCCATCTCTTCTGCTCCTTAATGTCCGTCTACACGACCGCAGCCAACCTGATAATCAACACACTGCACCAATCATGCAAACTTCTCGTGATTCTCGTCACGCGTGGTACGCAATTCTGCAGGTTAGCCTTCTCCTGTGAAGAGTCACCGCGTTCGCATCCATTCCATGCCCACTGCTCGCCATACAAACTGAAACGTACTTGCTCCAAGTCATGCAGCGCTTGCAATGTGATTTGCGTTCCACCGCTAGTACGTCTCTAGTACCTAGAATTGCTCTCACAAGTTCCAATTCCGAGCTCCCTTACTGCACTGGCGAGATGAAACTGCGAGAGACAAGGTCAATGTCGGCGAGAAAGGCTCTTGCGTTGACAGGAATCTGAACCTCGAAGACGTGACAATCATCACCACCAGAGTGCTGCAGGGGTTCTCCGGAGCTTCTTATTCTTCTGCCTCGAATGAGTTTATGATTGAGCGGAAAAGCATCATGGCCACCACCAAAGTCCCTGGCTGTTGATCAACAATTGCATAAAAGGCTCGACAAGGCCGAGGGACGAGAGGAAGGAGCGGAACTCAGAGGCTCAACTACCACCACAGGATTGAACTCGTACTGTTAGTTACAAAAAAAAATTAGCGTGAAACCAGGGCAAGGGGAAAGCAGCATATAAGTTATGGTAACCCCCAAACTGCCACCTGGAGAGAGCGTCCTGTAGAATGGTTCCAAGTTTCACATGCCACGCACCTAGCTATGTCACACTTCCAAGACAGCTTGAGCAAAATGCGCATGCCTTCTCTCACACTAATAAGTTAACCATATTCCGACTGTAGCCAGCATAGCTTCCCTGGACTTGAGAGAGCAGCGGACGGAATCTTTCGGAAGGGTTTAACTTATCTTCGAAGTTGTTGAAACTGCTATAACTTAGTGGTGGATTCTATCGAAAACTACAAACTTAAAATAAAAACTGTGAATACTACTACAGTACCTTACATCGGGGAATGTGTTGGAGCGATGTCAGAGACGAAAGTTCCTTGGGAGGCTGCCTGGGAAGAAGGTGGGGACGGACAGTCAGTTGTTGTACGGTGGATTCGAACTCCATGCTGTGATCTTATCGTCCTGGCTTGCCAAGGAATGTGCCATTGTAGTTGTGTGTTCCATTCGTTTGCAATTGGGAGAAGTGCAGCAGCTGTGTGAACTCAATGACAGTCATGCTTCCCTCGACTCTGTGACGATGGCGGTTGTCGTCAGGCCTTGCCGGTGCAGTGGGGGTGCCTTCTGCCGCCGGCACTGCAGGTAGGTCTGGTGAGTGCCAGCAGCGTTTTCTTTTATGTGGGTAATATATTCCTCTTGTCAGAACCATTTCGACCTATGCTCTTGGCTCCCTCCAATGCGCGGAGGACGACACTGACACTCAAGAGCTCTACTTTAAGAAATAATAAGAAAATGTTGGGCTCAGTGACCAGTGGCGAAGAGGAGCTTGACATGTAAGAGGGCTCTGCAAACCGTGCTTGCATTCTGTCTGCATTGCGGCAGTAAAAAGCAGTCTGTAGCTTTGTCTTCATGGATTTTTTTTTCACCTTATTGAGGATTTTTTCCATTTTTTTTTCCTACTTTTCCCTCTTTTTCTTTTCTCTCTTTTTTTTTTCACCTTTATGGATCAGGATTAACAGGGGAGGAGGGTTTTGGATCAATTCAAGAGCTACCCCGATGATGTTTGAGAGTTGTTACTTTATTTGAAGAGAGAGCCAAATGAATGCTATTTCCTCATGATGTTTGAGAGTCGTTACTTTATTTGAAGAGAGCGAAATGAATGCTATTTCCACGTGATGTTTGAGAGTTTTTATTCTATTTGAAGAGAGATAATGCTATACCCTCGTGATGTTTGAGAGTTACTATTTTATTTGAAGAGAAAGAGAGCCAATGTTGCAAGGACAGATCGAGTGATTGACCAAGCCTCTTGTCGTATTGTTGCTCGTCTTTTTGTAATGTTTTTCACACTATTGGCAATTTTGGACACTCATCTCACAAATGAAGCTTGAGTGATTGTGGTTTTTTGTTGCCCCACACACACACACTCTTGGGATAGCATTTTGGGGAGCCAATTTTTTTTTCCAAAGTATACACATTATTTTATATATGATAAAATTGATTATCTTTGAATTGATGTATTGCAAATTGAAATTGTTAATGTTGAACGAAGTATTGTTTATGAAGGAATGAACACAAAGTGTAAAATATTATTGAAGTGTGAACTCAAGAATTTACTACGAGGAGAAAATAATGATGTCACTTTACCAAAAGTTTGTAAAAAAAACGCACTTAAAACCGAGCACGTTTCTTTTTGTCCACCATTCAATCTATGTTGTCGCAAAATGACTACAAAATTTTCTTTTTGGATTTCTCGCTATATCTTTTTAGAATTTTAGCACATGTAACATACCTTTGGAAAGGTATTTACAATACCTTTCCATCGATACATTACACGCCCTCAAATTCACAAAAAAAATTGCAGTGGGAAATCCAAAAAGAAAATTTTATAATCGTTATGGGGATTGCACCAGCTGAACAGTGGATAAAAAGAAACCACACTCAATGGATTTTTAGTGCAGCTTCTTTTTTTTCTTTTATCAACTTTTGATACAACGTGTTTTTCACGATCAAAACTTGAACATTTTGTTGTACGATGAAATAAATATGTAAGATCTACACTTGTTCATTGATGAGACGCATAGTTACGTAACTCACGTGATGATGATGAGATGGGAGCAGACACTATCTTACTACACTCCATCATAACTTAGAACTCAAGCACTTGACTGCAAGTTTCCAAAGACATACTTTAGCTTACAACGCTCCAAAATTGATGTCAGCAGTTAGTACAGAACCCCATCAAATTGCAGTGTCATGTCACCCTGCCTCTCTCACTCCAAGGATAACATTTGAGATACTGTGTGTGTGTAGGCTTTTTCCCAGGGTTGCTGATCTGCCATCAGACAATTAGATGAACTAGCTCCTCCTTTTTATTACTTCAGTTATTATTGAACTGAAAGAACTGTAAGTTACAGTGAATGTGGTAGGGCAATGATTCATGGGTCAATATGGTTGTGCTGGCTGAGAGTCAGGCAAGCTATTCATCAAGGAAATCCTGCTCTACGAAATATAACTTTAACTTATCTTACGTGAAGAAAAAGATCCAAATTTGATGCGTGGGCAACTGAACTGAGCAGCAGCAGGAGGAGGTAAGTTAAGTATCATTCACAGTGACTGGGAGTAACTTAACCCAGTAACGCCGGCAACGCCATTCTCTGGCGTTTAGATGACTGTCTGCCACTGTAGAGGGAGATTCCAAGCATTTTTTCATCCAATTCTTTTTTCTTGATCTTTCACAAAGAATTGTGAAGAGTACCTAATTCTCTTTGTAGTCTTGTCAGTGTTTATCTTCACGTGGATAAGAAATAAGTAAAAAAAACGGATTATAAAATATACTACTTTTAGTGTAATATGGGAAGTTGTTGCTTCTTGCTTTAAATCTGAAATTTCTCCCCCCGAAAAATATTTGTTGAGTTTGAGCCCAACTAACAAAATGAAGGACACCTATTCTAGTTTCTACTCCAATTGGAATTTTGGAAAAATTCTTAGTATTGAATATTTTATTGCAATCTGAACTTTGGATGTATTTTTGATGTCTTCTACATTCTAATTATAGAAGGACATGGAATTTGGGTTTACACCCATGATGTTTGTCACTGTAATGCACACCCATGGTAAAAATTTCAGATTTTTTGAAATAATTTTTTATTTGATATGATTTTTCTTCATTTTTTCTTCAAAATTTATCATAAAAAACAATTTTCTTCAAAAAAATCTAAAAATTCTGTGAAGTAAAGAAGACATGTAGTTTCATCTCTGAAAAATAAATATAAAAAATTTCAAACATATCTAGTTCAAAAATGGCAACAAACTGAGTAAAGGGCATCAAGGTTTAAAACCAGTGGTTATAGGTCTGTCCTTTAAGGTTTAAGTTTCATATCTTGAGTTTGTAACTTCCTTTCAGTTTCCAATTGGTGAGAGAGCCTGCATAACATCATCCAACATGCAAAAAGATTCCCCACATACACACTCACACAGAAGAAAAGAAAAGAAAAAGCTGGAAGCAAAAAAATGTATAGAAATTTTTATGTTCAGAAAATAGGTACACATTGGCATCATTCATGTATTGGCATCAAGAAGCATAACAGGTACATTGATTGCACAAAGAAAAGGAGCTTTTATTAACTTTGACATTGAGGTAGGAGGTCTATAAAGCACTTGGGCTCTAATGAAAAGCATCCACCTCGTGAAATGTATATGATTTGTACATTTTGCCTTTTTTATTGCACTATCAATTTATAAATAGTGTGCATTTCAGGAAGTGGAAGCTTTCAGTGACCATTGCTTTTCCAACTTCAGAAATTCACAATTAATTCCCTACAAAGCTCCCCCTCCCCAAATATGAAATGACTTGGGTTAGATGCCAATTCCATTTGCCTTTCATGAAAATTTTATTGAAGCTTAACCTCCCCAAAATAATTTCCAACTCTTTAATGGGCTCTTTCTGAACCTCCGACCTCAAATGCAAATAGGCTTCTTCACCAATTATTATTAATAGCCCTCTTTTTGAATAAACTACTTTCTTATGGGAAAATCCCAAAGACACTCTACCTACTACCATTGCTTAACTCTTAAACAAGAAGCTGGTCAATATGGAGATCAATTGTTTTGGAACTAAAGTGGATTGTTGGCTTAAAAAATGCAAAAGCACTCGTTGGAAGTCAAACTATTGTAGAAGACATTTTTTTCACATCAAATTTGGAGGATGAATAGTTGCACTTCAATTTGTCCAAAGCGGAGAGATTCTTTGTCATTCATTGACCAAAAAATGCCCTCGACGTTGTTTACAGATTAGTAACGTTACGTGGATTGTATAGCAATAAAAATTTGTTGTTGTTGTTGAACGGAATGCATTTACAATCCAATAGGGGAGAGATGCCCTTAGGAATTAACCCTAGAATGATGCCACATACATAAAGTCTCCAATAGATGACAAAGAATCCTTCTCCATAAAAGACAAAAGCATACAAGATGTTCATCCTTGGTCTTTTTTTTGTGAAAAAGTCATGGGAGGATCTTGCACAATAGTTTGCCCACCTTCCAATAAATGAATGCTCACTCTTGGTTATGTTTTTCAACCCTTAAACGTCGAAGATGATGTTTGGTGTCTGATGGATGACAGGGAATCCTTGTAGTAAGACAAAAGTGCAACTATTCATCCTTGGAATTTTGTTGTGAAAAGGGGAAGATCTCATGTAGTAGTTTGACTTCCAATGAATGCTTTTGCTATTTCTAAAGCCCATGACTCACACGGTAATGAAAAAGGATGATTTCCAAGGTCACCCCTTTCTTTGTCCTTTTAAACGGGTTATTAATAAGCAAATTGATGATTCACAACACAGTACCCCAAACTAAGGATGGTTTCCACTGTAACCAGCCAGAGCCCTGCTAGTCCGTCCGTCCGTCCTTCTAGGGCTACTTAAGTTACGACATGCATCAAAGTCACCCAAAAAGTATCTTTTCTTGACAAGAGAAAGTCTCCCCCTGAGCCCCAGAACATCAGCTTCTAGAAGCAATAGGTACTACTTCCCTCCCTTGGACCTTAGTATAATTTATCATAATTTCTGTTACCTACCTTTCCGTGCAAGGCGCACACCATGGCGCACTTATACCTCCACTCAGACATCCTACCTTACACACAACACATGAAATTATGGAATTATGTATATATATTGACGCTATTGCATCGTATGTGGAACCCGTCTGCCCTTGCGGCAGTGAATGATTTTAACTTACGTACCAACCAACCGGTGGGAGAATATTTCAAGCGGCTGGGTACCAAACTCTACGTAGGTTTGGTTGGTTTTTGGATGGACTTTTGAGAGAAAAGAACTGAATTCAAGCAGGCCTCTTTCCTTTCCTCAAGCCTGAAAGTCAGTCATGCTCCAATTATTGTCTGGTCAAAACTTCCATTTCTTGCCTACGTTCATGGTTCTGGAGATCTCATTGTGACAAACAAAACAAAATAGATTTGTGTGAGGTATAGATGAGGTTGTTTGCTTTGTTTTGTCTTGTCTTGTTTGTTTGTTTGTTACAGTGGGATCTTTGGAACTGTGGGTCCTCTAGTTGCTTTCTTGATACCATTAGAAGCTCTGTGGGGAAGAGTGGTGCAGGGACTTTGTTGTGTGGTGTTATGACTTATGGCTGAAAAAATATCAAAGTTTGAAGTTTTTATGAATTAAAAAATAATAATAATAATTTTTTGTTTCTATTTTATATTATATTGTGGCAATGGCACAGGGCATATATTTAGTCTTTCTTTACCTTAAATGAGGTTGCTTGTTTTGTTTTGTTTGTTTGTTATGGTGAGATCTCTGGAAATCAATTGTGAT
Source organism: Rhytidiadelphus loreus (assembly GCA_947034895.1). Classification (NCBI taxonomy): domain Eukaryota; kingdom Viridiplantae; phylum Streptophyta; class Bryopsida; order Hypnales; family Hylocomiaceae; genus Rhytidiadelphus; species Rhytidiadelphus loreus. Next base: position 8,279,749 of record OX344765.1, on the reverse strand, counting down.
AGTGTGAAATTGACAAAACTCTGTAATTTGGGTCTTCTCCTAAGGTTGATTTTGGACCCTAAGGCAATACAGTTCCTTCCAAAGGCAGGGCTCAAAATAAAGTACCAATTTGAATGACTAGATCTGTCTTCAACCTTAGTTGGGAAGACTTGATTAGGAAATGGAACCCAAAATTTGAAAATTTGACTGGGTAAACAGATAGGTAATACCAGTCATGATGTAGCTGAAATTTGCCTCCATACTAAAAAATAACCATAACTTAACCATGGAACACATACACTGAAATCCAATCAACACTTGTATTTGTAATCATACTACTACATGTCACTTAACAAAAACACTAGACAAGTATGCCCTGTGCTGTAGCCACAGTATAGTAAAATATAAGTAAAAGTTAATTTTTATTTTTTAATTCATAAAAACTTTGAAATTCAATCATTTCAAAGTGCATGTTCAAATGCCATGAAACAAAGTTTGTGCATCTTTTCTTGTAGAGAGCTTTCCAACGGTACTAAGAACAACAGTACCAAGAGCAACGGTACTAAGAATGTAGTTGTTTTGGGATTGTGCAAAATGGTGGATAAAAGAAACGCACTCAATTTTGAGCGTGTTTTTTTATCAACTTTTGTTATAGTATTTTTACAAAAAACATAGATGTCAATACTATTCAAAAAAGAGGATCTCTATAAACGTAGTTGGTAAAAATATTCATCAAAAGTAAAAATATTCCTTTGAAAGTGTCTCATTGAATGAAAGAACCTTGCCATTCCTTCAAGACTTGCATCTTGTTATCTATTTCCCTTACAAATAGCCTTAGTCTTTCTATTTGTTTTCTACTATAATTATAGTGAATAGAACACTTTCTAGTCTTCTTTTTAGGCCTTTCTTGCATTCCTACACCCTTGTCTACTTTCAAAAGAATATGTGATCCCCAAGGCAGAAAGGTATAATTTATTGATAATTATATATATTATTAATGAATGCTAAGACATTCATCTAAGAAGGATTGACAATAAGAGAATTGCAATCTTCAAGACAAGTGTGCCAAGAAACTTTAAACTCCAAACAATCATACAATTTTAAATCACACATTGACTTCTACTACTACTACTACTACTACTATTTTCTTTCTAATTTATCTCATATAGAAGTCATGATATAAGTCTCATAAGTGTCTACTAAGTATATACTAAGATCATGACCTACAACTACTCTAGTCAATTAACTTTATGATTGCTTTGGATTAAACAACCTTCTTTTGTATTATTATATTTACATTTACATTTATTTTAATCCAAACTTAAATCAACTACACAATCCTTCAATTCGAGACTCTCAAACCACAATTTGTGTTCCTCTCTTCACTCCCTTTACAATCTTCCTTCCCATACTTGGGATTTTAGACTCCATTTCTTTGGTTTAAACTTTGTCTCATTGTTGGACCCACTTATTGAACTTCTAGAACCTTCTCTCTACTAGATTTTTCCACTAGACATCTAGGTACCTTTTACTGCAAATTTGCTCACTAAACCACTAGCCCCATTCTTTCAAACTCCCTTGGGTGAAATACCCTATATTAGCTAGTTGGACCCTATTTACTACAGACTTATTACCAAACCTTTAGATTCCTCTCACTACAAACTCACTTACCAAACTATTGTCCTTGCTCTCTTGAGCAAAGTTGGGACTATTGGCCCCCTTTTATTACTAACTCATTTACTAGGTGTCTAGACCTTCCTCACCGTTGGACTCATTTACCGGACCATTGTACCCCTCTTATAGGTTGACTTGGGACAATTGGACTCTTCTTAATTTATTGTTGACTCACTCACTAGACCATTTTTTCTCTCATGATGGACTTGCATACCAAATCACTAGACCCTTTTTTATTATTGACTTACTTACCGAACCATTGTTCCTACTCTCTCTTGATAACTTTGGACAACTAGACCTCTTTCACTATTGCCTTTGGAACAACTAGGTATAACGTGAGATTTTGGGTTCTATACACTGACGTTAGTTGCGGTTGTGATTATGGTTTGTGAACTCTAATTGGTATTTTGGGAAGATGAAACTTAACTAAAATTTGTCTTAACTAAAGGAAAAAATCTACTTGATGATTGCAATAAATAAATGGTCATATAGGATTTTAAATTATTTAATAGATAAACTAAGAAGTATGGGTTCAAAACTTCATTGTCATGTATAGATGTTTACAAGAAGAAGAAAAAAGGGAGGATGGAACTAAACGAATATTACAATATTTAGATTATTATGTACAAAGTCAAAGCTTTGACATTGATTAGGAAATATACATAGAATGTGTAACAAAGTTAGGAACCTTAATATGGACCATAGTTTAGGAGGTCAATGTCATAGACATTCGAGAACCCTCTAAACCTCCTAATATTATTCTCACTAGAAGAAAACTTTGTTAGAATCCCTAAAAACATGTCACCTTGTTTTCGTTAAGTTCCCATTTCAAAACGCAATCAAAACACAGAAAAACGCTTTTTTGTGTTTTCCTGTGTTTTGACTGCGTTTTGAAACTGGAACTTAACGAAAACAAGGTGACGTGTTTTCAAGGATTCTAACATAGTTTTCTTCTAGTGTCTAGTATCTTCTAAAAGTTTCTATAGTCTTTTGAAAGCTTCCATAGGCTTCTAGAAGAACCTCTTAGATGGTAGTATATATCGAAGTGGACAACATATGATCTTTTGAATCTTAGCTTGTGGTTTTAGCTATAGTATTGTACTTTTAAAACTTTAATATCAAGTCTGTTATCTAGAACTTTTCTTGCCTTGTCTTGTATCTTATGAGTTCGTTACAATTTGTTGAGACTACCTTTCAAATTTTGCTTTACAAAATTTGGTTTTTGACTTCTTAGCAATAGACAACGTGTCAGTTCAATTCAAAGTTCATTGTGCTAGTCATTGATAGAACCAAGGATAAAAATAATATTAGAGCTTAACTTTTCTTGATTGAGTATGGATTACCCCTCTTCAATCTTAAAAATACCAAGTGCTTAGAGCCTTAGATGTTGCAGATTACCCTCTTGTAAACTAGTATTATTTTTTTTCAAGAATTTTCTTTTGATTGCATGTGGACTACCACCCTTCTTGAAAATAACTTTAACATTTAGAGATTGTAGATTACCCATCTCTAAATTGGTTCTTGTCTATCAGATCAATCTTTTTTGTAATCTTGCCAAGTGAATCAAGGTGACAAGAAGTGAAGACATCAGTATGATAGAAGCCAAATTAGATTTAGTCTTGAAGACCATCTACTCTTTGTTTATGAGGACAAGTATTTTTGAAGACTTTGCTGTCAAAATCAACGCAAATTAAAGATTATTTGAAGCATCTCAATCCATGATGTATGCCTCGATCTCAAGAATGAGTTTGCTTATGCAAAGCTCGAATATTGCAACTACGAAAAAGCTGTGGATTAATCTCCTTGATAAATTTGATGGTTCCTGATCAAAATTTTAAGGATTCTAGAATCAAATTCAACTCATCATTGCTCTCCATCCTCAATAATATCCTACAAATGAATCAAGAGTGGATTTGATTGGAACTTTGCTCACTGGAGTAGCTTTATCTTGGTTTGTACCTTTATTTAAAGAAAGATCTCTAATTCTAAGCAACTTTGAAACATTCTTAACAACCTTTGTTGAAGCATTTAGAGAACATTGTCTGCAAGAATTGTTAGGCGACAACCAAGATTCATTCTTTACAACAAGGATCACGCTCGACTTCATTGTATGCATCCAAATTTTGACAACTTGCTTGTAACATAATTGGAGTGAAGGGTGATTACAAGAAAGACCAAATGATTTTGATAGCATTCTGCCAGAATTGTGAATTTTTGGGCTTAGTACTATAAGTACTACAAAACGGAGAAATCTCAGCCGTTGATCTGAAAAATCAACGGCCAATAGTACTTTTGAGTACTTAATAATATTGAAACAATACTATTTGAAAAAAAAACTAAAAATTGGCCATTTGTAAAGACTTGATAGTGATTACATTTCACCAAAAACTAGAAGTTGAAACCATCATGAATGTTTGGAGCGCTATGCGCAAGGGACCCCTATTTGCATGCATGTTGAGGACAAAAAATTGTGTTTTTCTGAATGCCCTTTGGTGGACACATGCTCATCTAGTGTGAGAATAGCCTACAAAAATTCAAGTGAACATCATAATTTTTGGATGCTCCACAGTACTAAAAAATCCTAAACCGCAAAGTGTGACAAATTAGCTAAATTGACATTTAATTATAAAATTATTTTTCAAAATTTATGAAAAATAAAGAAACTCATGATTTCTCAGTTAGCCATCTTCAATAAAAATTTCAAGTCCATCACCTTCATTTTCCGAAAGTTATTATTAATGGCAACTCAGTCACTTCAATTGTGACGCCAAATAGGACTGGTCTTTCTTACAATCACCCTGAAGAAGCATTTATGAGCCAATTTCAATGGGTCTTAAGTTAGAGACGACGTAAAGGATTTATTACTATCATTTTTTTATCTTCAAACACTAAATAAAGCAATAAGTCAAGTTGTGAAATGTGACAATTGGTTATTTCAAAGATGTCAAGATTGATGACTTGAAATTGCATCAACACAACAAGCAAATCTTTTGCCAATGGCCAAGGCAACACATGTCACAAATGTACATTCTCAAGGCTTAGAAGACATGCAAATTGATGCAGTACGATTTGAACTATTCACTGTGCAAGAAAAGAAACAACATCTTGACAAAGGTCAAAGTTTATATTGTGGAGACTCTAGCCATAAGGCAATCAATTGCCACAAGAAACAAAAGCAACTCCCTCTCAAAGCAAGAAGTATAAGCGTATTGGAAAATGATGATGCTCAGCCATAGTATGGATTGTGTGGCTTGAGCCTTCTATTTTACGGGCAAATTTACTCAGGTCCACACTGTTCTTCCCAACCTTTTTCATTTTTTCATCATACTTTTATATTTGGGTCCCAAAAAAAAGTTGTGAAGTCATGCTTTGTTAGATTTTGGAGCTTTAGCTTGTTTTTTAGATGAGGAATTGACAAAACATCCCAAGATTCTTCTAGTCTAAAAAACAAACCATGTACATGTAGAAACTATAGGTGGTTGAGCCTTATCCTCAAGGGATGTCACTTGTGAAATAAAACCACTAGAAGTTTCATTCAAAGGACATCAAAATACAATAGTGCTCAACATTATCAAAACCCCATCCAATCCTACAATTTTAGGGCTTTTTTGGCTTAAAAAATATAATCCAGTTGTAGATTGGAAGTCACAAAGCCTATCATTTTCTTTAGAGACTTCTGAGACAAAATCTTCTCCAAAGCCCTCCAAAGTCAAGATCGTACTTGTTGGAGCTAGAGCTTTAATTATAAAAGCATCATAAAAGGGTGACCCCTACACTATCTATGCAACTCCGGTGCACAAAAAAAACAATACTTCATCAAATATTCCAATTCAACACAAAAAATTTGAAGATGTATTTGAAAAGAAGAATACCAACATTTTGATGGAGCATCAACCACGAGATCAACCATATGATTGCGCTATTGAGCTCAGCCATCATTTGGTCCAATCTACAATTTATCATAGAACAACTTTCGGCATTAAAAGAATATATTGACAAAAATCTTGTAAATTTTTTTATTCGACATTCTAAATCCTCAACAAGACTATTAATACTCTTTGTAAAGAAGAAAGACGTCTCTTTATAGATGTGCATTGATTATTGCAGCCTAAACAAAATAACAATGAAAAATCAATACTCCTTGCCATTGATATCCAAAATTCTTCATCAACTTGAACAAGCTTAAATCTATACAAAGATTGACCTCCATAGAGCATATAATTTGGTGTGAATAAAAGAAAGGGACAAATGGAAGACAACAATCCGAATGAAATATGGACATTTTGAATACAATGTCATGCCGTAAAGACTTACCAATGCACCGTCTATTTTTTAGCATATGATGAATGATGTCTTCCATAAGTTTTTAGTCCACTTTGTTGCATGTTATCTTGACGACATCCTAATTTATTTCCAGAACATGAAAGACATATGAAACTTGTGCTACAAAAGCTACGAGATAAGGGATTATATGCCAAATTAGAAAAATGCTTATTCCACCAACTACAAATAGAGTTTCTTGGGAACATCATCTCTAATAAAGGATTATTGGTGGATCTAAAGAAGATTCAAGCTATCATAAATTGGTCAACTCCTTGAATAGTGTGCAATGTACAATGCTTTCTTGGATTTGCTAACTTCTATTGGATCTTCATAAAAAAACTATTCACAAAAAGCGGCACTACTAATTTGACTAACATGCAAAAACAAGTTAAATTGGAAACCCGAGGCAGATAAAACTTTTCAACAGTTGAAGTCAACTTTTACCATGACTTCAATCTTGGTCCATCCAAATTTTGCCAAACTATTCTATATGGAAATAGATGCTTCAAATTTTGCATTAGGAGCAATCTTCTTGCAAATGGAGAAAGAAAGGAGACTTCACCTAATTGCATTCTATTTGGAAAAAAATTCAACTGTTGAGATCAACTACGAAATTCACAACAAGGAGCTTTTTGCTATTGTGGACTCATTTCAAAAAAGGTGCCACTTACTTGAAAGTGTCACACCAAATGATTGTATATGCAAATTACAAAATCTTGAGTATTTCATGTCTACTTGTATTTTGAATGGACGTCAAGCTCTTTGGAACATGTCACTATTACGCTTCAACTTCATCATCATACACTGTCTTGGAAAGCAACAAGGATTGTTAGATGCCTTGTCTTAGAGATACCAGTAGAAGGAAAAGCAACATATGACCAACAACAAACAACCCTCTTAAGCTTGAGCAATTCCAACTTTGTGCAACAACTATGGCAATGCTAGTTGTTTCTTTGTTTCTTAACCAAGTTCATACAACATCAACTTCGAGCCCCTTAGTTCTTGACATGATCAAGCATCCGTTTCATCATGATGGCGACAATTTCAAGTTGATGGACAACCTCTTATATTTTGAAAAACATCTATATGTTTTGAACGGTCCTTTACATCTTCAAGTTTTCCAAACTCAACAATTATGGTTTTCCCGCAGTCAATTTTTTTTGTTGAGAAAACACATTGTTTTGACTCTTCTATAGACTTTTAAAAATATGATTCAATTCAGCCTTTATGGGTTCAATAAAACATTAGAACTTGTATCGTGGAATTTCTAGTAGCCTCAAATGTAGAAGGATGTTAAAAAATTTGTACTCTCTTGAGACACTTGTTCAACATAAAAAAAACCACAGCATCGGTTGCATGGACTTTTTCAGCCATTATCCATTCCAACGCGGCCATGTTCTTCAATTTCTATAGATTTCATCACAGATTTACCTACATCAAATTCTTTTGACTCTATATATGTGATTGTGAAATCCACTTACAAAGATGGTGCATTTTATTCTTTGCAAAAAGACAATCACCAACAAAGGAACGGTAAGGCTATTTTCTCTCGGGGGGTGCACTTACTTCTACTACAAGAAACCATGTGCAAACAAGTGGTTTCTAATAAACTATAATTTCAATATAAAATTTTGACCATTGTTTAATAATGACTATAGGTTTCTATTGCCAAAATTTCCAACTCAAAGAAAATATGAAATGATTTCTAGAAGAGGTTGAAAATGAACTAAAATGGCATGTTTTTCAACTCAAATAATTATAGAGAATACATTTAGGTGACCATTGAATCAATATTCAACTCAAAATGAGCTTGCAATAGTGAATTATTTTTAGGAATTTTTTGTTCATTTTTGTTCATTTTTTTTCTTATAAAATATAGGGGTGTAAATGCTATTTTTCAATTCTACAGTGTATCTTTTTACTTCAAAAATTTGTAACTAATTATTATTAACAAATAAAAATATCAATAATTCAAAATATAAACTTTCAAAGTAGGAAAATATATTCATATTTTATTTATTTATTTTTATTTAAAATTCAAAAAGTATATAGGGGTCCAAAGTTTTGTTTGCACGTGGTTTCTAATAGACACTCTAAGTGACCCCCCCAAGTATTTTCTAACACTATTTATTGATATCATGGATTACCACATGATGTTATATTAGATTGAAGACGGCAATTTGTTTCCAAATTTGGGAAGTCCCTCTTTAAAACATTGAAGGTGAAAATTAATCTTTTTTCTACTTTTCACCCTCAAACGGATGGACAAATGGAACGCGCGAGGGAACGTGTGAATCGAGTTTTGGAATAGTACCTACATTGCACCATCAACTATCAAAAGGATAATTAGACTTCACATTTGACATTGGCAGAATTTGCATACAACAATATTGTCTATACTTCTAGTCAAGAAACGCCATTCTATGCAAACTACAGATATCATTCTAAGTTTGATCTACTACACATTTTTCAAATGGACAATTTGGCAACCAAAGATTTGGCCTCAAGGTTATTAGAGCTTCAAGAAACCATGAAGCTTCATCTACAATAAACTCAAGATCGTTACAAAACATCAATAGACACGTTGCGTAAAGAATCACCTCCATTTCAATGGTGAGAAGGTCTTGTTCCTTTGATGCAACATCAAGACTACTTGACCATGCACCAAATTGGACTATCGCCAGCTAACACCATTTCCTATTCTAAAGCAAGTGATTCATGTTGTTTGCCAATTGAAGCTCCCAACATCAATAAAAATACATCTGATTTTTCATGTTTCTCTTCTTGAGCCGCATAAATAGTCAAATTTATTGGAAAGAAGTCAATTGCCACCGCCTTTTATCAAAATTGATAATCGTGAAGAATATGAGGTCTCGTATGAGGTGAAAAAAGTATTTGATTCACGGCGTTGACACGGCAACTTGGAGTACTTGGTACATTGTTGCGGATACAACATCAATGAATACAAATGGGAATCAACAACAAACCTAATCAATGAGCTGCAAAAGATATATGAGTTTCACTAACTCTATCTTGCTAAACTTCAACATTAGCTTCTCAAAGAAGCCTTCCCATGTAAAAGTCCACTATAAAGAGGGAAGAGTTGATAAGAAAAGACAAGTCTTTACTCTAATTGCAAGAAATTTTAATAGTCTTTAGTTAACTTCTACGAAAACTCCAATATGTTTAATTGGAGAAATTCTTTAGATCCCAAACAGATTTTTTGAGCCCAAGCTTGAGCTTTCTATGTTACAATTATCGGACCAACCATTTTAACCTCCATATGAGCCTTCATATTCTTTGCTACCTTAACTTCAAGATGAAGGTGGATCTTTGACACAATGAAAATGACCTTGTATCGAACAGCCATGGCATTGCAATCTTCAACTTGACGCTCAAGCTTTAGTGATCTTATTTCAAGTTGAAAGCCTTGAACTTGAAGATCCAAAAGTAACTTTCTTAGGATGTTTTGAAGGTCCCAACATTGAGCAATATCTTGGGTTTTGTCTTGTGGAGGGAAGTCATGGTCACAACCAATGGTTGAGTGGCCTTGTTCACCTTTTGTCAAGAAAGCAATAAGCTTATGTTGCAGATATTGTTCATTGAATTCTTGAATTCCTACAGATGTAATGTATGGGTTACTTGTGCTCCTTTTGGGAATCGTTGCTAGAAGGGGAGGTGATGTTATGGACATTCTAAAACTTTCTAGGCCTCCTAATAGTATTCTAATATCTTTTAGAAGCTTCCGTAGTTTTTTGGAAGATTCTATAAGATTTCCGAAGAACCTCTTAAATGGTAACATATACAAAGGTAAAGACTGAAGTAGTCTTCAGTCTTGAAAACACATCTCAGTCTTGAATCTTAACTTATAATTCTAGTTGCAGTATTGCAATTCTTCTTGAATTTTAATATCGAATCTTGTTATCCAGAACTCTTCTTACCTTGTCTTGTATCTTTTGTGTCTGTTACAATTATCAAGACTTTGGGGGAATTATTTAAAAATGGAGATTTCCATACAAAAAAGCTAATGCAAAACAACAACCATAAAACAATAATTCAAGAGTTTTAATAAAAAGAACAAAAGCACAAATGTTAGTAAATAAAAGCTACACAACATTTAATCCTTGAAGTTTTTTTGTGTTTTTAGGCCCAAAACTATTTCACAGTATTCAAATCCAAAGCAAGGCTAAAATCTTCATCTTTATTTATTCATTAACAAATTCAACCATAGGATCTTTTAATTAACTTGTTATAGTACACCCTCCTAAAATTTCATAATAAGAAACCTTACCAATTGCAAGATCTTGTCACGTGGATTTCAAAAAGAAGTATTTTCAACTCTTCCCAAATGGTTAGATTTCATCTTTCAAACCTTTTATACAAAAATGTGTAGATCCTACAACTTGTTACTCTCTAATATGTTGAAGATATAAGTTGGGAATATATTAAAAAAAAATCGATAAAAAATATTACATATTCATGCTTGAAAAAATAGTAAGTAGAAATAGGTAGAGTATGATTCAAAATACTAGATTTTTAAGAATTTAGTTATGGAATTGAAAAATTCCAATCCAAATGGTTGTAACACTACAAGAAAATAGGGGTATAAATGACTTGTCCACAATGACTACACTAACAACAATGACTGCAAATTAGTCATTTTGCAGTCACTTTGAAGTCATTGTTGTTGGTATAGTCATTGTGGACAAGTCATTTATACCCCCATTTTCTTGTAGTGTAATGTTCTAATCTACATTCAATGCTTTAATTTTTTCAAAAATATTGAAAATTGAGTTGAATAAAGGACTTCAAAGTAGAGACTCCATAAGTAAAAATCCTCATAACTTTCATCATATAAATCAAAATAGAATGATTAAAAGCTTTTCATGTATATAAAAATCTAAATAACCAATTTTAAATTATTATTTCTTAAAAAAGTGATTTTTTCTAAGTTGCCCAAGTTGCTTGCTAAGAATTAAAAATTACATATCACCTCAAGACCTTCCATCTCATTTAACCCCAAAATTTTTAGTATTGAACCACTAATTACTAAAAAAAGTCAAATTTATTGTTGGTTTAATTTTTAACTTTTAGAAAAAAGCTCCAAATGCCAAATGGACTGCCGTTGGCTTTAGACAAGGCTTTAGAAGGCCTAAATTATCTTGTGAAACCCCTTCATTCTTTCTTAAGGTCATTTGGACTTGTAGAAGTCAATAAAAATAAGAACCATAAATTCTTAGATGAAGGATTTTACATTTACCAAGAATTTTGACTTTCTTAGATTATTCAAAAGGGTTGTTGGAGTACAAAAGACTCCTTTCAGGCTTCATTTAAATGTCATATGCTCTCATGGCTCAAATCAAAGTCTTTAGTTTTTTTAAATTTGCTTATAATTGTTGGGGGTTATTTGTTTGGTTATTTATCGGTGTTGAATGCCTTGAAACTTGTCAGGGCACTTTATTAATACTACTAAAAATTCTACTGAAAATTCTATCCTAATTTTTAGTGGATATTTTACCACAATTTGGGTCATTTTTAAGAATTTACCAAAGTCAATTAAAGCGACTTTTTGGAAAACTAACTTCTACAATTCAAAAAATCCAAAACTTTAAATGTGACCTCTAGAAGGTTGGCTATATACTAAATTTAGGATCATATTTTTATTTTGCACTTTCACACAAAGATTTTTTTGTTGTTAGTTTATATGGTATCAAATAGATCAAAAATCTTTTCATTGGTGTAGAATTTTGATGAACCAATTTCAACGTTAGACTTCTATTATGTTTTTAATGTTGAAAACACCTTCAATTTGGATTTGCAAGGCTAATGTCTAACTTTCTACTTTTCTCTCAAAATGACTAGTAACTCTAATTTCACCTATTATGAATTTTCTAAACCTAAAAGAGATTCATCACATATGAAATAATAAGATTCCTATTTTAACTAGCCAGGCCGTTTGACACATGGATAGTAGGTTTGAGCTTGGTTGTAATCTGAGAAGGTATTTTACAGTTGATCTAGTAAATCAATCCTATACTTTCCTTAGAACACCTAATCATCTAATAACAAGAAATTGGAGTGTTTTAGGAACTCTAGACCTCTTAGTGCAAAACACTTTTTTAGTAAGAATACTTTACCAATTATAATTTAGCTTAATTTTTAGAAATTTTCATCTATAAAATCTAATAATGAAATTAATGGAAAATCTAAATAAAATACCTTTGAGTCCAAAGTGACAACTATGAGGTTTACAAGTTCCAAGCAAAAAATAAAGAAAGGTTTGGTACATAATCACTAGAAGAAAGCCATGTTTTTTCTAACAAGCCCAATAACATGGACAAATGTTTAGTCAATTGTCAAGCATGTCTAGAAAAATCTGTCAAGATTGACATGCAAAAACACGAGGAAATCTAAAAGAATGAGCTTGGTTTTTAGAGCAACATCACATCAAACATGGTCAACAAAGGTGCCAAAAGTGCACCATGTGGCAACCACATAAGCGCCATGTTGGCGAGCAACGCCACATGGGATTTTTTTTCATACAACTCAAATTTTAATAGTGTTTTTAGCAACGTCAACTTAGACACCTAAACGTTTTCTAAAACATCAATTGGTACATCCCATATACATGGGGCAAGTTTGGTGCAAATTAATTAATCATTTTTAAAAATGAACAAAAATAATTGAATGTCCAATTAATAAAGAATTCACCATCTACCATTAAGGTTGTTTTTTATGGCAAAGTGAAGTAATTATTTCATGAACATTTCTATAGGAATGAAGGATAGAGAGGTCATATTTATATTGAAAGTTTATTCATAGTGAGACAAAAGATATGGGATAACTAAAAGATGGAAACTGGACTATTGTATAACTAGAAGTTTTAGACATGTAGATGTTGTTTTAGACATGTGGATGTTGTTTCAAACATGTGGTGCATTTATTCAAACATCCATCCATCTCCCTTTTTTACAAAGCATACCACGTGGCTGTCCTTCCCTACACTTTTCACATATAATCAGTATTTTACCTCAGTCCATAGTAACTTTCATAAATTTACCTAGAGTTAAATTGAAACTCTTTGCCAACGTGACACTTACATGTTTTCTTGGACGTTCTATAGTCAGAACATTGTTATGTTTTTTGTGATGTTTCCTAGAACATGACCATTGCATGTGATAGAACCTTGTTTTGTGCTAGACATCCACATGTTTTCCACAACATTCACCTAAATTTGGTTTCATGTAGCCACAATCCCATCTCCTTGCTCCTATTCTAAAAGACATCCTTGTTCGCTTCTAATGTCCAGAAAAAAAGGAACTTCTACTAGAGAATGCATCTTACTTGTAAAATAACTTGATTGTAACTTTCAAAGTATATATTTTTTGTTTTGATTTAAACATAGAAAATGAAGCCTATTAAGTTATCTTTTTATTTCATTTCAAAACTTTGAAAAAATTCAAATAGATATTCTAATTCATATAATTCTATGTACATATTACACTTAAAAAAAATCAAAATAATTTGATTTTCTCAAAAAATCTAAAATAATCATCTTCTTTAGAAAAAGTATTTATTCATACATCAAAGTTATCAAATTCTACCAATCAATTATATAAGAGTTAAATTTAGCTTGATTGTAGTGATTTGACTTAAAGGTCATTGCCAAAAGTGTTTTGGGTGTAAAAAAAATGAATTTTTTGAAAATATTTCACACTATTCTTTATGCCTACATTTACAGTTTTTACTTATTCAACGAGACTTTAAATTTCCAACTCTAGATGCAAAGACATGTTATAGACTTGGAGCTCCTTTGTTTTTGCTGCAATTCCACTGAATATCAAGAAGAAATACTCAAAATCCCAACACTACAATCATGATCTTTCAAATTCTTCATATCAACCTTGTTTCTAATCCAAAATCAATTTTATAATATCAAATTAGGAACACACTTTTTTTCCACTCTCTACAAAAAATTTGAAATGAAGATATGATTTTGCCAAAATTTTACAAATTATTAAAGTATAGTCATCTACCATTAGGCAATGTTCTTCAAGTCTTCAACTATGAAGCATCCAATCATTACATGCTTTTTTCCTACTTTGGAGGGCTGTGAGTTCCCGCCAAAACCTGTTGTTCACAAGCTGCACTGACCTAGCCAAGCAACTGCCAGGTCACATTTTTTGAAAAATTAAACTTTGTTTTTCATTTTAAGGATTTTTCATTTTTTTTTAGTTTTTTTTTGAAAAAAAATAAATCTGACATTTGCGTTCATTGAGACTGAGGAGAATGAAGTTGGGAATAGGATTGAAATGGCCTTCCAGCCCCCGGATCTCATCTAAGGCCTATAACAAAGGGTTCAAACTTCAAGATTCATCTTCATTTTGGCCATCATAAATCAACAATTGTTATGATTTTGTATTTTTTTTTAAATGAGAGAATTTATTCATTTGACTACTGAATAATATTTTCTCAAATTTTGAAAGATTGTCATTATTATTATGAATTATTGGATATTTAATGTCAAAAAAATTCAAGTCATTTAAAGATTAAGCTAAAAAAATCTTAAAATTATAGAAATAGTGAAATTTTTCATAAAGAACCTCAAATGTGTGAAATATTAGGGTTTTTTTTAGGAAATTGGATGAGCTTATCTTCAACCATGCTTTCATTATGTAAATTCAACCCTATATTGCAATTATAATCACTTTTTAAATTTGGAAAATAATTGAGAACTAAAGAGTTCATAAGTATCTAGGAGTAGTAGACTTTGTTTGTTAATTGATATAAAATTCAAGTTTCATCATCTTCAAGGCCCAAAATGAAAAGTGTAAATGACAATATTCACCACAAGGATATAGTCATTTTACATGCAAAACCTTGTATAAATTCTAAAAGTTATTCAAATGACTTGAAACTTCTAATACATGACATGTAATGGTTGTGCATATGCCATACATAGTTTATTTCAATATCATTTTTTAGCCCCTTGACCAAGTGTTGTGTTACTTTGAAGAACCAAAATAAGGTTGAAATATCTATTATGGATGATATAGAATGAATTTTGAAGGGTTTTTTTGGCCATGATTTCAATTCTTGGAAAAGAAAAAGAAATACTTAATTTGTTAAGAACTGTCATCGGTGATTCAACTTTGAAATGTTTCCATGCTTCAAGGTATGACTACTCATTATCAAGTTTGTATCCCAAATCTATCATGTTCTAAGAATATCCCCATAGTAGCACTCCAAGGGGAGTCAACATGGTCATTGAGTGGGCCAAGGCTATGGGAGTGCTCCACAACAGGCACGCCAAACGGAAAATAATGGTTGAGACGCTTCATTATTTGGTGAGGGCACTAGAAAATGGTGCAATTTCTGCATGGCTTGCTATGGTCCTTGTGGCCCACATTCCAAGGTACCGACCCTATGACAATGGAATTTGTTTCATTTGTTTCAAAAAAAATTAACCGACCCCACAATTGGTCTAACAAGGTTGGCGACATTGATGAGGTGGGAGGCTCACCTACATTTGGGGGTTTAGGGTGCATCATAGCATATTTGGCGTGCTCCTTTCTTGTACCACTACGTCACTTTGGGGACCATACAAGCTCAAGTGGTCAACATGACACACCAAGACCTCCTTTGGTTCCCTTCTTTGACAAGCCTTCTATGGGGATGCCCTAATAAATTTACCTTCTAAGGGCTCATGTCATGTGAGATCAGTGAACAAAAAATGCACTAGAAGACAAGGAGACTAAACCGATTTGTCTTACCAGCCTTGGTGAGTGGAAAAGGAGGATTTCATGTTTCATTGAAAGCGGTGGATAACCCCATAATTGGTTGAGATGGGTCAATCTTGAGGAATCAATACGTGGGGAATTCTTACTAGCTCGATCTCTCCCCCACCCACTAAGTCCACATGTCAATATAATTGCAAACTTAAACCATGTAGCTCCCCTATGAACTTTGCCCACCGGTCTCACATGGCAAGCAAGAGGCCCTTATAATGAACTTACCTAAGATTATATAAATAAATAGAAACCAGTTGAAAAGTGTTAAATCAATAGTAGTCTGGACATTGAAGTTTACCTCTTACAACTTTTGCTTACAACATTCGACCGTCAGTCTTGTACTTCCCTTACGTTCACTTCCATTTTGCCGACCTAGTGAGCCTGTGACTGGAAAAAAATCCCAATCCTATCCTGTCTCTCACTGTGACTGTGAGCACAATTTGACTGATCTGACCTCATTGCCCTGTCGTGAGAGCTGTCGACAGCTACATTGTGAACAGATGGGAGCAACTGTATGGGACGAAGCTATCTTGGACAGAAAACTGGGATTGCTTCATTGACACCACGGTCGGAGTTCTGTACTCACTGTACAATACATGCCGGACGTCCCTTGAGTTCACAACGTAACGTGAAGCTGTTTCAAATGTTATTACTCAGCTTACATTTTCTCTCCGCACAGTAAGTTAAAGACTGAACTGAGTGGCCCATTCAAGTCCCGGGTCTATCCTGTGTTTTCATACTTTGAAGATTTCAAATGAAGCAAACAACCGGCAGCATTCCAAGAGCAAATTGTAAATAAGTCCCTCTCGGAAATGAGCAAAGCTTCTGGCTTTCTTGACCCGATCTTCACTTGACCATGCTTCTTTCAGAGGAGGGAACAAATTCTTGGTCACATTTAATTTTGGGGACAGTCGAAAAGAAAAGTTGATCGAATCTTTTTCTCACATCAGGTTCCACTAGACTATGATTGATAGTGGCACACAAACTACACACTTAACCCCTGAGCGCCCAGCCCATGTTCACAAAAATCCCAACCTTTCTATACTCATTCCAATTAAACTATCACTTAAAAAAAGATCTACACTAATTGACCTTACCGATTGATAGTAGAGACATGTCCAAAGATACATGGAGAGGGACTTGCCCTTTGCCCATACCATTGAAAAGATTATAAGAGTCAAACAAGGACATCTTTCAAAAATGGAGAGGCCATATTTTGGCCCCTTGGGCGCTCAAGGGTTAAACCCCTGCCAAGAAATGTCCCATTCGTTTTGCTGGAGGATTATTTCCCGTAATCCTCTCTTGGTGAGTGAAATTTGTGTGATAGGTGATTAATATCTATTTTTCATTCATCGATCATATATTTCATTCATTTCTAGATGGGTGTTTATGTTGGCCAATCTCCTTGTTGTCAAGAATTCTGAAGATAAATAGGTTGACAAGGAGGGCTCTTTGTTAGGTTGTTATCTTTACAATTTTTGACAATGAGATGATTGCCCTATATGAATGCACCTCTTCCAAGGATAAGTTCTAGACTTTGAATTTGTAATTAGTAGAATTGCCAACACTCAATGTCATTATTTAAAGTATTGTATGAAGATTTTTCTATGGCAAAACAATACTACATGAGGTGTAAAGACCAAGGCATTGACCACTAAAAGATCCATGATTGGTATAAGAGCATTGTCACCCATTCCCCCGAAACAAGGCTGGGGAAATGGGATGGCCCAAGACTTGCAATTCGTGGGTTGCTTCTATCCCCCACTCATTGCTGGCTTCAAGAACACACCAAAAACAGATAATCTCTAGCATTAATGACTTGGCAATATCAAGAGTCAACCAACATGCTAATTGATTAAAAAAAATGTAAGAAATGGTCCACAAACCAACAAACCAAAAATTTAGCATGAGTCAACTAGCATGGTGAGAAAGCTCTCCTAGTGTTTGGAGAGAGAATTGTGCCATGACTGGACTCTTTTTGTCCTTGGCCAAGTCCACAGTGGACCACTTGTTCCTTGTTGGCCACACCCATACTTGGGCCACGGAGCTTTCCCATGAATGAGTGGCAATGCTCTAAACAATTAGTCATTTGACTCTTCATGTTGGCCATTTCCATGCTTGACATAAGCCATGTTTCCGCTGGTGATTACATCCAAGAAGTAATGATTTTGAGAGAGATCTCCTTCATACATCCAATCTATTCTTCAAACTTGGCACAATTACCAAATTCCACCCTAATAGTTGCCAAACTTTGCAATTTTAGCTGCACAAAGCTGTCAATCATTTGTTTCCTAATCCAAACCGAAATTTACGATTTTCAACCCGAGAATCTCATCTCAAATTATACTTGTCTCCTCCTAGAGGATTCAAAAGATAGTTCTCAAACTGCCTCCAATCTCAAAGCACAAGTCTTCAACTCTGTCATCCCTACTGAATAAGAAATCAAGGACCCACCGCGGTGACAATCGACCATAAGTACACCTCTGCAGGGCACAATCGAACATCACATCACCTTTTCATGTAGAGACAATTCCTGGTGTCGGTATTCCCATTCATGATCGACGGATATAGGGGAGAATTGCAAATTTGAGATCCCTCAATCGATCAAGCAAAATCCTCTGATTCTAACTGTGGTTCCAGCCTGGGGACGAGACAATGAGACCTTCCGAAATATGAATAGTGCGAATGTCAATACGTCTCGCACATTCAGTCTCATATAAACAGTACACCTCTTTCAGGACTGGTAATAATTAGTTGTTCAAGAAACAAAACATGAGCAACCTAAGCTACTTTAATTTCGATACCGACTCGGTTCAATTCATGCTGCCGAGGACAAGCGGATCTCAGAAACGATTGAAGCAACACAGCGGAGATATTGTAAGCAGTCCTAGTTGAACAGCACATCAGAAATCAACCCAAATGAAACCAGAATCACAGACCTACTCCTCAAACTCTGATTGAAAACAAACAAACATAAATCACTCAATTACTGATGCTAGCTCGATCTAGCTAGTATGGCCAGCAATTTCACTGTTTCAAAGAGTACAATCATTGCTTTCACGGAGTAAACCAACGTGAGTCCAGTGGCGAATACACCTGAAAAGGATGCATTATGGATCCGCCTCAACCCGGCCAATTGCTTCCGTATCGCAAGAGCTGAAATGTTGGACAAATGAACATACGGACGCAATTGGGCCATGAGGGTCCGTAATGGACATACATACTTTATATATTCATGAAATAAGAGTGAGTTTCCCTTGCACATAAAATCATAATAATCTCTACATTGTTTTGTCCTAATAGTGTGTGTGACACTAATTTACCATAGTCACACTATTTTTGAATGAGCACAAGTTAAAATATTTTTGTATTGTATCAATTTCCACAAAAAATAAAATTTGTGGGGACAATAATTTTTTAAGTGTCACTAATTTCCCCCCTCATTATTAGGAAAAATGAATGTAGACTTCAATTTTGGCATGACTATATAATAATTGTTTTAATTTCATTGTAGACCTGTTCTTTGAAATAATTATTACAATGGCCTACCTTGTTCTTTGCACAAGCATGCCATGCCCCATGCCTTCAAATTTGAAGGTTACCAATTCCCTTCCCTATGGAGTGTAGCCCAAAAGTTTGCCATTCAAAATGATATTTTACCCTAGACTTTGTCCTTCCTAAGGTGAAAGGCATCAACAATATTTTCCCTTCCCATTATTTACTAAATATAAAAATTATAAAAATTATTCCATATATTTAAGTAAAAAGAAGTAATGAACTACTACATTAATACAATGTTGTTTCATTGTGGCAAGCCATCAATAAACTTGAGTCTTTAGAGAATCATAGTAGACTTTAGAGTATTATAATGGGATATTCACGTCACGTATTAGTTGAATATGTAAATGAGTTTATGGCCTAAAAATTTATGTAAGGGTTCAAACCACTTCAATATCTCACCTATCTTTATCTAGAAATCCCAACTACTTACACAAAAAAAATTAGGTGAATATGTAAATGAGTTTAATTCTATTTTTTGTTGGTTAGTTATAAATTAGATTCTAGAGGAAATTTAGGGAATTTGGATTGTAGCAGGCATTTGTTTTATTAGGCCTAAAAAGACAATAGAAAAAGACAAAGTCACCAACTAATAATCCAAAACTAATTAGGACATATAAAATTATTTAACGAATTGTTGGATTTGATTAGATTTAGTGGATTATTATTGTTTGAGCATTTAAATAATTCTTAAGAAATTAGGATTTATCCAAAATACTCCTAAAACATTAAGAAATTCCCATAAATTAAGAAAAAACTAGAATTACAACGACAACTACGAACTAACGATTGAAGTTAAATGGACTAGTAGACATGGAGATTGACGGACCATACGAGACCATCCATCTAGTGATCCTTGAAGACAAGACAATCGAAAACTTCAAGAAAGAGGTGAGTATAATTTGGATTTGCTTTTGATTTCTTTTCATTGTTGAAATACTTTAAATTAACCAATTAAGTTATAGTCTTAGATTTAGAAGTAAGCATTTAGAAAATTATAATTTTAAAAATTAACCAAAATTTTAGATTAAAAGGATAGTCTTAAGACAAAAGGAATTATTGGATGAATTTAACCAAATAAATCTCACTCACTAAATATCCATTAATAACTTTTTTTTAAACTATCCTTAACTAGTTAATAATTTTTCCATTAAGAGTTTAAATCTTAAGTATATTACCTTGGTAGAAAGGTAATTTCTTGGTTTTTCCATAAACGTTTCAAAACCCTAACAATAATAATTGAAATTGAAATCCGTCAATAGATTAGAGTAGACAAACCATTAATAAAAAATCTTTTTGAATTATTTAAAGGATATTCCTTCTAAATATCATTTAAAGAATCTAATTAGGATTCCAAAAATATCTTTCATTTTAAAATTCACTTATTTTTGGATAAAATAACGATGGATGAAGTTTGGAACCTATTTGGATGAACAATTCCAAAATTAACTAAAAATAGACAATTATTTAGGATTAGGAAATAGAATTAATTAGAAGGTCAAGGCTAAAATTTGGATAAAATTTGATTTAATTTGCTATTTTTTATCAATGGATGAAGTTATTGACGCCTATTATGGTTTAAATTTCATCCTTTGATAACTTTTGAAGGTAATTTCCAAATTTCAACTAATTTACTATTTTAGAAACCTAAAAACAAGATTTAGAGGTTGAATTAGATAACATTTGATTTAGATTCATAAAACCCTAAAATTAGCAGAGTTACTAATCCAACCAAACGTACTAACTCTTGACCAAAATTTAGTGATTTTTTAGACTTTGAAATAACAAAATATATCATTTTAAGTGTCCATTGCTTGGAAGGCGCTTATTTTGATCACCCTAACATTTCTCTATTAAAATTGCCGTTAGAACTTGTGTCTAAGGTTCTAGCTCAAGGGTGGAGTTAGAATCACCCACAATAGTACGATCTCATAATAGATCGGAAAGATTCTTGACCAGCCTAAGCATCAGAAAGACATTCCAATTTCTTATTTAAAGACCTTATACTAACATTAAGCAAGAAAACTATTTCACGCAGGTAGATGGATTGTACCTTAAACTAACATCTCTATACTAACATTAAGCATTAAAGCGTGAATTTCTCCTCTCCATGCCAACATGTGACCAAGCCATGTTCTCTACGAGAGCAAGAAGAGGAAGAAATTACCGTGTCCCATATTTGTAGCTTGATAGAGTTTATTGTCGATCGTCACTATCCGAACCCCCAATTCCACGCCAATGGTCAAATCAGGCACGGAGTGAAACCTCTTGTTTGTAAATTGCAAGAGCAAGCACAACTTCCCAATACGTACATCCCACAAAACTCAAAAGAAATCAGCGATGCTTGAACTTCCAAAACCTTCCAACAAACCCTAACCCCAAACATTTAATGATGCAAGACTTCCAAATCTTGAAAACAAAATGAATGCTTCACATACTATACAAATTGAATCAATATGTCAATGTACAATAGAATTACCATTATTGTCTACAATGCAATATTTTTGAACTTGGTTACTAACTATGCAGAATGGCTCAAGTGAAAATCTTCAAAATGTATTGAACATTTTGCGACACCTATGAAATACCTTCAATGACATCCCATCCTTGAGGGCATGCTCAAACTCACCATCACCATAGCGCATGGTACGAAAATTGCATAGGTCTTTGATTTCATTCCTCTTCATCACTACTACTATTGTCGTTGTCATTGTCACTATTGTCATTGTTCACTCCTTTTATTGATTGGGCATTTAAAGTAAACAACCCGTTGTCAATGTTTGCAAACAATTTTTGACGGCCATGTCAAATGCAGTATTGGTTTTCTTCTGCCACAGGCCATCGACCATTGGCCATAGCTTTCTGCATCCCACAATTCATTCAACATTGTTTTATATTAAAAAAAAAATGATCTACAAATCAATGTCCTATCATCACTCATAAAACAATATTGTAGACAAACTATTCACATGAGAAAAAAAAGATGTTCATAGAATCTTGTTGTACATCATTAGTTTTCCCTAAACTTTGAATTCTCCTAGAAACTATGATACACTACATATTATGTTCAACATTTGATTAAAAGACAATGCATTATGAAGAATAAAAAGGTGAAGAGGTTCCAAAAAATTAAAACAACCCACATCGACCTTCCATTTTTCTATTGAAGGTAGCTTAGGAAGAAAAACAAGTTGCTATAGACATTGATCTTTTACTTGCATCAACAACGAAAACAGAAGTAAATGACTCCCTTCGCTTATAATCATTTTACTTTTTTTTCTTCATGCTTAATAGGATTTAATTATGACATACTTCACTACTTCTATGTAATACAAATAGATTAAAAAAATGTTGAATAGGAAGCCATCACAAGTATTATTAAAAAATGCAGAAAATAAAAAAAATAGAGTCTATAGAAAGAACTTTGTTGAATCAAGTGTTAACAATTCATAAACAACTTGCAACCAAGTCAAACTTTTTGGCTGAGGTAGTCTGTAGCATCAGCAACTTGTGCTTGGCAATCAACTACAATCATACATTTCTACACAAACACGTCACTCATTCATACTATTATTGTGTAATCTTCCTTTACATTTTCAAACATCTTGAAGACATTTCCTGCAAAAGCTAAACTAAATATGTAAGTTTCAAGTCAAAAGTGTTGGAAAACTCACAAATGCACTCATAAATGATCTCACACCTCCACTACCAGTGTGGTTGAAATGCCCCGGTACAACATTAGTACAATCTTGTGGTTCATGAGAAGTGGCTTCTAGAAAAATCTTCCAACTCTTCATGGTACATCCTAATGGAGGTTCATGTGCTGCAGGGGAATAAATTTTCACAAATTCAACGATTATCATGCAACAATGGAATCCCATAGGCAAGCCACTCTGACTATCATGGGCCACCATTCAATTCTGCGGGTCCAAATTCTCTTATTTTACTACAATGACACTATTAGTTCACTAATAAGCAAAAAAGTTCAGGTCGTCATCTACATCAATATCTTAGAATTACCATCTAAATTTTAGGAGAATGCAAGGTTCAAAGATGTGCTCGAAGATGTGACCTTCGCCTCATAACTATGACCATCATTTTCTCTCTACCACTGCAAGGATGAGGGATAGAGAACCAAATTGTATTGATCTCATCATTCTCATGACTACAAGTTGTCTCTTAGATTCCTATGAATCCATATACCACAAATTGGTTTGATAATTTTGGGAGTTGCGGTGAATATTCTATTAAATTCTATAATTGAGGTTACATAAACACCTAATGTTGGTACTTGACTACATTCCATGAATCGGACATCCTTCAAGTGTAGAATGCTTCAAATGACTTTTTAGTTTCCATTTGTTGAGGTCTTTTCAAATCTATTGCTTCCTTTCAACTAACATTTTTGTATTCACGTGAGGGAGAGACTATGAAAAATTGTATTGTAGTTGGTGGCTACTTTGTGGTCAGTCTTGGAAAAAGAGCAGCCTTAGTACATTGCATTGCATGATTACAAGGGCAATCTACAAAGACTATTTTGTGTACGACTCTCCATTTCAAACATAATAAGTGTCATTAAATGTTAAAATATCATTTTGATTATTTTCCTTGAATTGTAGGATTTGTAACAAAAAGAAAGCATGCATGTTTGACTTGTGCCGAAGAGTTGGCTACTTAGTATTCAACTTCCTTAAAGAAAACTGTATATACAGGGTTCCAAAAGTTTTTGCCAATGGACCATCAATTTCAAACATCTTTGTGTTATTATTTTGATGGAAGACATGAGTTGAATCCAATTCCAAGCAAGCATACTATACAAGAGTGGTAAACAAAGTGGAATTTGAAGCAAGGAAGTAGCATTCCAAGAATGCACTACCTTTCAGGTTTTTATGAACTACCATATTGGATCAAATTACTTTTGCATCACTTAGTGGATAGCATGCATGTCATAAAAAATGTTTCATGTTCACTGTTGCTTCACATTATCGGACAGAAGGATACTATACAATCCAGAGAAGATACAAAAACAAATAATTCCAACATGGAATTATAGAAAGCAAATGATAGTGGTGAATATCAAAGAGCACCATGGGTATTGAGCCATAAACAACAGTTGCAATTCTTTGCACTAGTAGAAAATGATGTCCAGATCAACAGAAAATCATCAACTTTTTGTTAATTTGAGCACTGTATCGACCATTTTCACAATTTTTTGTTGATTTGGCACAAGATAACAAAATGGTTACAATTTTTTGTTAATTTTGGTAACACAATGTCCAAATGAACAAAACTGTGAACACTTTTTTGTTCATATTCACAAGTTTTTGTTGATTTGGCATGAGCAACAAAATGGTCAATTTTTTTTGTTGATTTCAGTAATCCAATGTCCAAATCGACAACATAATCAACACTTTTTTGTTTATTTAGACTTACAAAAGTTTGAAATATTTTTTCGTCATTTGGGCAATGTTTAAATCCCCACGGTTAAATTCTATGTACAATTTTCATTTAATTTAACACTAAATCATTCACATTTCGGTGTTTTTTGAAGTCAGCAGACTTTGGTGGCCGTTTCGGCACAGTAAAATACTTTTTTTGAAGAAACTTTGAACTAATAAAAGTTAGAAAATTAAACTATCTTTCACCTCCAAAAATCCGTTTGAGATTTGGAGTCTTAAATCAAAAGTTATGGACAATATTCAGAGCAGGGTTGAAATGAACTTTTTTTTTGACATTTTTAAACACCCGCTCTGAATTTTGTCTATAACTTTTGATTTAAGACTCCAAATCTCAAACGGATTTTTGGAAGTGAAATATAGTTTAATTTTCTAACTTTTATTAGTTCAAAGTTTTTTCAAAAAAAGTGTTTTACTATGCCGAAACGGCCACCAAAGTCTGCTGTTCTTACCCAACAAATGAAAAAACAATATAAATGTAATTCTAACTCACTTGAATTCATATAGATTTTGGGGTGGCTCAATGGTTAGAGCCTTGGACCTCATCCGTGAGGTCCAAGGTTCAAACCCCCATGGCGGTGGTTGACACGTGGCGCGATGTGATGTTGCCACGTGGCAATTGAAAAACAAATTTTTTAATTTAAAAATTATTAAAAAAAAAACACGACCAAATCAACAAAAACAGTAACAAAAAATCAACACTTTTGTATTAAATGCTGTCCAAGTCAACTCGACCTTTGTAGCAAAAAAAATCAACACTTTTGTGTTGGATTTTTGTTGTTTTGGTCAGTTATTTTCTACTAGTGTTGCGTTCATAAACTCAGACTCTTACAAGATTTGGAGCAAAGTTATTAAATTTCCTAAACAAGAAAGACCAATTTAGTGGACTAAAGTCACATGACTATGTGAATATTTTGAGATATTTCTTGCCAATAGCATTGAGGCGCTTTGTACCCTCGGGAGGGCTAGAATCTGTATCATGTTTGTCAAGATTGGTTCGATGGATCACATCCAAAAATATCAGCACATCGATTTCTAAGAGGATGCTAAAGGAGACAATTGTTGTATTGAGCTTGTTAGAAATGCAATATCCTACATCCTTCTTTTATTCACAAGTTCATTCATTGTATCACATTGTTCAAAAAATACAAGTTGCTGGTCCAATAGAAAATAGGAACATGTTCTTTGTAGAGTGCTTCTTGAAAACTGTAAAAAGGCTTTACTTGACAATGAGTGAGGCCTAAGGGGAGCATGGTTGAAGGATATATTACTTAAGATGCCATACAAAGATGCCAAGAAGTAATCACAAGGTTGCAAGACTACACAACAACAATATGGACAGAAGAAGATCAAAGAGAAAAATGTGTGGACTCCATACATGTTGAAATTATTAATTTGTTTTAATATTTAATAGTCGTTTGAAGAAAAATAAAGTGGAAAAGTAGGTTGAAAGGACCATGAAATTGCAATGACTAGGATGAAAATCTTTGTTTAGTAGAAATAATAATTCTAAGTTTGTCAACCTAATATAGGGGAGGTGCCCGTAGGAAAGAGTAAGAGCTTCTCAAGCCCACATGATGTTCAATACAAACAAATTAACAATCACATCGTCCTCACCTCTATTGCTATGACTCCTTGGGTTGAAAAATACAATGAGGTTAAACGAGTATATGAAGAAGAATTTGCCTTGTGGAGGTCAATAAAAGACAAGAGGAAGTAAGGCCCTCATCTAGTTGATTCAGGAGAACCTTTTGAATGGATTACAGAAGTAGTTCAGGAAATTGATGAAAGTAAAGGGGGAATTACCAAAGAAGTCTTGAATTTGGCAAGTAAAACTCTTCACCTTTGCTGTTGTTTTATGTATATGTGAGCATGCATGTGAATGCAATGAATTTTTTTATATTACAGTAGCTGTTTTTCATGCATTGTAATCATTGAAATTTAGTTGTCCCTTGGTTATTTTAAGTAGTTTATTAGGTGTAGTTTGGGAAGAGCAAAATTTTAGTGCAATTGCTGGAAGTAACGGAGGGCATAACAAAAATATATGAATGTAGGGAAATGGAAAACAAAGACATCTTTCTATTAGCACGCCAAGTATTTAACTAATATCCATACCATATATTTCACTAATTTTCAATGTTCACATTGTAAATTAGTATCACTTGAACTAGTTTTTATTAGAGGCAAGAGAATGTACCTTTCAACTTTCCAAATAATGTAACCTTCTACATATTCTATGTAGTTGCCAACATTCATATAATACCAGTACCTGTCTTAAAATGGAAATGATAGATAGCGATACTTTCAAAAGGCCTAGGCACATTCTTTGAACAACAAATTTCTAAAACAATGCACAATTGTGGTGCAATACTTTGAAATTGTCGAACTAAAAATCTAAAGCTCTAGATGTTTCATATCATTATTAAAGTCATTTTTGTAATGTTATAGTAATTTTTTTCATTATAATGTAAAAACTATCAAGGAA
The DNA here is from genome assembly GCA_947034895.1 of Rhytidiadelphus loreus. Classification (NCBI taxonomy): domain Eukaryota; kingdom Viridiplantae; phylum Streptophyta; class Bryopsida; order Hypnales; family Hylocomiaceae; genus Rhytidiadelphus; species Rhytidiadelphus loreus. The sequence goes on along the minus strand of OX344765.1, from coordinate 8,252,483 downwards.
CAATTGAAAAGAAAATGACATTGAAATTGATGAAAATTTTTGATGACAAAGAGGAGGAGTGTGAAGCATTCCAGAATGACAATTGAGATGAAAGTGATATGCATTTAATTTTGCAAGCAATGCACAATAAAAAAAATTAAAAAAGTGTGAGTGCTTTAATGTGAATCGAATATGTGCATTGGAAATTTCTTTTTACTAAATTAAAGTATTGTATGTATATGTGGATGTTTTTATGAGGCAAGATCATACAACGCAATGTGAGCATATGGACATTATTTTCAAGTGAACAATATAAGATAAGAAGTTAAAACAATGTGACTCAAGAATTGCAGGACGTTTTGAAGAGGAGGATACAAAAGTTGACTATATAGGATTATTGGTTGACATTGTGGAGGTGGAATATACGACATTAGGCAAAGGCAAGAAGAACAAGGTGGTTTTATTCTTAATTGAATGGTACAAAAATAATGTGCGTTTTGACAAATGCTTGTTTCATGCAATAGACACATCACAAACATACAACATGAATTTGGGTATGAATTCTCCTAGTGATCAACCTTTCATCTTTCCAAAAGATGTGGAGAAGGTATTTTTTGTGGCAAACAATTACAAAGATGGTTGGTATTTTGTCTTGCAACAAAGACCAAAGACATTCAATGTATTTGACTATTTGGATGGTGGAGAGTTCAACGATGGAAGGCATGTTACAAGATTGCACTATGGCAAAGAAAGAGATTCATCTCAGGCCAAAGATGATGCATTGTACAAAAGGGAATCAATATTGTCTTATGCATCAATGGAGGAAACAACTGATGAAGATTTGGATATTGTACAGAGAGAGAGTAGCCACTTTGATGATGATTTTATTTTAACTGCACATAGCCTCCAAGACATTGCTATGGATGAATAAGAGGATTCTGACTATGAACATAGAAAGACAAGGTACATGTGCAAAGTCCCTTGTCTGAATTACTATCCATTGTGCTTGTGGACTACATATTCATTCAATCGCTTCAATCAACCATGGTCTTGTTGTGAAGAAAATTGAACAATAGTGTTTTGTAAATATAACAGGGATTTGTCAAGACGATGGTGAATTTGTGCCATCATTGGAAGATAATTTCAAATAGTAAGCATTCTATACCTTGAATTAGGTCTTTTGTTGTGTTTTGCTTAGAGTATATAGTGACCTGTAAGAAAGCAAGAATGTAGAGACCGCATGCTTATAACTATTGGAAACCAGTATGTGAGAAGGGTTGCATGCACTATGTTTTGTGGCATGTGGTCTTATAGTATGAAAGGTGTTGTATGAATTCTCTTCAAATTAATAAATTCAATAAATTTATCTATTAATTTGTAATCATAACTTTTCATTTCACATAAAATGTCCAAACGCTATGTCTAACACCACAAGCAAGCACTTGAAGTCACTGTGCATTCAAAATCATGAATTTAAAATGTAATGCTACGGATTTAGAAATTATGAAATTTTTCTTACTTTCATTTTGGTTGTGGCGACATATGTGTAGGATGATGAAAAGTTTTCAAACTATATTGAACTTGAGCATCATTTGATTCACATTTGTTATTATTTGTCTTAGGAATTCACAAGTGGAACACTTGCTTTTAGGTATTTTGATTCTTAGTGAATATTACTTCATTGTCATGGTCATATGTGCATTTTATGATGCTCATGGTGCTTCTTCAATTGATTTATTGGATGTTAGGGCATATACAATGGTGGATATAAAGCAATATTGATGTTCATATTAGTTATGAATCCATCATGAGAAGAGGGTCTAACACAATTTACAGAGAACATTTCACTAGTAGTCAAAATGGGGGAACTCAGTGTAGTGCTCATGTCAAGTTATGCGAGTGTTTCTGTAGGGTTTTCTACTAGAGATCTTGAAATTGCTTGAGTTTCCAAGTGCAGAAGCAATATGTTTTGTGAAGAGCACATTATATCATCTTGCACAACAATGTCACTTCCAATGAATATGGTATTTTCAAAGGCCAGTGGATATTGATGTCTATCAATATGGAAATACAATGGATTCATTAAGATTTTTTTGAAATCATTAGCCTGAAGTGCCTTTAACCATGGTTAATGAAGTCAAAGTTTCAAATTGACATTTCATATGTACATTGCAAACAACCAGAAAACAAGTATTCTATGTGGATTGTTGTCTTGCCAAGCCAACTGTTGCACTCAATTGAATGTGTCTGTTTTTGTGGTGTTCCTATTGGATGTCTAGACTACAAAAAGTAGGGGCTGGGGAAAATTTATTTGTTGTTCTATTTTGTGCAAGAATTTTGTTGTATACAAGTCCTCCATTTTTGTTTGTTAGGTAAGTAAGGTTCAGTATGCCTTTATTAAAATAGTGAGATCACAAACTGAATGTCATTATTTTTTGATAGCTTTGCAACGTCAAGACTCCCAAAATTGTAGCTTTAGTAAACTGCTTATCCTTTTAGATGCTATTTTGTACAACATTCTAGCATTGTTTTTCCCAAACCTTTCAAGAATGACAATTCTAGGTTCCTACATGCAATAAGTAAGGTAGTCTACTTTTAAAGCAAGAAGGTAAGAGTTGATTGCCTCTTGGGGGAAGCATAACTCTTTGAAACAATTTTCAGTAAATTTTTGTGAGAAGAAAAATGGATTTGGCATGTAATGCCAGTCGTTTCATATTTTTGGGACCTTGGTGGAAGCATTTATGAATTTCAAATGTTGTGGTTACTAGAAGCTACCACCTCCTTGAATATTCTATTTTGATACATTAATTGAAGAAAGCAAAATGTAAGTTAGTTGTGTCATGATTGCTTTCAGAGATCACTACAACAAAAGCAGTGTTTTATGACTGCAAAAAACGACTGCAGTGAGTTGTAAAATCAAAAAATATGACTCATGCAGAAATCACTGTAGATGACTCGGAATATGACTGAGTGCAATCGTTTAGAAGCAGTCGCTTCAGACATCAATCATATTGGCAGTCATATAAGTTGAGGGGTATAAATACCCATAATTAGCCATAGTATGCCAACAAGGCATATATTTTGACTTTCTTTGACTTTCTTTGATTTTTTCTTGAGCTACCCGGATAAATGAAAAAATCCTACGTGGAATATGATTGCGTTCAGTCATATTTTTTGATGACGTGGAATATGACTATGGTCAGTCATATTTTGTGGAATATGACTACTTTGAGTCATATTTTTTAATGACGTGGAATATGACTGTGGTGAGTCATATTTTTTCAATCATGTGAAATATGACTACAGTGAGTTATATTTTTTGATGACGTGGAATATGATTGCAATGAGTCATATTTTGCAGTCATGAGGAATATGACTACGGTGAGTCATATTTTGCAATCATGTGGAATATGACTACGGTGAGTCATATTTTGCAATTATGTGGAATATGACTGTGGTGAGAGAGTGAGTGATGGATGGATGTTAAAATTGGATAATTAGTAGGACCTACTAATGCATTATAGGATGCGTATCACACCTCCGTCAACAAAACAAAAAAATTCACCAACCCCTAGCCATCAATTTTGGAATACAACAATCATATTATCATCCAAATCCAAATTTGTCAATTTTCAAACACAATTTTATTTTCTAAATTTACAATTCACAAAAATGACTTATAGAAAATGTGCAATTTCATCTCTACAAAGAAAAAAGAAAAAATTTATTCAAGTATGGCTCTAAAATGGTACACAAAGAATAAAAAAAGATTTTGATGTTTATATATATAGTAAGAGGTCCATCCTGTTTGGGATGATTGGATGGATATTCTGGAAAGTAGTTGGCACTAATTGTACTAGTGGATCAGTAGAAAGGAAATTTTGAAGCACTGAGTTACAATGTTAGAGCACGCTAATGAAGTCTTGTATGGTGATATAAACATTACCTTGGTACTTATGTGGGACTTTGGCACTAATTTCAAACACAAAAACATGTTGTTTCAACACCTTATTTGTTCTAGTGTATCAATGACAAAAGTGCAACATTTGTGTTTAATATTATGTTTGTTTTTTATAGATTTTCTTACAACCAACTAGAAATTTTCATGTCTCCTTAGACATTTTGTATCTCAAAAAGAACTTGTTATTGAAGTATTCTTGTAAGAATAAAATCTATGACCATGAAATAGTCAAACTTCAAAACCTTTCTCTTACTGTTCTCTATTTTGGCATTATAAATATATTTTTTTCATTTTACAAAGATAAAAATCACATATCTCCTATAATTTAGATATTTTGAAAAGATTTCAATTGTCTTTGATTTTTGAAGAAAGAGGGAAGATACAATAAATTATATTGTATATAAATTTCAATAATAAATTTGAAAATTTGAAAATAGGCATTTATTATAGTATAGTGCATCAAAATTCTATGTCAATCTATTTCTAGGATTGAAGTTCATTAGATTCTTTCAATTTTAGAGTGCAATGAGATTATAAAATAATCATTACTATAAAAATTTGAGGTTTTCAAGTTTAACATATATTAAATTTAGAAAGCTTTACTTTCATGATTTAGCTCAAAAATATATTAAAAATATATTTTTTGGATTGGCCTTTTAAACTTTTAACAAAGATTAGAGATATGGAAGTAAGAGTAGGAGGTGATCTTACATTTGATTTATACAGAAGGATTGCATGCTTGTCCTTGTTTTAAAGGTTGTAAGACATAACATTTTTTCATACGTTGAATCATATAGCAATGTCCCTCTAACATAGTATGCATTTTAGTATTTGCTTTTATACTAGATTATATATATATATATATATATATATATATTTTTTTTTTTTTTTTTTTTTTTTTTCCAGAATCCATAACCAAGTACTAGTTCAATGACTGTAGATGATTCACGTATGATTCTCTGATTATACAGTGACAGGTCTTTGATTAGGCTAATGATTTTTTGACGATCAAATATATTTGTATACACATATATATTTATTTATATAAAAGCATGTAGCCATTTCCGTTGCCTTCACAATTTGACTGGATATACAAACTAGTTAACAAACTAGATGGATAGACAGTTGTACATGCAATCTCTGAAGTTCTGAAGGTCTAGCTGATCCTTCTGTGCAGAGCAAGCTGGCTATTTATTCATTTAATTCGGTCTGAATACTTGAAGATTTTCTCTCAGGATTCAATAATGATCCCATCATTCCATAATCGTTTGTACAAAACAAAGGAGGATGAACTGAGCACAAGTGCAGTAACGAATAAGAGCATTGCCTCTGTGACTGCAAAAATTAAATTGAAACCCAAATGACGGCTTTTCTAAAAAAGACAGCTATGGGCCCTATACACCACAATCACAGAAAAATTACAGGGAGTAATTGTAGCCTGAAAGAAGGACCAGCTGTAAAAGCTTCACCGGCCTGTGAGTCCATCATGACTAAAGCATTCAGGCTGTTGAGAGATATCGGGACAAAAAGCCAAAGCTTGTATTCTTAGCTAAGTAGCTGCTAAAGTGTGGCATGACTGCGGGAGTGCTGGAGCTTTGATAATAACAGAGCTGAGTTCGGTGATTGGGTCCCAAGCTCGTTCTGAGAGCACTTACGGCAACAGGAGGCAAACATGGCTTCTACACAACGAACAAGCTGCAACCAGGTTTTATTGGACTAGTGCTAGTAATGCTGCTTTTATGATTTGTTGTTTATATTTTCCATTCTTTGCACCATGTGACAACTATAGCATGTGTTGTGGTCTTAAGACACCTGGTGTACCCCTCTAATATAACATTGGTTTGTGTTGTTCTTGGGACGGGCACAGGTGAGGGCCACAACTTTATGGAGCTATTTGGATATTCATATGGCAAATCACAAACTCTATTGCTGCAGCAAGTCCTGTTTTTGGACAAACAGAGTGATTTTAGATGTTTTAACTTGTTGCTAGTAGTCTATAATGGCTGTCTTGCATTATTTGACAAAATACTGTTGAATTTTTCTGGGAAGAGATGCAATGTAGGACCAGATTTCTCATAAAAAATCCTTACACAGACATCTCTGGAAAATAGTAAAGCTTGTGGAAAACGTGGATATGATGATATACGATCTATAGCTTTGGTTTTGCTTAAAAATTGATGATTCATATCATAAGCTCTCTAGCCTAGACACCAGCCTTGGTAAGACCTTGAGCTTTAAGGAAAAAAATGGATAGCAAAAAAAGAAAACAATACAACAAAAATGTGTGACGTTTGTTGATAAGAAGCTTGCCATGACTATCTTGTATACTTGATTTAGAAAACTACAAGCATGAGAAAGTTTAGAATGATGCCCTAGACAGGGGATGTGCCAGAACAAGACATTCTTTTACATTCTACCCATCTGGAGTTGGTGAAATTCCAGCATGATTCTTTTCATTTTCATGTATATGTTGTTGATTCTAACCTAGATGCTATGCTGCTCAGGCCTCCAAATCGGGACCAGTATGGCACCAAGACTTGAATGCGTTGGGATACCGAGAACCTCTACCGCCCCTAATACCGAGAGTTCAAGCGACTCTAGCTGCAATAAACCCGTCTGAGGTTCACAAATTCATCCAAGATACCGATCTTGCGGCAATCAACTCGACAGGAGAAGAGGGTGAGCCAATCCTCTTACTCACGGTACTCGACCTGTCACAATGGACACGGATCTTCGAGGTAGCAAACACCGATGTTCAGAAGGCCTTGGCAAGACTTCACAAACTGCAAGCGTCAATGCAGCAGATCCTGATGAACGATGAGTTCGAACTAACTGAAGCCAAGAAAAACACCACAGTTGTAGAAGTGGCTATCAGGCACGCTAACAACCAAGCCGAGGATTGTGGTTCATTATCGCAACTGGCGATCCCAGAGTCGGGTACGTTCAATCATCCGTTTTTAACAAACCTTGTGATAGATGATGCTCACAAGGCCGTATTAGAGGATTTGCAAGAATCAATCGTGTCAACACAGATTGAGAAAGAACAGGAAACACTTGTTGCATCAGGATGTCATTTAGCAGTACCTTTTGTGCCGTCTAGAACCATTGAGGACCAGATGCCGGCCAAAGACCATAGAGTCTGGGCCACATGCAACGTCAATTCATTAGCACCCATCTTGACGTCTACTTGGCGTATTTGGGGAGGTCTCAGTAAAACAGACCTTGAAGAGTGTAAAGATGCAGCTTTACATGGCAGAAAGCTAATTTCTAATGGCCAAAACCTAGTGAATGCTTTCGCACTCTATGGGTATGATCACAGTAAGTGTCCAATTACTACTGTGAAGTTACACATCAAATTAGAAGTACCCACCGCTAATGATCGTCGAGAGAAGCACCCACAAGAAATGTGGAACGTGCATCGACCATACCTACGCTGCTCTTGCCATCCAAAATCTAGTAATGGATGCAGTGGGTCTTTCATATGGTGGGACCACTCCTGCTAGTATATGATCAATCATCTGGAAAAATTCTTTCCAAATGATACCTTTCCTACACTTAAGGCCAAATTTATCGCATTCCTAATCTGGATGCAAGGGGCCGGACGAACTACAGTTAGATGTCAGTTGGCTTTCACGCAGGCACGGACCTGGATGTGCACTGGTGCCATCCAATTCGCCACAAATCCTTCTAGCAAAATACTATCCGAGCTGCCCGACATGCCAAGGCCAAGACAGATTGAACGGATGTTGAAACCCGAAGCATTCTCGATCGCAAATCCAAGGACACCAAGCAATGCTCCACCGTCCAAACGGCAGAAAATTAACTTGAACACCCTACCGAATCCCAATCGCCAAGCTACTGGCGGCGGATATAGCAGGGGTCGGGGATCACAACCTCGAGGAAGAGGTTACGGGACTGGACGTGGCAACAACAACATGCAACGTCGATACAGTCCCCCGGTGCATAATTCAGCCTTCCAATACTTCAACACAATACCGTGGAATGACAAATTCCAAGTGTTTCGGAACTCTAACGGCATCGACTTGGGCTCCGCAGCAACTGCCAGAACAGAGCCTAGTACCTCTTCGCCGATCATCCAGGAAGTGACAGAATCACCAGTTCGTGGTCATATGCTGAGTTTTGAGGATGAGTAATGTTTTGCAGCTAATGATAGCTTTTTTTGGTGATTGATCTTACAGAGCCACGTAGATACATGGACACAGACCAATTGGGTCGGAATATCATACAAAAATGTGTGGACAAAAAACCTAGCGGGTATATTATACTGACCTATCCTTGCCGTGCTTTGGATTGGATTAATTTACGTCATATTTTCAGTGCTTGTCTGAATCAATTTAATCTTGAGCATGTTATCCCTCTCGTGGCGGATATCCGATTTGCATGGAGGTACTACGATAATCTGGCTTCGGTACTCTACAAGCCAGCCGAGGTATTTAAGAAATTTTCTGTCGAACAACTGTTGGACCCGCAAGCTTCGTGTGCATGTTTACAAGTACGCAGGTTTTCCAGATTTCTCGACGTTCGAACTTTGGAGGAGACGTCCAGCTTTGCGAAAGCTCAACTGCATGTCCGAACGATTGATGTGGGGGTCATTCAACACCCAAAACTCAAGGAAGCAATCGGTATGGGTCTCAACCACATACCTTTAAAACCTACTAGTATTGCTGTTGCGATTGCCACAGCATTAGATGCGTTTATCCAATTGTCAGGGATCCTCAACCTGGAAAATTCAGGACTTCCGATCGAAGAAGCTACTGAATGGGTTCGCAGGACCTGTTTGGAACAATTAAAGGCGGCCTCCAAGACTAACCGCTCAGGTCTTAGGTTTTCAGGACCCGATTTGCTACAGCAGAACAACGTGAAGAATGAGATTCAATGGGTTACAACCCATCTGTACTGCACTAGCCTGGATAAGGCGGCAAATAATGCTAGCTTTATTTGCATCCGACACATCAGACTGCTGGCTTTGGAACGACTCTCAGGCCCTGAGTTTCGACCATGTAAAAATGATGCAGCATGGACATTACCATCGCACATTCTTGAGCAGGTGTCGCAGGAAATCCTAGACCTAGTGCCAGAGCTCAGTATTCCGTTTGTAGCATTGCCTTACCTTATGTCGACCTATAAACTACACAAAAACAAGTATCGGTGGTTGACTAACGCATTCCGAATAGTGTACTCTAATGTTGCACAGTTACTAACTATTGCTACCATGCAGCTCCTTGAACGGGTTAAGCAATGGGCTCAACTTACAGTTAAAGGATATGCAAAGTTCTTACGCTGTCAAACCTCCATCTTCTGGATGGTCAATTCCTCAATTGAAGTAGCCCTGAATCTGCCTGACAAAGTATATGATGTGTTTGTAGCAGATGTTACACGCTGCTATGAAACCATACCCCTCGAGGGTGCAGATAATTTAGCAGACGCTATCTCCCACATTGTTAAGATTGGTTTTCAACAAGCCAAATCGATGCACCAACGTGCTGTCCCTTTAATATGGATTAGGGTAGACAGTAACGGACAAGCAGCAAGAGCCGTATGGGATACTAGTGCTCCCACTTATGGGCAATGGTTCTCCTTGAATGAAAAACAACTTGTCTCGATCCATATATGGCTTATGAAAAATTGCTATGTTACATTAGGCAACCGTGTATGGAAACAGCAACTCGATATCCCCATGGGATTTTCTTGCTCACCCCTGTGGTGTAACTTGTATTTACTACACTATGAGATTTCATTTATCCAAAGACTTGCCCGACTAGGCCGCACTGATTTGATGGTCAAGTTTAAATCCGCCTTTCGGTATATTGACGATCTGTGTTGGATAAACGCATACAGTCCGCTTGAATTTCTATCCCCGCTACAATTGCGAACAAAGGAAAATCCCTACTGGATTTATCCTCTCGATGTCTTGCAAATAAAATCAGAAGTATCTAAATACTCATGCACAGACTCTTCACGAGGGATTTTTGCAAACTTCATGAACATGCAGATTGAAATTTTGGATGACGAATCCTTGGAATACATGACACAAAAATATGACAAGAGGAGAGATCTACCTTTTGCTTACACACAGTATTAAATTCCGGTCCAACAGGCCTATCAAGCAATCATACAATATTGCGGTATCACAGACGGTCCCTATCTTATACATTTCAAGCTCCGTGGAAGCAGCGACCAGAGAATTTTTTTTGCTGATCCAGACCCTCAAGAACAATGGGTTCTATGAGGATCGTTTAATACGTACTATTAGACAATTCCTGAGCTCAAATCCGTTCCTAGGACTCAAGTTTAACATCGATGACCTTATCGAAGCATTACATTGTAATTAGAAGCAAAGTTCAAGAACCTTTGGAGAAAAAGAAACTCTGTATTTAGGTACTAAAAAATACCTACAGAGGATTTCAGAGGCCTGGTGTGCACCTCAATAAGAGGGTACGTCAGGTACTCTTATTGAGGCTTTTGCACTTCCAGGGGAGGAGGCGGGCTTTTTTTTTTTTTTTTTTCCAGAATCCATAACCAAGTACTAGTTCAATGACTGTAGATGATTCACGTATGATTCTCTGATTATACAGTGACAGGTCTTTGATTAGGCTAATGATTTTTTGACGATCAAATATATTTGTATACACATATATATTTATTTATATAAAAGCATGTAGCCATTTCCGTTGCCTTCACAATTTGACTGGATATACAAACTAGTTAACAAACTAGATGGATAGACAGTTGTACATGCAATCTCTGAAGTTCTGAAGGTCTAGCTGATCCTTCTGTGCAGAGCAAGCTGGCTATTTATTCATTTAATTCGGTCTGAATACTTGAAGATTTTCTCTCAGGATTCAATAATGATCCCATCATTCCATAATCGTTTGTACAAAACAAAGGAGGATGAACTGAGCACAAGTGCAGTAACGAATAAGAGCATTGCCTCTGTGACTGCAAAAATTAAATTGAAACCCAAATGACGGCTTTTCTAAAAAAGACAGCTATGGGCCCTATACACCACAATCACAGAAAAATTACAGGGAGTAATTGTAGCCTGAAAGAAGGACCAGCTGTAAAAGCTTCACCGGCCTGTGAGTCCATCATGACTAAAGCATTCAGGCTGTTGAGAGATATCGGGACAAAAAGCCAAAGCTTGTATTCTTAGCTAAGTAGCTGTTAAAGTGTGGCATGACTGCGGGAGTGCTGGAGCTTTGATAATAACAGAGCTGAGTTCGGTGATTGGGTCCCAAGCTCGTTCTGAGAGCACTTACGGCAACAGGAGGCAAACATGGCTTCTACACAACGAACAAGCTGCAACCAGGTTTTATTGGACTAGTGCTAGTAATGCTGCTTTTATGATTTGTTGTTTATATTTTCCATTCTTTGCACCATGTGACAACTATAGCATGTGTTGTGGTCTCACTAGTAGAAAATTATGTCCAAATTAATAGAAAATCATCAAAAACTTGTTGATTTGAGTACTGCATTGACCGTTTTTACATTTTTTTGTTGATTTGAGCACAAGTTAACAAAATGATTTAACAAATTTTTGTTCATGTGAATAGTACAACAACTAAATCAACATGTTTTTGTTCAATGTTTTAGGGTTGTTTTGGGGTTGTTTTGGGGTTGTTTTGGGGGTTGTTTTGGGGTTGTTTTAGGGTTGTTTTAGGGTTGTTTTGGGGTTGTTTTGGGGGTTGTTTGGGGGTTGTTTGGGGGGTTGTTTGGGGAGTTGTTTGGGGGTTGTTTTAGGGTTGTTTTAGGGTTGTTTTGGGGGTTGTTTTAGGGTTGTTTTGGGGTTGTTTTGGGGGTTGTTTGGGGGGTTGTTTGGAGGTTGTTTGGGTTTTGGGGGTTTTGGATTTTTTGGGGGTTGTTTTGAGGTTGATTTGTAGAGGTTTGGAGGGGGGGAGGATTTGGGTTTTTTAAGGTTGTTTTTGTATTCTTTTTAGAATGTTTTTGTATTGTTTTTGGAATGTTTTTGAAATCTTTAAGAATTTTTCAAAAATTATGCATTTAAAGTTCAAATTGTATTTCATTTTCAATTATATTTTGAAGTTGATTGAAGTTCTAATTAAATTCATAATGTAATTCAACTTTGATTGTATCAAGGTTTTCAACATATGAAAGGCCCATAATTGCTTCTAAATATTAGTCTTCAAAGCAAGGCTGAAATCTTCATTTATGTTTGTTTTTTTTCAATAGATTTAACTAGATGATCTAACTTGAACTTATTTTGACCTATTTTTCCCTCTTGAAATTGTAAAATAAAAAACTTCACCAATTGCAACATCATGATGCTTGGATTTTAAAAAAATAGTGTTTCATTCATCCCAAATGATTAAATTTTATTTTTCCAAAATTTTATCCAAAAAATTAAGGTATATATCTATTCTACAATTTACAATTTTCCATCATATGCTAAAAAAATATGTTAGAGAATCTATATTAAAAATTGCAACAAAAAATACTTTATGTTCATGCTTGGAGAAAATAATAAGTGGATAAAAATAAAGATTGATGTACGACATTCAATGAAAAGAATTATAGTAATGAAACTAAAGATTTTCAAACCTAATGGTTGTAATGTACTAATGTACATGTTGTAGTCAACAATTTGCATCCTATTTTTGAAATTAAAAAAATATATATTTGAAATTGCATTCAATAAAGAAATTTAAAATTAACTGTAAAGTAGAAATTCTACTTTAAATTGGAAATTGAAATTCTTCATGAGTTTCACCTCCCTAATCTATATAGAACAATCCAAAAATTCTCACAAGATTAATATTTTAGAAAACCAATTTGAAATTCCTATTTATTTGAAAAATATATTCAAATCTACTTGGCTAACATGCATACATATCTAGAAAATCTATACATCATACAATAACTTTCTCATGATGTAATCAAAAGTTATAAAAATTGTGAGTCCTTCAAACTATCCCTTCACCACATGTTGTGTAAAAATTTTAAAGGGTAAAAAAGGGAATTCAATTTCTAAATACATGAACAAAAACACTAGAAATATTGTCAAAAAATTCTACTTTGTTCTTTAGAGGTTTAAATTTAAATTTAAATTTTTTTGACCCCTAAAGGACCATTGTCCCCTCGGTGGACAAAATGGATTTCGGGCAAGTTTGTATGATCTAAATTTTTAGTTAAACTTTTTGAAACTTCCTCATAAGATAGAAAAACTTATTAGCTTTGTGGTAATATAAATTTTATTTCAATTGGTGCTTGGGAGCAAAAGTTATGGCATCTTAACCATAAATTTCACGTCATTAGGCAGAAAAAGAAATCTACAAAAATTTGAAATTAATTTTTTAATTTTTTCCTTCTTGAAAATCATATTTTTGTCTACATGTGAAGCTTTTATTCATTCCATTTGATTAGTACTGTGAAAGTTAAAAACAATTTTGTTTTTCGGGCAATTTGAGCATCTTCTTGAAAAAATAACTTATTGGATGCAATTTTGGATGCAATTCTCACAATTTTTCAAAAAATAATGTTTAACAACTTTAAGTTTCCTATTTAGAACAATCTCACCGTTGACATTATTGTATTTTAATTCCATTTTAGAGCTATTAACGCTTTAGTTTTTCTTTCAATCTTGAACTTGCTTCTACTTAATAATTTAAAAAAAAATGAAAATCAAGCGTGTTTTTAAAAAAACAAAATTTAATTCTAAACTTTCGACACAATTCTTGAACACAAAATTTTTTAAATATTTAAATTCTAGATGAGCAATTCCCAAATTCTAATTTAGAGCTATTCAAATTGTATGTTCTACATTACAAAAAACTTGAATATGAATTGTGTCCAAACCACCTCCTAGTAAAATGTTTGTCAAATATTTAAAATATATTTAATTGAATTGAAGTTTTTAACACTAAAATTTCATGTGGAAAATTTTTAAACCACCAAGTTTGACATTGTATAAGCAATAGGAATATTTTCTATTAACAACTTAATTCACAATTCAGTCTTTTTTCAATTCAGCAGACTTTGGAGGCTGTTTTTGCATAGCACAGTCTTTTTTTTTTTAAAACTTCAAACTAAGGTAGGAGGCTGTGAAACAGTGCGGGCATTAAGAATGGCTCCTATAAATGGTTGTGAAATGGTGCATCTAAAGTTCTGAAATTGACCAGTACATTCATTGAATGAACCAAGGAAGAAAACATTATTAATTGGAAGAGCCAATCATTCTCTGTGTTTTCTCCATTTTTATTTAGAATTGCAAGTGAATCATTCATGAAAGATCTAGGGTCACAAATAGGGACCTATGACCCAACTCGTTTGAAAATTCATAAGTAATTCAAAAATCTCTGGAAAAATATGAAACCACTTGGGTTAGATTCCTCATCAATTTCTCTTTGTCTGAAAAATGAGCTAAAAATATTCCCGTCCAAAGAAATACACAAAAAAGGCAGACCAGCCCTTAGGTGCACCATTTTTGAGCCTCCTACCTTAGTAAAAGTTGGAAGATCAAGTAAACTTTCATCTCCAAAAATCCGTTTGTGATTTTGAGCTTTCAATAAAAAGTTATGGGCAAAATTCAGAGAGAGTGTTTGTAAATATCAAAAAGAAATTTCATTCCAAACCCTCTCTGAATTTTGCCCATAACTTTTTATTGAAAGCTCAAAATCACAAACGGATTTTTGGAGATGAAAGTTTACTTGATCTTCCAACTTTTACTAGTTTGAAGTTTTTTGAAAATAGGTACTATACTATGAGAAATAAGCCTCCAAAGTCTGCTGATTTGAACCAAAAATGACCAAAATTTGAAAACCGAAATAAATAACTTTTTTTTCCACCTATAGTCATGTAATTTTTCACATGGTGCAATGGATAAGACCTTGTACCCCTAGCCAAGGGGTGCTAGGTTCAAACCCCATTGCACCCCGCCCGCGTGGGGTGCCACCTAGGCGTTGCCCGCGTGGCATTTTTAAAAAAAAAATTAAAAAATTAAAAAAAAATCAACAAATTTGTGTTGAAAATTATGTTCAAATCAACAAGTTTTAGTTGGAATTTTTTTGTCGAAATCAACAAGTTTTAGTTATAATTTTGTCCTAATCAACAAAGACTTGTTGATTTTTGTCCAAATCAGCACGTCCAAATCAACACAAACTATTTTGTTCAAATCAACACTTTTTTGTGAAGTTGGACGTTGAATTTTCTACTAGTGTCTTAAGACTCCTGGTGTACCCCTCTAACATAACATTGGTTTGTGTTGTTCTTGGGACGGGCACAGGTGAGGGCCACAACTTCATGGAGCTATTTGGATATTCATATGGCAAATCACAGACTCTATTGCTGCAGCAAGTCCTGTTTTTGGACAAACAGAGTGATTTTAGATGTTTTAACTTGTTGCTAGTAGTCTATAATGGCTGTCTTGCATTATTTGACAAAATACTGTTGAATTTTTCTGGGAAGAGATGCAATGTAGGACCAGATTTCTCATAAAAAATCCTTACACAGACATCTCTGGAAAATAGTAAAGCTTGTGGAAAACGTGGATATGATGATATACGATCTATAGCTTTGGTTTTGCTTAAAAATTGATGATTCATATCATAAGCTCTCTAGCCTAGACACCAGCCTTGGTAAGACCTTGAGCTTTAAGGAAAAAAATGGATAGCAAAAAAAGAAAACAATACAACAAAAATGTGTGACGTTTGCTGATAAGAAGCTTGCCATGACTATCTTGTATACTTGATTTAGAAAACTACAAGCATGAGAAAGTTTAGAATGATGCCCTAGACAGGGGATGTGCCAGAACAAGACATTCTTTTTTAGACTTGATTTCCAGGAACTATTCCTAGTTATCATAATTAAAAAGTCTATTGCTGTATGATTCATAGAAATAAATAGATATTATACATCATAGTATATAATCTTATATATTTTTTTCTATTTATTGAGCTGTTATTTATGGTATGATTTAGAAAAAAATTTACATACAAAATAAATAGCATTTTCAGAAATTGAAACATTTACCAAATAACCAATATAACTCCCTCCTCCTGTTACAACACATGGAGGCATCACATACTCTGATTTCAAAATCTGATTTCGGTATCAATAAAGTTTTTGACAGTTAATGAGAGCTTTCGGGTATCCATTGACTGAATAACCCAAACTAGCAGGTTTCTAAAAGAATGCTTAAATACTTGATGTTAAGCTTGACAGCTCATGGAGCTTTGGAGGCTTGGTCCATTAATCTCCATATTAAGAGCTGATCAAAAAATAATAATTCCTACCCTTTGTAAGGTAGGAGGCTCTGTAATCGTGCATCTAAGGGAAAAGAAGGCTGTGGTGCGAAATCAAAGTAGCCAATCATGTCAAGAATTTAGAGGCATGTGAAGAAGTGACAAATGCATGATTCTCCCTTTTTTCCGAAATTTTCTGAGGCAAATTGAAATTATGAGGGAATTTCAAACTGACATGCCGTAGGGCGCTAGTTTTGCTCATAGGTATACCAGTAAGCAATCACAGCATGTCTATAAGTCGCTGAACTGTGGCCTGAAAGTAAGTACACTGGTGCTTATAATGGTTCCATAAAGTCTGAAAATGGAGCACTGACAATATGAAAAGCATCCAAGGACTAGTGATGTTAATGTTGCCCTCTGCTAAGCCTCTGCAGCCCTATTTCTGCACTTCAAAGCGACTAAAGTAGACTCTACAGAAGCACAAAATCTGTCAGCATTGATGCTATAGTACTGCGCTTGCAGGTCTAAAATAACTATGGAGCAAGTTCAAAATGGCGCGCAGCTGGTTCGCGCGCTGTAATCTTTACAGTTGAAGCGAGGAGCATGTCCCCTGACATAGAGCCGTTGCTGAATATACAAATGCAGGGGTTGTTTCTTCCATCCCGCCGTCTTGCACCGTGCTGCCTTTCTCTTGAGGTTGCCGTTGCTGATGAAGTTCGTGCAACAATGGCTGGATAGCATAAAAGTAGTCGCAAACCCTACTTGTTCTTCTTCCTCTTCGGTAGTGCGCTCCCTCTTCGGATTAGAAAACTTGGCCTGTCTTTCTCCCTTCTGTTCTGGAACGACTTGCGCCTGTCCTATAACCACGAACTGTGCGTGTCTTCCTTCCACGACCTGCGGCAGCCGGCCTTCCGCTCATCACCGAAGTGTGCCGCTCCTCCTTCTGCGACCTGCGACGCTCCTCCGTCCGCAAGTGCACCTGTCGTCCCCCTGCACTCATCACCGAACTGCAGCACTCCTCCTTCCGCGAACTGCGACGGTCCTCCGTCCGCAAAGTGCGCCTGTCCTCCTTCCTCAAGCTGCGCCTATCCTGCTTCCATGATTACCGAATTGCGCCTGCCGTCCTTCTGCGCGTCGTCCTCCTCGTACTGATAAGAGAGGTACGCACTCATCCTCCCTCCGTTGAGCCCTTTGAATTGTGTGCCTTCCTTGTGCTCGAAAAATTCTACCCTCCTTCTTGTGTGTACCAAACTTTGCTGTAATAATCATCGATCTCTAGACCACTCTGCTGTTTGCATTGCTGAAGTGTGCCCTGCTGTGAATGCAGGTCCACCCTGTCGACGCCCCTGCCTGCAGCTCATCACCGAAGTGCGCCTCCAACCTGCCGAAGTGCGGTCATCTCTCCCCGTCCCTGCCTGCAGCTCCGACCTGTCCCCGCCCCTGCCTGCAGCGGCGACCTCTCCACGCCCGTACCTACAGCGCCGACCTCTCCACGCCCCTGCCTGTAGCTTCGACCTCTCGACGCACCTGCCTACAACTCCGACCTGTCCACGCCCTCATGCAGCTGCGACCTCTCCACGCCCGTGATGCACTCCCAACTTGTCCATGCCCTTGCCGAAGTGTGCCTTGCTCTGTGGTCATCACCGAAGTGCGCCCTGCTTTGTGCCCCTGTCGAAGTGAGCCCTGAAGTTGTGCGCCTTGGTTTGTGAATGCTGTCAATGCTTGGTTTGTAAATTCGCTTGGTTTGTAAATTCTTTTCTACTAGTCTGTGAATGCTGCTTTCAGTCGATTGGTTTGTAAATTATTTTCTGCTACTCTGTGAATGTTGGTCTCAGTGTATTGGTCTGTAAATTATTTTCTACTACTCTGTGAATGCTGATCTGCGCGTTCTTAAAGCTAGGCGCCTGTACTGGTCGGCAGACCCTCCGCCTTGCGCCTCCGCCCTGCACCTGCGACGTCTGCCCGCTTCCTGTCGGTGGACCTCCCACTTGTGCACCTCTGCCGTGTGCTTGCCGCCAAACTCCAGCATTTCCATCGGCACACGACACCCTCCTTTGGTAAATCAAGATCCACTTCTTTGTACTTGTCACCTTCTTGCTATTCATTGCATTTCGTGCCTTCTGCCATTGTTGTCACTAATTCTTGTTGGCCTTGTTCAAGTTGGTCGCCTGCATTGCTGCTCCTGTGCAAGTGTACGGTGGCTGTCCTTGTTTTGCATGCCGCAATAATCATCTGATGTTGGTGTTTCTCTTGCAGGTGCTGATGCAGTTCTCCAATACGGTGGTACTTGGTACAAGAGAGAAGGCTGGGCATACATGTTCTGGTTGTAAGGAATGAAAGCTGTTCTGTTCAACGTCTGCTGCATGAAAGGAGAAGAAACAGGCAGGGGATGTACTTCCTGTAGGGGAGGTAAGTGGCTGATGTCCTGCCCTAGCTTCTTTGCTCGCCTCCTAGCTATTGCCACCTTCTGGTTTCTTCTGCAGACCTCTGGAATCACCCCACAGTAAGGAGCCTTGTATCCAGTAATGGGGGCATTTGCTTTGATTGTTGCGTGCAGTTTGTCTCCTAAAGCTCGGACGTTTTTCAAGCTCCACTGCTCTCTATGTTTTCTCTTGGATAATGCAAGTGCAGCTCTTGTGTTCTTGGCTTCCAACTTCTGTCTTTTTTCCTCTGCTCTGTGCTCCTTCATGGCTGCCTTCTCTAATTGTTTCCTTTCTTTTTCCTTGGCAGCTTCCTCTCGTCTGGCTGCAACATCCTCCAGCTGCAGCACATGTTCCTCTTCAGTTAACAGAATGGACTTCTGGTAGTCTATACGTGGTTGCACGCGTTTCCTTGACATGGATGGCAAGTGTACACTTGGAAGAGCCAACATATCTCTGAAACCTTCTTTCACTCCCGGACAGTCTTCATTTCCTATTTCGTCGTCTGTTGCACTTGAATCCTCAGCGTCGTTGTCCTGTGAATGACTGTCGTCACTATCATTGTCAACTTCTACGTAGTACTATTGACAGTTTGGTAAATCAAGATCCACTTCTTCATTAATCTCTTGTATCTCCCATTCTTCAAGTGCATATGTTTGTTCTTCTGGCCCATTTGCAGTTGCACTGTCTGTTGCAGCATCTGGTCGTTGATAAGCACAGCTAGGCCCCATTCTCTCATCCATGGCTGTGGAATCTATAGGATAGATACCTGTTGTTTGAAATCCTTTGGTAATGTTATTAGTGGTCAAGGCTCTTTTCAAGGCATGAGAAACCCATTGAGCAAGGTCCTCCTTCTGTGGCAGCATGCCTTTGTGGTTTAAAGTCCACTTGTCCCTATAGGCACGAAATGCCAGCTTGAAAGGCTTGAAGCACATCACATCAAGTGGCTGCAGGGCATGTGATGTGTGAGAAGGCAATGTTAGCAAATCCAAACCTCTGGACATCGCTAGTTTTATAACATCCAAGGTCACTTGAGAGCTGTGACCATCGAAAATCAGCAAGTGTATGTTGGATGGTGATATTCCATGCAGCTCTTCCACAGTGGATAGAAAATGCAACATCCAGGCTTCGAAAAGGTAGTGTGTCATCCAGGCCTTTGGCTGCATTGCTAGAATTGCATCTGTTTCACCTGTTTTTTTCAAGAAGTTTCTAGTTTGACGTTTGCCTTTGAATATGTAGAAATTAGGCAATCTGTCACCTCTTGCATTGATACAGGATAGAACAGAAAGCCATTCCCTTTGGTCTGGTGTTACCATGTGTACATTTCTGCTTCCCCTTTTTGCTAGAACGTATCCCCCTCCATCTTTCCCTGCCTGTGCACCACTCTCATCACAATTCCAAATGTGATGGGCTGGGTAGTTGTGAGCATTGTATAGTTTCTGCAAATTGTCATAGAAAGTTTGAACAGTTTCTGGACATAAACTTCTCGCTCATTTTTGGTCTAAGGCTTGTGGTTTTCTCAAACTTAATTCTGGATGTCTTCTCCTGAAACATTTCACCCAACCAGGTCCTGGAACTCCGTCTGTGAATGGGGTCACCCTAGCTTGGGTCAGTATTCCCACCTTTTCCCGCAGTTGTCCCATTGTCAGTGGAAATCCAAGGTTCTGCATCTGAAGGAGGTAGTCCACTAATTCCTGCTCTTCTTCATTTGTTAGAACACCTCTTTTGCCCCTTCTTCTCTGTATTGTAGTCCCATAGACATGGCCTCTCAAACTAGAAGATGGAATTCCGTAATCCTTGGCAGCACTTCTAATTGTTTGGCCATCATCAATGTCAGCTATGGCATGCTGAAGTTGCTGACCAGTCCAATTGCCATTCATTTTCACTCTTGTTTTTGATCTAGTACCTTTTGGAAATGTAAGAGGAGGCAAGTCCGGACTGTCATCTGAAGTCATACCTGCAGCGGCAGGCCTCTCTGAAGGTCTATGGAGGTGCTTGGAGTTGCTACTTGGACCCTCCATACGTGTTCGTCGTATCTCCATTGCTCCATGTCTGCGTTCTTGCGTCAGCCTTGTTGGACTACAACACTTCGCCTGTCCGCTGCCACCACTACAAACTACAGGACTCTTCTTCTGCCTTGTTCGTTGAGCTCGCCCATGCCACTATAGCTGTGAGTTGTCGTCACTCTCTCCCCATAAGACTTCTTCCACATGTGCCGCCTCCAATACCTTGGGATTGTCATTTTCCAACTGCCGAATTCTCTTCTGCTTCGGTGGTCTGACCTCAATATCCAGATCCGCCACAGTGTCGTCATCCTCAGTAAAGACTCCCATGGCTTCCATCTGCTGCAGCGCCTCCTTCTCTGCTTCTCCATGGGCCCAATCAAACAGTGCTGCGTTTTGCTCACCTCCACTGTAGTCATCATCTTCATTGTAGATTGATGAACTTCTTCCGGAGCTGAGTCCACGTTCCCACATCCCGTCAGCAGCAGGGCTGCCTTCATCAGAAGCACTGTCGTCACTCATGATTGTGCAAGCAAAATCTCTAGTAACTTAACAAGCAATAGTAATACGTGATTCCTCACAGCCTCTCTTGAATTCGTGGATCACTTGGAGTTCTGTTTTGAAGTAATGTAGACTGTCACATATTGCAAATGTTTTTGCAGCTTCTTGAGGAACATATAGCCAACCGCCATGTCTTGGGACATGGTTCTCATATAATTAATGGTAGTTGTATTTCCTTTGTGAAATTGTACATTTCAATTTTCAAAAGTGACGGTCATGGCACCAAAAACAATGCTGGGAAATTCCTAAATAACTCACTGCTAGACTTCTCATTTATACTCACTTCTAGACTTCATTTCATGGCCGCCACAAAATGAAACTGAAGCTACTTTCATTTAATTCAGAACCCATTGTAAATAATAAGTCCAAGTACTTCATTACTTACATTAGTTTTTTATTCACTGAATTCATAAAGTACTATAGCATCCAAGTACACTCACAATAGTATGTATTCTAAAGTCAGTACAGTTCAAAAACTGAACACTTGCAATCCCATTTTCTGGATTCTAAATCATTCAATCTTTTCCAGAACGTACTGCACGATTAATGGTTAGCCTATATGGTCGACTGAAAATGACCCTCCAACAATTGAGCCTCCTACCTTAAGCTCTGGAAGTTTTTGCCGCTCTTCATGTTACATCCAGGGATGTTCAAACGTTTGAACTTAGAAATTATTGAAACTCATGCTATAACTAGCTCGGTTTCCACAATGAACACATTTTTTGTGTTATACAAACACTTGCTCAGGGTCAGAGGTTCTCACAGTGGTGATTCAGTTGGGAGAAGTATATGCAATGGTGCTTAGCTCACAGAACAGCGACCAACAAGTGGTGGTTTTTTAAGTCTGTAGAGAAGTCAGAAAATGCTTGCTTTGCATATTTTATGGCTTTAGGTTGGATTACGATTGAAATTTTTCTCATGTGAATTACGATAACAAGTAGTGGTAATCTATAGACACCTCGTGCACGTCTATTGGCATACTAACGTTTTGCTGGTTGGCATGGGTACAGGTGAGGATTACCACCTCCTGAGGATTTTTTCAAAAAATTTCGAGCTATGGATATGATGTTCTCATACTTTATTGTATCTCCAACTTATTATACCTAGAAGTTCAATCTAAGGTTATGGTTGGAAAAAATGACTATGAGTTCTCGAAACTTGATGTGTTCATTGTTTGTGCATTGTTTGTTCATGGTTAGTTCAGTATTTCTTCATTAGAACTCTAGCTGACTTCTATTGAGGCCACAGCTAACAAGCTGAAATATTTGTGCAAAGCTTGCCTGTAGACAGTGTTGCTGTATGGAATGTAAATCATTTCCATTGTATGTTTTTCTACACAATCTCCTTTAATAAGGTTGTTGATATGGACTGAAAATTATGCTAGGACATACTAATGCTGTTAGTACTGAAGTTGCTTGGATAGCAAATATCTTTAGCAGTTCAAACTCAAAACATTTACAGTATTAAAAAAATCTGTCTAAAGGTATTTCTGACAGTAGTATTCCTATATATGGATTATGGATGTATATGATCATGATCAAGAATTAGATCATACTTCACAAACGTAAGTTTGATTAAGATTGGGATTTAGAATCTACTCTGAACTAATCAGGGAAGTTTCGAAAAATACTTTTTGAGGCAATACAAATCAAAGGTAAGTAATATATTATATTTAAAAAAGAATTGTCCTTTTAGAGTCTAAAACATACAAAACAATAAACTAAAACAAATTTTTGAATTTAAACTAATATATAAAGTCTTGTTCTTTGTCACTTGTAGGTTTTAAGCCAATTCCAATACAACCAAACCTATTAAAAAAGAGGTAAGTTAAGCGAAATTGACAGAACATCGGGATGTGCACAACAAAGGTCCAACAATTTGTTGAAAATCAACTAATAAAACTTTGAATGAACGTTCTCTGGCTTGGGCACCAAAGTTTCCCTTCATAGGGGATGTATGTAACCTACAAATGAATAGATTTAGTATTTATTTGTGGAACTACGATATGTAGTGATCACAAACACCTCAAAAACAACCAATTGAAATATAATGTAAATTAGAATATCTGACTTTTATTTTTTTAGTAATATTTTACTTTTCATTCAATCTCAAAACGTAAAATATTAGAAGTCTACTATATATAACTTACACTTGAAATTAAATATATATATATATATATATATATATATATAAACCTTTATATTGGTCATATTCAAAGAGCTACATTTTATACTATTTATATTAACACATACAAAAGATGACAACAATGTGGAATGATCTTGAAACTCCTTTGTTGGGGTCAAATTTTAGAGGTGATGACTATTTACATCATAGAAAACCTTCAAAAATTAGAAGGATATGGATACTCACCAAGTTTTTAACTTGTTTAGCAACAACAAATCATAAAAGGCTAGGTCCTAAGCCTTCAACAAACAACTTGAAAAGCGCATTAGAAAATGTAGAAAAAGCGTATAAATATTCAATAGATTATCATTTGGAACATGAAAAAACTTTTTATTAAATTTTTGGTATAAGAGGAGACATTAAAAGATTGATGGGAGATTTTGTGGGAGGCTTAGTGGATTTGAATAAAGCACATGAACTTGCTCCCACTAACAACTTTATTTTGCAAGCAAGAGGACTTGTAAAATTAGTGATGGCGGATTATATTGGAGCTTTGAAAGATTTGGACAAAGAAAATGATCATGCACCTAATGACAATGTTACTTTGAAAATAAGAGGAGATATCAAAAGAAGGATGAATGATTACGTTGGAGCTTTGGTAGATTTGGATAAAGCAAATGAACTTGCACCCAATGACAATTTCACTTTGCAAATAAGAAGAAGCGTAAAAGCAAAACTAAATGATAATATGGGAGCGTTGATAGATTTGAATCAAACAAAAAAACTTAAATGCAATATTGATATTTTCACCTTGACATTTGGCAACTTTTCAAGATGAATTTTTTTTAGTTTTTTTTATTGATGGTAGGCATCAATTAGCTAGATAATTGTGTCATTGTTGCATTTGAAAAGCACAAAATTAGGGTAATGAATTTGATATTCTCTCTATATTAATTGTTCCTTTGAGTGTGCTTTGCACGGGAATGTTTTAACATCGATATATATATGGACCACTTTCAAAGAATTCAAAGTGTGATTCTAATTCAAAGGTGCGAAGCAAGGTCATTGCACTTTTGTGTAGTTTTAGTGTTTTCTAGCAAAGGTACATTCATGGAAAGCATGGGCATCAATTGGTGG
The DNA here is from genome assembly GCA_947034895.1 of Rhytidiadelphus loreus. Taxonomy (NCBI): domain Eukaryota; kingdom Viridiplantae; phylum Streptophyta; class Bryopsida; order Hypnales; family Hylocomiaceae; genus Rhytidiadelphus; species Rhytidiadelphus loreus. Next base: position 8,228,080 of record OX344765.1, on the reverse strand, counting down.
TTTGATCACCAATACCTACTTCAAGATTGGTTCTTTAAAGAAGAACAAAGAGCAAAGACTCTTGTTGAGATCTTCAAAGGTTTAGCAATTAACATTGTAGTGGTATTCATCCTTCACTTGCATATTGTACAACTCATTGAATCTTGCCTTACAAAGATTTTGCTATATGAGTTGGCCATTGTCACTAAAAGTATAACCTCTTTCTATTGCACTCAAAATTTTGATGATTTGAAATTATAGGAGTAAATCAAAGGCTTTACAATCACTAACAAAGCTCATACATGTAACACATCTACAATTCATAAGCTTGTGAGCACTGGTCTACAAGCCCAAAATAAAATGGCCATGAATAGCTTTGATAGGTGAGATGAGATGTTCTCAACCTCGATAGTGTGAAGTACCTAGTTTGGCCTACAACATCATGTGTTAGTTCCATGAGCACATTGATTCCTTTATCAAATTTTGGTGTTCTTGTGGTGTTTTAGATGGTTCAATCAAGACTTAGTAGATGCAAATGCTCAAATTTCCTATGATGTCATCACAACCTAATCATGATCTATGAATAGACTAGATGGATACAATATTTTTATATTATGTTCACCAATTTTCTTACACTATTAACACAAACTTTCTAATTAAACTTTGTAATGTATGTTCAAATTGAAAATTGAAAATTGATGGTATTTTTAAAAATCTAATGATTAAATATGTTTTTTATTTTTTCGTAATATTGATTTTTGAATTTTTTTTAGTCTTAGAATTTTTTTGTGAGTAATTAATAGAATTTTTCTGAATTCATTTTGATTTCTAAAATTCCTAAATGGGTTAAGGTATGTTCCCACCTAACCTTAAGGGACACTGGTAAGGTATAAAACGAGCTAAAAATGGTGGTGCATTCCCACCTAGATGACAGCCGCGATGGCCTGGACTAAACAATGCTATTACAACCAATAATCAATTTTTTATTGTTGGCCCATCTGCAGAAGTATTGTGTAATTAAAACTGGGCTATCTACTGAATATGAAGATTTCAACATCCAAGTACCACTTCTATGTAATGGAGCTCTCGATGGCCCATTACGTAATAGCAATGGCGGTTGAACACATAAATTAGCAAGACCAAAGTAGAAAATAAGAAACACAGAAATTATTGGACATTTGGTTCAAAGTTTCAAGAAACTTTTATCTAAATACCCAATAATTTCAATAGTTGGAAAATTACCTCAAAAAGAATAGGAAGCCACCATTTGCATGAGTTCAAGGATTTGCTTAGGCAATCTCTTTATGCAAGTGGGGTGATAGAAGGTAGAACAATTCATGTGGGATATTTTAATTTGGATGAGTAGGAATTCAACCGCTCATAGGTAAGTGCACAAATGAGAATTGTGGTAAAAGAACAATTTCAGACCTCATTTTGGCATTGTAGAATAATTTTTTTCAAAAAAATTTGAACTAAGAAAAGGTAGAAAAGAAAACAAAATTTTATCTCTAAAAAATCCGTTTGACATTTCAATTCTCTAATCAAAAGTTATGGACAAAATTCAGAGAGGATGCTTAAAAATGTCAAAGAAAATGCCCCTCCCAACCCCTGTCCGAATTTTGTTCCTGACTTTGATTGGAGTCTCCAAAGTACAAAAAGATTTTTGAAGATGAAAGTTAGATTAGTTTACCAACTTTTCTTAGTTCAAAGTTTCTTGAAAAAAGTTCTTGATGATTTGTAAAACGACTCTTCTCAGTCATATTTTTTAGTCATATTGAGAGCACCTAATCATTTTTTGGAAATTATTATAATCATTTTGTGACTCTAAGTAGTCATTTTTTTATTGATATGTATTTTGAACTATGAATTAAACAAATCATACAACGGTTGTAGGATACCTAAGCATATTTGCAATCATACATTAAAATGATTTAACAATTGAATAAAAGATTTCATGTAGTTAAAAACAAATACATATGATTTTAAAGATATACAAGAAACAATTATATTGGAGAGGGAATATATAAAAAGGAATGTGATTCCTTTCAATGACATTTATAATTTATTAGTCACAAATACAAAATATGTATATCACAATGAATTATTTACAAAAGTCAATAGAGACTATATTTCTTACAATAATATGAAGTGAGTTGCAAGTAGCCTCCAATAACTTTGTTCCAATTTTATTGCCTGCATATACAATTAAAAAAATAGGAGGTTAATTTTTAATGAACATACAACAAAGCTCAATCTTCAAAAGTTTACAACAATAGAAAATATGTAATACAAATTTAGGATAAGAAGAAAAACAATGGTGATGCAAGGAACAAGAAGAAAAAAGGCAACAAGTGCTAAAAGATAACAACAAATACAAGTTAAGATGTTCAAGAAACAATAAGGAGCAACTACTAAGAGGTAACAAGAAACAACAAAAAAGAATTAAGATACAACAAAAAGAAACAAGAAACAAAAAGAGAGAATAAAAAGTAAAAAATAAGAAATAAGAAGAAGAAAGAATTAAGATGCATGAAGAAAAAAACAAGAAGCAAGAGTGAAGATGCAACAAAAGACAACAACTCTAAGAAGTAAGAGTAACTCAAGATGCAACAAATGACAACAACTAAGAAGCAAGAGTGAATTCAAGATGCAACAAACACAGCAACTAAGAAACAAGAGTGAACTCAAAATGCAACAAAACACAACAACTAAGAAACAAGAGTGAACTCAAAGAGACAAGAGACAAGAGACAACAAAAGGTAAGAAGGCCTTATTCGTTATATTTGGACAAATGGTAGTCTCAATTTTATCCTCGAGTCGAAGATAAATAGTCATAACTATTCAATTCTGAGACTATTTGGAAATTTGAGACTTTAAAATATTACTATGTATAAAAACCTTTCATTGCCAAAAGGTTGCAGTCTCAACTTATCCTCGACTCGAGGATAACTCCATAAAATTGTTTTAGGGCAAAAGTCTCAAAATCTGTCGATTGTCCAATTATAATGAATAAAGCCTTTAAGGAAGAAAAGTAAAAAAAAGTAGTGGCTAGGATTTCAAAACCCTAAAAAGTGGTGTCTAGGGTTTTAAAACCCTAAAAAAATGATGGCTAGGGTTTCAAAACCCTAAAAAGTGGTGGCTAGGGTTTCAAAACCCTTAAAAAGTGGTGATTAGGTTTCAAAATTTTAAACAATGGCTTGTCTATTTTTTTTGATTGCCCATGTTTTTCTTAGGTTGTCCAAAAACAAAAAAATGTTACTACCATGAAAATATGACCAATAATATAACTCAATGTTCTCAAACGAGTTCCCTACCGTTCCTTATGAAATACTTTAGTGTTCCCAACGAACGTATAATATACGCCCATGAAGTACAAGGCCCTAAAACGACTAGCAGTCATATTTTGCAGTCATATTTCTCCCCAAGGTATTGACCTCCAAGAATATGACTGCGAGTAGTCGCCAGTCATCCTCAGTCATATTTTTGCAGTCATAAAACATTGCCGTTGTTGTAGTGGATGGGTGCTTGTAGAGCAAACTACGTAAGAGCATCTCCACGCTTGGCGCATGAGAGAGGCTTGGCAAGTGGCTCTTTATTTTTAAAAGGCTCGGCAAGTGGCTATTAGAAAATCTAATTTGTGTGCTAGAATTAGATTTCAAAAGTAATTTTTTATAACTAAAAACAATTAAAAATAGCACATTTATTAGGTTTTATTTAACTTCAAAGTATTATCCATGCCATGATTTGTTGCCTTGGGCATTTGGGAATTAAACATTGTAGAATTAGAAAATAAAATGGTTTGCAATACCTAATGCAATTGGAAATTTCTAAACAATATCAGAGCTATTTGGCTAAGACATTTGAAGGATATTACTCTTAAAGAATATAACAATTTTTATCAATCTTTGACAAAAGTTTGTATGCAAACTATTTATACTAAATATTACTACCGGATTTTGTAGATAAACATAATGATATTAATTTGTAAAAATTTGACATTCTTAAGAAGTTTACAAGTATGGCCTTTTACAACATGAGGTAATAGATTAGAGTTTAGGCCATTGTTACAAAAAATCTAAGGCTCAAATAAGGCTGTAAGACAACACATGTAAGATGCAATTACACTTTTAAAATTATCAACTTAGAGGGTGCACTTAGTTCTACTATAACAAACCACGTGTGAATAAGTGGTTTCTAATCAACTATAATTTCAACCTAAAATTTTGAACATTGTTTAATAATGACTATAAATTTCTATTGCCAAAATTTCCATCTCAAATCAAATATGAAATGATTTCTAGAAGAGGTTGAAAATGAACTAAAATGGCATGTTTTTCAACTCAAATAATTATAGAGGACACATTTAGATGACCATTGAGTCAATATTCAACTCAAAATGAGCTTTCAATAATGAGTTATTTTTACGAATTTTTTGTTCGTTTTTTAGACTATTTTTTCTTATATAATATAGGGGTGTGAAAGTTATTTTTCAGTTCTATAGTGTATCTTTTTACTTCAAAAATTTGTAACTAATTATGATTAACAAATAAAAATATCAATAATTCAAAACATAAACTTTCAAAGTAGGAAAATCTATTTATATTTTTTAAATTTTGTTTTATTTAAAATTCAAAAAGTATATAAGGGGTCCAAAGTTTCGTTCACACGTGGTTTCTAATGGACACTCTAAATGCCCCCCCCCCGAGATTATTAAAAATCTCTCTCTCTCTCTCTCTATATATATATATATTTGAATTGATATGGCACTAATGCTACATCAGTTTGGTGATTTCAAAAATATTTAAAAAAAAATTATTTTCCTTATCTTTGCAAAAATTAAAGAACCTTGTTTTGGCCTTAGATTTTTTTAATGTAAGTAAGAGTGCTATTGTACTTTTCAATATAATAAACATGGGCTACTTGAAGTTCTACTTAAAGTTCTTAAAAGGCAGTACTAGTGAATGGGTTGAACAATAAGTTCAATTGTAGCTATCCAATTGAAGTTACTAAAATTAAGTGCTAGTGATTCATAAATGTATTAGTGATTTTATGAGTGAGAGTGCTATTGCACTTTTCAATATGATAAACATAAGCCACTTGAAGTTCTACTTGAAGTTCTTGAAAGGAAGTACCAGTAGTAGTAAACAAGTTGAAAAGAAGTGCAACTGAAGCTAGCCAATTGAAGATACTAAAATTATTGTGCTAGTGATTTATAAGTTGCTAGAAGAGGAAGTTTAAACTTTGTATTGTCTTTATATCTAGTAATGCTCCTCTTCAACAGCTATTACTTTGTTGTTTATGTCTTGTACTTGAAGCAATGTTTTTTTCTTTCTTATAACAAGTCGTGGATGTAGGCTTTGAAAGGTGAATTGTTAAGAGAATTTTTGGGTTGTGACAGTTGTGATTATTTCAATGTTGAAGCATTTCTTGTTTTTTGAATATTTAGGGTTTGAGATTAGAATATCTAGGTACTTGGATTTGATAATTGTAAGGTTGCTTTATGAGTTATAAAGAGTTTGTTGAGTATGGTTTTGATGGAAATAATTTTTTTGATGTTATAGATAGGTGGAAGTAAATAAGTTGGATAGTTCAAGAAGTGCTAATTGTTATTGTTTGTTTGTAAGGTTGTGCTTTGTTTCCTAATTTGCACATAAAGTTATATTATATATTAGGAAATATAACCAAAGGTTTCATTAGTATCCAAAATTATATTTGTTATATTTACAATGTTATTTTGATGTGGTTGTATTAGTGTACGAATTACATTGTAACCCTAATTCTACAAATGGCTGAGTATAAAAGTTTAAAGTAAGTAGAAGGCAATTTTTTTGGTAGTATAATATGGATTACATTTATTGATATGAATTGTTATAGACATTTTGTATTTTGGGGGATTGTCAAGTTTAATAAGATATGTGATAAAAGATTAGACAAGTAATAATGCAATTGGTATTTAAGCTTATCTATCCTTTCCTACATTTTAGGATTGTTAAATGGGACAAGATATGAAATAAAGGATTATAAAAGCAATAACGCAATCAACATTTAAGCTTATCTATCCTTTTCTACATTTTAGGATTGTTAATTGAATGAAATATGTAAGGAAAGAGTCGAAAACCAATAATACAATTGGCATTTAAGCTTATCTATCCTACATTTTAGGATTGTTAAGTGAATGAAATATGTAAGGAAGGAGTAGAAAAGCAATAATGCAATTGGCATTTAAGCATATCTATCCTTCTCTGTTTCTTTTGTATTTAATTATAGAAGGAAGATGATTGATAGTAAATACAAATACACGATCATTTAGAAAATCAAAAAATCAAAATTCAAAATACATATATATAAAGTTTTTTTAATAAAATGACTTGGGTGTGCAGGAAAATAAGTGATCCTACTAGAAACAAGATGAGTCAAAAAGAGTATGTTAAAGCTTGTATGAAGGAGAAAAAAACTATAGAAGTTGATGGTGTCAAATCAAAAGTAAAAGGTATTTTTTAAACAACATAAATTTGATATGATTCAATTTCAATTGAAGTATTTAACATCTTCTAAAATTAAGCATATATAGTAAAAGTCTTTTTTTTGCCCTTCTATTTATATTAACTTTTATTATTCAATTGTATTGTTATTTTTTAATATTATATATATTTTTATTTTTTATTTTTTTTAAATTTTTTTATTTTTTTATTTTCATGTTACTTTTCACTTGAGATTTTTTTTTTAATTTATCAGGTCTTTAAGAAAAGAATTAAATATGATTAAATTATTTTATATTTTTGTTTTGTTTTTAATTATGTAGAAGTAGAATTATTTCAAATTCTTTCTTATGACATTCTCTAATTAAATGTATGAAACACAGGTGCCTATGTTTATTTCAAGGAGTGGAGTTATGAGAATCTCAACAAATTGTACAATGTGTTCCAGAAAAGTATCTTTATATTCATCATGGATTAGTGGCTGTACAAGACAAGTCTACAAAAGAAATCGTACTTATTGTAAGATGTTTGCCTTTTGATAACATGACTGTTAGTGAATATAAAGAATATGAGAAAGTTACAACAACACTTGTAAACATGGCAAAAGATGTTAATGTGGTCAAAACTAATGTGACTCAAAGGACAGGATACATGTATGTTGTTGGATGGAGAGGAGGTGTGTTGTAAATTCCTAAATTATATTTATGTTTTTGTTATATTATTTAAATTATTTGTAGTTTTGATTCATTAATTATTTGTATCCTATAACCATTATTTATATATTATACTTTTGTACAATGCAAGTTCAAATCCAAATCGAATCTTAGGTTGTTATGTTCTAGGTAAGTAGATTCAGGGTAATGTTTCAAAACTTGAAAATTGGAAGCATCAACAAGAATTATTTCCAGAAAATTCAACCATTTTTGGTAATAAATTCTGCAATTTGGCCCCAACTTTATTTAATCAAACAAGAATGGAAGTAATAGAGATCCAAGTGCCTACTTTGGATGAAACAGAGTTTGATATTCTACATGCAAAGAAGGCTACTTTTGGTAGCAATTTGACCTAAACCATGTAAGATTTTAATAATTGTTTTCATAGAGATAGGGATTCTAATTCCTACTCTTTTCTCCCACATGTTTTTAGACTAGTATACTAGCAAGTAAAAAAAATGGTTTTCATAGTGTAGGAGGTCAATTTCTATTAGGTAGTTATAAAATATGCGTTAATTTAAACTAAGCATTAAAATCAAAGCATACTTTATAACTACCTAATAGAAATTGACCTCCTACACTATGAAAACCATTTTTTTTACTTGCTAGTATACTAGTCTAAAAACATGTGGGAGAAAAGAGTAGGAATTAGAATCCCTATCTCTATGAAAACAATTAATAAAATCTTACATGGTTTAGGTCAAATTGCTACCAAAAGCAGCCTTCTTTGCATGTAGAATATCAAACTCTGTTTCATCCAAAGTAGGCACTTAGATCTCTATTACTTCCATTCTTGTTTGATTAAATAAAGTTGGGGCCAAATTGCAGAATTTATTACCAAAAATGGTTGAATTTTCTGGAAATAATTCTTGTTGATGCTTCCAATTTTCAAGTTTTGAAACATTACCCTGAATCTACTTACCTAGAACATAACAACCTAAGATTCGATTTGGATTTGAACTTGCATTGTACAAAAGTATAATATATAAATAATGGTTATAGGATACAAATAATTAATGAATCAAAACTACAAATAATTTAAATAATATAACAAAAACATAAATATAATTTAGGAATTTACAACACACCTCCTCTCCATCCAACAACATACATGTATCCTGTCCTTTGAGTCACATTAGTTTTGACCACATTAACATCTTTTGCCATGTTTACAAGTGTTGTTGTAACTTTCTCATATTCTTTATATTCACTAACAGTCATGTTATCAAAAGGCAAACATCTTACAATAAGTACGATTTCTTTTGTAGACTTGTCTTGTACAGCCACTAATCCATGATGAATATAAAGATACTTTTCTGGAACACATTGTATGTATAGTTTGTTGAGATTCTCAGAAGAGTGATTGCAAGAAAGACCAAACCATTTTTGTAGCGTTCTATCAAAATTGTGATTTTTTGCGCTCAGTACTATGAATACTACAATACTACGAAACAGAAAAATCTTAGTCATCGATTTGAAAAATCAACAACCAATAGTACTTTTGACTACTTATAAGTACTGAAACAATACTATCTGAAAAAAACAATAGTTTATCATAGAAAGTAGATAAAATTAAGTATAAATTAATAATAATTAGAAAATCATGAATAAAAAAAAACTAAAAGTTGTCCATTTGTATAGACTTGATAGAGATTACATTTCACCAAAAACTAGAAGTTGAAACCATCATGAATGTTTAGAGTGCTATGTGCAAGGGACTCCTATTTGCACGCATGTTGAGGACAAAGAATTGTGTTTTTCTGAATGCTCCATTAGAGAAAAAGGCAGCCCTCGGCTGGGCTGCCATAGAGTGACAATCCACTTTATTATTTGAAGTCTAGAAACCTAGCAAATTTGTCAAATGTGAGTAGTCAGAGTGTCTGACTTTCGGCAAATTCCATCGGGTAACAGTCTAACTGTCTTCTGAAAACTAAATACATTAAATACTTAAAATTGAGTAGTTTACTCAACAAGATTCTTTTAATATAGTTGTTACGGAAGTATGAAACTGCCCAAATACTTAAATAAGTTGCGTTATTATTATGGCCATGCAAAATGTTGTAAACTATTCAGTTTTGATTGGCACGTTTTTCCAACACTGACAGCTTCAACAATGAACACGCATTATAAAATTCAGATTAGTAAGACACAGTTAAAGTTCTCCAATTGCATCTCGCAAATCTCTGACATGGAGAGTGACTGGAAATAGGGGAATAGTATTGGATTTTGATTCGAAGTACAAAATAAATTTATATCAGACTCTCATTTGGCTCTCTTGGGTTCAGATTTTCTCTAATGCTTTGGTAGATACATGCTCATTTTGTGTGGGAATAGCCCACAAAAAATTCAAGGGAACATCATAATTTTTAGATACTCTACAGTATTAAAAACCCTTAAACCACAAAGTGTGATAAATTAGCTAAATTAACATTTAATTTTAAATTTATTTTTCAAAATTTATAAAAAATAATGAATCTCATGCTTTCTGAGTTAGATATCTTCAATAAAAATTTCAAGTTCATTGGCTTCATTTTCCGAAAGTTACCACTAATGGCAGCTTCGTCACTGCAATTGTGACACGAAATAGGACCAGTCTTTCTTGCAATCACTCAGAACTCCGTTCCTTAAAATAAACATAGGCACCTATGTTCTCACCTATGTTTTATACATTTAATTAGAGAATGTCATAAGAAAGAGTTTTAAATAATTTTACTTCTACATAATTAAAAACAAAACAAAAATATAAAATAATTTAATTCATATTTAATTTTTTTCTTAAAGACCCAATAAATTTGAAAAAAATTCTCAAGTAAAAAGTAACATGAATACATAAATATAATATAAAAGAAAAATAATAATACAATTGAATAATAAAAGTTAATATAAAGAGAAGGGCAAAAAAAAGACTTTTACTATATATGCTTAATTTTAGAAGATGTTAAATACTTCAATTGAAATTGAATCATATCAAATTTATGTTGTCTAAAAAATACTTTTTACTTTTGATTTGACACCTTCAACATCTATAGTTTTTTTCTCCTTCATACAAGTTTAACATATTCTTTTTGACTCATCTTGTTTCTAGCAGGATCACTTATTTTCTTGTACGCCCAAGTCATTTTATTAAAAGAACTTTATATATGTATTTTGATTTTTTGATTTTCTAAATGACCATGTATTTGTATTTACTATCAATCATCTTTCTTCTATAATTAAATACAAAAGAAATAGAGAAGGATAGATATGCTTAAATGCCAATTGCATTATTGCTTTTCTACTCCTTCCTTACATATTTCATTCACTTAACAATCCTAAAATGTAGGAAGGGATAGATAAGCTTAAATGCCAATTGCATTATTGCTTTTCTACTCCTTCCTTACATATTTCATTCACTTAACAATACTAAAATGTAGGAAAGGATAGATAAGCTTAAATGCCAATTGCATTATTGCTTTTCTACTCCTTCCTTACATATTTCATTCACTTAACAATCCTAAAATGTAGGAAGGGATAGATAAACTTGAATGTTGATTGCATTATTGCTTTTCTAATCCTTTCTTATATATTTAATATTCCAGACCATGGTCGATGTGGATTTGGAAGTCTGTTATAAGGATGTGAACTATATCATATTTCACATCCTAATTACGGCTCTAATTACGGCTTAGCTCGGAGTGTTGTTGGAGAAGTCTAAGGTTGATCACCTATTTCTGATCACTGAAGCAATTCAGCCTATTTGCGGCTCGCAGGAAGTTCAAGGAAATTTGTTCCTATATAGATAAATACATTTTAGTAGAATTTTCTAATTTTCTAAATTTTTTTCCTCAAAAAAAAAATTACCATGAATTTTTTTTGTCAAGATTCTATTTGTCCCATTCTCAAGATATAGGCAAACCTATTTTCAACCATAGGATGGTTACAAAATTGATGTAAGACTATCAATGTACATGTTGTGGGGCTGCTCTTGCGTTGTCTTCACTACCACCTTCTGTACCCACTTTTTCAAAATTTGCTTTAGCAACTCGCGAGCTGGACTGGATCGTGGATTTCCTTTGTTGTGACCCTGAAGAGAAATCCAGATTTGACATCTGGGAGTGGTGCGAGGAGAGGTGTAGGCTCGTATCACCAAATGGTAGGAATCGTTTGGCTGTGACGGAAAGCTGATGAACGTCGACAAAAGGCTGATCGGGAAACTCTACACCAAAAGTTTAGCAGATCTCATGGCAACTCTTCTTTCAAATTCTTGAATCCAATAACTTTGTGCTTGCCGAGGGGGAATAACATCAATCAAGGCGAACTTGAAGCCATCTGGTGGGAGAGATTGCAGCCAAGCTCCTGTGCTCCTGAGTCCTACTCACGCGAGTACTCACGTCTGGATGCATTCGTCATTGAAAATCCAGATACCAATTTTGTGGATCTCTCAGTTGAAAGTTCGAGAATCGGAGCTTCTAAGAGCGTCCAGAAGTGCAAGTGGTTGGGGGAAACAGTGGCCCTTTCAACAATGTCGAATGTATCCAAAATTCTGTCAAAGCAGAAACAGGTTTCTTAGCAAGAGAGCAACATCCGAATGTCGTGGAGTGGACGGGATATGCTTTCAAGGAGGATACATGGAACCCTAATTGTTATCGGGACTTTTACCTTGTGACTGAGCACATGGAGTTTGACTTGCATGACTTGATTACCGAGGAACTGACAGACTGTGATGGAACAATTTCCTCGAATCGACGTCCTTTTCGTTTTCTGGTAGCAGTGGACATTGCTTTACAGATTGTGGAAGCCATGATTCATGTACACAAGTGTCGAGTACTACACCGGGATGTCAAACCGAATTGAAAAATATTCTTGCAAGCCCAAAGTACTCTCAGCCAGCTGGTAGCCGTGTGCCAATCGACCATACCATCAAAGTGATAGATTTTGGATCATCCAATATCGGAGATGAAGGCTCGCATTTTCACACCAGGAAGCAAGGAACGACGATGTACATGGCTCCGGAGGTTTGTGAATCAGAGGACAGCTACACCTGGTCCGCAGATGTGTACAACTTTGGATTGACATTTTAATTACGAGATCTTCCACCGTTCCACGGGAGGCTTCCTTGGGAGAGTGACATGACATTGACGTTTGCGAACATTCAGAAGGTCATGCGTGGAAAGATTAGGTTTCCTTCTGCGTATCCAGAAGAATTGAAGGAGCTGATTGAGAAGCTAGTGTTGGGCTCAGAACCCCTCTGACCGACCGATTTTTGCATTGAAGTCATCCGCAAAGCTTTGTGGCGGCTGAAATTTCATCCATTGCGGAACGTCATCTCAAACTCTGCATGGGTTCTCAGGTAACTTGGTCAATTGAAAATTCACTGGTTGGCATCACAAGATGGTGCAAACCATGAGGGACTTTAATTGAGGGAGGTTAGACCCCTGAACCCTGGAACGCTTAATTCCTTCTCGCAATTTTCCTCCTAGCCATTGAGAAATTCAGTTGCTGAATACTTAGAATTCGCCCTATTTCAGTCCGAGCTTCCTTTATACCAAGTTGTGGAAACTGAGCCACATAAAATATTTTGTACAAGATATAAACTAAAATCAGTAAAAATTGCTAGAAGGAATTGAGCGTTCCAGGGTTCAGAGAGATACCTCCTTCGTACGTCCAATCTATTCTTCAAACTTGGCCAAGCACCAAATTCCACCTTAAAAGTTGCCAAAGTTTTCAATTTCTGCTACACAATACTGTCATGTGTTTCCAAATCCAGGCCCTCACATTCACAACCCCTGAATGTCGTCTCAAAATACTAGCCCCCCTCCCAGAAATTCCAAATGATATTCCTCGAATTGCCTCCATTCTCAAAGCACTGTCTAGAATTCTGCCACCCCCCTAATGGATAAGAACTCGGAGACAGTCGATCAGGCATACACTTTTCCAGGGCGCAATGATCATAATATCACATTTTAGAGAATTTTTTTGCTGTCGGTATTCCCATGACGGTAGGGGAGAATTGCAAATCTGAGCTATCGCAAACAGAATCCTGTGGCTCTGGTTCCAGTCCTGAGGACGAGTGAATGGGACATTCGGAAGGGGCCGATGAAAATGCATCTTGCACATTCAATTTATATATATATATATATATATATATATGTATGCCTACTTCAGGTCATCCTTGTTCAAGAAACAAAGCATTAAAAGCTTCTTACAATAGCGACTGACTCTGTTCATGCTGCTACGTACAAACACATCTCACGAACAATTGAAGCAACGCAGTGAAGACATGATAAATAGTCGTAGTTGAACAGCACATCAGAAACCTAAATGAAACCAGGATCACAAATTTCGTCCTCAACGCTTGGTTGAGTAGATAGGAGTAATTACTGATGCTAGACCTATAATGACGAGTTAATAATATCAAAGAACACAATTCCTGTTTCCAACTTGGGGCAAACCAACGTGAACCAATTGGAGAACCCACCTGGACAGGACGGACGCACTCAGGAATTATCATGAAATAGAAGTGAGTTTCCAAAGTGGAGTAAATCATGATAATCTCCAGTGAACTTCAATCTGGCACTGTATTAAAATATTCATTCTAATTTCACGGTAGACCCACTCTGTAAAAAGAGGGCAATTGCCTCGTTCATTGTTAGTGCAAGTATTCCGCGTCTTCTGAATCATTGCCAAAGTTTTCACTGGGTGAATTGAAGAGGATGGTCAGGAACGTCTCCAGCAGAACCAAGACGAGCTGAAGCTTCGCGATGCCGCACTGGATTTTGAAGCTCCGGGTGCGTGGCGTGTTTGTGAAAACGAATTTATTGTGTTCTTAGGGCTTAGGCGATCTCCACTGTCGGTCCTCAACATGTGACACTCATTTCTCATGCGTCTGTGTGGGCAGATCGGAGACCTGGGTCGTGTGAAAGGCCCTGCTTGACGTGTGCAGCAATCGGTTTGTGCGCACCCACTCTCCTCTGCAGCCTCGAAGTAATTCCTAAATTGCCAGGTGCAGCAGTCTTGTCGGTACGCTTTCCATCTGTTTAGCCAAAGCTGCATTTGTCAGGGTTTGCGCTTCTTTGTTCATCGTCTTGTGGTTCTAACGAGCCGTTCTACTTTTCGGTAGCAACAGGACTCTGGTGAAAGGCTGACGTTGATTGATTTGGTTTCATTGTGAACAGATGCATTGCGAACAGATGCATGGGAGTAGTATGGGACGAAGCTATCTTTGACAGAAAACTGGGATTGCTTCATTGACACCACGGGTTTCTGTACAGTACAATACATGCTGGACGTCCCTTCACAACGGGAAGTTGTTTCAACTATTACTCAGCTCACATTCCCACTCAGCACACTAGCTTAATCCTTAAACATCGAGGACGACGTTTGGCTGAGTGGGATTACCGATGGATGATAGGGAATCCTTGTACTAGAACAGAAGTACAACTATTCATCCTCAAAATTTTGTTGTGAAAAGGGGAGGTCTTCTACAATAGTTTGACTTCCAATGAGTGCTATTTCTAAAGCCCATGATTTACATGGTAATGAAAAGAGATGATTTCCAAGGTCACCCATTAGTCCTTTTAGGGTTAACCCCCACAGGGGGTTGGGCTTTTGGAATTCAAGCGCCATTTGGACCGTATTCTGAGGGCAGTTTGTCTACAGAGCAATATTTGGTGGGATTAGAAAGCTTCTTTTTGAGCCCGGATTTTTCTGATTGTGTTCCATGTGGAGGCTGGTATAGCATGGTAAATATTTAGTCATACTTTCGACGGCCAAACATTTGTAAAAAATATAAACAAGGGCGGGGTTTGGGCGGGGTCTTCTGTCGAGGTTCATGCATACTAGTATTGTACCTCACATAAGCGATGATCGAGTGATCACGACCGTCGTGTCAGACCGAAGCAGGGTGATGTGACGCCTGGTCTGGTTGCTTTCGCATCAACTAATGCTTCAAGGTTACCAAACTTTGAAGCTGCAAGCGGGCCACTTCAGTAGTCGTCTCTTCAGTGCACTTGCTTGATCGGTGTGCGCTTGCTTTCGATCATTCGATCCTTGACTGTACGTTGTTGCCCGTTCAGGCCTGTTGTCCACAGCATAGCTAAGCAGTGGATTGGAGCTTGATGGTCGTCTTGCCGACCCTCTTCATCATGGACGCGGTCACGATCGATCATAAGTAGTCGATCGTGCACTCACTGGATCGATCGAATACCATACCATCTGCATTCCTTTATTTTTGTCACAGTGATTGACTTCGAGGATGCATGGATGCCCGTTTACTAGCTGATGGCTATACTAGCTAACTACACTTTGCATGCATGCTCTTGAGGATTAAGAAGGTAGCTGCATGCTCTCATGTCATGCATGTTGCTAGCAAGCCATGCATGTTCTTGATCGATGAATTGCAAACGAAACAAAATTGGATGTTCACGACCAGTCATATGATTTTACTGATTTCCCGCTCCAGCCGCTCTCTCTTCAAGTTTACTCCTCTGCTCTTCGGCTTCTGCCTTCACATTGGCCACCTTCTCCTCCTCGGTTCTCAAAGCAGTCCCCAACGGCCCCAAGCGGTTCGCTCGCATGACGGCGTTCAGAAGCTCTTCCTGGTAACTATTCGGCGATGGAAGCTTCCTTATGCTCATTCACTTCGCGTTCGTGAGAAAGATCGGCTTCCACCCCACTCGCTTTCGCTGACAAGTCTCTGGCCTTTGAATTCAGGTCTGAAGCTTAATTTCTTCTCCGCTGGAATTGCTCATGACTCAAAATGCTCCTGAAGCCTGCAACCAAAAATGAAATGAAATTCAGCATTTTCCAAAATAACGCTCAAACGAGAAGAAGGTATTCTACAAGTCCAAAAGAGCTCGACGGATTGATTACCTTCGAGGAAAGCTTTTCAACCGCAATGTTCTTCTCGACCAGCCTTCTTCTTAACGTTTCCTCTTTTGTGGCAATTAATTTCCTAATCCAAACTTCGTAGCTTCACTTCCCGATCGGGTACAGTTGGCTTTAGACGATCGAGATCCGCTTTCGGATCCGCATTGCTCTGCTTAGCATTCTTCAGCTTCGTCGAGATCCAACTCCTTGATGGCACTCTTATTCCTATCCTTGACATCCTTCAATTTCAACTCCAGCTCCGTGGCCTTCTCACCAGTAGCTTGAACATTTTTTTGTCATCTCCACATTCTCTTTCTCAAGGACTTCAATTTTCTGCTTTCGCTCTCTCGTCACTTCGTTCGCCTTCTCAGTCTCACGATTTGCTAATTGAAACATTTGCTTCCCTCGCAGTCTTTCAATTGCACTCTAAGCTTGGAATTATCATTTCTCAAGGTTCTAATTTCCTGCAGCAGCGCAAATTCGGACCTCCTAAACCGGTCACTATTACTTTAACCCCTGAAAGACCGTGACTATGTCTTAAAAAAAACACGCTCCGAATCTGTCATTCTTAGTACAAGTACCAAATTTTGGAAAAAAAACATTTTTGGACAAATGTAATTGTAGGATCTTGTAGTATGCTGACTTGAGAACACAAGAAAAAGAATTCAGAAATTTTTACCAAGTGGATTGTAAGATATGAGTTTTTGAATTCACATAAATCCTTTTTTTGGCCTTGCAAAAAAATGGGCAATTGCACTTCACAAGTTCACATTTGTATGAAAAAATGTTCAAAATAGTAGTGCTTCTTTGGATTCATTCTTCAAGGCAAGTTGGATACATGCTTGAAAAATTTCAGATCATTTGGAATTGTACAATATATAGGAAAAAAATAGTAAATAAAAAGAAATAGAGAATGATTCAAAATACAAAATTGTTAAGAATTTAGTTATAGAATTGAAAATAGCCAATCCCAATGGTTGAAATGTTGTAATAAACAATTTGTATCCTATGATTTTATTTTTTTCAAAAAATATTGAAAATTGAGTAAAAAAAGTAATATATTAGGCCATAATTTTTTACTCATATTTCCAAATGTCATGAAATTTAGTGCACATGAAAAAAATATTTAAATATTTTTGTGCCCACAATTATATTCAAGTTGCACGTATTTGCAAATACATCTATTCTCCTACACATTTGAGCTGAATACGCCAAATGTAGGCCAATGATGGCTACAACCTCCTTTTAGGGACCCCCTCAAGTCCCAGGTCTATCCTGTGTTTTCATACTTTGAAGATTTCAAATGCAGCAAACAACCCAGCATTCCAAAAGCAAATTGTAAATAAGTCCCTCTTGGAAATGAGCAAAACTTCTGGCTTTCTTGACCATCTTCACTTGGCAATGCTTCAGAGGAGGGAACAAATTTTTGGTCACATTTAATTTAGGGACGAAAAGAGAAGTATTGAAATCTTTTCTCACATAAGATTCCACTAAGATAGTGGCACACAAACTATGCAGGAACGCACCTCTTTCAAGGGTAGGTTCTAGATTTTGAATTTGTAATTACTGGAATTACCAATGCTTAATATCATTATTAAAGTATTGTTGTATGAAAAAAATTCTATATCAAAGCAATACTACATGATTGAGGTGCAAAGACCAAGGCATTGACCACTAGAAGACCCACGATTGGTATTGAAAGATTTAGTCATTTGACTCTTCTTGTTGGCCATTTCCACACTCGACGGAAGCCATGTTTCCACTGGTGATTGCAGCCAAGAATTAGCCATTTTGAGAGAGAGATCTCCTTCATACGTCCAATCTGTTATTCAAACTCGACACAATTACCAAGTTCCACCCTAACAGTTGCCAAAGTTTGCAATATATTTCAGCTGCGTGCAATGCCGTCATTTGTTTCCTAATCCAGACCATTTATGATTTTCAACCCCAGGATCGCATCTCAAACACTTGTCCCCTCCGATCCCAGAGGATTCAAAAGATAGTTCTCAAATTGCCTCCATGCATTCTCAAAGCGCAAGCCTGTCATCCCTAATGAATATATAATTAAGAACCCGCCGCGGAGACAATCGACCAGAAGTACACCTCTGCAGGTCACTCACAATCGAACATCACATCACCTTTTCATGTAGAGACAATTCCTGCTGTCGATACACATTCCCATGATGATGCGGGAGAATTGCAAATCTGAGATCCCTCAATCAAGCAAAATTCTGTGATTCTAGCTGTGGTTCCAGTCCTGGGGATGAGACAATTGCAATGAGACCCTCCGAATTATGAATGGTGCGAATAATGTCAATCCATCTCGCACATTCAGTTCATATGTGCTGTACACCTCTTTCAGGCAACAATTGTTCAAGAATTAAACAGAACATGAGCAAGCTACTTTCGATACCGACTCGGTTCAATTCATGCTGCCGAGGACAAGCGGATCTCAGAAACGATTGAAGCAACACAACGGAGATATTGTAAGCAGTCCTAGTTGAACAGCACATCAGAAATCAACCCAAATGAAACCAGAATCACAGACCTACTCCTCAAACTCTGATTGAAAACAAACAAACAAAAATCACTCAATTACTGATGCTAGCTCGATCTAGCTATTATGACCATCAATTTCACTGTTTCAAAGAGTACAATCCTTGCTTTCACGGAGTAAACCAACGTGAGTCAAGTGGAGAATCCATACCTTAAGCTAGGCTGTTTTGTTTGTTTTGATTGTTCTAGTGAGATTTTGTGAACTGCATGTCCCCTTGTCATGTTCTTGGTACTGTTGGAAAGCTCTCTGAAGTTTTTATCTTGGTTGTGGCAACACCACGGAACATACTAGTCTATACCTTAAATCAAGTTGTTTGTTTGTTTGTTTGTTTGTTTGTTTGTTTAATATGCTAAGATTGAAGAAATCGTAAGTCCCCAATAATGGTCTTGGTATTGTTGGAAAGCTCTCCACAAGGATTGGAGGGGTGCACAGACTTTGTTTGGACCTAAGGTGTGAAAGTTATTGAGTTTCAAAAGTTTTTATGAATTAAAAAATTGAATTAAATTGTCTTTTATTTTGGAAAAACCATAACTTTCACATCACATGTATGTCCAAATGCCACAAAACAAAGCCTTGCACTCTTTTGTGCATAAAAGATATTGAATTTCAAAAAAATTATGAATTAAAAAATTAGAAAATTATTCTTACTTTTATTTTGGTTGTGGCAATGGTACAAGGTACACTTGTACACCTAAACGCAACCAATTGCTTATGTATCTCAATGCCTGAAACATTGTACAAAATAAATATACAAACACAATTGGGATGTAAGGATCTATAAATAATAGGCATACATATCTTATATTCATGAATTAGCCCCTAAAGTCCCATTGTCCTTACGGGGGACAAAATGGATTTCGGGCAGGCTCTTATGATCTCAATTTTTATTGAAACTTTTTGAAACTTTCTCATAAGATAGATAAACTTATGATCTTTCCGTGAATATAATTTTTAATCCAATCGGTGCCCGGGAGCAAAAGTTATGCCACAATAACCTCAAAATAGAGGAGACTGGGTAGCAAAAAAAGTTCACAAAAAATTGAAATAAAAATTTTAATATTTTTTTTTTTAGATTATATTTTTTTATAAATGGGAATCTTTGATTCATTCCATTTGGATTAGTGATGTGAAAGCTATGAATGTCTTGTTTTGTAGGCAATCATAGCAACTTCTCGAAAGAAATTTTTTTCTTCCTCTTTGAATGCTAATATCTTTCAATAGACTACATGGTCAAACATCACAAAAAATTCATCACGTGATTTAAGACAAGTGTAGAACAAGATCCTATGGTTAGATTCTAAAAAATATTTTAAAATTTTATTTCATAGGTGAACGTAGAAAAAGTGGAAGTTTTGAGTGATTTTGGCAAAAAAATGGCCTTGCCAATGGGACTTTAGGAATTAGGAGTGAGCTTCCCTTTTCAATAAAATCATAATAATAATCTTTACACTAATTTTTTCTAATAGTGTGTGAAACTAATTATCAAAGTCACACTATTTTTTTAATAGTGCAAATTGAAATATTTTTGTATTGTACCAATCTCTACAAATAATAAATTTGTAGTGACAATAATTCTATGGATGATGCTAATCCTCCACCCCTCACTATTAAGACAAAACAATGTAGTAGACTTCAATCTAGCAAGATAATTAAATATTCATTTTAGGTTCATTGTAGATTATAAATATTACAATGGACTAACTTGTTTGTGCAAGCATGCCATGCACGCCTTAAATTTGAAGGGCACCCTTGCCCTTCCCTATGAAGTCTAGCCCCCAAAATTGCATTCTCAAGGTGAAAAGCATCAATAATTTTTGCCCTTCACATTTTTTACTAAATTTAAATTTTCTACAAAAGAATTCAGATATTCAAAGAAAAATAATAATAAACTACTACATACAAGCTTTTGTCATTGTATTAAACCATCAATAGACTCAACTCTTCAAAGAATCATTGTCAACTTCAGAGTAGTGTAATGGAGTAATGGGACATTCACATAAAGTGTTAACTAATTATGTAAAAGAGTTTAACCCTTAAACTACCATAACCTTTTTTTATGGTAAAAAAACATTTAAAATTGTCATTTCTATTGCAAAAGAAAATAATTGTAATTTTTTTTTCATATATCAAATTGTAGTATCTTGTACTAGATTAGTATGAAAATATGTAAAAGAAATTTCAAAAACTTTTATTGCACGTATTGCAAGATATTTGCGTTTAAATTGGAAAAAACAAGTTTTTTGCAATGTGTATGACTTTGAACTTCTTACCTTAAATCTTTTGCATTGTAGAGTTTAAATTTAAAAAAAATTATATTGAAGATTTGAGTTAAGAATCTAGAAAAATAATTAAATTAAAAAACACTTAATTTTCATTCTTAAGAAAATTGTTAAATAGAAGTAGATACATGATAGAAGGAAAAAATAAATTATTTATATCTCTAAGATGGAATTGTTCAATCACATACTAATTCCATTCATGAATGGTTCTAGTACCAAATTAAACCTTGTAGAACTTTTTTTCCTAACAAATTGTGAAAATTGAATTAAAAAACGAATCCAATACGTTATTCTTTTAAGAAGATGCTATGAATGCATAGAAAACAAGTTGCTCTATAACTTCACTCATCAAAATGGAATGAATAAAAGCATCTTTGATTATTACATGTTGACAAAAATATGATCTATAAGAAACAGTTTTTATTTCAAGTTTTTGTGGATTTCTCTTATTACTTGATGAGGTGAAAATTTTGCTTAGGATGGCATAACATTTGTTCTTGGGCACCGGTTAAATGAAATGATATTCTCCAAAAGCTAATGTGATTCTTGATCTGAATTCTTTTTAAATTCAAAAAATTATGACAAAAATTGAGACTATAAGAGCTTGTCCAAAATTGATTTTGTCTTGCGAGGGAACAACATTTGGTCTTTTAGGAAACAAGGCTTCAAAACTAATGTAAGGGTTCAAATCACTTCAATATCTAGTACCAATTCCAACCTCTTATACAAAAAAATCAATCCATTCTAACAATTATTTAAAACCTTCCAAAGTTGTATGCCATAGTTTGTACTTTTTCAAAGACTTTGTGTGAATGTCCCATATTAACTTCAACGCCTTTCTAAAATTGTTAATTAGAAGTTATTCAAATTCACATGAAACTTCCAAATGAGATTGAATTTTGGAATCTTAAAGTTGATAATACATTTGCAAGCTTCTCAAGACACTACTTTGTACTCTAGATGGTTAAGGAAGAATTAACAACAAATTTTCAATCCAAATTATGCTTTGATTTGTGCAATCAAGAGCTTCCTAGGTACCTTCCTTGCACATTAGAGAATTTTGGATTCTCTAGAGGGACATTTCACTATGGCTAGTTGTGCAGATACAACAAAAGTGAATATTTTTTAAATTTAAATTTACAAAAAAAATCATTACCACATGATTGCCTTAGGTGCCACATCATATTGCTATTTTTTCTATTTTTTTTATTGCCTATATTTGCACAGATGGTTGTGGGTGCTTATTTATCCACCCTTGGTAAATAATCAATTACAACCAGGCTCTTGTTCTTATTTCTTCCTACAGCACTAGTAGAAAATCTGAAATTTCTATCATTTTGGACGCGTTGTTTTGGACAAAATCTAACAGAAATCTGTTTGAAAATTTCAGATTTTCTACTAGTGCAGGTGTCTAGCGCCAATCCATTGTGCCTTCCAAGCAATGGATCTTTCCTATTCTTAATTGATTATGGTTGCTAAAACGATGCTAATTGGCTACGAGGCACCTAAGTACTAAACTAGGTTCTAATGGTGGTAGTGACTGTAGAGAGAAGTGGAGACCTTCCTATCTAAGCCCCTAAAGGTGGTAGATTGCTTCATGCCATTTCCAAACATACCTATTGCTAGCCCACCCGACCTCCGTAGCAAAATATATCAATGGATGAAAGTTGCTCCTAGTAGTGCCTAAGCTTCATATGTTAATTACTACTAGACTAAACTTCCAAAGCTAACTTCTAGATGGACCCCTGACCTTAACTACCAGTTCTTATTACTCCTACCATCTTCTTCCTTGTGGATGAGATGAACTATTTCTCATCCACTGTGACTGCTAAACTTCATCTGCCCGTATTGTGCTCAATATGACTCTGATTTTGGCATATTTTGGGTTTCTCGAAACCTCTAGACCTTTACTCTAAGTTTCTTCTATCCAATTTGACCTGATCCTAGGTTTATCTTCCTCTATCTCTTGGCCCTACCTAATAACTATCAAACTTAGGTGGTATGGAAGGGCTAGGATGGGTTAGTAGCTTACCTCATGTTGTAGGTCACACAATAGTTGACTGAGGTCCCCTTTGGACCTTGTGTTTGTAGTCATTTCCTCCTCTTGCAAAAAACTGGCTAAGTCCCTCTTGATAAGTAGTGGCCAACAAGTCCCTAGATTTGGAGGTTTCCTCTTCTTTCCTTCTCCCGTTTTCTTTTCTTTATCCTCTATTGACGTCCCTATTATTAAAGTCTACCTTAATGATTCTTACACTAATTCTTACACTAGGTTCTTACGCCTAGTAGTAGTTTACCAACCTTCTTACATCTCTAATGTGCACGGCCTTCTAATCCTTACGTTTGACTACTCCTACGTGCCTTAATGGTCCCTAAGAATCCCTCCTAATCTTCTCTCCTACTTAGTGCTTCTCTCTTCTCCTCCTTCCCACTTCACTTGGTAATTGTGGGAGGCGTCAACTATAGAAGTTGTATGTCTAAGAGCACTTGTAGATGCTAGTTTCCCCCTTCTTCCCCTTCTTGTGACGATATCGTTGTGGATCTTGCAATTGGCCTCCTCCAGGATGTTTAGGTTTTTTGCCCTTGAGGGATGAACGCATAATTGTATGTAGTCTGGGGAGTAAACCCATTTAATTCAAGTTTAGCTCTTAGAGCCCCCAGTCAACCCCAGCAACTCCCCATATTACCAACAGCTCTCCAGACCCCAAATCTCTCCTCGAGAACCCTCGAGACCACCATTGAACCTTGGCAATTTCCCAACCCCTCAGGGGGGTCATTTAGAGTGTCCATTAGAAACCACGTGCAAACAAAACTTTGGACCCCCTATATACTTTTTGAATTTTAAATAAAACAAAATTAAAAAAATATGAATAGATTTTCCTACTTTGAAAGTTTATGTTTTGAATTATTGATATTTTTATTTGTTAATAATAATTAGTTACAAATTTTTGAAGTAAAAAGATACACTACAGAACTGAAAAATAACTTTCACACCCCTATATTATATAAGAAAAAATTGTCTAAAAAATGAACAAAAAATTCCTAAAAATAACACATTATTGAAAGCTCATTTTGAGTTGAATATTGACTCAATGGTCATCTAAATGTGTCCTCTATAATTATTTGAGTTGAAAAACATGCCATTTTAGTTCATTTTCAACCTCTTCTAGAAATCATTTCATATTTTATTTGAATTGGAAATTTTGGCAATAGAAAGCTATAGTCATTATTAAACAATGTTCAAAATTTTAGGTTGAAATTATAGTTTATTAGAAACCATTTGTTCACACGTGGTTTGTTATAGTAGAACTAAGTGCACCCCCCGAGCCCGACCCCCAGATAGCCCTTTGACCTCCGTACAGCCCCAAACCCCAGCACTAGAAAAAACCCGTGTTTTTTGTGATGGCAACAGAAAACACAGCATGTTTTTGTGAATAGGACGACGTTACAGAGTTTGAACCAATGAATGGCAGAATTTTGATGGATGTTGCAAAAACTGTGTAATGTCTGTAAAAAAACATAGGCATGATACAAAAAACAAGTATGTTTTGCAAGACATAAGAGAAAATGTAGTCATGTTTTTTGCGACATCCAAAACAATATGACAGTGCCATGTTGGCAAAGTCAAACAATTTCACTACAAATAAATTTTCAAGAATTATTGGATTTTCATGTAAAATATTAACCTGATCTAAAAATCATAGGAAAAGGGTAGCTACTTGGGAGTCTTCCAAAAAAATCTTCCATGGATGGATGATGAAGCTACTATTCACTATTTTTTAGGACTTTTCATGAAGCACAAAATTTGTTGGCATCTCTTTTATAAGTATTTGTGTACATAAACATAATTATTGGAAATATGTTTAAATCCTTAGAATTTCATATGCCAAGTACGATGTACTACACTTTACTTCAGATCATGCGATTCTTGTGTATATGTTGTACTGGTAGCTTCAAAGCATGTGTGGACTTTTCAAATTATGTTCATATACATCAACTTATAAGAAAAAATGAACTCTTATTTTCATTGTATTCAAATTGTTTAGAGCAATTCCTCTGTCCCTAATACAATGTTGCAATATTGATAGTTCATAAATGTATCATAGAAGTAATTTTTGTAAGAAAATGTGATGCTCATCCAAATAGAAAGTCAGGTTAGTCAGCCCCCACCTTCCACACAAGACATCCATAATTTACAAAATGAAAGATTCCACTACACCTACAAGAAAGGCTATGAAAATACAATGAAAATACAATGGAAGCCTTTCTTGTAGATGCAATGCAATAAGGCTATGAAAAATTAGAAAGTACAAAAAAATAATTCCTAGCATTTGTTTTTATTTCTATTCAATGGGAGGATTTTATTGCACTGCATCTACAAGAAAGGCTTCCATTGCCGTCACTTCTAGTGTTGGTCATTGATTGAAAAAAGAACTTTGTTTTGAGAAAGCTACTATATCATTTTTTCTTCAAAAAAACTATTCACAAATCAAGTAAAATAGTAAGTGCGTTTGAGTATAATCGATATTCATTTCGAACAACAAGGGGACTATACAATCCATTTTACACCTGGATAAGCAACTCCTCTATTATATACCATTCATTATAATTACTTATAATGCATTTTTTGTCAATCTCAAAGCATGTAATTTGCTATAATGTAAAAATTGCTTGTAGCCCTTCCAACAAAAAAATCCAAATCATATGCATATACATGAAAGGTATATTCTTCAAAGACAATCGTATTATTAAAAAATTTATTGCATTAATTTTTTTAATGCATGTATCATACCAAAATCTACCCAACTATTTGGTGTTCTCAATAATTTAAAAAGGAAATAGAACATTACAAACAAATGTTAATTTCAATTGGAGTGAACTCTTTCTTTGGATTTTAAAAACTTTGCATATGTCTTTCTATTCTTCATATATATATAATTATTATTATTATTATTTAATGTTTTTTTAAATGTTTTTTTTTCCTTTTTTTCTTTAATATAAAAACAAATTTTCTCTACATTTCATTTTTTTCTAATTGGTCCTCATGTACCTTCTTGATCTTTCTTATTTCATATACTTTTCTATAAAATTTGTCTTGTAATCCGTTCTAATGCCATTGACCCTTGCAATCTTGCATATCATACAAATGTTGCATCTCTAGAGCTTCACATTATTCTGTAAGACAAATTAGAAGTTTTTTCATACATTAAATGTCACAATTTCAATACATTTTAGGTTCAATTACTTTTTTTTATAATACTTGCACTATCAATTGACATTGATGACTTCCATTTCATGTGCTCTTGCTATCTTCTAAAAAATTTCAAAGTATACAAAATCTCTGAAATGAAATACCTTTTTTCTCATTTGCTTTGAGCACATAGATGAAGTTTGAAACATGATACAAACAAAGGTGCAGACAGACTTTGGAGTCATTGCAAGAAACACCCCCTTCTTTTGTAGCGTTTGCATAGTCCTCATCAATTTCTACTAGAGTACTTTTTTATTAGAAAAACAATTTTAAAGAAACATAAGAAATATGTCCAATGTATACACCTTTACAAAGAAGATACCCTAGGAAGGAATAGCATAAAAAGAATTCTTTAAGTGGGAAAACTAGGAAAGTGCAAAATCTCATGAAGATAGGTACTTTGATATTTTAATTTGTAAAAAATAGGAAAAGCAATTTTCAAGAATACTAAAAATAGGACATTTGGAAATAGTTCATGTTTTAGAGATTTCACAATTCAAATTCTATTAGAATCTCCTAAAATCTTCCAAAATCTAGGAAAATCATTTGGAGTTTTCCATAGAGTATAAATTCAAAGTTTGAATTTTAATTAATTTAAATTATTAACGGGTATAATTTGATTTTGAATGTGATTTAAATTCCAATGAAATTCAATAATGCAAGCTTAGAATTTCATCAAAATTTTAATAAAATTCAACTCTAATTTAAATTTAGGATGAAATAATTTAACCCCTAATAAAAGTTCCATGACCATGTTATCACCAAAAATGCTCAAAAACTGCCACTTTTTATACAAGTACCAAATTTTTGAAAAAGAACTTTTTTTGACACATGTAACCATATGATCATGTAATACACTAGTTTGGAAAGATGTGAAAAAAATTTCATAAACTTCTACCTTGTAGATTGCAAAATATTAGAGTTTGAAGTGACAAAATTCTTTTTTTGCCCTTGCAAAAATCCGGGCAGATGCACTTCACAAGGTCAGATCATTATGAAAAAATGTCCAAAATGATTTCAATTCTTTGGAATCATTCTTCAAGGTAAGTCGGTTACATGCTATAAAAAAATCATTTTTTTTGGAATTGTGCAACATATAGGAAAAAAATAGTAAGTAGAAAGATGTAGGGAATGATTCAAAATACTAAATTGTTAACAATTTATTTATGGAATTGAAAAATGATAATCCCAATGGTTGTAATGTTGTAATAAAAAAATTCTACATACGTTGTTTTTATGTTTTTCCAAAAATATTGAAAATTGAGTTAAATTAAGGACTTCAAAGATTATTTTAAATTGGAGAATCCATAACTACTCGCAAACTAAAACACCTCATAACTTTTAACTCATTAATTGAAATGGAATGATTCAAAGCTTTCTATGTATATATAAATCTAGAAAACCAACTTCAAAATTTCATTTTTGAAAAAAGTGATTTTTTCAGATCTGCCCAGACTGCCCAACTTGAGAAACAATTTACGTAATTGGCCATAACTTTTTACTCATATTTCCAAATGTTCTGAAATTTAGTGCACATAGATGATACTTCTCATCTCCACCTTCTATTAAAATTACAGCCTAAAATATGCAAATCTCCACTCACATGCACCTGTCCAATAATTCTATGTTGTAGTTTAGTCCTTTAGGGGTTAATCAAAATTCAAACTTTGATTCAACTCCAATAATTCAGCTCCAATTAGAAATCAAATTTTAATGCAATTTTCATTCAATTTTCTATAGAATATACTTTGATTAAAGTTCAAACTTATAATTTAATATAATTTCTAATTTATATTTAAAGTATAACTCAACAAGTATACATCATGGGTTTTGGAGATTTCTTTGTTATTTTTTTTTATAATTTCACTTCTTTAAGAGTAGTTTTGAACTATTTTGATTCTAGTTTTAATTTGAGTTGAATTTTAAATTTTGAATCTAAAAAGTTTTAATTTTAAACTATTCGCAATTCAAATCCAATCTTTGTTCATATTCAAATTTGAGTAATTTAAGCCCTACAATATCAAGGCTATTTTTCTATCAAAAACCACTCAAAACTACTATTTTTGCTGCATTCATCCATGAAAACAAAATGAATAATCTTTTTGTAGTCAAAACATAGAATCTTGTACTACCCTTGTTTTACATCATGTGATTAAATTTTTATGAAGTGGTACAAATTGGAAGACATTAGCATTCAAAGTTGGAAAGAAATGTTTTTTTGAATGCTAGTCAATAATTTTAAATGGCTTTCACTAGCATTTGTGAAAAAATTTGTACTATGGACTTTGAATTAAAAGAAAATTGTGTTGAAGAATTGAGTTCAAAGTCTATGAAAAAAATTCCAAAAAACAAACTTCATTTTCAATCTTCAAAAAATTGTTAAAGAGATGTAGATTTATAATTGAACAAAAAACTAAACCACTAATAGTTGTGAGATAGAATTGAAACACAATAATCCAAATAATGAGATTATTCTACCATGCTAATTTAGCTTTGTTCAATTTATTTTTATTTTTTTAAATTGCACTAAAAAATAAACCCTAAAAGTTTTTTGTCACCAAGATGCTTAGATTGCCCCCAAATGAAGGTGGTCTTCATAACTTTCTCTCACAAGTGCAAATTGAATGAATCAAAGCTTTACATATATACAAAAATATAATATTTGAAATAAAAATTATACTTGTAGAAATATAATGAAGTTCCTTGTTATATGAAAAAGTTTATATATACTTCTACAACATTTGAGAATTTTTATTCTATTTTTTGAGACATCAACTAAGATGTCTATATACTTTTTGAGATGTTTTTGGGGTCATCAAATTAGATGTTTCTAGAGACATTTTTGCAACATCTATTGAGATGTCAAAATGTTTTCATAAACATCAAATGAGACATTGCCGTGTTCATCTCATGTTCATCTTTGAAATTTTACTTTTAATACAAACTACATGTTCTACATATCCCACATGGTTTGCCATACTTCCTACCACCCCACTTCTATATAAGCTTGTGTTTTCAATAAAATATACTCACAATAAATTCCCAAATATAGTGAATTTTGAATGGTATATTGTATATGTTGTATAATGTATGTTTTATTGGTAATGTATGTTGTATAATGTTTGTTATATTAGTGTATTTTGTATTGTGCAAGAAATATGGTGTATTGTGTATGAAGGTAGTTGGTTATCTCGATTGATGTCTCAAAACATGTAGATGTAGTAGTTGATGTTCAAAAAACATGTGGATGTTTTTTGAACATCCACATATCTATGTTGCCAAGGACATGCAATAGCACAATGTAAATGATTTAATTGTGGACATTAGAGGAATCATTTGCATGTCACGGAAGATGTCTTTTTGGACTTCAGATTGGACAAAATACTATGAACATGTCATAATTCTAAACTACTACAAAGTTGACACATGGTAGTGATGTCATTGTTAACGTCATCCAAAAGATGTATGAAAAAGTAATTTATGTGGCATTCCCTGCCCCATTATTGCTAAGATGGTGTACACATGTCAGCCACATGGCAACTTCTTAACACCTTAGAAGGCCATGTTTTCTAAGACATCCTCTTAAATCTTCTTCAAATCTAACTATGTTTTTTGTGATTTTGCATTTTTTTCAATATCCAAGTGGACATGGTTGACACCCTCCAAAACATAACTACCATGTTATGGGCTTGTCACAAAAAACGTAGGTTTTTTCTAGTGCAGTGACCCCCCAAGAACCCCCAGATAGCTCCAAACCCCAATGACCCCCCGAGAACCTCCAGACAAACCCCATGGCTTCAATATGTACAAGATGTTGATTGTTTTCGAGACCAATTTCTTGTCCATTGGGGAGGGGAAAAAAAATGAAACAATGGGAGTAGGATGGATTTTTTGTGACTCCTATTCTAAGGTAGCTCTTGTGACAATTTTGGACTCTAAACTTTGAATAGTTTCCAACGTGTTTTGGAAACTAAACTTTGATCCTAAGTAGGGGGGAGTTCTATAACTCCACTATCCGTTTGGTTTTAACACCAAATCTAGGGCTTCTCTAGACTCTTGGGCTCAAAGCTTTGTTGCTAGTAGCGGTTCTTAACACACAATCTAAGGTTACTTCAAAGTTCAAAGCTCCGCCGTAGGGGAGGGAGCTTACCAAAGCCAAGCACACATTTGAATGGGATTAGTTGACAAGGCTCTTGTAAAAACAACCCTTACTCTCTTCCAAGGAAAACAACTCTTGAGGTAGGACACGAGTTAGTACCACTTGCTTTGGTTAGTACCAAACAAGTTTTGCACTAAAGGCCTCCCAAAGCAGCATCGCCAAGGTATGGTAGGGGGTGACTTTAGGGTTAGTACAAGATACCAATAACAACCCTTGAAAACGTCTAAGTTAGTCCTTACAAAGATATAATAAGACTTTCAACTTATAACTTGACACCAAAATACTCCTAAGAATAAGGTATATAAAGGACCCCAAAGAACTTCAAGCATGAAATAGAATAACAAATAGAACTAAAAGGAACTCCAAAAGAAACACCGTGGAGGTTTTGGCTCTAATGCCAAAAGCACCCCAAACTAACTTCGATCCACGGACCTCAAAACAAGAATGGAGGTGGTTTGGGAGGAAGATGGCCCCCCTTATATACTCTTTCAAGGCCTCATCTTCCCCCCTTTTTTACCTAAGTAACCTTATCAACTTAGATTTTCATCCTAATCTCTAGGATTTTCAACCTCATCTTCAAAGGTTTTACCTTCTAGAGTCACGCTAGTCCAACACTATAACTTTTGGAGTTCAACTCCAAATCACAAACAAATTGCGCCATTGACTTTAGAAGGCCATTTTCAGTTTAGGAGATTGTCTACCTCCTATTTCTCTTGCAAAAAACTCATCAACAACTAGCACCAACTAGGATCAGTAAAAGGTTAAAAACCTAACTTCAAGAGGTTACCTTTTCTAACAAGGTGACTAGCTAGGGTTGTTGGGAGGGATCTAGGGAGTAAGAAAAGACTCCTTGATGACTTTGTTCCAACTTCATGTGCTCTCGGGATGCCAGTCAACTTCACAAAAATCTTGTTGTATTTGATATTTGGAGGAATGTTGATGATTCAACCACCTTCTGCTATCAAAACACTTCAAAACTTTTTGGGGAGCGTTATTAACATATAAGAAGCTAACTTAATTTTTAGTGAGATTTTATTGCAATTTGGGAATTTCCCATGAATTTCCGCTCGTGGGTTTAAACGATTGACCATCCAAAAAAGGTATTTCTACAAGTCAAAAAAATTTGAAACTTCTTGGAGAACCTCTCATGGAGTTTTCCAAGGGGTGCGCCAAGTCTTGTGTTAGTCCTGCGCACGGTCGGCAGAAAGGTAAAACCGACCTTCCTTGATTTATCGATAGTCAGAGAATCTTTCACATGCAAGAGAATCTTGGTGATTGAATTTCATTGTTGAATCCTAGGCATGATTCCAATCCTAGAGTACCATCCGGTGGCCATAGATTCCTCTGTTTAGCCTATCTTGAAAAAATGAAACCTACATGCTAATAATTGGGGTTTCTAATATTTCTTCGATGGGATGGGGAAATTGAAACTTATCTTTGGAGATTTACGTAAGGATTTTTCTATCTCTCCAGGGACCAATTTAGCCAAGCATGGTCACATGCACTAGATTTTAGGCTATTTTGGGTAAGTTCCCTACCAGCTTGTTGATTCCCACTACTTCGTAGTTCTAACCTATTATACAAGTGGATTTTGGGAGTATTCTAGGGGTAAAAGTTTATTTATGACCAAAGGCTATATTGGCATGTCACATTCCTATTTTGGTTCTACACTCTTTAAGGATTTTTGTATAATATTATGACTTTAAATTGTAATAATCTAAAAACAAACAAACAATGAGTCCCAAGTGATGAATTGAGAGCTCACAATGGCCAAAGTCAAATGACCCTCTAAAAAATTTAGATTTTTTCTAATGATTCATGGAGACCTCCCTCCTAGGTATTCAAAAGGTATAATGGAAGTATCAAATAAAAATCTCACAATTTCACAAATGATGCCAATATAGATTGTTCACATTTGTTGATTTTTTTTTCTTGAGCTGTTGGGTGGATTAAATGCATAGATGGTCAGCATGGCATGAGTGCATGACATGCATAGGTCCTAAAGTTTAGGTGGAAATTATTAATGCGCAATGCTAGGTTATTGTTTCAATGAAGTGAAAAGCAAGGAATACAAAGAAAACTTTGAATTTGAAACTTTGAAAGTTGGAAGTATGATCATTCTTTAGAATGTGATCTATTTGGTTTACCCCTTCTTAAGGACAATTTGAAATTTTTTCCACCCTTCATAGCAATGTTAGGAAAGAACCTCTAGTTAGTTAATTCTTAATTAGCCAATATTTGTGGAAAAATAACTAATTGGAGTGTAAAAATGGAGGATCCATATCTGAAAAAAACTTGGTAAGAATGGCGACCAACATATGTGCAAAAATAAAAGGTGAACATGTAGTTGCTGCTTTCATGAAATTGTTCAATTTTAGTTGTTTGCCGTTTTGATTCCAAAGCTAATATCTAGGTCGTTAGACTGAGGTACATATGTTCTTGGACAAGGTGGGTATTGCTTTTGGGTTGGCCATTGAGGGATTTGAAGTGCTTATACAGGGCTACGATAGATATTACTTTAGGATTGGTCATGACAACTAGCCCCTACTTTGTTGTCCATCTTTGCCCAATGTAATAAAATTTGGAGTCAGTTTAGTTTCCAAATTGGCATGTCTTCGAAAGAAGAAGATTGTAGCTTCTGAAAATTTGAAGTTGAAAGAAAGTGGATGGTGAAAATTTGATACTAGTAAAAATGAAGTGGGGGATTTTAACAAAGAGAGGATACAACTGGTGATGCTTTCTAGAGGACATCTTTGAAAAATTCAAACGTCTCGAAACGTCTAGACATGTGCAAGGTACCTTGAATGATGGGCCAAATGCATGTCAAATTTAACCTTAGAAGGACAGACCTATAACCACTAATTTCAAGCCTCACTGCCCATCACTTTGTTTGAGAGTTTGTTTGTTGCTATTTTGCAACTAGATACAAATGAAATTTTTTATATTTATTTTGTAGTGATTAAGTCATATGTCTATTGCAAGTTATAGAGTTTTTTAAATTTTGGAGGGAAAGTTCAAAATTATTGTGAATTTCTTAAGAGAAAAAAAAGGTTCATATCAAATACAAAATATACTTACAATTAGAAATTTTCACCAAAGATGTATATTTTAGTGTATAACATTGTGGTATAAATCAAAGTTACTATATCACTCTAAAATTAGAAAATCAACAAACCATAATAGCAGGCCCAAAGTTTATATTGCTATAAAATATTGCTATTTACGAATTTTCAAAATTTCCAACTAGAATAAAAATTGCACTTAATGAGCTTTATTTCATTAGTCGGATCATTTTTATGGCTCAAATTCACATCAAGAGTAAATAGCAAGAAGTGGCCAAAATACACTATAAAAGTGATTCATGAATTATGCATCTTCTTTACCAATGGTACCATAATGCTACACACGTCAAGCAAGGTACCATAATGGTATCATAATGACAAAACTATTCACTGAAAATGTACTCAAGCAACTTCCGAAAAATACTCTATGTTGGATGAAAAAACGTTTTTTTCCATCCTACATCCTACAGTCTCAGGTGAAGTTATCCTCGTGTCCGCGGTGTCCTTCTAGGTCGACTAAGGCCTGATGCCGCGTCTTCTGACTCGTCGAGCATCTTGCTAGAGTTTTCACTGGGTGAAGAGGATGGTTTAGTAACGTCTCAAGCAGATCCGAAAGAAGCTGAAGCTTGGCGATGGCAAAATGGATTTGAGGCTCCAGGTGCGTGGGCAGTCAGTGTTGATGACAAGGAATTTGTTGCGTGCTTTGGCATGGGTTTAGGCGATCTCCACTGTCTGTACTCAACATGTGACACTCATTGCTCATCCGTTTGTGAGGGCCGATTGTAAGGCTCTGCTTGACGTGCGTAGCAATTGGCTTTTCCCACCCTCCTCTGCAGCCTCGAAGTAAATCCCAAATTGCCAGGTGCAGCAGAGACGATTTGAGACTGCCTTGTCGGTAAGCTTTCCATCTGTTTAGCCGAAGAGTCATATCTCAGGGTTTGCGCTTCTTCGTTTGTCCTTTTTGCAGCTCTATGGTACTGTTATCTTTGAGTAGTTACAGGACTCTGGTGAACGCTGACGTTGATTGATTTGGTTTCGAATCCACCTTGTTGGATCATCTTCAAGGAGATTTTTAAGTACTAAACTAGGTGGTTTGGCGTGATTGCGTGTGTTCTTTTTCCCACAATGCTTAATTATTGCTTTTTGTGTGGCTGTGATCGAATGGTGGTCAGCGTCTTCTTCATGTTGGAAGAAATTGGCAATAAAATGATTATGTAATAGTTTGTCAAACTAGGTTTACAGAGTCTTGTTGCAAAAATTGAAATGCTGCACTGCATGTAAGCGAAGCTTTCTCACCAGCTGGCTTTTGAACAAATTGTGAAGTATGCTGCATGTGATTTTACAGATTGTCGCTGGGCTCGTGGGTAGAGATGGATGAGGGCTGCCTATATACTCTGGTAGAGAATGACACCGATACTGACATCACTATCGAATATAACGATTTTTCCACCTACACACTCAGATCCACACTCAGATCCAAGGGATCTCTTGTTATCGTTCGGTTGGATTCTTTTGCTCTTAAGGAAACCCTCCTTCCCTCTGTATGGTTTATGACTGGAGCGGTGTGCGTCCCCCATTTTTCCGTCTTGGACTTATTTCAGAACGTGCAGATCACCATTTTCCGAGATGTGGCCAACACTTACTCTTGCCGAAAGACTCCAAGGACGGCACACAATATTTTCAAGCGGAACTTCCGGCTCAGCTTCAAGTCTATCTGCCTTAAATCCATTTGGGAACAGGTGAAGTTTCACTTACGGAGGATGGAGGACCTCCAAAGAAAAGTGAGGATTTGGCACAACCAATGCATATATTTATTCAAGAAGTTTCGAGAAGGAGTGGAACGAGTGGAACGAGTGGACCGAGCGGACCTGGCATTCCACAACGTGGTCGATGTAGACTTGGAAGCCTGTTATAAGAACTCGTATCACAGGGCACATCGGCATCCGTTCAGTCTAATTAGGCCTCGACCCAACAGCCTGTTGGACGATTTTATGCTCTGTACGTTGCTGCGTTCCATGGCTGAAGGGGAGGCATTGCTACGTTCCTGTGGTGAACTTTCTTACAACAGGGCTGCTCTTGCCTTGTCTTCACTACCACCTTCTGTACCAACGTTTTCAAAATTTGCTTTAGCAACTCGCGAGCTGGACTGGATCGTGGATTTCCTTTGTTGTGACCGTAGATTTGACAGTTGGGAGTGGTGCGAGGAGAGGTGTAGGCTCGTATCATCAAATGGTACGAATCGCTTGGATGCTTTGGAAGATGAGAGTTTGGAAGCTGATGTTCGTCGACAAAAGGCTGATCGGGAAGCTCTGCAGGCATCTCCACACCTGAAGCTCAGCAGATCTCACGGCAACTCTTCTTTCAAATTCTGGAGTCCTATCACGTCGAGGGTGCCGAGGGGGAATACAATCAATCAAGACGAACTTGAAGCCATCTGGAGGAGGAGATTGCAACCAAGCTCCTGCGCTCCTGGGTCCTACTCACCTCTGGATGCTTTCTTCATTGACAATCCAGATACCAGTTTTGTGGATTTTTCAGTTGGAAGTTTCAGAACTGGAGCTTCTAAAAGCGTCATGAAGTGCAAGTGGTTGGGTGAAACGGTGGCACTTTCAAAGATGTCGCCTATATCCAAAAAATTTGCGAAAGCAGAAACAGGTTTGTTAGCAAGAGTGCAACATCCCAATGTCGTGGAGTGGATGGGGTATGCATTCAAGGAGGACAGAGATCGTAATCTTTATCGGGACTTTTACCTTGTGACTGAGCACATGGAGTTGGACTTACATGACTTGATTACCGATCAACTGACAGACTGTAATGGAACAATTTCCACGACTCGACCCCCTTTTGATGATCTGGTAGCTGTGGACATTGCTTTACAACTCGTGGAAGCCATGATTCATGTGCACAAATGTCGAGTACTACACCGGGATCTCAAACCCAAAAATGTTCTTGCAAGCCCAAAGTTCTCTCATTCAGATCATAGTGAGGCGCCGATTTTCTATACCGTCAAACTGATAGATTTTGGATCTTCCAAAATCGGAGATGAAGGCTCGCATTTTCATACTAGGAAGCAAGGAACGACCATGTACATGGCTCCCGAGGTTTGGGAATCAGAGGGCAGCTACACATGGTCCGCAGATGTGTACAGCTTTGGACTGACATGTTACGAGATCTTCCACGGGAGGCTTCCTTGGGAGAGTGACATGCCATTGACGTTTGCGAACATTCAGGAGGTCATGCGTGGAAAGATTTGGTTTCCTTTTGGGTATCCAGAAGAATTGAAGGAGCTGCTTGAGAAGTGTTGGGCTCAGAACCCCTCTGACCGACCGACGTTTGAAGTCATCCGCAAAGCTTTGTGGCGGCTGAAATTTCTTCCATTGCGGAATGTCATTTCCAACTCTTCCTGAGTTCTTAGGTTAGTTGGGCAAACTGAAATTCACTAGTGAGCATAACAAGATGCTGCAAACCATGAGGGATAATGTGGACTTGCAGAGGGAGGTTACCCCCCAAACTCTTGAATGCCCAAATCCTTCTTTGAAGTTTTACAGATTTAGCTTATATTTTCGTACAAATATGTTATTTTAACTCCGTTTCAACAAACTTGTAATACAGGAAGCTCCGATTGAGATTGGGCAAATTCCCAACATTCGGCGACTGAATTAATTCGTCATATGTCAGCTAGAATCCTCCTGTTTCAGCTTCACACGCAAATGATACAACAAATTCTTCGTTGATTGCTCTTGCGTTCCACAACTACTTCCTCTGGTGCCAATGTTATACTTCCTGACAAAAAAACCTGCAGATCTTCAATCTGACTCACCACTAACTCGAAAGCCTGGTGACGACCAGCCTCATTGTCACTCTTGAAGATGTCGGAAGCTCTCAATGGTGTTCGGGACTTCACCACTAAAACCCTAACAAGGTTATCTGACGAGGTACGCTTTCGACTAGGACACCAGTTAATAGTTTGTAAGTTCTGCAACCCAGTTCGAAGATCTGCTGTACAATTGTGCATCACGCCAAAAGGAGCTCTTCCGAGACTCAATCAATAATGCAGAGAAGTACGTACATTGCTACACTCTTTCAAGCGGTTCTCAATGCGGACTATTGTTCATAACTGATTTAGAAAGCCCTAGCCAGACACCATATTCATCTGCGTGTGCAAACTGTTCATGCCCGGCTACAGATTTGGGCAATTGCAATCTCTCAGTGTTCAAGGTCTTGAGAATAACCTAACCAAAAAGAATAGAAAAGAAAAATTAGACCTCACGATCGGATCAAGGGTTGAACGCTTCAGGTGGTAGTGGAACAAGAATGACGCCCTGAGTATCGAGCAATTGAATGAGCTCAAGATGACCCACCCCGAGCGGTCCAGATATGGTCCCTGTTGCATTGGTTGTTCTTCGCCCTTTCTTCTCCCCTGAATGCATTCATTGTGAAGAAGCACGCCCACAATCATCAGCTACGTCATGATTAAAGTAGACATAGTCAAGTTAAAAGAAAATGTAAGAGTCATTTCCCTTTATTTTTCTTTCTTAACCCCTAAATGCCCAAGCCTTTTCAAGTATGTTTTGACTATGAAAAAAGAGCATGGGCTTATAGTTATCTCCATTGAAGCAAATTGTTTTCTTTTCCAAAATCATGAAAACACTTTATTCTTTCCATTGGGACTATTTTCAAAGCAAATGGATAAGTACAAGTTTTTAGATCTCAAATCAAGTGAGATTGCTCAAAGTTGGAAAATGAAGTAAAATTAGCAAGCTTTACTATTCCACTAATGGACATATATGGCTTTGGAGACCTCTCAACAATCAAATATGCACCTTTTCAGTGAAAAATGAAAGTTTTGAATAGTTAACCCTAAAAATGCCCCAATTTTTTTGTAAAACGGTCAAAAAAATTCAATTGGCCACTAGAAAATGAGCTTGAAATTTTAAATCGACCATATATGGTTGCTCAAGCAATTAGGGGTTAAGCATGATTTGAAGTGTCTCTTTGTATATTTTGTCTTCAAGCTTGCATCTAATGGGCTCTCTTTTGGTTGTCCAAAGTGCAAATCCAAATTCTATTGTGTCTATTATAGAAATTTTTAACTTGCTTCTAATGATAGTAATTACAAGTTCTAATTTTATACCAAGAAAAAGATAGTATTGTTAGAGTGATCCATTGATGATGCTCTAAGTCTTCAATGAAATACTCTAAAGCTAATTTGCTTCAATGTAACTCGTCTTTCAATTTTGTAGCCACTAACATGTAGTTCTTTCTCTAATCCATTAAAATGAGCCTAAAATTTGCGCCTTGATTAGCTTAATCCTTGAAGGACCACAAGTAGTCCAAATTGTGAAGATGTACTATCATTAGAAAAAAAATGAAGCCTCCGGAGGGTTACTCCAACAACAGTTGAACTACCCTCCCATCTTTTTTCTTTGGCAAAAAAAGTTTTTTTTCCCCTAAAATTGCCCACTTCAAACTTGTAGTTTTCAATGTTGCCAGTGGCATAGGAACCTAGTTTTACATTTCTTTTTTCTCAAAAAAAAAAAAAATTTAGTTGCAGAAAAAAAAAAAAAAAATTAATTTAGTCACCGGGTCTAACTGCTCTGGCGATATTCACCCAAGCTGACTTTTCTTTGCAGTTAGATTCTAGCCAGGGACTACTTTAAAAACAATAGCCTTGTTTGGTCACTTCGGAGCAACCCTCCAGAGGCCTCGTTTTTTCTCTAATGAGAATGCAACTTCAAATAATAATTTGATAAGGACCCTCAAATAATAATTTGATAACGACCCTCAAATAATAGTTGAAAAATACAATCCATAGATTAACTAGTACACTAACTAATATTTTCCAATCAAATTTGAAATTTCCAACTAAAATTGATTGTAGATTTAATATTTGTGATTTTTACAAGTATTTTTTTCTTTAATGTTCAAAGTGATAAGTTCTAATGATAGTGATTTTTGAAGATTTTTATTTTATTTTTTATTCAAGTCACTTTTTAACAATCTTTTTTTGAAATGAAAAAGTTACATATTGAAACGAGAACTACCAATACCTTTTGAATAAGAAGATATTTCAAATCAAAGTCTTCATAGTTTATATAATACAAATGTTAAAGAACTAACACAAGAATCTTCAAAAAGACAATGGTTGAAAAAATGCATTTATGTCTACTTAGGGTGGGTTTGTGTTCATCCGTTTATCAAAATTTGAATGTCTAGTCCTTAAAGGGTTAAGAATCCATACATTGTATATTCTCAAAAACTGCTAATTGCAATGAATTTGAAGAAAAGGAGCTTGGGATTCATGCAATGAGATTGGAAAGAAATTGACCACTACAATAAATACTTGTGAAGGGCATTTGCAAAAGCAAGGCAAAGAACATGTAAGAAGAGACTAATTACAATTAGTAATATTCTACAATGACTCATTTCCAATTAGAGGAATGGAATGCAAACCTCTGTTGGAAAATTGAAAATTGGATGACTATTTAATTCCTTAGTGTTCCAATGTCCCAATTTTGGACCAAAAATAGAAAGGTTCTGAAGACTTTTTTTACCACATAACTTCTCATTCATCCAAACCAATGCTTTTTTTTTAAATTGCACTTTTTGTATGACAAATTTGATGAAGTTGGTGTAAATAATATATATTTATGAAATTATAATAAAAAATATGTAAAAATTCAAGAAATGATTCAATCACTAAAATATTAAAGATTTGCTTGAAATGTTAGTTGGATGATCTTGGAACACTTAGTTATGAGGGTAAATCATGGAATGTGAAGATTGTGTTATAGAATGAGACCTAAAAATGTATTGAATTTTTTTCAATAATGGTCTTTCTTTTTCTTGAGTTTCAAACACTTGCAAAGTACTCTCTTGGTCCATGTGTACTATATCTACTCTCTTGGTCCATGTGTTTAAAAATCTATACTTTTGAAATAGATAATTAGTTTGTTTTGTAACGTATGTTGGGATCTTCTAAATTATTAGATAGATAGTGGCCAAGTTTCAATAGACAATGTGAGAGATATTGAAGTTTTGAAGTTTTCTCATACCAAAAATTAGAAAATTTGGTAGAATTAAATAATTGGTTCTAAAGATCCATTGGACCATTGAACCCATAGGTTGACGAGCTATTGACTCTCGCAACATCACACCAATATTTTTACTTTTATTTTTATTGTTGTTTTGTTTACTTTCAATTTTATCCTTTATTTTTATTCTTAAAACTTGTTTGGCATTTTGTTTTTGTATGTCCAATAATTCTTTTTAAACATAATGCAAAAATTGATATCACACATGATATTAAACATTAGTGCTATAGATAATTTAAAAAATAAAAAATGGATCGTAAAGGAGATTAGTGAAAGGATTAGTCATCACTTTTGTGGCAATTGCAAATGATATACTATTGGTTGTGGCAAAGTAAATGATATTTTGTACAAAGATGTAAGCAAAAATGTGCAAAAATTCAAAAAAGGATGAGGTGCTTAACACCTGAAGTCCCAAGCCATTTTTTTTTGCCAAAACCACTCAAAAAGACCACTTTTGTTATGATCACCTATGAAATAAATTTTTAAAATATTTTTTAGAATCTAACCATAGGATTATGTTCTACACTTGTCTTACATCACGTGATAAATTTTTTGTGATGTTTGACAATATAGAATGAAAGATATTAGCATTCAAAGTGGCAGAAAACAAATTCTTTCAAGGGGTTGCTAAGATTGCCCGCAAAATAAGAAACTCCATAACTTTCACATCACTAATCCAAATGGAATGAATCAAAGCTTCACATTTAGAAGAAAATATAATCTACAAGAAAAAAAAAT
The DNA here is from genome assembly GCA_947034895.1 of Rhytidiadelphus loreus. Taxonomy (NCBI): domain Eukaryota; kingdom Viridiplantae; phylum Streptophyta; class Bryopsida; order Hypnales; family Hylocomiaceae; genus Rhytidiadelphus; species Rhytidiadelphus loreus. Next base: position 8,186,925 of record OX344765.1, on the reverse strand, counting down.
TAAAATTTTTATTTCAATCTTTTGTGAATTTCTTTTGCTGCCTAGTCTCCCCCATTTTGAGGTTATTGTAGCACAACTTTTTCTTCCGAGCACCGATTGGAATAAGAATTATATTACTGGAAAGCTCATAAGTTTATCTATCTTATGAGAAACTTTTAAAAAAATTCAATAAAAATTGAGATCATAGGAGCCTGCCCAAAATCCATTTTGTTCCCCGTAGGGACAAAAGGACTTTAGGCGTTAAAAGTTAATCTAATTTCAACGAATTGGTCATTAAGGAAGCTCCAATTGAAATAGGGCATATTCCCAGTATTCAGTGAATTGATTTGTCATTTGCTATAGCTAAGGAAGGAACACCATAAATGGTTACCCATTTTCTAATGGCAGACTAGGTTGTCTTGAAACCAACAATAGCTAACTCTAGTTTTTGAGAGGTCCTCAAAGGCATATATGTACCATTGTAGAAGTGTAAAGCTTACAAATTTTCACTTGATTTGAGATCTAAAAATTTGTACTTATCCATTTTTTCTGGAATTCATGATCCTAATGGATAGAATAAATTTTTTTCATGACTTGTACCATTGAAAATATAAACATGCGGCAAGTGTTGATTTGGAGTTATTTGCAATTTCTACTTATCAAAGAAAATTGCATTTCAACAATCGCAAAGTAGATTGTGCTGGTAATGAATTTGATAGCTCTTCATTTGAACTTAAGGTGTTTGGAAGTGCATTTTAGTATGCTAACACAATTTCTAGTTGTTCATGTCACCTCCAATCCCAAAAAATTCTCAAACATTGTAGTGAGGGGTAGCATATTAAAAATAAGATACATACATTTTTCTTGTTATAATTTCACAATTCTTTTGCAATTTTACACTCAAAATTGGTATGCACACTAATAAGCAACCACTTTAAATATCTATATGGTTAGATTTTGAAGAAAAGAATTTTCTTTATTGGAAATAACTATAGGCTTGTGCTCTTTTATTTTTATTTTTATAGGAATAGCACACCTGGAAAAGCTTAGGCACTTAGGGATTAAGCATGATTCAAAGTGGTTTTCTATATATTTTGTCTTTGAGTTTGCTTCTTATGGTCTCTACTTGGGTTGTCCAATGCCCAAATCCAAATTTTATTGTATCTATTTAAAAAGTATTGTTAACGTGCTTTCATTGATAATAATTAAAAGTTCTAATTTTACACCCCAATTAAAAAAGATAGTTATATTTAGAGTGAATAATTTAGGGTGATCTATTGATGATGCTCTAAGCCCTAGATGAAATACTGTAGAGAAAATTTGTTTGACGATAGCTCTTCTTCTCTTTTTTAGCTACTTAGAGTCAATCGTTCTTACTCTCATCCATTGGCATAAGCCCAATATGTGCCTATTGATTAGCCTAACCCCTTATGAACTAAAGATAGTCTAGATTTCCAAAATTGTAAAAATGCATTATAGAATTCAACTTAGAATAATAATTTGATGATGACCCTCAAACAATAGTTGTAAAATACAATTCATGAATTAATATGAATTCATTGTATCCATATTGTTAGATCAACTAGTACACTAACCAATATTTTCTAATAAAATTAGAAGTCAAAAATTGGAAATTCCTTCTAAAATTGATTGTAAATTGAATATTTGCGGGGTTTTGTAAGATTTTTTCCCTCTAAATTCAAAATGTTAAGTTCTAATCATAGTGATTCTTGAAGATTTTTATTTCACTTTTTCATTCAAGTCATTTTGTAAGGGTCATTTTTGAATTGAAAAAGTCGTTATTTGAGGCTAGACCTACCAATCTCCTTTTAATTATAGGATATTTGGCAAGAAAAATCTTCATAATCTATACCGTACAAATGTTAAAGAACTAAAATAATAATCTTCTAGAAAATTGATGGATGAAAAAATTCATTTTTGTATGCTTGTGATGTGTTTACATTCATTCATTGTTTGAAATTTGAACACTTGGTTGTATAGGGGTTGGAGGGTTTAAACAACAATCAGATTGGATAGTGTCAAAAATCTACATGGAACTTGGGATGAAGAATTCGAAATCCCTACTTGACTACCATTGATCCACAGTCCCCCTTTTCTTTCTATTATGTACGGATGTCATATTTATTAGAAAGTTCAACTACCTGATAGAATTGTATGGAAAAAAAATTCTTTCATGCAACGAAACCCTAAGAAATTCGGGAGTAATGTTCAAAATTCTCATTCTTTAACCCTTAAGCACTCCGACATCCATAATTATGTTGGATGATGAACGGAGGGCTTGCAAGACATTGTTTACTTCAATTAACTTCTCATTTATCCAATGTAATACTTGAATGTTGAAAAGACAACCTTCCTCAATAACCAATTTCATAAAATTCCTATAAACAATATTTTTGTACAAAGATATAAACAAAAATGTGCCAAAATTCAAAAAAGGATCAAGATGTTCAAGGGTTAAGTCCCTTGGTGAAATACTCTAGAGAGAATTTGTTTGAGTGTAGCTCTTTATTTCAATTTTCATCCACTCAATTCTTGCTCTAATCCATTGACATGAGCCCAAAATGTGCCCATTGATTAGCTTAAAAATCCATACGTTATGTATTCTCAAGAATTGCTAATTGCAATCAATTTGAATAAAAGTAGGTCGGGAATTATGCCACAAGGTTGGAAAGAAATTGACCATCATGGCAAGAGTACCTGTGATTGAAGGCCATTTGAGAATGCAAGGCAGAGAGCACGTGACAAAACACTAACTGTTAAAAGAATAAAACTTGTGCCCAAGGGGCATAGATTTGGGGGCAAATATGAATCACATATAGTTCTTTATTTCAAATGTCTTGTAGCTTGACTAAGAAAATGTAGTTCCAAAAGTCGTGTTGTCATTCTTTTCTATTTTCTATTCCAAAATTGATCAATTGTAATTTTTGTGGCACTTTGAAGAAAGCATCTTGAAAGCTTAAAACGCACCACTTTTGAACTTTTCTATTGAATTTCACTTAGTATAAGGTCAAGGATTGCACCAATCATACCATAATGTTTATGACTATCATCTTTAATTTAACTAAATGTTGCATATTATTTAAAGCATTTTTGTACTTACAATGATTTTTATAAAAACAATACTTTTAAAACCATAAATATATCATTAAAATGTTTTTAGTTCTAAAGAAATGAAATTGAATCTTGGATATATATTATTACATAAGAAAAATATGAAATTTTGGAAAGGTGTGTTATAATATAGAAAATTAATGAAGGTTGACTAAACATGAACATAAAATTTTCTTCATGTGCTTATTAAAATTCAAAGTACCATTCTACAACACTTAGTTCCAATTGAAGGAATGGAACGCAAAACTCTCCTTGAAAATAAAAAATTGGATGACCATTTAAAGAGTTGCTTAAAGAATTGGTTGGATGATCTCAAAACTTTGCTAGCAAATCAAAAATTGGATGACATTTAAAGAGACAATTGCTTGAAGTGTTGGTTTGATGTGGATCTCGAACATAGTTTCAAGGTTTAACCGTGGAATGTGAAATATTGTGTCATAGAATGAGATATGAAAATGTATTGAAATTTTTTCACCAATGGCTTTTAGTTTTGATTCTTGAATTTCAACATTTTCATGGATTTTAGGTTTCATTGTCCAAGATAACAAAAGCTTTTTTCTTTTGTTTGATTGGATTTGAATTTTAAGGTCTATTTGCATTCCACAAATTTAGAATCGCTCTACATTAGGAATGAAGCCAAGAAAATAAAAATATTCAAAGCACTCTTGTTGGCCCACATGGGCCGTTTCTAGGCTCTTTATCAATAGAAGTGCTCAAAAATTATGACTAAGATGCATGTACTTGTAATATATTGTCTCATGCTAATATTTGATTACAAAAGAGCATCTCCATTAGTGTCTGGCAAAACTAGCTTCATCATGTCAAAATGGTGGGACAATTGTTTAGAGTATGGATCACTTATTTACCTTTTTTTACTTTTGCAACTTGTTGTTAGTAGTAACTTTGCAAGTCTCCTAATGTGCAAATTAATGCAAAAACAATGTCTATCATTTACTTTGCAAACAAACTATTTGTAATAGAATTACTAGTATTTTGAAGTGTTGCCAACCTAAAAAGTTTCTTATATATTGTGGATAGCGAAACTAAAGGTAGGTTCAAGCATTCATTGAGCACTTTTAATCCAAAATTGAGAAAGTTGGGAAAATAAAATGCCAAGTCAATTCCTAGAAACTTAGTCGACCAATTCTATTTACATTTGTTGAATCAAAGGGCATATCTTGAGCATAGGGATTAATATAGAGCAATTTTAAATTGTTCTCCCTTTACTAAAATTTGAAATTGTTAAGGTAGAACCATCAATGTGAAATCTTGTCATATAGGGACTTTTTGTAAGTGTTATCAATTTGGCCTTAAATTACTCGTTAATTTGTCATTGTCAAGCATTTTCAAATTTATACATGGCCCAACATAGTTGTAAAGTAGTAGAGCCTCTAGTGGATGGTTTTGAATCTTTTTAAAACCTATCAAAAAATGCTCAAACATTATACTTAAAAGAATTTACATAAACTAAAATACATCATCATCAAGTTCAAGATTAAAAAAATTCAAATTTTATAACTTCCACTTGCATAAAAGTAAAAAATGCCTTTTGATTATTAGTTTGAATCCACAATGACTTTATATAATTATATGGTGGTTCCTTGAAGAACCATATTTTAATTTTCTCTTTCAACCCTATATATTCAAATCAACTTGAATGAATGGTAAAATTCAATCACATTTATTAACTAAGGTGAAGAATATCAATTGTTGGATTTCACAAATTACTCAATTTTTATATAGAAAAATATTAAAATTTATCATGCACAATTTATGGTATTAGTATTTGACAATGATAACCACCTAACAACTTTGTAACATTTAATTTTATATAATTCATTCTTGTCAAGCAATTAATTCTTCAAATCATTGCCACATCTTCTACTATAGTACTATATATTGGGGTCAAATTCATTAGGCCCCAAACAAAATCATTTCTTTTTTGGTAAATTTTTTTACATTAACTCATTCATTCAATTATACCACATTATAATTTCTAAATTTTTTATTAGATGTCATATTTAATTATGTTTTGAATTATTTTTTAACAAATCTGATCTTAGCATAGGATATATGCACTCTATCACAAAAATATGTCACAATTTCATTAGTCACATGGATGGTCACTTTTCCATCTAATTTTTTCATCTACATCTAAAGAAGGAGCCCATTGCTAGTTTGCTACAAAGTTTGATGTTGCAAATTTTGCAACAAGGGGTATCAATTATCATTAATTTATAATTTGATTTATCTTACTTGAAACTTGATCATATTAAAATTATAAATATTAGATAAGTATGTACATAATAAAAAAAGATTATAACACAAAAGAAATTGAATGTTGATTTGAATAGCATTTCAAAGGTAAAAAAATTTGTGAGGTATAAATTCAAAAAATTGCACAAGTTTTAATTCAATCTCTTTGTCTACTAGGATGAAATAGTAGAGTGAAATATAAAATCATGCAAAAAAAGGCCAGCTTGTTAAAGAATAGTGCCTCTTTCAATACTGATTTTAGAAATCATTTGAATTCTTACACTACTTGAATGTTTTTAAGAATGATAACATTACATAGCTTATTCTATTTGAATTTTTTTGGAATGACAACAAAGGCATGTAAGTAGGCAATCTAATAATGTTGAGCTGGCTTCTTTCTAAACAAAGAAGATCAAACACAAGTTTGCACCAATTCTACTGCTTGCACTACAATAATTTGATTCTCCTTCCAAAATTTATAACAACCATCTTCTATAGAGTATTTTTTATACACACATCAAAGTTCTCAAATTCTATTAATAAATTATAAAAGGTCTAAATTGAGCTTGATTGTGATGATTTGACTAGAAGGTCATTGCCAAGGGTGTTTTAGGTGAAAAGAAGAAATAAGTTACTTGAAAAGTTTACACATTATTCTTCATAACTACTTTTACAGATTTATGACTTTAGTGAGAATTCAAATCACCAACATTGGATGCAAAGGTATGTTATATGCTCAAAGCTCCTACATATGCATTACAATTTGGAAGAGAATCAAGAAGGAATATTCAAAATCTAACACCTCCATTATAGGCATTCAATTCTTCATAACAACCTTATTTCAAATCCAAAATCAAATGTTGAAATATCAAATGATGAACATTCACTTTTCCGTTATCTACAGAAAAAATTGAGCTATAGGTGTGATGTTGCTAAGATTTTTAAAATGATTAAAGTCTATTCATCTACCATTGGACAATGTTCTGTAAGTTCTCAACCAAAAAACATCCAATCCAATCACATAGGGATCCAACTTCAAGTTTTGTCTCTATTTTTGCCATCATAAATCAAGAATAGTTATGATTTTGTATTTTTTTTATAAATTGAGAGAATGTATTCATTTGATACAAATAATATTTTTTCAGTTTTTGAAAGAGCGTAGAGATTATTGTCAATCATCAAGTATTCAATGTCAAAAAAAATCAAGTCAATCAAAACTTAAAGCTCAATAAACTTTAAAATTTTACAAAAAGAGAAAATTTCGAAAGAGAGCCTCAATTTTAGTTTTTTCTTAAGGAAATTAGATGAGCTTGTCTTCAGCCACGATTACATCTATCATGTAAATTCAACCACACCTTGCAACTATAATATTTAACTTTATGAATTTGGGGAATAGTTGAGAACTAAAGAGTGTATCAATATCTAGAAATAGTAGGCTTTGTTTTGTTAATTGATGTCAAACTCAAATGGCTCATTGATCATCTTCAAGGACCCAAATGAAAAGTGTGTGAATGGCAAAATTCACACCACAAGGATGTAGTGACTTTTCATTTGAAATCCAATAAAAATTCTAAAAACTATCAAAATGACTTAAAACTTAAAAAAAATGTTGTAGATAGAATATTTCAAGTAATTATCATCTTTCTACCCCTTACCGAGTGGATTTTACTTTGAAGAGCCCAAATATGGTTATATTATTTGCAAAAGGTGATATAGAATGTATTGAAGGTGAAATTCAAGGATAGGAATAATTCACTTGTAGAAACATGAGGTGTAAAGACCAAGGCATTGACTACAAAAAGACCTACATATGGTACAAGTAATTAGTCATTTGACTCTTCTTGTTTGACATTTTTATGGTCAACGTAAGTCACATTTCCACTGATGTGATGATTAGAGCTACAAAGTAACCATTTAGAGAGAGACATATCTCTTTCATATGCCCAATTTGTTCTTCAAACTTGGCCAAGTACCAAATCCCACCCTAAGAATTTAAATTTATGTTGTACAATTTTATCATTTTGTTTCCAAATGCAAACTTTCACGATTCTCGACCTCATAACTACACCTTAAATACTAGGCAACCCCCTCCTAGAAATTCCCAATGACATTCCCTCCAATTGCCTCCATTCTCAAAGCACATGTCTTGAATTCTACCAACTCTAAAGGATAAGAATCCAAAAAATAGTTGATCAATTGATTAATCGATCAAATATACACCCTTTGAAGACACAACGGACTATGTAACTGCAAAGTAGGCAAAGTTACCATTACCTACTCAATAAGTAAGACCATGAGTTTCCTAGAATTCCTTGGAGTTTTTGGATTGTGAGAACTTGGCCACAACAACAATCTAGCGTGGCTGAGCAACTATCACATTAGATAATAATTAATTAATTTTTTCATTTAAAAAATATTAAAAAGAAATATTTTTTTATTTTTTTATTTTGGCTAGTAGTGGCTGGTTCACAAAATTGAGAATAGGCCTAAAACCACCCTCCAATGCCTCCTAAAAATATCTAATGCAAAAGCAATCGTTGGTTAGGACCTACCAAGCCATGGGTGGCGAGGTTGGTATAATTGACCTACGATTATTTGTAATGACTTGATCTACTTTGTAATTATTGGAAACACCGATTATCTCAATGAAAGAGAGTTCAACTCTTTATCTTCTTTGATTGCTTAACCAATCAAAACATGCCACAATGACAAAACTCTCATACATTGAGATTATGTCAAGGATTATGTTAGGTGAATTTGCACTTACTAAATTAATACCGATTGGTAGAAGTAAAGATTTCTCCAAGATTTCATTGGTAGACTGTGAGTGATTATTTATCCACCTGTGGTAAACAACTTCACAACGGGGTTTTTGTGTTTTAGGTTTAATTGCTAAGGGTGTCTAAACGTTTGTCCAATGAGCCTTCCAAGCAATGGACTCTTTCCTAACTGTCTAAGTATTTTGGATGCAACATCTAACCCACAATTACAACTTCCTAAATGCAACTACTTTAAGATTTTAATCAAAGGATTAAACCGTTGTAGTCTTTCGTGAAAGTGAGATCAGACCAAATATAATTACTTTATCTTGTAGAATATTATTTTTTCTTTCCAAAAATATAAGATTCATTCTATTCCGACCTTCCTAGCAAAAGTTATGGGCAGATGAAGTTTGATCGTTAATCAATTAATCAACTTCATCCATGTTTTTAGGGTAATTCCCTAATTCAAAAGAGGTTGAAATTTTGAGGGTGTACTTAAGATAATTACTCCAATCTAATCGTGAAGTTTGGTCCTAAATAGATGCTTTCCCTAAACTTTCATCCAATTCTAGCCTAGAACTTCATCTTTTGATATCTCCTTGAGTTTTGAGTCCTTTTTGGAGTTTGAGGCACATATGGGTTCTAATTGTCTCACTCTACAAGATTATGGTTCTAAGTTATCATTCTAATCTAATGTTCAAGTTATGGATTAGCCTTCTTTGTTCTTTGAGTCTCGGTCTAACTCCTGTCAGTTTACTATTTTTAGAAAGTTTATATTTTCTTTTTGTAGGCACTAATTCTAGTTTTCTAGATTGGATTCACACTTGCTAATCGAACTCTCCTACTATAAGTTATTGAGGGATGAAGTTTGACCGCTAATCGGTTCTTCAAACTTCATCCATTAATTTCTCCTAATCTACAACTTGGAATTGAGTATTTCTTTTGATTATGATGTATTAATAATAACCCCCTCCTAAATCTCTCAACTTGTTCCAAAGTTTTGATTTTATTTAATTCTCATCCATTTTTTACTCTAACCTTCATCCGCTTCTATCTTCCTCGTTTTAAGTCGAATTTCTAAGTGTGATATGTTTTTGGAAACCTCTAAACTAATTCTACAAGGCTTTTAATCTAAAAATTGAAATTGAACATTTCTTAGTGCTCTAAATTGAAATTCTCATTCGGCTACTTGGTGTAAATGCTAAACTTTAGACATCCAAAAGAAATAGGAGAAGTTTAGTTCATACCTCGAGTTGGGCGTCATCTAGTAGGTTGTCCATCACTCCCACGAACTCCTAGTCATTTACCATTAATTGAAGTTGTTTGGCAATTTTGCCCACGGCTTAAAGTAGGGCTGAAAATACAAAAGTAAGGCCTATTCTATTCCTTTTCTTTAACTTCTTTTCCTTTCCTTTTCAACTCCTTTCTTTTATCACTAAGAATCAAGTTGACTTTTGAATGGTCAACTATTATCTTATCTAATTTCTAATGGTTCGAATTGCATTCTAGGGATTTCCTCTAAATCCTATCAACTTCTAATCTTCTTCCAATTTTTGTATAACTATCTTCAAAACTCTTCAAATCCTTCACAATATGATCACTTGAGTTTGGGAATTCACTAGATAGGAAATAAGAGAGAAAGAGTGGTGAGTATAAGCTTTGCTAATTTGCTAATTCCTATTGCTAATCTTTAGTTTTATCTCTAATTCTACTTCGTTGTATTCTAGCCCTCAGTTTGACTTCTGACATATTACTATTTTTAGATTTTTTAGATTTTTTCCTTCTAGAGGCTAAAATCAGCTCTCCAAATTGATAAGACACTTGCAAATTGGACCTTCCTAATAGAAGTTATGCATAGATGAAGTTTAACCGTTAATCGGTGTTTAAGAACTTCATCCGCTCATATCTCACTCATTTCAACTCGGATTACTTCGTTTTTCATGTTTTTGGAAACCTCTCAACCTCTACTCTATGATTTTGAACTCAATTGTATATTGTCACTTCTTCTCTTCAATCTTGGCCTCGGCTCTAAATAACGAATAATACTAAAAAATGACCAACTTGATCAAACTTCTTCTAGCAAGGCCAAACAGCTTAATATCATAAAACTAATACAAGAGGGGGTTCAAAGCTTCGCCTTGAGTTGCACAAAATAAAGCAATAAACTCTAAAATCACTCTCCCTGAAGCCAAAGCTTCGCTGTCCCAAATGAGACAAAAAAAAAATTAACACAAAAGAACAACACTTGTTAGTACAACTATAACTAAATACAAATTAGTACAAGAAACACAACTAAACACAAGTTAGTACAATTTGTGCTAGTACTCAAAAACCTCACTCAACAACTAAAAAATTCCCCTAAGTGGCATCGCCAATCACAAGGGGAAGTTCTTTAGGATTAGTACAATGGTTAGTTCTCAAAAAAAGATTGCAAAAACACTTCACAAGGTTAGAGTAATGAAACACAACTAAAAACTTGTTAAAAACACTTTAAAACAAGTGTACAACAACAACAACAAGACTTGAAGGGACCCCAAAGTCCTTCAAAGATTGCAAAACAGCAACAACGTGAGCCAAAAATGCTCCAAAAACACAAATTTGGCAACGTTGGCACGCAATGACAAAAATGTCCAACTAAATGGACTCAAATTGTATAGAAAGCCAAAATAATGGCTACAAAAGGGTGGAATGAGAGGAAAATGAGTGCCCTTATATACTCTTCCAAGGGCACCCACCTCCTCTCATTTTACAAGGTAAACTTATCACTTAGGATTTTCATCGTAAATTTCCTAATTTTGACTTCTACGTTGGTCCAAAATTCTAACTTTTGGAGATTAACTCCAAATCACAAACGGATTGTGCCATTGGCTTCAGAAGGCCATTTTTCGTTCAAATGAATGTCCACCCCTTTTTCCTACCTCAAAAACGCAAAGAACCTAGTGACAACTTAACACCAAAAATGAAGTAAAAATCCAACTTTTGGAGTTTGATTTTTTTATAAAAAGTAACTAGCCTAGGCTCTTTAGTAGGTGTGAGGAAGTAAGAAAAGACCCCGCTTTGACTTCATTCCGACTTCGTGTGCTCCTGATACGCCGGTCAACTCTACGCTAAATCTTCAAATTCGTCAGTTTTGGAGGATCTTGTTTATTTTTTATACTTTCGACGATCAAAACACTAAGAAACTTGTTGGAGCGCATTATTAACATGATAGAAGCTACGCTAATTTTTTGTGAGATTTTACCGCACCTTGGGTAATTTTCATGAATTACCCATCGTAGATTTAAGCGGTTGACCGCTCGGAAAAAGATCTTTAGATGATCAGAAAAAATCGAGACTTTTTGTGGAATCTCTTATAGAATTCCACAATACATGTGCAAGTTTAGATTTCTTTACTTGCACCTTTTCTAAGGAGAATCAAATCCCACTATCTCCTTTAACTTCCGGTAAATAGGGAATCTTCCAAACGGAAGGGAATCTTGACAAACCGATTGTGCCGCTAGACTCCTGGCATGATTTCCACTTCAAATTACCATATTTAGGTCATAGATGCCCTTCTCTGGTCCGTCTTGAGTTTTCTTCACCTGCAAGCTAATAATTGGGGTTTCTATTATTTCGTCGGTGGAATAGGGAAACTGAAACTTTTCTTTGGGAAACTATCTTAGGGTTCTCACAGAGTCCCTTCAGACCTTTTTTTATCCAGTTTGTGTTCACATGCACAACAGGTTTAGACAATTGGGCGTTTCTACTAAACTACGCTACTATGTACAATTTGTGGGTTTCTACCCTATTTACACGTGGGATTAGGTAGTTTTATAGAAAAATACTTCAAAATAGGACCAAATGCTATATTGGTATGTGACATACCTATTTGGTTTTTACACTCTTTTTAGGGCTTTTGTATAATAAACTATACTCAAAACTAAAAAAAATTCAAAAAAAAAAATTACGTGTCCCAAGTGACAAATATGGGACTCACATAGACCAATGAAATTTCTACTGCATACCCTCCGTGATGAAAATTTACACAAGCAAGAACTGAGCATTATCAATCTTAATGTATCATTCTCTCCTTAACCAATCGAAACATGTTATGATAGTGAAACTCTCCTCCACTGAGATTATGAACTTCATACAACATCACGTTTCTAGAGAAATTTCCTATTGTCAATATTCCCATGACGGTAGGGGAGAAGTGCACATTTGAGGTTCGTCACAAGCCAAATCCTGTGACTCTGGTTCCAATCCTGAGGATGAGTGAATGAGACCTTTAGAAAGGGGCCGATGTAAAGTAACAAGTCCACAAAGCGCTTAGGCTCTAAAATCGCCCACCTCTTGAAATGTACACTATTTGTACATGTTGCTTTTTCATGGTATCAACAATGTACAAACACTGTACATTTCAGGAGGTGGGCGATTTTAGAACCCTCTGCATTTGAACTTCAAAAATTCATAACTAATTCCAGAAAGTTCCCAAACATATGAAACAACTTGAGTTACATGCCAATTCCACTTGTCTTTCAAGGATAATTTACTGAAAAATATTTCAAGAAGTTTCACCTCCCAAAAATCAGTTCCAGTGGTCGATTTATGGACCTGTTACCTTAAATGCATCTTGCCCATTCCAATTCATATAAAGACTGTTCCTAACTTACTTCAGGTCATACTAGTTCAAGAAACAAAGCATGAAAAGTTTCATACAATACCTACCGACTCTGTTCATGCTGCCACGTACAAACACATCTCAAAAACAATTGAAGCAACGATGGTAAACAGTCGTAGACTTCGCCCTCAACACTTGGTAGAATAGGAAGGAGCAACTCCTGATGCTAGACCTAAAATGACAAGTTCAAAGAACACAATTCCTGTTTCGAAGGAGCCAAAAAACGTGAACCAATTGGAGAACCCACCTGGACAGGACGGATGCACTCAGAAATATAAGGTAGTATGCTCTAAAAGCGACCATTTTAGAGTTGGTCCGCCTTTTTCAAAGGCTTACATGGACAGAATTGGACCATTTTGAGACCATTTTTCAGAGAAAGAGAAATGGATGTGGAAACTAACCCAAGTGGTTTTGTATTTTTCCAAGCATTTTTGAATTACTTATAAATTTTCAAAGATTCAGGGCATAGGCACCTATTTGTGACCATAGGTCTCCCAAAATCTGTCTACTTGCAATTTGTAAACAGATGTGCAGAAATCAAAGGCAATGATTGGCTCTTGCAATAGAAAAATAATTTTTTCTCAATGCATTTAATTGCTACAATGGTCCATTTAAGGATCACCTTGTCTCCATTCTTCACCCCAAAATAGGGGCAGTTTGAAGAAGGTGGGCACTTTTAGAGCATACTACCTTACCTGAAATAGCAGTGAGTTTCCAAAGGGAAGTAAATCATAGTAAGGTAGAACTACCTATCACCCCCCTGATTTGCAATCTGACTATGTTGGGGTTAATTTCAAGAAGGGCACATATTTTTCAGAGGTGTGTTTTTGTTTCACGGATCAAACCCAAGTGGAATTATAATTTTCCCATTAAAATTGTAATTTCTGTGAATTTTTGAAGTGGTCAGTCCTGAAATTACAAAACCATTTATAGAGTGGGGTCAAAATTGTCCCATAAACAACCCATTACCGCCTAATCAAGTACTAGATATTCTCTATTAATGGAGTGACACGTAACCCTTGTTGTCATAAAAATCCCTGATTCTGTCATAGAATTCTCTGATTTTGTCATAAAAGGAAGGGAATTGGAGGAGATTTTAGGCGGAATTGGGGCCAAAGTTGATGACGGAATTGGATTGGTCTACTTGATGGAATTGGACTGCAGAACGGTAATGGGTGTTTTGACCTTAATCTCAAGTGGACTTCAATCTGCATAACATTGTATACCCAAGCTATGGTCCTGGCCATGTGGGGAAGGTATTATGCTTCATTTGGTACCAGGGAGGGACTTATCAGTTAATTCAGGGATTGGGGTTGGCTGACAGCCATCATAACATTGTTAACCAGACTTGGGGGGGGGTCCCTTTTGCTCCCCCCTCAATCAGGAGCCCCCCGGGAAAAAGTACCTTTGCCACCAATCAGATTGCAACAATTTAACGAATTTGTTGTAGCAGTACTGTGTTAGAGCCAATCACCGCTTCACAATTATAACTTAAATCCCCCCAGGCATCTAGGGAGGAATGAGACCGTGCAGGGAGAATTGGCCCCCTCATTGCCCATGTCAACTTTGGTTTGAAAAAAAAGCCCCCTATGTTGTGCCAATTTTTTGGTAATTCTTGCATCTCCCTAGAGTAATTTGGGCCTCCGATTGCAAATATGAATTCATAATTTCAAAAAAAATTAAGGCTTGCAAATAAAAAATTCCAGGGTTTGCCTTGGAGGGGCAATCAGGGGTCAATTCACCCTGGCCGAATGAGACCTCCACCTCAGGGGAGGCAAAGGAACTGGTTAGCAATGTTATGATATCAAACAATTTTGCTTACTGTGTGAGTGTGCGGGTCCCCTTTTCAAGGATTCAAAAAGGGAACCCTGCCTACTTCCGTGTCTTCTGAATCACGAAGCATCTTGCCAAAGTTTTCCCTGAGCGAAGAGGATGGTTAGCAACGTCTCCAGCAGATTGAAGACGAGCTGAAACTTGACGAACTAAATTTGAAGGGTACCCTTGCTCTTCCCTATGAAGTCTAGCCCCAAAAATTGCATTCTCTAAGGTGAAGGCATCAATAATTTTTGTCCTTTACATTTTTTACTAAATTTACATTATCTAAAAAAAATCACATATTCAAAGAAAAAACAAAATAATGAACTACTACATACAAAGTTGTATCATTGCATCAAGTCGTCAACAGACTTGACTCTTCAAAGATTAATTGTGGACTTCATAGTAGTCTAATGGGACATTTATATAAAGTGTTAACTAATTATGTAATGAGTTTACCCCCTAAAGGACTATGACCTTTTTTTGTCAAAAAATATTCAAAATTGACATTTCTATTGCAAGAGAAAATAATCATAAAAAGTTAATTTTTTTTGTATATCAAATTATAGCATCTTGTACTACACTAGTATAAAAATATCTGGACGAACTTTCAAAAACTTTCATTGCACATGTTGCAAGATATTTGCATTTAAATTGAAGAAAACAAGTTTTTTTGCAATGTGAATGACTTTGAACTTCTTAACTTAAATCTTTTGCACTATGGAGTTTGAATTAAAAAAAAATTATGTTGAAGATTTGAGTTGAGAGTCTAGAAAAATAATTAAATTAAAAAAACACTTAATTTTCATTCTTAAGAATATTGTTGAATAGAAGTAGATACTTGATAGAAGGAAAAAATGAATTGTTTATATCTCTAAGATGGAATTGAAACACATGCTAATTCCATTCATGAGATGGTTCTAGCATCAAACTAAAGCTTGTGGAACTTTTTTTCCTAACAAATTGTGAAAATCGAATTAAAAAAAGAATCCAATATGCTATTCTCTTAAGAAGATGCTATGATTGCATGGAAAACAAGATGCTCTATAATTTCACTAATCAAAATGGAATAAATCAAAGCATCTTTGATTATTACATGTTAACAAATATAATCTATAAGAAACAATTTTTATTTCAAGTTTTTGTGGATTTCACTTATTACTTGATGAGGTGAAAATTGTGCTTAGGATGGCATAACATTTGTTCTTGGGCACTAGTTAAAATAAAAATGATATTCTCCAAAAGCTAATGTGTTTCTCTATCTAATTTTTTTTTTAAATTAAAAAAATTGAGATCATAAGAGCCTATCCAAAATCGATTTTGTCTTGTGAGGGAACAATGGTCTTTTAGGGAATAAGGCCTCAAAACTAATGTAAGGGTTCAAATCACTTCAATATCTCACTTATCTATCTAGTATCAATTCCAACCACTAACACAAAAGATCAAGCCACTCTAACAATTATTTAAAACCTTTTGTAGTCGTATGTCAAAGTTTGTACTTTTTCAAAGACTTTGTGTGAATGTCCCATATTAACTCCAATGCCTTTCTAAAATTGTTAATTAGAAGCTATTCAAATTCACATGAAACTTCCAAATGTGATTGAATTTTGTAAACTAAAAGTTGATAATACATTTGCAAGCTTCTCAAGACACTACTTTGTACTCTAGGTGGTTAAGGAAGAATGAACAACAAATTCTCAACCCAAATTACGTGCAATCAAGAGCCTCATGGGTACCTTCTTTGCACATTAATTAGAGAAAATTTGGATTCTCTAGAGGGCCTTTTGACTTTGGATAGCCGTGCGAAATTACAACAGAAGAGATTTTTTTTTTAAATTGAAATTTACGAAAAAAATCATGTACCATGTCATTGCCTCATGTGGCACAGTAGATTTCTATTTTTTTCTGTTTTTCTATTGCCTATATTTGCACAAATGGTCAAAGTCAAATGACCTTCTAAAAAATTCAGATTTTTTCTAATGATACATGGGGGCTTCCCTCCTAGGTATTTCAAGGGTATAATAGAGGTATCAAATAAAAATCTCACAATTCTACAAAGACTGTTCACATTTGTCAATTTGTTTTTTTTCATTCAGACGTTGGGCGGATTAAATACATAGATGTTCAACATGGCATGAGTGCATGACATGCATGGGTCCCAAAGTTTAGGTGGAAAATTATTATGCACAATGCTAGGTTATTGTTTCAATGAAGTCAAAAGCAAGTAATCCAAGGAAAGCTTTGAATTTGAAACTTTGAAAGCTGGAAGTATGGCCATTATTTAGAATGTGATCTATTTGATTTCCCCTTCTTAAGGACAATTTGAAAAAATTTCCACCCTTCATAGGAATGTTTGGGAATAACCTCTAGTTAGATAATTGTTAGCCAATATCTTTGGGAAAATAACCAATTGGAGTGTAAGAATAGAGGATCCATATTTGGACAAAAACTTGGTAGGAATGGCAACCAACCTATGTGCAAAAATAAAAGGTGGACATGTAGTTGATGCTTTCATGAAATTGTTAGATTTTGGTTGTTTGCCATTTTGATTCCAAAGCTAATACCTAGGTTGTTAGAGGTAGATATGTTCTAGGACAAGGCGAGTATTGCTTTTGGGTTGGCCATTGAAGGACTTAGAGTGCTTAACCCCTAAAGCACCAAACTGCGTTTATTGGCAACATAGAAATTTTAGGCAAGTACATGTGACTAGAGATTTTCTTATTTTTAGAATAAATTTTAATAGAAGGTGTGGACAAGGAATATCTTCGAGGTGCCCTAAATTTCAGGACATTTTGAAATATGAGTCAAAAGTTATGACCTAATATGTAGTTTGTTTCTCAATTCAGGCAGTCTTGGCAGATTTGAAAAAATCACTTTTTTCAAAAACATAAATTTGAAATTGGTTTTCTAGATTTATACATACGTAGATAGCTTTGAATCATTCCATTTTGATCAATGAGTCAAAAGTTATGAGGTGTTTTAGTTTGCGGATAGTTATGGATTCTCTAGTCTAAAATAAACTTTGAAGTCCTTTATTTAACTCAATTTTCAATATTTTTTACAAAAAAAAAATCATAGGATTTAGATTGTTCATTACAACATTTAAACCATTGGGATTGGCATTTTTCAATTCCATAACTAAATTCTTAACAATTTTGTATTTTGAATCATTCTCTACTTCTTTCTATTTGCTATTTTTTTCTTATATGTTGTACAATTCAAAATGATCTGAAATTTTTTAAGTATGTAGCCAACTTGCCTTGAAGAATGAATCCAAAGAAGCACAACCATTTTGAAAAAAAATTCATACAAATGTGACCATATGAAATAGAGCTATCCGTTTTTCTGCAGGGCCAAAAAAAGGAATTTTGTCACTTCAAATGCTAATATCTTGCAATCTACATGGTGGAAATTTCTGAAATTTTTTCCACATCTTCTCAATCTAGCCTACTACTGGATCCTACGGTTACATGTATCCAAAAATGATATTTTTCAAAAATTTGGTACTTGCATTAGAAATGGCAGTTTTTGAGCGTTTTTGGTGATAACATAGTCAAGGAACTTTAGGGGTTAAATAGGACTAGGGCGGATATCACTTTAGGATTGGTCATGACAACTAGCCCTTGCTTTGTTGTCCATCTATGCCCAATGTAATAAAATTTTGAGTTTTGTTTCCAAACTAGCATGTCTTTGAGAGAAAAAGACTATAGCCTTTGCAAATTTGAAGTTGAAAGAAAGTAGTTGGTGAAATTTGATACTAGAAAAAATGAACCCGAAGATTTTAATAAGGAGAGGATGCAACTAGTGTTGCTTTCTAGAGGACATCTTTGAAAAATTGAAGCTTCTAGACATGTGCAAAGTGCCTTGATGGATCAAATGCATGTCAAATTTAACTTAAGAAGGACATGCCTACAACCACTAATTTCAAGCCTCATTGTCCATCACTTTGTTTGTAGGTTTGTTGTTGCTATTTTGCAACTAGATATGAACGAAAATTTTCATATTTATTTTGCAAACTAAGCTGAAGTGATACATCTATTGCAAGTCACAGTTTTTCAAATTTGAGAGGGAAAGTTTGAAATTATTGTGAATTTCTTAAGAAAAAAATTAATAAAATTCATATAAAATACAAAATATCCTTGAAAAATTTGAAAATTTCACCATAGATGTATATTATAGTGTATAACATTGTGGTATAAACCAAAGTTATTGGATCACTCTAAAATTAGAAAATCAACAAACCATGGTTACAAGCCCAAAGTTCATATCGCTATTAAATATTGATATTTACAAATTTTACAAATTTTTCAATTGGAAAAGAAACTGCACTTAATGAGCTTCACTTCATTAGTTGGATCATTTATATGGTTCAAACTAGCATCAAGTGTAAATAATAAGAAATGGCCAAAATACACTACAAGGATGATCCATGAATGAAGCATCTTCTTCTTGACAAAAGTCAATGGTACCAAAATGAGAGAATTTGTTAAAATATTCACTTAAAATGTACTCAAAGAACTTCCAAAAATACTCTATGTTGGATGAAAAAACGATTTTCTCCATCCTACCGACAGTCTCAGGTGAAGTCATCCATTGGACACTTCGTGTCCGCACGTGTTCTGACTCGTCGAGCATCTTACCAAAGTTTTCACTGGGTGAAGAGGATGGTTTAGCAACGTCTCCGGCAGATCCAAGACAAGCTGAAGCTTGGCGATGCCAAAAAGGATTTGAATGCTCCGGGTGCGTGGTGTTGGTGAAAACGAATTTGTTGCGTTCTTAGGGTTTAGGTGATCTCCACTGACTGTACTCAACATGTGACACTCATTGCTCATCCGTTTGTGAGGGTCGATTGTAAGGCCCTGCTTGACGTGCGCAGCAATTGGTCTGTCTCACCCTCCTCTGCAGCCTCGAAGTAAATCCCAAATTTCCAGATGCAGCAGAGACGATTTGAGACTGCCTTGTCGGTAAGCTTTCCATCTGTTTAGCCGAAGATCGAGTCATATCTCAGGCTTGCGCTTCTTCGTTTGTCCTCCTTGTAGCTCTATGGTCTGCTATCTTTCAGTAGTAACAGGACTCTCGTGAACGCTGACGTTGATTGATTTGGTTTCGAATCCACCTTGTTGAATTATCTCCAAGGAGATTTAAGGTAGAATGTAGCAGCGACGACCTTGCCAATGGCGCCGGAAGAATTGCCGGGCGACCCCTGCCGGGAAGATGAAGTTCATCAGCTAACGGACAGATCGGGGTAACGGACAGGGGTTGATCACTCCTGTTCTTTTGGTTTTTAAAAAAAAATTAAAAAAATTAGAACATTGGAAGGGGGGCGGGTCGGATGTCCTTCGTTTGTTGGACGGAATGGAGGGGCAGGAAGGCGCTCACCCGGCCATTCTTCCGGCAATGGCGACCGAGGTCGTCGCTGCTACAGGTGTCCCTTTTGTTGTGGCTGTGATCGAATGGTGGTCAGCGGCTTCTTCATGTTGGAAGAAATTGGCAATAAAATGATTATGTTATAGTTTGTCAAACTAGGTTTGCAGAGTCTTGTTGCAAAAATTGAAATGCTGCACTGCATGTAAGCGAAGCTTTCTCACCAGTTGGCTTTTCAATAAATTGTGAAGTATGTTACATGTGATTTTACAGATTGTCGCTGGGCTCGTGGGTAGAGATGGATGAGGGCTGGCGATATACTCTGGTAGAGAATGACACCGATACTGACTTCACTATCGAATATCAGGATGTCACGTACACATCCAAATCCAAGAGATCTCCTGTTATTGTTCGGTTGGATTCTGCCGCTCTTAATGAAACCTACCTTGCCCAAGTCCAATTTTTTACTGAAGGAGTGCTCCTGTCCCCCATTTTTTCCGTCTGGGACTTACTTAAGAACGTGCAGATCACCATTTTCCGAGATGTGACCAACACTTACTCTTGCCGAATGACTCCAAGGACGCCGCGCAATAATTTCAAGCGGAACTTCCGGCTCAGCTTCAATAAGTCTATCTGCCATGAATCCATTTGGGAACGCGTGAAGTATCACCTACGGCAGATGGCGGACCTCCGAAGGAAAGTCAAGATTTGGCATAGCCAATGTAATTATTTATTCAAGAAGTTTCAGGAAGGAGTGGAACTAGTGGGCCTAGTATTCCAGACCGTGGTGGATGTGGACTTGGAAGCCTGTTATAAGAACTCGTATAACAGGGCACATCGGCTTCCGTTCAGTCTAATTAGGCCTCGACCCAACAGCCTGTCGGACGAGGTTATGCTCTGTACGTTGCTGAGTTCCATAGCTGAAGGGGAGGCATTGCTACGTTCCTGTGGTGAACTTTCTTACAACAGGGCTGCTCTTGCCTTGTCTTCACTGCCACCTTCTGTACCCACTTTTTCAAAATTTGCTTTAGCAACTCGTGAGCTGGACTGGATCGTGGATTTCCTTTGTTGTGACCGTGAAGAGCAATCCAGATTTGACAGTTGGGAGTGGTGCGAGGAGAGGTGTAGGCTCATATCATCAAATGATATGAATCGTTTGGATGCTTTGGAAGACGAGAGTTTGGAAGCTGATGTTCGTCGACAAAAGGCTGATCGGGAAGCTCTGCGGGCATCTCTAGACCAGAAGCTCCACAGATCTCAGGGCAACTCTTCTTTCAAATTCTTGAAGCCTAGAACTCAGTCGGTGCGGAGTAGTAATCAAGACGAACTTGAAGCTATTTGGAGGAAGAGATTGCAAACAAGATCCTGCGCTCCTGGATCGTACTCACCTCTGGATGCTTTCTTCATTGAAAATCCAGATACCAGTTTTGTGGATTTTTCAGTTGGAAGTTCCAGAACTGGAGGTTCTAAAAGCGTCCAGAAGTGCAAGTGGTTGGGGGAAACGGTGGCACTTTCAACGATGTCGCCTGTATCCAAAATTTCTGCAGAAGCAGAAACACGTTTCTTAGCAAGAGTGCAACATCCCAATGTCGTGGAGTGGATGGGATATGCATTCAAGGAGGATATACGGGACCCTAATTATTATCGGGACTGTTACCTTGTGACTGAGCACATGGAGTTTGACTTGGATGACTTGATTATCGAACGACTGAGAAAAACTGATGGAACAATGTCCAGGAATCAACCTCCTTTTCGTTTTCAGGTAGCAGTGGACATTGCTTTACAAGTTGTGGACGCCATGATTCATGTGCACAAGTGTCGAGTAATACACCGGGATCTGAAACCGAAAAATATTCTGGCAAACCCAAAGTACTCTCACTCAGATCATAGCAGGGCGCCAATTCTCTCGAGCGAGGTGCCGATTTTCTACACCATCAAACTCATAGATTTTGGATCGTCCAAAATCGGAGATGAAGGCTCGCATTTCCACACCAGGAAGCAAGGAACGACCTTGTACATGGCTCCGGAGGTTTGGGAATCAGAGGACAGCTACTCCTGGTCCGCAGATGTGTACAGCTTTGGACTGACATGTTACGAGATCTTCCACGGGAGGCTTCCTTTCAAACGTGACATGAGGTTTGCGAACATTCAGAAGGTCATGCGTGGGAAGATCAGGTTTCCTTTTGTATATCCAGGAGAATTGGAGCAGCTGATTGAGAAGTGTTGGGCTCAGAATCCATCTGACCGACCCAGTTTTGAAGTCATCCGTAAAGCTTTGTGGCAGCTGAAATTTCTTCCATTGTGGGAAGTCATCACGAACTCTTCCTGAGTTCTGAGGTTACTTGGGCAAACGGAAATTCACTACAGTAGTGGGCATCCCAAGATGGTGCAAACCATGAGGGACAATGTCGACTTGCAGAGGGAGGTTAAACTCCTAAACTCCTGAACGCCGAAATCCTTCTTTTGAAGTTGTTCAGATTTGAGCTTATATCTTTGTACAAATAACTAAAGGTAAATCAACCCATTGTGTTGGTCAGATGACCCATTGCAGACACCTAGGAAATACCTTCATTATGGGGTTTTTTCAGATTGTAAGATTTTGGCTTCAATGCATGTCTTAGATGACAATAATGGAGTGATTATTGACTGCATTAGGAACTTCCAATTTTTTTGTGTATATTCATTGTAAGAATTGACTTTTTAGACCCTCCATGTTAGAAAATACTATGACTGCTTTAGCTGAACAACATGAATATGATGGATTCAGATTTTGTTTGTTCTAAGATGGTTTATAGACTCTTTTGGGTCATGATGCATTAAACACTTCAAAAATTCATAGTAAATTCATACTTTGTCCAAAAAACATAATTTCAATTGTTCTCACTTTTTCTCACACTCCTACTACTATAGGAAAAAAAATGAAAATTTCAGCAACCACATGTGGTCAAACTCCTAATTTTGACCACAATGGGTTGTTTTACCTTATGTTATTTAACCCTTAAGCCCTCCAACATCCGTATTGTAGACATTATGGGCGATGAAAGGAGGGCTTGGAAGCATAGTTTAGTCCAACCAACTTCTTACTTGAATGTTGAAAAGACAACCTTCCATAGTGACCAACCTCATGAAAGTCGGTAGTAAATGATATTTTGTACAAAGATGTAAGCAAAAATGTGCAGAAATTCTAAAGTCCCAGGCCATTTTTTTGCCAAAACCACTCATAAATACCACTTTTGCTACATTCACCTATGAAATAAATTTTTAAAATATTTTTTAGAATCTAACCATAGGATTATGTTGTACACTTGTCTTAGATCATGTGATAAAAATTTTGTGATGTTTGACCGTGTAGATTAAAAGATATTAGCATTCAAAGTGGAAGAAAAAAAATTCTTTCAAGGAATTGCTATGATTGCCTACAAAATAAGAAACTCCATAATTTTTACATCACTAAACTAAATGGAATGAATCAAAGCTTTGCATTTAGAAGAAAATATAATCTAAAAGAAAAAAAATATTAAAATTTTTATTTCAATTTTTTGTGAATTTTTTTTGCTTTCCAGTTTCCCGCATTTTGAGGTTATTGTAGCACAACTTTTTCTTCCGGGCACCGATTGGAATAAAAATTATATTACTGGAAAGCTCATAAGTCTATCTATCTTATGAGAAAGTTTCAAAGATTTCAGTAAAAATTGAGATCATAGGAGCTCGCCCGAAATCCATTTTGTCCCCCGTAGGGACAATGGGACTCTAGAGGTTAAGATGTCACGTTATTTAGTAACGGGTAGCTAGTTGGCTTTGTAAGACTCTATAAGGGTTGGTTGTAGACATAGTGTAGCCAAAATGGCCATGTACTGGCTATTGGGGGCTAAGGTAGTGTTTGGAGACTGTAAGAGGTGTGAACGGAGCTATTTTGGGGCGCCTTTGGGGTGGTTGTAACCCTAGGTCGCCCCCCTTTGCTTCTCATTCTCTTCAAGTCTTGTGTGTGAAGGTTTCGTGGAGTTTAGGAGATGGAATACCTTGAGGGTTGATTGTAGATGATGGCGGTGTTGTCAATTTACATAATCTAAGGTTTCTCCTTGTATACTTCAATTTCTGTGCAAGACTAGTCCTATCGAGATACAGTGGAAGCATTTGAGAGTGATTTGGATGCTTATTATTGGATGGTTGTTCATTCATGCCTTATTGTTATGTGGATTTGCTTGTGAGTATGAACGCATATTCTAGTACTTGTAGTTTACGACACTTCCTATAAACGATGTAGAGTGATACAACAAAGAATTAACTCAATTTTAATGAACTGGTCATCCAGAAAGCTCCAATTGAAATAGGGCATATTCCCAATATTCAATGAATGAATTTGTCTTATGCTATAGCTAAGGTAGGAACACCATAAACGGTTACCCATTTTCTAATGGCAGACTAGGTTGTCCTGAAACCAACAATAGCTAACTCTGGTTTTTGAGAGGTCCTCAAAGGCATATATGTACCATTGTAGAAGTGTAAAGCTTACAAATTTTCACTTGATTTCCTAGATTTGTATAAAGCTTGCCAATTTCACTTGATTTGAGATCCAAAAATTTGTACTTATCCATTTTTTTTGGAATTCATGATCCTAATGGATAGAATAAAGTGTTTTCATGATTTTTACCATTGAAAATATAAACATGCAAGTGTTGATTTGGAGTTATTTGCAATTTCTACTTATTAAAGAAAATTGCATTTCAACAATCACAAAGTAGATTGTGTTGGTAATGAATGTGATAGCTCTTCATTTGAACTTAAGGTGTTTGGAAGTGCATTTTAGTATGCTAACACAATTTCTAGTTGTTCATGTCACCTCCAATCCCAAAAAATTCTCAAACATTGTAGTGAGGGGCAGCATATTAAAAATAAGATACATACATTTTTCTTGTTATAATTTCACAATTCTTTTGCAATTTTACACTCAAAATTGGTATGCACACTAATAAGCAACCTCTTTAAATATCTATATGGTTAGATTTTGAAGAAAAGAATTTGCTTTATTAGAGATAACTATAGGCCTATGCTCTTTTTATTTTTTTTTATAGAAATAGCACATCTGGAAAGGCTTAGGCACTTAGGGGTTAAGCATGATTTGAAGTGGATCTCTATATATTTTGTCTTTGAGTTTGCTTCTTATGGTCTGTACTTGGGTTGTCCAATGTCCAAATCCAAATTTTATTGTATCTATTTAAAAAGTATTGTTAACGTGCTTTCATTGATAATAATTACAAGTTCTAATTTTACACCCCAATTAAAAAAGATAGTTATATTTAGAGTGAATAATTTAGGTTGATCTATTGATGATGCTCTAAGTCCTAGATGAAATACTGTAGAGAAAATTTGTTTGACGATAGCTCTTCTTCCCTTTTTGAGCTACTTAGAGTCAATCATTCTTACTCTAATCCATTGGCATAAGCCCAATATGTGCCTATTGATTAGCCTAACCTCTTATGAACTAAGGGTAGTCTAGATTTCCAAAATTGTGAAAATGCATTATAGAATTCAACTTAGAATAATAATTTGATGATGACCCTCAAACAATAGTTGTATTATACAATTCATAGATTGTATCCATACCATTAGATCAACTAGTACACCAACCAATATTTTTCAATAAAATTGGAAGTCAAAAATTGGAAATTCCTTCTAAAATTGATTGTAAATTGAATATTTGTGGTTTTTGTAAGATTTTTTTCCCTCTAAGTTCAAAATGTTAAGTTCTAATCATAGTGATTCTTGAAGATTTTTATTTCGCTTTTTCATTCAAGTCATTTTGTAAGGGTCATTTTTGAATTGAAAAAGTCGTTATTTGAGGCTAGACCTACCAATCCCCTTTGAATTATAGGATATTTGGCAAGAAAAATCTTCATAATCTATACTATACAAATGTTAAAGAACTAAAATAAAAATCTTCTAGAAAATTGATGGATGAAATAATTCATTTTTGTATGCTTGGGATGTGTTTACATTCATTCATTGTTTGAAATTTGAACACTTGGTTGTATAGGGGTTGAATGGTTTAAGTAACAATCAGATTAGATAGTGTAAAAAATCTACATGGAACCTGGGATGAAGAATTCAAAATCCCTACTTGACTACCATTGATCCATAGTCCCTCTTTTCTATCTATTATGCACGGATGTCATACTTATTAGAAAGTCCAACTACTTGATAGAATTGTATGGAAAAAAAAATTCTTTTATGCAATGAAACCCTAAGAAATTCAGTTGAAAATTCTCATTCTTTAACCCTTAAGTGCTCCGACATCCATATGTTTAGTCCAACTAACTTCTCATTTATTCAATGTAATACTTGAATGTTGAAAAGACAACCTTCTTTAATAACCAATTTCATAAAATTCTTATAAATGATATTTATGTACAAAGATATAAACAAAAATGTGCCAAAATTCGAAAAAGGATCAGACAAGACGTTTAAGGGTTAAGTCCCTTGGTGAAATACTCTAGAGAGAATTTGCTTGAGTGTAGCTCTTCTTCCAATTTTTGGTCACTCAGAGTCTTACTCTAATCCATTGACATGAGCCCAAGATGTGCCCATTGATTAGCTTAAAAATCCATACATTATGTATTCTCAAGAATTGCTAATTGCAATCAATTTGAAGAAAAGTAGGTCGGGAATCATGCCACAAGGTTGGAAAGAAATTGACCATTACGGCAAGAGTACCTGTGATTGAAGGGCATTTGAGAATGCAAGGCAGAGAGCATGTAACAAAAGACTAACTGTTAACCCCTAAATGCCCAAGACCTGTTTTGAGCCTCTTGAAATTTGCTCTAAATTCAACAAAAAGTCAATTTCCTTTTAATTGTAACCCTACAAATTCAAACGAGACATGTTAGAGATCATATAGGAAAAGCAAACACAACAATATCATTTAAAAATTTAAAGATTATAATATTTGATCATGAGGGTGTTAAAACTATGAAAATCTTTGAACTCTCTTTTTGCATGTCAAATCTAAAATATTGGTCACCGAAAAAATTCAAGGTTGAAGGGCCTAACAAGCATAACCCCAATCAATTTATAGCTTCTGAAAATTTACTCTACAATTTTCTTAAATGAATTTCTAGTGTGATTTTTTCTCCAAGATCTAGACAGTGTATTTGAGGCTCATTTCCAAGAGTCCTCAACACTACAGAAAGTAAAGATTGCAATGGGTACCCTTGCATTAAATCTTGAATAGAAAAATCATAATCATTCATTTTCAAAATCAGATCATTGATGCTAAAACTAAACTTTGAAAAGAACCTTTCAAAAATAACAATTTGGTAAGGTTTAATTTAACTTCAAAGTTTCTTTGACACCACATTTTGGTGCCTTAGGCATTTAGAGGTTAAAAGGATAAAACTTGTGTCTGAGGGGCATAGATTTAGGGGCAAATATGAAGCACACAAAGTTCTTTATTTCAAATGTCTTGTAGCTTGACTAGGAAAATATAGTTCCAAAAGTCTTGTTGTCATTCTTTTCTATTTTCTATTCCAAAATTGATCAATTGTAATTATTGTAGCACTTTGAAGAGAGCATCTTGAAAGCTTAAAATGCACCACTTTTGAACTTTTCTATTG
Organism: Rhytidiadelphus loreus; assembly: GCA_947034895.1. Classification (NCBI taxonomy): domain Eukaryota; kingdom Viridiplantae; phylum Streptophyta; class Bryopsida; order Hypnales; family Hylocomiaceae; genus Rhytidiadelphus; species Rhytidiadelphus loreus. The sequence continues at coordinate 8,159,347 of OX344765.1, read as the reverse complement.
AATTTCACTTAATATAAGGTCAAAGATTGCACCAATCATATCATAATGTTTATGACTATCATCTTCAATTTAATTAAATATTGCATATTATTTAAGCATTTTCATACTTATAATAATAATAATTTTTAATAATTTTTAAAATCACATATATTATTACATAAGAAAATATAAAATTTTGGAAAGGTATTTTATAATATAGAAAATTAATGAAGGTTGACCAAATAGGAACATAAACTTTTCTTCATGGGCTAATTAAAATTCAAAGTACCATCTTACAACACTTAGTTCCAATTCAAGGAATGGAATGCAAAACTCTCCTAAAAAATCAAAAATTGGATGACCGTTTAAAGAGTTACTTGAAGAATTGGTTGGATGATCTCAAAAACTTTGTTAGAAAATTTTTAAAAATTGGATGACCATTTAAAGAGTTGCTTGAAGATTTGGTTGGATGACCTCAAAACTCTGCTAGCAAATAAAAAATTGGATGATTGTTTAACCCCAAAGTGACAAAGAGGATAGAAAGTGTCCTCACAAAGTTTCAAGTCCAGTTCAAAGTGCTGTAAATTTTGCATTCAAGGTCCAAATTCAATAAGACTTGTTGAGAAAGTTGCATTCTCCCTTCTAGTATGTATGGTAAATTTTGAGATCAATCCAAGATGTATTGAATTTTTGGAAGCCAATTGAAGTTCACAACTTCAATTTGAGTTCACAACTTCAATTTGAGTTCACCAAACTGTATTTTAGGGCTGCAACTTCGGGGCCTTGTATCTCATTCATCCATTTCTCATTTTCAATCAAATTTGTTGGATTTTGTTCCCCTTGAAGTATACTTATTGTGGTAAAGTTTTCATGTCAATCCAAATTGTTTTGAATGTTTGGGAGCAATTTGAAGTTCAAAATCCTGCCATTTTTGGAGTGTAGTGAACTTTGGCGGCTTGTTTCTTCTTCATACAGAGTCCATTTTCAATAGTTCTTTTTGGGAAAGTTGCGCATACTAGTCTAGTTTTTGTGGCTAGAATTTCATGTTAATCCAAGAATTAATGAGTGACTGAGAAGCATTCTAGTAGAAGGAGGTTCAGCTTTGGATGTGTTTTTTGCAATTTTTCTTGTTGATTTTTGACATTTCAAAGCCATTTTGCAGACACAATGATTCAATTGAATGAATTTTTTTCACCAATGTGTTTGTATACTAGTTTTGAATCTTTTTGTAGTGTAAAGTTTTTTCATTTGAGTAGGTTTAGAAATCAAACTTCACCTCCAAATGTGTTTTGGGGAAAATTTCAGCATCCATTTTCAACACTAAAACATTATGATCTTGCTTCAAATTTTGTACATGTCATCTACAACATGTACGCTACCATTAGATGTGATTTACCTACTGGAAAGGGCTATGAGTTCCCAAATGTGGAACCCTCGAAACTGGCCGAAACTGGCAGTTCGTAAGCTCTGTTGACCTGGTCGAGGGATTGCCACGTCGTTTTTTAAAAAAGATTAAAAAATAAAAAATAACTTTGTTTTTCATTTTAAGAGCTTTATTTAATTTTTAATTTTTTTTTTTTCAAAAATAAATAAATTTGGTATCCGCGTTCGATAGGGCCCTGGGGGAACGGAGCTGGGAACAACCCTGAAACGGCCCTCCAGCCCCTTTGGATCCCATCTAATGAAGATTGTACGGTTGAGATTTGTATAACTTGAAGACATTTAGATCCATAAAGCTTCAAAGCAATGATGTTTTTGAACCCCATAAATAGAATGTCACTTTGGGGTTAAAGAGACAGTTGCTTAAAGTGTTGGTTTGATGCGGATCTTGAACATAGTTTCAAGGGTTAATTGTGGAATGTGAAGTAGTGTGTAATAGAATGAGACATAAAAATGTATTGAAATTTTTTCACCAATGGCCTTTAGTTTTGATTCTTGAATTTCAACATTCAATGGATTCTTGGATTTCACTATCTAGGATAACAAAGCTTCTTTCTTTTGTTTGATTGGATTTGAATTTTAAGGTTTATTTGCGTTCTTCAAGCTTAGGGTCACTCTACACTACAAATGAAGCCAAGAAAATTAAAAAATATTCAAAGCACTCTCGTTGGCCCTCATGGACCATTTTTCTAGGCTCTTTGTCAATAAGGGTGCTCAAAAATTATAACTAAGATGCATGTACTTATAATATAAAGCCCCATGCTAATATTGGATTACAAAAGAGCATCTCCACTAGTGTGTGACAAAACTAGCTTCATCATGTCAAAATAATGGAACAATTGTTTAGAGTGTGGATCACTTGTTTACCTCTCTTTTACAACTTGTTAGTAGTAACTTTGCAAGTCTCCTAGTGTGCAAATTAATGCAAAAATAATGTCTATCATTTACTCTGCGAACAAACTATTTGTAATAGAATTACTAGTATTTCAAAGAGTTACCAACCTAACAACTTTCTTGTTTATTGTGGTATAGGGAAACGAAAGGTTGGTCCAAGCATTCATCAAACACTTTTAATCCAAAATTGAGAAAGTTGGGAAAATAAAATGCCAAGTCAATTCCTAGAAACTTAGTCGACCAATTCTATTTACATTTGTTGAATCAAAGGGCATATCTTGAGCATAGGAATTAATGTAGAACAATCTTAAATTGTTCTCCCTTTACTAAAATTTGAAATTGTTAAGGTAGAACCATCAATGTGAAATCTTGTCATATAGGACTTTTTGTAAGTGTTATCAATTTGGCCTTAAACCATCGTTGTGGAGCATTTTCAAATTTATATATGCCCCAACATAGTTGTAAAGTAGTAGAGCCTCTAGTGGATGGTTTTGAATATTTTTAAAACCTATAAAAAAATACTCCTACATGACACTTTAAGATTTTTTCAAGTCATGACTTCAAGAAATCACAAAACTATAAACATCATCATCAAATTCAAGACAAAATAAATAAATATTTTTTCAAATTTTAGAATTTCCACTTGCTTAAAAGTAAAAAATGTCCTTGGATCAATAAATTGGAAGCTACAATGACTTTATATACATGGTGGTTCTCATAGTTAATTCTCTCTTTTGACTTATATATATTCAAATCAACTTAAACAAATGGTTTTGTAACACTTATGAGCTATAATTTGATTATAGTTGGTAAAATGAATAATATTAATTGTTGGATTTTACAAACTATTAAAGACTTCTTTAGTAAAATATTGAAATTTATCAAGCATAATTTATAATTTATAGTAGTAATATGTGATAACCATAACCATCCAATGACTTTGTATCATTTTCATATTATTCATTCTTATCAATCTAGTATTTCTTCAAGCCATCACCTCATCTTCTACTATTAATAGTATATGCACAATGTTACAAAATTATGTTAGTCATACAGATGGTCACCTTTTCATTTATCTTTTCCATCTATATTTAGGAATCTTAAAAAATAGCCCGTTGCTACAAAATTTGATGTTGCAAATTTTACAACAAGGATATCTGTTATCTTTGATTTACACTTTGATTTCTCCTACTTGAAACTTGACCATATCAAAACTATAAATATTGGATAGAACACGTACATAATAAAAAAATAAAAAAATATAATAACAAAAAAATTAGAATATTGATTAGAATAGCATTTGAATTTTTTTAATGGTAAAAATGCATAGAATCCTAATTATTGATCATCACAAATCATTTATAGTTCTCACTATGATTGTTTTTGTTCTCACCTTGTCAAACTCAACAACAATATATGATCATAGTGAATATCTATTAAAATTTTGAATTATGAATTAAAAAGTTGCTTGAGTTTTCAACACCTCTCTCTCTCTCTATCACAATGGAATAGTAGAGTAAATTGTAAAATCATACAAAAATCCCAGTTGTCGTGGTGCCTCTTTCAATCCTTATTTTAGAATGCATTTTAATTCTTACACTACTTGAATGTTCTTAGGAATGACAACAAGGCATGGCTTACTCTATTTGAATTTTTTGAAATGACAACAAAGTGGCATGCTAGCATGCAATCTAATAATGTTGGATTGGCTTCTTTCTAAATGAGGCTTAGGTCCCATCCTTGCAAAAACACGAGATCAAATACAAATATGCACCAACTGTACCAATTGCACTATAGTAATTTTATTCTCCCCCCCAAATTTAAAATAATATAATCATCTTCTATAAAAAAATTATTTACTCACACATCAAAGTTATTAAAATCTATCAATAAATTCTATAAGGTCTAAATTGGACACTTGATTGTCGTGATTTGACTTGAAGGGCATCACCAAGGATTTTTTGGGTGTAAAAAAATAATAAAATATTTGAAAATTATGCACACTATTCTTCATGAATACTTTTATGGATTTACCACATCAACGAGAATTCAAATTCTTGACTTTGGATGTATAGACACATTACAAACTTGGAGTTCCTTCATTTTTGCCACATGTTTGAGGAGAACTAGGAAGCAATACTCAAAATCTCCCCCCACTATCTTGGGCTTTCAAAGTCTTCATATCAACATTGTTTCTAATCCAAAATCAAATATCAAAATGATGAACATTCACTTTTTCCACTCTATACAAAAACTGAGTTCAAGATATGATGTTGCCAACATTCAATAAATGATTATCAATGTGAGTCATCCCCTATTGGACAATGTTCCAAAAGTCCTCAACCATGAAACATCTAATCCTACTACAAAGGGGTCAAACTTCAAGTTTTGACTTCATTTTGGCCATCATATATCAACAATTGTTATGATTTTTCATTTTTTTACAAATCGAGAGAATATATTCATTTGAATTCATACAAAGTAATATTTTTCAATTTTTGAAATAATGTAGAAAATATTGTAAATGATTGAGTATTCAGTGTCAAGAAAATTGAAGTCAATCAAAAATTAAGCTCAATAAACCTTAAAATTTTACAAAAAGTGAAAATTTGCATATATATAACATTAAAATGGTAAGATATTACAGATTTTTTTGAAGAAATTGGATAAGCTTTCCTTCAACCATGCTTACATCATGTAAATTCAACCCCACTTTGCATCCATAATTACATCAAGGAATAGTTGAGAACTAAAAAGTATTAGTATCGAGGAGTAGTAGGCTTTATTTTGTTAGTTGATGTCAAACTCAAACCTAATCATCTTCAAGGCCCCAAATGAAAAGTGCATGAATGACAAAATTCACTAAAAGGATAATTATAGTTATTTTATATACAAAACCCAATAAAAACTCTAAAAGTTATCTAGATGACTTAAAACTTTTAATACATGTATATTTTGTAGAGAGTTTATATTTTAGATAGTATATGCTATAGATAGTTTATTTCAAATATCACTTTTCTACCCTTTGATGAAGTGGGTGTTACTTTGAAGAGTCAAAATATGGTTGAAATATCCACAAAAGGTGATATAGAATGAATTGAAGGTGAAATTTAAAGATAGAGATAATTCACTAAAAGAAATATGATGTATAAAGACCAAGGCATTGAACACAAGAAACCCACTTTTGGTATACATAATTAGTCATTTGGCTCTTCTCGTTGTCCATGGTTGACATAAATTGTGTTTCCACTAGTGATTTTAGCTGGGAAGTAACCATTTTGAGAGAGAGAGATATATCCTTTATACGTCCAATTTGTTCTTCAAATTTGGCCAAATACCAAATTCCACCCAAAATAGTTGTCAAAGTTTGCAATTTTTGATACAACATTCTGTCATGTGATTCCAAATCCATGCCATCCGACATTCACAACCCTATAATGTTGTCTCAAAATACTAGCCTCCTCCCAAAAATTCCAAATGATACTCTTCAAATTGCCTCCATAAGAACTTGGAGACAATCCATCAAATATAAACTTTTCTAGGGTGCAATGAACATCATATCACATTTTAAAAGAAAATTCCTACTATGGGTATGACAGTAGGGAGAATTGTACATCCAAAATCTTACAAGCAAAATCATATGACTTTGGTTCCAGTCATGAGGACAAGTGAATGGAACATTCAGAAGGGGGCTTTTTTAAATGCATCTTGCACATTCAATTCATATATTTATACATACTTTAGGTTATATTTGATCAAGGAACAGAGCATGAAAAACTACTTATAATATCGGCTAACTCTATTCATGTTGCCACGTACAAACACACTTCAAAAACAATTGAAGCAATGCATCAAAGACATGGTATGGTAGCCGACCCATTTCCAATTAGATAACTATTTTTGTAGGTTGGGTTGCTATAATTTCATACAACTAGTAATGTATTTATGAAAAGAGGTGAGACATTATGAGTAGAAATAGGACTTGTGATGGTTTAGTTGACAATTGAGGATGAATAGGTTTCTTAATTGTGTTTTTCTAAATAGATGTAGATGAAATTTCAGAAATTAATTGTGCAATAATGGATTTGGCCATTTAAGGCAACTGATGGTGTATATTTTGGAAAAGTGTTGTCATCTAATGATTTGCGTGGACACAACAAAGTTCCAAAAGGCTTTGATTGACAATTGAATGCAATGCACTCCACATTCACAACTCACAATTGTATAAGTAGGAGCTCCCACCATAACAAAATATGGTAAAAAAAATTGCACTCAAAATTGAGTGTAGGTTTTTTCGCCATGATTTTGTGCAGGCCCACTACGTACATAGTCAACTTCTTTTGCAACCTTGCCAACGATATGTCACACACCCTGAAATTCTAAAAATTGTAGTCGGAGATTGCAAAAGAAGTTGCAAGCCCACTATGCGTGGATGCACAAAATCGTGGCAAAAAAACCACACTCAATTTTGAGTGTGGTTTTATTTTACCATGTTTTGTTATATGTCCCATACATAACTCCTAGTTTACTTCAAAGACATTGAAATCTAATTGTGCACATTTTGCCTAAACTCCATGGCACCATTGGGTGATTGTGTAGCATCTCAATGTGATGAGAGGTGATTTTAAGAAAGACTAGTATTATTTTCTATCACAATCAGAGTGATAGAGTTGCCATCAGCTAAAACATTTGGAAAAAGAAGCTGACGAACTTGAAATTTTTACCAGAAATGACTAACTTAGAAGTCATGAGATTCCTAATTTTTTTTAAATTAAAAACATTCTATAATTAAAATTCAATTTAGCTAATTTGTCACACTTTGCATTTTAGGGTTTTTAGTATTGTGGAGTATCCAAAAATTATGATGTACACCTGAAATTTTTGTAGCCTATATCCACACTAGACAAATACATGCCTACCAAAGGAGATTTTTAAAAACACTATTTTTTGTCCTCCTTATGCGTGCAAATAGGGGTTTGTTGCGCACAACATTTTGAACATTCAAGATGATTTTGACTTCTATTTTTTAGTGGATGTGATCACTATCAAGTCTTTACAAATGTTCAATTTTTAGTTGTTGTTTTTGTTCATGATTTTCTAATTATTATTAATTTATATCTAGTTGTATCTATCTTCTATGATAAACTGTCTTTTTTTCAAATAGTATTTTTTCAATACTTACAAGTAGTCAAAAGTACTATTACTTGTCAAATTTCAAATCAACAGCCTAGATTGTTTTGTTTCATAGTATTGTAGTATTCATAGTATTCAATGTAGAAATCTGCAATTTTGGCAGAACGCTATCAAAATCATTCGGTCTTTCTTGCAACCATCCTCAATTGTAATTTAGCTATGAGAATAGCTAAGAGAGGCAAAATAATAGGCAAAGGTGGAACAATGGGCAAAGGCATAACAAGTTCAATTAGACAGGGAAGAAGGGATCGGTTCTTGAACTAGGGTAAGAGTGGTATCCAGCTAGATTGAACCAAGGTGAAGAGGGAGAGTGTGGTGTTGCTCTTCAACAACCCCAATGTAGATGACCTCTTTACATTTGTGGAACCACATTTGTGGAACCATCTAGGTTTGCAAAAATGAGGACAACAATAGAAGAAGTGAACAATTGACAATCCCAACCAACAACTAAGGCAACAAAACACCAACATTTTTTTTGGAATGATGAGCAAATGAAAGCAATCATAGTAGAGTAGGAGAAGGATGCAAACATGAGACAAGAAACTTCAAACCATGACATTCCATACTCAACTTTGAGGGAGTGGTATTATGGTTAGCAAAAAAGCAAAAAAAGGGGAATTCAATGTATTCTAACTATGGAAGAAGAAAAAGAGCTTGTGCAATACCTTCTAGCCATATAATTATATGTGACACGGGCCTAGGTCTAAGTCCTACAACTTTGAAAATGAAAGTGTATGAAATAACAAACAACCAATGCATACCATTCAAAAATAGGATTCTAGGTGATGGATGGTTGAGATGGTTCAAACATTGTCACCGAAAGCTGATATTGAGGGTGGTTGAAGCCCTCACATCTTCTAAGGCAAAGGCACTAGGCAAAGAAAATATCGATAGCTTCTCGGGGGGTGCACTTAGTTCTACTAAAACAAATCATGTGCGAACAAGTGGTTTCTAATAAACTATAATTTCAATCTAAAATTTTGACCATTGTTTAATAATGACTATAGATTTCTATTGCCGAAATTTCCAACTCAAATTGTTCAAAATTGTTCCAAATCATAGTAGGGGGTCCAAAGTTTTGTTCACATGTGGTTCACATGTGGTTTCTAAACACTCTAAGTGAACCCCTCGAGCATAGCTTCTATGAAAATTTAAGTGAGATATATACTTTACATGACTATCTTCCAAATAGAGTGTGGAATTATGATGAGGCCAATGTGCAAGTGGAAAGGAACAATGGTGAGCTTGTCCTAGCTCACAGAGGTGCTCGTCAAGTACATCTTACTATTTCAAATCAATGCAAATGGCTATCGGTTTGGTCTATATCAACGCAATAGGCTAGGGTTAGCCATGCCATCTTTCTATTTTTTGAAAGGAAAGTGTTTCTACTATAACTACATAGAGCATTGTAAGCCAAGGGCGACCATGGCAATGCAACCTAGGACTTAGATGACTACTTCTTTGTTCTTAGTCTAAATTTCTTACTTTATTAAGAATATGGAAAGACTTGTTGGCATTTCTTGTACCCAAAGACATATACTAATCATGGATGGACACACTAGCCATATTTTTTATTGAAGTGACAAAAGTAGCTCATGATCTTGGATTGGACATTGTAACTCTACCATCTCATACATCCTAGGAAATCAAACCTCTAGATGTATGTGTTTTGGGACCATTCAAGACCTATTTGAAGCAATATTGGAATCATTGGGTACTTAGATACCTGAATCATCCTGCCTCCCAAAAAAACTCTTGTATAGTGGGTGTCCACGAGCTTGAAGCAAACTTTGACAATGAACAATATTACTAAGAGATTCAACACTAGTAGAATCTTTCCGCTAGACAAAACAACAATACAGTGGAAACACTCCAAACCATCAATATACACAATTTAGCATAGTTGAAGGCACTTTTTCCTAAAAGAGATATTTTTTTAGTATTAGCAAGTGAAAATCATGAATAGTAAAAAAAATAGATTTTTCGGATGTGGTATGTAATTTCTATGATTTTTCAAAAAGCCGGCTCCTTAGACCACTAAAATTTTCACATAGATGGATCTTAAATCAAAATCTGTAAAAATCAGTAGTCAACAAATCATAGTTAAATATGAGTCCTTCAAATGCATCAACGAATCAAAGTTAAGCATTTGAAGGATGCATTAACAAAAGTCCAAGTACACATTTAGTAGTAGTCGAGGGTACAAGAATGGGAACATGGATGATTTTGGGTGTTTCTACCTTAGATAAGCACTTAGATCCAAGCAACACATACAGAGAGTTTGCTCATTAAGCTACAAAAGAGGAAAATGTTGCTAGACAACTTGCACATTGTACAAAATATGAAGGTTATAGCAAGTTGGACATAGAATCAGATGGTATAGCCATACTTGCTTTGGAAAATGATGACATTTCAACTGAATGGAAGCAACATTGAAGAGTGCATCCATAAGGCGCACCGGTAGTAGGCTAAGGTGTAGGAACAACATGCAAAGGCATAGGAGTAGGAGGCAACGTTGTGGACAAAAATGTTGTAGCAAATCAAAGAGGCGTGAGTGATCATGTCTACATACCACGTTGATGCAACACAGAGGCGGGCAATGTAGTAGAAATTTGCAAAGAAGTCACGAGTAGTTGCTTGGAAAGATTGCATGCACCTATAATTGGAGGCACATACGTTGTGGGCTTGGGCATGTTGTGGCATAAATCTTAGTCAACTTGGACTATGAGCTTACTTCTACGACGGTGCATGTACGTACATCAGTACATGGCAACAATGGGCGATTTTGTTGGCAAGGATTGCAAAGGTATAGATGTTTCCAATAGAGTAAGGTAGCAAAAAGAGGCCCCACAAGAAAAAAAACAAGTGCAGTAGGGAGTGGAGAGGGGGGACACAACTATGGACCACATCTTCAATCGCCCAAAGAGTCTACATTTTTGCCATGCACATGCATGCAATACTTTAGTGGCAATGTGTTTCAAAATTATGTTGCCTTTATACAATGAGCCAAAAAGAGTATGCACACTCTAGTCAATTAATTAGCCCCCTCCTCTCTCAAAAAATTTATGAGCCATTGATTTTTTTTAAATGCTTACCTTTGAAATTGCCGTTGATTTCTCAAAAAATTACAAGCCATTGATCTTGTAAGATTTAATCTAAGCCATCCAAATATAAATATGAATACAGATATGGATATGGATATGGGATACAAAATGAATACTATATTATATATGAATACGTAGTGAATATTGGATACAATATAGATATTGATACTCTACAGATACTATATGGATATAATACAAATATGAATACAAGTACGGGATTAATTGTCCCATAATGTTTATCAATTAAGTTCGTTTCAAAAAATTACAAGAGGGGAGGGGAGGGAGGGGAATGAAAATTTAAAAATTTAAAATTATTTTGGGTACACAATGACTGTGCATCCAAAAATTAATTAATTTTTAAATTAAAATTTTGGGGGCTTATGAGGCTAGAAAATTAATCAATTTCTGAGCTCACAATTAATTAATGGGCACATTGTGACAGTTTGTCACACAATGTGCCCAAAAGAGCAGTAGCAATAACTAATACAATCCATGTAGTAGTTGCACATGATTTCTAACTTCAATTACTTGCAACTTTTTCCTTTAGTATATCTTATACAAGCTACATGGCCGATGCAAGATAATGATGCAGAGAGAGCTTAATCCCTGACTTTCCAACCGACCATATATGGCCAATTTGAAATTTCAAGCTCATTTTGGTATAGGCAGTTAAATTCATTTGACCATTTAAAAAAAATTATGGGCAATTTTAAAGGTTAATTATTGAAAACTTTCATTTTTCAATGAAAAAGGTAAAGATTTTTTTATTGAAAGGTCCTCAAATGCATATATGTACCATTAGTGAAGATTCAAGCAAAGTTGGCCAATTTCACTTGATTTGAGATCTAAAAAATTGTATGTATCCATTTGCTTTGAAAATGGTCTCAATGGATAGAGTAAAGTGATTTCATTATTTTCACCCTTAAAAAATTTAAACATGCAAGTGTGATTTTGAGTTATTTGCAATTCCTACTTGTAAAAAAAAATTACATTTCAACAATTGCAAGGTGGATTGTGTAATGAGTTTGATAGCTCTTCATTTGAACTTAAGGTTTTTGGAAGTACATTTTAGTGTATTAACACAATTTTTAGTTGTTCATGTCATTTCCAATCTCCCAAAATTCTTGTGTGCAAATTTCTCAAACATTGTAGAAAGGGCCAACATACTAAAAATAGGATAATTACATTTCTCTTGTTATAATCTTACAACTCCTATGTAATTTCATACTCAAAATTAGAATACACACTAATAAATAAGTTCTTTAAACATCTATACAATTAGGTTTTGAAAAGAAAAACTTGCTTAGTTTATTGGGGGTAACCATAAGCCCATGCTCTTTTTTCATAGGAAAAACACATTTCAAAAGGCTTGGGCATTTAAGGATTAAGGTAGCTTTTGGAGAAAAACTAGCAAAATGATGGAAGATGCCTATACTAGGATTTTGAACTAAGTTTTGTAAGAACAAGGAGTCATTGGTTTTGAAATCTCATAGTAGGAATGATGTTACCTCATGTACATGTTTTTATCTTTGGGTATCACGGTTTGAAGTCTACAATGATAGCTTATTTGGGTGCCACAATTATCACTTACGTAAATACAACGTTGTCAATTTTGTAACCAATTTATAGTTGGAAATAGGGTGACCTATTTAACATAAATAGGTTAAATGAAATCTTTCACAAAAAAAATCATGAAAATTTTGTTTTTGAGGAAAAAAAAGAATAAATTATGAAACCCTTCTCACATCTGTTTTTTTATATTGGAAATTTTTATCCTCCACCATATGCATACTATAGATATACTAAATTGTTTAAGTAGTTGAAAATGGGTTGGCTACCTTAAGCAATCTTAGTTGAACAACACATCAGAAACCTAAATGAAACCAAGATATTCCCTATACTAGAAAGGTACAATAGAATTTCTTTAAAGTAACACCCTCTAAATTAATACCTTTTCTAAGATAATACAATAATTATTGATTGTCTAATCCAACCCTTGATCTAGTTCTAGTCAATTTCATTAGAAAAGTTCATTTGGATTCTTGAGCATGGGGACTTGAGCCCGATCTTGGCATTATTACTTTAGAGAAGTTTTATTGTATTATGCTTTGCAAAATACTTAGGAGGGATTTATCAGTTAGTTCAAGGATTCAGGTTGATTGGGAGCCAAATATGACAATTTTGTACATTGTAGTAGCCTATCTTCTTTTCAAGGATGCAAAGGAATCCTTGGCTAATTAGTAAGAGCATCCACACCTCACTCACCAAAATTTGCATGCTCAAATTTCCATCTAAATTTGAAGGGCCTTCAATTTTCTTATCCCTCACCCTTGCTCACCAAATATGATTTATAAATAGTTGAGTGACCACTCATCAAGTAGAAACAAAGAATAAAACAACTAAACTTAGGATGAACACTAATTTTAAGGGCCATTCATTGACATCTAGGATTAAGTGTCAAGAGAATAGGGATAGTCACACCTTCTTCACCCCATTCTCAATTCTTGGAGAATGAGGATGTGACACTCTCTCTCGTTGGCTTGGGGAGCTCCTATTCTTTGATAATTGAGAATGCCCATTCTTCTCCTTTGAAGGTGAAGAATGTCTATGAAGAATTTTTCATCTTAGCTATGTGCTACTTCACCCTAGTTGCATGCTACTTTTACCCCAACTTATGGCATTTTTGTAATTTTTGTGTGTCTATTTAGATCTCGGAACTGTGCCTCTCCTTCACCTTATGTAGTTTCGTAGATAAACCTATACTTCACTTTCCATTCTTCATGTTCTACACACCAAAAAAGGATGTCACACCTTCAAGTAGAATGGCTCTCCATTAATTGTCTCCTCTTTTTTCTCATCAACTTCTCATTCTTTATAGAAATCTCATTTATAGAGAAAGTGTGACTACTCCTAATATTGTGTAGCAAGCTTGTAGCACTTTCATTTACATTTGAAGAGTGTTATACTCCTATTTAGCACTTATAGTAGTTTACTTTAAAAGCGCCCATCTTCTTGAAATGGATCCTATAATTAGATATTAAATAGACATGAGTTGGTCCTAAAATGGATATGTGACAAACATTGAATGGCTTGAGGATGACGTAGGGATGTAATAAAGTTTGATAGAGATTGTTTTAGATTTCAAGTATAGATTGGTTTAACAAGTGCTTCAATCCATTTTTAGAAATAGTGACATATGAACATGAGTATTTAAAATCAAAGTTGGCTAGCCAACTACCTTTAATGGAGAATAGAGAATCTACAAAATTAAATTGACACAAACATAGGCTAGATTTAGAAAAAGAAAGGACACATTTAAGACCCTCGTTTATTCTTTATTGTAAGTTCCCATGCTTCTTCTCGATTTCTCCATCTCTCTTTATAGGCTGCGTGTGTTTGCATTTTGCTAGACCTACTGTCATGAATAGGTGCCTAGGATCAACATCTTAAAAAATTCATAACTAATTCAATATTTCTTGAAAAATTATGAAACCACTTATGTTACATGTTGCATCCATTTATCTTTCTTTGAAAAATAAGCTAAAAATCTTTCCATCAATGGAAGACCATGAGAAAGGCGGATCAACCCTTAAATGGTTGCTTTTAGAGTAGACTATCTACCTTAAAGATGGCCACGCTCTAAACAATGTTTTCTAGCTCTGTAACGATATTAGAATATTCATTCTAATAAATTCCACATTAGCCCCACTTTGGAAAAAGAGTGCATTTGCCTCATTCATTGTTTGTGCAAGCATTCTTCATTTTTGACTCATGGAGAATCCTGCCTAAGGTAGAAGCAACTAAATGTGACACTTATTCAAGATTTGTAGATCTGGAGGGTAGGGTCAAAATCAAATGATGTACACTTGTTAGGAAGAAGTTTAAGAAACCAATGAAATTGGTTTCATATTTTTTTGAGCTTGTATGAATATAATACGAATTTGTGAAAACAAGTGCATAGATGTACCTATAGTGAACGATAGACTACCACAAAAATGGATAAGGAAACACCCAAAAGCGACAACCCTAAGTTTGTATCACAGTCATTTTATTGGCCAACGCAAAACCTGGCCCCATCACTGTAACACATTCAATCATGGAAACTCACCTGTCAGCGTTCACCTGTACTTTAGTTTAAGACTTATTCTAAGTGTCAATAAACGACTCCTGTTGCATTTGGGTGCACGTACTTTAAATTATCACTGGGTGAAGAGGACGGTTAGCAACGTCTCCAGCAGATCCAAGACGAGCTGAAGCTTGGCGATGCCACACTGGATTTGAAAGATTCGGGTGCGTGGTGTTGGTGAAACGAATTTGTTGCGTTATTAGGGTTTAGGCGATCTCCACTGTCGGTACTCAACAACATGTGACACTCATTGCTCATGCGATTGTGAGGGCAGATCGGAGGCATGAAAGACCCTGCTTGACGTACGCAGCAATCGGTTTGTGCACACCCACTCTCCTCTGCAGCCTCGAAGTAATCCCTAAATTGCCATGTGCAACACCCTTGTCGGTAAGCTTTCTATCTGTTTAGCCATAGCTTCATTTCTCAGGGTTTTCGCTTCTTCCGGTTCATCCTTTTGTGGTTCTAAGGAGCTTCTACTTTTCAGTAGCAAGAGGACTCTGGTGAAGGCTGACGTTGATTGATTTGGTTTCGAATTCACCTTGTTGGATTATCTTCAAGGACATTTTAAGTAGTGAACTAGATGGTTTGGCGTGTGAAGGCGTGTATGCCTTTTCCCACGATGCTCAAATGGTTTTCGTTGTGGCTGTGATCGAATGGTGGTCAGCTGCTTCTTCATGTTGGAGGAAGAAATCGGCGATAGTGTAATAACTTGTGAAACTAGGTTTGGAGAATATCTTGCAGTAAATAAAATGCTGCACTGCATAGTAAGGGAAGCATTATCTCCAGTTGGTTTTTGAATAAACTGTGAAGTATGCTGTATATGATATTACAGAGTGTCGCTGGACTCCAGGGTAGAGATGGACGAGGGCTGGCGATATACTCTGGTGGAGAATGACACCGATACTGAATTCTGTGTCGTCTATGATGATGTTCCGTACGCACTCACATCCACGGGATCTGCTGTTATTCTTCGGTGGAACTCTTTCGCTCCTTGGGACACCGGGCTTCCCCATGTCAAGTTTATGACTGGATCGGTGCAGCTGGACCCCATTTTTTCCTACTGCGACTTACTTCAGAACGTACAGATCACCATTTTCAGGGATGTGGTCAACACTTACTCTTGCCGAATGACTCCAAGGACGGCGCGCAATAATGTGAAGCGGAATTTCCGGCTCAGCTTCAAGTCCATCTGCCAGGAAGCCATTTGGTATCACATGAAGGATTACCTGCACAGGATGGAGGATCTCCAGAGAAAAGTTAGGATTTGGCACCACCAATGCGCATATTTATTCAAGAAGTTTCAGGAAGGAATGAACCGGTTGGAACGAGCGGACCTAGCATTCCAGACCGTATTCGATCTGGACTTGGAAGCCTGTTATGAGGACGTGCCATACAGGGCATCTCAGAATCGTCTAATATTGATGCGGCTCGGAAAACCGTTGGATGTATTTATGCTCTGTACGTTGCTGCGTTCCATGGCTGAAGGGGAGGCATTGCTACGTTCCTGTGGTGAACTTTCTTACAACAGGGCTGCTCTTGCCTTGTCTTCACTACCACCTTCTGTACCAACGTTTTCGAAATTTGCTTTAGCAACTCGCGAGCTGGACTGGATCGTGGATTTCCTTTGTTGTGACCCTGAAGAGAAATCCAGATTTGACATCTGGGAATGGTGCGAGGAAAGGTGTAGGCTCGTATCCTCAGATCGTAAGAATCGTTTGGATGCTTTGGAAGATGAGAGTTTGGAAGCTGATGTTCGTCGACAAAAGGCTGATCGGGAAGCTCTGCAGGCATCTCTGCACCAGAAGCTCAGCAGATCTCAGGGCAAAGCTTCTTTCAACCTCTTGAAACCTATAACTTCGTGGGTGCGGAGGACGAATATGAGTAATCAAGACGAACTTGAAGCTATCTGCAAGAGGAGATTTCAACCAAGCTCGTGCGCTCCAGGGTCCTACTCACCTCTGGATGCTTTCGTCATTGAAAATCCAGAAACCAGTTTTGTGGAGGTTTCCGTTGGAAGTTCCAGAACCGGAGCTTCTAAAAGCGTCGTAAAGTGCAAGTGGTTGGGGGAAACAGTGGCCCTTTCAACGATGTCGAATGTATCCAAAATTTCTGCAAAAGCAGAAACAAGTTTCTTAGCAAGAGTGCAGCATCCCAATGTCGTGGAGTGGATGGGGTATGCGTTCAAGGAGGATGTACGGGACCCTAATTGTTACCGGGACTGTTACCTTGTGACTGAGCACATGGAGTTTGACTTGCATGACTTGATTACCGAACGACTGACAAAGCATGATGGAACAATTACGGATCGACGTCCTTTCGATTTTCTGGTAGCAGTGGACATTGCTTTACAGATTGTGGAAACCATGATTCATGTGCACAAGTGTCGAGTAGTACACCGAGATCTCAAACCGAAAAATATTCTGGCAAGCCCAAAGTACTCTCAGCCACTTGGTTGCCCTTTGCCAATCTACTACACCATCAAACTGATAGATTTTGGATCCTCCAAAATGGGAGATGAAGGCTCGCATTTTCACACCAGGAAGCAAGGAACGACCAAGTACATGGCTCCTGAGGTTTGGGAATCAGAGGACAGCTACACATGGTCCGCAGATGTGTACAGCTTTGGATTGACATGTTATGAGATCTTCCACGGGAGGCTTCCTTGGGAGAGTGACATGCCATTGACGTTTGCGAAGATTCAGAAGGTCATGCGTGGAAAGATTAGGTTTTTTTCTGAATATCCATAAGAACTGAAGGAGCTGATTGAGAAGTGTTGGGCTCAGAATCCCACTGACCGACCGAGTTTTGAAGTCATCCGCAAAGCTTTGTGGCGGCTGAAATTTTTTCCATTGCGGAAAGTCATTTCTAACTCTTGCCGAGTTCTCAGGTGACTTCGTCCAATGAAAATTCGCTAGTTGGCATCCCAAGATGGTGCAAACCATGAGGGACAATGTCGACTTGCAGAGGGAGGGTAAACCCCTGAACCCTTGAACGCCCAAACCTTCTTTAAAGTTGTACAGATTTTAGCTTAAAGTTGTACAAATTTGTTGGTTAATTATGTTTCAACAAACTAGTCATACAGGAAGCTCGAATTGAAATAGGGCAAATTCCCAGTATTCAGCGAGTGAATTCGTCATTAGTCCTCGTGTTTAAGCTTCACACGCAAATTTTACAACAAGTACTTCAGTGATTGCTCTTGCGTTCCGCAAATTCTTCCAGTTCTTCCCTTTGATGCCAATGTTATACCTCCTGACAAAAAACTGCAGATCTTCAAGCTGTCTCACCACGAACTCGAAAACCTGGTGACCACCAGCCTCAGTGTCACTCTTGAAGATGTCTGAAGCTCTCGAAGGGACTCGACAGACTCCACCACTGAAACTCTAACGAGGTTATCCTGACGATGTAAGTTTACGACTAGGGCACTTGGAGATAGTTTGTAAGTTCTGCAACCTAGTTCGAAGATCTGCTGTACTGTACAATTGTACATCACGTCAAAAAGGAGCTCTTCCGAATCTCAGCCAATAACACAGAGAAGTACATGCATTGCTACATTCTTTCAAGAGGATCTCAAAACCGAGTTATTTCCGCAATTAAATTAGCGGCTGGCTAGGGTGTACTAATTTTCATCTGCGTGAGTAAACTGTTCATGGATGGACATAAATTTGGGCAATTGCAATCTCTCAGTGTTCAAGGTCAGCTACCAAACCCTGCCATCTTGAGAAAAAGCCAAGAAATTGGAATTAGACGTCACTTGTGGATCAAGGATTGAACGCTTCAGGTGGTGGTGGAACAAGAATGACGCCCCGAATGTCGAGCAATTGAATGAGCCCAAGATAACCCACCCCGATACAGTACATGGTCCCTGCTGCGATGATGGTTGTTCTTTGCCCTTTCTTCTCCTCTGCCTCCCCTACGCTTACTCCTAAGAAGTTGATCAAACAACAAGCAAGCGCAACTACAGATGTTAGATCTAAAATGACAAGCGATTTGAAATGAGAAAAATCCCTTGTATGCACAAAAGGACCAGTCGTCCCTTCAGTACTGTAAATCATAATACACTCTATCATGGACCTGAATCATTCTTTCATTGCTCAACTGAATTGAAACTGGTATTGAATTCAAAGCCCATTACGTTACCAGTCAGGTCTAAAGGCAATTGATTCAGCACCCACAAACTTGTCTTTTGAAATTGAAATCTGTAAACATCAAAAACAGGAGAAGATAGCGAATTGTGACAACTACCAAAATGTGATGACACAAAAGCTTGTGCATTCATTGATTTTGGAGAATTAATGGTCAACCTACTATTGTAAACGTGAATTGTTTTATTAAAATGGCACTCACTTTCAAGATGTGTGGCTTGAAATAGATTTGCATGTGTCCCCATCCAAGTTCTTATAGCTCCGTGATAGATAAAAACTCCGGTCTTCATAGAGAGAAGACTGGTGTGAATAAAGTGTCTGTTTGTAATGACAATGAGCCAATGTCCAATGGATCAAGGGCCATTGATGCGAAACTACTCTCCCCTTTCAAGAATAGACACTTTAGTTACTAGTAGCCAGTTTAAGTAACCAAGTTAACGGTGTTTCAGATTTTTGTATAATAGAAGTGAAGTGAAGTGGGAGTGATGCGGGAGCTCCATGACTATATATGTGCTTTGCAAATTTTGGCATCAAAATCACACCAATTATCCCCCGAAAAGACCAACCCCATTTTACTATCAAAAACCACTCAAAACTGCAATTTTTGTTGTGTTCATGCAACAAAACAAAACAAAATACTTTTTGAAGATCTTGATAGTAGGATCTTGTACTTTTCTTGTCTACGATCATGTGGTAAAACTTTCATGAAGTTTGACTATACAAATTGGAAGATAATTATGAGCATTTGAAGTTGGAAAAAAAAAGTTTTTTGAACACTAGCCTGCAATTTCAAATGACTTTGACCACCAATTGTGGAATTTTTTTGCAATATGGACTTTGAATTAAAAAAATATTGTGTTGAAGAATTGAGTTGAAAGTCTAGGAATTTTTTTTTAAATGTTTGATTTTCATTCTTTAAAAAATTGTTGAGTAGAAGTAGGTTCAAGATTGAAAGAAAGAGTAAATCGTTGAGTGCTCTAAGATGGTATTGAAACACAATAATCCCAATGGTGAGATTGTTCTAGCAAGCAAAATTAACCTTGCCAAACAATTTTTTTTTTAAACTGTAAAAATAGCATTTATAAATGAATCCTATAAGTTATTTTTTCAAGGACATGCTTAAATTGCCCCCAAAACAAGATTGTTCATAACTTTCACATCACTAATCCAAATAGAATAGAATGAATGAATACTTCACATGTAGAAAAAAATATGATCTATTAGTAAGAAAATTCAAATTCAAATTCAAGTTTTTGTGGATTTATTTTTCTACTAAGTGATGTGGAAATTATATTCAGGATGGCATAATTATTTCTCTTGGGCATTGATTGAAGTAAAAATTATATTCCCATGAAGCTAAGAATTTTTTCTATCTTAAGAGAAAGTTTCACTAAAATTGAGGTTATAGGAACTTGTCCAAAATCCATTTTGTCCACTGAGGGGGCAATTTATGGTCCTTTAGGAGTTAACAAAATTGACAATTGTAAAGTTTGGCAAGTTTGAATCTTGCCATAAATTTAGGTAGCTACACCTAAAATCATTAGAATAAGCATTTGTCATAAAGTAGTCTAATCTTTGTTCAATCTTAATAGGAATCAAAATGAAATTTGGTCAAGATTCTTATCTAATGCATTTTAGTTTAGACATTGTATAAATAAACCATGAGGTGTGTTTTCTGACCTCTAGAAGATTGTGAGTTCTCAAACTATAGGAACGTCATAGCAACAACAATTTGATATGATAGAGACATTGCTACATTGGATGATATTAATTAATTAGTTTTTTTAATTTTTAATTTTTAATTTTAATTTAATTTTTAATTATTTAATAATCTAATTGCCTTGCAATGGTTCATTGCATGGGAAACCAACCCAAAACCATTAGATGTTTTTCGGGCCTCTAGGAGACTGCAAGTTATAATGTTGTGATAACTAAAGAATGTGACTATTGCAGTAACACCGCAGCGGTCCTACATAGCCGAGAGGCTGCCATCTCATTTTTTATTTTTTTATAAATTTTTTGAATTTTTTCTTTCTAACAGCCATCCGTTCCGTCACTGCAAGGGGCACAGTGAAGGGAACATGCCTAAAACGGCCTAAAACAATCTTCTGGAGGCCCCAAATCACATGTAACGAGTCACTTGGAGGCATGAAAAAACATGTATTGTGCTATTCTTCAAAGTATTGAAAATTGTTGTATGCAAATTCCACCTTAGACTCTAATGATCAAAGGCATTACATTTTTGGAAAGAACATTTAGGTGCATTCATAAGAATTCTCAAACTCTTCATCTCTATATTTACAATCCAATATACTTAATGAAGAGTTTATTTGCAACTAGTAATGCATTGCAAGACAACATTTGTTGATGAATTTGCAACATCTCCATCAATTAACTACACCTAAAACCAACCCTATAAGCTATGAAGTTTGTAGTATCATGCACATGAAATAGAAAATGATGAATATATTCACTACAAGATATGTGGGTGTTTTAAGTAGGAGACATTAGTAAGGAATTGCTTAAAGGCGGTTATAATTCTTGAAAGGTCATGCTGGAAAATGAAAATCAGTATATTCAGTACATTTGCCATAATCAGTCAAGGAAACACAAGGGAACTTGCCATTTCTGGTCTACAATTTTCTTTAAGGTCATAAATCAACTTTGACTTTGTCGAATCATACCCTGATTTTCCTCAGAACAAGGAAACTGTCAGAGCATGTATCTTTCTGAGACCTTGTCATTGGCGCTTCAATTACTATTACATTCACTGTTCCTTTGAATAGATAGTGGGAAAAACAAGCTCTGTCATTGTATGGAAATCATGGCCAGGGTGAACTGACCCCCTCACTCGGCCCTGCAGGCAAACCCTGGAATTATTTATTTTCTGCACAAGAATTTTTTTGCAAAATTTTAATTCATTTTTGTGATCAGAGACCCCAAATTAGTAAAAGGAGGTTGAGAATATACCCTAGAACGGCCCAAAATAGGGGGCTTTTTTTTAACATGCACTCCTAGTAAGGCCGAGCGAGGGGGTCAATCCACCCTGATCGAAATCATCACACACCGGATGATATTGTGGTTTCGGGTTTCTTTCATTGACGTTATAATTTACAGAGGACACATACACAATGCAAACAAAAGACCTGTGAATATATTCACTGAACTGTTGTAGACTGTTGAAGTCTATGAATAGAACATCTTCAACTTCATACCACAGATAGTGTTCACTACACAATGTACCGAACAAGGCTATTCAAAGTGGAAATCATAAACAAATGTTGCTCGAAAAAATGAATTGACAAGAATTATACCTTCAAAGCATTCTATAGCCATTTCCTGCATGTTTCCATCTAATAACCTGTACTATTGCACTGTTATAAAACAAAGCAACAGATGGAACTGAATAAAAAAAATCTTTCAATGAATTGTATATAAATTTGATATTCAAGTATCAACAATCCAAAGATAACATCAACTTCACAAAAGAACACAAATCCTACTGCATATACTGCACAAACAGAACAAAAATTGCATTAATTCACCTTCATATGCACCATATATATGCCACCAAGATCATAAAAATATTATAAGCACACTTTACGTACTGAAAAAGAGAACATTGAAGGCAACCTAACTCCGCATTTGTTGAAAAATCAACGGCAACTCTTGCATTCTTTGCACCGTTCAAATTTAAATTCAAGAATGTCATTAGCCCTCTCAAGAAATGGCAAAACAAAACCGGCAACTCAATTAATCATAATCTATCAGAAAAAAAGTTTCATCCTCTTTTGCAATGAAAAACAAGATTTAACCCATCGCACACTGTATTGAACTTTTAACTGTCATGCACAATGCCACATCCCAATATATCTAAAGTTCTTAGTCATGACAACTCCTATAAGAAAATTGCAAGTGCACCTCAATGGGAATAACACTTCACACTGAAGCCATGGCTTTCATTAATGACTTACCACAACAAGCTTTGCCACACTTCATGTTAATTAGGAAGTTCAAGAGTATTCAAATTAAATCTACCATGCTTACCTAGTTTTCCTGTCAATATGGAAGACATAATACCTACAAATACACAATTTCACTACATTTGATGGTTCTATCATCTCAAAACACAACTACTGTCTATGAAATAATCATGTGAGCTCTGAGTATTTGAAAGTGAAGACATTGTAGCTATATATAATACACAATTTCTTCTATTACGCTAAACAATAAAAATAATCAATGTCAACCACACGTCTGTCAAGTTTGAATGTAGCAAAAATGAGAAAAACAACTGCACATTAGTTTCAAGGGAGATTTATGTGAATACATAAGTGTTCTTGATCAATATAATACTCTTTTTTCAAATGCAACGTCAATCAGTACCATAGGAATGACCGTTATTTTATTTAACCACATTCAATACCTGAATACTTGGCTGAAAAATTTGTCCTTCGCACTTCTATGAATTCATGATAGTTCAACATGACAAGAAATGTCATTGCCCTTGCATCTTCATTTGTCATGTAGAAAGTTACTAAAATTCTTTCACTTTGGTTTTCTACAGAGTGTCTGAATTTGAACTGTCTTCCTCCAACATGTGATCGGATAATTGTACCTCCCCATCTGAAACCAAAAAGTCCTCCTCTGTCAAATGTTGACCCCAAGATTCACTGCCTTCACCACTGATGTCAGGATCGACTCCTGATTCATTTTCAGAAATGTCTTCACCGGAAACTCCGTCAAAAGTCTCAAACATGGAATCACTTCCACTCAAGTTAGTCTCCTCGAAAACACGAGTAGATCTTGGGTTTGTGTGAACCACTACTGACCAATCTGGTTCCTCAACAAAGTCTACGAAGAAATTTTTTGAAGCCTGGATTGGAAAAACAAAAGAATTCGCTGATCTACGCATCATTCTATTCAACTTAATCAAAGTGAAACCATATTTATCTTTTTTGATACATGCAGTTGGTCCTCTGAAAATGGGCGACACCCAATTGCACAATAGTAGTACTGGCTTCAGTCGTCCATAGTCTAACTCAAGAATTTCCATTACCTTCCCAAAATAAGTCACTTGACCAACAATGTAGTTTGCATCTGCCACTCCACTTCATTGCAATGTTTCGCAAGTCACAGTTACTCCTGAGTCTGATGTCACCATATTCAACTCCGCATTGTAGACACGGAAGTATTTTCCATAAGCTTTTAGGGACTTGTAAGACTTTGTTCTCAAACTAGGAGGCATAGAGAGGTCAATGACGTCATCTTCAAAAGACTCATTCCCATTTTGAACCAAATTATGTAACCACTCAGGAAAATCTGGTATAGGATTCATTTCTGCTGGATAACTCATGCGACGTCTTTGTCTTGGATGTAGTCCACGTCTGTACATGATTCTGGCATGTGAAACCTCTGAGCTCAAGCGCTTGTGAGTTCTGCATGATAATGACCACTTTGTTCAGAAACTAAATTTCCTTCTTCATTAACATGTTGTACTCACATGTTGCAATAAGAATCTCTAGCTCACTTCATATATACAATGCATGACATGTCTGTGTTCTTGTAAGATGAGATTATAAAACAAAATAGTAAGCACTCAATGAAGTCAAAATTATGAACATACTCTTTGAGTTCGTCAAGGCAACTAGAGTTGGAGAGAACACATGAGTGAGCCCACTCCCTCTCCTCAGTGGAAAGAGTCCGCATCTTGTAAGTGGTGCTTGCAACCTCAGCAATGTCTCCTATTTCTTCCTCCGCATCCCAAACTCTCTTCCGTGTAGATTCACACTCCAAAATGTATTCCGTAGACAAACCGAGACCAACTTCCATAGCAGTTCCACTTGCCATACATCCTTCAGGACGGGCCTTGTTACGGACATAAGACTTCATGTACTTCATATACCTCTCAAGAGGATACATCCAACGGTTGTGAACTGGACCACATAAGTGCAATTCTTCCACTAAATGCACTGGCAAGTGTGTCATTGGATCAAAAAATGAGGGAGGGAACTCACGCTCCAAGGAACACAAGGCTATGGCCACTTCTTCATTCATAGAGTCCATTTGTGAAGCATCTAGGACTTTAGAACAAATTTTCTTGAAAACGTGGCTCAATTGCATAACAACTCTCATAACTCGATGTGGCAACAAACCCCGGAGGCATACAGGAAGGATGTGCTGAAGTAGTACATGGTAGTCATGACTTTTCAAGCCATGCAGTGTACCAGAATCATCAATGCTCGACTTCAAATTGGACATGTATCCAGTAGGAGTTTTAAGACTACACAGTCTAAATATGAGCTTCCTCTTATTGTCAGATGACAAAACATATGGAGCTTTGGGAACATGAAACCCGGTTTGTGGTGGTTTCGCTTTTTTAATGTGCAATGATCTCTTGCAACCAGTTTCCTTCATGTCATTTCGAACTGCAGTTCCATCCTTCATTCCAAGCAAGGTAGTGAATATATTCTCTGCTATGTTCTTCTCACAATGCATGACATCTAATATATGCCTTATGAGAAGTCGCTGCAAAGAATAAACACCAAGCAGGAGATACACGGATTAGAAAAAGTTGACTACATAAAATATATTGGCATCATATAGACTAAGAAAACTAGCATGATGAATGATTTGTGCATATTTTAGAGACAACTATAAGTTCTTGAAAAAATATTACAACTTTGAAGCTGGACAAGCAAGTGAAGATACAATGTGACTTACATTCCAATAAGGTAATATAAAAAGAATAGAGTGACGCTTGACACCATTGTGCTTGACAGGGTCATTGTCACTGCCTGCTGTTCCACCTGCTTCTAACCACCTTTGCCTTGCTTGACCCCTTCTCTGATGTTGCAAGCCAGATACTCTTGGAGGCTTTGAACGAAGCTCTTGTTTTCCATTGAAAGGATCAGTCATGAATCTAAGAGGGTGATTTGACGGCAAATATCGCCGATGACCTTGGAAAATATTTTTCCTCAGACTCTTTGAAAACCTGGAGTCCACATTAGGCCCACAAATGGGACATCCTTGGTAGCCCTTTGTGACACATCCAGAAATTAAACCATATGCGGGATAATCATGAATGGTCCATAGTAGCATTCCTCGTAGAGTGAAAGCATTGCCTCGTGCACTATCTGACATGTCCACCGCTGGAACTCCAATCCATAAAAGAAGCAACTCATCCACTAGAGGTTCTAAGTAGACGTCAATGTTTGTGGATTTCACAGACTCTTTACCAGGAATTAGAAGTGAAAGCATAACAAAAAATCTTTTTGTAACCATCCACCCAGGCAAGTTGTAGTTCAAAAGAAAAACAGGCCACGTTGAATGCCTTGTTGACTTATCCGCAAACGGGTTCATCCCATCTAAAGCTAAACCGAGTTTAACATTCCTACCCTCTTCGAAAAAGGAACTATCAATGTTCTTAACCTCTTTCCAAGCAGGACTATCTAGTACAGACCGCATTGTACCATCTGTTGATGGATTTTTTTCATGCCATCTCATGAGAGAAGCTATGTCACGGCAACGGTACATTCTCAGTAGTCTAGGAATTAACGGAAAATGCCTCAACACTTTAACAGGAATGGATGTGCTCCCCACAACATATCTAGAGGATTTACATTGGGGACATTTTGTTAGATTAGCTTTGTCTTTCCAGAAAAGAACACATCCATTACAACATGCATGGATGGTATTGAATGACAAGCCTAACCGATCAATGAATCGGCGCGCTTCATGACGATTGTGTGGTAATCCATTTGAGGAGGGAAGTACATCCAATCTCAAGAACGAGAATAATTCGTCCATGAAGGAATTGCTAACATTATGCAAATGTGCTAAGTTAAGGAGAACCAAAACAGATGCTAGTGCAGATATTCTAGAACCAGGAAACAAAGGTACCTGACTGCGGGTCAGCCATTCCTCCATCTCTACATTGGTTGATTCCATGTCCACCTCCAACGTATCGTCGTTGCCCTCTTCATCAACGTTAGCATGTGAAGCTAAAGTATTTCTCCGTTCGTCAACTCGTTGAAACCATTCTGAAGTGAGTCTCTGGAAGTCAAAGGCTTGGTCAAAGTTTTCTTCTGGTGGAACTTCAGTGTCTACATTGTCATTATGTTGTCTATGCCCTTGGTCATTGAAATTTAGGTCCTCTGCATCTGCGTCTTCCGGCTGCAAGAAGTAGCATTGTCATCAATTCAGTCCTTTAATTTTTGAAAACACCAAGAACTGTCCACATGCACAAACAATTAATTCCTTATATACTAATGTAGATTGCATGTGCCCTTAATTTGAGATGTCATTGTCTGTTACAAGTGTTCTTGATTTTCTCTTTGACAAGTAGAAAACAATCACACAAAGAACATGATCCTCATTGGTTATGCAAGTTAATCAAAACTCAGGAAGACTTAACTACTTCACAAACAAGACATTGAAATGCTTCAATGCCAAGTGAAAAAAAATGGGAAGAAGGATTCTTTAGGAAGTGAAATTTTAATAATTAAAAAATGCATAGCAAACATCTTCAAACTATTTAAAGATACTGGTGTTTATAATTCAATTTGGATAGCAAATGAGCAGTATTGAAGATCCATTTATACCAACAACAAGTCCAAGGTATGGTCTTCCCTTACTCCAATTAGTTTGAAAAGGCAGGAATAATATGGTCATATAGTCCTACATTTGTAAACTATAGTTAAGCTAAATGTCAAGAAGATGTACATTCTACTTAACTGTGCGATTTAGCAAGAATCATGTCATTGCAGTTTGCATCCAACCACCTCTAATTTTAAAAGGAATACACATGTCATTTAAAAAAATTAGCCAAATGAAAATGAAATGGAGCGATGCAATGAACATGGCATGTATGCATCAATAGGTTTTCATGCACTAATTCCAAATGTGCTGAAAGTGCACATGTTTGTCCTCACTTCATATAGAAACTATTCCTTCCAAGGCCTGTAGTGCCTTGTAATTGTAATTTCAATAGTTAGTGAAATGAACCCTACATTACTCGTTTGTTACTTCTTTCTACGATGTAATGGCTACAAGGTTATCATTGGTTTAGCATTTTAAAGTTACCAATTTTATGTAGTACAGTTTTTGACAATGAAAATAAAAAATAACTTCTTCATATCATTTGCACACATTAGTAGTGAACAGACATGGGAAAAAAAAAATTGCATGCTTCATAGTCATCAAACTCTGTCAAGCACACATTACATACTTACTGTTCAACAAAAGTGTAATTAAATTTGGAAATCTAATATGTCCATAGGAGACCTTTGAAGACGTGCTGGAGTAGCACATGTGCATTTAAAATCAGAGTACACCTGGGTTTTTAAATAAATGACTTGAAAAGGCATATGTTGAATTCCTAAAATGAAGGACGTGACAGAATGATTCATCAAAGAACATGGTCAAGCGAAGTAGTAACTTTGAATGCAGATCAACTAAAGCACTCTTCTTGTATCATCAAATTTATATGAAGAAGAACTACAAACTATCTACAAGGCACTATATTTTTGAAGGAGATTTACCAAAAATTCCTTAACATTACAATTAGTTTCTTAGTTGAAAAAAAACTGGACCTCTACTTGTACAATTACATATTTAAGTTTCGATAAAATGATGGTATTAGAGTGACTGTAGACTTTGTGGAACATTTTGTCATCCAAATGTCTACATTATATTACAGAAGTATTACACATTACTTAGAACGACATTGCTTTCCCAAAGGAAAAGATAAAGTACATTCTGCTGAATTCATGTGCATTACAGCATACATTGTCATACAAAGAATAGATTTCCAGCATTGGAAGATGAAAAAAATAAGTGAACATTCATAGAGTTCTTTCGCGAAAGGCAGATGATTTTGATTCACAAGCTAAAATAGAAATTAGGTTTTCAAGAATTTCTAGAGAGACTAAAGAGAGCATGAAAGGGAGAATCATTTCATTGAAAAGGTAACATAAAAAAAAAGATGTTCAGCACTTACGAGCATGGAGTGCGTGAGAGTCGGATCTCTCCCGTGCCGTCGCAAGTGTGTCTCAATTGTTGAGCAAAAAATAGGGCGTCCACCGCCTTTGCACTGAGTGCACGCACATTTGTAACTTCCTAATAATCGTTCGTTCGCTCGCGATCGCTCCAAGGCATTCAAGGTCATCGATAAAATGGAAAATCTTGCATCCGTGCTACTAGTGACTTCCTCCATGCTTGACAAAAAAGTAACAAAGCAATGGTAGTCGCGTCACTTTGTATCAAACGTATAAGAAGAGTTAGGTCGTTCTATGCTTTTTAAGTGACCCATCATCCTAGATATTGAGTGCATTCATGTAGGGTAGTCATTTATTTAGATCTTCCCCAGCTGTCATTTAGTAATTTTTTATTATTTTTTCCAAAATTAGAATTTTTGGTGACTTTGACAGGTATGCTTTGTCTTTTAATAAATAATTTGGAGCTTACTAGTAGTAGATTCCATAGTGGTAACAGTACTGGAGCAAAAAAATTATTGCACTGTAGGGAAAAAAATGGAAGTAGTTCTGGACATTATAGATGGCGTCTTCGAGGCTAATGAACTTGTTTATGGAAGTAAGTAGAATTGTTGTACCGTTTCTCATTTTACAGTACTAGTCGCGCAACACTCCTTCAGCAGTGTCCACTAATGTTGGGCATTGATTGTTTGCAATGATGCGGCATTGAGGTAGAAGTTTTCTAACATTTAGAGAATTGGCAAACCTCTCAATTTATATTTTGTTAATTGAGCTTACTTTGAGAGAATGGAATCTGACAATGAGTGCAACGCGTATGAAGAATTGCGAAAGAGAAATGTGGAGAGGAATTTGACAATGATGCGCATGTTGGGCTTGGTCCAGAGTAGGTGAATATTTCTAACATCTTCGTCTTCCAGTTCGTTCTAATTATGAGGTCATTACAGCTTGTACAAAGTTTATTTCGGGCTTTCTTACATGAAATCATTACAATGAAATTTTTGTTTCAACCGTGTCGTTCTTTTTCAACAACAACTCTTGAAGAAGCACGGTTTGAGAAGTAGTCGCAGGAATGCATGTCTGCACATTGTTGTTAGATGTTAATGTGACAGAGTTCGTTAACTTCTGTCCATATTCTCTTCCCTTCTAAAGAGTTGAACTCCAAGTGCAAGATGAAGGAGTTAGTTTCAGTAAAGAAATGCCTTCATCTTAGATGAATGCTTGAATTTAATTATAGAATGTGCACTGTAGCTGTGGTGAACTTCGCAAGAAGTTTCTTCATATTCTGGTGCTACTAATTAAGTGTCCGCAAAGTTAGGACTATCATGTGAGCAATAAATGTGTCCATATAAAATTAGAGATGGTGCGTCATTGTCAGAGATAGCGTACATGAATTTCAAAGGAGTTTGCATACAAGACTCTAAGTTTGCCTAAAGATGAGTAGACTATGTGAAAAAGACGTGGCATGATTAGTTGACTTCAATTGAGGCATTAATGTCAAATGTCTGCGGAAGCGTATACAGTGTCTTGGAATGCTATTTATAGTTTTCATTTAATAGTTTTTTATGTGCATGATGGTGTACTTAATTGCTGGGCAGTGCCGGAAATGAGGAGGAACAGAATACCCCACGCACTAGAAGAACTCGTGGGAATATGAAGAAAACAAATGAGGATCCTCGACGAAGCGAAAGAGTGGCATGTCTTTCAAAAAAATTGTTAGTTTTGCAAAGGAATTCAGAAACTTCTAGTGCTGATTGTGCCAACATTTCAAGATCCAAGAAACAAAAAGGACAGAACCCTGTGTCAAAAAAGAAGGTTTGCCGTCGGTTGCATAGTGGATGTTGTCAAGTTCTAATTTTCGAAAATATGAATGTTGTATTCCTTTTTATTGAATCTTCTCTACTTAATTCTTGGCATTAGAAGGCATGAACGACTTTTAACATTATATTTTCATGCGGTAGGTACTCGCACCCATGGAGAACATGGAACAAGACGACCACTTAGAAGCTACGTACAGTACATACACTTTGACATAAAGTTTGTATGCAGTGGAAGTAAATATGGACTTCAACGGGAGAGAAAGAGTCGACGATAATGTGTTGGGCACAGAGGTACCTGCTCATTTTTATGGAAACACGTCAGGAGTTGGAAGCGTGGACTCGGCAAGCAATCCGTTGGCGATGTCTTTCGGTAACCACTTTCAAGAACTCATTATGCGTGCCTTACTGCAATGCACAACGTCATTAATTGGACCGGCACCTGGTTTATGTTTACCTCCTTCAAACCTGTCCACGGAAAATGCATTGGCGACCACAGAAGGAGTAAGTCCAGAGAAGACCTGGAGCCAACGCACGTACAACGTCGTTAAAGCAAGGCAGAAGCGAAAATCGCAGATGACTAGGACCTCAGCAGGAGAAGCATCTGATTCGCAAGAAGATTTTGTTGCTCCTGAGAACGAGAGCCCGCAAGAAAGATCAGTTCGGACACGGAGATTAAATAGGCTTCGTGCAAAGAGGGCGAAGGATCTTACTTGCAATCGAAAGGCTCTGAAGAAACTACCGTATGTGATTCATGTTGATGGAATGGCCAAAGCGAAAGGAATCCACAAGCACTTGTGGCGGGCCGCAGTGAGAGGTCAATGTGGGCGTCTGGATCCTACGATGGATAATATTAATCATCACCCAAAGCAAGTGGTTGACAGTATATGGCATGCTCTTGAGAA
The DNA here is from genome assembly GCA_947034895.1 of Rhytidiadelphus loreus. Taxonomy (NCBI): domain Eukaryota; kingdom Viridiplantae; phylum Streptophyta; class Bryopsida; order Hypnales; family Hylocomiaceae; genus Rhytidiadelphus; species Rhytidiadelphus loreus. Next base: position 8,127,755 of record OX344765.1, on the reverse strand, counting down.
AGAATGGGAATTTGAGGGCTTTGCCCACAGAGCTAGGGAGATGTTCGAGAGGTCGGCAACAAAATTCATGAGAAATAGAAAGATGCAACTGAAGTACAAGTGTCAAAAGAATAGAGACGGTTTGAAACCTGATGATGTCAGCGGAGCACATTGGTCAAAAATCAAGGACATCACGAAGACATACATGAAACCTAAAATTTCAGGACAGTTCATGCCGAACACTTCGAAAGGAAAAGAAATAGTGTCCACACCTGAGAATGTTGGCGATGAGTCAACGTTGGGCCACATGGTATGTTCACAGTTCTTAACTAGTAAGTGAAGTGGGAGAGTGACCGTTCTTTTGTTTTCATTTTGGAGTTGACTCTTGGTAAACTACAATGAATTGTTGCCAAAAACAATTGTTTTGAATGCCGATTGAAGTATGCGAGTGCATGCACAAAAGAAAGTCTCAAAAAGAACTAGTTCATGTTTCATGTACATGATAAGCCTGCATCAACATTCATGGACGAAAGCATAGCCCGTTCAGGTGCTTCTTTGAACTATTTACGAAATTTTTAGTAATCTTAATTTCTACAGAGATATAATGTTTAAGTTTGTAATGTTTGGTTGCTCGTGACTTTAAATATGTGGTGAAGGCTTTGTGAAGATTTAATCAAGTGCATTGTCATATGTTTATCCATGATAGGACATTAATCAAGAAAACCAGAACAACATTCCAGAAATCGCTTCCCAGCAAATTTCATCATTTTCACTGGAGGCAGACGATGTAGATGCTCGAATCAAAATTCTGCAAAAAGAACTGGTTATGCTTCAGAAGTCCAGGAAGGTAATGAGCTCTTGGAAGAGATATTGAAATGAGGTTGTACATATTTACTAGAAAAAATGTTTGTAGATTTACAATTGGAAAACTTTAGGTATGCATCATTCTTATATTCTTTTCAATGCATTGATGACTGATATCTTTTAGGCTCACTACTAGAAGAGGTCTACATTATTTTATATGGAATTAAAAATTCATAATTCAAGTGCATGGATGAAAAGTGTAATTCTGAACGTATGTATGAGGAAGACTTGAAGGACCGTGCTTAGCGTATATTTGTTTTTCTATGAATGTACAGCTTGGTTTCGTAGTGCAGGACGATGCTACCTCAAGTGGAATGTAAAACGACAAAGAAGTAGCTGTTGTCAATGCCTCTCAAAGACGTAAGATTCCATGCAATATATTGTGAAGAAGTCATGCATGATGCATTGAATGTGAAGGAAATGAGTGGTAATTGAGCAGCCGTGTATGTTCATTACACAAGACTTGTCATCGTGTCTTGTGTGAAAATCAAAACCTTCATGCATGCCATGAAATGCAATATATGGAATTACTCTTTATATGTAAGTAGAGACATACAAAGTTCTCTAGCTGTAGTAGCTATTGATTGATTATTTTAGTAATTGTGACATGAACATGCACTTGTGTATAGGTGTTCATCGTAATTTCATTCATCAAGAGAGCAAAATTCACTTAAAAGAAAGCACCTACATGTATGAACCCATTCTAAAGCCACATGTGAGAAAGGATAATGGTTTTTTTAATGGACTAATCCTATCTATAATTTTTAGCATGTGGCATATAGAAATTGAATAAGACAATAGAGTTTTTAGTTTCAAAGAATCGTGTCATAGGTGTTTTCAATTCATAATATGAAATGGAAATGCAAACAGTGCGGTCCATGACTAGTTGAAGAGCGGTGGGGCTATTGTTAAAACCCATTCCTGTCTCAGCCCAGTCTCAAAAATATGTAGCTATGCCGAGACTGTGGTTGTTGGTTGTGTCTCCATTAATTAACCCCTCAACAACTCGATCATTTTTCTAATTCTGGCACATTTTTGCTTATATCTTTCTACATTTACTGCAATTTCATGAAATTGATCATTAAGGAAGGTTGTCTTTTTAAGATTCAAGTGTTACATTGGATTCATGAAAATTTAGCTGGACAAAAAAACGCCTCGAAGCCCTCTGTTCATCATCCAGAATATGGACGTCGGAGCGATTAAGGGTTAAAATCTTTCATGTAAAAAAAGAGTTTCTGATAACGGGATTGGTAGTATACAAAAGAAAGTTAATTGCCAGAGAACCCTAAACGTGTGCATATTGATAATTCCGTTGCAACAAGTACTGATTTACTCAATCACTACATTGTATGCAGATTTTATTGTGCCGGAGACTTAGACCTTGTAATAAAGCAATGATAGAACAAGTTAATAGAATGAAGAATATAAAATGTGAATGACGTGTGTAAGCAAAACCCCTTCAAAATCAAAGCCGGGTCAATCGTGCTTAATCAAGGTTGATCAAATGTTCACTAAGCAGGCACTCTGTAGAACAGTTTGCAACCCCCCTTGGTAGTTCAATTTTTCAAAAGTCAAGTTAATTTTAATAGAAAGTGGATGTAATGGTTGTTTCTTTACATTGACAGTTGTTGAAAACATGAAGGAGAACGTGAAGCCATCAAACGCAAATGTTGATAAGCAGAGAGCACAGATAGTGGAGAAAAGCGCATCAAAAAACTATATTAACAAGGAGAGGAACAAGATTCCACAATTAGAGGACATCAAGTCGTCAGTACTTGTGCTGAAAGAACCGAACATACGTGGACAACAATCAGGAGAGTGTTTGAATGAAACTGAGGTGAGATTGTTTTCAATGTTATCAAAAAATTGATGTGTTCCCTAAGGTACTACTGGTACTAGACTGCAGTAAATGAGTTGTTTGCAAGACTCAAAGTCTGCAAGGTCGTCTTGTATGTGATTTATGAAAACGAAGAATGGGAGCCTCAGTGCAGTGAAATCTGGAATTGTTTCACAAGGGTTCATGATGTAGGAGGCCTTACATAGAACCCATTCTTTGTGTTTGTGCTGCTTTCAGATAATTTGTCATCATGCTCCAGGATAAACAACAAAGAGGATTTTCATTTTTGTTCATGTGATGTACCATTTTAATGAAGTTCAATCATTAACCGTTAGTATTATCTATTGGTGAAGGCCAATTTTTTCTTTATATTTTAAATGTTGCAATCCCAATACGTTGAGTACGCCATTTTTTGGTATTGAAGGGGGGGGGTATTCACTATTGCAGATGGACTGTGGAGATTTAGTACGAGTATTTGCATTCACGGGCGGGAGGAAGGAAGAGATTGGAATGGGGATTGTCATGGGATTGGCAGGGTCTAAATATGCCAGAAAATTGATTCCAAAAGGGTGGCGTAGCATCAAAGTGACGTCCTACACTTCCACTGGAGCCTCAAAAATTTGCCCTTTCCCACCAGGATGGACTGAGCAATTGAAGAAGCAAACCATCAAGGACGCAAATGGTCGAATGATAATGTGGCCGGATATGCTTCTCATGAGTCTTGGGCAGTTATAATGCGTATTGAAGAACCAAAAAGTTGGTTGTCTGTGATGCTGATGTTTGACAATCAAATGTACTGAAGCTAATGCTCGGCAACGAAAACTCTTCATAGCAAGATAGATAGTGTATAGTGTATAGTGAGTAGCAAAATAAGTATGGAGATATATTGTTTTTTTAGTGTGGTGTGTGCACCGTCGATTTTGATGTGGTGCAGTTTGCATAAGTTCTGTAACTTTTTAAGTGCAATAGTAGAAAATAGTTATAAAGATAATAACTATTACAATAAAAAAACGATGTGAATAAAGGAAGCGACAATGCTTCCAATTTTTTTTCATCCATAGAAAAGAATTCACTGTTTAGACATGAAATTCCAATCCAAACAATTGGTTGTAGGTCCATGGAAACAATGTTGTACAGAACAAGGGATTACGACATTTGTCAGTAGCTAGGCGATAGTTAAAATGAGGAAATTCACCTAATAGAAACTACCCAGAACGGAAAAAAAAACTTCTTTCAGCATTTGACAAACTTCATAACTAATAAGTCATGTACGTTTGTGCTTAAAGGACGCCCTCTGACTGTTTAGTAAAGTACAATAATGCAAGTCCTAGACACATGCTTTTAAGCAAATCTTACTTAAAGTACGAGACCTTTCAATATACATTTTCTACCTTAAAATTGCGCTTAATGCACCCCTTTCTCTTGTAGTGATTTTATGCATTACCAAATGCTAGTGAAGCCAAATATTGGCTCTACCTAGATGGTCAATTTCGTTAAAATGGCGGTATTCCATTAAAATGGCACAAAATGAAACCATTGTAAGAATGAAAACAATTGAAAGATTGTCCGAAGGGAGTGGAAACGCGTGAACCAAAGGATTGATTTGAATGTGCTAGGCATAAAATTGGTACATGCATGATCCTGTCGTGGCACACTCATTCTCCATTTGTAGAAGATATTCCATTAAAATGGCATGCAGAATACCGCCATTTTAACGAAATTGACCATCTAGCTTCTTGCATTTCCTATCTGTTTATCTGTATTCACAAATACTAGAACAATCAGTCCCTGGATTGAATTTGCTTAGGTAACTGTGTTGAAGGTGGATTCAAACGCTAGCCATGCCATCTAGCTTCCTGTCTCAATTGACCCTCCGTTACGTTTCAACCCGACCATATATATGACTACGTTATTTAAAGTGTGAATCGATTCAGTACTGACAATGCAATTTCTTTCTTTGTCGGTACGGTGCAGGGCTTTGCGATACCGAACGGAGTGCTGAGTCGGTCAACCATGAAACAGCTAATTGTCTGGTTCTAGCGAAAGATGGAGTGAATGCATTGGTGTTGGTGCTCTCAGCAGATGCTCGATTTACAGAAGAAGAAATCAAAGCTGCCGAGAGCTTGCACTTAATCTTTGGGAAGGAGGTGATGAAATACTAGCTTGGTTGTGGTCTTTACACGAGGAGATCAGCTCGACGATGAGCAGACCCTTGACACCTACCTGGAAGGCGCCCCCCCTTTCCTCCATGTAAGATCTTGTATAAATCAGATTGAAACTAGAGATCGAAGTCTTTCAATTCTGGTGATCATGTTAGAGGTCCTGGGCGGAAGTTTGTGTTATTTTACCTGGGAGAGTTCGTGGTTGCATGTTCAAGCCAATGAAGTTAGGCTTTGAGTTTTTTAGCAGTTTGGAATGAATCTTGAGTTCACATATTGTATGGTAGCATCAATATAAGACACTGATTTTATATAGTTACAAGTTTTTTCAGGATTTTCTGAGGAAGTGTGATGACCGAAAGGTTCTGTTTAACAACAAAAACGACTAACAAGGTGACTCTGGATTGTCAAAGAAACGAACTGCTCCGAATCATTGACGACATGGAGACGAGAAATGGTGGTCATCCATACACTTGCGAGGCCTTGAAGGCAGCGCAGGTTTTATTTCTATCCTCACTCACACTTCTCTCTCTTGCAAGGAGAAGACTGTTGATATTCACTGGGAGTTACAGAGTTGTCTGTTCGGTTTAAAGTCAATGTATGGTTGTCTTGGATACTTACCTTTTTCTAAGGAATTAATGTCTACAGTAGACAGAAGGTGTTTCGGTGGATTGAAGCACCTGCATTCTTGTTACGAAGACTTTAGTTACTAAGACGGGTCGTTCCCAAGTTTTTCGAGTAGACTTTTTTAAATTATAGAACAATCGACAAGCCTACAGATTGTAATTCTATTTGTCAAGTACTCGTGCTCGAAATGTCTTGAAATCTGTGTTCCTGTTCGCTAGGAGCACGCATTGAAAATGGAGCAGCAGAAATTCATGGCGAAGCGGGAGAAATACGAACAAGAGATGTTTAAGAAGGTGAGTTAAGTTTATGGAGGTATTAGGGTCGAGGTTTTGATTAATGCTTTCTGGATGAAGAATGATCGATTTTGAATTGACCTCTTTGATTGATCATATCGTGGAAAGTATAATTTAATGAAGAAAACCTTTTCCCGTCAGCTAGATCATTGAGGATGGAACATTGCATGCGCTGGTAAAAGAGCCCAGTAGTTGAACAAATAAGAAATTTCATATGCCAACGCTTCAAATCTGATGCTAAAAACATGAGGCCAAATATGGTCCTATTGCGTCCCTCAAGGACACACACACTGCTGTTGTTCACTTGAATTTTAGATTGAGGAAATTACGCAGTCCAATGCACGGAAGAATGAAGCTGCAATCCAGGAGCGCTTGGAGGCTTTGGAGAAGTCCGTAGCAGAAACAAATTCAGAAATTGTCAGGCAGAATAAGGAAGCTTACAAAAGACAATTGGAAAATCTTCGAACACAGTTACAGAATGCCCGAGCCCAAAACACACAGCTCATGGAAAGATGGACCAACAAGTGTACAATCTCTTGAAGAAAGATTGTTCGGTTTCAAAATTAACACGAAATATTTTTCTGCATCTTTGTATTTTGATATGAGGCATTGAGGCAGGCTCTCGACTTGATTGTCTGGGGTACCGTTAAACACAAATGAATACGACTGTACAATGAATTTGTTAAAACAATAACACACTACTAGACTTCCATTGCTACTAACTATGATTTCCATTCCATTTCCATTCCATCCATTAACTGATGCAGTTTCACGAAGCCAGCTAAGTTAATATAACTTGACTTACTGGACTGTGGTTGCAGGCTGAATGTGGAATTTCCAAGAAATCATTCATTGGGAGCACCTGAGTTAACTCATTCAGTCCCTGCAAAGGCTCCAAGACTAGAGTGGCACTCACATCCACCCTTTCAGTTGCGGCAGTGCAATCCTCCAAACGTGATTTTTGGCTCCAGTGTCCTTGCACTTGTGGTTCTCGTGAACCACAAGTAACGTACGGCTCCAGTTACACTTGATCGACTCCAAACTGCTCCCATTCCAGGCTCCGACTTCGGACTTAAGCTAAGCTTTCCCAAGCTGCCAATTTCTTCATCAATGCATGGAACTTCGCAGAACAAATAAGATGACCATGCATAGTACGTTGCATACATTGCCCGACACAGGCAACCATGAGCTCTGTACGTAGTCGAGCATTTTCCAGTGATGTAATTGAGAAGCGCTGTGGTCAGTTGACAAGAATGGATTGTAATGAAAAGAACATTATTATATAGTAATATGTTGCAAGAGCTACACATGAATTCCACAGCGGCAGCATGGAATCTATCTGCTCAGCACACACCGAACTCGGACTGCATCGAGCACGCTCCAAAATGGACCAGGGCCGGGGTGCTCCAGCAACTTGAGTCACAACCAGCTCCCAATCGAAGCAAAGTAATGATCTAGCTAGCTACTCGTTCCATGAATTATACAAGTCTTCCAAGTGGAACTAAGATCATACTAGTCCCTGGGAATTTGAACCAAATATGAATTGAAATGAACAACTGAAGGGGCTAGCTGCGCTTCCGTATCATTCGGTAGGATATGATTTACTTGCGGAACTCCTTCTGGATCATGTCCACGGTCTCCTCGCTGATGCGGAAGCCCTTCTCCAACACCTCGTCCTTGATGTCGGGCTTGAACAAGGCCAGAGCCACTTGCTGCACCCCCGGGTTTTGGCTCGACAAGGCGGAGAAGGCCAACGCAGGACCCTTGCCCACGTTGAGCTGGAAGTGCACCAAGGCTTTGGGGAACACAAAGAGCTCGCCGGCCTGGATGGTGGTGGCAAACAACCTGGGCGTGGTGGTGTTGGTGTCCACGAAGCCCACGTAGAGCTCGCCCTTGGCCAAGAACAAGAGCTCCGTGGCGCGCGGGTGCGTGTGAGGGGGGTTGATGCCACCCTTGGCAAAGTCAATGCGGGCCGCAGAGATGCCCAAGGTGTTCAATCCCGCAAACTGCTCCACGGCGGCGGAGGTCACGTTGGAATAGTTGACGTTGGTGGTGTTGCCGGGCTTGCACAAGGCTTTGGACACGAAGTCGGACACAAACACTTGGTGGGCGGGCTTGCAAGGGAAGCCATTGATGGTGAGTCCGGTGGAGTTGTCTGCGACGCAGAAGTCTTGGAGGGGGTCTTCGTCGGCCGCACTGGCCAGCATGGGCATGAGCATGGCCATGCTTGCCAACACTGCCACGGTCACCCACACGCTGCTGCTGCGGTTGTTCATGATGTTCACAGACTGACCGACTTGGATATATTGCACTTGGAATGGAGGGCACTGTACGTGTGTGAAAGAGAGTGAGAGAGGGGGCTTGAATCGCAAAGGGAGAATTGGCTGGCTGTTGTGAGGTACACTGATTGCAAGCCTTTATATACTCTCTGTTCGGCTCCTTCAGTTGAGGGAGAGATGGTAGTGGGATTGAATTGAAAGCCTGTTTCCGTCGGGACGCGTGCGGGGAGACCTGCGGAATCAGTCTCCCCGGAAGCCGAGGACTCCGAGGTGGCTGCGAATGAAGGAGTTAGCGCACGCCCAAGGGGTTAGCAAGCAGCTCAATTAGCGGGTGCCATGCGTGAACATCCAACAGTCGGGTTCGGACCAATCAAGCCTGAGCGTGTTTTTGAGTGGGCGGACGGAGTGAGTTGTGAAGCTGTTGGGGAATGGCTTCTTCAGCTCCGCTTGTGGCCGTGCTCTGGGGGACATACCATATTTTACCATTCTTTTGGCTACTCACTCTGTGGCAGGATCAGGTCATTTTCTGATTCGTCAAACACGTGTTTGCGTTTTCGTGCTTTCTGTTGGCATTGGAGATGGGTTAAGTTACAGGCATGTCCAACAATTTCATTTCTTTCTGGAGTTACACGTGAGGTGGGAGGCAATGTGTTCAAAATGGTCAGAATCAATTATCTATGTGACAATGACCACTTTGAATGGGAGCATGTGCACGTCAGTTTCTCCACACCGGGAAAACTGGAGAATTATTTCGGAGGGACCGTTGAAAATTATACCGGCAAGGAAAATAGACAAACCGGAAATCAAACCAGCAGACAATAAATAAATTCCCTGAATGAATGTTTTGCTTTTCTGGCTTCTCAATTGATATTATTCAATGCAGCAAGTTTCATGGGCGCCCTCCCCAGAGCAAGAAATCAGTCGAGTGCCAAACAGTCAACACCCGTCCTCTGTTTGTAGAAAGCTAACGAAAAGAAACGGCCACACTCGCCTCAGTTGACTTCCCTTCAGCTGAGTTTTTCTGGCATGAGCTCACTGTTTGGCTCACTCGCCTGAACTAGTCCTGGTGACTATTTTGCTGAAACAAAGGGCAGATGAGAGATGGTTGACACTTTTTAACCGTTTGAATTTGTGCATCAAAATTTCTGGAATTCTTCCCCCACATTTTCAGAGTTAGTAGTCTACACGAACAGTGAAAAATTGGGTTGCCTTAACGGCCCCCTAAAGCCTCGATCCTTTTTTTGAATTTCGGCACATTTTTGCTTATTTCATTGTTCAGAAATATCATTTGCCACAATTTCATGAAATTGGTCATTTAGGATGGTTGTTTTTTCAAGATTCAAGTGTTGCATTGGATAAATGGGAAGTTTGTTGGATTGAACAGAGCATCGAAGCCCTGTGTTCATTGTTCAAAATATGGACGTCAAAGCACTTAAGGGTTAACAATTACGTTGTTTTACCTAGAAAAGTTACCTCATGACTCACTACTTGTCCACATGGAGGAGCATGTGACTATGTAAACTTTGCCCATGAACTAGTGCACCAACCCATGCAACATGCATAGCTCCTTTCATTAGTGCATCTATTGACAACAATAGTACATATTAAGATGATGTCAAATGTTGAAAAAGTAGTGAGGGTCAACCTAATTTTAGTATTTAGTGTAGTACAAAATGGTAGATGAGAAGATTGACCCTTGACCCCTCAAGTGCTCAAGTGACCATTTTATGGTCATAGCTTGACTTTGGATAGCATTTGTGGGTGGAATTTTTTTTCTTCAATTTCCAATTTATTTAATATTTTAAGAGATTGGATTATCATTCTAAATCTATATTTAAAACAAAGGTTGCTATAGTCAAACAAAAATTGAGTCTATAAGATCCTATCTAAAATCCATTTTGTCCCCTAAGGGAAGAATGGGACTCTAGAAGTTAAATTGGTGTGATTCTAACACCAAAATTTGAAAAGCAAATAGTCTAACTCCTAAAGTTCCATTGCCCCCTCGGGGGACAATTTGGAATTCGGACAAGTTCCTATGGGATGAAATTTTATCCTAATTTTTTTGAAACTTTTTTTGAAGATAGAAAAGCTGATAAGCTTTGTGGGAATATAACTTTTATTTCAATTGGTGCCCGGATGCAAAAGTTATACCACAAAAAGCCTAGAATTGAACTCGGTGGGCAGCACAAAATATATTGCACAAATTCAAAATTATTATTTTTTTAATTTTCTTTCTCAAAGATTATGTTTTTTACTACATTTGAAGCTTTGATTCATTCCATTTTGATTAGTGATGTGAAAGTTACGAACAATCTTATTTTTTGGACAATCTAAGCATCTTTTTGAAAAAATAACTTATAGGATTCATTTCAAAATGCAATTTTCAAATTTTTTTTTTTGAAAAGGTTAAGTTTTCCTACTTAAACAATCTCACTGTTGGGATTATTGTATTTCAATCCCATCTAAGAGCTATTAACAATTTAGTTTTTCTTTCAATCTTGGACCTACTTCCACTTGACAATATTTTGAAGTATGAAAATCAAGTTTTTATTTTTTGAATTTTTTTTGCTATATTCTCAGCTCAATTCTTCAACACAATAAATCTTCAATTCAAATTCTATAGTGCACATTTTTTCCACAAATAGAGACCAAAGTCATCTAAAATTGCAGTCTAACTAGTGTTAAAAAAACCTTATTTTTTCAACTTTGAATGCTCATATCTCGCAATCTGTACGGTCAAACTTTATGAATTTTTAACCTTATAATCTCAAACAAGCAAAGTTCAAGATCCTACGGTTCAATTCCCCCAAAAGTATTTTGTTTGTTTGTTTGGACAAACGCAGTAGAAATGGCAGTTTTGAGTGTTTTTTGACAGAAAAAGGCCTTGGGACTTTAGGGGCTAAGTGAAGCTCTAAAAACTTTGATAGGTACAAAAATATGTTTCAATCCGTGGGTCTTGAAAGCAACAATCGGGATTCAGAAAGTTTGACATTTTAATGAAACAATTGACATTTAATACAAAAGTGAAAGTTAACTAATAATCCATTTTGGCTCATGTTTAATCTTTAAAGGTTCATGCATTCAAAAAGTCAATGCACCTTGATTGTAATTTTCAATATAACCATTTTTGGTATTTGATTTGAATGAAGAAAATCAATCTTGACAAGATCTCTTTCTACTTCATCTTGAACATTAGAGGAGTAGAAAGAGATTTTGAGATCCACTATCTAAACATATCAAAATATCATGCATCAATTAAATAAAACAATAAATTTGGTTTGATAGCCAAATTTGTCTTCAAGGTTTTTGTCGTGGCTATTTTGTATCTAAAAAATAAAACAGCCAATTAAAAAATTTTCACACAAATCTCCATTGCTCCTTGTCCTTCTAGTAAAAATATCAAATAATTTCAATTTTTTTCTACTTTTACTTATTTATTTTCAATCTTTGAAAGAAAAATGATAACAATCACAATTTTTCATGAAACAAATTGAAATTTCTCACAATGATATACAATTCATATTTCAAAATAATAAATATGTAGGATTAATATTTGAACGCAATCTAATTATAGGTTACATATAGCTTAGTCATGATATTTGGCCCAAATGCAAGTCATAATATAAATTTAAGAGACAATGAATTAGTTATAAATCTTCCCAAGTGAAAGTTGTAAGAGGCTATAAAAACATCCTAAGTAAATCCCAAATCCAATTGATGTACTATACACTAGAAAAGATATTCAGTGCATGAAAATGTTACCCAAGAAAAAGTTTAAATTGAAAGAGTTTAATCACAACTGCCTCGTGAAAAAGCCACCACATCTATAGGATTATAAATAAAGTCCACCATCCAAAATGACCTCCAACTCCACTTTAATATTGACCTTCTTATACCACTAATTTAAGTATCTTATATATTCAATTTCCATTCAAAAGCAGGGTTGTCCCCGTCACGTCAGGTTCGTCCGTCAGGATGTCTAGATGCACGTCAAGATTCAACCTCGTGTCCGTCGGGATTACAAAAAAAATAAAAATAAATAAAATTTGAGGACTTGTCTGTCGAATGGTTTGCCAGGGTGACAAACTGGTTGTCAAAAATAATTTTTTTTTTTTTTTTTTGGGCTGACGGCAATACCGACGCGTCACGATGCATCAAGATGGACGCGTCATGACATCCGGACATGAAAAGCCCACGTCACGTCTGGATAGACAACCCTGTTCAAAAGTAGCACCAAACAATCAAGAGGGATTGATTTTGAAGAGTATAATTAACTAAATCCTTCAAGGTTGTAAGGAACATCTATATAGCACCTCATTTGACTTTTAGTGTACAATGGAGTATTAAAATATGAAAGACATACACCATTGGATTGACAATTGAAACATTAGCAAGCTTAACTTAGAAGTCATTTTTATATCTAACCTGAATCAGGCACAAATATGGCTCCATACAAGTGGGATACATCATCATATTCTAGTTTAACAAAACTTCTAGAACGTAGACTTGTAGAACATGCAACTACCGAATTGGATCTGCAGCATGCCATTTATGTGATTACATACGACTTAGCATTGACTTTGGTCATTACCATGTACCAAAATTTATGCACCTTCAACGTCAAATTAATACACAAAAAAATTGCCACCACGTGACCACTATTGGTCTCTGTCCCCAGAATTGAAGCGTTAATCTTCTCTTCTGCCCGTTATTTTCAACATCAGAGATCATCATTCTCGATCAGACGAGTGAGCCAAAACTCGAGCTGCTGGGGGCTGAGGAGAATGGGTTTATCTTTTCATTCTTTTCGACTGAGATGTTGACTAATTTCTGGTTCTGAATGCGGAGAGCATGCTCATGAATCTTGCATCGAAGATTGAAAAGCCAGAAAAGCACACAAGGAATTTGCGTCAAACCAAAGACATTTCCATTAACATAGGCTCGTTCCGTTGCCTGGTTTTCTACCATCCTCCGAGCTCTCCAGTATTGCAGCGTGGACCGGAGAAACTAAAACACATGTGCGCTTCTGGACATTTAAAGTGGGTGCGTGAGAATTATTTTCACCATAAGTCCATCTGACCACACTTGCAACAAGCATCTCCAGTCCTAACTTGAAAAAAATAATGCGATTCCAGATATGTCGGTCACACAAAACAATGCCAACAGAACGCACGAAAACGCAAACACGTGTTTGACGAATCAGAAAATGACCTGATCCTGCCACAGAGTGAGTAGCCAAAAGAATGGTAAAATATGGTATGTCCCCCAGAGCACGGCCACAAGCGGAGCTGAAGAAGCCATTCCCCAACAGCTTCACAACTCACTCCGTCCGCCCACTCAAAAACACGCTCAGGCTTGATTGGTCCGAACCCGACTGTTGGATGTTCACGCATGGCACCCGCTAATTGAGCTGCTTGCTAACCCCTTGGGCGTGCGCTAACTCCTTCATTCGCAGCCACCTCGGAGTCCTCGGCTTCCGGGGAGACTGATTCCGCAGGTCTCCCCGCACGCGTCCCGACGGAAACAGGCTTTCAATTCAATCCCACTACCATCTCTCCCTCAACTGAAGGAGCCGAACAGAGAGTATATAAAGGCTTGCAATCAGTGTACCTCACAACAGCCAGCCAATTCTCCCTTTGCGATTCAAGCCCCCTCTCTCACTCTCTTTCACACACGTACAGTGCCCTCCATTCCAAGTGCAATATATCCAAGTCGGTCAGTCTGTGAACATCATGAACAACCGCAGCAGCAGCGTGTGGGTGACCGTGGCAGTGTTGGCAAGCATGGCCATGCTCATGCCCATGCTGGCCAGTGCGGCCGACGAAGACCCCCTCCAAGACTTCTGCGTCGCAGACAACTCCACCGGACTCACCATCAATGGCTTCCCTTGCAAGCCCGCCCACCAAGTGTTTGTGTCCGACTTCGTGTCCAAAGCCTTGTGCAAGCCCGGCAACACCACCAACGTCAACTATTCCAACGTGACCTCCGCCGCCGTGGAGCAGTTTGCGGGATTGAACACCTTGGGCATCTCTGCGGCCCGCATTGACTTTGCCAAGGGTGGCATCAACCCCCCTCACACGCACCCGCGCGCCACGGAGCTCTTGTTCTTGGCCAAGGGCGAGCTCTACGTGGGCTTCGTGGACACCAACACCACCACGCCCAGGTTGTTTGCCACCACCATCCAGGCCGGCGAGCTCTTTGTGTTCCCCAAAGCCTTGGTGCACTTCCAGCTCAACGTGGGCAAGGGTCCTGCGTTGGCCTTCTCCGCCTTGTCGAGCCAAAACCCGGGGGTGCAGCAAGTGGCTCTGGCCTTGTTCAAGCCCGACATCAAGGACGAGGTGTTGGAGAAGGGCTTCCGCATCAGCGAGGAGACCGTGGACATGATCCAGAAGGAGTTCCGCAAGTAAATCATATCCTACCGAATGATACGGAAGCGCAGCTAGCCCCTTCAGTTGTTCATTTCAATTCATATTTGGTTCAAATTCCCAGGGACTAGTATGATCTTAGTTCCACTTGGAAGACTTGTATAATTCATGGAACGAGTAGCTAGCTAGATCATTACTTTGCTTCGATTGGGAGCTGGTTGTGACTCAAGTTGCTGGAGCACCCCGGCCCTGGTCCATTTTGGAGCGTGCTCGATGCAGTCCGAGTTCGGTGTGTGCTGAGCAGATAGATTCCATGCTGCCGCTGTGGAATTCATGTGTAGCTCTTGCAACATATTACTATATAATAATGTTCTTTTCATTACAATCCATTCTTGTCAACTGACCACAGCGCTTCTCAATTACATCACTGGAAAATGCTCGACTACGTACAGAGCTCATGGTTGCCTGTGTCGGGCAATGTATGCAACGTACTATGCATGGTCATCTTATTTGTTCTGCGAAGTTCCATGCATTGATGAAGAAATTGGCAGCTTGGGAAAGCTTAGCTTAAGTCCGAAGTCGGAGCCTGGAATGGGAGCAGTTTGGAGTCGATCAAGTGTAACTGGAGCCGTACGTTACTTGTGGTTCACGAGAACCACAAGTGCAAGGACACTGGAGCCAAAAATCACGTTTGGAGGATTGCACTGCCGCAACTGAAAGGGTGGATGTGAGTGCCACTCTAGTCTTGGAGCCTTTGCAGGGACTGAATGAGTTAACTCAGGTGCTCCCAATGAATGATTTCTTGGAAATTCCACATTCAGCCTGCAACCACAGACAGTCCATTAAGTCAAGTTATATTAACTGTGAAACTGCATCAGTTAATTAGTACCTCAATGCTTCAAGTTCCAAAAGTACAGAAGAAGTTCGGCATGTGAAGTTCCATGAAGAAATTAGCACCTGGTGAAAGCTTACAAGCCACAACTTCAATGGAATGGGAGCAGTTTGATTGGATTCAACTGGAACTGGAGCCGCCAGATGTGGCCCAATATATAGCCTGAACCCTGTAAGGACGCTGGGGCCAAAATGTGGAACCGGTGATGGATGACAGAGAATCCTCCTTAAAACAGAAGATTGTAGATGTTCAATCCTGGAATTCTGGGTGAAAAGGGGAGGTCTTGCATAATAGTTCAACATCCTATCCTATGAGTTCTTTTGGACATATTTGAGCAAATAACTCAAATAGGACCCAAAAGGATGATTTCAAGGTGACCAATCCATTGTTTCAAGGTTATATGACCAACATTCATCCCTACATCAAAAAGCTTCAGCCCCACTACAACCCAAAATTGGATTCGCCTTGATCCAACTTGATTGCAACCTCCAAAATATCCATTTTGATTCTAATTTGAAGTTTTTAATTACTCTATGGGAACTCATCAACTAATTCATCCAATTGTATGCACCATGTTTTAGAATCTCAATTTTAAAATATTGTTTGGTTTTCATCCACATTTTCTTCTTCAATAATCAACCTTGGAGGATTGAATGATGTCAAGGTCATTCTGGTTTGGAAGCCTTTCCAGGCAATGAGGAACTGACTCCCAATGAATTCTTGGAAGTTCCACATTCTTGTCCAATAAGTGAACTCACTTCATGAAAAATTAATCCATGGTAAGGTAAGTGAGCCCATTGCAAGCAAGAGTATATTAGTGGTATACATTCAAGTTCTAAAATGTACTCCACTACTATAACTTTGTTTGCAATGGTCTTGCTCCCATTTGGCTTGCAATGGGCTCACTTACCTTAGTGTACTATTTCAATCCTTGAAGTCCCAAAGTATTGATAACAAACCGATTGCAATTAACAACTTATTTCAAAATCATAGAGTTGATTGCAAATCATGGTTGACACTTAACCCCTCAAGGCCCAACTCAAGGCCTTTTTGGATTTAAAAACATCATAGCTTTTGAAGTGTTGTAAATCTAAATGTCTCTAATTTATACAAATCTTAACCATACAATCTTGTAGTGCACATGTTGTAGATGGCATGGATCAATATTGAAGTCATTTGACCATGTAGATTGAAAGATTATAATGTTTTAGTGTTGAAAAAGGATGCTGAAATTTTCCTAAAAACACATTTGGAGGTGAAATTTGAATTCTAAACCTTCTCAAATGAAAAAACTTTTAACTACAAAGTGCTTGAAAATCAGCATACAAATATATTGGTGAAAGCAAATATCATTCAATTAACTCATTGTGTCTACAAAATGGCTTTGAAATGTCAAGAAAAGTTGCCAAAAATTACATCCAAGGTTGAACCTCCTTCTACTAAAATGCCTCTCAATCACTCATTATTTCTTGGATTGACATGAAATTTTGTTGACACAAACTAGACTACTATGTGCAACTTTCCCAAAGACAATGATTGAAAACGGGCATTGTATGAAGAAGAAATAGGCCGCCAAAGTTTACCATAATGAAAAACTATTAGGGTTTTGAACTTGGAATTGCTCCCAAACATGAAACATTCAAAACAACCTAGATTGATATGAAAAAATTATCACAAGAACTAGACTTCAAAGGGAATATAATCCAACAAATTTTATTAAAAAAAAACACTTTATGAAGGAGATACAAGCCCCCAAAGTTGCAACCATCAAGTGCATTTTTGTGAACCCAAATTATACTAACTCTTGTGAACTTCAATTGGATTTCAAGAAACTAATACATCTTGGATTGATCTGAAAATTTTATTACATTATTACATAAACTAGAAAAGTATGCACAACTTCTCCAACAAGTTTTATTGAATATAAACATTAGATGAAAAAGTTACATTACATTGAATTGGACTCAAACTATATGAAGTTATTTTTGAGTGCCTTGGGCATTGAAGGGTTAACCCCTAAAGGATCATTGTTCCTTTGTGGGACAAATGGGATTTGGGGCACGTATCTATGGGTTGAATTTTTTTTCTAGATTTTTTGAAACTTCTTTTGAAGATAGAAAAACTCATCAGGTGCATGGGAATATAGTTTTTTCAATTGGTTCCCAGAAACAAAAGTTATGCCCCAATAAGGTAAAAGGGGGGAGAGGAGGGGCGGCAAAAAAAATTTGAATTTGAATTTGAATTGTTGAATTTTTCGTCATAGATTATATTTTCATCTACATGGAAAGCTTTGATTCATTCCATTTGGATTTGTTATGAGAATGTTATGGACAATCTTGTTTTGGAGGCAATTAGAGCATCTTCTTGAAAAAATAACTTGTAGGACTTATTTCTGAATGCAATTTTTTCAATTTTTCAGGAAAGAAAGTTCCACATGGTTTAGTTTTCCTCCTAGAACAATCTCACCATTAGGATTAGTGTTTTCTTAATTCCATTTTAGAGATATTAATAATTTAGATTTTCCTTCTATCTCATAGTTACCTACTTCTACTTAATAATTTTTGTTAAGAATAAAAATCAAGTTTTTTCGAGTTTTTTTTTCCTCCTAGACTCTTAACTCAATTCCCCACAACCAAGATTTAAAGATGAAAGCTCTAAAATTTTAATTTAAGAAGGTTCAAAGTAAAATAATCTAATCCCACAATGTGTTGAAAAACTTGATTTTTTTTAGTTTAAATATTGATATCTTGCAATCTATGCTATCAAAAATTTCTGAAATTTTTTCCACACATTTTTATACTAGTTAGGTGTAAGACCCTACAATTAGATGTGCAAAGAAGAAACAATTTCCGAATTTTTTTATTCTTTGCTATAGAAATGGGAATTTTGATTGTTATTTGGTAGAAAAAAGGCCTTGGTCCTTTCGGGGTTAAACTCGTTGAATCAAGTGACTGTTTGTTCATCACTACTGTATTGTAAAAAAACTACTTGCACATGGCATTCTCAATTTGGATCATTATTCTCCTTAATGCAATCATGAAGTGATCTTTGGAATCTTGGGCATTTTTGCTCAATGTTGAGTGCTCATGAAGAAAATTGCAAGAGGTTCCCAAGTTTTTGGAGACATTGAAATAAGAGTAGCCACCTTGAATCCAAAATCCATTCAATGCAAAGTATGAAAAGATATCCATAATATCAAAATGTTGCCCAAACAAGTGTTTGAATTGAGAAATCCTCCATGAAATAATTCCCTCTTATAAAACTGCCAATTCTATTATGCTCTAAATAGAGCCATCATCAAGGGTGCTAATAGGTGAGCCTAGAAATAAGAGCCTACAAGCCTTGAGCCTAGGCACATTGGTACTCTACAACTATTGGAGATGTCTATAACATACATGCTTATAATATGAACATCCTATATAACTATGAAAGGTGTCTATAATGGTGGTGCTTATAATATAGGCACCTATAATATAAACATCATGTAACCATAGAAGGTGTTTATAATATAGATAACTACAACATAGACAACTATAATATAATTAGGCACCTATAATATAAATATCCTATAACCATGGAAGGTGCTTATAACATAGACACCTATAATATAAACATCCTATAACTATGGAAGGTGCCTATAATATAGGAGCCTAGGTTCCTATGCTCATGGGCTCAAGATCCTAAGCTCACATAATAGCAACTATAGAGCCATCATGATTAGCCAATCCCATTCCTATCCCAGCTCTCTAAAGCATTCTATATCCTTCCTTGCTTGGGGCCCCAAGATCCATCTTTTACGGTCTTGTGCCTATTTAATGGAATTGACATTGAATATGAAATTATCACACCTTGCAAATTTATTAGTACAAATAACGATGAAGGGACATATTCCAAATAATCAGATTATGTTAGTCTTGTAAAGTATGCAAAGAATGAATTGTGAATAATATAGATGGTCAATTTCGTTAAAATGGCGGTATTCCATTGAAATGGCACAAAATGAAACCACTGAAAGAATGAAAACAATGCAAAGATTGTCCAAAGGGAGTGGAAATGCGTGAACTAGGAGTGATTTGAATGTGCTCGGCATAAAATTGGCACATGTATGACCCTATCGTGGCTCACTTATTCTCCAGTTGTAGAAGATATTCCATTAAAATGGCATGCGGAATACCGCCATTGTAACGAAATTGACCATATAGTCTCTTCTTAACCCCTCACCGCCCAAGGGGCCCAAAAGTGGCCTCACACAATCTAGCAGTCGACTTCAAAGTGCTGTAACTTTTGCGTCCGGTGTCCAAATTTAATAAAAACTTATTGGAAAAGTTGCGCATACTAGACTAGTTTTTGTGATAAAAATTTCAGATCTATTCAAGATGTATTGGATTTTTAGAAGCCATTCGAAGTTCGCAGATTCAATTTCAGTTCACCACACTGCATTGAGATGGCTGCAACTTCGGGAGCTTGTATCTTTTTCATCAAATGTTATTTTTCAATAAAATTTGTTGGGTTTTTTTCCCCATAAAGTCTACTTAATGTGGGAAAATTTTCATGTCAATCCAAGTTGTTTCGAATTCTTGGGAGCAATTCGAAGTTCAAAATACAGACATTTCTGCATTACAGTGAACTTCGGCGGCTTATAACTTCTTCAAACAAGGTTCGATTTCAATAATTTTTTTTGTAAAAGTTGCACATAATAGTCTAGTTCTTGTAGTAAAAATTTCATACCAATTCAAGAAGTAATGTTTGACTGAGAGGAATTTTAGTAGAGGTAGGTTCAGCAATAGATGTGTTTTTTTGCTACTTTTTTCACTGTTTTTTGACATTTCAAAACAATTTTGCAAACGCAATGAGTCAATTGAATGATTTTTTTTCCCACCAAAGTGTTTTTCTTTTGGTTTTGAATCACTTCTTAGTTCAAAGTTTTTTCATTTGAGTAGGTTTAGAAATCGAATTTCACCTCGATTGTGTTTTGAGGACAATTTCAGCATCTTTTTTTAACACTAAAACATTATAATCTTTCAATCTATACGGTCAAATGACCTCAAATTTGATTTACACCATCTACAACATTCACAATACAATATTGTACGGTTGAGATTCTCATACCTTACTCACATTTAGACTTATAACACTTGAAAAGGAAAGTTGTTTTTTGACATGGTTAGGCCTTGGGCGGTGAGGGGTTAAAGCAACCTTTTAAGAGTTCTTTGAATTTGGTGGGAAGCTAAACTCCTTGAAATAGTTTTTAGTAAATTTTTCGTAGGAAGAATAATGGAATTGGCATTTAACCCAAGTCATTTTGTATTCTTTAGACCTTTGTAGAATTAGTTATGAAATTTTGAAATTAAAATCTAGTGGTCAATAGAAGTGACCACCTCTTGAAATGTACATTGTCGGTACATTGATGAAAGCAAAATGTACCTCTGTGTTAAAGGTTGTTTTTAGAGTAGGATTTGCTTTTAGAACACCCTACATGAGTTCTCACAACTTATAATGTTTAAATACAAGTTTAAACCAATTGCTTTGGTTGACTAATTTTGGTGAGGTGGAAGATGAGAAATTTGAGCTAACCAATGATTAAACGTTATATAGTATATTATAGTTCTAAATATCAAGTGACCAATTACCTCATGCAATGTGAGATTCAACCCTTTAAAGAGGAGATCTATTGCCTACTTGTCAAACATCATGTCTAAGCTATATGTAGCCTATTAGATTGAGTTCAAATATCAATCCTACATATTTATTATTTTGAAATATGATTTGTATATGATTGTGAGAAATTTCAATTTGTTTCATAAAAAATTGTAATTGTTATCATTTTTCTTTCAAAAATTGAAAATAAATAAGTAAAAATAGAAAAAAAAACTCAAATTATTTGAAATTTTCACAAGAAGGGCAAGGAGCAATGGAGATTTGTGTGAAATTTTTCTAATTGGGTGTTTTATTTTTTAGATACAAAATAGCCACGACAAAGACCTTGAAGTCAAATTTGGCTATGAAACCAGATTTATTGTTTTTTTAATTGATGCATAATATTTTGATATTTTTAGATAGTGGAAAATTTTATTTTATGTTTATGTTTTTATATTCAAAAGAATTGATAGAAAAATCAAATTACTGTGATTTTTTAAGATTACAAGTGGAAATAAAATTATATCCATTGTAATATATATTAGAATAATTTGGAATTTTTACTATAAATGAAGGTTATAATAGAAAACTTAATTTCAAGATTTAAATTGGAAAATATACTTTAAGAGAAGAAATATAAATGAAAAACAGAACATATTTTATTACTTTTTGATTTTAACCCCTAAACGACCATTGTCCCTTCAGGAGACAAATGCGTTTTGGGGCAGGTATCTACATGCTGAAATTTTCTCCTGATTTTTTGAATTTTTTTTTGGGAGGTAGAAAAGTTGATTAGCTTTGTAGAAATAATTTTTTTTTCAAAATCGGTGCCCGGGAACAATAGTTATGACCAAATAAGCTCAAACGAGGGGATGGCGGGCAGCTCGGGCAGCCCAAAAAAAATGGAAAAAAATTTGAATTTTATTTTTTATTTAATTTTTTCTCATATATTATATTTTT
Source organism: Rhytidiadelphus loreus (assembly GCA_947034895.1). NCBI lineage: Eukaryota > Viridiplantae > Streptophyta > Bryopsida > Hypnales > Hylocomiaceae > Rhytidiadelphus > Rhytidiadelphus loreus. The sequence goes on along the minus strand of OX344765.1, from coordinate 8,105,863 downwards.
TTCTATTTGGAAAGCTTTGATTCATTTCATTTGGATATGTTATGAGAAAGTTATGGACATTTTTGTTTTTCGGGCAGTTAGAGCATCTTCTTGAAAAAAATAACTTGTAGGATTCATTTCTGAATGAAATTTTTCAAATTTTTCAATTTTTTCTTTTGCATGGTCTGATTTACTTGCTAGAACAATCTCACCATTGGGATTAGTGCATTCTAATTCCATCTAAAATATATGAATATTTTAGATTTTCCTTCTATCTCATACCTACTTCTATTTAACAATTTTTTTAAGAATGATAATTAATTTAAATTTTTTTTTTTTTTTTCTATCTAGACTCTCAAATCAATTATGCACTGTAAATATTTAAAGCTCAAAACTCTGTAGTGCAAAAATTTTAAGTTAAAAATGTTCAAAGTCAAAAAATCTAGTCCCACAATGTGCTGAAAAACTTGTTTTTTCCACTTTAAATGCAGATATCTAGCAATCTGAGCGGTCAAAAATTCTGAAAATGTTTCCACACACTCTCATACTAGTTAGGTGTAAGATCCTACGGTTAGATATGAAAATAAAACAATTTTCAAGAGTTTTTACTCCTTGCTATAGATATGGCAGTTTTGAGTGTTTTCTGGCAGAAAAAAGGCCTTGGTCCTTTAGAGGTTAACATGAGGAGCTTGTTGTTGCAATTATTCCTTCAATTTTTGTTTTTTTCAAAAGTTTTGAGGCCTCTAAGAGACTCCCTACCACTCCTTGTAATTTCCATAGTCTAGAAACCTAGCTGCAATTGCAGTCTGATGTGGCACAAAGACTACTACGTTAGATAATATTAATTTATTATTACTATTATTATTTTTAAAAAAACTTTTTCTTTTTCTTTTTTTAATTATTTAATACTTTGGTTGCCTTGCTATGGTTCACAACCCAAAATAGTCTCCTAGGGACCTCAAAACTCCTCTAATGTTCAAGATGAAGTAGAAAGAGATCTTGTCAAGATTGATTTTCTTACTTTAAATCAAATACCAAAAATGGTTATATTAAAAGTTACAATCAAGGTGCATTGACTTTTTGAATGCATGAACCTTTAAAGGTTAAACATGAGTCAAAATGGATTATTGGTCAATCTTCACTTGTAAATGTCAATTGTTTCATTAAAATGTCAAACTTTATAAATACCGACTATCGCTTTCAAGACCCACGGATTGAAAAATATTTTTATACCTATCAAAGTTTTTAGAGCTTCATTTAGCCCCTAAAGTCCCAAGGCCATTATTCTGTCAAAAACCACTCAAAACTGCCATTTCTACTGCGTTTGTCCAAACAAACAAACAAAATACTTTTGGGGGAATTGAACCGTAGGATCTTGAACTTTACTTGTTAAGATTTGAGATTGTAAGGTTAAAAATTCATGAAGTTTGACCGTATAGATTGAGAGATATGAACATTCAAAGTTGAAAAAACATGTTTTTCTTAACACTAGACTGCAATTTTAGATGACTTTCGTCTCTATTTGTGGAAAAAATGTGCACTATAGAATTTGAATATAAAATTTATTGTCATGAAGAATTGAGTTGAGAATATAGAAAAAAAATTCAAAAAATAAAAATTTGATATTCATACTTGAAAAAATTGTCAAGTGGAAGTAGGTCCAAGATTGAAAGAAAAACTAAATTGTTAATAGTTCTTAGATGGGATTGAAATACAATAATCCCAACAGTGAGATTTTTTTAGCAAGCAAACTTAACCTTTTCAAAAAAAAAAATTTGAAAAAATTTGAAAATTGCATTCTAAAATGAATCCTATAAGATATTTTTTCAAAAAGATGCTATATATTGCCCGAAAAATAAGAGTGTTCATAACTTTCACATCACTAATCAAAATGGAATGAATCAAAGCTTCAAATGTAGTAAAAAACATAACCTTTGAAAAAAAAAAATTAAATTAAATTAAATTTGAGTTTGTACAATATTTTTTGTGTTGCCGTGGAGTTCAATTCTAGGCTTTTTGTGGTATAACTTTTGCTTCTGGGCACCAATTGAAATAAAAATTATATTCCCACCAAGCTTATCAGCTTTTCTATCTTCAAAAAAAGTTTCAAAAAATTAGGATAAAATTTCAGCCCATAGGAACTTGCCCTAATTCCAAATTGTTCCCCAAGGGGACATAGGGACTTTAGGGGTTAGACTATTTGCTTTTCAAATTTTGGTCTTAGAATCACACCAATTTAACTTCTCGAGTCTCATTGTTCCCTTAGGGGACAAAATGGATTTTAGATAGGATCTTATAGACTCAATTTTTGTTTGACTTTAGCAACCTTTGTTTTGAATATACATTTTGAATGACACCCAATCTCTTAAAATATTAAATAAATTGAAAACTAAAGAAAAAAAAATTCCACCCACAAATGCTATCCAAAGTCAAGCTATGACCATAAAATGGTCACTTGAGCACTTGAGGGGTCAAGGGTCAATCTTCTCATCTACCATTTTGTACTACACTAAATACTAAAATTAGGTTGACCCTCACTACTTTTTCAACATTTGACATCATCTTAATATGTACTATTGTTGTCAATAGATGCACTAATGAAAGGAGCTATGCATGTTGCATGGGTTGGTGCACTAGTTCATGGGCAAAGTTTACATAGTCACATGCTCCTCCATGTGGACAAGTAGTGAGTCATGAGGTAACTTTTCTAGGTAAAACAACGTAATTGTTAACCCTTAAGTGCTTTGACGTCCATATTTTGAACAATGAACACAGGGCTTCGATGCTCTGTTCAATCCAACAAACTTCCCATTTATCCAATGCAACACTTGAATCTTGAAAAAACAACCATCCTAAATGACCAATTTCATGAAATTGTGGCAAATGATATTTCTGAACAATGAAATAAGCAAAAATGTGCCGAAATTCAAAAAAAGGATCGAGGCTTTAGGGGGCCGTTAAGGCAACCCAATTTTTCACTGTTCGTGTAGACTACTAACTCTGAAAATGTGGGGGAAGAATTCCAGAAATTTTGATGCACAAATTCAAACGGTTAAAAAGTGTCAACCATCTCTCATCTGCCCTTTGTTTCAGCAAAATAGTCACCAGGACTAGTTCAGGCGAGTGAGCCAAACAGTGAGCTCATGCCAGAAAAACTCAGCTGAAGGGAAGTCAACTGAGGCGAGTGTGGCCGTTTCTTTTCGTTAGCTTTCTACAAACAGAGGACGGGTGTTGACTGTTTGGCACTCGACTGATTTCTTGCTCTGGGGAGGGCGCCCATGAAACTTGCTGCATTGAATAATATCAATTGAGAAGCCAGAAAAGCAAAACATTCATTCAGGGAATTTATTTATTGTCTGCTGGTTTGATTTCCGGTTTGTCTATTTTCCTTGCCGGTATAATTTTCAACGGTCCCTCCGAAATAATTCTCCAGTTTTCCCGGTGTGGAGAAACTGACGTGCACATGCTCCCATTCAAAGTGGTCATTGTCACATAGATAATTGATTCTGACCATTTTGAACACATTGCCTCCCACCTCACGTGTAACTCCAGAAAGAAATGAAATTGTTGGACATGCCTGTAACTTAACCCATCTCCAATGCCAACAGAAAGCACGAAAACGCAAACACGTGTTTGACGAATCAGAAAATGACCTGATCCTGCCACAGAGTGAGTAGCAAAAGAATGGTAAAATATGGTATGTCCCCCAGAGCACGGCCACAAGCGGAGCTGAAGAAGCCATTCCCCAACAGCTTCACAACTCACTCCGTCCGCCCACTCAAAAACACGCTCAGGCTTGATTGGTCCGAACCCGACTGTTGGATGTTCACCCATGGCACCCGCTAATTGAGCTGCTTGCTAACCCCTTGGGCGTGCGCTAACTCCTTCATTTGCAGCCACTTCGGAGTCCTCGGCTTCCGGGGAGACTGATTCCGCAGGTCTCCCCGCACGCGTCCCGACGGAAACAGGCTTTCAATTCAATCCCACTACCATCTCTCCCTCAACTGAAGGAGCCGAACAGAGAGTATATAAAGGCTTGCAATCAGTGTACCTCACAACAGCCAGCCAATTCTCCCTTTGCGATTCAAGCCCCCTCTCTCACTCTCTTTCACACACGTACAGTGCCCTCCATTCCAAGTGCAATATATCCAAGTCGGTCAGTCTGTGAACATCATGAACAACCGCAGCAGCAGCGTGTGGGTGACCGTGGCAGTGTTGGCAAGCATGGCCATGCTCATGCCCATGCTGGCCAGTGCGGCCGACGAAGACCCCCTCCAAGACTTCTGCGTCGCAGACAACTCCACCGGACTCACCATCAATGGCTTCCCTTGCAAGCCCGCCCACCAAGTGTTTGTGTCCGACTTCGTGTCCAAAGCCTTGTGCAAGCCCGGCAACACCACCAACGTCAACTATTCCAACGTGACCTCCGCCGCCGTGGAGCAGTTTGCGGGATTGAACACCTTGGGCATCTCTGCGGCCCGCATTGACTTTGCCAAGGGCGGCATCAACCCCCCTCACACGCACCCGCGCGCCACGGAGCTCTTGTTCTTGGCCAAGGGCGAGCTCTACGTGGGCTTCGTGGACACCAACACCACCACGCCCAGGTTGTTTGCCACCACCATCCAGGCCGGCGAGCTCTTTGTGTTCCCCAAAGCCTTGGTGCACTTCCAGCTCAACGTGGGCAAGGGTCCTGCGTTGGCCTTCTCCGCCTTGTCGAGCCAAAACCCGGGGGTGCAGCAAGTGGCTCTGGCCTTGTTCAAGCCCGACATCAAGGACGAGGTGTTGGAGAAGGGCTTCCGCATCAGCGAGGAGACCGTGGACATGATCCAGAAGGAGTTCCGCAAGTAAATCATATCCTACCGAATGATACGGAAGCGCAGCTAGCCCCTTCAGTTGTTCATTTCAATTCATATTTGGTTCAAATTCCCAGGGACTAGTATGATCTTAGTTCCACTTGGAAGACTTGTATAATTCATGGAACGAGTAGCTAGCTAGATCATTACTTTGCTTCGATTGGGAGCTGGTTGTGACTCAAGTTGCTGGAGCACCCCGGCCCTGGTCCATTTTGGAGCGTGCTCGATGCAGTCCGAGTTCGGTGTGTGCTGAGCAGATAGATTCCATGCTGCCGCTGTGGAATTCATGTGTAGCTCTTGCAACATATTACTATATAATAATGTTCTTTTCATTACAATCCATTCTTGTCAACTGACCACAGCGCTTCTCAATTACATCACTGGAAAATGCTCGACTACGTACACAGCTCATGGTTGCCTGTGTCGGGCAATGTATGCAACGTACTATGCATGGTCATCTTATTTGTTCTGCGAAGTTGCATTGATGAAGAAATTGGCAGCTTGGGAAAGCTTAGTCTAGAAGTCCGAAGTCGGAGCCTGGAATGGGAGCAGTTTGGAGTCGATCAAGTGTAACTAGAGCCGTACGTTACTTGTGGTTCACGAGAACCTGTGCAAGGACACTGGAGCCAAAAATCACGTTTGGAGGATTGCACTGCCGCAACTGAAAGGGTGGATGTGAGTGCCACTCTAGTCTTGGAGCCTTTGCAGGGACTGAATGAGTTAACTCAGGTGCTCCCAAATGAATGAATGATTTCTTGGAAGTTCCACATTCAGCCTGCAACCACAGACAGTCCATTAAGTCAAGTTATATTAACTGTGAAACTGCATCAGTTAATCAGTACCTCAATGCTTCAAGTTCCAAAAGTACAGAAGAAGTTCGGCATGTGAAGTTCCATGAAGAAAGTAGCACCTGGTGAAAGCTTACAAGCCACAACTTCAATGGAATGGGAGCAGTTTGATTGGATTCAACTGGAACTGGAGCCGCTAGATGTGGCCCAATCTATAGCCTGAACCCTGTAAGGACGCTGGGGCCAAAATGTGGAACCGATGATGGATGACAGAGAATCCTCCTTAAAACAGAAGATTGTAGATGTTCAATCCTGGAATTCTGGGTGAAAAGGGGAGGTCTTGCATAATAGTTCAACATCCTATGAGTTCTTTTGGACATATTTGAGCAAATAACTCAAATAGAACACTATATTCATTAAAATGGGAGATTTCTAGTGAAATGAGAGCTTGGCAGTCACTAGAAATCATAAACTTAAGAGAAGTCAGTATTAAATATAAGTAAATCAGCAATACAATGACCCCTAAAACACATATTGAAGTGGTATATTTAGAAAGTGGAAGCATATATAATAACTCCTATATATTATATGATCATTGAATCCACAAATTTATAGGATGTATACACTTTCCTTGTCAAAATACATGCATTGACCCGCTACGGCATCCACAGACATCATAAAGTAGAAAGGAAGGTCTCCAAATCAACTAATTCCATAGCAGAGGCGAACCGAAAGAAGCAAAAATACAAGATTCCATAGAAACAATTGCCTGACATGACGATTGAGAGTGACCCTCAAACATTGTGTTGTGTGCAGCGCAAGGAGTGAGCGTCATTCTCAATCACCATGCCGGCAATTGTTTGTATGGATTCTCCTATTTATGCTTCCTACAGTTCGCCTTCACTATAGAACTAACTCATTTGAAGGCCTACATCACATTTACAATCATTAGATGCTCTCTATCCAAGATCCTTTCTACAAAGTCTCCAACACAGCTTGAAACTCCAAGTACCGAAGTGTCATATGCACTTGCTATGTACAACTACATATACTAGTGATGCCTCATATGAAGGACCTCATCGTCTCCAACTATGTTGGCCTTGTGAGTAGAAGCTTCAAACGATGGGGCCATGGTTATAGGAGAAGGAACTGGACGATGGTCCCCGACATAGATGTAAGCAATCAAATCCTAGAACTGAAAACATGAAGGCGCCACTCCGGAGTTCCTCGAACGGCAATTTCACGCATGGTAATTTGGATTGCCCGCTCATGGAGCTCTAAAGAGCGACGCCTAGATGTTTAAGTCTGTACAGTTCTAGTGCTTAGATGTACGTCGGAGACCATCGTCCAGTTCCTTCTCCTATATCCGCGATCTCATTGTTTGGAACTCCTACTCACAAGGCCATCACAACCAAAGAAAACAAGGAACCTAGACTACCGGATCTGTCAAAATTGAACATGTTGCATCGAATGGCACCGATACAATCTCCAGGCATCGTGTCTTTTATGTTAGGAGGATTGTCGCTACCTACATCATTTACACTCTAGATATATGTCCCGACTACGTAAGTGCGTGAAAACTATGAACTATTTAAAGACACTTGACCGTGTCTATTCTAGAATATACATTTATCATAGGGAACTACTACTGGAGCGATTTACTCTTCATCTTCTCCATGGCCTTGAGAATTTCAGGTCCACGATTATATCCTTTTGCAATTTTCCCACCCTTGCGGATATGTTCTAGCCGTTGTGCCCTCAAGGACCGTCACTCCCAGGAATCCCATGATGGAGTTGAGCATTGACTGCTTGAAGGCCCATCATATTTCCTCTTCACTCTACCCATCGAAGATGATACATGGCGCCGAGTAGGTAACACTAGAAGAAACCCGCGTTTTTTGTAATAGGCATATAACATGGTACTTATGTTTTTGATCACATCAAACGCGTCGACTTGAATATCAAAAAAAATCCGTCAGGATTGACAAGGCCAAAAACATGCAAAATCTAAGAAAACGTGAGTACATTTCAAGAAATTTTATGAGAACATCTTCAAAAACATGGTCTTCGAAGATGTAAAAAAGAGGCCATGTGGGCGACAGGTCAACAAAGGTGAGGATGGCAATGCCACATCAGCTACTTTTTCATCCGGTCGGTGGATGACGTCAGCAATGACGTCAGTGCCGCGTGCCCGCTTCTTGTAGGTTCAGTGCACAGTGTTCCCGTCGTAGTTGCAGTGACTACTCTGTTCATCAGAGCGTCGTCGGTGATGCGCTGATGTTTCTCGGCATGTGTTCCTGCACGTCCCTTTCGGAGTTGTCCATGTCTTCTTTGATTCACCGTTAGCAGCAGAGCGTCGTGAACAACATACTAACAGTGCATACAAGTAATTGTACAACGTAGATAATGTGTTGCTCGCTTGTTGGTTGAAGCATGGACGCTACTGTACTAGTTCTGAGTATGAACTACTAGCATTGCATGTTGTTTCTGTTGTCGGTCACTTGCGTCTGGCAATACGTTGAAGAAGACATGCTAGTAATGGACTTAGCAGTTGAGAACAAAAACTGCATGTGCACTGTACCGTGCCCTGCTTAGTCGGCACAGAAATGAACAGGTGACGGCACATTCTATTTGACAGTGCTATCATGGTAGACGTTGTCCACGACTTCGCTACTGCTGGACATGCCTTCATTTTGGACAAATTCCAGTGTTTTCAGCGAAATTCTAAGTTACTCACAGACGTCGTTCAAAATGGCTACATGTTCAGCATTGTGTATAGACAAACTTTGGTTGCATGTGCAGTCATGGCAGTTCAGCAATTTCATATACATGAAGAATGTCTTCAGTGATGTCGTTGGAAATGACGGAATGCTTTCATGGACGTTCACTTGTTGCTCTTCCTAAATCAGTATCCTCATTGAAAGTCACATGCGTATAACTTGTAACTGAATATTCCATGTAAGCTACTACATTGCTGACTATGATGCTTGGAACAAACCCACGGTCTTCCATGTGCATTTCATTTGAAATTGGAATAAGCAATAAAAGGATGTACACGCACATGCTGTGAAGGTAGAGGAAAATTTTCTGGACGCGCAAAAAAGTACCGTCTTCACGAAGTGCATTTCATAGTGAACTCATGAACTGAACAGAAACGGGTGGCATGAATAATTGCAAGTACAGTGCCTCACACAATGATAATTCCACATCCGCTTTTTTATTATGTACATGAAAATGAGGCATACCTGAACTCATGTGCATAGTCCAAAAACTAATAAGAAGACCAGCAAAATGCCCAACTGTTGCTTGTACGTTCCAGAGAAAGAAACGAAACTACAAGTAACATGTTCTTGTTACTAGTCCAGCCACTACGGATGAGATACCGTACTTACCAGATGTTGTTATCCTTGAAGTCGAATATATACATTGTCTACAGAAATCTGTCGTCTGCATGCATGTGAATTATTGCATGCGGTTCTCCCATACTACAAGCTCTGTACTCATACACAAAATGAAGTAAGCAGGTCATCAACAAAGCTGTGTCGTTCAGTTCATAGTGTAAACAATAATGCACATCACTACTACGAAAGCCTTCTCAATTTACAAAGAGAAATACTTATGTCGGACATGCTCTGTGTTACAACAGAAGAAGAGTAATGCTCTTGTCCAGTACATGCAATGCACACGCTCAAAGGACGTCATATTTCCCACAAAAATAGAGTCACCTCAGTCTCCCATGACAACATGTACACATACATTGAAAAGCAATGACAATCAATAGTACTGTATGACACTCACCCGTGTCACCATAGCATGTCTTCCTCACTTCTTCTTTGCTTGATCAACTTTCTTCGTTGTCGCCACCTGCACAATTGGTAAGGCAGCACGTTCTTCAGTCGTATAGCACAGGAAAAAGGCAAGTCTACATAGTAATGAGTGTCGCTCACCATGTTTTCGTAAAATTTTCTAATACAATAATGATGGAGCAGTGACAGGACATTTCTGTTGTCACCTCCCCATTGGAATTGAATTCGAAATCGTCTAAGTTTGTGACCTCGGCGTCCACGACTGCTGGACATACACAAGAGCACTTCTAAATCCACACATGCATTTGAATACAACTTCTACTTCCAGGAAGTTACAAATGTAGAGTTTCTCATGCAAACTTCTGACCAAGATAGGCACTACTGCATTTTCCGAGAAAGCCCATGATATTCAGTACAGCTTCAGCGCTTGTGACCCTACCGAACAAAACTACGGCGTTCTGAAGCAATGTTCACTTCTGCAGGTGTTCAATAACATTTCAATTTAGAATGCCATCAATGAACAACGGCCGCAGATGCAATGTCAGTTACAATTAGTAACGCATGCGAATTCACTGTTGTCCTGAAATCAATCAAATCAAACTACAATCTGTCAATATGAAATGCATATTCTGCTCAAAGAGCATTTCACTACAACGCTTACCGTCTTGTACACTATACAGTCAATTTCTCTGTACTACTGTATCCTCCGACCTCACAGTCATTATTGCATGTGACTGTTTTCCACTGTACTTTGACATGATCACAACATAGCAATAGTACATGGCCTCAGTGCAATGTCACATGCAGTTGCTGTTATACAAAGGAACTATAGGAAAGTACACCGGACATTTGAATTGTCATGGCTATATATAACATTCAGAAGCCCTTCTGCAAATTATTTACCTTGGATGCCAACTTTGAAGGCTTCACTACGCCTGGTCCCTTTGCTGTACTTGCCTTCTGACTGTGGAGTGTGTCGTTCCCCTTTGTAGTCTTTTTGTTCGCTGCCATGTTAGCGACTGTCCTTGGGCGTAATTCAGCGCGGCCAGGTACGTCTAGCTCTTCCTGCTTTTCCATGTTTCAGAACGTGTATGTTACTGAAGTATAGTTGAAGGAGTACTGCATAATGCTCGTCACTCACAATTTGCAGACATGTGACCACAAGTATAGAAGATTGGCTACAGAATCATTACAGTAGTGAAAAGCACGATTGTCAAACCTTGAGCCATACAGTGTACACAAGCAGAAGGACTTCTGCCACGTTCATCAGAACATGCATAACAATATTTCAGACAAGTCAATGTATAGTGAAGACAGCATACTCGGAACTTCCATGCCTTTCTCCAAGATGATTAGTTATGCCATATGACATTCAGTGGCAGTCCTCCTCATGTGCTGCCCGCCATTGCATTTGATCAACATAGCTAGAAAATACGCACAAGCACGCTCTGAAGTATACGACACCTAAGACACTTTCATTGTCGGAGAGGTTAGGACTGTACCTGCTGGGGACGCTCTGCTTCTTCGGTAGCGCATGTCTGCGCTGTTGGCACTACATCTGTAGCGACGTCAAATAGTGCATACACATCGTTGTTCTTCTGGATGTCGTCGTCCTGTATGTCATTTAAAGGGGTATCCACTGCCTCCATCACGTGTTGCGTAGAAGAGACAACGACTGCAGCTTCTTCAACTGCTGCAACGACCTCATCTTCTGCAAGGACGAAGTCCAACGGGTCTTTGCACACTGTCACATCAAACTGCTGCATACTTCCAAGTTTGGAAGGATCCTGCTTTTCTATTGCAGCAGATGCGAGTAATATGCTTGGTGATGGCGATGTTGGTTCCGTCGGAGGTCTTGCATCCACTGTAGTTCCTATGAAGTTCGTTGGATTTGTTGACTCCCTCTGGTCAGGTGCTGATATATTCAGCGTGTTTCCTTGACTGCCTAAGAGTTGAAAAAACATTTGCTCGACCCGCTTCTACGATGCATCCATCTTTGTCTCCAACCGTGATACAATCTCCTCCAACTCTGTCACACGCATAGGCACTTCAGACATGCCTTTCCCGTTATTCAAAAGTGCGCTTTGCTTCTGTACCTCCAGTCGCTTTAACTCGTTAGCCACTTCTTCTTCAATTTCTATTGGATACGACTCTCGTTTTAGGGACTGAGCCTGCACAACGGTCCAAAAATGAAGTGGGAACATGATAGTTCACGACCATCGTCCAACAAGAACGCAAACAATGAAGACATGCCGCAGACCCTGTGCATCAATGCAGACAGCTCATGAGTTTGCACAGTCGTTGACGTATGTATATGAATGGTCAACATCTTCGATGCAGCATACAAACGGGTTGTTCAAATAGCCATCATGCAAGTACTCACAGATATGTATTTGACGATTTCAGAGATGGGAATGAGGACTATATTTCTCACCAACTTCGAAATCACTGATGTTTTTATTGCTTGTAGTTGTACAGCCTTTGCGGCTTTCCCCTTTGATATTGAACGCATTTTCTCTGACTTCTCCATCCCCGCTGTCGATGTGCGTCTAGCGCACATTGTGTCCCAATGGTCTGGGTTGATCTCAAGTGGTCTTGGTTTCCTTGCGTCTATTAATTGATTGATTCTATATCGAATCGTGATCAATCCCTTCGTTATGTACACTCCAAACCATTTCGGATTTATCTTACGCTTTCCCCCTCGCACTTCCCACTCTGCAAGACCAAAATCCCTATTCAGCAGTTCCTTTCCATATACAATTAATGCACATTGAACGCTGCAACTAAACTGAAGACAAAAAGAACAGAACACTTCCACTTCAAGATGTGCTACAAGGTATGAAATTGAAGAGTTCACCATCATATACACGACTGAAGTAACGCTTCTTGTAACTGATTGGCTGTGCCTTCCAACTGCAAGTGGGATCCAAATCACTTGCAAACAACTTCACGTCTGCTATGAGGGCGTTTCTCATTTTGCCGCAGGGAGTGCCTTCGCCGTCGACCTGAATGGGTTTCTTCATACTGTGCACTTGTGGCCACCAAGTTTCTCGTTCAGTGTTCTCCGTATTGCCATCTTCATCCGACACATCATCGTCATCTTCATGCTTCACAGATGCTGGAGTCCCGTAACCGTCACTGCACATCAGTGCCATTCTCATCATCAATTCAAAAGGCACTTTGGACTGCAGTAACCAAGACAACAATATCGTCAATGTTGTAGCTAACAAAGTGCAGCATGCTTCTGTTCTACATGTCAAAAAGAAATACAGTCTAGAATACAGTGCATCAGAAGGTTACAAGTACTACAGTAGTGCACATTGGCAGTCCGCGGTGGTCCCTGCACATGTTCACCGCCTATATTCCCAACAAATCTGCTTCTTAGACGGTTTGAATTGGCAGCTGTACGACACATACGCCACTCAAACATACTATACAGTCATGAATAGAACTTCATGATCTGCACCTACGGAACATGCTCACGAGAAGTTTGTCCTCAACGGGAGCATGCTCTGAAGGCACTCTACTATCATGTCATCACTATGCAGTCGTTCTGTAACGGAAGACTGTTCATTTGTAATGGTACGTCCTAGCATAAAACTGTCTCCAAGTATGACCGCCACTGCTGATCGAATGATCTGTCCGCACATATGACCCTGTGCCACAAAGATACAAGCTCAACGTCAGTGAGCATAACATGGATTGGCCAAGGATATAATCGTCGTCATTGTTCAGCACTGTACAAACACATGACGGCGTACGATCATTCTTTGTAGAGCACGATAAGACAAGTAGCAGCACAGCGTACCAGAGTCACTTACCTTCCTCGCACATGCACACGCTGCAGTAGTCTTCACTGCAGTCTACCTTGTTCACATGGAATCGGAATGCACTGTGAACATAGACTTGTCCCTCAGTTTCGCATGTCTCTTGAGCAGCACTCTTGCAAACGAATGCAACATCTCTAACTCATGCAGTGCACGTTCGCATGTGCATCCTAGAACAACAATACACAATGACAGCAATTAGTCTGACTTGACGAATAGTTTCGTGCTGCATTACAAGAAATACATTAGACACTAGAAGATATCCAAATTCACATGAGTAGTACATGTGTTCCTCTCATAGCTATATGACAGGTAGACATGTATAAGTGGGCACGCCCAGCTACTTTTGTGCAGCGGTAAGACCTGACGTACAGTGTGACAAACACAACTGTCCTAGCATTTGAAAATAACTCATGAACACTCGCAGATTCATACCCTTACTGGAGACACTGCATAATACTGTCCTTCAATACTAGAGAGTCCTTCATGCCCCCACATGATCAGCGTTGCCTCTAATCAATGAAACTGCAGCAATCACTGCCGTCTGTCCTTGAAATAACAAAGCCACTGATGTGTGTTTCCTGATGTGTGAACGTGTTCTCCATATATGCAACACGAACTGTGAGGTACACAGTATTCAGAAGAAGCAAATAGAAGGAAGACATTGTACGAAATGCAGAAGTTTGCAGTCCACTAATGCACATGGAATACTGTAGTCTCAAATAAACATTTGCACTACTCATTTCCCTTCCTTTGAAAGAAAGACTCTTCAAACAAATACAAGAGTACAACGTAACATTCCCTTGTCTGACTATTGATGTGAACATAGAGAACTACTTCATGGAATAATGTACAATGAGTACTTCAATGTTGAAAACATAAACACGTGTTCTCCAATGAAACTACTGAACAATACAAAAGACATGTTTGCTGCCGTGCATTTGAAACTCACATCCTGTCTGGTGCACTGACATTCACGGTGAATCGTTGTAGTACGTAGCATGATTGGCAGAACCTACCCATGGCAAAAAGTAGTACCACATTTCTGCTGCAGTCATTTCAACATGGATTCACTCAGTATACCGCATTCACTGCAAGGGCACTTTGGATTAGTCTCCTCGTGCATTGCAAAAATTTTCCCCTTCTTGCTTCCTGCTCCTCTTCCACTGCCATCCTACGAAGACAACCACAAAAAATTAATTAGAAGCACTGAGAAAACGATATGCACATTTCCGATGCTTACATGTCATCGGCTTGTAACTTGCTGTCATTCTACAAGGATGACAGACTGTAATGGATGTATTGCAGCCTATACAGCTCTGTAATGTGTGTTGCACGTGGATGACTGTCCCATGTCAAACCACATTAGTACACTATAGCTTCCTGACAAAGCCATCTCCGAGTCGCAAGACATAGCTTACTTGTGAGACACTCTTGTAACTACGTTTGTTTTCACAAATGTCAACTGTACGCTACATTCCATGAGCACAAAATGTCAGTAACGTATGATACGTACTTAAAAAAATTCTCGCATGTAGCACTTGCAGACTGCAAGGGTGAAGCTAACCTTCTGTTCCTCCATCATGATGAATGCATGCAAGAACTGCACTATGAAGAAGTTCCGTTGTGCAGTCCACAACTTCGAAAATTTGAAGATGCTGCATTTGAAGAACACGCAGTCGTTCCAATTTTTGTCTTCACATCTTTCAAAGAATGTGAAATCACAGCATATGAATAAGTCTGCCCTACAGAATTGACAGTGTCACTAAAGAATTGCAGAACGACTTCCTCACTCCTAAACATCAGCTACAATAATGATAGGCAGCACTTCTATAAGTCCTCACCATTTTTCCCATTCTGAAAGTGTCACACACAACGACTTCTGAAATAGTGAACAATACATACCTATATTTCTTGCTAGAAGGCTTCAAGCGCTGATGCGGTGTACACAAATCGTGAATGCGGTATACATATATCACCATTATCACGTAATGATCATCAGACAGTGATTTCCCGAGCGCTTGTGAAATATAAGTTCCAAAGTTATTGCAAGCCAACTCTGTTGGTGCTAACTTCTATTACAGTGCGTCATTGTCCTCTTCAGAATTTTGGTATAGAATGCATTCCATGTCCTCTTCACTTCCAAGAACTCTTCATATTCTTTTAGAGTGAGTGCTTCTGAAGTCCTTCCTGCATTGTGAAGGCGATAATTCGTTTCACAGTTCTGAAATGACCATGGTCCTCACGGTAATTGAAAAGGAATGGACACAGTCGCTGTCACTATATGTCATTTGCATAGGGACTAGAAAACAATATCCTCTGTCAGACAATATGAACAACTTTTTCTTTCTTCATTGAATTTTTGCCTACATCGTTCATAACCATATACTATCTGAAGGAATACATGACATTCGGAAATTCTAACAACGTACTCTGAAGCTTGGATCGTTCAGAAGAAAAGGGGGATATGTGTATCGAACAAGAGCACAGACGGACACATTTTTCAAATGAAGATAAGAATTACAAAGCTAACAATGCCATTGTACATGTGCAATCAATGGACAGTGTAAGGCAAGGATGCATACCACTGCAAGTAGAACTGTTCGTCCGCAGGACGGAGTTCCCAATTTCTTGCCAGAACTGGCGGCCCCTGTCAGCTTCAATGGTATGGCACTTAGCACAATCATGCGCAGTCTCTCGCAGTCGGAATTGCTTCAAATGGTATGGTCGATGACGAATGTGTGCTCCTCCAAGGAATTACTCTCACAGCAGTGGCGGTATACCCAATTGCACCGTACGGTTCCGCAGTACAGTCACAGAGTAGGCAACGCTACACGTTCCACATACGTGACAAACGGATACAAAGGTCTGAACATGCATCGCTCGCATGTTTTGCGGAGCGGTGTCCGTCCTTTCTAGAAGCGGACAACGAAGGTTGTTCTTCATGTCATGTTCGACGTTCACATGAACGCGGACATGTCCACGAAGACATATAACACATTGCGCACCGCATTCAGTACATGCGTTTCGATGTTTCCCAAGAATGTTGAGAACTCATTCGCTACATGCTGGCCGATGTACAACACTTCCTAACATTTTGTGTGACACATACACGACTTTTAGAACACTGCTGTACAAACGTGTACAGGACAGGACCCTCACTCAGAACTTTCGAATTGTACAATATAGAGGACCAACCACACACATGCTGTGACTATGGGCAGTACATACAAATCACACATACCTCCAATGTTGTTGCATGTCCATTTCTTGTAATGGAGGCTCTTCGTCATGCGCATCCTCTGAAGATGCAACCGATACCACTTCCACGATCTTGCGCTTCTTCACTGCAGGGCTAGAAGTGGAAGGATTCGTTGTCCCCTTGCTTGCCATCTTCTTCTGTAGTACTAGGTCGTTTAATTGCTTGCTGCGTTTCTCCCCTTCTGCACGCATGTGCATGACCGGTGCTTGATGCAGCGCACTATGTATGCGGTGCCTGCGATCCTCTTCATTGCGGCGTGGTGGGGAAACCCTCCGCTTTATGAGCGTTCCTTTAGGTTGCGGCATCCTCACTCGCGGCTTACACCAGCTTACAAATTGTGCACCTCCTTCCTGTACGAAAATACAAAGGATTGAATGCAAGTGGCAAGAGCAAGAACAAAACACGGATTCAATGTACGTCCACATTGCAAGCATGGATTGGTAACTGCAGGCACCTTGTACTTCGAATGATGTAGAGGACCTTGCAATCTGACATTACCACTACAAATAATGGACACTGCATGCAACATGGCACTACAGTAGCCATGATTTCTGCACATGCATTCCGAAGAGCAACAATGCTGGGTACAGGAAAATATTGCGACCTTGTGCTGAAGAGTGAATGGACGTTTGCTTCAACAATTCTGATGCAAGAAGTCCACAAACTATTCACTAACCACACTAGGAAGTCATTCTTCCCTTGCTGAACTACAAAGCATTCGCATTGTTGGATTCAGCGTAATATGGAAGTACCCTTGAAACGAACCTGCTACAAGACACTACAGTTCACTTAGGAACTTGAATTCACGAAGCACGTCGTCTTCCGCCACGCGATCGACAAACACCTTCTCCTCGCACCTCTGTCCGGTAAGAGCAGACGTCCAAGACAACAACACTATGAGCATGAGCATGGCGACGGAATAGAAAAAGAGAGACGCCACCTACAACTGTAGGTGGACAGGCCGTATGACCCTAAGACCATGGGCAGCCTATGTCCGTGTGACATTGGTGTGCGAGACGACGCAGCGGCGGCAATGGCGTCAGGCCATGGACAACTTCCGCATTCATTCTAGAAGAGGATTCACTACAAACTGACACGCTAGTGCGGATTGAGAGTTGCAGTGAGGCTTACGGGTTCTCTGTTTACACCTGAGTGACACTCCTTGCGGCCAGAAGTGTAGGATGTGCGATTGATGGAGCAACGACGTCAGGAGCTGAAGGAATTGGCTGGCATTTCGAGCTTTCACGCAAGCGTCCACTTCTTCATAAGTGCGCCTCTGCTTTCCGTATCCCCATCTGATTCTGCTTCTTAGCACTATCGGACGCAGTTGCTGAAATGTGCATCACAAAATTCTCAAACACCTGCAGGGCTTCTCCAGTAACTTCAAAGTGCAGTCGTCTATCGTTTGCTACACTCTCACGCAAATCCACTAATCTATCATGCTCTCGAAATGTCTGTGACACTTCCATGATAGTCACCGTTCCGTTCTGAATGTTTGATGAAGCGACCACAACTAGGGTTTCGGCGACTGGCGTCTGCTGCTTGTCTTCACACTTGTCTGCACTGAGAGTGTGCGACCATTGGACGCGCTTGCCACGTGTCCCAGACGTCGCAGGGAACCTGCAATGCTGAACGTCACTATAGCTACTCTTGTAGGACGTTGGACACGATATCCTACAGGACATCCCTACGTCTTATGAGGATTGAAGAATGTCATGTTGCATGTCCAATTCAACATGCTTTGACGTCCATGACAAGTGCTTTTTTGTATGCGATAGTTCTGTTCATGGGAACTTCAGTATGTAGTTTGTTTCTGCGTTGTCAATGGTTTTCCACTGATGAAGCCGGAAAGCAATGTTGTCCGGGAATTCTGTAATTGTAAGATGATGAAGCCTTTAGGAAGACATTGTTCTTCTCAAAGAAAGGCACTGCATTCCCCATCTCAGTAAACCAGTTTTCCTAGAGATATGTCCATCTGTACAGCTGTATCTTTCGTAGCCGTACTTAAAAGAGGAGGTACTTGTAGAGAATTGCTGTCTTCTATGCTGACCATGATAATCAATGGATTGTGCAAGGATTAAAAATGTGTGCACAACACGTTCACTAAACGATGTCATGCACATACATAATATGAAAGGAAGTCCGTGACATCTGACTGTCTTCTTGTGGAATTTCGTATAGTGACAATTTCTTTCCCATAGTTAGCATCACGGAGTAGGTTCATACTTTCTTGAATGAACCTCCTTCATTTGTAGTGAAAACAAGCGGACATGCAGGCATGTTCATTTCATGTCTGCAAGTACATATGCGAACCTCATGAACTGCAGTTCTGCATTTGCTGAAAGCTGGAACAACATGCTAGGGCTACTCATTGATAAGGTTTCCTTTCGTAAATTGTCTCATACAATAGTCATTTATATTTCGAGGGGTTGCACATATAATGCTTTATAGAGTTTCCTGTCACTTTGGAAACTGCAATCACAGAAACTTGTAGGCTGGATTATACAAAACTTCTACTATAAACGATAAGAACTCTGAAAATATGCCATGTGCATGTTAATAGACAGAAGCGTACTGCATGAATTGTATAGAAAGGGAGAAATGGAGGAATACATTGTCAGTTGCTGCAATGAATGACCTCCACATATGCGTCACAGTTGGTCGAGCATGGATAGTACTCAAAGCTCTTGTAGTACATTGCTGTCCATACAGATGTACTATATGTGAAGATTTGCCGTATTGAATTTCAGCCCATGACATTGACACATGTATGTGTGCATTGACAAATGTAGGAGACATGAAGAGCACTGCATGCGTCTTCCAAGGACTGTAACCTATATTATTTGAAGGTGTGCATACTGCAACCGATGAAGTTCAGAGCGAAAACTTGTCGGTGCGTTCCCATACCACTGTTCCTGTACAATTTGAAGCAAGTAAACAACTCTTCGATGTCTTTTGCAAATTGGAGTCGTATATTTCTAAATGTCTGTCGCTTTGTATGCAGTTGTCTGGTACAACATGTTCTCCCTTGCTCTAATGTTAAGCATGACATACATAGTACACGCTAATTAGTCGCATCATTCCCGTTCTCTCAGGACAATGTCCTTGCCGACCATGTTCGCGGATAGGAGAGATGAATGGGATTTGGAATCGATAGGAGAATGTGATGTGCTCGAATCAGTGGGTGACTGTGATCATTCTATGGAACTATATCCCTTTGAGGAGTATGATCTACAACATTCCCATTACCTGCAGCATCTAGTCTTTCTACACATGGAACAGATGCAATTGTATGATTTGGGCTTAGTTGTGAGAGAAGATTTTCTGCCTGATGATGTATACCATAGCAACATGTACAGCATGTCGCTTCATTATGAAGGTTTCTATCCTTTTGATACTTGGGAAGAGGATTATGGTAATTGGCTTGCCGAGCAAGTCTATTTTGCAATGCTGCAGGCAGACGTCTGACTTCACAGCTCAAGCGTGAAGAAGTACAGAATTTCTTGTTTTGTTTACTAGATGTACAATGTTCAATTCTGAAGGGCATGTAGATAGAACTCAAGCATCGTACTTATTAAATTAGAAGCACTGTCTTTGTGAGTATTCATGTACAACATGTTTAAGCATCACTTTTTCTGAGGTGTACATGTGTTCCATGTTTATGTGCACGGAAGCATCCAAGGTACAGTGTACAAAACATGTTCGTCATATTAGTATATAATGTCCAACATGTGCTATTATAAAAAGAAATTTGTCTATCACTTTAGAATCTGTTACTTACTAATTGTGCCTAAGTGAAGAAAAACTGCAGTTGCATTGCATGTTTGAGTAGTGCAGTGCACCAATTTTTCGTTTCCAGCACATGGCTAACAAGATTATGTTGAACTTCCCTTCTTAGCTATAGGGTTCTGCATATAACTATTCTTATTTTTCTGAACTATAACAGTGGTTGTGTAAACGTTCATGTGATGATTGCATGTACTTGTTGTAGTGCATGTAGTATATAACACTAATTTTGTATGCGATCATGTTTTTTACTGAGCAACATGAATATCCCTATGGTAGTGCATACATTTCATAGCAGCGATGTGTGGTGCATTTGAATGCAGTGTCAGCAAACTTGTCAACATGAATAACGCATTCCCGAACCGCGGCAGCACTGTTCGTATAACAGTTGATGGGCGTGTGCTAAGGCACATTCCCATTGAAGATTTGATACTACAAACAGAGCTACGCGTAGCCACAGAGAAAGATGTGAGGGTGTATCCATGTCCTTGCAACGATTGTCACGGTGGACGACGCAAACATATTGATACAATCAAAAGACCCCTAGCAGCTGTTGGACAAGATCCTTTTTTATTGAAGTCAATGATAGGTGGAGACCCCCTCGATGGCTATCCACATCAAGGTTTGTGGGTGGAAGACATTGCTTATGACAATGACATAGTGCATGATGAAGGCACAACTGTCCATAGTCCCAATTCCAATAACATGGATGAGGTGAATGCCGACAATGATGATGCCAGTGCTGCAGAAGTGCATGTTGACGAGTACCACGAAGTGCATCGACAGGTTATGGAGGCGTTTGATAGAGGTGATGCGTTGCATATGGAAGCACCAGAAGTTGGAGAAGGGGTAGAAAATGATGATGTCGATGTGGACACCTTGGATGGTTTGGAGGACATGTATGAACAAGCGACAACACCGGTGTACACGGGTGCAAAAACAAGTGTGGTCTCAGCGACCATCATCATCATGAACATGTGCGTTGTATTCTGTATGAGCAACAACTTCACAGATGAGTTGCTGAGGTTTCTTTCATGTGATTTGCTACCGGAAGGAAACAAACTACCAAGTAGTCATTACGCCGCAAGAAAGACCATTCGCAAGTTGGGCTTGAATTACAACAGCATTCATGCATGTCCTGATGGATGTGTACTTTACGAAGAGGAGAATGCGTCGCTGAACGTGTGTCCGAAGTGTTTGAAGTCACGTTGGGTAGATGGTAGTACCGTCATTCCGGCAAAGCTTATTCGTCATTTTTCCCTGATACCTCGATTGAAACGAATGTGGCGTTCGAAGGACATTGCGAGCATGCTGACAGGTTACAAGAAGCATGTCAGTGAAGATGGCATCATGCGTTCTGTGGTGGACAGTCCTGCTTGGAAGCACATTGATGAAGATGCTGCATTCGGCGACTTTGGAGCGGACTCAAGGAATCTTCGTCTCGCATTAGCATTGGATGGTGTGAATCCTTTCAAGCTCAGCAACACGAATTGGTCAACATGGCCTGTGCTCATTCTCATATACAATTTGGAGCCGTGGTTCGTTACGAAGAAGTTCTTCATTTCTCTGTGTATTTTGATATCTGGCAAAATGTCACCAACATCGAAGAACATTGACGTCTTCATACGTCCACTGCTGAGGGAACTACATGAATTGTGGGAAGGCATTGTAGCATAGGATTTCTCCCAAGTGGAAGGGTGCAAACGTTTCATATTGCGGGCTTTGTTAATGTGGACCATATCAGATTTCCCAGTGTACGGCCTCATATCCGGTTTGAGTTGCAAGGGTTACAAAGGTTGCCCTCCTTGTGGACCTGAGACAAATTCCAAAATGGCAAAGACGGGTGACGTAATTGGAGAACGACGCGTACGAGGCTCTAAGATAGTGTACAGTGGCATACGCCGATATCTACCTCGTCATCATCCGTATCGTCGCAATCGACGATTCAATGGTGCAGTGGAGCACCGAAGTAGTCCTCCAATAATGTCTGGGCTAGATGTCATCAGATATGCTGCGTGGCGACAATCTTACTTGGATTTAGGGGGCAAAGAAAATGGTAAAGAGGACCCCGTGCACGTGACTGGTGTGAAACGATTGAGCGAGCTTTATTCGCTCCCTTATTGGCAGGTAAAGAATCTTCAGAATGTCCGCACTGGACTTCATGTACAGTTGAGCGGCCTACATACGCTACTCATTCACTTGCAAGCATTCATAATAAGCATTATAACATATGTATTCCAAGTGCTTTGTATGTGTTGTATGAACTGAAACTCTGTATGTGCCTAATTCAATGTTTGACTGAAACTGTGAATTTCCGTTTTCTTTTACTATAATCAATGTAGAAGAATATGTACAATGAATACATTGAACAAGTAGTGCACACATAGTGCATGTAAAAGAAGGTGCGAACTAATGGACTATGACATTGGACCTCCTTCTATATAATGTCACGCACGTGCTGATGGAACTGGATTGATGTGTTGCACAGTATCTATTAGAACGCCACATCTTGGACGTTATGCACTGCGAAAAGAATTTGTGTGAGAACATGTTGAAGACAGCACTTGGTATGAACGACAGTCCGGGAAGTCGACAAGATGTAGAGGATTTGGGCATTCGTAAAGAAATATGGCTACAACCAGCACGCCGTCAGCATGATGCATTCTACATGCCACAAGCGCCGTACGTACTCAAAGCTGATGAGCGAAAACAGTTTGTGGACATAATATCACAGATACGGACACCTTCGAACTATGTTGGCTCTATCCACAAACGTCTGAAGGATGGGAAACTACAATATATGAAAACACATGACTATCATGTCCTCATGCAGCAGGTACGATTGCAATATGAACTTACAACACAATTGAAGTTGTATATCAAAGAACCAGACATTGCATAGCTGTTGGTCTAGGGTCATGTATTCATGTCTACTCAAGTTTTCTAAGGTAAAGCGGGCATGAAAGGAAGCGCATGAGTTTTGACGGAATGTTTATATGCACCTGAAGTAAGACATCATGAGTTTGCACGTCATGTACTATTGAACAGTACATGCTCTTCATTGTTATGGAAAAATTTCAACTGAAATGGCAAAGGAACCACAGGAATGAAAGACAATGCTTTTTCAAGTATGATTATTTTCCAAATGTACGCGCGTTGCATGTAAGGTTGATGTGAATGATTTTGCAGATTCTCCCTGTAGCTGTACGGAATGTTTTGGACGAAAATGTGCGTACAGCAATCATAAGAACATGCAGAGTCTTCCAGAAACTATGCGAAAAAGAGATACATGAGGCAGATCGTGACACCATGATGTCAGACGTCGTAATAGCTATGTGCATGCTGGAGAAGGAGTTTCCTACAACCTTTCTGAATGTCATGACACACTTGCCGGTGCATCTTGTGCAACAATTATTCACTTGTGGTCCTGTTCATTGCCGATGGATGTACCCTATTGAAAGGTACATGAAAACATTGAAAGATTATGTCAGGACTTACGCACATCCGGAAGGGAGCATAGCAGAAGGTTACCGCATGGAAGACACGCTTGGTTTTTGCACTGAATATATGAAGGAGTACGAAGGAACAACGCACCGAGTATGGGACCCTGTAGAAGACGCCCGCATGAATGATGAGGTACTATGGTCAAACCAGTCTAAGAGACGGAAGATGTCAAATGATGTGCGTGGCTACGCACATGCATTTGTACTCGACAATGCAGCTTCTTTGGAGCCTTGGCGACGGTGAGTGCAACAGCATGTACACCTTTCATTTCATGGCAATATTGAGAACCATAGTGTACTTGTCTTTCAATTTTGCTTGAATTGTAGTAACCTTTGTACAACTTGTATTGAACAATACCAAATGTTAGCGTGCACTTTTTCTTCAGTAGAACATGTTCACAGTGATTCAGAATTGCGCTTTCTGAAAAGAAATTCTGTAGAACATGGCCATGTACATGACATGCGCGATGTCCAACATTGGAAATTTGTTATATAGTTGATTAAATGTGTTGGGATGTCGATGTAAATATATAATGGCAATGTTGTGCAACGTCTTGTAGGGAATACATACTCGCAAAGGGACGTCGCTGGGAAGAACGTGAGTTGTTTCGGCAACAAGCACGCAGTCGTGGTGCTTCAAGACGAACAGAGTATCCTTTCGAATTGAGAGAGCTTCCCGCATTTCCAGAGTGGTTACGATCACGCGTGCAACATGCACAAGATGTTGGAGAGCACATGGACGATGATGTCGTACACTACGCTCAACCACCAGAGCGGTATGCAAGTTCGCATCGTCAAATGTGTTCTTTCGGAATGCATTTGCGTGTTCGCAGTTCAGAGGTCGGTCTAGTCACCCGTGACTCTTGTGTGTTTGCTTCTTTTACACGTCAGCTGCGTTGGGGACTTCGAAATGGAAGACCCCTACAACGGACAGATGATTATGTGGGGTACATTGAAGAAATTTTGGAGTTGGATTACCGGAACCACTGCACAACAGTTCTGGTTTGTGATTGGGTGAGACATAGTGAGGACAGTCGCTACCCTAACATAAAGCGAGATAAATACGGATTCACCATGGCGAACTTCAATCACATGGATGGTGAGCTGCACGCAAACTCTTTTGCTTTTCCTCTGCATTGTCAACAGGTCTTTTTCTCAGACGATCCGCACAAACGTGGATGGAAGATTGTTTGCAGAACAGATGTGAGGGGCAGATGTGGGCAGTTACAGTTTTCGCAACAACAGCCTAGTGTCATTGACGTAGGAGACAATACGAACTTTACAGGACTACAACCAGAAATGACGGAATCTGATCCAATCAGAGTAGCGTCAACTACTAATGGTACATACATTGTAGCATCGCAGGAGACTACAGAGCAGGAGGATGTTGCTTAACTACAGTACGACTATAGTCATTATGAGATGTTCCAGCAAATGTTGTATACAACATGGATATGTTATTGTACATGTATATATTGTGTTTCCATGGATGTGTTAGGCATTTTCATGTACATGTTCACGAGTTCATGCTAAACATTTTCACAGAGTCTGTTACCGTGGTTACAGTTACTAGGGACCTTGAAGGGAAAAAAATTGGAATTACGTAGGAATTGTATAATTCAACACTGTATTTGAACAAGAAAGCAATGGCTGCAATATTTGTTTTAGTGAATGTATATTGTCAGTACGGATACAACTTCAACAGTCATGAACATGTTTTCAGATGTCAGTTACAAATGCCCATATTCTTTTGCAAGTACTCAGAGGATCCAATGACTACCAAGAGGCTGTATGTGTTGTCTTTCAGGTTCAATTATGTACATGTGAATTATGACACGAGACAGAATTTGAAGATGTGAATCCCGAAAGGATGACATCGTGTTAATTCACAACGTAGCAATATTGGGCCAGTCAGTAGAAATGGACATTTTTCCTGTTTCTATGAAGTTCAAAATCAAAATGTACCAGAGGAGTGACGAGAAGGACCAGCACTATCTTCAAACTTCGGAGTACGGGTGATTGCAAGAAACAGTTGTCCAATTTGTTGTCCTTTTGACCTTAGACAAGTGGTTTTTTGCTCATAACTTTTGCATCATGTGTCTATCTTCTATGAAACTTGAAATGAAGGTACATGTGGGACTTTTCAATGTTGAGTAATTTTTTTGGTATTCTTAAAATTATTTTACTATTTTTTAACTGCCCCCAATTAGATGTCTACCTTGGCCATTTTGGGGGTTCGGAGTACTATTTATGATTCAAAAATAAGAATTTGAAGCTCACAATTGGTATACAAGGACTTATACTAAAGTTACACAATCTCACGAATTTTTTTTTCTAAAAATAGTAAACTGTGCACCCTCCACATGTGCTCAAAGAGCACTACCTTTGGGCAAGTGTAGAGAACCCAATTTTATTTTTCCAATAGTGAAAATAGGTGGAAAGGAGTATCTATAAGTTAGGAAAAGTGGCTTCTTTTTTCAGAATTTTTTAAATTTTTTTTCTATTTTTTAAGATTTAAATTCCAAACTCTCTATGTTCATCCATTTTTCAACCCTCTTTGACCGTGCCGAACTCTTAGAAATAATAAATTTTAGGTCAAAATTCTTGCACATATCATTTTTTTAATGATTTACACATTATCCATTTTTTATTTATTTTTTAAATAAATTATTCCAAAAACCACGAACAAGAGTGAAATTCCCATTTCGAACGAAAAACGACAGGTGTTTCTTGCAACTGCCCGTACATGGTTCAACAATTATAGCATGATATGTACTCATAACTGCTCAATGGGGAGCTCCTATGAAAATTGTCATTCCTTTTTTCCATAAATGAAAATGTAACATTTGTTTTAAAGATTTATATATACGTGCAAAGCATTGAATAATGCGATTTTGATGTATGGGGTGAAAGCTCTCACATCTTGTAGTTCACAGGTAGTTCTTCATTTTGTACATGAGAAGTAAGTTTGTAGTACTCAATTTTAATTCACAAAACAAAGAAAAAAAGATAGAAATGTATAATACACTTTTATTATTACTACATGACCACTGTTGGGATCAGCATTTCTGAATTTTATTATTGAAATCTGAACACTTCAATGTTCTGAAGCACAGCATACTTCATTGTACGTACGAATATTTCTCAATGAACATGTTGTGCAATTCCAAAGGATCTTCGATTTTTGAAGCATGTAGCAAACAACACTTTACAAATGACTTCAAAGAGTAACCAAAATTTGGTGCAGTCCTTCAAACAAATTTGATGTTCTGAACCGCAGCTGCCCACATTTATACAATGCTTAATAAAATATTTTTTTCCAGCACTTTAAATGCCAATGTTCTGCAATGTCCACAGTGTAGAATTATTAAAAAAATTGAACATGTTTTCTGAGAATTTCACAACAGCATCGTACGACTATATGTGTTCAACATTGAAAAATTTCATGCTTGTATCGGAAATGGAAGTTTCAGAATATTTTGGTTAAAAATTGTCTATGACCTACATGGGTTCACCAATACGGAAGTAGTTGTCCTTCTCCTGAACAATTGGTATTTCAAACAAGTACATATACTTCCTATATTTTTCCATATTTTGGTAACTAGTTGTGAACCTAGGAAAAAAGAGTAGCTTCGTAGAAATTATATGTTTGTTTCAATCCGTGTGCGGGAGTGAAACTTTTTTCTGAAGAAAGTAGGAACCAGGGACAGTTGGCCACAACGACAAAACAAAAATACCAGAAATTTGAATTTAACACAAATTTTATTCCTCTTATATATATTATATTGTTGTCTACATTAAAAGCTTAAATTCATACCAAATGAATTTGGTATGAGGAACTTCGCAACAATCTTCTGTTCTGAAGAAATGAAGCATCTTCTACAGAAAATTATAAAATATGTTTATGAATGCAAGTTCTGGAATTCAACAGAAAAAGGTTCACATGGTTCAGTTCGTTGTATAGAAGTATTACAGTCACCATTTGGATTGGTGCATTTCAATTCCATTTCAGGAGTATTCATTATACAGATATTCCTGACATCATGTGTACATTAGACTTAAAAAAAAAATGGTAAGAGAGAAAACAAAAAAGGAAAACGTTGAAGCTTCATGTATACGCACGGTACGTGTAGCACTTTGTAGTGCAAAACATGTAGGGGGCAAAGGGCCTTTTGGGCTACCACGGGAGTTCCTTATGAGCATGTCAAGTTTGAAGTGTATGTAGTCCACGAACAATATAAAATGGAAATTGAATAGCTCTTGACACAATTCCTGTTGTCAATGATTTTAGGAATCCGGTTTGATCATAAATTACACACATTAGAATAGCTCTTCCAATGAATAGAAAGAGAAGTGCCGAAAAGAAATACAATACAAATGATTTTTTTATATGCACTATTAGGAAACTCCACCTTACATTGAAAGACATGCAAACAAATTTAAAAAAAAATTAATTGGAACTTCAAATGAAAACGGTACCAGCAATTGCAATATGTGCAATTGTAATTATGAAGTGCTACGTGTTGAACCCTTCCAGTCCCATTGTCCCCATGGGCATGCAGTGAAAGTTAGGTATGTTCTACCGCCTCAAGATTTGCTTGAACTTTTGGAGAAGCTCTCATAAGATACAAAAACTGATTAGTTCAAAAGAAATATCATTTTCATTTCTGTTTGTGCTTGGGAGCAAAAGTTATACAACGATCAATCTTAAAGTGCACTTCGTCGGCAGTCTCCAAAAATTGGAAACATTAAAAATAAAATAAAGTAAAATACTTTCTCGAAGATTACGTTTATGTATACATTGGAAGCTTTGATTCATTGCCTTTGGACTACTGATTCCGAGGTTCTAGTCCACGTAGTTCTTCTAGCTATTGTAGTATGTTACCAAAAAAAAAAGGGTCCAATTCTGAAGGCTAATATCTTCAAATGCACTCGGTAGAAGTTGCTGGAAGTTCTACTATATATTCTTGAACAAGTAAACTACAAGATCATATGGTTCACTTGTTAACAATACTGTTTTCTCTACGTGCATGGATCAAAGGAACAAAAACGGCATTCTTCTAACACGAAAATGCCGTTGGTAGTTCAAGGACTAATAGAAAATTCTATTGAAGAAGCACTATTTCTGCTTTGAAGTTGTACGTGCATGCACTGTTCTTCAATGTTCAGTGATTGATGGTAACTTCCAGACAATGAAACCGGCTCTTTCTATTCATGTCAAACTACCACATAGTATTGCATGTCAAACGGGATATGACATTTTTCCCTTTAACGTTCTACAGAATATACTTGTTGTACGTGACACGTGCATGTTTTCCTGCAAACATGCACACATTATAAACAACGTCCACTACAGTAGTGCCGCCGGCTACCTCGAATTCTCTAATGCCTTCATGTTTCCAAAAACATGGCACGTTTTTTACAACCATCACAAAAAACGCGGGTTTCTTCTAGTGTAAGGGTGGAATAACCGCCAGCTTCACGTCTTCTTCACATGCTTGAATTGGGACTTGCACGTCCACCACCGGGGTAGTCATTTGGTAATTGGCGTCTTCGTAAAGCCTTCTCTGCGTCAATCTATCTGATCCCGATGGGGACTGTGAAAAATCCTTGCGGTTCCTTGAGCGCAGCGGCGATGGTGAACAAGACACCGGCAAGCGTGGCTTCCGATCAGGAGGACTATCCACCACCCCGTCATCAACGGGCAAGACAGAGAAGTCCATTGAGGAATTTACAGTGGGAGCAGAGCACAAGAAGTTCCCAGTACTGAGGATTACATATTGCCCGTAGTCGAAAATAGAGTCGGCCGACACTTGGCATTGAAGGTGACCAACCGAAGCGCGGAATGTGCTGTCCATCTGGAAACCAACAAGGGTAAATTAGTAAAATTACAGTATAACCGTCCTCATCAAATATGGAAGTAACATTTATTGGTAGCATCAAAGAAACTCCACAAATGATAAAAAGACACGTGAAGCTACAAATCAGCTCGACTCGAGCTGAAACGGAATTCTATATGGAATAAAAAAAATGACCACTCAACGCGACGCAACCCGAACTACATACCTCTAGGTGCACCACTAACTAACGCTAGCCGATCCGCGAACTACCTCCATAAGCTTGTCGTACTCTCGGCGCACCCTCTCTTCGCAGAGCATTCTACGCCCGATTCTCCCCGGACCATTTGACCGAAATGATTTGAGCCCGACGTTGCGATTGACATGCAATCGCCTAAACCAAGGCAGTAGGACATTTAGTAGAAATGAGTCCTTGTCCCCATTCCCCCGGTATGACCACGAATCCGGAAGTATTACATTCTCCGGCCTGTTCATGATTTGTTTACGAGGGCTGTCGTCCACAATGACCGTGTTGTCACATGTGAACCGGCCACGCAAGCGAGAGAGGAGGTACTCCATATTTTTTAGGAACAAGTCCTTATCAGTTCCCGGTTCTTTATAGGATGTCAACCTCCCGGCCCTATCTCTGCACTTAATTGTTTTACAGGAGTCTTGCCCCAAAACGAGAACGGGCATTTCTCCGTCCCTGAATAGGTACTTGGCAATCTCATCAGCGGTGGATTTCTTCATGGAGCTCCACACGGAAACAAATGCAATCTTCTGCAACTCAACTAGGAACGTGGAGCAATTTGGGCAGACGTACACCGCCTTCGGCCCAACAATCGCAGCAGCGGTCGATGAGTGCGGCATAGAAATGGTGATTGAATCGTGCCACCGGACCCTTGGACTTCCAATCTTCGGCTACACATAGAATCCCATTGAGGTCCAGAACGACGTTGATCCACTTCTCTGCCACCCCGGACCTCAATGGACGATGAACGGCCTCAGAAGTTCCTACGTTTAGACCGCATTCCTGTTGAGAAACGGACGAATAGCGTATCTAGTTACATTCAGGAAACTCGCTCAGAGCGGACACCGTGTGAAAACAATCAAGAAGTCCACTACCAACGACACCACCCTACATATCCTAACATCTCATGATAACATAGAAGAATATAGTACCTTCCTCCCCGAGGAACCCGAAGGTTCATGCGCGTCTACAAGTGTGGTAGGTGCTGTATGCAATGCAGAAGCTCCGACGATAAGTTCATTCGAACGCAGAGTAGGTTCTGGGATGACATGGATGGTGGGTTCATCCAATGGGGCTTGCATACAAGACGGAAGGCATGAAGATTGACAAACAATATTCACATTTTCAGCATGGAGGGGGCCTGCCATTACATATTGAAGAAGTAACTGTCCGTGAGAAAGTCATATATTACATGCTCTTTAAATGAGTTTCAGAATACAAAAGTGAGTCCAAATCTACTGAACTATATGAAAACTCTATATCTATAGAAATGTACAACTTCCGCTAAATCATTCAAATTAGCTCGAGTCGAGCTGAAACTACAAAACAAGGAACAAGTGATCATTGGGCACAACTTGGTGATGGTGCATCGGTGGGTTGGGAGCCACTTCCAACTTCCACAACGGAAGCATCCACGGTCAGGTTGTGCCCAACCACGATCACTTCCGCCAACGTGGACGACGGCAGCTCCTGGCTACCTTGCGGGTCTTCGACATCTAATTCATCGTCTCCACCTTCCGGATCTTCGGAATCTGGAACATCCTCTTCAGCTTCCGCATCTTCGGAATCTGGAACATCCTCTCCACCTTCCAGATCTTCGGAATCCGGAACATCCTCTCCACCTTCCGGGTTAACGGAATCTGGAACATTCATCTCAACTGGCGGAGATGGTTCTACTACATGATCTGGTGCAGGGGGGAGAGGTGGTGAGATTGGTGCTCCGGCAGGTAAGGGCGGAGATTGCATAATTGGCTCAATGTGGCTAGATGCACCGCTGTTCGTTGAGGCTGATGGCTGGCCCACCAGAAGCAACTGTTGTGACGTCCCGGACGGGGCAATAGATGCAATCGGTGTAACCGAATTTCTGTTCAACAGCGCCTGGAAGAAATCCCTGTTCTGTTGAGACTCCCGCTCCATCCATGCCTGTGTGCTCCTGTGCATCTCCATGTTCAGTTGGCGTTCCTGTGCCTGTTCCACACGCAATGTTGCAAGAGCGAGTTCTGTATTCTTCTGCGATATCTCGTTCTGCTCCCGCATTTGCGCAATGGCATCTGCATTTCTCTGATTCATGTCGGCCATCTGCTTCATGACACTGCTCATGGTATCCCGCTTCTTCATCTGGAGCGGCCGTCCAGATGGAGTATGCGAAGCTGGGGGGAGCATCGACAAACCAGATGATCCAGGAACGTCCGCAAGCGGACGACTTGTGGGCGTCAGCATATCATCTAGTCTTTCTTCTTCCATCAACTTACAGTCTCCAGCATCGTCTTCATGTATCGCATCATCCGATGATAAGTCTTCAACATCGGCAACGACTGCTGGTGCGTTCCTTCTGAGCTGATTCCCAGGAGACCCTTGACTGGATCTGAGAATTCGCCTCGAAGATGACGGGGTCGAAGATCCGGGAGCCACGATTGCTGATTGCACCTGGTAACCAGAATCGAGGAAATCCGACTTGTCCAAATTGAGCGCCTTTGTGCATATATCCTGCCACCAGGGTGCCAGTTCCGCTGGACCAGAAGCGTACATATCAACACAACTCATCTGCAGGCCACAACGACATTTCAATCAAAATTCCGTCAAACAGATCAGCTCGAGTCGAGCTAATCATACATGTGACAGGCAATCATGAACAGGATTTACTTGAATTTATTATAAACAGATTTAGTATAATGGTGCTTACCATTGCTGCACATGTGAATTTCCCTCCTGTAAATCCCAAGAACACACACATTCCCGGGTTGCTGAACTTCCTGATGAGCCAGAGATAGAATTCCATTCGCAGCTCCGTGTTGTAAATACGGTATTCCAGCTCGCCGTAGGCCCTCGCCTTTTGGTACCGTGCAGTCTCAGGGCACTCGAACACTTCAGGGATTACCACTGGATTGATGTTGCTTGTTTTCTGCAAAAACATGAGCAACACCTTCTTGGGCGTCTTCGACGCAGCTACATCGCACAAGCGATCATTCTTCCCAGCGCTGTATACGGAGAAGTCAACATTGTAATCAATGAAGACTTCGTTCGACTCCACGAAGTTCAATACCTGCGCTTGTTCCTTCTCATCCGCGCAAATGAACAGCCACGCCGGCACATCGTCAAGTCTTGGCTGGCTCTTCTGGAACATTGATGTGATCACCTCCACAAAAAAAGGATTGTCGACAGTTGACTTGTCCTTCTTCTCAATCCCGGGAAGGTTTCGGAAATCAATCAATCCGAGAGACATTCTCCTCGGGGTATCCGACGACCAGACATACGTCATCCAGTCGGAGTGTGTATTATTATTCGTATTGTACGTCCGGTATTGTCCAGCTACAGTAGGCTTGACAAATTTCGACCGGTGGTCCAGGAAGACCTTGAAGAACTCAAACGCTTGTTGTGAGAGCTCCGCACAGGTCTTGTTCTTGGACCTCACAAGCTTCGCCTGAGCAAAGTATGCTTCTCCAGGACGGTCGAGGAAGACATCCATCGTAGCCTTTGTGATGCACCTTTCTCTCTTGAATCTCTTCCAATTGTCAACTATAACTTTGTTGCGTGCGTTGAGGAGACCAAGGTTGGATTGATGGTGTGCAACTCTTTCTTCACCAGATGCTTACGTTTACGTCGCTCCGCCCACTCTTTAGTTGTGTAGCAACTTTCAAGGACTGATGTAATTGCCTTGATAGTTACTTTAGGATACGGAAGCTTGCGCTTCACTCCTGATTGGTTGAGAATGTGGTTTGCAAGCTTTCCGAGTTCCTCATAACTTAAATTCCCGAGGAACTTGAAGAACTCACGTGTTAGCATACAGTTCTCAGGATTCCAATCCGATCTTGTGTTGAACTTCTTCAACGTATCGGCGTTTACGAGCTCACCATGCGCTGCATTGGTTATAACATCGCTCCAGAGCTTATACACCTCCTCAGGAGCCGTTATCAATTTCAGCTCGTTTGTAAGCTTCAATTTCTCTTCTCGATCCTTCTTCTGGGTCATCTTCAAGCTCTTATTCACGTCGATCATGGAGAACCGAATATACACCGCTTTCTCAAATTCCTGCAATGAAAAAACAGGAGGTCAGAGGATGCGGATTAGCTCGATTCGAGCTGATTGTCAGCCCTTCTGTACTGAAGTCTAATATCATATTAAACAAGGTGTATAGATCAGCTCGATAGCAGATCAGCTCGACTCGAGCTGATTTACTTACATGGAATTTAGCGGCATTCCTCGTATTCTCTACGGTTCGTCTCGATGCTGTGACAGTCCCCACCGACTGTGCTTGTAGTGGATTTCTTGGACAGACCATTTCTTGCCATACGGTACGAGCACCCAAAATGTTGGTTGTCCATGACGGTTGCACGGCCACGAAGTGGTTCACTCGATTATAGTAGGTTGAAATGCTGCGTAATTTCTCTGCATCACTTGACCATACTATAAAACAATTCCATTTCCGGAAATGCTTTTTTATATCTTCACCGAAATCACTGCCCTCAGCCACGATTATCTTGTTGGCATCCACACTATGCTGACCGTTAATGATATAAAATTTTCCTTCCTTTATATCATCCCACTTCTTCGGTTTCACGCAGAAGCCCACTGGCATCACGCAGAGAGTCTGCTTGGTTGACTTATCAGGGATATTGGCTAGGTAATTGACCATGTCCTCGACAAGTCTGTCCTCCTTTGACCGAATGTTGAAGGTTGAAGGGGCTCCCATCAATTGCTCGATAGGAATCTCTTTCTTTTCGTCAACCTTGAAGACGTAAGCGTCTTCACAGGTTGTCCAGAAGTGCTTGTAGGCTTCGCTGACAAGCTTGTAGTCCGGCCTCTTGTCTGTTGCTCGGGAGTGAGGAACATTAAACATTTCCTCAACATAACTTCCTTCAAGAAGGCCTGACTCTTCAGACACCTTCTGAATAGGTTTTCTTGTTGATGGAGAAGCGTCGCTTTTCTTCCCAACCTTCCGCGCCGGTGGTGTACTTTGAACTAAGGATTTTCTCTTTCCTCGACCTCCAACAAAAGCTTGTGTTGCTTGCCTTCGGGAACCTTCACTGCCTCCTCCACTCACTAGGTCCATCGATACAGACCTTGGCTGGTTCATTACAGTCTGCATTTCGAGCTTCCCCTTTAGAGTGTTGAAGTCGTTGAATAGCGACCGAATCTTGGAACACAGTCGCTTTCCGTTGAGGGGAGTCCCGTTTAGGTTCTGATATTCCTTCTTGTCTATTTTTTTCTCGAGCTCTTTGACTTCCTCACTATACGGTGTAGGTTCTAGGCTTCTGAGGAACAGTGTCATGCTGAACGGAATCAGAAGGGAGTCAATGCAGATTGTGAAGTGGTATTGCTCTGCATTTGGGATTTCGCGTTTCGCAGTGACACATTTCACTTTTATAAGCGGGTGCACATCTACTTCGACGTCCTTCACTTTCTCTTCAAAAGACAACTGAATGAATACTTGTGCGTTTTTGAATTTGTATGTGAAGGCTATGAGGTTCGTGAATGGCACCATAAACAAACTCCAAGCTTCCACTCTCTCTGGCTCTTTGAATTCCCAGTATTCTCCTTCAATGAGCATTTCGTCATCATCTTGATGCTCCTCAGGGAATTGAACTTCGGTCTTCCTGAAGTACATGTTGAGGCTTTCTAGCTGGTCTTCCATTTTGCAGAGAATGCATCCAGTAAGTTTGTTAACACACAGTCCTATGTTCAGTATGATACTAATCAGCTCGAGTCGAGCTGATTTACATTTTGAATCAACCTGTTTCACATGAGGCGTTCGGTTAATGATATTCTTATGGTTGGTCTTCGAGACTTCGACGTCATGACTTCCATTCGTAGACTGTTGATGGATTAGCTCGAGTCAAGCCGATTTACAGACAAGCCTGGTATTTGATGGATTTAATCTTATTTACTTGATTTCTATATTGTCTATATTTAATAGATGCAATTTTTGTACTCGTGGCATATTTTGTTGGTCATCACGCGATCCCCCGTAGATAATTTGTTTGATTGATAGTTCCCGCTGGTAACTTCTTACTATCGACGGACCAGCTCGACTCGAGCTGATTAGCATGGGGCTTCTCTTTCTTAGGCTCTCTAGCAATTTGTGTAAAGCTTTCATATTTCATATCATCGGAGTCGTCAAACGAACGTTCGTCAAAGGATTTAGATGCGTGGCTGCAAATCAGCTCGACTCGAGCTGATCTGTACATGTTGCACCTGTCGTATGTAATGCAGATCAGCTCGAGTCGAGCTGATCTGCAGCTGCTGTTGATGCGGCTTCTATGGTGCTTGGATGTTTCGAGTTCGAGTTTCATTCTGATGGGTTGGATCAACTAGACTTTGGTGTGCGTATTAAATTTTTATTACATTTCTTACTGGATTAGGGTTCTTTATTTCAGCGAACGTAGAACGAAAACATTAAACCCTAAACCCTAGCTCACGTAAACTGTGGATTCTAACCTAACCCTAAAAATAACCTGCAATACTTATGAAATCCTGATATAACCTAAACCCTAAACCCTAAAAAACACCTGCAATACCCTCTGCAACTCCTACGGTGAACCCTAAGTCATAGGGTAACCCTAGGATACCCTAACCAAACCCTGCGCTAAACCCTAAACCCTAAAGAAACCCTGATTGTGCATACCCTAAAGTTGTGCATACCCTAAATACCCTAAAGTTGAGAGTGCAGGTGCTACGTAATCAGAAACATACATTGCATAGTCAATAGAGAATAAGAAACTAGAACTGTAAAGGAAAAAAGAAAAAAGAAAACGCGCCAGAATTTCCATACACAAAATCTGATTCCTAAACCTGCAACTACTACAGCAGCAAGCACACAATGCAAGCAAGCAAGCCGCACCTCAACTTCTATAGCAATAAGCACAGAATTCAAGCAACCAAGCATAGAATTCAGGCAAGCCGCACCTCAACTTCTGCAACAGCAAGTACACAATTCTCTAGAACGACGCAAGCAAGCCGCACCTAAACTTGTACCTGAAGAACCACGAGCTGCAGCTGAAGCACGAGGACCTTGAAGAAACTCGCAGCAACCCTCGCTCCTTCAACCGACCTCCTTCTGCGACCCTCCCTCCTTCCCTCGCAGCGAGCAGCACTTCCCTCGCGGCGGTAACCCTCCTCCAACCCTCGCGGCAGTTGCTGCGACCCTCCCTCCTCCTGCGACCCTCCCTCCAACACTCGCGGCAACCCTCCTCCAAACTCCTCCTGCAAGCGCTGGCCCACAACGTAGAAATGGAAGCCCACGACGTAGAAACGGAAGCCCACAACAAAGAAACGCAAGCCCACAACAAAGAAACGCAAGCAAACTTGCGAGAGGAGGACCAAACCCTAAACCTGCCACCCTCCTCCTCCGACCTCTTCCTGCGACCCTCCCTCCTCCTACGACCCTCCCTCCTCCTGGGACCCTCCCTCCTCCAACCGACCTCCCTACAGCCAAGGAGAACTGACCCCTTAGCTCGGTAAACCCTAGAATTATTTATTTCGTGCACATGAATTGTTTTGCAAATTTTGAATTCATTTTTGCAATCAAAGACTCCAAATTAGGTAGGTGAGGTCAAGAGTATAGACCTAGGTGAGGTCAAGAGTAGGGCTTTTTTCTTTGGCTTTTTAGTACCAGTTTGCACCAGGAAACAAAATCTGGCTAAAAATTGCCAAAAAACTTGGATGAAATCACCAGAAAATTTCACATTGAAGAAGAATTTAGATGAAAATTGTCAAATTGACATGTAATATGTACTAATGTGATATTTTCTATCCAATGTGCATGAATGTTGAAATTTAGAGCACCACTATAACATTTTAAATCGCCATTGTGGCTATTCTTAAAAAATGAAAATAAAAGCCCTAGTCAAGAGTATACCCTTGAACAACCCAAAATAGGGGGCATTTTTTTTAATTGCACCCTTGGTAAGGCCGAGCAAGGGTGTCAACCTACCTGATCCCTACCTACAATCCGCCTTTTCTTGTTTGTTTGCTAATGTTTTCCCTATTATGCACTATTCCTTAAAATCTTCTAGTCCACTCTCAAAGCAATGCAAACCTAATATGAACGCTTTTGTAAAATCTACCAATGAATGAAGATATTCGAAAGTGCCTACAATTCAAGAACATTCAAAGTACCTTCCAATTCAAAGCGTCCAATAAAATATGAAGTCATGAAATCCACGTGCAAAAAAAATGGAATACAAGTTGAGCAAGTTGCATTCATTCCTAAAATCGAGATTCCAAAAACATATGCAATTAGAGGTTAACTCAAATGACCTCTTACGTGAAACAAAATATTCGGGCAATAACCGTGCACTGTACTTTAATGTCCAAAAAAATATAAAGTCATGAAATCCACGTGCAAAAAAAATGGAATACAAGTTGTGCAAGTTGCATTCATTCCTAAAATCGAGATTCCAAAAAAATATGCAATTAGAGGTTAACTCGAATGACCTCTTACGTGAAACAAAATATTCAGGCAATAACCGTGCACTGTACTTTAATGTCCAAAAAAATATAAAGTCATGAAATCCACGTGCAAAAAAAATGGAATACAAGTTGTGCAAGTTGCATTCATTCCTAAAATCGGGATTCCAAAAACATATGCAATTAGAGGTTAACTCGAATGACCTCTTACGTGAAACAAAATATTCGGGCAATAACCGTGCACTGTACTTTAATGTCCAAAAAAATATAAAGTCATGAAATCCTCGTGCAAAAAAAATGGAATACAAGTTGTGCAAGTTGCATTCATTCCTAAAATCGGGATTCCAAAAACATATGCAATTGGAGGTTACCTTGAATGACCTCTTACGTGAAACAAAATATTCGGGTAATAATCGTGCCCTCTACTTTAATGTCCAAAAAAATATAAAGTCATGAAATCCACGTGCAAAGAAAATGGAATACATGTTGTGGAAGTTGAAGAAGAAGTAAAAATGAACTTTCACAATTTAAACCAGTGAGTGCATCTTTCGATTATTTGTTTCAAAACATTTCGCAGACTCTAAACCTTTTATTGGGACAAGAATATCATTTTTCCATTGTAGCGTGCAAATGTTTTGATTTTTTTTAGGACCATGCAAAAAAAAAAATTCCTATACCCTATACCCTAAACCCTAAACCCTAAACCCTAAAATCTTAATACCCAGAAACACGTCATTAATTTTGGAAGATTAAAAATTTGTAGATCCTTCTCTTTTGATGTACTGAAAGATACCCTTCTTTTTAAAAGTCTGAGCCAAGAATATGTCAGCATACTAAAAATTGAAAATACGATTCTAGCGGATTGTCGTATTAAATACCTGTAATTCCAAGATTCGAGGACTTTTACACTGTAGATGACAACCGAGAGGCCGCGAAGCCGGAGTACAGCCACGGTTGTCAGGAAAAGTCAATAGTTGCTTATAAAAAGAATCTCAGCAACTTTGGTGACCCCACAATTTGCGTGGGGTCAATCACTTTACTTAACAATTGATGTCGTTTTATGGGGTGAAAGTGGGTAGGCCCACGGCATTCGAGGATTCCCGACTTCAAACATTTCTCATTTCAAATTGATCCTCAAGATGGCGCTCTTTCTTTCCCGCCAATCAGTCAGGTGGACGTCGTCATCGCAATTGCAAGCCTCACTTTCGTCCTCTCTCTTCAACTCTATGGACCTCCGTGCGCATTTCTTCCTTCTCGTTTGTACTCTGCTTGTATTGATTACTTTTTTGTAGGCGCCAGCGAGACTCAAAATCGTTGCTTGGTCACCAGGTCGGAGCTCACAGTTTGGCTACAGTCATTCTTTTTTGATTCATTCCATTTGCATAGAAGAAGGAGGTGCTTCACCGCAACTGAAGTTGAATATTGTACGTCATTCCCAATTCTTCAGTCACTGCCATGCACTGTTCTACGTTTATGTGACCTTTAGTAGTTTCTAGTTTGTTATTAGTTGCATTTTATGTTCATATTTAAGTGCATGCTTCTATCCTCTACGATTCATGGACGATAGTGATGTTGTATTCTCCTTGCAATGCATATTGATTCCGTCACATCGTCTCACGGACTAATTAGTCCAGTGTGAACGCAACAATTATTCCAGTGTGAACGCAACGACTGCGAAAGAAATAATTATTCCTTTTATTGCGCCTTGAAATCCGGATTACTATTAATAGTAATTATATTAATTCAATTAATACGAAATACTGGCTGACACATATCAGCTCGAGTCGAGCTGATTTACATGCTCCAGAATACGTAAACCGATATAGCTATGAATGGTGTACCTCGGGCTCAACCCACGCCGATATTTTGTAAATTGCATGTTCTACAAATCAGCTCGACTCGAGCTGATTTACCGAGGGTCCTGAAATTATGGACCAGGACCTCTGTACAAAGGAGGTCGGACATATTATTTAGTTTCTTCGCCAGATAAGTCTACAGGTTTTGGTGTCTGATTTTCATAACATAAATATATTAAGTCATGCCAATCAACTCGATTCGAGCTGATTGGCAAGGGTTCTTGAATTTCTGGAAATGGAACTCTGCATATAGGAGGTCAATCATATCAGTCGCTACGTCTATTAATTTGTATTTCCTTTTATTATTTTAATTGTTCCCTTTATGAATGTCTACATTCTATTCCATCTGTATCATCTCGAGGAATAATATTGCAGTAGACCTTGCAAGTTAGCTCGACTCGCGCTGATATGCAAGTCTCAACACATCCTCTGTAGAGATTCTCATTTAGATTGAATTCATGTTTTCTCTTCATTAAACTAGTAATTGATGAGAGTGTAGACATGTATTTTGGTTGGAACATCAGTCTGGTTTAGATTTACAGCTCATGAGTTCTGGATTTGCCAAAAAACTGCCTTCCAGTTAAGGCCTGGTCTCTAGTTCTTTGCTTCTTTGGATTTAACAATGAAGTTTCTCCATTTCAGTTGGAATATCCTTGAAGTTTTTGACCTTCAATGTGACCAGTAATTCTTATTTCTGGGCCTTACTCATCAGCTCGATTCGAGCTGACTTGCTACATTGTATTGTCCTGTTGGTATTGAGTTGCATCGAATATAATGATATCCTTCTTTATGTGGATCTTGAAATGACTTTAAATATTCTAATCATGTAATTACTCATTGTAATCTACAGATACCATGAATCCCACGGCTGCTGATGTCAGTGACTTAGACTTTTCGGACATTGAGGATCAAGTGCCTCAAGAAGTAGTTGTTGACGTTCCCGAATGCGAGGGTCTTCCTCGTCGTTTGTGGAACACAAAGTGTGTAACTCTATACAACCCGGAAGGAGTACTTGTTGGTGAAGGTACCTGTCATAGCGTGAACTCAGACTTGGTGCTTGGAGCGAATGGTCCGCTTGGTGATGCGAACGTGGCTGTTCACCTTTGTAAATCATTTTCTGAGGCTGACATCCCCGAAGAGCAGGTGTACTCATTGATAGTCTGGCCAATCACACTAGTGCACTGCCGAGGAGCAAGTCTGCATGACCATGAAGCCCGAGATAATTATAACCGATTGCAAGCAAGACTTTTGAACCCACCATCTAGAACATGTGTTCGATCGTATACAAGTGACGTTCGAAACCCTCCACGTGAGACATGCATAAAAACAAAAGGTCTTCTCACTCAAGACTCTATCCATGCAGTTTCAAGCAAGGTGTGCTGCAGCAAAAATTGTGTGCAGCCGTTTCCTAGGGAGAAAATTCGAGCCTTCCATGAACGCATGTACCAGAATTCTACTTTCAAACACAGAGCTTTCATGAAGACCGATGTGCATAGACAAATGCATCGTGACTATGCAGGGAGAAGGATGGTGACGATTGATGGGATAGATGTTTGCATGCGAGCGTGGATGTACATCTCTGGGGTCCTAGAGTCTACCTTCTACCACTACCAAGCATACAAGAAGGAAGGTCGTGAAGTGACGGTTCATGGCAATACTGGGCAAGTGAAGACTAGAATGCATACTCAACAAGCTACTGCTACGTTGAAGTGCATTCTTGAAAAAGAGGCAGATCATATGCCACATCGTACTCGGACTCTCAAATCAGGAGACAAGGTCGTCTCCATGATTCTCCCGGCAACATTTCAATGGAAGGGACAGATGGCAAAAATTAACGAAACCAATGCTGCTTTCGGACTCAAGGAGGTCTCTTCATCAAACTTGAGCAAGATTAGATCGTCGCGGTTCTCAGAGTATGATGTCAAGAAGCCTGGAGATAATTTTGCTCGCTGCGCAAAATGTGACAAACTTCGAGAGCTTATAAAGGGTACTTTAGCAGGATCACAGACTTGTTTGAAGTGGCAAATGTTACTTGACAAACATCTGGCTATTGCTCGAGCACATAGGGAATTGTACTATGCAAATCGGTATCGATCTCATAATTTTCCACACGAGT
The DNA here is from genome assembly GCA_947034895.1 of Rhytidiadelphus loreus. Lineage (NCBI taxonomy): Eukaryota > Viridiplantae > Streptophyta > Bryopsida > Hypnales > Hylocomiaceae > Rhytidiadelphus > Rhytidiadelphus loreus. The sequence continues at coordinate 8,063,594 of OX344765.1, read as the reverse complement.
GCTTGACAATCATGCATGACAAGATGGATCATGCCAAAACAGCTTCTTCTGTTTTCTCACATAAGAGTAAAGAGCTGGATAGCCTCATGAAGTTGCCTTTGTCTGTGACTGGCATGATTGCACATGGTCATGCTGATGTGCGTTATGCTCATTATGGCTTAGACCTTTTCCCCCACGATTCGAATTACACCATTGGTTCAATGGCAAAGTTATTGCGAGACCTCGAACAACCACCAAAGTCTTCTTCTCGGCAGTTGTTTGTGAATTCGAGATCTACCTCTTTGTTTGATGCGGTCCTGAAAGGCTCAGAGATGTGTGAAGCCTCGCTACCCCCAGCAACAGATACATTGGTTCCTGCAACACCGTTGCCACCCATTCTTAATGTGCAAATGGATACGCCATAGGGGACAACAAGAACAGATTTGTGTTCGGTTTTTTGTCTCTACTTGTGGCAAACAAAATCTTTCATGAAATATATGTGAATTTCATGATTGTTGGCCACATGCATGATGACATTGATGCGTTGTTTGGAAGATGGAGCATGCTGTTGAAGAAGGAGAGTTTTCCAACAATCCCTACTCTCATGAAGTCATTCATGGATGTGGAATCCATTCCCACTATCCCTCACCTTATAGAGGAGGTGCCCGATTTCAAGGGATTTATTGAAGGATCATTTGTAGATGGTGATGACAAACTCATTGGACACACCAAGCCACAACAAGTGAAGTTCTACCTAGATTCAGCAGGGTGTCCAGTCATGAAGTACAAACTGTTGTGCACTGATGTAGAATGGCTAGGGGAAGAAGGTAGAGGCATTAAGTTGTGGAAAGAAGATGTAGGAGGACGGAGTTTGTGGCCTCGTGGAGTACCTTCGTCAGTTCCACAAAGGTCAATGAGAGGCGTGGAGGACATTCTAAAAGGGATATCTGGATTTGTGAGATATTGGCAAAATTTGTGCGATTCAGATGTAAGTGGAGAGTATCGAAGACGGTATGAGCATTTGATACACTATTGGCGTGGTGTGAAGGAAGCATTGCTGGAACCAATAACTCCTTCCTTGGTTTTGAAGGATGGTTTTTGGCCAACTACTCGTGTTGAAGCAACTGCTGCTGACGAATTAAATGAAGATGGTGAGGTTCGTGAAGAGTTCGGGGAAGATGACGCCTACGTCGGGCCTTTACGAGGTCGCCCAGAACCATCTTTCAGGGTCGCTCGAGATCTCTTCGAAGGTTACTTTGTTGCAATTCGACCCGCGGATGGTGATACTCGACCAGTTTGGATTGCAAGGGCTTTGTCTGACCCTTTTTGTAATCCAGAGAAACCAAATTGTGTGCTCATTCAATATTTTCGTCCAACATCCCGAAATGAGGATGTTCAGAACAACTACATAGGATGGAACAGTGAAAGAGGTTTGCGGTGGAAGGTCGATGAAGCTGAACCACCAGTTTGGGAGGAAACAAACGCCTTGATGACAGCATGGAAGTCTCAAATCAGAAGAGACACTGTGCAATGCATGATTAAGATTCCGGCGGCTCAAATAGAAGTCATCAACCAAAGTCTTGCATCATATACATGATATTTGAAGTTTAATATGAATTGATGGTGTGAATTTGGTTTAATTATGATTTTACCAACTTCTTCATTCATATAACAGATGTGTTTTTTATATATTTGTGTAGTGTAGGTTTCATTTGATTTTTTACTAATTTAATTTTTGCTGCTATATAGATGTTTTGGAGTGTGTTTTTTGTTTTTAGATGACAATGAAATGTTCATACGGTATTTATATACTTCCTATTATATTGTTGTGTTTAGTTTATCATAGTTTTTCAATTTGTTTTTTGTTTTTTGTATCAATGAGTATATTTCATTTGAAATTATATTAGTAATTATTCCAAAAAAAGTGGAGTGGACATATCCACTTTTTATTTTGATAATGTGTAAAGTACTTGTCACATTTTGGGTAGGGGTTGGTTGGTGTTACAACTTTCCTGCCTGCGAAGCTCACTTAGCAGCACCAAGTCATGTTTTTCTGTCATGCGCTCATACGAATTCAACAGGAATCGAACCCGGACCGCGTGGATGAGATAAATAACCCCTTACAACCAACCACGGAGCTCATGACTTGGTATCTAGCGTAGGACCTAATCTTTACTTATATGAATTTGAAGACTAGTATTATACAGAACAAAATCAATTGTACATATATCTGACTATCAAAACTCTCATTTTAATGGAAACTACACTTTGCAACTAATAGATTTTGTGTTTATGAATATATATTGGCTAGATTTAAAACTCAATTGTTAACGTCTAAATGGACTACTTCATTTTGAGAGGGTCCGATCCTCCCATTTTAATGAATCTAGTGTTATAGGACCCAAAAGGATGATTTCAAGGTGACCAATCCATTGTTTCAAGGTTATATGACCAACATTCATCCCTACATCAAAAAGCTTCAGCCCCACTACAACCCAAAATTGGATTCGCCTTGATCCAACTCGATTGCAACTTCCAAAATATCCATTTTGATTCTAATTTGAAGTTTTTAATTACTCTACAGGAATTCAACGAATTCATCCAATTGTATGCACCATGTTTTAGAATCTCAATTTTAAAATATTGTTTGGTTTTCATCCACATTTTCTTCTTCAATAATCAACCTTGGAGGATTGAATGATGCCAAGGTCATTCTGGTTTGGAAGCCTTTCCAGGCAATGAGGAACTGACTCCCAATGAATTCTTGGAAGTTCCACATTCTTGTCCAATAAGTGAACTCACTTCATGAAAAATTAATCCATGGTAAGGTAAGTGAGCCCATTGCAAGCAAGAGTATATTAGTGGTATACATTCAAGTTCTAAAATGTACTCCACTACTATAACTTTGTTTGCAATGGTCTTGCTCCCATTTGGCTTGCAATGGGCTCACTTACCTTAGTGTACTATTTCAATCCTTGAAGTCCCAAAGTATTGATAACAAACCGATTGCAATTAACAACTTATTTCAAAATCATAGAATTGATTGCAAATCACGGTTGACACTTAACCCCTCAAGGCCCAACTCAAGGCCTTTTTGGATTTAAAAACATCATAGCTTTTGAAGTGTTGTAAATCTAAATGTCTCTAATTTATACAAATCTTAACCATACAATCTTGTAGTGCACATGTTGTAGATGGCATGGATCAATATTGAAGTCATTTGACCATGTAGATTGAAAGATTATAATGTTTTAGTGTTGAAAAAGGATGCTGAAATTTTCCTAAAAACACATTTGGAGGTGAAATTTGAATTCTAAACCTTCTCAAATGAAAAAACTTTTAACTACAAAGTGCTTGAAAATCAGCATACAAATATATTGGTGAAAGCAAATATCATTCAATTAACTCATTGTGTCTACAAAATGGCTTTGAAATGTCAAGAAAAGTTGCCAAAAATTACATCCAAGGTTGAACCTCCTTCTACTAAAATGCCTCTCAATCACTCATTATTTCTTGGATTGACATGAAATTTTGTTGACACAAACTAGACTACTATGTGCAACTTTCCCAAAGACAATGATTGAAAACGGGCATTGTATGAAGAAGAAATAGGCCGCCAAAGTTTACCATAATGAAAAACTATTAGGGTTTTGAACTTGGAATTGCTCCCAAACATGAAACATTCAAAACAACCTAGATTGATATGAAAAAATTATCACAAGAACTAGACTTCAAAGGGAATATAATCCAACAAATTTTATTAAAAAAAAACACTTTATGAAGGAGATACAAGCCCCCAAAGTTGCAACCATCAAGTGCATTTTTGTGAACCCAAATTATACTAACTCTTGTGAACTTCAATTGGATTTCAAGAAACTAATACATCTTGGATTGATCTGAAAATTTTATTACATTATTACATAAACTAGAAAAGTATGCACAACTTCTCCAACAAGTTTTATTGAATATAAACATTAGATGAAAAAGTTACATTACATTGAATTGGACTCAAACTATATGAAGTTATTTTTGAGTGCCTTGGGCATTGAAGGGTTAACCCCTAAAGGATCATTGTTCCTTTGTGGGACAAATGGGATTTGGGGCACGTATCTATGGGTTGAATTTTTTTTCTAGATTTTTTGAAACTTCTTTTGAAGATAGAAAAACTCATCAGGTGCATGGGAATATAGTTTTTTCAATTGGTTCCCAGAAACAAAAGTTATGCCCCAATAAGGTAAAAGGGGGGAGAGGAGGGGCGGCAAAAAAAATTTGAATTTGAATTTGAATTGTTGAATTTTTCGTCATAGATTATATTTTCATCTACATGGAAAGCTTTGATTCATTCCATTTGGATTTGTTATGAGAATGTTATGGACAATCTTGTTTTGGAGGCAATTAGAGCATCTTCTTGAAAAAATAACTTGTAGGACTTATTTCTGAATGCAATTTTTTCAATTTTTCAGGAAAGAAAGTTCCACATGGTTTAGTTTTCCTCCTAGAACAATCTCACCATTAGGATTAGTGTTTTCTTAATTCCATTTTAGAGATATTAATAATTTAGATTTTCCTTCTATCTCATAGTTACCTACTTCTACTTAATAATTTTTGTTAAGAATAAAAATCAAGTTTTTTCGAGTTTTTTTTTCCTCCTAGACTCTTAACTCAATTCCCCACAACCAAGATTTAAAGATGAAAGCTCTAAAATTTTAATTTAAGAAGGTTCAAAGTAAAATAATCTAATCCCACAATGTGTTGAAAAACTTGATTTTTTTTAGTTTAAATATTGATATCTTGCAATCTATGCTATCAAAAATTTCTGAAATTTTTTCCACACATTTTTATACTAGTTAGGTGTAAGACCCTACAATTAGATGTGCAAAGAAGAAACAATTTCCGAATTTTTTTATTCTTTGCTATAGAAATGGGAATTTTGATTGTTATTTGGTAGAAAAAAGGCCTTGGTCCTTTCGGGGTTAAACTCGTTGAATCAAGTGACTGTTTGTTCATCACTACTGTATTGTAAAAAAACTACTTGCACATGGCATTCTCAATTTGGATCATTATTCTCCTTAATGCAATCATGAAGTGATCTTTGGAATCTTGGGCATTTTTGCTCAATGTTGAGTGCTCATGAAGAAAATTGCAAGAGGTTTCCAAGTTTTTGGAGACATTGAAATAAGAGTAGCTACCTTGAATCCAAAATCCATTCAATGCAAAGTATGAAAAGATATCCATAATATCAAAATGTTGCCCAAACAAGTGTTTGAATTGAGAAATCCTCCATGAAATAATTCCCTCTTATAAAACTGCCAATTCTATTATGCTCTAAATAGAGCCATCATCAAGGGTGCTAATAGGTGAGCCTAGAAATAAGAGCCTACAAGCCTTGAGCCTAGGCACATTGGTACTCTACAACTATTGGAGATGTCTATAACATACATACTTATAATATGAACATCCAATATAACTATGAAAGGTGTTTATAATGGTGGTGCTTATAATATAGTCACCTATAATATAAACATCTTGTAACCATAGAAGGTGTTTATAATATAGATAACTACAACATAGACAACTATAATATAATTAGGCACCTATAATATAAATATCCTATAACCATGGAAGGTGCTTATAACATAGACACCTATAATATAAACATCCTATAACTATGGAAGGTGCCTATAATATAGGAGCCTAGGTTCCTATGCTCGTGGGCTCAAGATCCTAAGCTCACATAATAGCAACCATAGAGCCATCATGATTAACCAATCCCATTCCTATCCCAGCTCTCTAAAGCATTCTATATCCTTCCTTGCTTGGGGCCCCAAGATCCATCTTTTACGGTCTTGTGCCTATTTAATGGAATTGACATTGAATATGAAATTATCGCACCTTGCAAATTTATTAGAGCAATATCGATGAAGGGACATCTTCAGAATAATCAAATCATGTTAGTCTTGTAAAGTATGCAAAGAATGAATTGTGAATAATATAGTCTCTTCTTAAAACAAGCTTTTAAGAGTTCTTTGAATTTGGTGGGAAGCTAAACTCCTTGAAATAGTTTTTAGTAAATTTTTCGTAGGAAGAATAATGGAATTGGCATTTAACCCAAGTCATTTTGTATTCTTTAGACCTTTGTAGAATTAGTTATGAAATTTTGAAATTAAAATCTAGTGGTCAATAGAAGTGACCACCTCTTGAAATGTACATTGTCGGTACATTGATGAAAGCAAAATGTACCTCTGTGTTAAAGGTTGTTTTTAGAGTAGGATTTGCTTTTAGAACACCCTACATGAGTTCTCACAACTTATAATGTTTAAATACAAGTTTAAACCAATTGCTTTGGTTGACTAATTTTGGTGAGGTGGAAGATGAGAAATTTGAGCTAACCAATGATTAAACGTTATATAGTATATTATAGTTCTAAATATCAAGTGACCAATTACCTCATGCAATGTGAGATTCAACCCTTTAAAGAGGAGATCTATTGCCTACTTGTCAAACATCATGTCTAAGCTATATGTAGCCTATTAGATTGAGTTCAAATATCAATCCTACATATTTATTATTTTGAAATATGATTTGTATATGATTGTGAGAAATTTCAATTTGTTTCATAAAAAATTGTAATTGTTATCATTTTTCTTTCAAAAATTGAAAATAAATAAGTAAAAATAGAAAAAAAAACTCAAATTATTTGAAATTTTCACAAGAAGGGCAAGGAGCAATGGAGATTTGTGTGAAATTTTTCTAATTGGGTGTTTTATTTTTTAGATACAAAATAGCCACGACAAAGACCTTGAAGTCAAATTTGGCTATGAAACCAGATTTATTGTTTTTTTAATTGATGCATAATATTTTGATATTTTTAGATAGTGGAAAATTTTATTTTATGTTTATGTTTTTATATTCAAAAGAATTGATAGAAAAATCAAATTACTGTGATTTTTTAAGATTACAAGTGGAAATAAAATTATATCCATTGTAATATATATTAGAATAATTTGGAATTTTTACTATAAATGAAGGTTATAATAGAAAACTTAATTTCAAGATTTAAATTGGAAAATATACTTTAAGAGAAGAAATATAAATGAAAAACAGAACATATTTTATTACTTTTTGATTTTAACCCCTAAACGACCATTGTCCCTTCAGGAGACAAATGCGTTTTGGGGCAGGTATCTACATGCTGAAATTTTCTCCTGATTTTTTGAATTTTTTTTTGGGAGGTAGAAAAGTTGATTAGCTTTGTAGAAATAATTTTTTTTTCAAAATCGGTGCCCGGGAACAATAGTTATGACCAAATAAGCTCAAACGAGGGGATGGCGGGCAGCTCGGGCAGCCCAAAAAAAATGGAAAAAAATTTGAATTTTATTTTTTATTTAATTTTTTCTCATATATTATATTTTTTTCTATTTGGAAAGCTTTGATTCATTTCATTTGGATATGTTATGAGAAAGTTATGGACATTTTTGTTTTTCGGGCAGTTAGAGCATCTTCTTGAAAAAAATAACTTGTAGGATTCATTTCTGAATGAAATTTTTCAAATTTTTCAATTTTTTCTTTTGCATGGTCTGATTTACTTGCTAGAACAATCTCACCATTGGGATTAGTGCATTCTAATTCCATCTAAAATATATGAATATTTTAGATTTTCCTTCTATCTCATACCTACTTCTATTTAACAATTTTTTTAAGAATGATAATTAATTTAAATTTTTTTTTTTTTTTTCTATCTAGACTCTCAAATCAATTATGCACTGTAAATATTTAAAGCTCAAAACTCTGTAGTGCAAAAATTTTAAGTTAAAAATGTTCAAAGTCAAAAAATCTAGTCCCACAATGTGCTGAAAAACTTGTTTTTTCCACTTTAAATGCAGATATCTAGCAATCTGAGCGGTCAAAAATTCTGAAAATGTTTCCACACACTCTCATACTAGTTAGGTGTAAGATCCTACGGTTAGATATGAAAATAAAACAATTTTCAAGATTTTTTACTCCTTGCTATAGATATGGCAGTTTTGAGTGTTTTCTGGCAGAAAAAAGGCCTTGGTCCTTTAGAGGTTAACATGAGGAGCTTGTTGTTGCAATTATTCCTTCAATTTTTGTTTTTTTCAAAAGTTTTGAGGCCTCTAAGAGACTCCCTACCACTCCTTGTAATTTCCATAGTCTAGAAACCTAGCTGCAATTGCAGTCTGATGTGGCACAAAGACTACTACGTTAGATAATATTAATTTATTATTACTATTATTATTAAAAAAAAATCTTTTTCTTTTTCTTTTTTCTAATTATTTAATACTTTGGTTGCCTTGCTATGGTTCACAACCCAAAATAGTCTCCTAGGAACCTCAAAACTCCTCTAATGTTCAAGATGAAGTAGAAAGAGATCTTGTCAAGATTGATTTTCTTCATTCAAATCAAATACCAAAAATGGTTATATTGAAAATTACAATCAAGGTGCATTGACTTTTTGAATGCATGAACCTTTAAAGATTAAACATGAGCCAAAATGGATTATTAGTTAACTTTCACTTTTGTATTAAATGTCAATTGTTTCATTAAAATGTCAAACTTTCTGAATCCCGATTGTTGCTTTCAAGACCCACGGATTGAAACATATTTTTGTACCTATCAAAGTTTTTAGAGCTTCACTTAGCCCCTAAAGTCCCAAGGCCTTTTTCTGTCAAAAAACACTCAAAACTGCCATTTCTACTGCGTTTGTCCAAACAAACAAACAAAATACTTTTGGGGGAATTGAACCGTAGGATCTTGAACTTTGCTTGTTTGAGATTATAAGGTTAAAAATTCATAAAGTTTGACCGTACAGATTGCGAGATATGAGCATTCAAAGTTGAAAAAATAAGGTTTTTTTAACACTAGTTAGACTGCAATTTTAGATGACTTTGGTCTCTATTTGTGGAAAAAATGTGCACTATAGAATTTGAATTGAAGATTTATTGTGTTGAAGAATTGAGCTGAGAATATAGCAAAAAAAATTCAAAAAATAAAAACTTGATTTTCATACTTCAAAATATTGTCAAGTGGAAGTAGGTCCAAGATTGAAAGAAAAACTAAATTGTTAATAGCTCTTAGATGGGATTGAAATACAATAATCCCAACAGTGAGATTGTTTAAGTAGGAAAACTTAACCTTTTCAAAAAAAAAAATTTGAAAATTGCATTTTGAAATGAATCCTATAAGTTATTTTTTCAAAAAGATGCTTAGATTGTCCAAAAAATAAGATTGTTCGTAACTTTCACATCACTAATCAAAATGGAATGAATCAAAGCTTCAAATGTAGTAAAAAACATAATCTTTGAGAAAGAAAATTAAAAAAATAATAATTTTGAATTTGTGCAATATATTTTGTGCTGCCCACCGAGTTCAATTCTAGGCTTTTTGTGGTATAACTTTTGCATCCGGGCACCAATTGAAATAAAAGTTATATTCCCACAAAGCTTATCAGCTTTTCTATCTTCAAAAAAAGTTTCAAAAAAATTAGGGTAAAATTTCATCCCATAGGAACTTGTCCGAATTCCAAATTGTCCCCCGAGGGGGCAATGGAACTTTAGGAGTTAGACTATTTGCTTTTCAAATTTTGGTGTTAGAATCACACCAATTTAACTTCTAGAGTCCCATTCTTCCCTTAGGGGACAAAATGGATTTTAGATAGGATCTTATAGACTCAATTTTTGTTTGACTATAGCAACCTTTGTTTTAAATATAGATTTAGAATGATAATCCAATCTCTTAAAATATTAAATAAATTGGAAATTGAAGAAAAAAAATTCCACCCACAAATGCTATCCAAAGTCAAGCTATGACCATAAAATGGTCACTTGAGCACTTGAGGGGTCAAGGGTCAATCTTCTCATCTACCATTTTGTACTACACTAAATACTAAAATTAGGTTGACCCTCACTACTTTTTCAACATTTGACATCATCTTAATATGTACTATTGTTGTCAATAGATGCACTAATGAAAGGAGCTATGCATGTTGCATGGGTTGGTGCACTAGTTCATGGGCAAAGTTTACATAGTCACATGCTCCTCCATGTGGACAAGTAGTGAGTCATGAGGTAACTTTTCTAGGTAAAACAACGTAATTGTTAACCCTTAAGTGCTTTGACGTCCATATTTTGAACAATGAACACAGGGCTTCGATGCTCTGTTCAATCCAACAAACTTCCCATTTATCCAATGCAACACTTGAATCTTGAAAAAACAACCATCCTAAATGACCAATTTCATGAAATTGTGGCAAATGATATTTCTGAACAATGAAATAAGCAAAAATGTGCCGAAATTCAAAAAAAGGATCGAGGCTTTAGGGGGCCGTTAAGGCAACCCAATTTTTCACTGTTCGTGTAGACTACTAACTCTGAAAATGTGGGGGAAGAATTCCAGAAATTTTGATGCACAAATTCAAACGGTTAAAAAGTGTCAACCATCTCTCATCTGCCCTTTGTTTCAGCAAAATAGTCACCAGGACTAGTTCAGGCGAGTGAGCCAAACAGTGAGCTCATGCCAGAAAAACTCAGCTGAAGGGAAGTCAACTGAGGCGAGTGTGGCCGTTTCTTTTCGTTAGCTTTCTACAAACAGAGGACGGGTGTTGACTGTTTGGCACTCGACTGATTTCTTGCTCTGGGGAGGGCGCCCATGAAACTTGCTGCATTGAATAATATCAATTGAGAAGCCAGAAAAGCAAAACATTCATTCAGGGAATTTATTTATTGTCTGCTGGTTTGATTTCCGGTTTGTCTATTTTCCTTGCCGGTATAATTTTCAACGGTCCCTCCGAAATAATTCTCCAGTTTTCCCGGTGTGGAGAAACTGACGTGCACATGCTCCCATTCAAAGTGGTCATTGTCACATAGATAATTGATTCTGACCATTTTGAACACATTGCCTCCCACCTCACGTGTAACTCCAGAAAGAAATGAAATTGTTGGACATGCCTGTAACTTAACCCATCTCCAATGCCAACAGAAAGCACGAAAACGCAAACACGTGTTTGACGAATCAGAAAATGACCTGATCCTGCCACAGAGTGAGTAGCCAAAAGAATGGTAAAATATGGTATGTCCCCCAGAGCACGGCCACAAGCGGAGCTGAAGAAGCCATTCCCCAACAGCTTCACAACTCACTCCGTCCGCCCACTCAAAAACACGCTCAGGCTTGATTGGTCCGAACCCGACTGTTGGATGTTCACGCATGGCACCCGCTAATTGAGCTGCTTGCTAACCCCTTGGGCGTGCGCTAACTCCTTCATTCGCAGCCACCTCGGAGTCCTCGGCTTCCGGGGAGACTGATTCCGCAGGTCTCCCCGCACGCGTCCCGACGGAAACAGGCTTTCAATTCAATCCCACTACCATCTCTCCCTCAACTGAAGGAGCCGAACAGAGAGTATATAAAGGCTTGCAATCAGTGTACCTCACAACAGCCAGCCAATTCTCCCTTTGCGATTCAAGCCCCCTCTCTCACTCTCTTTCACACACGTACAGTGCCCTCCATTCCAAGTGCAATATATCCAAGTCGGTCAGTCTGTGAACATCATGAACAACCGCAGCAGCAGCGTGTGGGTGACCGTGGCAGTGTTGGCAAGCATGGCCATGCTCATGCCCATGCTGGCCAGTGCGGCCGACGAAGACCCCCTCCAAGACTTCTGCGTCGCAGACAACTCCACCGGACTCACCATCAATGGCTTCCCTTGCAAGCCCGCCCACCAAGTGTTTGTGTCCGACTTCGTGTCCAAAGCCTTGTGCAAGCCCGGCAACACCACCAACGTCAACTATTCCAACGTGACCTCCGCCGCCGTGGAGCAGTTTGCGGGATTGAACACCTTGGGCATCTCTGCGGCCCGCATTGACTTTGCCAAGGGTGGCATCAACCCCCCTCACACGCACCCGCGCGCCACGGAGCTCTTGTTCTTGGCCAAGGGCGAGCTCTACGTGGGCTTCGTGGACACCAACACCACCACGCCCAGGTTGTTTGCCACCACCATCCAGGCCGGCGAGCTCTTTGTGTTCCCCAAAGCCTTGGTGCACTTCCAGCTCAACGTGGGCAAGGGTCCTGCGTTGGCCTTCTCCGCCTTGTCGAGCCAAAACCCGGGGGTGCAGCAAGTGGCTCTGGCCTTGTTCAAGCCCGACATCAAGGACGAGGTGTTGGAGAAGGGCTTCCGCATCAGCGAGGAGACCGTGGACATGATCCAGAAGGAGTTCCGCAAGTAAATCATATCCTACCGAATGATACGGAAGCGCAGCTAGCCCCTTCAGTTGTTCATTTCAATTCATATTTGGTTCAAATTCCCAGGGACTAGTATGATCTTAGTTCCACTTGGAAGACTTGTATAATTCATGGAACGAGTAGCTAGCTAGATCATTACTTTGCTTCGATTGGGAGCTGGTTGTGACTCAAGTTGCTGGAGCACCCCGGCCCTGGTCCATTTTGGAGCGTGCTCGATGCAGTCCGAGTTCGGTGTGTGCTGAGCAGATAGATTCCATGCTGCCGCTGTGGAATTCATGTGTAGCTCTTGCAACATATTACTATATAATAATGTTCTTTTCATTACAATCCATTCTTGTCAACTGACCACAGCGCTTCTCAATTACATCACTGGAAAATGCTCGACTACGTACAGAGCTCATGGTTGCCTGTGTCGGGCAATGTATGCAACGTACTATGCATGGTCATCTTATTTGTTCTGCGAAGTTCCATGCATTGATGAAGAAATTGGCAGCTTGGGAAAGCTTAGCTTAAGTCCGAAGTCGGAGCCTGGAATGGGAGCAGTTTGGAGTCGATCAAGTGTAACTGGAGCCGTACGTTACTTGTGGTTCACGAGAACCACAAGTGCAAGGACACTGGAGCCAAAAATCACGTTTGGAGGATTGCACTGCCGCAACTGAAAGGGTGGATGTGAGTGCCACTCTAGTCTTGGAGCCTTTGCAGGGACTGAATGAGTTAACTCAGGTGCTCCCAATGAATGATTTCTTGGAAATTCCACATTCAGCCTGCAACCACAGTCCAGTAAGTCAAGTTATATTAACTTAGCTGGCTTCGTGAAACTGCATCAGTTAATGGATGGAATGGAAATGGAATGGAAATCATAGTTAGTAGCAATGGAAGTCTAGTAGTGTGTTATTGTTTTAACAAATTCATTGTACAGTCGTATTCATTTGTGTTTAACGGTACCCCAGACAATCAAGTCGAGAGCCTGCCTCAATGCCTCATATCAAAATACAAAGATGCAGAAAAATATTTCGTGTTAATTTTGAAACCGAACAATCTTTCTTCAAGAGATTGTACACTTGTTGGTCCATCTTTCCATGAGCTGTGTGTTTTGGGCTCGGGCATTCTGTAACTGTGTTCGAAGATTTTCCAATTGTCTTTTGTAAGCTTCCTTATTCTGCCTGACAATTTCTGAATTTGTTTCTGCTACGGACTTCTCCAAAGCCTCCAAGCGCTCCTGGATTGCAGCTTCATTCTTCCGTGCATTGGACTGCGTAATTTCCTCAATCTAAAATTCAAGTGAACAACAGCAGTGTGTGTGTCCTTGAGGGACGCAATAGGACCATATTTGGCCTCATGTTTTTAGCATCAGATTTGAAGCGTTGGCATATGAAATTTCTTATTTGTTCAACTACTGGGCTCTTTTACCAGCGCATGCAATGTTCCATCCTCAATGATCTAGCTGACGGGAAAAGGTTTTCTTCATTAAATTATACTTTCCACGATATGATCAATCAAAGAGGTCAATTCAAAATCGATCATTCTTCATCCAGAAAGCATTAATCAAAACCTCGACCCTAATACCTCCATAAACTTAACTCACCTTCTTAAACATCTCTTGTTCGTATTTCTCCCGCTTCGCCATGAATTTCTGCTGCTCCATTTTCAATGCGTGCTCCTAGCGAACAGGAACACAGATTTCAAGACATTTCGAGCACGAGTACTTGACAAATAGAATTACAATCTGTAGGCTTGTCGATTGTTCTATAATTTAAAAAAGTCTACTCGAAAAACTTGGGAACGACCCGTCTTAGTAACTAAAGTCTTCGTAACAAGAATGCAGGTGCTTCAATCCACCGAAACACCTTCTGTCTACTGTAGACATTAATTCCTTAGAAAAAGGTAAGTATCCAAGACAACCATACATTGACTTTAAACCGAACAGACAACTCTGTAACTCCCAGTGAATATCAACAGTCTTCTCCTTGCAAGAGAGAGAAGTGTGAGTGAGGATAGAAATAAAACCTGCGCTGCCTTCAAGGCCTCGCAAGTGTATGGATGACCACCATTTCTCGTCTCCATGTCGTCAATGATTCGGAGCAGTTCGTTTCTTTGACAATCCAGAGTCACCTTGTTAGTCGTTTTTGTTGTTAAACAGAACCTTTCGGTCATCACACTTCCTCAGAAAATCCTGAAAAAACTTGTAACTATATAAAATCAGTGTCTTATATTGATGCTACCATACAATATGTGAACTCAAGATTCATTCCAAACTGCTAAAAAACTCAAAGCCTAACTTCATTGGCTTGAACATGCAACCACGAACTCTCCCAGGTAAAATAACACAAACTTCCGCCCAGGACCTCTAACATGATCACCAGAATTGAAAGACTTCGATCTCTAGTTTCAATCTGATTTATACAAGATCTTACATGGAGGAAAGGGGGGGCGCCTTCCAGGTAGGTGTCAAGGGTCTGCTCATCGTCGAGCTGATCTCCTCGTGTAAAGACCACAACCAAGCTAGTATTTCATCACCTCCTTCCCAAAGATTAAGTGCAAGCTCTCGGCAGCTTTGATTTCTTCTTCTGTAAATCGAGCATCTGCTGAGAGCACCAACACCAATGCGTTCACTCCATCTTTCGCTAGAACCAGACAATTAGCTGTTTCATGGTTGACCGACTCAGCACTCCGTTCGGTATCGCAAAGCCCTGCACCGTACCGACAAAGAAAGAAATTGCATTGTCAGTACTGAATCGATTCACACTTTAAATAACGTACAGTCATATATATGGTCGGGTTGAAACGTAACGGAGGGTCAATTGAAACAGGAAGCTAGATGGCATGGCTAGCGTTTGAATCAACCTTCAACACAGTTACCTAAGCAAATTCAATCCAGGGACTGATTGTTCTAGTATTTGTGAATACAGATAAACAGATAGGAAATGCAAGAAGCTAGGTATCTAGAGCCATGTACCCAACGTGTCAATCACATGGATTTCACGTCGGTCGGGCAGCGTGGCCGTTTTGAGATCGCATCGGGAAGTGATACTGCCGCAAGACCTCTTCGAGTCGAAGGCTTTGGTGCCCAAGAATCAAGATGCTATTTCCAGAAGCACTTTTACCGTGCCCAGTTTTGGCAACCAGCACAATTGTGATCCGCGGTGCAGCACTGGCCATGGCTATCAGCACGCGGATGGCACTCGGTCTTGAAGAACACCAACAGACTACAAACCGCAAAAAGATGTTATGCACCAAGACTTAGTCACCGATTGATCGATAAACACGCCGTACGTAATCCCTTTGCTGTAAGTAACCAGCTCTCTCACGTACTCAAGCTTCCAGGTACTCTTCGATCTGATCGTTCTCATGTATGGATCTAGTAAATGATCTCCCTTCTAGAAATTTGTACCCCGGTCCCGAGTTAACAGTACTTATGAATGTAAGTTAAGGCTAGCTGGTGCACAGCGGAATGCTTCCTATAAATTAATTAGCAGACATGAGCAATGGACTGAGCGTCACTTTGAAGCTTGCAATTGCACACAGATAGTAAGAAAAAACGCTGTGACTGATCAATTCCGCAGTAACTTTAACTTAAACCTAAGCCCTCTTTTGCCTGGAAGATTGAGCTCTTCTGTCTAAGCCACTATAGATAGTCTTATTTTCGTACTTGGGGAAGGGCTCCAAGGCAGATTCAATTCGTTCTATGCGATCGTTTTGCTGAGAATTTTCTGATTACCTCAGAGTGTAGAAATAGCATTGGTTTTTGCAATGGTTTTGTAATGCCTGGAACTTTCTTCTGAATAACTTTGCAATGGCTTTTAACATTTGGGATGTTTGCAATGTATCTGCATGCATTGGCACTAAATAGTACAGTTATGGTACAGCTACAATGATCAGCGCTTACAGTGGAACTTCATGAATTTTTTTAGTATTAATTGCACTAGTTTGTCTTCTATATTTATGCAATAGATGCAATGATTATAATAACAAATCTATTTTTTTTCTTACTTTATCATATTTTTGTCTTTACTTAACAATGTTCTTTTTATGGTTTTGTGAATTTTTAGTAATTTCTCCTATACTAGAACTTTTTTAGTAATTATTTTGCTAATTTGCTTTTACAACATTCATTTGAAATTAACATTTACTTTGCAATTCTCTTGTAATTTTTTTTGCTATGATACTTATAAGCTTTAAAGTATTATACATTTGAAGGATTTCCTCTTCTACTATGGTCACCAGGGTTGCTAGCGTGCGAGCCTGTGAGCCTGTGAGCCCATGAGCGGGAAAAAAATTTCTAAAAAAAATGTATGGAGGACCTATTACCGTGGGAAAAGGTCATTTTCTGAGTTCCAAAATATAAATTCATTATCACAAAATTAAAGTCAGCTACACATTTCTTTCACGATTTTCTAATGCAACCGAGGTTGCAAAATGCAATTATACATGATGGTTTAGGGTTCCCAAACAACAAAACTGTAAAGCAAAATATATCATACTCAAAATGTAGCCATAAAACACACAAATCCAATCATATTCAAAATCAACACCCAATACAATAACTCACGAGATATATCAATCACGTGAATCTAAGTCATAGTTGATACAGTTCTAGAATCCTCATCGGTAGATGACTCTGAAGTCTCTCCACCCTCGGATGCACTAACATCTAAGAACTCTAGAACATTCAAAGTATAAGTATCCCTATGCTTTTTTCTTTTAGAACAACCCAATTCTACAAATGCTGTTGCCATCTGCTCCGCATAAACCGGCAGATCAAAAGACCTCTCTGGACTAAGAAGAAACATCCGATTCTGCATTGTTGAATCTGTTGACATCAACCCCTCACGGCTGCAAAAATCCAGTAAAGCATGTTACAATCATGAGATATGTATATTTGTATGATTGTATTCAATTCAGACCTCAGGAAACTTACTTACTGGATTTATTCTTCCGAGCAAATTTGTGCACGACGATGTTCATTGCATCCGGATCTTGAGACGCTACAACCTCCATAGAGTTTTCTTTTGTCACCACAGTTGAATTGGTCCTCTGCATGGGAAACAAAATTTCTTTGAAGATATCCTTGTCCTCCTCCAAAGCCACAATGTGGCGTCCAGTTCCTCGACAAGCCGTAATTGATGAACCTGATAAACAATATGCAATTTATTATTTGTAAAATTTGTACATGAAGTACAATTTCAATAAATAAATCATTGAATTGAAAACTTACCAGTAGCAGCAGTGCAGTCAAGAACTAAATCCCCTTCAATTGTTGTCCCTTCAATGAGAAACTGCAAAAATCTGGCGTCCTTCTCACGTGGCCCACGCCATGGTACTCGGTCATTCATCAACATTGTATCCTCTGTGACATAGTTGATCAAGGTGTCGTCACGTTTGAGGTCAACTTTTGCTTTCTTCATGGCTTGTGTTTGATGGAAAGTGAATTTTGATTTTCCTCCCCGGTCAAGGTCTTTCACCAAGAGGGTGATCCCAAACTTGAGCGTCTACAAGAATTAAACAAAAAAACACATTAGAACTGAATAACATAGTACATTTCCCATGATTATACTGAAATTAATAAAAAAAAATTGAAGTATACCGTGTTTGAAGGGTCCACGCCCGAAGTCAAGTGCACACGATTAATGCCTAACCACTCTTTCTTCTTCACAATTGGGTACACCTCACATAGTCCAGCGATGACACCCTTAGTGTTAGTACTCCATGAGTGAAAGACAACAACACAACCATGGTCCTGTAAATGTTTCTCTGCAAAATGAAAAGCCTCTTGAATTCCTTCATACTCTCTATCGGCGTTCCACTTTGGCACAAGATCTGTTGGAAACGACACGCCTGGGACAGGTAGATTTTCATGGCAGTCAAAAAAAATTAGATCTACTCCAGGCTGACAAGTCACTTCACCGCCGTACTTTTGAACTTTCTCAGCTGACAACTGCATACAAATATTATGCCAAAATACAACTATTAATATATATTACAATCATAACACGCAATACAAATAATAAACTTCATCATTCAAAAGGTGTTTAGGTACCTTCTCTAAAAACTCCATAAGATCTTTGTAGCATGTCCTCCCTTCTTTATCCTCGTTCTCCATCACGTCATTGATAGACACATTGAGGATCAATTCTGCAGAGTTTACCTCATCATCATCGCCAATGACGATGACTTCAGTGCCTTGCGTGAGCATTTCCTCAGTGACCTCTGGCAAAATGGCCTTCCTCTTCACTCCACTACGTGAGGCGGATTGCATTTGAGAGCCCTGGTCCACTGTTGAAGAAACCGGAACTTGGTCAGTGCCTTCAACCTTCTTCTTCCCTTTGCCTTTTCCCTTCCCCTCCTTTTCAGCATCCTTCTCCTTCTCCGCCAACTTCGCCAAACGCTCAACTTCCTTCTTCTCCTTGTTTGCCCTGATCTCTTGTTCCTTTCCCTCTTTCTTCTTATCAGCAAGCATTCTACGCGCAATAGCCCTCTTCTTCTGAATGTCTGATAGATCGGCAAACTCCGGCACCTCTAAATCAATAACATCAAGGCCATCAAATGACTTCTGAAGCCACACCTCCGTTGGATGAGTGAATGTCACGGGGCAATCCAAATACCAACCTCCTCCAGTAAGATTTGTAGTGGTAAACGTCCGAAGCTGCCCCGCTGAATACATACACTCTGGTGAACTCCGATCCAACCATGAAGATAAGAAAGGTGGAAGATCCTCTCGTAATAAAGCTTTCTTTGCTACAAGCTTAAGCTTGAAGTACCTAACAAATGAACAAAGATGATGAAAACAGTCAATCACGATGAATTAAACATCTATTACATTGTGCATTCAAATTATAAAACTAGTACATCATCATTTGACAACCATTTCAGAGAACAACAAGAAGTGAATGACATCACAATGAAGTACATTATATTAAACAAATTGAAAAGTTCTTATAATTAATCATAGTACCTCAACTTCTTATCCATTCTCATATTTGAATTTCCTCTCATAAGTACACTTAAATAAATCACCAAGAATTATTCATTCACAAGTCTGAAAATATTCAAAATACAAAACTCGCAATCAAATATTCAAATAATGTTATCATTTTTATTCATATTACAACATCATAGCGTGCATTTCCAGAACATGGAATAAATCATTGTAGGCCATGAAAAAAATTTGAAAATAAAATATGAAAATTTCAGAATTTTTTTGAGAAAACCGAAATTCAGAGTACTAGAAGGTACTCCAAAAACCTCCGTTGGGTCCGACGGATGTTTACGGAGTACCTCATAGTACCCCTACTTTTGGTTACCCCATGATATAAATTGAAGTCACTACTTCAAAAAAATTAAATTTAACGTGGAATAGAAACCACATTGACTTGAAATCTTTAATAATAAAGACAATAAAAGGTGGACAATCAAATTAATCTTACCGAAAAAGAACCCTTCGCACCGCAAGGTCCGATCCATCATAATTTGAGAAGGAGTCTGACTTCTTGAAAGAATTTGCCCCCTTCAAAAATGGCCCAAAACCTTGCTCCCATATTTTTCTTCGCCATCCTTCAATGTATTGTGCAAGTGACTCTGGCTCAAGTGGGACATCCATGTTGATTTGGAGGTTGTCCTTGCTCACAACGTTTTCAAAGTACTCTTGAGCGGCATCTTCAATTTGCAAGAGTATTAAATAAATTCATATTCACATGATTATAAAACATATGTAAGAATCAATAAACATATTCACTACAAAAAGAATTGAAACGAGTATATAACATATGACATATTAAAATTTAAACATGCTTTAACTTACCCCAGACCACCACACACACTTGTGTAGGAAGGGCAACAATTTCTCTTCAGAGACTGGCCTTGGTGGAAATTTTCGTGCTTCTCGAGAAGGCATGGAAGAATTCCACCATTTCAAATACTTCAACTTCTGGGTGGATGTCGTGTTACATGTTGCAACCATTTGTAGCTTTTCAAGTGTCATCTCAGGAACCTCATTGCAAGTCCAGTGTTTCTCAACCTACAAAAACAGATTAGTAAATCATTAGAGATAAAAAAAAAATTACATCAAATGAAAATGTAAAATCATATATAACACTTACCTCTTCCAGAAATTCAGGGCCTAGTGCCGGATTTGCCACAGTTAATAACTTCCCCATCTTCACGTATAGCTTGGTAGACTTTTCCTTTGCTCCAGATCTCATGGCATTCGCAATCCCCTGATCACTCTTCTCCTCAAAAGGTGTGATCTCATTATATTTCTGCGCAGCACTATCTGCAGCTTGGGAAATCTCTTGCTGCAGTATTGTAAAAATATATCAATTTCAAATTCTCTTCAAAATTGAAACATAACAATGAACCACGATTACTATAAATACACCAGATAAAAGATAATTATGAAATATGGTCCTCACCCTGAAATTGAAAGCTGTAAAAACGTCGATAGGCATGGAATACCACGTCTTCCTCCCAATCTGGCTACCACA
This sequence comes from Rhytidiadelphus loreus, assembly GCA_947034895.1. NCBI lineage: Eukaryota > Viridiplantae > Streptophyta > Bryopsida > Hypnales > Hylocomiaceae > Rhytidiadelphus > Rhytidiadelphus loreus. The sequence goes on along the minus strand of OX344765.1, from coordinate 8,042,883 downwards.
GCGTTTCCTCTCAGAAGGTCTGAGCATCTCCATGAACTTTGTCAATGGCAGTCGGCCGTATTTTTGTACGCGGTAGAGTGTGTGCACCAAGTTCGTCTTCACATGAGAATCCTCGGTTGACCTAAAACAAAATAATTTTGTTAAGGCAATCATGTCTCTGAATAATATCCAATCCAAAAAAATCCAAATTTGGAAAACAATGCTCAATTCAAATTACACTGCAATGAAGAATACTCACTTATTAATGTCATGCATGACTTGCATGACCAATTCGATTCTGCCTTTTGTTTCAAGAATAATGCAGTCCACGGAGATGTGCCAATTTGGGTCAACAGGATAACGCCGTGTAATATGACTCATCCATGCAATGCGACGGTGATTTCCGTCGCACACAAAGAACTTGAGGTTCTTCATAAACTTTAGCTCAGGGTTTGATTCTACAAACTTGTTGAAATCATCATTCGCTTGCTTCCACCAAGGGTCCCAACGATTGACCTCGTCCTCCGTGAACTCAGAACTCTCTCCAGCCTCATTCGTAGTAGATACATAGAACACCGCTGCTCCCTCACAATAGCCGTGAACAAACTCTTGCTCAAGTTTCAATAAGTCAGAAGACAACGTTGGCCTTACCATGGGCATTGGAATGAGTCTACAAAGTGGAATTCTAAGTCTTGAGTGTTTCTCGGGTTTCATTCTCAAACTTGCGATAGTGGCTACAGAGTCCACCTTCTGCAAACGCCGTAGTTCATCCTCGAGCAACTCTTTCTCCTCGTCATCATCGTCAATGTCCTCCACTTGATATACTCCGTCATCATCAGCTCCAATCTCTGGTTGTTCTGTCTCGTTAGTCCCAGGTGTTTCTTGTCGTTGTTCGTTTTGAGACAAAATGATTGGTGACTCGTCCACCTGCAAATTCCAAAATAATTCTCAAATGTCACTTTCCAAAAAAGGGAAAACTATTCAAATACAAATAATATTCTGAGTTCTACAAAAAATAGTATGGAACACATTTTAACAACATCTCCAAAGTAATAAGAGGCTTTCAAATTATATGAATCATACAACAATAAATTTTGATTTTCATCTCAAAGGATGTTTTAGACAACTCATAGAAAAGATATTACATTGACATTCAATCAATATCAATACTGCCCTCCGAGTCCGAACATAGGTGGATCAAAACCACCTCATGCCTACGTGCAGGTGCACCACTAACACATTGGCAAGATTTAGGAGCCTTCAGGCTTGAAAGACAAACCCAATCATGCCTGCGTGAAGGAGCACTACAAACGCATTGGCAGGATTTAGGACCCCACGGGCTTGAAATAGAACCACTTGACTCTGAGGCCGAGCTACACCCTTCTTTAGAACTATACTCAGTTTCAGAGCTTTCATCAAAAAATATTGGTAGCCTTCTCTTCCTATTCTTGGAAACACTAACATGACTATGCATGGGTACTTCCAATTGATCTGCGGCACGATCGCATGCGTCTAAAATATCCCCAAGACTTACCACGTCTGTCTCATCAATTGGTAATGATTCATTGCCCAAATCCTCCTCTTGAAGTGTAGGAGTTTGGGAGATAGATTTCTCCACACCCTCAACAACCTCCTCCACTGCGGTTGTCAACATCGATGTAGAAGCATCAACACATTTTTCTCCTATAACTTCCATCTGCAAAATTTATAAAATTTATGTTAGCAATGAAATAAGCAAATAAATGATTTGAACTTTAAATACAATTGATTTATTTGCAAGATTTTCATATATTCAACATCATAGGTACTGCTTCAAGAAGAATGACACTATACAATGAACACTTTTATCTGTAGATCAATTAGAATTTCATTTCAAGAAAATGATTTCTATAGCATAAATAAATTTACAGAATTCATAGCCCACAGAGTTGGAGGAATAGAACTTATAACATGGCGTTACATTAAATTTCATAACACCTAATCATTAGCAAGTAAAGAAAATGTAATTGTTGGAGTACTTTAGGAAAATCTCTAGAAGTTGAGAAATCTCTATGTATTGACCGATATCAAGGGTTCCATAAGGTCCTAAAAAACATCCGTCGAACCTGACGGAGGTTTAGGATGATCTTCACACTACCCTTGAAATCGGTCAATATGTAGAGAACGAGCAATATTTAATCCGAAGGTTTTAGAGTCTTCCACTACATAAAGGTCATAGATGATAGCAAAGGAAATATACTAATACTTTCCAAATAATTAACCAATAAAATATACAATTTATAATTTATAATTTCATACATAAATCTTAGCTTCTAATTAAGAGGTCAAATTCAACCTTAACGTTCTTATATAGAATTATTAACATGTTTCTATATACAAATGTTTGTAATAGATTTTGACTAAGAACCTATTGGACCTCTTATTCACTATTGCATTCGGGTTTAAAATTGTTTTATATGTAAAATAAACTTCAGCAATCAAAAGTATTTAGACTTCTTCCCACTTGTTCACAAAAAAGGTCTTTTCTGGAACATCCCTACTAGAGGGCATTATTCTAATCATCACCTATCATATAGTTTCATTTTTTAGAAAAAATTCCTTTCCTATAAAAACTAGGAACTTTTTTGACAAGGACATCAACAATTTTTTTCCAAGACAGGATGGGTATCAAGGTTTCCACCTGCTTTGTAAAGTAATTTAAACTACTTTGTATATGTCTCTTTTGCACAAACTACATATTTTTGAAGCACTATCCATAGTCCAAAAGTTCCTAAACTTCTCAAAAAAATGTAAAGGTGTGGAAGAAGTGGAATTGCTAAGTCGTTTTAGATGCTCCAAGAGGTTGTGGTCCTCACCTGTGCCCATCCCAAAAACATAACAAAGAATGTAATATTAGTGAGGATGCAACGGGTGTCTTCAGACCACAACGCTTGTTATCGCTTTCACAAGTTGCAAAAAAATAAACAAAGCAAAAAAATCCACAAAACAAGCAATCCACAGTCAAAATATCTCTCTGAACCTGGTTGAAGCTTGCCCGCTGTGACTGAGCCATGATGTATCCGAAAATCAATTTAAGAAGCCAAAAAAGAAACGGGCGTAGAGCTACAGTGTAGACAGCCAACTTTATATTGTATACCAGTGTGAAAGAAAACATACGAATAAGGAACTCCAGAGCTTTGTATAAAAGCCAGTTTTGTAGGAGTTTTATGTTGGTCGGATTGTCAGTCGAACAATGGCTGGGAATGGGCGCTAAAAATTCAAAAAAATGAATTAATTAAAAAACCCGTGGGAAATCAGCCAGTTAGGCCAGTGATCATGTGAGATCAGTATATGGCCACCATATTGAGCAGGCACGGGAATCGAACCATTCAATCAGCCCTGCTGGTATGTCCGTTAGTCTAATGAGCTGTTCACCTAATCAGAACTTCATCCTTTGATTTTCCTGGCCATTTAAGTGTCTGCACTACTGGCAGAAATATACTTTTGGTCAGTTATACATAACGTTCAGTACATACCTGATGTGTGTATGCTGAAGGTCTAAGTCATTTTAAGTTATTTCAAGCATTTGATATGTTTTTCTAATATCCATATTTCTTTATGAAAAAATGATAATATGAAAATATCAGAGAATTACATCTTCCTGATTCCCATACTAGGATATGGAATCTTAAAAAAGAAAAAAGAGAAAAGAAAAAAAGAAAAAAAAGAAAAAGAAAGAAAGAAAGAAAGAAAGAAAATTAAAGAAAATTAAAAAAGAAAGAAAATTTTAAATTTTAAAAATTTTAAATAAAAATTTAAAAAAATTTAAATTTAAATTATATATATATATATTAGACTGAATGACCCCGTTAATTCAGCAGCATTATCACTACCAATGGTCTGCTCGACGGCTTCTTCTGATCGACCGGAAGGACGGACTCCATTGATTGGAGGTGACTGCATCGACGGGAGGATGGAAACTTCGCGGGAGATCCACAGCCTAATCCCGTCGCGACAGGACAGGTGGTAGGACGTCGAGGTCCGATTGACCGATTTTGGGAGTAGCGGCAGCTTCCTCCCAAACCCCAGTCGGACCCGACGGTGGTTTTGGGGGATGCTCCCACTACCCCCAAAATCGGTCATTGTAAGCTTGACAGACCTTCTTGTAAACAAAAAACTATGAACTCGTGGTGACATCTCCGGTGATTGGTGAGGAGCGGATTGGCATGGCAGCAATTATCGTTGCACATTTCAAGAAAATCAATTGAACACAGGTCGAAGATGGATTGTCACAAAACTAATAATGTATTCTAAATAAACAAGATAAGTCTGGCTTCCGGTTTCCAAAGAAACAAGAGAATTTTTGATTTACGAATCAGGCCATTTTACAGTCTTCCGTCGTACACAGGTTTGCAATAGCGACGACCTACACACACATAGTTGCAGCACAAAATATGTCTGCAGTCATCGAGCTGATGTAAGCATGTACGTGACTCTTGTGAAAAAAGAGAATTTTTTTTTTCAAATGTTCCACCGTCTGGACTTTTCATGGACAGTTCAATTCCCGTGACCGAAAATGAGGGTAGCGGCAGCATCCCTTGAAACCTCCGTCGGACCCGACGTTGTTTCTGGGGGAAGCCACCGCTACCCCCATTATCGGTCACGGGAGTTCTTCAGATTTTCAAAAGGCTTTCTAAATGCGTTCTAGACATTCCTTCCGATAACTGAACTTCAGTATTCTAGAAATTCAAGAAGGAGGACTTCGAGAAATGAACCCTTAATCTAAATCTAAATGTCAAATGTTCAAGTCTGCACAATCAGTCGGGAGAGAGTCAGCACAGTCGGCCTGAAAGAAGTCGGCACTATCAGATAGGGAGAGATTCAGCACCCTCAGCCAGGCTGTCGGCGTACAGCCCTGCATTCTGAACTACGTGCATCTAGCTAAGATAAGATTAAATCAGTTAATCTAACTAGCAAAAATTTCAGCCGCATCAACCTCTGGATTTCAGGCTGAGCTCCTGAGTTTTGAAAGGATCATACAGTCTATCCTGATCGACTGGGACGCTGTGGTTGCCTTCAGCGGAACCGGATCATGAAGAATCATTTCAAGAAAATCAACCGCCTCATCAACAATCAACTCGAAAAAAAACAGAACTACAGCGAGGATAAAAATCGACAAGCACATAACTAGTATGTGGATCCAGTTATCACAAAATCTGGAGGACTGTACTTTCCCTGACTAACTGAAGGCCAGAAGTTGCCGTCTTCATTTCAAAGACGGATGATTCTGTACTGGACACTAGTGGAGTAGAAACGTTCCGGTCCTCAAATCCACAAAAAATCTCGAAATGTCGCTTAGGGCTTCGCTCATGGGATTGGATACGCTTTTCTGAGTAGTAGTGAGGAAATAGACGTATCAATCAAAGGACATTCCAGGTTTGGTGTGACAAGTGCGTACACGAACAGTCATTCAAGGTACTCCACAAATTGTTGAGTCTTCGGAAACCAGGGTTCTTGAATTGATGAAACAAAACTTCATCAGAAATTGAAAATTCCGACAACAAAGATTGCATGCCGTAGTCCTCCAGTCATACTCAATAAATTACTCAGCTTGGGTCAAAAACTTCAGATGAACGGAAATTCAGTGCATATTGCTTTCTAAACCGTTTGTTGCATAAAAATACTTGGCAGCACAGTAATCCAAGTCAAACACTGTGCAATCAGTAAGAGAATCCTCACGCACACCAATGGACCAAACCCTAAATCTAGGAAAGCATGAGTAAGCAACGAAGGTTCAATTCAACATACCTGAGACTGTGCCGTTCGGTGCTCCTAGTCGGGTGAGCGGTCCTCTCCACTCTGCTGAGATTCCTCACGCATTCGACGACTCCTTGTAAGTCGGGTTGAAGTCGCGTCACCTTCTCGCTGGGTAGACATGGTGAGTGAAACAGTAAGTCAACGGATTTCCAATGAAAATGAATAAGCTGGCCCGCAAGAGAATGCACAATCTGGAATTCCTATAGTTTCAAGTGCTACTATATACTGCTTTGACTCGGCCCTCAAACACCCTAAACCGCCGTCCCAACTTCTAAACCAGCAGCCCGCCGATAACGTCCCTCCAATTCTAGCCGCACAGATGTCGTGGATTGCTGCAGGCCGGTGGGTAAAGTTGCCGAGGAAATCTGTGGGCTGGAAGCAGATCGAGAAGCTGCTGGCGATCAGGCTTGAATTCGACCGCGTTCTCGGGCGGCAGCAAGGCAACTACATGTAGGGTTCAAATCGTGCATGCAACTTTTGGCGGCAATTTAGCTGAAACTGCTAAATCGATCCTGGAAACTTTACCAGAACTACTAATTCTATCCGAGAATCTTGACAGCCAGCATGGGGCATTTTGTTCCGACTAATGATTATGAACGACAAATGGATACGTGTATGGCCTCTCGCATTCCCAGGCGATATGACAGCAAGGATAGGAATAATTTCTAATTTTAGATTACAAACATGTTGGGCAAATTTTTATACTTTATACCTTGTAAATGAGAAATAATAGAAGAGGATCTGCACTTTTCTACGAATTTCGACAGTCCAAATTTCCACGAACTTTTAATTCAACATCAGATATGGGAAGATTTAGTCATTCAAATATCATGTTTAACAGTGTTAATCCTATTCAAATAGCTTCCTAATGCTATATGCTTATAGGAAAGCTACAATGTCAAGTTCAAATTTCCTTAAAGTTCAATGAATTTTAGTAGCTAACTATGAAGTGGCAATGAAATTCATCCATTGAGGACGTTAACTTTATATTTTTTCTTCCTCAAATCCCAATGAACGTAGTCAAGTGTAGATGAATCCTAATATTTGAGACCTTGGAATTCAAATTTATGAACATGAAGGTAAGTCCTAAAAGTTAAAAACCGCATGTTAGACTTCAAGGAGATCTATTGTTTTATCTTTAACATAATAATTGATCATTCATCTAAAATAGAGACATGTACATTGAAAGCCCAATTTCTATGATTAGAGATAAAATAGTACATTATTCATAGTCATGATTGAACACATTTAAGAACCAAATAATCAAAATGCACGTAAATTATGAGTCTCTTTAAATTTATTAAAAAAATTTTGAGTTTTATAATTCCTTATCATTAACTTTGTATATTGGTACTATTATTTTGATTACTTTTTAGAAAATCCATTAAATTTTGCATAAACAATTATGAAAAAAATGAATTTAATATGAGTTTTATAAAACTAACTAAGTAAATTAATGAAGACTTTGAAATGTGCTATAATTCTTTAGATCATTAAACAGACATGGATTCCTAATGTTATTAAATACCAGATTTGTTATCCAACTATGATGTACGTCATGGTACTATTATAAATAATAGCTTCTATTGCAAAATTGGGTTTAAGGGACAATGTCACACACTTAAATTATGAAGGTGTTTAATGAAAATGCCTAATGATGACTAGCAAGCTAATCAAATGAACACTTTTTATGATTATTGAGAGAAAAAAAAAAAAAAAAAAAAAATATATATATATATATATATATATATATATATATATATATATATATATATATATATATATATATATATATATATATCAATGAAGTTTATAAGAAAAAAATATATATAGTGCACTAAAAGGAGCCTAACCTCATGACCTTGTCCAGGTTCAAAAATTATAAAAAACTAATGAATTCATGAAAAATCAGAGTGTAAGCTTCTTATGAAAAATAACTTACATATGGAACTCCTTTCGATGAAACATGTCGTCCGATACCTCTACCTTCCGGCGTGTCTTGCACCGAATCTAAGCTCTGCACGTGATTATTCTCATCCTCGGCAGTTCCTCCATCTTCAAACTGAAGGACCTTCCGCAATTCGGCCGATGCTGACTGACTTGTCTTAGACTGAGCTCTCTTTCCACGATTCATTCTAGATCTCTTGATTGCCTTAGGAGATGAGAAATACAAAGAAAAACGCCTCTTACGCTTCTTAGAGAGCTCTGGTACTAGAAAAGAAAAACTATGACTACTTGTTAGCATGAGTGGAGAACATATTGTATCAAAACTATCAGAGTGAAATACAAATGCTAGTCGTCTTCCAATGCATCAAAGACATTGTGGTCTGGACGATTGGACTGACCTTATATTTCTTTAGAAGCCGTGTGCCATTCACCTAAAACGCGTTACCCTATACTAGGTTGTTGACAATTTTGTTCACAAGAAATTGAGAACTACTAAAGTTGACAATGACTTGAATGCGCCGTCAATTTTCAAAATAAAGGTAATAGAAATAGCTCTCTGACCATGACCTCTACCTTGCGGTATACTTTGTAATGAATATGTCTAATGTGCTATGTTTTGGCGGATTATCTTTTTTGCATAGTCATTTACTATATGAATCCTAATGTAACCATCCTCATTATTAACATTCCTGACATACTGTCACTAGGGGTTTAAAATATGTCTGACACTTCCGCTTCATGCATATAAAATATGCCTGACACAGCCGCACTTAGCATTTAAAATATATGCCTGACACAGCCGCACTAGGCATTTACAAAAGCTTTGACATTGCCGCTTTATGCATATACAGCATGTCTGACACAGCCGCACTTACCATTTACAATATATGCCTGACACAACCGCGTTAGGCATTTTCAATATGCCTGACACTACCGCTTTTGGCATTTAGAATATATGCTTGACACAACCGCGTTAGGCATTTTCAATATGCCTGACACTACCGCTTTTGGCATTTAGAATATATGCCTGACACGGCCGCACTATGCATTTATAATATGCCTGACGCAGCCGGAGTTTGCATTTAATGCATTTATAAATGGCTATACCAGTGGTGTGCTTGACATGTGGCAGAGTAGTGGCTCTATTAAGTGATGGAAGATTTTCTTAAGAGTCCATTCCATTCTGATGTTCACTTCTTGTAGTGTCCATAGAGGTACCATGTAATGCAAGTGCTTGTGTAAGTTTAATTCTTTATGAAGTGGCACTCTGGACTGAATTCTTTGTTATCAATTTCAAGAGTGTCTACTGTTAAAGATGGCTTGCATCCGTGTAGATGGTCATGATGTTCCACTTGTCTTTCCAGTAGATGATGGAGATCAAACTAGGGTGGCGAGCCATTTACTTCATGTTCGCTTCAGGTTCATTGAGTCTTCCATCTATGTCGAAGAAGAGAGGAAGTCCGAATCAGGAGAGTTACAGCAATTAGTTCTGGTAGTGAAGTCTATAGAAGAAGGAGGACATTGTTGGTACCTTGCAGCTGGAAACTATCGAGCTTACGGGTTACCTTTGTCCATGCTAGCCGCTTCAACAGAGATTCGAAGTGGACAATCAGATCCATCTACGGTGGATATGCCGTATGTCACTCACTCAATATCAGGAAGTCCACCTCCTGAAGTGTTGAATGTCCTCCGTAATAGTGCGATTCTGCGGACAGTGAAGGTTGAGAAACTTGATTCTATTGTAGAATTGTCTAGCGAATCAGAAGGAGAGTCCCCTGATTTGACACTTCATAAGCAAGCATGCTCAGTTCCAGGTACATCAAATGAAATCAACATTTTGAAATCATTTTCTGGTACCCTTTCCAATAGCCCTAGCCAGTCTTTGTTGTCTCGTCCTCCTGTGCATCCGAATGCAATCAACCGAGTCAGCATAATGGATAGTTTGAAGAGACTAGCTAGTATGCATCGCTCCAGGAACGAATTGTCAACAATGGATCTGAGTAGCATGAAACACCACCGCGTGCAATATCTTCCACCAGTTTTTGACGGGAATGTCATCTTCGAGTTGCCACCATGTGGTTCATCGTCGTCTTCATCGGCAGCTAGGAACTTGGAGGGAATGGACAAGCGGTATGACAGACATCCGTGGTGCAAGTTGGTGACAACCAACATTCACAACTCCGAGAACTTGAGGTTTCGTAAGTCTTATTGTGCTAGTCATCTTGCTTGTATGAATACAGAGTGTGATTACTTGAAGAGGGCTGGGAAACGCAATGAAACAGAGTGGACTGGTTATACAACTTTTCCTTTTGTAGTAGGAGAGATTCCTCCTAAAGATTGTACTCTTCTTTGCAAGGTTTGCAAAGTAACCCCTACATGCCTTAGTACATGTAGTGGTAGAATTTACTATTGCTATTCCGACAATCCAAAAATGAGTAGGGCCGCTATTCATTTTGGAGTTCATGCTCATCCGGTAGCAAAAGGCATGTATAGAGATTCTACAGAGAAGATCTGTGAAATCATTGCAGAGCAAGTGGCTAAGACACCCAAGGCTACAAACTCTGCAATTGCATTGTCTGCTAGCAAGGACTTTCTAACTAACTATCTATTTCACAACGGAGAGGGGGAGAAAGAGATGTTGAGGGGCGAGGAACTAGAAGAGGTCATGGATCGGTTTCAATACTTAAGCAGTCCAAACATACGGAATGTAATATCTTCATTTCGCTCAAACAATCGTGGAGGTGTCATTGACAATATCATGACTATGAAGAAGGAGTCGAAGTTCGAATTCATACATGACAGTATCTTCCCAGGTCAAGGCAAAGAGAAGGTTTACATTTATAAGATGCTCACGGAAGGACCTGGTAGTGGAGTGGACTTGGTGAAGCGTATGCAACCCGGAGGTGATCTTCAAAATGGGTGGATGATGTTTGACCACGTGAAGCGCGTGAATGAGTGGACAACAATGGCTTGCCATGTGTATGATCCTGAATACAAGAAAGTGATGACAATTGCAACATGTGATATGCAATCCGAAGATACAGAGATCCAAGTGCAGTTTTGGAGTTCTTTGAATACTGTGATGTCTCGACATGGTGTGGATCACCCAAACTTCAAGGGATTCATGGCAGATAGCGCTATGGCTAATTGGAATGCGGTGCGTATTGTTTATGGCAGTGGTTTGGCCAATGAGAAGATGGAAAATCGTGAAAGAACATGTCTGCTACATTGGACTACCTCTCTGCAAAAGCACACGCAGAAATACATTAAGGAAGCATTCCAATCGCAACACAATATGCTATGCAAGCAATATAAAGATGCAAAGACTATGGAACAAGCTGAGACACGATACTTGGCAATTCGGTCATGGTGGTTGTCATCAGGAGCTGCGAAAGATGATGCACTTCTTCACTTAGACCATTGGCTAGCCTTTTGGCATTTTCGTTACCGGCAGTGGGGAGGGTTCATGCAAATGGTAAGTACAATTGTCTTACTCAATTTATTTGTTTGCATTGTAGAGAAGGATTTGTAAAATTATTTTCTTTGAATCTTCCTACTAGTACGCATTTTTTAGTTTTAGCGAAGAATTTAAGAGTACCAATTTTGTTTTTTAAATATAATTTTTTATTTATTTCTTTGCCCTGAAACCAGAAATGGGGGTACTGGAAGGCACTTCCAAAACCTCAGTCTGACCCGAATGAGGTTTTTGGGTTCCTTCTCGGTACCCCTGATATTGGTTCAGGGAACATGAAAAAAAAAATTATTAAAAAAAAAAAAATTATGGACGAGTGAAGTCTCAAAGTTATTGTGAACTTTGGTATGTTGTAGAAGGGTATTTTGTAGAAGATAATTTTGTTTTAATTTTGATGTTTTAGCATTTGCTTGACATGATTTCAAATTATGTAAAATGACATATAAAAATTAAAAAAAAATCGGGTATGATTAGTGACTTATAAAATGGAATGTGCATATTTAAAATATTTTGTGGATGCATTTGGAGGATTTAAGTTTGGAGGAGATGGCGGATATGCCATCGTGCAACTTGTCAGAAACAGTGCATAACAAGTGGCTTCAAATGTCTGGAAATCGCGGAAACAATTTGTTCGACGCCACTTGCGATGACAGTATTCGTGCATGGATGCAAATGAGAAATTATCGTGCATACTTGAAGGGACATGCATGTGGATCTGGTCCTTCAAAGGGGGAATTGAAGTTGAGAGCTGCAAGACGAAGCGGAGACCCTAAGAAGATTGTAGAGGCGCTGAATACATTACCTGGAAGTGAAGGTGTTGGAAGTCGTATACCGCATTTAGAAGGAGAAGAAATTTTTGGAAGCACAAAGAGGAAGTTGGATGTACCAATTGGCGATGCTGGAGACTCACATAGACCGGATAAATTGAACTTCTCCCAACCTTGTGTTCGAACGAGGTCCACAACGGCTTCTGTTGATTCTTCTGGGGACAAAGGTAGACTCCCTGAAGTGAACACTTCTAGACATGTGGCGATTGCTTTTGAAAGTGATTGCGACACTTCGAAGTGGCACATAGCTAGAATCAACCACAAATCAAATGCAAAATGTTCTACTCAACAACGGGGTTCAAATGTGAAGTGCACTGCCAAAGTTGCAAAAGGACGGAAGGGAACCCCTGCTCCCACATATCGCGGGAGAAAAGAAGATTATGGGAGTAAGCGGGAGGTGGTGGTTGACTTCTGGTTTTGTGGTGACAATATTGAGCGTTGTGTGAAAGGGAGCAAGCGTAAGTGGGTTCTAGATTGGCCAGAGGTACCAGAGGTGTGGCCTGTTTTGACCGGAACTGACTTGAGCAGAGATGAGACTCTATTATTGCAACATGGTGGATTTCATCTTCAGGAGCGTCCTGTACTATCACCACGTCGACTCTTCAATCTATCTAACGTATTCAAGAGTGTGTTCTATGATCAACCACCTCCAGCAGATGCAAGTGTATATCCAACGGTTCGAAACAATCGAACTATTCGACGAATTGCAAATGCACCAACTATAGAACAACGGAACAAATGGGAGAGTGCTAGAAATGTCAAAGGAGAAATCTTGGGAGTGACATTGTTGCCTTTCCCGGGACTAGGTGCAATTGTGTCACTCCAGATTGGACTTGATCATAACAAAAACGTGTACCGAATCACTGTCGGAATGTACCCCTCTTGTACATGCCCGGACTACACAAATATGGCTATTTCAACCATTGGAGGCCGTCAGCAATACGTAAATTGCAAGCACCTGTACTACTTGTTCAAGTACTTTTGCAAGATGGACATCCATGAGGATAAATTCATTCATGCACCAAGTTTTAGCTTCAACGAGTTGAAGCTTCTTTTAGTTAAAGCAGGGATTATCACAATTTCAGAGTAGCGTTGGCTACATTGCCTTATGTACTTAAATCGTATTGTATTAATTTACATTTTTTCATTTCATTTTGCATTAGTGTTTCTTCCAATCATGTTTTTCAATTTCTTATTGTTTTTTCCCTGCATTCTCCAGTTTAGGCTCCATATTTTATTTTATTTTATTCTGTTTACATTCCATTGCTAAGTCATTCATGTTTTTCTTCAATATTTTGTTTATTTTGTATTTTACTTTTTTTTGTTTTTAAAAGGCCAGGAAATTAGGTTGATAATTTTTTTGGTGTCAGTTTGAGTTTGTTCATGAGGTTCAAATATTCTTGTGAGAGGTTTCCAGAACTTGAATGAGGTATCTACTATTTTGAATCATACTAAAACACCCCAAAATTAAACTAGTGGACAAAGCGTCTAGGTTATAGTCAATCATTAAATCAATGTTCATGTACAAAAGCATTTGTGGAGGTTAGGCAACACTCGCTTTAGTTTTTGTGAGTGTTATTTATTTAACATATGATGTCATATTCTTGAAATAATTTGTAAGTGGCAAGACATGAGAATTTTAGTTCTTAAACTAAAAGCTGAATTATGTTCCACAAATTGAAGTTGCCAAACTATTGGAAGAAGAAATTCGCAAACCTTTAAAAAGAAATCTCAAATACACGGTAATAGGATAAGCGGTCATAGGTCCCCAATATTACTAAAAATAGTAAATTTTTTGTACAATTTTTTTTTAAAAACCACCAAAGGAATTTTTGGGTAAAAAAGTTGAAAAAAAAATATTTCGAGGCTCCACGCTCACAAGCTCCATGCTCGCAGCTCACAAGCTCGCCGCTCCAAGCTCGCACGCTAGCGTTGTTGCTACAGTCACCTTCAATTATAGTACTTCAAAGTTGAAAGCTTACGTAAATAAAAGATTTTAGATCGTTGGTATTCAATAAAAATATTTCAAATTAGAAACCATAAAGTATTTTGGAAAGATCAAGTAGTCTATTTTCAAGATATGAAGTATTTAAGCTTACATGGTAAAAAGTTTGAAAGAATAAAAGTATTTGGCTATTTATTGCTTCATGTCTACTTCTAGTACATGAGTACATCTACTTTTGGCACTAATTAGCATGTAATTTTTAGTAATTATTTTTCTAATTTATGATTCATTCTATGTCCTTTGAATTGATTTGATAAGTACTTAGACCCAATTCTTAAACAAAGACTCATTTTAAATATGATTTTAAATTTTCATTATTTTTCATAGATTTTCTATAGGGTGAAGATCTAGAGAGTTTATTGGCCATATTAACTTCTTTGTAGCATAAGCTTATCTCTATTAATTTAGAAAAAGAACATTGATAGTGAACTGAAACACCATCTGCTATAAGAAAATGGTTCTTTGAGTAATCATAGCCGAAAAATAAAAGTCATTCTTTTGCACCTTTATAAACAATTTCAACAAAATTATGTGCACTTTTTCTATTTTGAGGCATGAAACCAAAGGACACTTGTCAAATGCAATAAATGTCCCTCCCACACTATCCTCAACACTATCTTAAAGGTGCATCAAAATTGAAAGTAGGTGCCAAATGAAACTCTAATGCACCATGAATTGTTTCCAATCTCATAACATGATTTATAGGTTCAAAAAACTTTCTTCCAATCAACCTCACAACCATTTGGTCTATAATCAATGCAAGTATTTGGCATTGATCAGAGGCATAAATGGTAAAAGTCTCTCTTCTCAGGGACTAAAAGCTTAGGAGGCCTACAACTAGACTTTTGTAAGACTATGGTTCCCTATGGCATGAACCTCCACAACACACTATAAATTGTTGAACGTAACAAGCTCATTCATTAGATGTTTTTTAGCTACATTGGAGGGTCGTTTTAGGTTGGTTCCCGATGTTGAAAACCAACTACTGTTGAGTAGAATTAAAAATTATTAAAATATTAAAATAAATAATTAATAATATTTCAAAAATATCACTACAAGAAAATGGGGGTATAAACGACTTGTTCACAATGACTGCATCGACAACAATGACTGCAAATTATTCATTTTGTAGTCACTTTGAAGTCATTGTTGTCGGTGCAGTCATTGTGGACATGTGGCATTTGCCATGCTAAGTTAACCTGCTCCTATGGCCAAGTTTCCACAATCTAGGAACTTAAGGGAACTTAGAGGAACCCACATCCCTATAGACCAATTGAATTTCATCTAATGTATTCAACAATCTATGCACCTTTCATTCAACCTTCCCTCATTCCAACAATGAGAAGTCTTTCTTCATTATAGTCTTCTATTGAAATATATACTTATTTAATTCATTTGATAATCACACGTTGCAAATCCAAACAGTGAGCACTTTCTTGTCAAGATTAGAACCTCTTCATTGCAAGCAGTTTTAAGGAAAATAATCTAGTATTTTAATTGATATCATTAATTAAGGTTGGCATCTTGTAAAATGCAAGAGGGATGGACAAGAGAAAGTCTATAAAATTATTGAAGCCTTGAAGGTGACTCTACAATAGCACTTTCTTTATGCAAATAAATTTGTACTACTTCATACTTGATTAACATCATGTCCCACATCTTTAGTGACGTTGTTTAGGTGGATTGATTTTAGCATTAGTTAGTCCACTTTCAAATATTGAATAATTGAATAACAATTTTGAATGATTTATTAGATTATTGAAAGAAACTAATTTGCAATACAAACCCAGGAATACACAATTTAACTAAAATGACATACTATTAGAAAGTGGTTTTCATATGAATGAGAAGGTACTCTTGTTTATATTTAAATTTATATAACATTTTTCACTGGGAATAAAATTAAAGTAGTCCTAGTGTCACTAACTTTGTTCTAATGGACAACATGTGGGATCCAAGATGAACATACTCTTACTTTAAGCCATTCTAAAAAAAAAGACTAGATTCATTCCTCTTTCTCCCCATTATTTTCACATAAAGAAGATCCAAATACCAAATAAATATAGATGTAGGGTGGCAAATTGCACTTAGCTCTCATAAAAGAGAATTCCCTTCATCTAAGCCTAAATTTGTGGACCATTAATGAGTTCATAAAAAACACATGCTTGGATTAACCCTTACATTTCTAGATGTATTTTTGTCAAAAACTATCCCAAATCACTTTTTTCTAAAACAATGCAAAATCATTAATATTTTTATAAAGTTTATATACATTCAACAATAGGATGTTCTAGATAGCTTCTTTAACCCTTAAAGAACCAACTAATCTTTTTTGGAAATATAATGTGTTTGAGCACGCAAGTATGGATGAAGTTCTCTCTTTCTCTTTTTTTATACTTACACAATTTGTAGATAAGAAGTATCCAAGGAGCAATAATTTTGATAACGTTTGACTATAAAGTTTAAAAAAAATTATTGTATGATATTAAATAGTTGCCATCTCAACTCGCATAGTTTGGGAAACTTGAAAAAATTAAATTAAATTAAATTTTTATTTCAAAATATTAAAATTTCCTTTCACTCTTTATACTCCCTCTTCATCCCACTACAAACCTTTAAATAGGACATAGAACATGTTCCACTAAACTGTTCCATTGATCGATTTTGATTGTCGAGCAAGTGTTGTAGAATTTAAATCAATTCAAGTTCAACCAATTCCAAAATTTCCACATTGCCTACTTAATGATCAATGGTCAAAATCAATCAATGAAGTAGTTTTAGTAGTACATGCATTATTTCCAATCCAAAGTTTTTAGTGGGACAGAGGGAGTAATTTTTGTATATAAGATACTTTGAATCATTCAATTCTAATGAATGAAATGACATTCATGACAACTTCTATTAAGTGGGTAACTAAATAAATTTTGGGTTTCTTCTTTCAACATGATTATCTATATTTTGGGAAAAAACAACCCAATATAGGATAATTTACATTACTTCTTACTACTATCCCCCCAAAGAGGTGGTTAAGTTACTACTAGTTTGCTCGACAAATTGCACAAAAGCTTGACATTTCTTGATGTATTTCTTAACGTATGTAGACTACTCCCTTTTGGATTTTTTAAAATTGATGTGTTTAATTATTTTTGCACAAAGAGCCATGAGAGTGGTCACAACGCCGAAAGAATGCTTTGTCAATACTACAGCTTGGTTCTCTTCCCCAGTGGATACATCAAACTTAAAAATCTTCACTAAAAAGTACTTGCACCATTGGGCAGTCTCTTGATTTTGCTTACATATCATACACACCAACTTGGGCTTGTTTAGAAGACATCCTTCTGCTTTCTTCACAGCTTCTGAAAGTTTCAATTGTTTGGAAGCGGGAGCGGGGTTTATTAAGCCGGTTTTGATGTCAAGAACTTTTGGTACCGAGGTCTCCTCCATCCACAACTTGATATAAAATTGTGCCACCAATGTGGTGGTTATGCAATCAGGACATCCTCCTTTGGGGCCAAATTCAGCACTAGCCATTGAAATCAATATATTTGCGTCTTTTCTTTTCAATAAAATTAAATCAATTCTAAATTGGTAGTATAGATTATTTATTGAAGATGCAAATTGTGGTTCCCAACTATAATTGAAAAAAAAAATTTATACTAAAAATTATAATAAAATAATAGTGCCACCAATAATTATAATATGAATAGTCACAAAATTGATTATTGATAAGTGAAAAGGTTGATATAGAGGGAAAAAAAATTAAAAAAATTAAAAAAAATTAAAAATAAATATATATATATATATATATATGTGTGTGTGTGTGTGTGTAAGTGTGTTAAAAGAAAGTAAAAGTAAGACTAAGAATAATGTAAAAAAATGAGAATAAAGTGAAAGTGAGCATCAAGCAAAAAGAAAGTATTTATAGGACGAAAAGTAAATGAAAATACAATCATATCCTATGGTGAAGAGAATTATTACCATAAGAAAATTTCATAGAATAGTCTAAACCTTAAGTGAGTTTGTTTGTTTTATTACAGTGAGATCTCTTCGAATGTACATCCCCAATTGTGTTTGTGGTATCTTTGGAAAGCTCTTTGTGAGAAGGGAATCACAAAATTTGTTTTGTGGCATTCTAATTCACATAAAAAAAGATATTAAATTTTGGAGTTTTTTTCAAATAAAAAATTATAAACTTACTTTTTATTTTATTTTGCTACTTTGTTCTAACTATTAGCTAAAGAATTAGGAACACATGATACCTATAACCTCTATTTACGTGAATACCATAACCACTATACTTCTTGTGCTTGCTAACCTACATCAAATTCAACAATAAATGACAATCATTATGGCTTTTCTCTCCAATTGTTCTTGATGTGTATTGCACATCCTCAATCTTTGAAGTTCTTCTATGAATTCAAGGTTGCTCACTAGTAGAAACATGGTGTGTGGATATCATGAAAATGACCAAAAGAGTCTCAAAGTTGGTCTAATTTGTCATGTTGCTCTTCTTGTAGGTCATTTTTGTAGCTTACAACGAACACTAGAGCAAAGAACCAATGTTAGTAGAGAGCTGTCAACATCCTCATGCCATGGCATGTGTTGTAGCTCGATAGCACGTACAATTTTACTTACAGATTTGCACTTCATTTTTCATCTTCTCTAGAAAGCCTTTGACAGGGGATCCATTTAATACATGGTCATTTGAGCACTTGAGGGGTTAAGGGTCAATCTTCTCATCTACCATTTTGTACTACACTAAATACTAAAATTAGGTTGACCCTCACTAATTTCTCAACATTTGACATCATCTTAATTATATACACTATTGCTGTAGATAGATGCACTAATGAAAGGAGCTATGCTTGTTGCATGGGTTGGTGCACTAGTTCATGGGCAAAGTTTACATAGTCACATGTGCCTCCATGTGGACAAGTAGTGAGTCATGAGGTAACTTTTCTAGGTAAAACAACATAATTGTTAACCCTTAAGTGCTTCGACGTCCATATTTTGAACAATGAACACAGGGCTTCGATGCTCTGTTCAGTCCAACAAACTTCCCATTCATCCAATGTAACACTTGAATCTTGAAAAAACAACCCATCCTAAATGACCAAATGATATTCCTGAACAATGAAATAAGCAAAAATGTGCCGAAATTCAAAAAAAGGATCAAGGCTTTAGGGGGCCGTTAAGACAACCCAATTTTTCACTGTTCATGTAGACTACTCTGAAAATGTGGGGGAAGAATTCCAGAAATTTTGATGCACAAATTCAAACGGTTAAAAAGTGTCAACCATCTCTCATCTGCCCTTTGTTTCAGCAAAATAGTCACCAGGACTAGATAGTTCAGGCGAGTGAGCCAAACAGTGAGCTCATGCCAGAAAAACTTAGCTGAAGGGAAGTCAACTGAGGCGAGTGTGGTTTTCTTTTCGTTAGCTTTCTACAAACAGAGGACGGGTGTTGACTGTTTGGCACTCGACTGATTTCTTGCTCTGGGGAGGGCGCCCATGAAACTTGCTGCATTGAATAATATCAATTGAGAAGCCAGAAAAGCAAAACATTCATTCAGGGAATTTATTTATTGTCTGCTGGTTTGATTTCCGGTTTGTCTATTTTCCTTGCCGGTATAATTTTCAACGGTCCCTCCGAAATAATTCTCCAGTTTTCCCGGTGTGGAGAAACTGACATGCACATGCTCCCGTTCAAAGTGGTCATTGTCACATATATAATTGACTCTGACCATTTTGAACACATTGCCTCCCACCTCACGTGTAACTCCAGAAAGAAATGAAATTGTTGGACATGCCTGTAACTTAACCCATCTCCAATGCCAACAGAACGCACGAAAACGCAAACACGTGTTTGACGAATCAGAAAATGACCTGATCCTGCCACAGAGTGAGTAGCCAAAAGAATGGTAAAATATGGTATGTCCCCCAGAGCACGGCCACAAGCGGAGCTGAAGAAGCCATTCCCCAACAGCTTCACAACTCACTCCGTCCGCCCACTCAAAAACACGCTCAGGCTTGATTGGTCCGAACCCGACTGTTGGATGTTCACGCATGGCACCCGCTAATTGAGCTGCTTGCTAACCCCTTGGGCGTGCGCTAACTCCTTCATTTGCAGCCACTTCGGAGTCCTCGGCTTCCAGGGAGACTGATTCCGCAGGTCTCCCCGGCGCACGCGTCCCGACGGAAACAGGCTTTCAATTCAATCCCACTGCCACCCAACGCCACTACCATCTCTCCCTCAACTGAAGGAGCCGAACAGAGAGTATATAAAGGCTTGCAATCAGTGTACCTCACAACAGCCAGCCAATTCTCCCTTTGCGATTCAAGCCCCCTCTCTCACTCTCTTTCACACACGTACAGTGCCCTCCATTCCAAGTGCAATATATCCAAGTCGGTCAGTCTGTGAACATCATGAACAACCGCAGCAGCAGCGTGTGGGTGACCGTGGCAGTGTTGGCAAGCATGGCCATGCTCATGCCCATGCTGGCCAGTGCGGCCGACGAAGACCCCCTCCAAGACTTCTGCGTCGCAGACAACTCCACCGGACTCACCATCAATGGCTTCCCTTGTAAGCCCGCCCACCAAGTGTTTGTGTCCGACTTCGTGTCCAAAGCCTTGTGCAAGCCCGGCAACACCACCAACGTCAACTATTCCAACGTGACCTCCGCCGCCGTGGAGCAGTTTGCGGGATTGAACACCTTGGGCATCTCTGCGGCCCGCATTGACTTTGCCAAGGGCGGCATCAACCCCCCTCACACGCACCCGCGCGCCACGGAGCTCTTGTTCTTGGCCAAGGGCGAGCTCTACGTGGGCTTCGTGGACACCAACACCACCACGCCCAGGTTGTTTGCCACCACCATCCAGGCCGGCGAGCTCTTTGTGTTCCCCAAAGCCTTGGTGCACTTCCAGCTCAACATGGGCAAGGGTCCTGCGTTGGCCTTCTCCGCCTTGTCGAGCCAAAACCCGGGGGTGCAGCAAGTGGCTCTGGCCTCGTTCAAGCCCGACATCAAGGACGAGGTGTTGGAGAAGGGCTTCCGCATCAGCGAGAAGACCGTGAACAGGATCCAGAAGAAGTTCCGCATGTAAATCATATCCTACCGAATGATACGGAAGCGCAGCTAGCCCCTTCAGTTGTTCATTTCAATTCATATTTGGTTCAAATTCCCAGGGACTAGTATGATCTTAGTTCCACTTGGAAGACTTGTATAATTCATGGAATGAGTAGCTAGCTAGATCATTACTTTGGTTTGATTGGGAGCTGGTTGTGACTCAAGTTGCTGGAGCACCCCGGCCCATTTTGGTCCATTTTGGAGCGTGCTCGATGGGATGAGCTACAGTCCGAGTTCGGTGTGTGCTGAGCAGATAGATTCCATGCTGCCGCTGTGGAATTCATGTGTAGCTCTCGCAACATATTACTATATAATAATGTTCTTTTCATTACAATCCATTCTTGTCAACTGACCAGTGAGGTTCACAACGCTTCACAATTACATCACTGGAAAATGCTCGACTACGTACACAGCTCATGGTTGTGTGTCGGGCAATGTATGCAACGTACTATGCATGGTCATCTTATTTGTTCTGCAAAGTTCCATTGATGAAGAAATTGGCAGCTTCGGAAAGCTTAGTCTAAGTCCGATCCTGGAATGGAGTCAAGTGTAACTGGAGCGGTGTGGTTGAAGAGAACCTTAGCATTGGATGTCAGAATTCATTAAAACTTGTTGGAAAGCTGTGTTCTCTTCTAAATTGTGGTAAAATTTTTAGATCAATCCAAGATGTACTAAGTTTTTGGAATCTATAGGTGTTAAGCGACCCTAATAAGCTTTCACCCCATCTCTTTCACAACTTCACTCTCCCATTTCAAGATCACAACTTGAGATAGTTTTACGCCATCCATCCACCAGTAAAGCTCATTTAAGTTCTGCATATGGAATCCAAATAAACCATTCTTTGGTGCACTGGAATCCTCATTGGTAACAAGAATTCTTATTAAAAAATCGACTATTCCAATAACAGAAACTCCCGACGCAAGCGTCGCATTCACATATGGTTTCCTTGCTAGAAATACCAATTCCGATTACAAGTCTTTGGGTCTATCCATGTCGGGAAGCTCCTCCATGGACGTCCACCACCTCTTGTCTTGCGTGGAGTCCGTGCTCTCCGCTCCAATCCGAGCAGTGAGAGCTGATGGAATCACGGATTTCGTGACGCTTGTCTCCTCGCCTTCGGATTCAGCTTCTGGCAGCCACGTCCCAGTCACTGGATCTGGTCGATACCACCTCGGTTTGGCAGCGGAGTAAGGAGGAGCTCTTGTTGTTGTCTCTGCGACACGCTCCTGGGTTTTGGAGCTTGCGAGTAAGATCTCGGTGGTGGTAGCCATTCCTCTGACGCCTCCGTCACTGCCACATGCCAAGCACGACAGTTGAGAATCGGAAGCCGCAAGAATTGAATGCGAAAGTTTACACCCAGAGCTTATCTACGTTTCGATGGTATTTATGCTGAAAATTTATGCTTCAAGATTTCTGTCAAGCATAACCCCAATAATTCGATTTCGCCTGGAGGTGGAGAACATACACATCAGAGGGCCAGTTTTCAAGTCCATCAGGATTTGCGGAATACAGAGCGCAAACTACGGAAACACGGTAATACTGGGTACCAAGGAAAAGGAAAATCCCATATATGCTATCCAACACATGGAATGCTTGCTACCAACGACGTTCAATACCTTCGCAATCTACTTCACAAGATGAAATGCACATTCATTCGACAGAAACCGATC
Source organism: Rhytidiadelphus loreus (assembly GCA_947034895.1). NCBI lineage: Eukaryota > Viridiplantae > Streptophyta > Bryopsida > Hypnales > Hylocomiaceae > Rhytidiadelphus > Rhytidiadelphus loreus. The sequence continues at coordinate 8,020,064 of OX344765.1, read as the reverse complement.
CAGCTCTATCAACAACAATTATACAAGTAGTACCAAAGGCGTGACTGAGGACGCGTTAGAACCGCAATGTTCGAGGGAGATCGGTACGAGAGTTTCCGCCGCGCATGTGTCAAGTCGATTGACCTAAATACGGGTACTCGTACTGTGACGAAGAATGCTTGGGTCAAGATGCTGAGAGTGGTACTCACTTGAAGAAAGAGACCGGCCTGCATTCAATAGTTGCGGTAGAAAGGAGCAATCGGTGCAGCTGCCTCTCCAATCCCCGCTTCATCTTTCCAGCTCCAGTCCTCTAAGCTTGTTCAATCGAAGCCAGTCTTCTCTAGTCCAATACGCAACAGACTGCAATCACAACCAAAGGTACACAAGGCTTCAGCAACACCAGTGAAAACTTGTATGTATACAATAACAGTGGATAATATTATGTAAAATTGATCTCAGGATTGAGCCTATTCCGCTTGACAGACACACCCTTTCCAGGAAACAATCAAGCTGATCATAGATAAACCCGCAAGTGTTAAACATACTGTGTAGTATACTAGTTAACAAAGAGTTGTGACTCTTAGTTAATGGAGAGTTGTAACTCTCTGTAAGACATAGCCATGCACTATAAGTATGGTCACAAATCTCTTTATTAAATATATACTTTTACACAGCAAGGGCCCATCAATCCAAGGCGTTGTCAACTACCAGAAAACCAAACACGGGAGACTTTAAATCCACGTAACCACCACGAAAATCACGCCTGCCAGCCCACTTGAGCTCAACGACCACAAGTTAAGTGGAAGTATACGCAACCCAAGTGAAACAAATGAAGAGCAATAACAACATCAAACAATACTCAGTTGCAGACATCTCAAGTGGGCAGGACTGAATCTCCGGCACCAACGTACCATTAAACGAACCTTCAGAGTTGCTTACAATAACCTACAACTTGCGCCGACATGAGTCCACCGTCACCTTCATCAACAAATAACCTGCCTGAGACCACCATGAAGCTAGCAGCTAATGGACTTCAGCAATGCAAGCGCTCCAAACTGATGAACTTTCTCTCTCTTTCTCGATTTCAAGTTTCGGCGTCCACATCCAAGTGGTGGAGCAATCTCTTAAAATTGCTACCGATTAGGGGCCTACAGGAAACGGTTCAAATTGATTTGGAGTAAAGACTGGTCGACGAACGTACGTGCAGATAGGCTGTGTTGCTCTTGTGATCTTGTCACGTCCAGTCTACCCGTTGATGTCAATGTACGTGTCTACTCATCTGCTGCCTGCTGGAATGATTTCCATAGACAGACAGACAAACCTAATCGCCCAATGGATTTGGCACTGACAAACTAAACCTAGTCGCCACAGAATTAGCGGTGGCAGCCGCCGCCTACTCGAATTTTAAGTTTTGTACAATTCCAAAAAATGGTACTCCGTAAAATTTGCCAGCCACCACCTACTCTGAATGTACTATGTACCCTGTTGCCTGATTTCATGGGAGATTCACTCGCACGTATCAGTCACAGATTCACGGGAAATTTGAACGTTCGTCACCAAGCCGGGCGGGACGACGAAGATTCATTGCCTGGCGTGTGCCGTGGGTCAAGATTCGAGAATCAAACAATCGCAAGCACGATTTCCTAGCCTTTCTTTTGCACTCGAAAACAATTTAGAAAAAATACCATGCCCACTGGAGTCACATCCGATCAGCCCTCGTGAATTTTGTGATGAATTGGCTTGCCATTGATGCCCACTTTGTTGGAACCTGTTAAAATGGACGGAGACTGATGGACGGAGATGAACGAAATTCCCGCCGTTGGAGAGGACCAGTGTTCACAGAACTGGCTAAATTGCGCCAGAAATCTACCTTTTGAATCTGTTCACTAAAAGTACATTGCAGAAATGAACTCCCAGAAAACATTTTGAGCAGAAATCTACAGAAGCAGGGACATCCAATCACTGCTGTTCGAATTCATCCAATTGCGAGGGAATAGGAAGTTTACGAATTTTTTTTCTTTCGTTCGCCGCCCTTCAGCCTACACCGTCGATCTAGGAGCTGGGCGGTGCAATTCAAGGGTGCTGATTCGCGAGGGATAGGGTTTGAGGAGCTACACTAGGGGGTAGCATCTTCTTCTCCACAAGTTGTCTTAGTTTAGCACTTAACTTGTTTTTGCAATTTCCATTCACATTTTTTTGGCTGCACGGTGATTGTTTTGTATTGTTGGCTTGGGTGTTGGGGGTGCAGTTTTCTTCTAATGGCACCACGGTTGAAGCTCCCAGAGAACTTTTGGGTGCGTACATTCGGGTCCAGCCACAACACAAGCAATTTGGGGAAGTATTTGGTCGCCAATGTTGATCCCATTGCTCCTGACTACTTCGAGATCAGTCATGTGTTGGAGACGCGTTTGTCGCAACTTCCTACACATCTGATGTCTCGTGACGGCCCCACTTCTGATGTAACCGTGATCTTTCCAATTACTGATCTTGCAAGCGATGGCGAGGGACATGCGCTGGAAAAGAGGACAAAAACGCATGGAGTCTTGGGACGTAAGAAGATGAAGACTGCCACCACGACTATGACCCGTCAATGGTAGGAAGTGTAGACATGTAAATTTGCCTGGGCGGAGGGTGAGTTCAATTCCGATGGAGATGTCGTTGGGATTTTGTGTTGCAGCTGTACTTCGATAACGGGGCGACGCAAGATCCTCGTTCCGAAAGTTGACAATCTGAAGAAACACGAGGGTAAACATATATGTCGCGAGGATGGCATTCCCCTGCCTCATCTAAAGAAAGGTGACATTTTCACCAAGCACGATTGCAAACACTTGCAGTTGGTGAAACTGTGGGCTAGACAAAGGTAGTCGGCAACTGTTGCTAACTAATTGCTTGGAGGCTTGGACGGTGAGTTCAAGCGAAAGCAGGTTCAATTCTTAACATTTTTTCACATTCTCAGTTATGGTCGGCCAATGTGCGATTACAAGCGTCATCAGGAGTTGCTAAAGCAACTGAAGGTAAGGAATCTCCCCAAGAAACATTGGTCGGAGACAACAGGTTGGGAGATGAGTGAACATCTCCATGGTTCTGTCTTGGCGACACTAAAGTTTGTTGTGCAATCTACCTCCATGATTTCTATAAGCGCCGATGAGGTCACTGCAATTGATAATACATCTTGGTTGGAGGTCCACGTCTATGCCATGGACCAGTAGGAGAGAATACCGCATCTTCTACTCTTATCTTCTGTTTTAGAGAGTGGTATTGCAACTCACTTGACTGACTTGATCATGCATGCTTTGATGAAGGAAGGAGGGCTGACACGTGAGGAAATTGCAAGAAAATTGGTGTGCTTTGGTGCCAATGGTATTAGTACATTTCAGGGTTCCAGGACCAGAGTCACAGCCCAGATTCAAGAGAAATGGTCTCCGTTTCTAATTGGTGCCAGTTGTGTGAGTCATTGGTTGAATCTCATGGTTGAAACAATGTCGAAATTTCCTTTGGTGTCTAGATTTGAAGCGAGACTTGAAGGTCTCTTTCAGCCTGTGTATGTATACTTTTGCTAAAGCAATAAGTATCACACTGAATTGTAGAGGCTTGCTGATCTCATGGAAACTAAGGGTAACAAAATGGTGCGTAATGTGGAAACTTGATGGATTTCCACACGGAGTCCTGCTACTAGAATTTTATCAGAGTACCGCACTTTACTTGTCAAGATGGGGGCAAGACCTGGTTCTAAATCTCAGGTTGTAGACAACTTCGATCTATTGGCTAATATTGAAATCTTGCTTTCACTGTCTCTCTTTGTGCCTCTTGTCAATGCTGTGCATTGCCTCATAAAGCTCTTATAGTCTCGTGATGTCTTCATTTGTAATTTTTTGAGAGCGGTGAAGCTGTGTTAGGACAAATTGGCACACATGTTTGTTGATGGTGTGACTACTTTTAGCAAAGCTGATTTTCACTATTACAGTGACTTGGTCTTGTTGTCCAGCACGGACATCCTCCTGAAGTCGTCTCCGCTACCTAGAGACAGCAACATTTGCCACTTAGTGTTTAACTTTGAAATCACTTGCGTTTTTGCACATTGCCACGATAAACAAAGTGGTCAGTATTTGTTTGTGACGCAAGAGGAGTTTAACCAGGTGCAAGACAATGTCGAATGGCAATTTTTAGGCAATTTTTCAAATTTCTCATGTTGCTTTTGGATATTTGCTTATGTTTGTTTAGGGTTAGTTTTATAAATTTCAGTTTCCCATTTTTTTTTATAATGCAAGTTGCTTGTTACTTGCTTATTGGTTGTTACTTACTTGTTACTTGCTTATAGGTTTTATATTTGTTGTATGTTTGGCTGCGCAGGTTCATACTTTGGTTTGCTTTTGGCTTACACTAAGGTTTGGCTTAGACTGAGGTTGGCTTAGACTGAGGTTTAGGCTTTTGGCGTAGACTGAGGTTTACACTTTGATTTCCCAAACATTTGGCATAAACTGAGGTTGTTTTCTATTTCCCATTTTTGTTGTTTGACTTGAGGTTGTTTATGTCTACTGGTGCTTTGGAGGAGACTAAGGTTTTCTGTTTTTTCATTTTTTTTTCAATGCACCTTGAATTTGTACCACTTCTGCAAGTCAGATTGGAATGTACTTGTTGCTATTTGTTATATTATATGCATGGCTGCATGTTTGTGCTACATCTAATACGTTTGGTTGCATTTGTACAAAAATTGCTTCCAATCTCATTGACGAGTTTGACCGCAGGTTTCCTTAGCAAGAGCTGTTAGATGCTTTTGGCATCATCTATTCGCAGTATTGGAGGTAGGATGGTGCCGATGTCAGTTTTGGACATCACTTGGCGGTGCTCAAAGAGTTCTATTGCAATTCGAAATTGTTAAATGGAGGATGTACTTTGTATGATGGGGGGGTTCCATACACTTGTCCTAAGATGCTTTTAGCATCTGCTTTGGACAATCAGCAAGGGCTTTTTAAAGTGACCATGAAAGCAAATGTTGAGGCTGCTTGTGGTCCACCATTCAACTTGAATCCGGTCATCGCATTGTGGCGGAAACTCTCTCAATCTCGACATTTGAGTAAGCTTATTTTGGAGTACTTTAAGCTTGTAGAAATAGGTTGTTGTTTAGTTCTTGGTTCAGTGGAGGATGAGAGGTGTTTTTCCACACTCAAGTTTCTCAAATCTTGCCAGAGAAATAGGCTAGGAAAGCACCTGCCGTTGGTTGTATGCATGTTTGGGCAGAAATACTTTTCGCTTGAGAATTTCCCTTACAAGGAAGCCATTGAATCGTAGAAAAGTGCGGTAAAGGTGGTCCAGCAAGGAGATGCGTAGATTCTACGTAGGACCAGTATCCTCATCATACCAAACTTTGCCTTAGTTTTCATGAGATTAGGCGTGCCTTGCAATTCAACTTTCCTTCACTGAAGACGTAGCGGATCCTACTGTGTGAAAAGGTGATCTGGTGCTGTTGGTTTCTTCGGCGATTTGGTGTTGTTGTCGTGGAGCCATTGTTGGAGCTTCGCGATTTGGCGACTGTGAGTGTTTCTAACTCCACCCTTAAGTCAGAAAGTTGCACACAAGTTCTAGTGGCATATGTTAATGATTCAAATGGGTGAATTGTAAACTTAGTGTTCTTTGGCCTTCCAAGCAATGGACACTTTGTTATGTTGATTTTTACATAATCTAAATAATTCAAAACACTCTAATAGTTAAGAATTAAAGGTTGTTAAGGGTTAGTTAAGTGCGATTAAACTTCTATCTAGACTAAAATTCTATCTAAGCTAAGTCAAAGAATACAATTTGCCCTTTCCGAAATGGTAAAGCAAGTTGGATTCTGATATTCCTAGTGAAAGTTATGCGTGGATGAAATTTGACCCTAATTCTATCCTAAAAACTTCATCCGTCAACTACAAATAACAAAATAAGGTGAAATAATTCTAAATTTCAGGGTTGAAAGGTTAATTAAATGAACTAATGGAATTTTAAGAGAAAACCTAATTTTGACCTATTTTAGGATTTTTCATCCAAAATTAGGTCAAATCTTCATCCACACTTTTATCTTTCCAAATTAAAGTAATTTAAAAAGTAAAAGGTGGATTTGGAATCTTTAAAAGATTCTCTAAAAGATTATGGTTTTAAAAGATTCCCTAGTCGTGCCTTGAGAATATTCCTAATTGTTCTTTATTTAATCCTAATTCTAAATTATTATTCTAATTTTAGTGATTCTTTAGGGTTTTACGGTTTTTATGAGTAAAATGATGAATTATCTTCCTATTAAAGTAAACAGTGAAAATTTAGAACTTTTAGGTGAAAACTTTTAAATGGATGAAAATTCCCCTTAGTTGGATGGAATTCACTCCTTTACTAATTCCCAAGAGAATAATGAGATAAATTAGGTTTTGACTTTTCCTAATTATTTTAATATTCTCTAAATTCTTAAATTAACTTAGATTCCTTTTGAGATTCTTTTGGATGAGGTTACTATTTCGTTTTCCAAATTAATTCAAAGTTAATCTAATTATTACCTTTACGATTTTGGTTAAATTTTCAAAGGTTTTCTAGCAATTTGTAAATTCTAACTAGCTATCAAATTCCTAATTGTTAATTTTGTTAGTTTTAGTTTTCTAGTTTAATTTTAAAAGAATGCAAGTAAAAGAAAAGACAAAAGACAAGTTTTGAAATTCATACCTCGGTATCGAGAATGTCGGTGGATCCGTCATCGCAAAATACCATCATGATTGTATCCACGAAGTCCTCCATTATCTTTCATGAAATTCCCCAAATTTTAGTGAGTTCTTGATTTAATTTTTGGTTGAATCGTTATCCTAAACCTATCTAAAAAGTCCAATTTTGTTAGTTTTGTTAGTAGTGATGTTTTAGGATTTTTAAGGTAAATTAATTCATTTAAATTCTCTAATTCTAATGAATAGTGATATTATTCTTCCATCATTTGTTTAATAGTTTATAGTTTAAGATTCCAAAGATATTAGTTGTTTTTATTTTTATCTATTTGGCTTATTAGGCCTAATAAAACAAATCCTCAAACTACAAACAAACAACTAATTTGGCTTTGGAATCCTAATTAATAACTAAAACCAAATGAATGAATAGTATTCTAATAAAATAATCAAAAATAATCAAAAACAAATCTATCGATGAATAGTAGAAAGAATAAACCGAATAAACAACACCAAAACAATTAAGTGATGAATAGTTAGATTCTTACCGTAATAGTTGTTTAAGCCTTTAATTTCTTCACGTGTTCTAATTTCTTCTATATCATTCCCTTCTCTTCCTACTTCATTCTCTTGTTGTTTTGGAGCTTCAAGGTTGGCTATGGTGAGAGTTAGTGCACATCCGGAAAAGAATGAGTGATGGAATTTCCAATGAGGTTGACGAAAAAGTTTTGGTTTTAAACTCAAAGGTTTTGGTGTGGCTAAGCAACGGCTAATCTTCTAAGACTTTAGTCTTTATGAGTTTGGTGTGTGAATTTTTTATGTATGGAAACTTACTGAAATTTGTTGATCCTTAGTTGCGAACTGTTGTCTGTACGTAGCCTGGCCGCCTGGATGGTCATTTGGGAAGCCTTAGTTGCTTGGCTGGTCCTTAAGTGAGCTTCAACTGCCCTGGACAGTCCTTTGGTGAGCTTCAGCTGCCTAGCTGGTCCTTCGGGGAGGTCCTCGCACTGTCTCCACGTGGCAGTCCGTCACTAGTCCCTTGTCGTTCCCGTTTCCGCAGCTTCGTTCCCTTACAGAACTGCTGGCCTTTACTGAAGCCCTTCCGTACTGACTGAACCTTCTGGTTTTAAACCTCCCTTAACATTGAAATTTTGGAAAACATAAAACTAGTTGATGGACTGAACTTTTAATAATTTTTGGAATGTTTAATTTCTAATCCCAAAAATCAGCACACCTACATTAATAATCATAAGAGGTTTATTCTTCTTTATAAGTTTGATGAAACTGATAAAATAAAATAAAACGACCATGTTTACAAAAGAAGAAGCAAACAATTTAAATGAAACAAATAACCAATGACAATATTGGGGATCAAATACCTCCACCACGTGTACAACACGGAAAGGAGGAAATTCAACGAAGTTGGCACTTAAATAAGTTTTCAAAGAATCTTATTTTAGTTAGTAAGTCAGAGCTTCACCATGTGGGACAACCCCAAAATTAGTATTTTTCACAAAGGTAAATTTGAATTCATAGAAAGTCAAAGCTCCGCCGTGTGGAAGCAACCCCAGGAATTAACAGTCAACTTAAAGTTTCCAGTACCCGTTTCCAGGTTTCAAAGTCAAAGCTCCGCCGTGCGGGAGCAACCCCAGGAATTAAAAGTCAACTTAAAGTTTCCAGTATCCGTTTCCAGGTTTCAAAGTCAAAGCTCCGCCGTGCGGAAGCAACCTCAGGAATAACCAGTATCCAAGGACCCAAACTAGTATTTTGAAAACTTAATTCCTAAAGGAGGTACAGATGACAGTGTTTAACCGAACATTAAAAACTAATTTCCAAGATTCAAAGCAAAGTTTTAAGTTTAATCACTAAAGGAAGTACACATGACAGTGTTTAACTGAACATTAGCAATTATTCAAACCAAACACCTATTGTACAACGAGTTTTGGCACGGGGTGATGCTCAAAACTATTTGGCAAAGTCTAGCTTTGCCGCTTTAAAGTTTTAAGTTCACAAAGTATTCTCAATTCACACAATGATACAATTGGTTGGTTAGTATCCAAAAGAACAATAAAATCAACTAGAGTTTGGAAACTACTCCCACAACTCCCAAAATATTAGAATTTTGGGGCTTGAAGCCTTCAAATTCAAGAAATAAGTTAGTTAACACAAACAACACTAGAATTAGGGGATTTCCTCCACCTAGACTCTTGAAAAGCAAAGTTTTTAGGCTTGAAGCCTCCAAATTCAAACAAGAAAAGAAAAGAAAGCTTTGAAGGGGCCCTCCGGACCTTCAAAGTATAAGAGAATAGAAGAAAATAGAAGAAAATAGCCAAAATTTGGCTTAAAAAGTGTTCCGACAAGTGTCGGTAGCACGACAAGAGCAACAACAAGAATGAAACAAGAGAATGAGGGCCACGAACAACCTCGAGGAAGGGCCTTATATACTCACTCCCAACCCCCCCAGTAAGTTGTTCGTAATTATTATCTTTACTTTCAATCTAGATATTTTGCTAAACTACCTAAACGCGTTTTCTAAATAATCTTTGTTTAATGGGAAGGAAGGTTCTCAAGCGAGTTCCTTTTAGGCCCTAAATAGCCTTAGAATCTTTTCCCAAATCAAATATTAGATTTTCCCAAAGATATTTTGAAAACCTACCTAATTAACCGAGATATTTTGCATTTTAATCTAGGGTTAGTTCTAAATTGTCTTTCTTTAGTCCAAAAGATGGCTTCTTACGCAAGACAAGTATCTTGGGCAAATCCAATCTTCGATTGTACAAAAGATATTTGCAAAATCAACCCAGATTAATCCAAAATTACCTTTTAAAAGTCAAAATAAGAGCTGACCCTCTCTATCTTTTGAGGGACAACTCGAAACTAAAAACAAATTGCGTCATCGCGTTCAAAAGACCCCAATTAGCCTGAAGGACCCCTAACCCCTACCTCTTCAGCCGTTTTAAAGCACAAATTTGAGTCATGGTAACTCAGAACAAAAGTTAAAAACCTAACTTTTGGAGTTTGCATTTTTTGATGAAACTATCAGTCCTAGGTGGTTTAGAATATTCGTGGGAGTGAGAATTGACCCTTGAAACGCTCCATTCGGACACTGCTAGCTCCTGGTTTGCCGGTCAACCCGCCGCCAAGTTGTAAATTTTTGTAAAATTCGCTGTCGGTCCTAATTCTGGTACTTGAGAATGTTGGAATGTCTTCAAACTTGACAGGCCTCTTTATTGGCACACAAAATACTATCCTAATTTTTAGTGAGATTTTACCGCAACATTGGTAATTTTTAGGAATTTACAAATGCAGTTTTAAGCGGTTGACTTCCCATGGAGTCATTGTGGAGTTTTGAAAAATCCCAAAACTTTTGGACAATCTTCTACAAGATGTTCATCAACTAAGGGCAAAACCAAATCTCCAATAAAAATGCTATTTTTAGCAATTCTTTAATAATTTCCACCCGGGGAGAAATTATTCTTGATACCGGGGGAATCTTGGATGATCGGGATTCTATTTGACCTCCTAGCATGCTTTGACCTAGAAAAGCACCTCTTTGTATGTTTCAATCATCATTTCTTCCATCTTGGTTTGTAAATGAATGTATTTTTCAAAATTACCTACAAACAACAAATTTAACTCTTTCGAGTTGGATTTGGACTGATTCGGACTAGACTCTAACTTTTAACCAGTTTGTTACATGTATACTTATATGTATTGTATTACATGAACAAGACACTAGGACTGGTTAACTCTCAAATCCTTACTTCGCTCGAAATTATTGACTTAACTACTTATTTTTACTAAAAAGACCTAATATTAGTGAAAATGTAACGTCTTACGTGTTTCACGCATTTAAGGCCATTACATACCCCTTTGGTAGGGACTTCTATCAAAACCCACAATAATTGTATTTTTATATGTTTTTTCCTATTTTTCACTCAAAAATTAACTAAAAATCGCGAAAAATAAGTTCAGAGTTCCAAGTGCCAACTTGAGGGCTCACAGCGACCTGTTGTATTCATGTTGGAGCGCTTGGAGTATCCTTGGCTAGATGTACATTTTTTTGATATTTTTTTTCCTAATGTGTCTTGTTTTGTGTTGTGCAAGACACTAACACTGCAATTGGGAAGTCTAGAAGGGTTCAATTCCCTTGTTAGTGACTTAGAAATCTACATTTACATTTTCAATATGGAAGCATGTAACAAATTTTTGGCAATATAATGTGTTGTTTATAAATGTGTTGCCTTGGGATGGAAATGAAAGTATGCAACAATTCTTTTTGCAATATGATGTGATTTTCCATGAATGTTTTGCCTTGGTTACAAAAATTCGATATTGTATGACATCTTTTCTTCCCACTTAGCAATTTCAAGCTCCAAATATGCACATAAAATAGCTTCATGTTTGCACCAAAATTTTCAAGATGTCGCAACTTCTACCCTACCAGCAAAAAAAATATATATATGCAAAAATCCACATTTAAAAATTCAGTTTATCTTCCTTGTTCCACCAACAGAAATAGGGGTTGCGGAAATAGCTCCCTATCGTAGCATGGGTATAGCCTTCACTCGAAATTTCAGAAATAGGTTCTGGGAACACTAGAGAGGACCATCACCGGCTAGTTTAAGTCGTCCAGCCTCCGTCCGCAGCAGACTAACGATGAGGTCCTCTGTTCAGATGTCGTCGGTCCTTCCGCCAGGTTTTCTAAATTTGCTCTTCAGGGGTTTCCGATGGTCCAATTGTCCAACTAACCATTTTGAGAGATATCTCCTTAAACGTCCAATCTATTCTTCAAACTTGGCGAAGTACCAAATTCCACCCAAATAGTTGCCAAAGTCTGCAATTTCTGTTCCACAATTTTGTCATGTGATTCCAAATCCAGGCCCTCATATTCACAAACCCAGAATGTCGTCTCAAAATACTAGCCCCCCTCCCAGAAATTCCAAATGATACTCCTCCAATTGCCTCCATTCTCAAGCACAAGTCTTGAACTCTGCCACCCCTAATGGATAAGGAATAGAAACCTGGAGACAATCAATCAGGTATACACTTTTCCAGGTGAGGGCGCAATGAACATCGTATCACATTTTCAGAGAAAATCCCTACTGTCGGTATTCCCATGACGGTAGGGAGAATTGCACATCTGAGATCCGACAAGTCAAATCCTGTGACTCTGTTGTTCCAGTCCTGAGGACGAGTGAATGGAACATTCGGAAAGGGGCCGATGTAAATGCATCTTGCACATTCCAATTCATATAAAGATTATGCCTACTTCAGGTCATATTGGTTCAAGAAACAAAGCATGAAAAGCTTCTTACAATACCAACCGACTCTGTTCATGCTGCCACGTACAAACACATGTCAAAAACAATTGAAGCAACGCAGCGAAGATATGGTAAGCAGTCCCAGTTGAACAACTCATGCGAAACCCAAATGAAACTAGGATCACAGACTTAGCCCTCAGCGCTTGGTTGAATAGGAAGGAGCAATTCCTGATGCTCGAGCTCGAGTGCATTTAATCTCAAAGAGCACAATTCCTGTATCCAAGGAGCCAACCAACTTGAATCAATTGGAAAACTCACCTAGACATGACGGATGCATTCAGAAATATACCTGAAATAGCAGTGAGTTTCCGAAGGGAAGTAAATCAAAGTAATCTCAAGTGGACTTCAATCTGGCACTGTATTAAAATATTCATTCTAATTCCACTGTAGACCCACTTCGTAAAAAGAGTGCAATTGCATCGTTCATTGTTAGTGCAAGCATTCCACGTCTTCTGAATCATTGCCCAAGTTTTCCCTGGGTGAAGAGGATAGTTAGCAACGTCTCCAGCAGGTCCAGGACGAGCTGAAGCTTGGCGATGCCCACACTGGATTTGAAGCTCCGGGGTGTGTGGTGTCGGTGAAAACGAATTTGTTGCGTGTTAGGGTTTAGGTGATCTCCATTGTCGGTACTCAACAAGTGACACTCATTTCCCATCCGTTTGTGAGGGCCGATTGTAAGGCCCTGCGTGACGTGCGCAGCAATTGGTTTGTCTCACCCTCCTCTACAGCAGAGACGATTTGAGACTGCCTTGTCGGTAAGCTTCTAACCGAAGAGCCATATCTATGGGTTTGCGCTTCATCGTTTATCCTTTTCGTAGCTCTAAGGAGCTGCTGTCTTCCAGGACTCTGGTGAACGCTGACGTTGATTGATTTGGTTTCGAATTCACCTTGTTGGATTACTTCAAGGAATTACCTGATAGTAAACTGCGTGGTTTGGCGCGATTGCGTGTGTTCTTTTTCCCATAATGCTTAATTATTGCTTTTCGTTGTGGCTGTGATGGAATGGAGGTCACCGGCTTCTTCATGTTGGAAGAAATTGTCGTCAATGTATTAACTTGTGAAACCAGGTTTGGAGAATCTTGTTGGAATAAATTAAATGCTGCTTTGCAAAGTGAAGGAAGCTCTCCCTGCAAACAGTTGGATTTTGAATAAACTGTGAAGTATGCTGCATGTGATTTATCAGATTGTCGCTGCACTCCAGGGTAGAGATGGATGATGGCTGCCGATATACTCTGGTGGAGAATGACACCGATACTGAATTCAGTATCGAATATGATGATGTTCCGTACGCACTCACATACACAAGACCTGCTGTTATTATTCGTTGGAACTCTTTCGCTCCTACACACATCAGGTTTCCCCTAGTCAAGTTTATGACAGGATCGGTGCAGCTGGACCCCATTTTTTCCTACTCCGACTTACTTGAGAACGTACAGATCACCATTTTCAGGGATGTGGTCAACACTTACTCTTGCCGAATGACTCCAAGGACGGCGCTCAATAATTTCAAGCGGAACTTCCGGCTCAGCTTCAAGACTATCTGCAATAAAACAATTTGGGATGTCGTGAAAGATCACCTCCGGAGGATGGAGGACCTCCGAAGTGAAGTAAGAATATGGCATAACCAATGTACATATTTATTCAAGAAGTTTCAGGAAGGAGTGGAACAAGTGGAACAAGCGGACCTAGCATTCCAGACCATGATCGATGTGGACTTGGAAGCCTGTTATAAGGACGTGAACTACGTCATATTTCAGCATCCCTTCGGTCTAATTACGGCTCAGCTCAGAGTGCCTTTGGAGAAGTTTATACTCTCTACGTTGATACGCTCTTTGTCGGAAGGGGAGGCATTGCTACGTTCCTGCGGTGAACTCCCTTACAACAAGGCTGCTCTTGCCTTGTCTTCACTACCACCATCTGTACCAACGTTTTCGAAATTTGCTTTAGCAACTCGCGAGCTGGACTGGATCGTGGATTTCCTTTGTTGTGACCCTGAAGAGAAATCCAGATTTGACATCTGGGAATGGTGCGAGAAAAGGTGTAGGCTCGTATCAACAAATGGCACGAATCGTTTGGATGCGACAGAAGACGACAGTTTGGAAGCTGATGTTCGTCGACAAAAGGCTGATCGGGAAGCTCTGCACGCATCTCTACACCAGAAGCTCAGCAAATCTCAGGGCAAAGCTTCTTTCAACCTCTTCAGTCCTATTACTTCATGGGTGTGGAGGACGAATACGAGTAATCAAGACGAACTTGAAGCTATCTGGAGGAAGAGATTGCAACCAAGCTCCTGCGCACCTGGGTCCTACTCACATCTGGACGCTTTCATCATTGAAAATCCAGAAACCAGTTTTGTGGAGCTTTCCGTTGGAAGTTCCAGGAACGGGGCTTCTAAAAGCGTCGTAAAGTGCAAGTGGTTGGGGGAAACGGTGGCCCTTTCAACAATGTCGAATGTATCCAAAATTTCTGCAAAAGCAGAAACAGGTTATTTAGCACGAGTGCAACATCCCAATGTCGTGGAGTGGATGGGGTATGCATTCAAGGAGGATGTACGGGACCCTAATTGTTATTGGGACTGTTACCTTGTGACTGAGCACATGGTGTCTGACTTACATGACTTGATTACCGAGCGATTGACAAAGCGTGATGGAAGAATTTCCACGACTCGAGCTCCTTTTCGTTTTCTGGTGGCAGTGGACATTGCTTTACAGATTGTGGAAGCCATGATTCATGTGCACAAGTGTCGAGTTCTACACCGGGATGTGAAACCCAAAAATATTCTGGCAAGCCCAAAGTACTCTCAGCTACGTCGTAGGGTATTGCCAATCTACTACACCATCAAACTAATAGATTTTGGATCCTCCAAAATGGGAGATGAAGGCTCGCATTTTCACACCAGGAAGCAAGGAACGACCAAGTACATGGCTCCGGAGGTTTGGGAATCAGAGGACAGCTACACATGGTCCGCAAATGTGTACAGCTTTGGATTGACATGTTATGAGATCTTCCACGGGAGGCTTCCTTGGAAGAGTGACATGCCATTGACGTTTGCGAATATTCAGAAGGTCATGCATGGAAAGATTAGGTTTCGTTTTGTATATCCAGAAGAATTGGAGGAGCTGATTGAGAATTGTTGGGCTCAGAACCCCTCTGACCGACCGAGTTTTGAAGTCATCCGTAAAGCTTTGTGGCGGCTGAAATTTCATCCATTGCGTAACGTCATCTCCAACTCTTGCTAAGTTCTTAGGTGACTTTGCCAATTGAAAATTCACTAGTTGGCATCCGAAGATGCTGCAAACCATGAGGGATAATGGGGACTCGCAGAGGGAGGTCAAACCCCTAAACCCTTGAAAGCCCAAATCCTTCTTTGAAGTTGTACAGAGTTTAGCTTATATCTTTGGTTTCACGGGAAGCTTCGATTGAAGTAGGGAAAATTCCCAACATTTAGCGACTGAATTCGTCGTATGCTAGCTAGAATCCTCCTGTTTCAGCTTCACACGCAAATGATACAACAAGTACTTCATTGATTGCTCCTGCGTTCCACAAATACTTCCAATTGTTCCCTCTGGTGCCAATGTTAGCCCTCGTGACAAAAAATTGCAGATCTTCAGGCTGTCTCACCACGAACTCGGAAATTTGGTGACCACTGGACGCATCGTCACTCGTGAAGATGCCAGAAGCTCTCAAAGGGGTCGACAGACTCCACCACTAAAACCGTAACAAGGTCATCATGACAAGGTAAGCTTACGACTAGGGCGCCTGTAGATAGTTGTAAGTTCTGCAACCTAGTGCGAAGATCTGCTGTACAATTGTACACATCACGCCAAAAGGAGCTCTTCAGAGACAGTCAATAATGCAGAGAAGTACATGCATTGCTCCACTCCTTCCAGAGATTCTGAAAACCGACTTTTGTTCGCAATTCATTTAGTAAGCCGTGGCCAGCCGCCAATTTCATATCCGTGTGCAAACTGTTCATGTCTGGACACAGATTCGGGAAATTGCAATATTTCAGTGTTCAAGGTCAGCTACCAATCACTGTCATCTTTGAGAAAAAACTAACCAAGAGGAAATAAAGGAAAATTGAACCTCACTTTCAGATCAGGAGTTGAACGCTTCAGGTGGTATTGGAACAAGGAGGACGCCCCGAGTGTCGAGCAATCCAAGATAACCCAACGCGAGCAGTGCAGACATGATCCCTGTTGCGATGGTTGTTCTTCGCCCTTTCTTCACGCGTGCTTCCCCTGAATGCATTCATCGTTTAAGGAACGTGCGCGTATCAGCTACGTCGTAATAGCAGACAAGTCAACAGACTGGACGGTATCAATTTACCTGGAGCTCGGGAATTGGTATTCTTCACCCTGTTTGACAACAATCCGCCTTTTCTTCCTGTTTACGCACTGATGCTATACCTACTAGAAAGCCCAACCATAAGATACGTAATGGAAAAACACTTCTCCAAGACCTTGAAACCCTAAATTGAGGAGCATGTTGGAAAAAACCATTCCAAAAGAGTGTTAAGTGTTAAGAAATGTAGTTTCTAATGTGAACGCTCACCATTATGGTGAGTGACACGTGTCATGAAGATTTAGAAGAATCTTCTTTGACGAATAGGAGAAGACAACTATTCATTGTCTCTCTCCTATTCTTCTATTGTATATACTTCAAACACTTATGAAGTTAATGTATTCTTTTGAGTGTACTTTGGTGTGCCTTAGTTGCTTTGCGATTTTGTTTCGTATTCTATTCTCAACACGTTATCAGCATGCTCTCATACTTTAGTTTTTGATTTCCTTAAGTTTTGCGTTTCCAATTTAGTTTTCATTTTTTTCAGGGGAAACCTTTGTAATCCCCCCCCCCATCTGATCTTCCAACTCCCTTCCCTGCCGGCTCTTCTCCCTCCCTGGCTTCCTTCGGCCCAGCCTTCCCCGCTTCCCTTCCCCCTCCGCCCTGTGCAGACCCACCCGGCTCCCTGCCTCCCTTCCCTGCTTCCCTTCCCCCTCCGCCCTGTGCAGACCCTCCGGCTCCCTGCCTTCCTTCCCTTCCCCCTCCGCCTTGTGCAGCCCCCCCCGGCCGTGGGGTCTCACTCTCAGATAGGCCAAAGTAGGCCAATACTTTAAAGCGATGAACAGTAGTGCAGACCAAGTCCTGGATGGTTTATTTACAAGCACAGTAATAAGCTCTAACAAGCTCAGTAATTAAACTCACTTGCTTGTAACTGAGATTTAAACCACAGATGTGATCCACATCTTCCATTTGCAAAATTTCGTATACACACTCATGCACAATCTCCACTTTGCACCTCATGTTTCAACCATCAGATTCCTTTGCATGAGATTTTGATCAAGATTCCTTCAATTCACATGAGATTCTTTCATATGCACTCATTTAACCCTAAAGTTTTTTGACTATGTTTTCACCGAAACTACTCCAAAACTGCCATTTCTAGTACAAGTACCAAATTTAGAAGAAAAAAAATATTTTTGGACATGTGTAACCATAGGATCTTATACTATGTTTGTTTGAGAAGATGTCGAAAAAATTTCAGAAATTTCCACAATGTAGATTGCAAGATATCAATATTTGAAGTGACAAAAATATTTTTTTTAGCCCTACTAAAAACATGGCTGCACTTCACAAGGTCACATTTGTATGAAAAAATGTCCAAAATGGTGGTTCTTCTTTGGATTCATTCTTCAAAGCAAGTTGTCTACATGCTTGAAAATTTTAGGTCATTTGAAATTGTATAACATATAGGAAAAAAATAATAAGTAGAGTAGAGAATGATTCAAAATACTAAATTGTTAACAATTTACTTATGGAATTGAAAAATTCCAATCCCAATGGTTGTAATGTTGTAATAAACAATCTACACCTAATGTTTTAATTTTCTTCAAAAAACATTGAAAATTTAGTTAAATAAAGGACTTAAAAGTTTATCTTAGAGTACAAATTCCATAACTACCTACAAACTACCTGCAAACTAAAACTCCTAATAATTTTCATCTCATTAAACAAAATGGAATGATTCAAATCTTTTCACGTACATATAAATCTAGAAAAACAATTTCAATTTTTTATTTCTTAAAACAATGATTTTTGAAGAAGTTTTTTTGCTACCTGGATTGCCCGCCAATTGCTAAAAAATATATATTAGACAATAATATTTTAACTATGTAGTCAAAAGTTATGAGAATTTTTGGGCCTTAAAGTTACTCCTCGGGCATATGTTGTGTGAAAATTTCAAAGAAAAAAAATATAAACTCCATTTGTAGTGAGCTCCCCCAAATCGCTATGTTGTTAAAAAAACGTAGTTTAGGGCTTTAGGAATTAATATATATAGAATTATCATACATGTAAAACTATAATGATTTAGAGAATTTAGTTGTCATATTGATGCTTTTTACAAAGCATTGGTTTTCATTTCTATATATTCCTATTTGAACACATGTTTTCTGTTTTGTAAAAATAAAATGACAACTTTTATTGCAATCATTTTATATTTCCTTCACTTCACTATATGATTTCATTTATTTTCACTTCATTTTAGATAATTTCATTTACTACATCAAGTATTAATGTATTGTTATTTATTTATTTACTTTAATAATGCTAAATAATTTAATATTTTATTTTAATTTTTAAATATCCTAATTTAAAAATAATAATAATAATAATAAAAGAAAATTTACCATTAAATTGAAATATATACAATGCATTGAACATTATTTTAGAATACTTAATTTTTTTATTTTAAAATCATGTTAAAGATTTATTTAATTATTTAGACAATATTCAATTC
This sequence comes from Rhytidiadelphus loreus, assembly GCA_947034895.1. Taxonomy (NCBI): domain Eukaryota; kingdom Viridiplantae; phylum Streptophyta; class Bryopsida; order Hypnales; family Hylocomiaceae; genus Rhytidiadelphus; species Rhytidiadelphus loreus. The sequence continues at coordinate 8,001,288 of OX344765.1, read as the reverse complement.
ATTTATGAATTGAATTTAAAACTTTTCTTCTTTTTAAATACAATTATTTTTTGTTATTATCTTTTTTTAATTTAAAGAACAATATAATTTTTTAAAGTTTGACTTATAAGGGAGAAATCCCATTCCTGACCACTTAAGCAATCCCACATATCTGCATGTCGGGTTTCGTTAGTGAGGAAATTTCCAGTGTGCAAAAGGTTTCCATAATTTTTCAGATTTTTATTCATCAAAAAATAATTATTATGAATTTTTGAGTGGAAGATTCCATCCCTCGCACTATGGTCATATAGACCTTCCTATTTTCGACCAAAGGTTGGTTGCAAAATTCACAAGGGTTGGTTGCAATATTGGGAGTCTTGTAGAACAATCATAATGTGCCACAACTGCATGGGGAACTGTGCTGTAATTAATCATTGTTCATCTCCTCATGTGTGGAAAGATAACGGTCTACATTGCGAGAAGGGGGGGGGAGTGATTTGGAATGGAATTTCTCCCTTAAACAACTTGTGTGGCATTTTGCACTTGTCTAAGTGTTTTATGTGATTAACCTTGTATTCTTTTAATTTTTAATTTTTAGAATAATTTATTGGTAATTAAATTAAATTTATAGAAACAAAATTCAATTGGAACCCCTTAACTTTTACACTTAAAAACCAAAAGTGTAAAACAACTTTGGTGTATTTCTACTCATTGAAAGCTTTTTGGTGATGTCAAGAATGACATTGGAAACTCCTATATCCTATTTTTCATGATTTAATTCAATTTATAGTCTTAAAAATTGCTCACAAATCCATCATACATCGAAAAGTAATGATACAAATTTAGAACAAATCAAGCTCTCCAATGGTATAAAGAGAATGATCGATGAGCACACAACTAGGGATATCTCAATGTTACATACAAAACAAACTAGAACAAATGTTACCATTGTATTTTTATTTTTACTTTTATTCAACTTTTACTTTGCACACATAAATAAATGAAGGGTGCAAAGCCTCTACACTCTTTATTGATAATGAATCAAGAGGTCAAACTCTCTTCTTTAAAGTATTGATGTTAAAGTTTTGTTTTTAATTGATTTAAAAGCTCAATTCTTTTCTCTTTTTTTTCTTTTTTTTTCTTTTTTTTCTTTTTTTCTCTCCCCCTCCTTTTTCCTTTTTACCCTCCCCCTCCCCCTCTTTTTGCCTTTTTATCTTAGAGTAGGTCCCGGCGGGCCCCCCGTGGGGTCTCACTCTCAGATAGGACAAAGTAGGACAATCTTTAAAAGTCAGATGAACAAGAGAGAAGGCCGAGTCCCAAATGGTTTTGTACCCCAAATGGCACAGCAATAAGCTCGAAATTGGGTGGTAATTAAATTCATGTAACTATCTGTATATGAGATTTGTACCCCAGATGAAATCCAAAGCTTCCATTTGCAAAATTTCATACACGCTCAAACTTCACAATCTCCACTTTGCACCTCATCTTTTGACCATCAGATTCTTTTGCATGAGAACACAATTTTGATTAAGATTCCTTCATATGCACTCATTTAACCCTTTAAAGGTTTTCGACTATGTTTTCAATGAAATTGCTCCAAAACTGCCATTTCTAATACAATTACCAAATTTAGAGAAAAAAAACATTTTTGGACACATGTAACCATAGGATCATGTACTATGTTGGTTTGAGGAGATGTGGAAAAAATTTCAGAAATTTTCATTGTAGATTGCAAGATACCAACGTTTAAAGTGACAATAATCTTTTTCTTGGCCCTACAAAAAACAGGGCAGCTGCACTTCAGAAGGTTACATTTATATATAAAAATGTCCAAAATGGTGGTTCTTCTTTGGATTCATTCTTCAAGGCAAGTTGTCTACATGCTTGAAAATTTTCAGATCGTTTGGAATTGTACAACATATAGGAAAAAAATAGTAAGTAGAAAGAAGTAGAGAATGATTTGAAATACTAAATTGTTAACAATTTAGTTATGGAATTGAAAAATTTCAATCCCAATGGTTGTAATAAACAATCTATACCTAGTGTTTTTATTTTCTTAAAAAAACATTGAAAATTGAGTTAAATAAAGGACTTGAAAGTTTATCTTAGAGTATAAATTCTATAACTACACACAAACTACTTGCAAACTAAAACTCCTCGTAACTTTCATCTCAATAATCAAAATGGAATGATTCAAAGCTTTTCACGTACATATAAATCTAGAAAACCAATTTCAAATTTTTATTTCTTAAAACAATGATTTTTGAAGAGGTTTTTTTTGTTGCCTAGATTGCCCGCCAATCGCTAAGAAATACATATTACACAATAACTTTTTAACCATGTAGTCAAAAGTTATGAGAATTGTTGGGCCTTAAAGCTACTCCTCAGGCATATGTTATGCAAAAATTTCAAAGAAAGATAAATAAAAACTCCTTTTGTAGTGAGCTACCCCAAATTGCTATGTTGTTTAAAAACTCAATTTAGGGCTTTAGGAATTAATATATAGATTTGTCATACATGTAAAACCATGATGATTTAGAGAATTTAGTTGTCATATTGATGCTTTCACAAAGCATTAGTTTTAATTTATGTATGTTCCTATTTGAGCACATATTTTATTTTGTAAAAATAAAATGACAACTTTTATTGCAATCATTTTATATTTCCTTCACTTCACTGTATGATTTCATTTATTTTCACTTCATTTTACATAATTTCATTCACTATATAAAATTTATTATCAATTTATCATTATTGATTTGCTTTTCCTCAATGCTTAATAATTTTATTAATTTTTTATTTTAATTTGAAAGTACTCTAATTAAATAATAATAATAATAATAATAATAATAGAAGAACATTTACTATTAAATTGAACATTGTTTTAGAATTTTTTATTTTTTATTTTTAAATTGTGTTAAAGATTTATTTAATTATTTAGAGAATATTAAACTGATTTATGAATTGAATGTAAAACTTTTCTTCTTCTTAAATACAAAGAATTTTTTGTTATTCTCTTCTTTTAATTTAAGATCAATGTAATTTTTTTAAGTTCAACTTATAAACAACTTGTGTGGCATTGTGCACTTGTCTAAGTGTTTTCCGTGATTTACCTATATATTCTTTTAATTTTTAATTTTTAGAATAATTTATCCGTAATTAAATTAAATTTATAGAAACAAAATTCAATTGAAAACCCTTAACTTTCACACTTAAAAACCAAAAGTGCAAAACAACTTTGGTGTATTTCTACTCGTTGAAAGCTTTTTGGCAATGCCAAGAATGACATCAAAAACTCTTATACTCTATTTTTCATAATTTAATTCAATTTATAGTCTTAAAAATTGCTCATAAATCCATCATACATCCAAAAGCAATGATACAACTTTAGTATAACCTTCATTGAATCAAACTCTCCAATGGTATAAAGAGAATGATCAATGAGCACACAACCAGGGATATCTCAATATTACATACAAAACAAACTAGAACAAATGTTAGCATTGTCTTTTTATTTTTACATTTATTCAACTTTTACTTTGCACACATAAGTAAATGAAGGGTGAAAAACCTCTACACTCTTGATTGATATTGAATCAAGAGGTCAAACTCTCCTCTTTAAGGTGTTGATGTTAAAGTTTTGTTTTGAATTGTCAATTGATTTAAAAGCTCGATTCTTTTTCTCTTTTTTCTCTTTTTTTCCTTTTTTCCCCTCCCCCTCCTTTTTCCTTTTTTCCCTCCCCCTCCCCCTCTTTTTGCCTTTTTATCTTAGAGTAGGTCCCGGCGGCCCCCCGGCCGTGGGGTCTCACTGTTAGATAGGTCAAAGTAGGACAAAAACTTTAAAGGAATGAATTTTTGGTGGATGAGTTTCAGTTGTGATTGTTCGTCGCTATGTACTGTAGGTTTGGGGAATCTTCCCATTTTTCAGGATGCTTAACTCAGTTACCATGTGCAACAATAGCCTTAGTGTTGGATGGAGGCTGACCAGACAACCAGATTGTCAATTTGATTGGAAAAAATCTGTATTGGTTATAAAACCAACCCTTTAAATAATATCCTTTGAAATTCCGTTTCATTTCTTAAACGAAAAAAAAACAAAAAAAACACCCAGATCCCAAGCCCAGTTCCCCATTCCCAGGGGAGATTATTTACCGGGACAGGCAATGTGAGATATTTTCTTAATGTTTTAACTTTTATTATTTTAATTTTTGATTTTCCGGCACACATTGAAATTCCTCTGTAGGATAGTAACTTTGTATTAGGAACTTTGAGAGGGGGAAAAGAACTAACTCTACAATGGGAAGGGACGGAAGGAGACACTGAAAGCAAGTCATTGTCCTAGTTTGCCCCTTAAGTTCTTTGACTATGTTTTCACCAATAACACTCAAAAATTATCATTTCTACTACAAATATCAAATTTTAGGGGAGAAAAACACACCCAAAAAACACATTTTTGGACACATGTAATTGTAGGATCTTGTAGTATGCTGACTTCAAAACATGTGGAAAAAATTTCAGAAAATTCAAGCACTTAGATTGCAAGATACGAGCTTTCAAATTCAGAAAAATTATTTTGGGGGCCCTGCAAAGAACTAGGTAGCTACACTTTACAAGCTCACATTTGCATGAAAAAAATGTCCAAAATGGTGGTATTTTTTTGGATTCATTCTTCGAGACAAGTTGGCTACATGTTTGAAAATTTTGAGAATATTTTGAATTGCACAACATGTAGGAAAAAATAGTTAGTAGAAAGAAGTAGAAAATGATACAAAATACTTAATTGTTAAGAATTCATTTATGGAATTGAAAAATGCCAATCCTATGCTATAATAAACAATCTACATTCTATTATTTTATTTTTCCAAAATAATATTGAAAATTGAGTAAAATAAAGGACTTCAATCAAAGTTTATTTTAGAGCTCACAATCCGTAACTACCTCCAAACAAAAACTCCTCATAACTTTTGACTCATTGATCAAAATGAAATGATTCAAAACTTGCCACATATATACAATGAACTACAATTTTTTATTTAAAAAATGATATTTTTATTTGCCCTATTTGTCCATTCATGGAAAAAAAATAACTTATTAGGCCATTACTTTTGACTTATATTTCCAAATGTCTTGAATTTTGTGCACATGGAAGATGTTCCTCATCCACACCATCTATTAAAATTTGGGCCCAATACATGGAAACCTCTAGTCACATTTACTTGCCTAAAATTGCTATGTTGCCAAATTTAGCAAGATGATCTTTTAGGGGATAACCCTTTGAAACCGCAACATTCACTTGCCCTTGTGGTAGTCTAAAGGAAAATAAAAAGATCTTTGCTATCATAGCACATTTACCAACATCATTGCCTTTGGTGAATTCAAATTCTTTACAAGTACCAAGATCAAAATCTATATATGAGCCTCCACTTTGTAGTCAACTTCCAAGTCTTAAATACATTGATTCAATTGTACCATTTGTAGCAAAAAATACTTCATATATAGCAAAAGAAATAAAAAATGCAATATATATATATATATATAATTTCCAAGTAAAAAATTGCCTTGGAAATTCTAATTTCTTTATTTGAGATCGATGTCAATTGAAACAAAAAAGAAAGATGAAGACAAAAGAAGAAAACAAAAAAATATAGTAGATATTATAAGCACTTGTCTAAGAATTTTGTATATTTCAATTTATATATGTAAAACTATGATGATTTAGAGAATTTAGTTGTCATATTGATGCTTTTTACAAAGCCTTGGTTTTCATTTATATATGTCTCTATTTGAACCCAAATTTTCTTTCATACAAATAAAATGACTTGCAATCATTTTTTATTTCCTTCACTTCACTATATGACTGAATTTATTTTCATTTCATTTTAAATAGTTTCATTCACTATATAGAATTTATAATCAATTTATAATTATTGATGTTTTTCTTCAATAATGTTGAATGATTTAATATTTCATTTTAATTTCTAAATATCCTAATAATAAAATAAGAACATTTACCATTAAATTGGAATATATACAATGTATTAAACATTGTTTAGAATATTTATTTATTGTATTTTTAAATTATGAATGATTTATTCAATTATTTTGAGAATGTTAAACTGATTTATGAAGTGAATTAAAAAAAAATTCTTATTAATTACAAAGATTTTTTGTGCTCATCTTTGTATTTGTTGAAGATCAATGTAATTTTTCAAAGTTTTACTTATGAACAATTTGTGTGGCCTTGTGCACTTGTCTAAGTGTTTTTTGTGATTTACCTATGTATTCTTTTAATTTTTAATTTTAAAAATAATTCATCTATAATTCAATTCAATTTATAAAAACAAAATTCATTTGAAAATCCATACTTCTTACACTTCAAAACCAAATGTGCAAAACTAAGCTTTGGTGTATTTCTAGTCATTGAAAGCTTTTTGGTAATGCCAAGAATGACATCAAAAACTCCTATACTCTATTTTTCATAATTAAATTCAATTTATAGTCTTAAAAATTTATCACAAATCCATCATACATCCAAAAGCAATGATACAACTGTAGTACAACCCTCATTAAGTCAAATTCTCCAATGGTATAAAGATAATGATCAATGAGCACTCAACTAGGGATATCTCAATGTTACATATAAAACAAATTAGAACAAATGTTATCATTGTATTTTTATTTTTATTCAACTTTTACTTTGCACACACAAGTAAATGAAGGGAGCAAAGCCTTTACATTCTTGATTGATAATGAATCAAGAGGTCAAACTCTCTTCTTTAAAGTATTGATGTTAAAGTTTTGTTCTTAATTGTTAATTGATTTAAAAGCACAATTCTTTTTTTCTTTTTCTTTTCTTTTTTTTCCCTCTCCCCCTCCTTTTTCCTTTTTTCCCTCCCCTCCCCCTCTTTTTGCCTTTTTATCTTAGAGTAGGTCCCGGCGGCCCCCCGGCTCCCTGCCTCCCTTCCCCACCCGCCTCCCTTCCCCGCAGGCCTCCTTTCCCCCACTCCAGCACACCTCCTTCCAAACCCCAACTCTCAACTTCATTTATTTTCTATTTTTATTATTTTTATTATTTATTATTTATTATTTATTTCATATTTCTTTTAATATTTTTAATATTTCATTTTTCATTTATACTATACAAATATATATATTTTTTCTTTATCCTTATCTTCTTTTATTTCTTTATCAATCTAATTTCTTTATCTTTATCTTACCTATTCGTTATCTTTATCTTTATCATATCTTCTTACTTTACCATTATCTATATTTTATTTTTACTTTTACTTTTGTTTTATCTTCTCTTTTCTTTATCTTCATCTTCCATCCTTATCTTTTATTTTTTCCCAAAACCCTAATTTTTTTCAAAAACCCTAATTTTCTATTCAAACCTATTTTTTTTCTCAAACCCTAACTTCTTCCAAAGTTATTTTCATTCTACATTATGACTACTTCGACATCTTCTGTCGCTACATCTACAACTATTCCAATGGCTGCTACTATTATTGAGCCACCAAGGCTTCAACCTCTTCTTTTTACACAACTCGCAGCTGACGGCAACAATTATCTATTATGGGCAAGGACAGTCAAAGCACATATATTTGCCGAGGGACTATCAGACGCTATTAACTTTGACACTATTCCCACTGTAAGTGTCACTGCTCCTACTATCACAGGTTCCACTGTTCCTACTACCACTGTTTCCGCTTCCACTTCCTGGAAAGCTTTACTTTTGCTTCGTCGCCATGTTGTTCCTGCATTACAACATCAGTATTTAGAGATAGAAAAACCAGATGAGCTTTGGCAGAAGCTCAAGTCTCGTGTTGACCATCAGAAAACGATGTTCCTTCCTAGAGCTCTCCACGATTGGACGCATTTACGAGTGTTGGATTTTCCAACACTTGTTGCTTTTAACAATGAATTGTACCGCATCATATCGCAATTACGGTTGTGTGGTCAATCCATTACCGAACAGAAAATGATTGAGAAAACTCTCTCAACATTTCCACCGATTTCTGCTGTACTTGCCCAGCAGTATAGAAACATGAAATTTGAAAATCACTCAGATCTCATGTCTCTATTACTTCTTGCTGAAAAGCAAAACGAGATCCTTCTGCGCAGTGCAGAAGCCCGCCCTATTGGGACTACAGTACCAGAGTCTCATGCTGTCAAGGTTTCTCATTTCAAACCTAAGTCACAAAAGTTTAAGAAACATCGTCATAAACAGTCCAGTGGTTATGGTCAGAGTCATGTGCACAAGAAGAATACCAATTCTTCTTCTCAAAACCATGGTAAGCGTCCATCAGAGACGCGTACTTGCCACAAATGTGGTAGAGTTGGCCATTTGCCAATGTTTGCCGTACATCAGACTATTTTGTCAAGATGTTCCAAGAAAACAAGAAACTTCGAATTCAGGGTCGTGAAACTCATACCATGGATGCGTCTATGGACCCGTATGGAGCTGAAGATTTTGAAACACATGTTGCTGAGGATACCTCCACTGGTGAGTCTTGTGATGCGCTCCTTGACTCTGCAACCACACATATTATTTTGCAAAATAAACAATTTTTTGACGTTGATAATCTTTCAACTTGACAAACCAGAAATTTAATAACTATGGCTGGATCGAATGTGTTTCGTTTTCAGGAGGGACCAGCAAAGGTGATTTTGCCTGAGGGCACCACCATAACATGCATGCGTGCTATGTTTTCTCCCTCTGCGCCTCGAAGCCTGATCAGCTATCGAGATATCCGCACCAATGGTTTTCACCTCTCGACCAAAAATCTAGATAGGCGAGAGGCTCTGGTTTTTGTACAAAATAATAAAGTAGTGGAAACAGCCTTTGCTGCGGCTAGTGGCTTGTATCGGATTCCAATCCGACCACCATCTGTATCTAGTTTTGCTTTATCTTCTAAAGATAATAAAATTTCACTGTGGCATGGAAGACTTGGTCATCTAGGCTCCACTTTATTTCGGAAAATTCTTCCATGTGTTCTTAGTCATAATTTACAGCCCGCTGATGTAAATTCAATGACACTATGTCAAGCATGTGTACAAGGCAAATTAATTGCCAGACCATCTTTATGGAAGCTGCCCAGTGAATTACCACCAATGCTTTCGAGATTGCATGGTGATATTTGTGGTCCTATAACACCTATGTCTGGACCATTTCGATATTTTTTGGTTTTGGTTGATGCATCAGGCAGACAATCTCATGTCTCCTTACTATCAACCAGAAATTTGGCTTTTGCCAACTTACTTTCTATGCTTATCCGGTTCAAGGCTCATTTTCCCGATTATCCAATCAAAACGCTTCGGATGGATAATGCTCAAGAATTTCGATCCAAATCTTTCGAAGATTATTGTATTGCTACTGGAATTGATCTGACATATTCAGTTCCGTATGAACATGCTCAAAATGGATTGGCGGAGTCTTTCATCAAGCGAATTCAACTTATTACGAGGCTTTTGCTTTTACATGCAAATTTGCCCGCATACATGTGGGGACATGCAGTTCTACATGCTGCAACTTTGATTCGACTTCGTCCTTCATCTGTAGAGATCTCTTCATCACAAGAACTTTTTTCAGGACGAATTCCCAATGTATCTCATTTGCGAGTATTCGGATGCCGTGTTTGGGTTCCAATTGCGGAACCTCAACATCATACTATTGACGCTCATCGCCAAGAAGGCATCTATGTTGGATTTGACTCTCCCAACATTATTCGATACATTAATCCTTCAACTGATACATTACTTCGTGCTCGTTTCGCCAATTGTCGGTTTGAAGAAGACGTATTTCCATCTTTAAGAGGAGGAGCATTTATTCCAGAGACTTCTTCTGGTATTACATTTCAAGCACCTCAAACACTTACATCAAATCCTGATCCACGATCATCTTTGGCTGAAACTGAAGTTGCCAAAATTTTGCATTTGCAAAAGATTGCGGATCAAACTCCAAATGGTTTTAATGATGCGCTATGGATTACAAAAACTCCATTGAATGAAGCCCGAAATCTTCCTGCTCGAGTTTTTGTACCAGATATTACAACTATTTCTACTCTTCAATTTTTGAGCAAACGGACTCGTGGACCAGATAAGCAACCACGCAAACGCAAGACAATCTCTGATGCTGCTAATCCTTCTCTATCTATAGCAACCACTTCCGATTTTATTCATTCATCTACTTCTAACGAAGATGTATCTCACTTGAACACAGAATTATCTGTGATGTACTGCGGTACTGGCCACATATGGGATAGAGCAAGTATTGACATGGATGAAAATTTCATTTTTATGATTGTAGAACATCTTTCTTATGAGAAAGATGATCCCGAGCCACGTACTATTGAAGAAGCGATGAATCGCTTTGATTGGCTCAAGTGGAAAGCTGCTATTGAGGAGGAATATGAATCTTTGCACAAGAAACAAGTCTTTAGACCTATTGTGAATAATCTTAATTCACGACCTCTTGGATACAAACTTGTTTTTGTACGTAAACAAAATGACAAAGGTTAGATTATTCGCTACAAAGTTTGTCTTGTTGCTCAAGGATTTACACAAAAATTTGGCATTGATTACGATATCACGTATTCACCAGTTATGGATACTATTACCTTCTGATATCTTCTCGGAATGGCAGTTCATGCCATTCTTGAAATGTACCTTATGGATGTTGTTACAGCCTATCTTTATGGCTCACTTCATGCAAACATTTATATGAAAATTCCTCCTAGTCTTGAAACCACCAACCCAAATCCACCTATCTCTGGCAAACACCGTGGCGTGAAACTACAACGCGCATTGTATGGTCTTAAACAGTCTGGACGTATGTGGTATCAACGACTGCGGCAATTTCTTATTGAACATCATTTCATAAATGATGCATTACTTCCATGTCTCTTTATCAAAAGAGACAAAGATGGATTTGTAATTATTGTTGTCTACGTTGATGATTTGAACCTTGTGGGTACCAAATTTGCATGTGCTGCTGCTACTCAGCTTCTTATTCGCGAATTTGAAATGAAATTACTTGGCAAAACCTCTTTTTGCATTGGTTTACAAGTTCTACATATGCAGGATGGCAGCATTTTTCTATCTCAATCTACTTATACCAATCGAATCCTTAAAAGATTCAATATGATTGACGCTTATCCTTTGTCTACACCTATGGTCGGTCGAAGTATCAAAGATGATGATCCGTATCGCCCTTGCGAGGAGGAGGAGGAAACATTGGGTGAACAATATCCATACCTCGCAGCGGTCGAAGCACTCTTGTATTTGGCTACATCCACAAGGCTTGATATTGCATTTGCAGTTAGTGTCCTTGCAAGGCATAGTTCTCGGCCGACACTTCGCCATTGGAATGGAATCAAACATCTTTTCCGTTACTTGAAAGGAACTGAAGATTTGGGGCTTCATTACACTCGATCTGCAGATCCAACATTGGTTGGATATGCTGATGCTGGATATAGATTTGATCCAGCAACATCCAAATCACAAACAGGTTATGTTTTCTTACAACATGGAGCTGCAATTTCTTGGAAATCAGTGAAGCAAACCATTACTGCTACATCTTCTAACCACGCAGAAATTATCGCTTTACATGAAGCATCTCAAGAGTGTATTTGGCTACGATCAATTGACAAGTTTATTTTAACAAATTGTGGGTTGTCATATGATGATTCTCCAACTGTCTTATACGAAGACAACAGTGCTTGTGTTGCACAAATGCAAGTAGGTTTTGTTAAAGGTGACCGAACAAAACATATTGATCCGAAGTATTTCAGTTTTACACATGATTTGATTACTAACAAGGCCTTGGAAATCAAGAAAGTGTCATCAACTGATAATCTTATTGATCTCTTCACTAAGGCTCTTCCGTTATCTGTTCATCGCCGACTTATTCATGGCATTGGTATGCGGCGACTTAATATTTTAGAGCAAGAGATTCAATAAGTTTTCTTTATGAAAATTTGTAAACCTTTTGATATCCTTCCATAGTTTTTTCCCATTGGGTTTTACTATGAGAATGGATTAATAAAGGTGCTGTACTCTTTTTCCTTCATCTGTGGTTTTGTCCTTGATTATAATCAAGGTTTTCCCAGATAAGGTTTTAATGAGGCAGCAACCGTAAACTCACGAGATTATGGAAATTACATACAAAAGGTGGGGGTCGTGGTGAGAACCACGGTTTACGATCAATGCTGGAGCTTGTTAACCATCTTGGGGTGCCCTGCATCTTGTCACATCACAGCTCAGGGGTAGGGTAGCGGGTCGGCTGTTTATTCCTGCCTCACTAGCAATGCCAAGCCATGAGTTTTCCAAATCAGTCGACGAGGCCAACGAGTATCGAACCTCGGACCGATCAGTTGACCACCGACTTACGAAACCAGCCGACCAAGTCCACGACTTGGCGACAACGACTGGTTTTTGATTGATTTTATACATACCATCGGCTAGTTTATATTAGATTATTATTTTATAATATTTTACTCATATTATGCTGAGCGAGGAGGAGTGTTAAGAAACATAGTTTCTAATGTGAACGCTCACCATTATGGTGAGTGACACGTGTCATGAGGATTTAGAATAATCTTCTTTGACGAATAGGAGAAGACAACTATTCATTGTCTCTCTCCTATTCTTCTATTGTATATACTTCAAACACTTATGAAGTTAATGTATTCTTTTGAGTGTACTTTGGTGTGTCTTAGTTGCTTTGCGATTTTGTTTCGTATTCTATTCTCAACATTAAGCGCTCTGGAGCCCTCTCCTATAGAAAAAGGAACCCTATTATAGAACATAAAGCATCCGTACCAGTGCATGGCACTGGTTATAGTGACAGGTACTGTTAGCAGTAGCGGGATTCCGAGTGCTTTGGGGGAGGCCTCCCACTAACGTAGAAGGCTCTGTATTGGTGCATGTAAGGAAAGATAGGCCAGGGTGAATTGACCCCCTCATTACCCCTCTAGGGCAAACCCTGGAATTTTTTATTTGCAAGGCTTAATTTTATTTTGAAATTTTGAATTCATATTTGCAATCAGAGGTCCCAAATTACTACATGTAGGTGCAAGAATTACCAAAAAATTGGCACAACATAGGAGGATTTTTTTTCAAACCAAAGTTGACCGGGGCAATGAAGAGGCCAATTCTCCCTACGCAGGAAAGATAGGCCTATTTGGAGAAGCCAGTGAAACCGGAAGTATGTAATTTTTTTTTCATGACTAAAGAAAGAAGAGGAGTTGTTATTCCAATTTTTTTCAAAATTTTCGTAGTGAAAATGAAATTTTGGCGATTTTTATAAGGCAAAAGTGCATCAGTCGCTCATTACACACATAGACTATAGTTGTAAAGAATATAAAAATAGCAATGAATGGATCAAATGACAACTTAAAGTGTTTATGGCACTCTCTAAATCATACAAAACACATCTTAATTCAGTTTAAAGTGGAAACACCCAATACCACACCTATACCTAATCTTTGTTCCTAGATGGACAATAAATCGTCCCTAGACTTTTATTGAATGGTCCTTGATATGTGTCATAAAGTTTTCTCCTCTCTCCACTGGGATTGGGTAAGTGCTGAATTTGTCAAAATTCAGATTTGGATTCACCTACAGGACAGTTCCAGTGGTCTAAGGGACTGCAACTTTGAAAATTCATAGAAAATACATGCCAAGTCCGCAAAATCTTTTTTTTTTGAAAATTCATGATTTTCTCTCGCTAACACCACGGAAATATTAATTTCTTGAAATGGTGCCTCCAAGTATGCTAAATTCCTTAAATTGACAGTTTTTGGTGCTTCCACCTTATTAGTTCCAACTTACAATTAAAAATTACTGCATCTCATTAACTACACTTCACTTCCAGTGTGAGGTACATCATCATTCATTCATTACTAAATACTATACACTACAATCACCTTTTCCACCCTAAAATTATTCTAGAATGAACCACTTTGGATGGGCAGTTCTCAACATAAAAAGTCTATATCACACAAAACTGCTTCTGCATGATTTTCACAACATTTGTAGGGGCGACTGTAAATGACTGAGAGACTCTGCAACCTCCTTCTAGAAGTTATACAATTTACCCTAGAAGAACTCAGCCTTGTGATACGTACTCACTAAAAAATGATTCAATTCTTAAACCAATAGGTGCATTTTTTTGTTTCCATAGTGACAAAGAAGATCATTTATCTAATACTTTGCCCTCAACGTCATTCCAAGGTTAAAGTAATTACACCTAATTGTGTTTTAATAAACAATTGAACAATGTTTGTATCATCAAATTGATTAATCTTTTTCATATCTTGTTGAAAGTCAAAAGAGTATTATGAATTCTTTTCTTATGCATTTTTTGGACACCATATAAATTTTTTTAATGTGTTGAAAATAGGCATATCCAAAATCAACCCTAGGTTCTCATGAATATAGACAATACATTTTAGGCAAGAATTTTAGGGGTCACTTTGAGAAAGGGATCACAATTAAGTGCAATCACTTCAAGTCCTAGAAAAATCACTCAAGGGAGAATTTGCTTGATAGTAGCTCTTATAATTCTCTACATTTTTGGTCAACAAAGTTCTTTGCGCATGCTCAAGAATTGCTAATTGCAATCAATTTGAACAAAAGAAACTTGAGAATCATGCAACCATGCAAAGATGCAACAAAAATCGACCATTACAGCAAGTAATTGGATGAATGTTTGAAGAGTTGGTTGGAATGCAATGATCTTGGAAGTCTTTGTGCTAGAATGGAATTCAATGATTGTGTCATAGAACAAGACTTGAAAATGTGTTGAAAACATTTCCACTGTCGTTAAAATCTATTCCCTTCCATCTCATAATGTCAATTCTTGAGTTTTAACATTTGTGTGCGTGTCAGTTTTTACTATGCAAAACAACTGAAACAACTGAAACTTCTTTCTCCAGCTTGATTGGTTTTGACATTGAGGTTTGCTTATATTCATTGAGGGTTGTTTAGATTCAGGTAAAGCTTCAGGCCGCTTTATAGTGGGGATCAAGCCAAGCCAATTTATTAATTCAAAGAGCACTCATTGGTCACTCAAGGTTTAACCCTTAAAGGACGGACGGGTGACCATGGAAATCATGCATTTTGATACCGTGAGAATCATTGGTATACTAAATTTCAAAACCACTCATTGGAAGTCAAAGCATTGTAGAAGATTTCTCCTTTCCACCCCCAAAACCGAGGATGAATGGTTGTATTTATGTCCTATACAGGAGATTCCCTTGTCATTCATCGCACGCCAAACATCCGTATTGACATTTATGGGTTAATCATTCTAGGCTCTTTGCCAATAGGATTGTTAAAAAATAATTATTAAGATGCATATATTGTGAATTTGTGATTGTACCGTCACTTGCAAACATAAAGGGAGATTTGAGGCCTCTAAGAGAGTGTCCGGTCATGATTCCCCATGTTGTGAACTATAGTTAGACAATCATATTATTTAATTTAATTTAAATTAAATATTTAAAAATTAATTAATTAATATTATCTGACCTGGTAGTCTCTCTACCATATTGGACTATGACATTCCAACAGTCTAGGAACTGTTGGGAACTCACAGTCTCCCAAAGGTCCCCAAATCATGTAATGTATCAAATTACATAAGAGAATCTCCACCACTTTGTAGAAAAACTTCATGTAAAAATGGTGAATCACTTATTTATCCCTTTGTCAAACCAAAAAGTAAAACTCTAGATGGGATTTTCAATTTTATAATAGCATAGTGGCAAAGGTTTGCTCATAGGGAATTCTGCAATGAAATAGGAAAGATAATGAATAAAATATAAATTATAAAGTCAATCTTTGGCTAATTGTTGAATTTATAAGGACTAAAGCCAATTACTAGCTAATTCAACTTATATAAAAACATAGCCAAGTATTACAAATAAATTCTTATTTCAAAGAGAGTGCAAAAATACAAAAATTACAACGGAGACTGCAAGCTCTTCGGAAAAATGAAAGACTTGTGGTCATTGTGCAAGATGACTCTACATATCCTAAAATCCAAATAGTTATTGTATCTATTTGATCCTCTTTATTTCTAATGCATATTTGTCCATTCATCTTTTTTCTATTACTTTTCTATTTGACTATTACTCTTTTTTTACATTGAAATGAAATTTAAGTCTATTTGACCTTTCAAAATCAAATTGAGACAACTTCCTTCAAATTATTTACATTGAAAGACAGATTATCAAAATTTTCTATAAAAGTGAGACTACACCCTCTTGTGCAACTTTGTTTGGAGTGTGGATTTGATTCACTTGTTTATCCCTCCTTTCTTGTAGTAACTTTGCAAGTCTCTTAGTGTATAACTTAAAGCAAAATTAATGTCCACCATTTATTTTGCTGATAAATTATTAGTATTTGTTATCATAATTATAACAATTTAATTTTTTTTAAACAAATTTTTGTACCTCAAATGACTTTTGAAAACCTTTTAATTCCTTTTAGGAACTCAAAGTTAATTTCAATTTTGGGAGAAGACAACTCAATGTACTTAGATTGCATTCAATTGCGCTTTAATGTCATTCCAAAAAAATTCAAAATGATTAAGAACTAAAGTACAATTAAGAATAAGAATTGAAAGAGCTTTCCAATGGGGCCAACAATCTATAACGCATAAACTACTTCCATTGTGATCTAAACATTATAACCTTTCAATTCATATGTGATATTTGCCATGTATTCTTTTCCTATGTGATTTAGAACATTTCTTATTTATGATCCTAAAATTGCAATTCAAAATCATTTAGAAAATTATTAATGCTTTTCATTTTACTTTGTTTGCTTGAAATGTACTTTGAGAAACTTGAAAAAGTCCAAAACATTTAATCCCTCAACGCCTTAATCCTTTCTTGAATTCTTGCATATTTTTGCTTATATTTTTATAAATATATATATTATTTACCTCAATTTCATCATAATTATTCATCATACAAAAAGTGTGATTTTTTAGAAGTCAACCATTAGTTTGGATGAATGAATTCTATGGTTAAAAATGCCCTTGGAAACCTTTTTAATCATCATACAAAATTGGCATGTTGGAGTGCTAAGGTTAAAAGTTAAGACTTTCACCATAATGTTGGAACAACTATATTACTGTCATAAATAAGTAGATGAGCCACACTATTGCAGAAGTGTGGCGCATTGGCTCATCTTCGGGACTGGAATCGCAGAAACATTGGGCATGTATTATGATGTCTATATGTTTTTGGTGCTATGGGAAAGTGTCTTTTAGACATACGTTGGTACTAAAAAGGACACCCCCTATGACCAAGGTAGTCACCAAAACTGTTTTGATTATTGGACCAACAAGTGCATTCTTTGTTTCTACAACAAAGTCATCTATCAACCACTTTTTGACCTCAACATCTTCAAGGGTAAAGTTGGGAAACCATTACATGTTATTTCAGGCCTTCGAGAGACCATTTGAGGGTTGTTCCCCTTCACTATCCCCCTTTGCAGTGAAGGACGACCAACTATCCCAAAAAAAAAATTCAATTTTTAAAAAAGAAATTCTTGAAATATAAAAAGAAGTTGAAAAAAAAAATCTAGAAATGTACTAGCAAACTCTTGGCCACGTAGGACCGCTAAAGTGTCAGGCCAGTAGTCATGTTCCCTATGTTTTCACAGCAGTAGAATCCGCAGTCTCCTAAAGGCCCGAAAAACCATCTAATGTGTGTCCCAAACTTACTAGTCAACCACAGACCTACACTTCATCCTAAGAAATTGATCAAACAACAAACGTGCACAACTAAAGTAGCACTACTAGAAAATTCTGTTTTTTTGTTGATTTGGACGTGTTGATTTGGACAGAAATCAACAGTAAAGTGTTGATTTGAACAAAAAACTGTTGATTTCTGTCCAAATCAACACGTCCAAATCAACAAAAAAACAGAATTTTCTAGTAGTGTAGTGTGCTCATAAACCGTCACTTTAAGGGTTGATTCGCCTTTTTCACAGGTTTCCAGGGACAAAATGATTTTTAGATCATTTTTCAGAGAAAGAAAAATAGATGCGGAACCCAACACAAGTAGTTTCATATTTTTTCCAAGCATTTTTGAATTACTTATAAATTTTCAAAGATCCAAGTCATAGGCACCTATTTGTGACCATAGGTGTCCCAAAATCCGTCCCCTTGTGACTTATAAAGAAATGTGCAGAAATCACAGCCAATGATTGTCTTACAATAAAAAAACAATTCTCCTTGAATTCACCAACAGAGCAAAGAGGTCCATTCAAGAATCACCTTGCATCCATTCTCCAGCTACCTACGGGACGATTTGAAGAAGAGGGGCGGTTTATGAGCACACTACCTTACAGATGTTCTATCTAAAATGACAAGCAATTTGAAATGAGAAAAATCTTTTGAACACACAAAAGGACCGGCGGTCCCTTGTACAGTAAATCATAAAACACTCTATCATGGACCTGAATCTTTCTTTCATTGTTTAACCGAAACTGGTATTGAATTCAAAGCCCATTACGTTACCAGTCAGGTCTAAAGGCAATTGATTCAGCACCCACAAACTTGTCTTTTGAAATTGAAATCTGTAAACATCAAAAACAGGAGAAGATAGCGAATTGCGACAACTACCAACATGCGACGACCCTAAAGCTTGCACAAACGAGTACACATTGGTTTTGGAGAATGAATCCCAATTCAAGATCAGAACTTGAGATAGTTTGACGCCATCCATCCACCAGGAAAGCTCATTTAAGTTCTGCATATGGAATCCAAACCAACCAGTCTTTGGTGCGCTGGAATCCTCATTGGTAACAAGAATTCTTATTAAAAAATCGACTATTCCAATAACAGAAACTCCCGACGCAAGCGTCGCATTCACATATGGTTTCCTTGCTAGAAATACCAATTCCGACTACAAGTCTTTGGGTCTATCCATGTCGGGAAGCTCCTCCATGGACGTCCACCACCTCTTGTCTTGCGTGGAGTCCGTGCTCTCCGCTCCAATCCGAGCAGTGAGAGCTGATGGAATCACGGATTTCGTGACGCTTGTCTCCTCGCCTTCGGATTCAGCTTCTGGCAGCCACGTCCCAGTCACTGGATCTGGTCGATACCACCTCGGTTTGGCAGCGGAGTAAGGAGGAGCTCTTGTTGTTGTCTCTGCGACACGCTCCTGGGTTTTGGAGCTTGCGAGTAAGATCTCGGTGGTGGTAGCCATTCCTCTGACGCCTCCGTCACTGCCACATGCCAAGCACGACAGTTGAGAATCGGAAGCCGCAAGAATTGAATGCGAAAGTTTACACCCAGAGCTTATCTACGTTTCGATGGTATTTATGCTGAAAATTTATGCTTCAAGATTTCTGTCAAGCATAACCCCAATAATTCGATTTCGCCTGGAGGTGGAGAACATACACATCAGAGGGCCAGTTTTCAAGTCCATCAGGATTTGCGGAATACAGAGCGCAAACTACGGAAACACGGTAATACTGGGTACCAAGGAAAAGGAAAATCCCATATATGCTATCCAACACATGGAATGCTTGCTACCAACGACGTTCAATACCTTCGCAATCTACTTCACAAGATGAAATGCACATTCATTCGACAGAAACCGATCCAGCTCTATCAACAACAATTATACAAGCAGTACCAAAGGCGTGACTGAGGACGCGTTAGAACCGCAATGTTCGAGGGAGATCGGTACGAGAGTTTCCGCCGCGCATGTGTCAAGTCGATTGACCTAAATACGGGTACTCGTACTGTGACGAAGAATGCTTGGGTCAAGATGCTGAGAGTGGTACTCACTTGAAGAAAGAGACCGGCCTGCATTCAATAGTTGCGGTAGAAAGGAGCAATCGGTGCAGCTGCCTCTCCAATCCCCGCTTCATCTTTCCAGCTCCAGTCCTCTAAGCTTGTTCAATCGAAGCCAGTCTTCTCTAGTCCAATACGCAACAGACTGCAATCACAACCAAAGGTACACAAGGCTTCAGCAACACCAGTGAAAACTTGTATGTATACAATAACAGTGGATAATATTATGTAAAATTGATCTCAGGATTGAGCCTATTCCGCTTGACAGACACACCCTTTCCAGGAAACAATCAAGCTGATCATAGATAAACCCGCAAGTGTTAAACATACTGTGTAGTATACTAGTTAACAAAGAGTTGTGACTCTTAGTTAATGGAGAGTTGTAACTCTCTGTAAGACATAGCCATGCACTATAAGTATGGTCACAAATCTCTTTATTAAATATATACTTTTACACAGCAAGGGCCCATCAATCCAAGGCGTTGTCAACTACCAGAAAACCAAACACGGGAGACTTTAAACCCACGTAACCACCACGAAAATCACGCCTGCCAGCCCACTTGAGCTCAACGACCACAAGTTAAGTGGAAGTATACGCAACCCAAGTGAAACAAATGAAGAGCAATAACAACATCAAACAATACTCAGTTGCAGACATCTCAAGTGGGCAGGACTGAATCTCCGGCACCAACGTACCATTAAACGAACCTTCAGAGTTGCTTACAATAACCTACAACTTGCGCCGACATGAGTCCACCGTCACCTTCATCAGCAAATAACCTGCCTGAGACCACCATGAAGCAGCTAATAAGTTAGCAATGCAAGCGCTCCAAACTAATGGACTTTCTCTCTCTTTCTCGATTTCAAGTTTCGGCGTCCACATCCAAGTGGTGGAGCAATCTCTTAAATTGCTACCGATTAGGGGCCTACAGGAAACGGTTCAAATTGATTTGGAGTAAAGACTGGTCGACGAACGTACGTGCAGATAGGCTGTGCTGCTCTTGTGATCTTGTCACGTCCAGTCTACCCGTTGATGTCAATGTACGTGTCTGCTCATCTTCTGCCTGCTGGAATGATTTCCATAGACAGACAGACAAACCTAATCGTCCAATGGATTTGGCACTGACAAACTAAACCTAGTCGCCACAGAATTAGCGGCGGCAGCCACCGCCTACTCTATCTATTTCGAGTACTGTAAATTTGTACAATTCCAAAAAATGGTACTCCGTAAAATTTGCCAGCCACCACCTACTCTGAATGTACTATGTACCCTGTTGCCTGATTTCATGGGAGATTCACTCGCACGTATCAGTCACAGATTCACGGGAAATTTGAACGTTCGTCACCAAGCCGGACGGGGACGACGAAGATTCATTGCCTGGCGTGTGCCGTGGGTCAAGATTCGAGAATCAAACAATCGCAAGCACGATTTCCTACGTTTTATTATTAGTGATCGAAGCATCTCCTCCCATTGTTCGGAACACTACACTAATGATGATAAATAGTGTTACCTACACTAATTGATTTAAAAGAGCTATAAGTTTTTATTGTTGATGAATATTTTTACCAACTATAGGTGTAAAGTTCTCCCACTTAAAATGATATTAGGATCTATACACTCAGTAAAAATATTCATCAAAAATAAAAACTTATAGCATTTCTAAAACAGTTAGTATGGCTAACACTATTTATCATCATTAGTGTACTGTCAATGCCCTTTCTTCCTTTCATTTGCACTCGAAAACAATTTAGAAAAAATACTGTGCCCACTGGAGTCACATCCGATCAGCATTCGTAAATTTTGTGATGAATTGGTTTGCCATTGATGACGGATGCCCCACTTTGTTGGATGATGGAAAAGCCTGTCAAGATGGACGGAGACTGATGGACGGAGACTGATGGACGGAGATGAACGAAATTCCCGCCGTTGGAGAGGACCATCACCGGCGAGTTTAAGTCGTCAAGCCTCCGTCCGCAGCACTCTGTTCAGATGTCGTCGGTCCTTCCGCCAGATCTTCTAAATTTGCTCTTCACAGGTTTCCGATGGTCCAATTGTCCAATTATGAATTTGTTTTATGAAATATTTTTGATGGACCAAATATTGTAATTTATTAGGGATTGGAAAATCAATGACATTTGTGTGTAGCTTGAATGGATGTAAATTTGGTAGCTTCCATAGGATTTGAACACAAGGTCACATCCACATCCATCTATCTATACCTTAATCCTTTACTTCCTAAGAATTCATGATTTTAAGTTGCAGACTTTGATTGATCATATTGTAGAAAGTATAATCTAAATGAAAGATTTTATTATATCATTAGCTTGAGTGAAGAACATTGCATGTATTGGTTTTAAATAAATAATTATTAAAATAAATAAATAAAATATCCATATAAACTCTTCAAAATTGCCAAAAAAATGTGAGGCCCAATATGGGTTTCTTAGGAACTAAAGGGTTAAAGGACCAAACAATGTTTTTTTTTAGCAACATAGCAACTTTGGGTAGCTCACTAAGAATGAAAAGATTCTTTATATTTTTTGAAATTTTTTTTGGATGTGGGGGACAAGGTGTACCTTTCCACTCAACAAATTTTTTTTACAATTGGTTTTAGAATTTAGGAATTATAGGGGGAAATGCTTCTTTTTTAAATGTTGTAGCAAAAATTACATTGGAGTACCTAGAGGAGCTTGGACAGGGCCTTAGGCAAGCTCTTGGACCAAATTGAGGCCATGTACTTTTCTAACATTCCTTTGGCCCATAAATTTGTAATAGTGTACACAAGAGTGTTGCATTAGAGGATTTTTGAGCTCTCAAGAGAGCTTCTAGGAGAAGAGGTTGGACGGGTGCTTTCATATTGAAATGTCATCCTTTCTAGAAATGTGAGGAAGACTTATCCCCTATACTTGCTCATTGGAAAGGAAAAAATATTGATGTAATTTCATAGGACAACAACTCCTATTAGGTGGGTTATGAAGACCATCATGAAGCTTTGTCAAGGATTTACTATTTTAAATTTAGAAATTTATCATTTTAAATTTCATCATTATGACATAAGACTCCAGGTACTTGACAAAAATTGTACGCAAGATAATTTGCTGACAACATTTCAATATCATATTGTCATAATGTACCCAAAAGAAGTTGGTAAGGATATTAGTTGCCCCCTTTCTCAAAAATTTAAAGGCCATTGATTTTTTTTTTTTAAATGCTTACCTTCAAAATCGTCATTGATTTTGTAAGATTTAATTTGAGTTGACCAAATATCAATACGGATACGGATACAAAAATGAATATTGAATACGGATACAATATCGTATACAAATACATAGTGAATACTGAATATGGATATGGATACAGATATGGCACAATATTGGATATGAATACAAATACAAGTACAGGTACAAGATACGGGATGTTGTTTGTCCCATATTGTTTGTCAATTACATTGCTTTCTGAAAATTACAAAAGGGCAGAAGGGGAGAGGTATGAAATTTTAAAAATTTAAAAATAATTTTTTTTTAGTTCATTGTGACATTGTGTCACAATGACAATGAGCTCAGAAGATGCATTAATTGCATTAACATTAGTGAATCACATTCCTCATGGTGAATTCTTCATTTTTTATTCAAACACATATGAAAAAACATTGAACGTTGAGTATTGAAGGTCACATGATGAGATTAGAAGATTACCTCATAACCAAAACTTTAAACAAATCCATAATCAATTGAGTGTTGCTCATGTTTGGATTTTCATCAAACAACACTTAGAGAACATGTATGTCTGTGTAAATCCTCTAGTAGCACATTTGTGGTCATATTAGCTTCTGAAATTTTGGAAAAATCATGGAAGAAGATCCAAAGAATGTGAACAGAACCTTATATAACAACAGTGTTAGTATGTGAGCATGAAAATGCAAGCATGTGAGCTTTGAGCATATATACAAGCAGATGTATTATAACTATTGAAGGTGCTTATAATGCAAACACTTATAATATAGGTATCTATATTGTAGTTACACTATAATCATGGAAGGTTTCTATAATATAGCCATCTATGACATAGGTGTATAATCTTTTAGGCTCATGTGCTCTTACTCCTAGATTCACATAATAGCAACCCTCATCAAGAAGGTATGTGCGACTCAATCTACTACAATAAAAGTCTTTAACCCCTAAAGGTTTAGACACCATTTTTGG
This sequence comes from Rhytidiadelphus loreus, assembly GCA_947034895.1. NCBI lineage: Eukaryota > Viridiplantae > Streptophyta > Bryopsida > Hypnales > Hylocomiaceae > Rhytidiadelphus > Rhytidiadelphus loreus. Next base: position 7,977,290 of record OX344765.1, on the reverse strand, counting down.
CAACATAGTGATTTTGGGTAGCTTACTACAAATGAAATTTTTCTTTTTCTTTTTCTTTTTCTTTTAAAATTTCACACAACATGTGCTTGAGAAGTAGCTTTAAGACCCAAATTTTTTCATAACTTTTGACTACATGGTTAAAAAGTTATTGCATGATATGTAATTTTTAGTGGTTGGTGGGTAGCCTAGGTAGGCTAAAAAAACCTTTTTTAAATCATTTTTTTAAGAAATAAAAATTTGAAATTGGTTCTCTAGATTTATATATATGTGGAAAGTTTTGAATTATTTCAATTTGATTAACGAGATGAAAGTTATGAGGAGGTTTAGTTTGCAAGTACATATGGAATATCTAGATGCCACACCTACCTCTTCATAACTTTCATCTCATTAATCAAATTGAAATAATTCAAAACTTTCCATGTGTATATAAATATGGAGAACCAATTTCAAATTTTTATTTCTTAAAAAAGTGATTCTTAAAGAAGTTTTTTGGGATACCTAGGCTACCCGTTGACCGTTGAAAATTACATATCATGCAATAATTTTTTAACCATGTAATCAAAAGTTATGAAAATTGTTGGGCCTTAAAACTACTCCTTAGGCACAAGTTGTGTGAAATTTTAAAATAAAATAGATAAATTTGTAATTTGTAATGAGTTGCCCAAAATCACTACGTTGCCATAAAACAATGTTTGGACCTTTAGGGGTTAATGCTTGATCTGATTCTTCTACAATCACCTACCTCTAGCAACAATTATATTGTGGACTCCACTCTTCCATCAACACTATACCAACCTATTAGCATGAAGAAGTAAACAATAATAAATAAGGCATGTAAATCGGTGAAGCAAATAGGACTTCTTCAACAACCACCAAGATTTACAAATTGAGGGCTGCAATTTTAGCTATGACAAAGTCTATGTCAATGACAACGATGACAACAACAAAGAAGAACAAGCACTCAATGCATCGCCTTAGCCTCCACATCCAAGATGTAGTACTACGTCCATCTATTACTTTGACTAGCCAGAGGCGATCATTGCAATGGGCTAACAACGCTTATACAACTTGTAAGGACTTGTGAGAAGACCTTTGGGAGCTTCACAAAGGATGTGGAAGCGACTCCAAAGGTGTATGTAGATAGCTAGAGGAGGTAGCAACGAAATAGACAAGGTGGAGCAATGCAACTAGAAGAGCCAATAAAGAAGTGAGTGGGGGGTTGGCGGGAGATGACGGGGAGAGTATGGAGGGGAATGACAAATTGTGGGGCATGGGCTACGTAGGTGAGTTGGAAGAAGGAAGTGCCAATCACCTTGAGCTCTAGACAAAGAGAATCTATGTAACGAAGGAAAATTATTTTCTTCAACTAGTAGAAGCTTAAGTGGCACTTAGTGTGAATGAGGGTTCCAATTTAGACCCCAATTTTGTGATGGAGGATGCATGATATGGGAGATGAGGAGATTGATAGTGTTGATGGAGGGAAAGACAGTTGGGATGATGGTAAGCCCGCAAATCCAACAAGTGTCAAACATATATTTTGAGATTCAATATAGACGAAATGAATTTTACTTATTTTCTATGTTCAAAGGAGTTTATAGAGATTTTTGATTCATGCCATCATTTTACAAATGTCCTTTTTATTTTGGCCCTTCTTTCTATTGTGCATAAAAGATTGTTGTAGAAACCAATTGTTATGCTACAACACTAGACAAGCATGGAGTAGCTATAGGGGGAGTGGGGTGGTGGGTGATTGCAAGAAAGACCAAACAATTTTGGTAGGGTTTCCCAAATTGGTTCTCATCCAAGCTATAAATTTTGAAATTTAAACTCAATGCCAAAAATAAATAATCTATTTCTAGATGTTTTGATTGTAATCGTATCCCTTCTTTTAACTTTTAAAAAAAATCATTTATATTTAGTAAAAATTCAATCTTTCAAATTTGTCACACTTTTGATTTTGTTTTGTTTTTAGTATTGGGGAGTACCCAAATTTAATGATGTAGAGTTAAAATTTTGGTGGTCTATTTCCACACTAGTGGGGCATGTTCCATATGAAGAACATTAAAAAATATGTTATTTTATATCCTCCACATTCATGCAAATAGACCAAAAAAAGGGACTTTATGGCACGCACACTTTTGAACATTGAAGATGGTTTCAAGTTCATTATTTTGTTGAAATCTCATCACCATCAAGTCTTCACAAATGGACAATTTTTAGTTTTTATTTATTTCACTATTATTGTTTAATTAAAAATCAAAACATTGAAATTTGCCTTTTGGAAGACATTCTAGAATTGTAGATAGAATTGGTTTTCTTGCAAAGCCATGTGGCTACACAAATGAGGGATAATCTTCGGTTGGCATCATCAGGGGAGTTGTTCAAGAAGATTGATGGATCAAACAAGTAACCATGTCGAGCTACCCGTGAGTACTAACCTTAACCTTCGCAGGTGGGAGCAGCAGTTGGCGTCATTCCAAACTCCGCTAGGATCGGAGAATAGGTGTCATTTCTCCACGTGCATTGCAGTGACAGCATGTCCTAAAGCAATGAGCTTGGTCACATAGTCCACACTTTCCGTTGGTGAAAACTCATATAGTCCAAAGATTTCCAGGCTTGCCGCTAGTAAGAAGCAACGCATTTGCTTCCAGTGCTCATTTGCACGATTCCCGATCCCTTTTAGTTCAAATTGACTGCGATTAGCAATTCTCAAGAATGCACAATGCATGGATTCTTTGTCTAAACGAAAGGACACATACAATGGGGTCATGCATGTCAATGGATTAAAGTAAGAAAAAACTAATTCTGAGTAGCGAAATTGTAGAAAGAATAATCTAATGGATACCTATTCAAATGGGAGCAAAAGCTCCACTAACGTATGCGCGTATTGTACTTAGATGATGTAGGAAGATGGGGAACATGAATATATACAAGACTAGGCCAAGGATGGATGAAGGCGGAATGAAACCCTAATTGAGATAACGGAGAACTAGGTGAGCAGCCAAAGGAGTGAGCGCAGATTTCCAACATCCCCTCTCGCTCATGATTCAGGGCAGAAGGGTGTTAATCTTGGGCCGAAGATGATGGCACATGGAACATGGTTGCTGGAGGAGGCATTGGTGGTGATTCGTGAATAGATAGAATTGTTTTCCGCGGTGAGTAGGAGGATTCAGAAGCAAGGGTTGGTGAGGAGCAAGCTTGAAGTAAAGTTGTTTGATGGTGTATTTGTGTAGTTTGGTTGGAGGCATAGGTGGGAGCTTTGATAATGTGGTTGAGCGTGTTGCTGGTGCGTTGGGGAAGCAAATGGATCTTGAATCGCATTCTCTACTAGTTGGTCAAGTCAATATGAGGTCATGGGCCGGCTTTGGTGCGGGTTGGTGCTATTTTGGAGCAAGTTGTGGCACCAGAAGTTTGGATCGATGACTTAATTTGGCAGGAATATTTCACTGATCCAGGTTCTTAGTGGGATAACTGTGTGAGCAAGAGGAGTAAGAGGGCACCTGATTTTAAGCACAAGGTTACTAAGTGGGCTTTGTGGATTGATGGGTGGTTCACGCCTGATTGGGTTAAGGATAGGTTTAGGGTTAGGGATGAGATAAATTCTGTGTTTCCTCTGGTGTTGTAAGAAACATCAGCTTGATGGAAGGGGATAAATGCCTGTGCTTCGTCTGTTGATTACGAATTGAGGTAGTGTAACAGGTTTAGTGAGGTAGTCGGCTTGTTGCTGGGAAGTTGGTACAAATTTCATTGTAATGTCTTGGTTGTGAATTTTTTCATGAATAAAATGGTTTTAAATACTGATGTATTTTGTCTGGGAGTGGAGTACTGGGTTGCTCACGATTTTTATGTATGACTGGTTGTCACTGTCCAGATATAGAGGTGGGTTGTTGGCATGGTTCTCCTAGTTCTTTGAGCACATGGCATAGGTAGACAATGTCTTTGGCAGCTTCACTTAATACGCGATACTTTGCTTCAGTGGTGGATAGGGAGACTGTTGGTTGGAGTTTGCTTGACTTAGTGATGCTTGAGTCTCCAAGTTTGTAAAGGATGCCGGAAGTTGATTGCCGTGAGTCGATGTCGTGCCCCCAATTAGCATCAACGTAGGTATGCAATATGTTGGAGTTGTTGTGAGGAAAGAATAGTTCGTAGTCCATGGTGCCTTGTAAGTAGCGTAGAATATGTTTGGCTGCTATGAGGTGAGTTTGTTGTGGCCTGTCCATATATCGGCTAACCAAGCTAACTGCGAAACAAATGTCGGGCAGGATGTCGGGGCAAGTGTTGGTCACAAAGATCAAGCTACCTACCATTGATTGGTATAAGTGGGGATCAGTGGGTGGGATTCCAGTGTCTTGGGTAAGTTGGAGTTTGGGATCCATGGGTAGTTTTGTTGAGTTGCAGCTTTGTAGTCCAAACCATTCCAGCATGTGTTGGATGTATGTCCGTTGATGGAGGAAAAGACCGGATGCATGGTGTTCAATCTTTGTATCCATATAGTTGCTGGCAGTGCCGAGATCAATCATTTCGAATTGGTGGTGTAAGGCCATTTTCAAGGTTGAAATTTTTGCAGAATCACTACCCGTAAGCAGGAGGTCGTCGACATATATAAGTTCGATTGTAATTTTGTTGTGTTGGTGTAGGAAGTAGAGATTCTAGTCGAAGGAGCTATGTGATAGTCCTTGTGAAGTGAGCCATTTGTCAATGGTGCGGTACCATGCTCTCGGTGATTGTCAGAGGCCATATAACGCCTTTTTGATTCTGCACACTTTCGTATTATCACTTGTACTAGGGAATCCGTAGGTATTTCCATGATAATATCACCCTCTAACTTGCTATTTAGAAACATGGTGACCACATCTATGTGGTAAAGAGGCTAGTTGTGTTTTGCGGCAAGTGCGAAGATAAGTCTAATGGTTGACCAATGGACCATTGGAGAGAAGATTTTGTTGTAGTCAATTCTTGTTTGTTGTTGGAAGCCACGGGCGACTACTTTGGCCTTTAGTTTTTCTGGTTGCCCTGTATCTCCCTTATTGACCTTGTGTATCCATTTCGCTATGATTGGTCACATGTGGGGTTGTTTGTCTACTACCTCCCATGTGTGGTTGCGGTGGATGGAGTTGATTTCAGTTTCCATTGCTGATTTCCACTTGGGATCTGAGCTTACTTGGGAATAGTTTAAAGGTTCTTCTAGGAGTTCGCTGGCAAAGGTCCAGAATTCTCGCAACCTGGTGGATGGTATGCGGTGGCGGGCGGGATATCTTCAAGGTGGGGTAGGAGGTGATTGTTTTGGAGTTGGTGTAACTACATGGTGGGCTAGGGAAGATGGTGGGGACGGGGTGTTGAATTCTAAGTTTGAGGGTTCATCATGTTGTTCTATGGGTGGTGGGAGGTTATCCGGGTGAATAGGGAGGTAGAGTAGATGTATAGGTGCTAATGGGTCGTCAATTTCACTAGTGTTTTGACTGTCTGGGGTTGATGTTAGTGGAAAGCTAGTGGTGGGTGTGACTGTCTCTTTGATAAAGTGGTTGTAGTTGATAGTGGTTTCATCAAAAGTAAGATCCCTAGTGATAATGATCTTCCTGTTTTGGGCGTCGTAGGCTCTATGGCCTTGCTTTGAATATCATATCCTCAAAAAAATCATAGTCTACTTTTACTCTCAAGCTTTGTTCTAATTTCTCCAGGGATGTGATAGTAAGCTAGACAACCAAAGATCTTCAAGTGACTTACTGAGTTTTTTTTTATTCGTATACCTTTCTTCAAGAGTTATACCGGCGTTGGCATGAGTAGGGCTTCGATTCACGAGATAATTTTGTTGTAGAAACTACTTCGCTCCAAAAGAAAGGAGGTAAATTGCATTGTGTTGCTAGATTGCAGGCGTGTTCTATAATAGTGCGGTTGCGACGTTCTGCTATGCCGTTTTGCTACGGGGTATGAGCTTGGGTGAGTTGTCGTTGGATACCTTACATCTTGCAGAAGTTGAAAAACTCATGTAACGTGAATTTGCCTCCTCTGTCTGTGTGCAGTATACGTAGATTGTTGCTAGTTTCGGTGTGGAGTTTTGCGAGAAAAGATCAAAAGAATGAAAACGTCTGGTCTTTGCTTTTCAAAAAATAGACCCAACTTTTGCGAGAAAAATCATTGGTAAAAGCAAGGATATATCTTGAACCAGCTAGTGTTGGAGTTGATATTGGGCCCATTAAGTCAGAATGTAAGATCTTGCCAGCTTTGGATGCTCTGTCCAGACAACTAAGCCTTAGGAAATTTCTTCCGTTGTTGTCGTCCAGTTAAGTAGTGTTCACATACATGAGATGTAGACCAAATGAGAGGAAGTCTTGTTACTTTGTTGTAGTGGGAAAGATGGTATAGGCTTGGGTAGCTTAAGTGACCATAGCACATGTGCCACAAAAGTACACTATTTTGAATTACTGTAGTATTTGCTTGTAGTTTTTGACCAAGTGAGTAAAGTCCATTTGTGTAGTCTCTACTTCCTGTGGTATCTATTTTTTTGTTTTCGTCAAATATCCAACAACAAATATGAGAAAAAAAACGACAATTTTGCCTTCATCAGCTAGAGAACCAACATAAATAAGGTTCTTCTTTACGGATGGGACATACTTAACTTGTTTCAACTTTATTGCTCCTCTTTGGGTATGCACAAATGAAGTTCCAGTGGCTCTAATTGGGTGTGATTCACCCCCACCAGTTTTTACTTCCTGAAGTTTGATGGTGGAGGTGCTAGGGTTTGTGATTTCTATTTTCTAACTGTCTGAGGCTATGTGAGTGGATGCTCTACTGTCCATGGACCATATTTGTAATCCCCCCAGTACTTGGATAATGCAACATCAAAAAATTCGGTTGAATTTGCAAATGAGTGATTCCTAAGATTGGGATAGAAAGAGTTACTTGTTCGTTGTTGGCAGCAGTCTCAAGCAAAGTGCCCAATGCGCCCGCAATTGTAGCAGATGAGGGGTGGTTGCATACCTTGTTCGGGAATTGGGACTTGGTGGTCTGGGTATGGTTTTGGTGCAGCTTGCCCTCCTCGGCCTCTGGGGTATATGTTGTCTCGTAGGGATGTCTTGTGCTCGAAGGTGGCTACGAGAGCTTCTTCATTGCTCAGTTGTAGGACTCGATGCTCCCGTTGGTATGACTTAGTGAGTAGGCTTGAGGATACTTGTTTAAATGTCATGTCAACATTCTAATGGGTTATTGTTTGGATCGTACTTTCGTAGCTTCGAGGTAGACCATTGAGTATGATTTGAATCATAGTCTTGTCTATGATCGGTTCGCCTATGCTTGTCAACCGGTTCCTGATTTCTCGAGCCTTTTTGATGTAGTCTTCGATCCTCCTTCTATTAGCTTAGTTGAATGTAGTTTGTTGGTGAGAGTCAAAATCTGAGCTTGATCGCTAGATTGGAATGCAGATCGTAAAGCTGCCCACGCCAAAGCTGGATCAATGAATTCAGCAATAATGTCGACGAGGTCATCGCTTATTGACAAGATCAATGCCGAGATTACATTTGCCTTGGTAGTCTCTAGTTGGGCCTCTGTGAACGTTCGTCCTTCGAGGTTTGTTGGAAAAACCTCCGGATGAAGCTGTGCTCGGTGAGGCGCCACCAGTTCTCCCTCTGTAAGATGGCGCACATCTTCAAGCTCCAAATGTAGTAGTTGTTACTACCTGTAAGTTTGTTAGTATCGCCGATTGTGATGTTTCTATCGCCTATATTGTCGTCCTTTGATCTAGCATTTGCTCTTCTGTTCTTGCTGCTACTGATAAGAACCAAGGCACGTCTAATTGCTTGTCTAACGATTATGCAGATGTCAAGTAGATTGATGGATTTGATGCTGCGCTTGAGATACAGAAAACGAGTCCTAGATCGATAGATCCTGGTGAACCATTCTATACTTCAAGAGCAATGGATTCTGGTGAACCGCTTCTAACTATACCTCAAGATCGATGGACTTTGGTAAGCCTCACGAGCTATGCTTCACTTGCTTCTCTCTGTCTTTGTAGTGTTGCTCTAATACCATGTAGAAAGAGTAATCTAACGGAGACCTATTCAAATGGGAGAGAAAGCTCCACTAACGTATGCGCGTATTGTACTTAGATGATGCAGGAAGCTAGGGAATAGGAATATATACAAGACCAGGCTGGGGATGGATGAAGTTGGAATGAAACCCTAACTGAGATAACAGAGAACCAAAGGAGTGAGCACAGATTTCCAATAGGAATATTGGTAGAAGAGCTACAGTCAAGCAAATATTCTCCGTAGAGCATTTCATCTAGGACTTCAGTACTCTTCAGAATGGTTTCTCTCAATAGTGCTCCTGCATTTAGGGTTTCGACGTTTGGGAGAACTGCTTTTCTATAGCATATTAGGTAATTGGGTTTTCTAGTCGGTATGGCATCCGCGCGTACTAGGAAGAAAAGGCGGACTATTGATCAACGCTAGTCAAGCAGGTATTGAGAATTCCCCTTCTCAAACTCTAGGTAAAGTTTGACTATGTCTGTTTTAAGCACATCATACCTTTTGTGGGCATGCTTCTTTACAATCAAAGACCATTTTCATTTTCACACTTCCAGTGTATGTACTAGTGATCGCTGGTTGTCAGTGCTAGATTGACGGTGCATCCAGCCCAAGTCTCGGCGAGCAAAGATTGGCATGATCGCTTTCAGTTGAATTGACAGAGATGAGACAAACAAGTCAAGCTCGCCGAGCACGTTTGGTGTAGTCACCGAAGCGACCAATCTCTCCGTAAGGGAGAAACGAGCTAAAGGTAATTGTCACAGCGTTCAACAATCCATTTTGGTAATGAGCCTAAAATTTGTCTTTGACGAGGAGAATCTGGAAAGGAAGGGTAGCCACTAGTTACAGAGGCCATATTTGTTTTACTCAAAGTGGACTGCCTTATGCTCATTCTATTGCTCGACACTCGGGGCATCATTTTTTGTTCTACCACCACCTGAAGCGTTTAATCCTTGATCCAAAAGTGAGGCTTAGTTATCCTTTTTAAAATTTTGTTTAGGATTCTCTCAAGATGACAGGAATTGGTTGCTGACCTTGAACACTAAGAGATTGCAATTACCCAAGTTTCTCTTTCGTTGTCCAGCCATGTACTGTTTGCCCAGAGAGATGAAATTGTTGCTTGGTTAGACCGTTAGGGTGTACTAAATTATTTGCAAAGAAAAGTCAGTTTTGTGACCCTCTTGGAAGAGTGTAGTTAGAAATACATTTAATTCTCTGAATTATTGTCTTGGTTCCTGAAGAGTTCCCTTTGGCGTCATGTACAATTGTAGATCTTTGAACTAGGTTGCAGAGCTTATAAACTATCTGTGCCCTAAATCAATCTTACCTTGTCATGAATGACAATGAGGCAGCTAGGTACTAGGTTTTCGTGTTAATGGTGAGACAACTTGACGATACGCAATTTCTTTTCAAGAGGTATAACATTGACACTAGAGGAAACAATTGGAAGTAATTGTGGAACGCAAGTGCAGTCAATGAAGTATTTGTAGTACCATTTGTGAGTGAAGCTGGAATAGGTGGATCTTACTAGTTTCCTCCTAGCCTATGACGAATTCAGTCGCTGAATGTTGAGAATTTACCCTATTTGAATCAAAGCTTCCTTTACGACCAATTTGTTGAGAATAACAAAGTTTAAAGATATAAGCTAAGTTGAGTACAAAGATAAAAGCTAAGTATTAAGTAAAGTACAAAGATATAAGCTAGAAACCATAAGACTTCCAAGGAAGATTTGGGCGTTCAAGGGTTCAGGGGTTTAACCTCCCTCTGCTTGTACACACAATCCCTCACGGTTTCACCATCTTGGAATGTCAACTAGTGAATTTTCATTTGACAGAGCCACCTAAGAACTTTGGGGAGTCTTCGATATTAAATTTTGGCAATGGATAAAATTTCAGCCGCCACAAAGCTTTGCGGATGACTTCAAAACTTGGTCGGTCAGAGGGGTTCTGAGCACAATACATTTGAATGAGCCCTTGCAATTCTTCTGGATATTCAAAAGGAAACCGAATCCTTCCACGCATGATTTCCTAAATGTTCGCAAACGTCACACCACAGTTGAAAGGAAGCCTCCCGGTGAAGATCTCGTAACATGTCAACCCAAAGCTGTACACATTTGCGGACCATGAGTAGATGTCCTCTAAATCCCAAACCTCCGGAGCCATGTACATTGTCGTTCCTTACTTTCTGGTGTGGAAATGCGACCCTTCATCTCCGATTTTGGACAATCCAAAATCTATGAGTTTGATAGTATAGTACATTGGCAAAAGCCTACCAGGTGGCTGAGAGTATTTTGGGCTTGCCAGAATATTTTTTGGTTTCACATCCCGGTGTATAACTCGACACTTGTGCATATGAATCATAGCTTCCACAACTTATAAGGCAATGTCCACTGCTACCAAAAAATAAAAAGGAGCTTGAGTCGTGGACATTGTTCCATCAGCGTTTGTCAATCGTTCAATAATCAAGTCATGTAAATCAAACTCCATGTGCTCAGTCATAAGGTAACAGTTCCGGTAACATTTAGGGTCCCGTACATCCTCCTCGAATGCATACCCCATCCACTCCACGACATTGGGATGTTGCACTCTTGCTAAAAAACCTGTTTTTGCTTTTGTAGAAATTTTGGATACATTCGACATTGTTGAAAGGGCCACCGTTTCCCCCAACCACTTGCACTTCAGGACGCTTTTAGAAGTTCCGGAACCTTCTGGAACTTCCAATGGAAAGTTCCACAAAACTAGTTTCTGGATTTTCAATGAAGAAAGCATCCAAAGGTGAGTAGGATCTAGGAACGCACAAGCTTGGTTGCAATCTCCTCCTGCAGATAGCTTCAAGTTTATCTTGATTACTCATATTCGTCCTCCGCACCTACGAAGCTAGAGGTTGAAAGAGGTTGAAAGAAGATTTGTCTTGAGATTTGCTGAGTTTCTGGTGCAGAGATGCCTACAGAGCTTCCCGATCAACCTTTTGTCGACGAACATCAACTTCCAAACTCTCATCTTTCAAAGTAGCCAAACGATTTGTCCCATTTGATGATACAAGCCTACACCTCTCCTCGCACCACTCCCAACTGTCAAATCTGGATTTCTCTTCAGAGTTACAACAAAGGAAATCCACGATCTAGTCCAGCTCCTGAGTTGCTAAAGCAAATCTTGAAAATATTGGTACAGAAAGTGGTAGTAAAGACAAGGCAAGAGCAGCTTTGTTGTAAGAAAGTTTACCACGGGAATGTAGCAATGCCTCCCCTTCAGCCATACAATGCAGCAACGTACATGCCACAAACTCCTCCAACGGATCTCTGAGCCACATGACTATTAGAACATATGGATCCTTAATTTCAAGATAGTTCATTTTCTTATAATGGACTTCAATATTTAGGTTTCAGCTAAACCCTAAACCCTAAATCCAATAAATATTCAGGTTTTAGTTACAAATTTATTGTCAAGGTGGTTTTGGTGGAGTTGGAGTTCGGGTTGGTTTCTCCTTTTGTCGTTGGAGTTGTGGTTTCATTGTTGCAGTTGGAGCTTGGCAATTTTGAAGTCCATTTTGATTTCTAGGGCGATAGAGATGATTATATATTAGAGCTTAAACTTGAATATTTATTGACCAATTCTTGGTTTGTTGAGGATCCAATTTCACAAGGACATTAGCAACATTGATGAGAAGGATTATAGAACATGCGTTCTCATTTATTCAGATGAGAATCTTTCATTCAAATATACATAGATTCTCAGTTTTGACAAGGCCGGGGAACGCAAAATCAGGTTTGTGCACCAACTTCTACTATCGTGATTCATTGTTGCGATTTAATGGTTTTCTGCATTTTGTGATGCGCTGTGCTTTTGGGGTCGTGCTTTGGTTTGCTGAGCAGGGTTTCTATCTCTTTGTGGCTTTTCTTTATAATTTTGCATGTTGGTCACCCGACTTGTGGTTTTGTGCTCTATTGGTGTGCATAAGAGTTCTCGTCTAGATTTTGTGATGCGCTATCATGGTTTGGTTTTGGTTTTGTGACGTGCTGTATTTCTTGATCAAGTGGTTTATCTTGCATTTTAACAAGGTTTTAGTCTTTCATTGGGTACTAACTTTGACGTGGATGCAGGTTTTGCAATACACATTGCCTACTTCAAGACAGGTACATCTGGACTTGTTGGACTTGACTGTAACCTTGATGGGAGGATTGATTTCTCTGAACTTGGTCGAAAATTCAAGTTGGATCCATCCATCAAGTTGCCAATCTTTTCTTGGATGCTGCATAGAAGAGGATTTAAGATAGTAATTTCCTCCAGAAAGAAAAAGCAAGCCGAAGCTATTTCTAGCTTGGTGGAGGACACTTTTCTCTTGTCGATGGCGAACTCTTTCAAAATTATATGAGATGTATGGAACCAGTTTGGGCAAGTATAAGGCGCCGCCAGGGGACAAACCTATCTCTAAAGTTGTGGAGGTCATCTTCAACAAGACTGGGCTTGACGGCCACTTAGTCAAGGATGACTCCATGGATCTTACGAAGAGCGATTTACTCACTGTAGGACACATATACAAGTTTTAGCCACCAGTAAATGTACCCCCTCCAGGTCTGGGAAATTTTCTTTATTTTCTTCAATGTATTTGTTCTTAGCTATTCCCGGGGATATAATAGTTGTTACTCTCCCTGCATACATGCTTCATCTGCGTTTATGTTTTACTATGAAAGCTTGGAGTGAACTATTAGTAGGTTATCTCTTGCAGTAAAGTGTTAGCAGGGTTTAGGGTTTCAAGGTAATTTAGGTTTTCTTGGATATGTTGCATGCGGGAGGGGCATTTGCCTTGTGTTAGGGTTTCGAACAATTAGGTTTTCATGTGATGGCTTGTTCGATGCTTCATTGCATGCACAACTGATAGAAGAGCGGGCCTTGTTCTCGTGGAGGGTTTTGGATTTTTGGACTCTTCCTTGCAGGCTTTCTTTAGTGTTGACGTTCATGTTCGTGGTTGTAGTTATGGGTGGGTGATCGTTAGAATTGGGGCATTTGCCTTATATTTATCTCAGTTGAACAATTAGGGATTTGTGCGATGGCTTGTTGGATGTTTCATTCCACGCACGAATGATAGACTATTAAGGGCAAATTAGGATTTTCTCTTTCTTGCTTCTTGCTTGAATAGCGTTGTGTCTATCTTCTTAGCCTTCTTTCTGCTCTAGTCTTGGCTCTGCTCTGTTATTTCGTTGAGTTTGCTACACTGCACTGTTTCCATAGGGGATCATGGATAGTGTGAATCACATATATACTTACTTTTTTTGTATCTTAAGCAGCTGTTCAATAGGACCCTTTCCGGAGGTTAATAACAAAAGCAAGTATGGATCCCCGGATTCCGGAGGTCTCTGAGCTGAAACATTACTTGCTGCAATTGCCATGTATGGCATTTCCGGTTTCTCAGCGACGCTACTTGTAGTTGATGAACTATCTGAGTAAAGCAGATAACTTCATTTGTCATGACCCTACCCGAGGCGTTTGCTGGAATTTGGATGACCACCTTGGGAATGAGTTCAAACCTCCACCTACAGGCTCTACAAAAAGTTCTTTTATTTCTTTTTGGGATTTACTTGTAAATGAGCCAATATCCTTGTTCTCTTTGGAAACACTTGTCTTTGATAGAGACTCCGCAAAGTTTAGTTCATCCAAGAACAAGCGCCCAGACAAACTTGGGTTGGTTTCCAGACTTGCACTTTGGCGTGGTGAGGAGAAAGGGCCAGATAATGAAAGTGATCCCAAACAAGACTTGGGGGGATCATTTAGAGTGTCCATTAGAAACCACGTGCAAACAAAACTTTGGACCCTCTATATACTTTTTGAATTTTAAATAAAACAAAATTAAAAAATATGAATAGATTTTCCTACTTTGAAAGTTTATGTTTTGAATTATTGATATTTTTATTTGTTAATAATAATTAGTTACCACTAATAGAAAACGCAGGAATTTTGACAGAATTCTGTTGATTTGGTCGCGTTGTCCCGGTCACTATTTTGTTGATTTCAACAGAAATTTGTAATTTTCAACAGATTTTTGTTGGAATCAACATAACAGTGACTGGGACAACGTGACCAAATCAACAGAATTCTGTCAAAATTCTTGCGTTTTCTACTAGTGTACAAATTTTTGAAGTAAAAAGATACACTGTAGAACTGAAAAATAACTTTCACACCCCTATATTATACAAGAAAAAATTGTCTAAAAAATGAACAAAAAATTCCTAAAAATAACTCATTATTGAAAGCTCATTTTGAGTTGAATATTGACTCAATGGTCATCTAAATGTGTCCTCTATAATTATTTGAGTTGAAAAACATGCCATTTTAGCTCATTTTCAACTTCTTCTAGAAATTATTTTATATTTTATTTGAGTTTGAAATTTTGGCAATAGAAAGCTATAGTCATTATTAAACATTGTTCAAAATTTTAGGTTGAAATTATAGTTTATTAGAAACCACTTGTTCACACGTGGTTTGTTATAGTAGAACTAAGTGCACCCCTCGAGAAACAAGAATTGGCCGTGAAACTGATTTGGACGTATGGAGACATGCCCTATCTCCTATGTTATTATGCCAAGGTAGCGATCGTTACTTACTATGCACTACTGCATGATGCTAAGCAATGTAAGACTTAGGTGGTGGATTTGATTACAGTCAATCTATTTGTTCCAGAGGACAAGTTGCTGGCATTGTTGATAGACTTCAACATCAGCAAGCTGCTAATGCGCTTGTCTGCAGTTGCAATCGTGTTGGAAGTTGATTCTGACTTTTACGATCATCACACTAATGGAAAAACTATTCTCGTGGGGAGTGGCATTGATAAGATCTACAAAGATCAGAGTACCTTCGAGAAGGTGCGCCAAATATAAGAGAGCATCAAGGGTTGCCCTAATGCAGAGTAGGTGCTGAAAGTTAATATACCTGAACGTAGATTCCGAATGATACCTTGGTGTCTTGTGAAAAGGCGTGTGAAACCTGAATATGAACTTTTGAGAGCATTGATCAATGTTGCGGAAGTAGTGGTCTGGTTGCATGGAAAGAATTTGATGCATCGAGATATATCTTGGCAGAATGTTATCAGAAATACTTCTGATATCAACTGGGTTTTAATCGATTTTGATGAGATTTTGTCTACTCCCTGTGGCCACACTCACGGACTGTGTATCGAAACCCACACCCCTGAGACGAGTAGAGGTCGTCATGACTCGAGTGTAGACATATGGGGAATTGGGCATTTGATTAGGAGTAGCGAGATAAGAGATTTGTCAATAGATTTGTTAGATTTGCAAAGGGATTGTTTGGAGATTGATGCCTCTAAGCGACCCAATGCGGAAGCCTGTTTAGGGAGATTGAAACTTCTCAATACAGCAAGGAAACAAGGATTGTTTGGTCTCACTATTGATTGTGCATATCATGAAGCATTCGTAGTTAACATGGTTTCCATTAGTACTAGTTTGTTGACTTTGGAGATTTAGGTCTTTGTATGATCACAGCGACTGTAGGGACAAGTTATAGAAAAGATTCTCCTTGTTATGTTGTCCAGTTTGTTTTGAGTCTCTTTGTGATGTTGTTTAATTTGTTTTGATGATCCCCAAATAGCAGGGGATAAAGGTCAACCACTATTGTCCAACTTATATTTGTATAGGAAATAATGGGTTTACTGCCCAACAAACGGTAGAAAACATTGAAGGCCAGAGCTCATTGTTTGTTGATGTCTAGAGCCATGGAAAAGCTTGATGTTGAGGAAGCCTTGATCCATTTTTCTCAATGCAAAGAAGTTGCCAAAGATGGTTTTGATGCAGACGTTCTCATCAAGGTGCTGGAATGCTCAACATTCATACTCAGATTGTAGATGTAACTTGGATGTTTGCTACAATTTTTTTTGTAGAAGTCAGTTTGGTGTTTATTCTTTTTCTACTTCTGAAAAGGTGCCTGAGAATTTTGCACGCAAAAGTGCCTTACTCCTCTGTTTTGCAACAAAAACCCTGTCTTTTCGGTCCCCACATCTCTTCCTTACTGCTCCAATCCTTGCCTTTGCGTTTGCCACCACAATTCTCCATGTCTAATTGACTTGTTTCTCCTTTCTACTTGTTTCTCCTTTCTAAGTGTGGAATTGGATGGATATGTCGAAAGAAATTGAAGAAAATGGTGCCTTGAGCACTCTACTAGAATTGTGAGGTAGACAAGTGATGATGGCTCTCACGATGCGGGCAATGACATCTACTATGCGAAGTTTGCGGCTTGTGGAGCCATCCCATTCTTTTTACAAGAGTATGTTTGATGCTTCATTCCATGCACGACTGATAGAGGAGCGGGCTTTGTTCTCGTGGAGGGTTTAGATCATCCTACTCACTTTCCCGCTCATGTTCGTGGTTGTAGTTATGGGTGTGTGATCGTTAGAATTGGGGCGTTTGCCTTATGTTTATCTCAGTCGAACAATTAGGGGTTCATGCGATGGCTTGTTGGATGCTTCATAGATTGGTGATAGAGGGTTTGAGGTTCAAGTACTTCCGGTTTGTTGTTACCAGAATAAGTGTGAGAAATGGAATCTTTGTGTCGGTTTTAAGGAATAATTATTTTTTGGAAATTGGTCCTTGGCCTGTCCTAACGGGATACCGCAATATACCGCAATATGCCACGATATACCGCCTAATAGTGAGCTCACCGTAAATTCTTACCGTGGCTCGGAGACCCAAGACCGCATTTTCATCCCATACCCGTGCAGTCTCGATTGTCCGTGTTTCGCAATGACGGCGTGACGTCCAAGACATTCTGCGAGTTTCTTGCAGTGGTTGTGCAAACTCGGAAAGGGCTATAGAATCACAGCCAGGCTTCCATTGCGTTCATTTTGTTGGGTTTGTGTTGTTCGTTTCCGATTATTTGGGGGGGGTTGAGCAGGGGAGCTTCACAATGCGTAGGAAACTTTGATTGGAATCCAGATTGACAGAAGAGCACCTTGGGAAACCTAAAACCTCTGATTCCGCACAGTTTTATTCCAACACACGCCGCGAATTCGCTCTTAACTCGACATCGTGCTCTAGTTTCTTGCGCATGCTGAATTGACATCGCAGCTGATTTTTGGACCAGAAGTCCGTTTTAGGGTTTATCGTTCCTCCGTTTTTGTGAAGGTTTAGTAGAGGGTTTCAGAATGTCCCACACGCTCGATGAGCAGAGCACGCGCTTGTATCGAATTCGGAAGACGGTCATGGAGATGCTCCGCGATCGGGACTATGTGGTGGCCGAGTTTGAGCTCAGCTTTACCAAGGAGCAGTTCCGGGAGAAGTACGGGGACGAACCGAAACGGGAAGATTTAGTGATTCAAAAGCCGAGGCGGTCCAACAACTCTGAACATGTTCGTTTCTTGCCATTTCCTTGTTTTTGCTTTCTGCCATGCTCTTGCAATTTTGTGATTGGAAAGTAAGTTTTCTTACAAATCAAACTATACTTCTACGGCCCTTTCGTGGGTGGAAATTGATGTGTAGAGCATGTTGTCATGCTCCCAGATATTTGTGTTTTTCCCCGACGAAGCGAAGGTTGGGGTGAAAACTATCAAGACGTATGTGGACCGCATGAAGACAGAGACTGTGCACAGGGCTATCCTTGTTGTGCAGCAGAACCTCACACCTTTTGCCAAACAATGCGTGAGCGAGATGTCAAGCAAGTACCACTTGGAGGTTTTCCAGGTTAGTCCCACTCTAGAATTTGAAGTTGAGGGCTACTGTGAGATTTAGGTTAAACAAGTTGTTTAGAGAACCTCTTTGCTGTTGAACGTTGAAACGAGGAGAGTTTTATGCACAGGAAGCTGAGTTGCTGGTGAACATTAAGGACCACGTCCTGGTTCCACAACACGAGGTTATGACTCCTGAGGAAAAGAAGACTCTGCTGGAGCGATATACTGTGAAGGAAACCCAGGTATTTTATGCGTCATATATGCTTTCAAAAGTGACGCACATAGTATCCTCTACCTCATGCCACCATTTTTGAGGCTAGCATAGCAGCTTCTTAGAATCTTTATTTTGTGGTAGAACCCGGGTTCATATCTACTCAAGAAACTAATAATGTGCGTGATTGATTTTGCAGCTTCCTCGGATGCAAGAGAATGACCCTGTTGCACGCTATTACGGTCTTAAGCGAGGTCAAGTGGTGAAGATTATCCGACCCAGTGAGACTGCGGGCCGATATGTTACTTATCGATTTGTCGTGTGATTCACGGGGCAAATGCTACTGCGCTGGACAATGAAATGTAAAGTCCACGGAATCTTTTCAGTGGCGTTCCTAGTTCCTATTATGTGTGTTTCTTGTGAAATGGAACATGCTGAAGTTTTTAAATGCCGTTAGAGCAAGAAGACTTGGTCTCTTTCGAGGGATACAGTTGCCAACGGCTATAGAGCTTAGTACTCTGTTAGAACAATGATTATAATCTGATTACAATGTAAGAATGAACTGCGTGTCACTGTAGAAACAACAAAGACATTTGAACACAAAGTAACTAATTCTTTGCTGTTTTGACTGACAAAGGTGGAGAGCGAGGGAAAGGTAGCTTGTAGAACCGATCCGCAATTTTGTATTAATAAAAATTACATACACTGAAACATGGTTTGTTTCTAATATTGATATCAGCTATACACTGGATTAGAACTGTTCCTATGTGCAATATTTGAATGAGCAGAGTGGATCTGATTTCAAGGTGGTGGGGTCTTTTTAACGCGATCTCCCTCATCCTGTCCATTATCAGCAAGCTCAGGGTCTGCTGATGCAACGACACTGTAGTCTCCAACTCGAATATAGTCTTGCGGTGGGACCTCGGAGTGATCCGTATAAAGGCAGAAATGTTGTACTGTGAAGATAATGTCAAACGATATCGATAACTGCACCATCAATCCATGACCACCACCAATATAGTCAGTGTATTAGTAACATAATTTTGTCCAACCTCTCTGAATTCTTTTAAAGTTGATATGAGAGCATGAATTGAAGGATATGACGTGAAAGGCACTCACCAGAGATAGACCCACTTTGCCGACGTTTCCTGAAAAATTCACGAAAGAATCTGCACAACATACGTATGGCAAATGTAAGGGTGTCCCTTCTGCAATCTAACTGAGATCACCCAGAAAGCCAACCTACTTTTGAAGAACAGTTTCGTTAGCAGCCACTTACTAAAATAATTGAACACTCACTTACACCCTGACCTCTTTAAACTGACTTTCGGGTCTCTTCAATAAGATTACGACATTTTGCATGTGTGACGAGTTACATAAAATGATAGTGTCACAAGTGTGCAAGATATTGGCAGAATGTGGTTTTAAAGAGATCTGAGTGTGTAGCAAAGATAGGCAGGACGTCCAGGAGGCGAACGGATACATACTCTGATCGAGAGATTGTGTTAACATCTGTCCAAAGTTTGCAATGCCACCCGTCAAGTCAAGGAGAATGTTCGTTATACTCCAACCGTCTGTGCTTTTTCTTGTGTAGTTTAAGTAAACCTGCAAAAAGAGCTCAGAACACTTAAGTTGTGACCAATTCCAGCCAAGTTGGGTGGACTCCCAGGCTTGAACAGGAGAAGATTTCTACTAATGTCGTTCCTAGCTATTTCCAAAATCATACATGAAGGGCTCAGACGTACCGTCTCATTTATTACATGTTCATTAAATCAGACATAGAGATTCATGGTCTTTGACCTCCGGCGAAAAAACATCAAATACTCACCTGCGGTATGTACTTAATCGTTGTCATGAGGAGCTGAATGTTGCTGCATTTGACAACAATAGCAACATAAGCCAACAGGTACTATGATTGTTGGGGATTCCAAGAGAGCATCAAGCACAACACTCGACTCTCCAACAAGAAATCACAATGAATATCATATGACCACATTTTCAACCACAGTGCGCAAAATTTGCAGTACCAGTCGAATGAAGCAGACGAGGTCCAACATATTACAAAAGCTGGCCAACATTCTTAGGGGCTCTGTGAAGGTAAGATTGGATATGTAATGACATTTCATACGTGCAATAGGTGCAAAAGCAAAAATAATACTAACTTGAAATTCTGGATCAGCGACAGCCAGTCGTTGTGGAACCAGGAAATCACCAATATGATGATGGCTTCTGTCCACACCACGCTTGAGACGACTTTGCACACACTCGAAATCCTTTGAGTCCCCCGCTGAATGAAAAGAAGAGCACCAAGCATCGAACATTACTCCAAGCCATGTAATCCGAAGGAAGCAATACAGCAATTCTTCTGATAGAAACTCAATCTCTAGAAGCAGATGAGAACGAGCTTCTTACAATTTTGAACCATCGCTAAGTCCTTCCCATTGGGTAGAGACAATAAAAGGTAAGAGAACAGGATAGGTACCTCATAAAGGAACAATTGTACTGCCATAGCCGAAGTGAGAAGTACCGCATGAGTCGAGAATGCCACATCACTTGGCGCTACTGGAATTAACTGATCGGCAGCAGAGATGACAACTTAATTAGACTGAGGCTCCAGTAGTCATAGGAACGTGAAGCGCTTGCAACTGATTTTAGTGTTCTCGAGGAATTTTTTATATTGATTAGGAGAACGCACAACCTGCACAGCTGCATCGCTTCCCTTTGAATTGTCTTAAAATATAGAAAACCAAAGTCTCTTGCACCCTAATAAAATTCTCAAAGACAGGACAGTCATTAACTTCTATAGAACCGAAGATTCATGTTATAAAATGACCAGTTTGATTCATCATTTTGTAAAAATCTAATTCAGATGAGATTAAATTATATACTACTGGAATCAGAGAACAACGGTGCATGTATTGGTGAGAAAACAAATAAAATTGAAATAAATAAATTCCCCATATGACCTACTGAAAAAACAAAATACCCGATTTGGGCTTCCTGGTCCGGTTAAGTCACAAACACAATCTCAGGAGAGCACGTCAGTGGTCTCCAGGCAGTAACACAAAGTAATATTCCAGAGGCATATACCACATTTTAGCTTCCTGTACGCCTTCATAACGTAATGAATAGACTAGCGTTTCAGACCTTTGAGAATCTGAAATACATACTAGACAAGTACATTCTTAGACCTAAAAATTCGTTATATGTGACCACCCATGCCTCCTTTCAACCTGGTACTAGCAATCCATAGAATAAAACGATTCCAAAATCACTCAAATCTAACCTCATCAAAGCCATATTTCTCGTGATACTGACGTTGAACAACGGGGCTGAAGTAAAGAACAGCATTGTAGATCAAGTACGAAGAGTGCTTCGTCAAATTGAAGATGACGAAGTCGAAGTGTAAGCCGACCACACTGCAAGCGTCACTCAAAGCCCATAATCATTTAGGGCTACGAAGTAAACAAAATCATGAAGTCGTCTGTCTAGTACGCGGTCGAATCAACACTAGTGACGTTCGTGATCAGCCAACAATTTCAACATACACCAAAATCATCAAATCTACTCCCATCAAATGGTAATTAACGTCATACTAACCTTTTCCGTCTATAGTTCAAGATGACTTGAGGCCAGAAGCTGATGGACCACGCTGTGAACGCCAACCAACCCAGCAGCTGGTATATAATGTACGCCGTTCCGGAATGCCATCCTGGTTCGTCCCCCATTTCGAAAACCCTTAGCCTGCAAATTTCAAACAATAACAATCTGCTCAATCTTAATTTCAAAAGCACTTACTTACTCCCCCTAAAATTCACGAAACCTCCAAATACACTAGAACTCTAAAGTGGAAGGCATCCGTCTTCCACAATAACATCGACTATGGGCCGTGCCCAAAGACGAATCACCTGAGGCTTCCTTGAAAAATCAATCAACCAAATATCAGGAAAGTTTCGAATTCTCTATAAATACCGAAAACTAGAAAGAACCGCAGCAAACACAATCTGAAAAATTGCACAATCGCAGTAAAGTCTTAACTGACCAAATAATACTAAAAGCTTGCGATGGAATGCGTGCTTACAGCAGCAAATGCAAGCAACGAACGCAGGCAGGTGCGTGCATCTGTCCCGAATCGTGAAAAAGGGTTGGCCCACAAAGGGAACGTGAGTTCTAACAGCGTTCCCAGAGTTCGAGGGTTGTTGATCGGGGATTGTGGGGTTTTGGGTTTTGCGTAAGAATTCAAGAGTTTCTCTTGAGAAGAACCAGAGAAACGAGAACAATTGTCCTGAGGTTTGCAGTGCAGGGGAGGTTGAGATGAAGGTGCAAGATGTGGAGGAGTTTGTGAAGGTGCATGGAGTCCTTCTGGCGAATGCGGGGCTGCCGCCGTCGCTGCACGAGAAGCTGTTTGAGAAGCTGTCTGCGGATGTGTTTGACGGCGGCAGCTTCTTTCAAATTGAGCCCTGCGATGGCGGCAAGCAGCGTCGATTGATGGTGGACAGGGAGTTGCGGCAACATGAAGATGTGTTTCTTATTGACCATGCTTGGTCTTTCCGACTCTCGCAGGCTCGCTCTCAGGTAACACCTCCTCCCCGCCCCACACAATTCTCAGAGTAATGGCAGAAGCGAAGTATCAGAGTCTCCTGAAATTCTTCTGAATCTCATAACTGTGCCTTTCTAATCATTCCAACAATATTTTTCAATTTCTAAAGGTAGACGATCGTGGAATCCCATGTCCTATACTTACCACCGACACCTCATCTATGCATACACTTGGTTGGCCTTCTAGCAGCAAGTGAAATGTCTGCGACCACTGACCATTGAATGGAAATGGGGTTGTCTAGTGTCCCTTCAATGGAGATCTACAACCTCCCAGTTGGAATGGATAGTATAAGAAATTCATACATTGAGTGAGAAGAATTTGTCCACTAAAGATTAGTCCCGGTGATTGGTGTGCTTGAATTTTATTTTATTTTGGTGGCAGCTTGAGCAAATACCAGGATTGGTGGAGAGGATGGCTGCCCTCATGTGTGTGGGAGACGACATTGAGGAAGACGGCGAAGAAGAGGAAGAAGAGGATGCAGCTTCGAAATTCCCAGCGGATGTGGAATCGGTCATCGCAGCAGCTGTAGCTGCAGCCGAGGAGAAGGGTGAGCTGCTTCAATGGCTGGAACTCGATGAGTTCAACATTACAGATGCCGATCTTCATGCATTAAATCTGGCCGGCAAGTGTCCGGTAAGTCATCCCTCACTGTCAGGAAAGGCTTAAAGTACTTGGGTTCAATTTTGAAAGCAATATTGAACCGGTAATTATGGAGTCCGATCTAAATTCAAAGCTGAGCCCCTCACTGCTCAATATAGAAGAAGGATGATACCCACGTTACTTCATTCAATATTGAATGTGCAACTATTGCAACTATATTGATTCAACGAACTACGGCATAGCCTTTTCGAAACTACATCTGTTTGAATAAGGGTTTCAAGGTCAGTATCGAGAGGCTTGGACATGCTCCATCTGTCTGAGTGCTTATCACAGTTTCGATTCTTACAAAGCATGTGCCTTAGTTGGTGTAGGATCTGGTGGGGCTCAGCCTGTGGGGCAATCCGCTGGAATCGGTGGATGCCGTGATGAATACAGTGGCAGGTCTCCGCAATTTACGTGCGCTTTGGCTCAATCACACTCCTGTCGCCTTGAACAAGTAAGACTTGAAGTAATATTGAAATTCTCGTCTGTGATAACTATGTCAACTTTGCCTTGAGAATGGGAATTGTGTGTAACTTTCTGAAGTGTTGGGCTCTTTTGGTGTACAGGGATGATGAGCTGCAAGAAGCTTTTGCAAAGATGCTCCCACATCTTGAGATTTATAACAGTAAACTCACAGACAAGTACGGTGTGTGGGCAGTTGGTTTCTGCGCTGGCATATTTGGTGCATCGCGACCGGGTGTGCCCTTTACAGAAGATCACGTGCTCAAGGACATTACTTCGCTTGATCTGTCCGAGCGGGAGTTGCAAACTCTCTCCCCACATGTAGGGTGCTGCTGCTGAACCCCTAAAGGACTAAGTGACTCAAATTGGCCGTCATGTTTTTTTAAAGCAGTATTGCGTAGGTCATATGCGGACTTTCTTTCGACCAGTTTTGTTTATTTATTGACCAACACATGCAATCTTCTTCGCTGATTCTGGTAATATAAAATCGGTCCTCTCTGAATAATATTTACTCCAATACAATCAATCAAGTTGGTCTTTTTAAAATCATGAGTCCTTGGTTAATTCCTCTGCCTTCGGACTTTTGTGACTGGTTAGCATGGTATGTTCTCGGCAGAAATGGCACTAACGAAGAGATTGAATTCTGTCTATGCAGGTTTTCAATTCGAAGGAGTTACCAAATTTGATATCATTGAACTTGCAAGGAAATCCACTAGCCAAAGAGTCTGCAGAAAGTCTGCTGGCAACAGTAAAAACTCTAAAGTCGCTGAATTCCTTCCAGGTCTGCGGTCTGCCTCTTTTAGCCCAAGTAGTTTGAATCACAAACGATTTCGAGTCATCTGATTATATAGTACTAGGAATGGTCGTTTGGTTTGCCTTGGGCATATCTTAAACTATGGCAACCGGCTAGAAGATGTACAGATTTGTAATAGGACAGGTACGGAATTGCAGGTGGATACTCCAGGGCGCTTGGGGAGTGTTTCAAGTATTGCAGAGGTTTTACCTACTGTAACGGAGCTGAATGGGCTCTCCCGGAGCAAGTGTCTGGGAGGAGAGAATGAGGAACCGAAGAACCCGCGACGACCACGACTGCCACGATTTTCAAAGGAAGATCCGCTGACGGAGCGAGTTATGAGTGCAATGTGTCAGTACATCTTGACATACAGGCTGGCAGATGAAGAGAAGTTAGATGAAACACCTATTTGGTAAGTAGAATGCTTTTGAAGTTTTTTCTGATTAGGATCCAGATCCCTTGTGCAGATTGGATGTTAATGCTAGCAATTGATGGCAAGTCTGTTTGTGGAATAAGTTACTCTTGCAAGGCAGAATTCTACGATTGGGCTTGTTTCCTGAAAACAGGTCTGTCTTTCTCCTTGCTCACCCTTTCATGTCTCAGGTATGTGATGGATGAACTAGGCTCAGCAATTCGTCACTCTGATGCTCCCAATTTCCAAGTGGCGCCTTTCATGTACTTGCCCGATGGCACATTGCAATCTGCTATCAGGTTTGAGCTCCCGCTCTTGAGCCGTTAATGGCGCGTTCACTGCTGCGTTAACACATTCTCTTTCTGGTTTAATTTTTCTTTCTAACATTTTGCACGTGCTTAACCCCTAGATGACCAGAAGCCCACATTGGGTCTCATGTTTTTTAAGAAATTTTGAGTAAGTCATATGGGTAATTTATTTTTTCCAATTATATTTTATTCGTTGACCACAATATGCAATGTTATTCAGTAACTCTGGTGATGAAAAATTTGACTCCGTTCCATTTATATTTTTTGCAATATAATCAATCGAATTTATCATTTCCAAACTATGAATCCTTTTTCCTGTCGGGGTGGATAGGAATAGAGCATGTGAAAATTACAAAATCTAGTAACTTCCAGTATCAGACTTTATAAGTCACATAGAGGATAGCCCTGGGCATCAGTGGTCCTTTTTGGTGGCGATGAGACATTTCCTTGTTCCCCCCTGCAAGCAGTGTCAAACTTTATTGGTTGTTTAGGTTGATTTGCTTGTATAAACATTGATTGCGATCATTAACCAGGAATTTGTTGCAGTTATTCGCTGCTTTGGCCTGTCTTGGACGTTGCGAGTAGGGAGGAGTGCACCCGTGATTACGTGTTTGGAATTGGAGAAGATCAACAGCGCTCCTCCCGCTTGGCGGCCTGGTTCCATACCTCCTCTGACATATTTAAACAGGTATTTGAACTCCTGCCTATCTTAAATGTCATGCGAAGCATTTACTCGCACGTATTTCGGAACTCATTTGTCTGCAGGGGTTAGAAATACTTGGCATTAGATATAACTTGGTCGTCTAGGTTGTCAAACATTCTTCTCTTTTAAAGGTGATGAATAACCTCTCTGCTCCGTCACCCAGGCGTATGATTCGCACATCAGTGAGCTGAAACAAGCTATTGTAACAAAGCCAACTGCATCCAATGATCCTCCAACATCGAGTATACTTCCTTTAGACGGAAAACCTCTATCGGTGTTCAATGATATTCCAGGAGTCTCGGATTTTTTGACCCGTCCTGAGTTTAAGCTGGGTACTCCTCTACCCTTATATGTGATTTCTACACCATTATATGTTGCATCTGACTTATCCATGCTTCTTTTTCTGTTCTAGCATTCACCATCTTATTTCTTGGTGAAGGCTGACCGTATTTCCCGTTATTGTGTCATTAGTCTTTATCCCTAAGTGCCCAAGCTAATAATAGAAATTCCACTTTGGAGGCTAATAGACAATTACAGTATTTTTCAAACATGTTTCAACATTAAGAAATTTAGTATACTATATCTTCTTTCTATTGGTACGCTTTGTTACCTTCGTTGATGCTTCGATCCAGTAGGTATCTAAGCGACCATTTTGGACCATTTGAGCACTGCGGGGTCAAAACTAGTTGATGTATCTGTTTCAAGGGAAATCAGAGTGGACGATTAGGTTATCACTCTTAGTTGATTTGCTCTAGAGAGTTGAGAGGTTCCCAAAGCATCCATTAGCCTAGGCTATGCAGTAAACTAAGCCGGGACTTGCGGATGCGTGCAGTTGAAGATCCAAGTGAAGCACACATTGTCTGGACACACATACAAGTAGATGATGAATTTCGGAAAGCAACTGGGCTGCGGTCTGACCAATATGTCAACCAGTTCCCATCAGAGTCGTGTGTCGTTATGAAGCACAATCTGGCGGAGACCATGCAAAAGGTCCTTCTCGAATATCTTGAAGCTTGAAGCTAAATCTGATTTGGAATTGTTATTGAAGTTGTTCAGCATAAATTCTATGCATGGCCAGCAAAGATGATGTCTCTCTGTTTATGCTTAGGCTTGTGTACTGATTGATTCTCATGATATTGTATAGGCCTATGGCACACCAGCTTGGTTGCAGCCAACTTATAACATGGAGCGACAACTCGCTGCTCTACTTGGTGACTTCTTGCAACGGGAAGAAAAGAATGAGAACAATCTGTGGATTGTGAAGCCTTGGAACATGGCTCGGACCATTGACACATCGATTGTAGGCATCTTGCCTGCACTTGCGAGGCTGGTAGAGACTGGCCCTAAGATAGGCCAGAAGTATATTGAGAAGCCTGCTTTGTTCAAAGGACGGAAGTTTGATCTGCGATACATCGTCTTGTTGAGAAGTTTGCAGCCTCTTGAAATCTTTGTGTGCGATGTGTTCTGGGTGAGTCATTCCGTTTCAACGAGATCATCAAAAGTACTTCACTCCTCATTAGCCACATGGAAATAAGAATCTAGGAAGCTTTCAGGAAGGTAACAAAAGTTACCAATAAAAATAAGAAGTCATACCCTGAAGTTTTTATTAATAGAAATATATTTTGAAAGTTACTATAATTCTATTTGCTTCTAAATTGGACTTTCTATTGTAGCTTGGGTACTTAGGGGCTAACCTGCATCCTTCGTGTTTTGCCTTCTTCCTTATTCTGATGGTGACCATGAATGTCTTGTTGCAGGGGCGTTTTTCAAACAACCAATACACAACAGAGACGAGCAGTCTTTCAGAGTACGAAACTCATTTTACTGTCATGGTAAGCATTTGAATTCTTTTCGGTATAATGAGTATTTTTTTTCTTCTTCATCAGGTGTACGATGCTCACGGATGTCAATATCTGTCAGTTTAAGATCTTGTATATTTTTTAGGCTTTTCGTAGCTTGACATTCTCGTAGGTTCAAACGTTCAGGAACTACCTAGTTAGATGATTCAGGTTATTTGGCCGCGCAGGAATTAGGTCTCGCATCCTGTCTTTGGATTTAATTCCTTGAGTTGTATTGCAGAACTATGGGCGGACAATGAATCACATGGACACTCATACATGGGTTCCAGAGTTTGAAAAGGAGCATAATGGTACGGGGATTTTCTTTTATTTCTAAGATCACTAAGAACTTTATCATGCGACCTTTGTAGCATTTTGATTGGTTCTTCTCTCCTCTTGTGCACGGGGGCCTGTGTGGGAGCAGATTTATCTAGCTCGGAGATCTAATGTAAGAACCTTTAGAAGAGGATTGAGGCTCCTCTCAAATTGGTATATTTTGAATGTTTGGCAGTGGATTGGAAAGATATTCACAAGAGAGTGAAGGAAGTCCTTCGGGAAGTTTTTCAAGGTGCAGCCGCTGTCCATCCTGAAATGAGTTCTCCGACCTCGCGAGCCATCTACGGAGTCGATATCATGCTGGATGCTTCGTTTCAACCTAAGCTTCTTGAGGTCATTTTCAAAACCTTTTTCCCATTGATCATATGCGGAGAAAGAATAGGCTATCTCGAGGAACTTGCAATGACAAAGAAGAATCTTGAGAAGCAAGAATTTCATTTGAGTCACTTTTCTTTCACATAGT
This sequence comes from Rhytidiadelphus loreus, assembly GCA_947034895.1. Taxonomy (NCBI): domain Eukaryota; kingdom Viridiplantae; phylum Streptophyta; class Bryopsida; order Hypnales; family Hylocomiaceae; genus Rhytidiadelphus; species Rhytidiadelphus loreus. Next base: position 7,948,829 of record OX344765.1, on the reverse strand, counting down.
TCATTGTTCTTTTTTATTCATGTGGAGCCTGTGCGTTTGAGCAGGTGACGTATTGCCCTGATTGCATCAGAGCTTGCAAGTATGATGTCCGAAACGTTCTTGGAGAAGGTGAAGTCATGAAAGGCTCCGAATTTTACAACAACGTGTTCTCCTGCCTATTTTTGAATGAGCTGAAAAACATCAGTCCTCTTTAGGTAATGAGTTATTGAACTGAGCCGATTACGTAGGAAGTGGACTAGCTTATCATGCAGCTCTTGGTTCAATATCTCAAATTTCTACTAATTGCAGTAGTTGCTGAGCAAATGATTGAGTAGGGTTTATGAGAAGTCCTTAAGAGGTCTGATTCTGGCCTTTTCTTCATCATGTTCAGCTAATTATTTGATATAACGAAGAGGAAATGTTCTTCATAGAAATTCCTGGAACACATTTTGCTAGAAATTTCTGCAGAACAACATAGCATTCTTACGTCGTTCTAGGAGTGCGCTCTTACTGTTCATCTGACAACATATAAAAAACAGGATTCGATTTGGATTCAATCAAGATTGCTATAGAATTGGTGTGCAAGAGCATGTTACTTCTGCTTGCTCACAAGTGTCGGGGAGCTATTGATTGATTGCAAGGGATACCTTTTCTATATTTGTTTAAGATGTAAAAGGATGTGTTTAAAAGAAAGAAGTCAAAGGATCAAAACATCTTGATTCTTTCTTGAATTACCAGATGAGCCCAGTGTGATTACAAGCCCCTACCAGGAATGTTAAGAAGTTTCCTTCTATTTGTGTACACTGTTTCAGAGGTCATTACATGTAACCGCTGCCAGATAACATTTATTCTGTTTTGAGAATTCTGGATTAGGTGTGGCTATGCTTTCTGGACTCGTGTGCAGGAGTTTTTCCGTTTGTACCATCAGTGATCTAGAGCGTACCCAGGCTCCCCGTCCTCTTTCTCACCTTGTACTACCTCTCCTAACAAGGCTGGCACTGTTGCTTTCAATCATGGTCGGTTTCAAGTTTCAACCCTGAGTTGGTCAATCCATGCCTGCAACTTTCGAGCCGTTCCAACTCTCAAAATTACATTAAATACGATCAACTACACAACTCAATCGCATCAGACTCCAACTCCCACCACCTCTCGAAAACATTAATCAAGCTCTGATTCACATCTGCTTCCTTCGAAGTGCCGCAGCTCTTTCTAACTGGACTCGAGCGTTGACGTCCATTCGAAGGCATTCAGTCAAACCTCACTGACTTAATCCATACTCAAAAGACAACATGCAGAGCCGAGCACCCTCACCCTCGAAGCAGCGAAACTCCAATTCAGAATCAATGTGACTGTCCAGTACGGTGGTTGCGAGGGTACACGTCGTTGGAGACGCAAAGGGAGCTGCAGCAGCAGCAGCAGCAGTAGAGCTGGGTAAACTTACTCATTAAGGAGAATTCTGATGAGGTACTGGTCACTCATCACTCCTCTCTGACACGCCCCTTAATGGCGATGGTGACGCCCCTGCCAACGACGACCACCACCCTGCAGCGAGTTTAAGTTCGTGTCCCCACATTCCACCAGGCTGTTTTCGTCTTTGCCAAATGCATGTCACGCCTTGTCGATTGATCACAGCAAGCACAGTATTAATGAACTAATGGAGATTTTGATTTTCTACCGACACCAGAGTGTCCCAACTTGGCCATGGAAGCTGCTGTAGGGAAGGAGAAGAAGAAGAAGAAGACGAGGAGCTAGGGTGGTTAAGGACGAGGGCTATGAGAGGAATATGGAGGTGAGGCGAAGGAGAAGGCAGCTGAGGACGGGTGAGCACCATGGCGGTGTGCCAGTGGCTGATCGTGGTGACATTGCTGGCGTTGCTGCAACGAACGGCGTCCTTGGGCTCCATGAACTCCATGGCCGCGTCCTATGGCGAGAACGGGCAGACGTTGTGCAGCTTGCGAGGGGAAAATGGCAACGTGGTCACTTGTTTTGGCAGTGACGTCGCGTCTGTGTATGGAGCACCGCCGCGCTTGCCACTCATCGGCCTCACAGGTTTGAGTTCGCCGTGATTTCAGTCCTGACTGTAGTTGTTTTTCACTTTGCCATTTGCTTGAATGATTTGTCAGTTTCAGTGTAGCCACTTCCATTGTTGGAGGCTCTCCTCGTTGGAGACTCTTGCAACGTTGGAAGTTGAAGTGGGAAATGGTATTGGAACTTAGTGTAGCTTTGTCTTTCTTATGCTTCCAACCGTCGAGACTTACCTCAAGAAGGGGTTTCCAAGTATCCAGCGTTTTGGGTACTCTCATTCGAAAGTTGAATATTTGGGGGAAAAGACCACTCTGAGCCCCACACTATTAGTGGATTTCACAGAATCCGCTTCCATCTTTGGTGTCTCTCATCGTTGCTGCAAGGACTCTCCCAACGTTGGAAGTTGAAGTGATTAAAGGTTTTCAAACCTCAGCTTCATGCTTCCAACAGTCGAGACTCACCTCAAGATGGGGTTTCAAAGTATCCACTGTTTTTGGTACTCTCATTCCAACTTTGAGCATTTGGCTCTTAGACTACCCTGAAACCCACACTATTAGTGGATTTCAAAGCAGTCACTTCCATTGGTGCTCGTGCTCATCACTTGCCTTGTGGTGCATTTGCATTCTTCAACAATTTCTAACGCTGGAAGTTGTCACCCACGGACGACGAGGAAGTCGGGAACGGTCTTGAGACTCATCTTCTTCCAATGTCACTCATCTTCTTCGTGCATTGTGATCGAAGATTCATCATCTTCCCTGTTTTTAACAGCGGAGACGCGTCTGATTGTAATTAGGATTTGGAGTTTCAAAGTATCCAGAATTCTTTATCCTCATTTCGAAGTTGGAAGCACTTCGAAATTGTTTGATACTTTTGAAACCCACTGTTGGTTGGGGTGGATGCATATGTATCAGGTGGCGATGGTTTTGTGTGCGGGTTGTCGATGGGCGTGCGCCAGCCCTACTGCTGGGGTAACAACATATACGTGGAAGCAGGCGTGCCCGCAGTGGGCGACCGGCATTACGCGGCCTTGAGTGCAGGTGACAACCACCTCTGTGCGTTGCGGCAGCCTTACGTCGCGGGCGGCGCGGCAGTGGACTGCTGGGGTTACAACATGACGGGCGCCTTCGTCACGTCTCCCCTGGTGTCCATCACGTCGGGTTCCTTCTTCAGCTGCGGCCTGTTCGCCGCCAATTTCACCCCCATCTGCTGGGGCGACGAGACCGGCAGCGACGTCATTACCTCCGCGCCGAAGACGCTCGCGTTCAACGCCATCACCGCGGGAGGCTACCACGTCTGCGGCATTTTGCAAAACGGGCAAACGACGTTCTGCTGGGGCCGATCACTGGATGCGCAAGTTGGGGTCCCCAAGGGGGTCATCTTCACATCCTTGGTAGCGGGCCGCTTCTCCACATGCGGGCTTCGCAAGGACACGCGCTTGCCGCTTTGCTGGGGCTTGACGCTTCCCAACAACCGCCCCATGCCCGCGAACGTCAAATTCTCCACTCTGGTCGCGGGCGATTACTTCACGTGTGGCTTGCCGATCCTGGGGTCGCTCCCGCCCCAATGCTGGGGCTCGGGGTACCCCGTCACGCTGCCGACTGGAATCGTGCCGCGGATGTGCAACTCCCTGCCGTGCATAGCCGGGACGTATGCCCTCAGCGCGGACGCGGTGCGCGCGCTCGCGGCGAGCGGCGCCACGCTGTGCCCCAATCCCAGCGACAACGTCTGCATCAACTGCACCGTGGGATGCACCCCCGGCATGGTGGAATCCACCCCATGCACATCCACCGCGGATCGTCAGTGCAGCTACGACTGCGCGCATTGCCATCACAACGGGAGTTGCGCGGCGGCGTGCAGCACCAAGAGCAACAGCAACAACAACAAAACCACGGAGTCCATCCAGATCCCCATCATTATCGGGGAGCTCGTCACCGCGGTCGTGGTCATCGGCGTCTTGCTCATGGTGGCGTTCTTCTGCGTGCGTCGCAAGCTCTCCAAAGTGGCCAAGGCGCCGAAATCCACGAAACCAGCACCACCACCGGTACCCCCAATTCGCAAGAGCTCCTTCCGATCATTACCGAAGGCGAAACCGCCCACCACCGTCGCGGGACCGCAACTGGACCCCAAAGTGCGCGCTCGCGCCTTCACGTACAAAGAGCTCGACGTCGCGACGGCCGGCTTCGCGGAAGTCAGCGAGATCGGTCGCGGCAGTTTCTCCTGCGTCTACAAGGGCGTCCTCGGCGACGGCTCCCTGGTGGCAGTGAAGCGCCCCGGAATCCCGGCTTCCAACCAGCAATCCTACAACCTGCAGGACTTCACCAACGAGATCGACCTCCTGTCGCGCTTGAACCACGCGCACCTGCTCAACCTCCTCGGCTACTGCAACGAAGGCGGCCAGCGACTCCTCGTCTACGAGTACATGGAGAACGGAACACTGTTCGAGCATTTGCACGACTCCCCGAAACAACTCACGTGGGTGACGCGAGTGAAAATCGCAGTGCAAGCCGCTCGGGGACTGGAGTATTTGCACGGATACGCTTGCCCACCAGTGATCCACCGCGACATCAAAAGCGCAAATATTCTGCTGGACGACGAGTACAACGCGCGCGTGGCGGACTTCGGACTCTCCCTGCTAGGCCCTTCCGACAGCAGCAAGCCGCTCTCGGAGCTGCCGGCGGGCACGCTGGGCTACTTGGATCCCGAGTACTACCGACTCCATTACCTCACCACCAAGAGCGATGTGTACAGCTTCGGCGTGCTGTTGCTGGAGGTCGTCACGGGGCGCGTGGCGGTGGACGAGCACGAGGACGGGAACTTGGTGGACTGGGCAGTGCCGCTCATCAAAAAGGGCGAGATTATGTCCATTCTGGATCCCAGGTCAGTACTCACATTGGTCTGAAATACTTTTCAATACTTCTTCAACCTCTGATAGCCATTGACACTTGAAAAGTATCAACACATAAATACTGTTGACTCAGTTTCGACGTACATAATGGAGTTGGGAGGAAGTTTACCTTCATAAGATTAGCCTTCATCGGTGCACATCAAGAACCAAGTGATGACTATTAGTAGAAAGCTTGTAAAGGGACGAATGAACCCATGACTTTCACTTTTAACAGTCTTTTGAATGTCAAAACAATGAAAAGGAAAGTGTCGGCATGAAGAAGGTTGTTAAGAAACTCTCAAGGCTTTGCAGTATATTTTAGAAGAGTATGTATTTTAGTCATAGTATACTTCGTAGTGTATTTTAGTGGGGAGTAGAAATTTTCGTTTACACTCATGCAAAATCGACACATTTAGTGATATTAACACTTTAGCCTAAGGAAGACTGTAGCCTTTTTCTGGCGTAATATTCTGGTTCTTCAATCATTTTGTAGCTTCTTACAATATTTGGTACTTTTTATACTCATTTTGACGTTGTTTTGTAGCACATGCTAGCTACTCTTTCGACTGATCACTCCCATAAGCTCTTTAAAAAAATGTCGCCAACAGCTATTCGGTACAGCTTTGTTTCATTTTGGCAGTGTTGGCTCTGTACCGAAGTGGAGGCTGACAGAACCCTGAGAAAGCTTGAGCAGCTATCTCACTCGAAAAGCGAGCCAGCGCTACAGGGACTGAGCCTCTCATAGTGTAGTTAGCTGCCTGTTTGTAGCACATCATTCACTAATCGCTAATTCCCCCCTCCCCCTTCCAAAGGTGCTTCAATGTAATTAGCCAACAATAGTTTCTTCCGACCATTCGGCTAAAATTTGTTGAAATGTTTTTTTCCAGGTTGGAGAACCCAGCGGATCCCGAAGGATTACTTCGCATTGCGCGCGTGGCGGCTCGCTGCGTGCGGATGCGAGGTAAGGATCGTCCGTCCATGGACCGCGTGACGACGTCTCTGGAGCGTTCTCTGGCGCTCCTGATGGGCACTCCATCAGACGGCCAGCTGATCCTCCCCTCGGAGGTCGTGCTCGGCAGCAACCGCTTGCACCCCAAGTCCGCCACCGCGCGCAGCAAGTCGTCCCACTCGCAGCTCTCCTCGGCGTTGACGGCCGACAGCTCCTGGCAAGCGCTCGAATTCTCCTCTATGGCCTCCTCTCGAAGGCAACGGCGCTGGCCTTCGGAGTCTGATGACGAGCACGCTATGCCAGATCAATTGCAACATGAGCATCATCCCAAGCATGCCCCGGAGACCAGCGCCACGGCTACTGTTGCTACTCCCAAGGGCAAAGAAATTGCGCCGGCGTCACCGCAACCTGCTCGTGGGTAGTAGCAACAAGTGCATGAATTAACCCCTGCCATGTCCTGGGTTGAAATTTTGTAAGATGTGTGTTCCTTGCATTGGTTGCATCCGCCCTTCCAGATGCAGCAATTTTATTGGTTCCGAAAGAAAGCATGTTTCTATGCCCCTGGGGGCCTATCCCTGCAGCAGCTACTCAGGTTGTATGCTCAAGCTGTGACGTGCTTGGTGTACTCAACTGCAAGAGAGATGAAGGTAGTACCCATGGTAGTAACTTATGCTCATGTCGCAGATATGACGTTAATTCTTTGGATTTGTAGACAGATCAGAGATCTTAGAGTAGTCTTGTGTATATTGAGAATTGCAGCTTGGAGGCAAGTGCTCATCAAATTTTGCAATTGCATGTAGAGAACAGCTTTAATCATGTGCATCATGGACCGAACAGCGTTTTCGGTTTGGTCGAAATTAGTGGAGTAGGTCGGTTTGTCGTCAGAGGGAATTGGGATGGGAGAGCAAGAACTAGGGAGTCAACGAAATTGACGTGGGAGTGGCGCATTATGTCTAGCAGTGGAAGTTTTTATCCTAGTAGTGGATGGGTCGATATCAGAAAGAATTGATGGAAGACTTTCGGCGCTTGAATGATACCAAAAAACAATTCAAGGACTTCACTTGAATTGTGTTATTCAACTTTGGAAAAAGCATGATTTGCAGAAATTTGTCGTCTGATCCTCGAAGCAGCTCCTCAACCCTTGAGAAACTGCTTTTAAGGGTTAGAGAGGTTTACTGTGAAATACACCAAGTCTCTCAATTTGGAGAGGTATCAAGTTGGAGTCAGCAAATGAGACTTGGTAATATTTTGGAGATGGCTTCTACAAGCCAGAACTGACTTAATATAGGAACGCCTTACTACCTTAAAAGAGTATTTCCAGGTACGATATCTAGTGCAAGATCCAAATGCTCTAAGACTTGGACAAGATGATTCAAATCTAATATATGAGGTACCTACCTCTATTGCTGCAAGCACTTACCGTTACATGACCACATATTTAACTTTCACTTTCAACACTCGCTGTTCTAGATGGCGAGTAGGACGTGCATGTCACACCAAGTTGGAGAGCGACAAGGTAGTGACATGTACCCACCGCACGTCATAGCACACAGCAATCTAGTAGAGTGATCAATGAAAATAGCAAGTGCAAACAAGTGTGCTATGGATTCGAAGCTGGAAATGGCATCCACAAACTTTGGTGCTAAAGGCGAGGCCATTTGATTCTAATTTACAATACTGCACCAGCACTTGGTGAAGGCGGCCATGACATTCGTCTGGGTTTCATGCTATCTATGAACTGCTGCTCAGTTTGTGCATCTGTGATACCCATTGCCCAGTCTTGGGTAGCCATTTGCATTTGCAATTGCCTGCGGCTCCGCATAAGAACGTCGTCTGAGCTGGGCTCTTCGACAGGCGTGTTCCATGCGGATGCGGCTGGGGTCGTGCACTCTGTTACACCAGAAATTCTGTTGTCCTTCAACGGTGTTAAAGGGCCACGGACACGTGCTCGGTGAAGAGCTGACACTGCATCACGCATTGTCGATAAAGCCTCGTAATAGCGAGTGCAAGCAGCCAATGCTGTTGGAATTGGCCGTAATAACTCCTACACCCCGAACACAGCACATAAGTTCAAGGTCAGGGGCAGACACAGTAGTGTGACTACCTCCTCAAACTACACGAAATGGTATTTCTATAACATTGTCACATGCCTATAGGGATTCAACTACATGGAGGCAAGCAAGCAGAGGCCTGCAACGGGCATCGTAGCCACTTGCCACAGAATTTAATGCAGATGCCATTTCTCGAGCAATCCCAAACCCATAAAGATCAACTGTGCAAGGGTAGGGATGAGTATAAGTACCCCCCAAACCGATGGAGGTTCTTTGAAGTTCTGAGTCCATTGAATATCAGTTGTAGCTGCGGTCAAAGCTCCATAGTCCCCAGCAGCCTTTAACAGCAACTCTGAAAATTGGCGCTGTTCATAGTTGTCACACACACAACACGAAGTATCAATCAGGAAACCTCGTGGAACATGTATCTCACACCATAACCCTGAGAACCACAATAGCCTGAGACCTTGGAACAAGACATACAGGATGGTGCGCACGTTAAATGCCCAAACTAGCAACTTTCTGTGGAACGTAGAACGCCACAGCAAACATACTTACCTGATATTCAGTCTCTACAGGAATGCAGTCCAAACTGTAGGGTTGCTGCAAGCGTGCAATAATTCGATCCTGGGCACAGGTAATGAATGAACGGGACCTCGTTAAACAGAAATATCAGCCAGGTCAGAAACTCGGCACAACGTACTTTCAGTGGTATCATTTGCAGCATGGAACGTCCATGCTGCAAGGTAGCTAAAACCAATAACACTGTCATCATTAAGAGCAGTAAACCCCCGAGTCCAAACACAGGTGTGGAACATGTGAGACAAGTAACGACGGGTCAAAGAAGCATGAGTATGTTGAATGAAATAACGAGAGGCAGTTTGCAAAATCAGCATTGCACTACAAGCATCGAATACTTCATTCCTGTGAACCAGAGGAAGATACAGAGAAGATAAGGTGGTCTTTTCCGATACCTTGTTGTGGATAACATCCTGTAAGGTGGCAGTAGTCTTGGCCAGCGCCTCCGACTTTTTCTTTATCTCACTGACATGAGTAAGATGTGCCACTCTCTCATCATCCTGCTCTCTCGTCACAAGCCAGTTAAAATTGCTTAATGCACAGATTTTACATGTTTTCCATAATTTGCACTCTCCCTCATTGAAACCCTTCGCAGGATACAGCAGGATGTACAAAGGAACTGTGAAGAACTGTAACCCTTGTTACACGCACCTGCCGGCCTTGAAGCTCGACTTGCAGATTGGCTAAGTTACGTTGCACTGTTGACAGCTCTCGGAGCACACGCACAAGAGCTTCTTCGTTCCCTCCTTTCCCCTTACCACCCTCTGCAACGCCACCCTCTGTATCCTGTTCCCAGACACTTCCCATAAGATTCCACTCATGCTTTCACATCGACAATCAGACTTCCAAAGAACGATCTGATATTGTGTGTATTGAAAATGCTAAACTTAGGTCAGCACAATGACCTGTTTTCAAATCGCAATATCACAATGCCAGTGTACAACCAATTCCCGCTAACACCGACGAAGATCCATTGCATTACTCCCCATTCTTTGCAATTAACGAGGAAAAGGAGACCATTTCGACATTTCAACCCTAAAGGCCCAAAAGGACACTTTATACCTCACACATTGCTGCATATTCATTGCACTTCACATGTTTGGTGAGAACTGTGAAAGCTTTCAAGTTAAAATAACCAAAACCATGAATGCACTTACACATCTCATCAAAAGACTGCTTACATTATTACGAAACGACATACAATGTGAAAATATTTCAAAAAAACTTTGAATCTTTAGGAAAAAAAGTCCAAACATCTATCACTCTCTTGCGCAAATACTCGGCCATTCATTGCACAGGCATTCAGCCGCAATGGGTGGACACTACGTAAGGAGCTCCAAAACAACAAGAATTGAAAGGTGTACCGGCACGGCGAAGCCCAAGTCGGCAGCCATTGTGAGCACGTCCGCCATTCCCCCCAAACGCCGTGCAGGCCGCTTCCCCACCCACGCCATGTCTCCTCCATTGACGCTGCTCATTATTCTGTCTCGCTTCGAATGCAATACAGCCACTGCTCTGTCTCTCTTCTCTCTCTATACGGTACAACAACATCAGATCCCCCGCCTCTCGAAACCTGCAAAACTAGCCATAAAGGATGTTGCCAAGACACAGGAAACCCTAGAATCTCCAAGCGCAAATCGTATGAACAATCAGTGGTGTCGGTGAAGTGCACCCTGTCTCGATTTGCAGTCTGCTTCAGGGTTGATGATCAGTCCCGCCGGATTTACAACAGCTGAAAATCAAACATTCTCCTTCTGACACAAGTAACCAGTCACTATTATAGTGACTTCGCAGCAAATTTTGGAATGGAAGCGCATCTGCACCCACGCACGCTAAAATTGGCACGCTATAATTTAAGATCTTTGGTTGGAGAGCCCTTCAACTTCTTGTTTCCTCTCCATATAGACCAAATGCGTCTTATAAATAGTGAATTGACCAATCACAAGTCAAATGTAAGATAAATGTAACTACTTACGTTTGATTTTTTTTTTTAAACTTATGGTGTTTTTTAATGAATTTAGGTGGTTATTCAAGGTTCAAATGTAACTGTAAAAAAATAAAAATAAAACTTGGTTGCATACTTGACATGGGTGTGTATAGAATCTTCTACTTGAAATTGACATAAGTTTAGTTGTGCTTCATTGTGACTAATCAACATTTACATAGGGATAATTGAAGTCAATCTCTACAACCAAAGGTAGAGAAATGATTTTTTGTAATGAAACATAACAATATCCCAACAATAAGGACTGTGACATTAACTAAAAACTAGGACTATAATGAATAGGATCATAACAAATACTTTGTAACCATTTTTAAGGTATCAATTTTTTTCACTTTTTGCATACCAAATGTTTAGAACAATTTCATATAATCTCAAGTTTGGGCATTATTTTTTGGAACCTTTTTCAAGATAGAAAAACATATTAGCTTTGGGGGAATATAATTTTTATTTCAATCGATGCTAGGGAACAAAAGTTATGTCACCCTATGGCCTAAGCCTAAACTATGTCACACTAAGACCTACGGGGTTCTGTTGGCAATACTAAAAAAATCACAAAAAATCAAAATCAAATTTTTAAATTTTGTTTCTCATAAAAAATATTTATGTCTACATAAAAATTATAGAACTCTTTGTTTTTCAAGAAATCAAAGCATCTTCAAAAAAAACATTTATAACTTAGAGGATTCATTTTTTAACTCAACTTTTATAATTTTTCAAAAAAAAAAGTTCCACATGGTTTAGTTTTTTTACTAGAATAATATTATTGTTGGGATTGGTGTATTCCAATTCCATCTTAGAGATATTAACAATTGAGCTTCTCTATTTATTTTGTATTGACTTCTACTTCACAATTTTTTTTTAAGTATGAAAATTATGCCTTTTTTTAGTGTGTTTTTCTTAGAATCTCAATTGGCAATTCTTCAACATTAAAAATTAGAAATTCAAAATCTGTAGTTCAAAAATTTTAAGCTAAGAAGATTCAAAGTCTTAGACTATAGTCATTTAAAGTGCAATAAAATACATTTTCTTCACTAATTAAATCCCGAAGGAACTAGTGTACATGCATTGTGAAATGGTCAACCATCATGGCTAAGCTACATTTAGCCTTTTAAATTGTATTCAAATATCAATCTTGTATTTTTAGTGCATGATATTATGGATTGTCTACTAGTGTAAAAACAATCAATTTGTTTCGTGAGAAATTGTAGTTGTTATAATTTTTGTAGCAAAAAGTGAAAGTAAATGAGTGAATATAATAAAATCAACCCAATTAATATGAATTATTTTCAATAGATACAAGTAGCAATGCAAATGGTGTAAAGGTCTATCAAAAAATTATTTTATATTTTACACCCAAAATACCCTTGCAAATGGGAAAATATAAATGAAATACACATTGTATTGTTTATTTGGATTCTAACTCATAGAACTTGCAATTGCAATAATTCTTTCAATTTGGGGATTTTTTCAAAAAATTTAAATGGAATAAAAACAAAACTTGTCAATCTTGAAATATTTTAGTATTTGATTTTAGTTTCATAATAGTTTAAATCAAATACTAAAATAACTATTATGAAAGTTCCAATGCATGAACCTTTATAATAGGGATTAAACACAAATGTCTTGCAATCTACATAATCAAAGTTTTTGAAATTTCTTCCACACATTCTCGTAGTGGGTCTAGTGCAAGATCCTATGGTTAGATATTAAAAATAAAAAATCCAAAGTTTTCCACCCTTTGCAATAGTAATGGCAGTTTCGAGCATTTCTTTTTCTGAAAATAAGATTTTCGGACTCGAGGGGTTAATATATCTACAATACTGTATATATAATACCAATCAAAACCAAAGACATTAGATGATATTTGGGGGGTCGGGAGGGCCGTTTCAGGCCTGTTCCCAACGCTGTTCCCCCGACAGTCCGGGAACGGCCGCTGTCAGATTTTTTTATTTTATTTTTTCAAAATTTTAAAACGAAAGATTGAGTTGAATTTTTTTTTTTTTTTTTTTTTTTTTAAATTAAAAAATGACGTGGCAGTCGCCTTGCCACATCAGGCAGCACCTGCGAACTGCTGCGAACTGCTGGGGGTTGTTCCCAGACCAAGGGAACTCACAGCCCTCCAAAGGGGCTGAATCCCTTCTAATGGTTTCAGTGATGAATTGCATTACCACTGTTTATGTAAAATTTTCCTTACTATTATTCAAACTCAAAGTCACCCCTTCTAAAATACTCTTAGGCTCACAAACAATATACATGACAAATTTGGATCAGTATCTCAAATATCCCCAAGCCGATAAATGCTGCAATTGTTGGGATCATGGCCAATGTGCCTAATCCACCATATTGATCAGATAGATTCTATTTGTGGGACCTAACCCCATCAAAGCATGCAAAGAAAAGTTCCAGTTTCCAAAATGGGTCTCAGCTTCAAAGAGTACAGGTTATGAACGCAAGTTACAATTGCCAAAAACATTGTCTTTGTGAGACATGCCCACTGAGACTCCAAATAGTCCACTTCGAAGGGCATAATGGACGCTATAGCTCAACTTCTTGCCTCACAATCCATAATAGCAACTGTATGCTTTGATTGAGAGGCCTTGTTAAAAGACTGTAAGGCCACTGAATATGAAGCCAAAGTAGTGAAGCTCTCAAGAACATTACAAAGCACTAAAAAGGACCTTTTTTGACCAACTTATCTGGTGAGAGCATACGAACAAGTGACACAAGAGAACAATGGATCAAAAGGAAGCTACCATGAAGGAGTAGTGGTTGTATTTGAACTCAGTAGCATGTGGTTGAAGGGCAATCAAGATGTGTGACGAAGTCCCACAAGCTTTAGTCCCACTCTAAGTGGCCGTCACTGTCCATATTTGCAGGGTCACTTGTAGGCATACCACAATTCATAGTCGTCCAGGAATTTAAGGATGACCAAAAATTCAATAAGCTCCTGGATAACGCTTGTGGTGGCAAATTTTTAACAACCTATTTGACACTTGGATCGATTTCCCCTAAATAAATCTGCTTATCACTACCACATGAACCAATAATAGGTTCCCTTGGATGAAGCACTGCTTCATTGACGCAGCCTGAATGGCCTGGAAGCTGCAAACACACAACAGGACACACATGAGCTTGGGTCTACCTTAAACTGGCAAACGTTCGTTCCAAGACACAGGTAATGAAATGCCGATGGATAATAGAAAAGAGTCAATGATTATCGTAAGCTTGTAAAGTGTTGAAGAAAATAATAGTCAGTGAACAGAAAGTAGGGATAATGACAAGAGGAGGAGACGAGACATACCTTGTACAAAATTCTTCGTGACGTAGTATCCCAAATGTACACCATACGGTCGGCACTCCCCGATGTCACCTTTTGGCCATCTGGTGACCAATTGCATTTCAGCAAGTTCTTTTCAAAGTTGTGCTGATGTCCTGAAAATATCTTCACACACCGATTCTGCAATCACAAAAAAAACTCATTCTGTTGAAAGCAACCGCATTTTGCCACCAGTTACATTACCTCCTACTGAGGACATCCAAGCCATGGTGTAGATGGAACACTAGAAAACAGGAAAAATGATGGTATCATCATGATTAAAGACTAAAAGGCGTCAAACTGAAACAGATTAATCTACACCAAAATGTAAAATTACGAATTCTAGTAAGTATTTATAATTTGTTATTAACAGTGTCATTTTAAATCCACTTGAAATTCAATGGCATAGTATAAGCTCATCTAGAATTTCATTCGTTGATACATTTGAAATCCGACAGTACAAGTAAAAAGGGATAGCAAGAAGTTTAAAATGATGTAAATTCCAGTGTATTCCACAGTAATTGCTCTTTGGTATAGATGAACAAAGGTATATTCGGAACAACAGTAAAAATGACATGAAGAGGAAAGTCACTATCCTAAGACCACTAGCCTGTATACAAGGTCAGTGCAAAGGATCAGCAGTGGGGATGATGTTCTGAGCTCCAGGATACAGCGGGGATTAGAAGAAAAGGGTTTGAATGGCCCAAATCCATGACGAGAGATCATTCGTGCATTACAAGGAAGACGTACCTGGGGTGCATACGGCCTCATATCCCAGACTCTCAACGAGCAATCCATGGAATTCGTCAGCAGATAGGATCCATCCGGGCTCAGTTGCATGCTAGTTATTGTCTCAGTGTGTCCTTGGAGCTTCATAGACACTTCATTCTTGCGAAGGTCCCACACTTTAATGTCGTTGTCAATCCCTCCACTGAAGATTTTGTCTGCGCCGTCAGAGAATGCTACTGCTGTAACCTGTTTCACAAGACCATGGACTGGAAAAATCAGGCACAGCACGAGATGTTGAATATATATGCATCCAAGAATGTTGCTTGGCAATCAATACCAGTAATATCTACGATATGTTAGATACTTTGGTCAAAATACAAACTCTCATGTAGCATCCACGATCCCACCGTAAGCTTTACTATAATCACTTCCCTGAGGTTAACAAATAAATCCAACTAACAATGAGAGAGCACTAACCTGATACTTATCTGGGAAGGTTTGAATGCAACCACGATGGCGCATATCCCACAGTTTAGCAGTACCATCGTCTGAGCCGCTAATTATAAGCGGCGGTCCCCTTCTAGCAGAACAACAACTGTTTACAAACGAAGAATGCTCTGCCATCTTTTTTACCTGCATAAAAATCCAAAGATATTTAAATAGTAAATAAACGAGTAAATATTTGAGCTCTGTTACTTCACACAAGTGTTAGAAAGCACTCTTACAGATCTTGGAAAAGAAAACACACCTGCTTCCCTGTAACTGCATCCCATGCACGAACGGTTTTATCTGGACTAGCTGAGATGATGTGCTGTCCATCGGTGGTCCAGCAAAGATCCAGAACCGCATTACGGTGACCCTTCAATACCATGTAATTATCACAATCACCTTGCACATTCCATAAAACTGCACCCAAGTCTCAATTAGACCATGCCACATTTCACGACTGCCAGGTACAAATTCTCAACTCAGAGAGCTTGATATCCTTCAGGTTACTATGTTCACAGAAAAGTCCCAACTGGAAAAAGAATAAGCAAGAACTACTTACAGCAAACCTTGATGGGTCTCGTTCAATAACTTTCAGGGGTACTTACATATATGCTTGTCATGTGATCCAGACGCAATCGCAGTGCCAAGGGGATTAAACTTCATGGTGTACACTGCGGCCTGCACAAATACATAAGACACAAATCAGAAATAAGCAGTCAATACATTCAGTGCACAAAATGAATAAATTCTAAACCCTAAAGCGTTGCCTAAACAAATTTAAGTTGATCATTGTAATTCCAAAATAAGTGTATACCCCATGGCCTGTGAGCAGCATGGTTGGCGCATCGAGGCTGGATGTCCGTTTCACACCCTGACAAGACAAAATAGGTTACAAAAGATTAGAGGGAGAATTCGAAAATCTTCATCCAAACAAGTGTCTACAATTTATTAAAAAATACTACTTTCACTTACATAAGTACCTAGGGTATAACTACGGCTTCATTAAACGGAACACTAGAATCGCAAATATCCAAATCCCCTGCTCAAAAATGCAATGATTGTCCTCTTTCGACAAAAACTATGTACAAGGACTCTTAGACTCTTAAACTCATTGACCTGTCCAATTTGCATCCCAGACCTTTACATGCTCAGAATCCGTATATTTCCATCAGTAGACATCAATTAATCAGCCATAATCAATATTAGATTACATTTAACGTGCCTGAACCGAAGCGTGGCTACCATGAACCAACAATGTAGAGTTGCAAGAAAAGGAATTTTATAGAGAGACTAACAGAACCGCATAGCTATCACTCATTTAGTCCCAAAGTTCGCAAGGAACCTCCCCATATGAAATAAGAGTCTAAGAAAATGCCATGTAGCAATATTAGAATGGCCAAGAGAGAACAATTTTAGTAAGCATGGGAGAAGTAATCTTACATCGACTGTTAAGCCGAGCTGATTTTTGGGCTGGGAAGCAGCATTCCCAACAGGAACTAAAGCGTTTTCATCGGTACGTTGCCGCTTCGCCACCAGAGTCAAGTCATCTTCCTCACCAGCTCTTTTCGCCGCCATCCTCGTCAATTCCTCAATGAAAATAACCTAAAACCTCCAAATCTAAAACACGCTCAAACAATCAACAAACAACAAACAACAATCAAACGCCATTCTAACCAACGAAGCTCTAATCTGAGGGCCAACACAGTAGACCATGTAATAATGCACTTCAACTAATGAAAAGAACATATCTCATAGCAAGATCCAAGGCCTCAAACTCAAACCCTACTAAAACCGTAGCGTGAGACTTCTTCAAGCAACCATTATTCCTAAGCCCAAATAAAACGTAAGATTTTTTACAGTAATTGTAAAGAAAGGCAATAAATCGAGGATTACAGCACAGTACGAAGTGATTGCATTGGAGAAAATCAAACCTAACCCTTCAAAGTCCTAGTGAAGAGTATGACGCCTCGAAAATCAACTCCGTTTCAAAGACACAGTCAGAAGTGCACCAGAACAATGAAAGGAAGAATTGACAAGCGAAGCATGCGCTGACCTTACATGGGCGACGGGAAACAAAGCGGCCTGGAGTCAATTCGACACTTTCGCATCGCCCATGATGTCGCAGACAGCGAGCGCAAACTGGAGCAGCAGCGCCGAGAGAGGGAGAGCCACGGTCATGGGCTATTGCCGTGAGCTCCTATAACCGATAAAGGTAACTACAGTAGAGTTTATTAGTTAGTTACTGTATCACTACAGGGCCCTTGAACGTCTAATCTGACCTCACGTTATATTAACCCTAGAAGGACATAGATACTCACTCAAATATGATTCAATTTTTGGACCAATAGGTGTATTCTTGGTTTCTGTCATCCATTGGACACTTTTTGTTCTCACTGTTATTTCAAGGTTAACCTTGGAAGGACATTGAGGACGGTGTGTGCCTTTTAAATGGTCAAACAAGCTTTGTGCATATTGAAGAATGGATGACTTTTCATCCAATTTTCTATGTGCAACTTTTTTGTTGTTATATTCACATGATTGACTTGAGTTCAACGCAATTTAGTTGTTTTTTATTTTACATGGAGTAGTTTATCCAAAAAAATGGTACACTATCCAATGTATTTCAATACTTCAAGCTTTTTGTCCTTAAAACTTGATTTTGACATTGAGAATGATTTCTTTTGCTTTTGAACAAAACTAACCAAATGAAGCTTCTAAAGTGCAATTTCTACTTCATTTGGAATTCTTTTAAATTTCCTAAAAGTAAGCATTCTAGTGAAGTTTGAAGTTCAAGATCTATAACCACTATTTTAAATATAGAGAGGCATGGAAGTTTTCTTTGCACTACAATTTTCTACACTACAAAGTATTTATTTATTTTTAAATAGATTTTTTGAGTATGATTTGTATTTAATATGAATTTTCTTCATTTTTTCTTCAAAAATTCATGGTAATTTGAAGTTTTCACAAAAGAAATATGAAATTTTTATAACATATATTAACCCCTAAACATCAAAGACTATGTTTTCACCAAAAGTGCTCTAAAACTATCATTTCTAGAACAGGTACCAAATTTTAGAAAAAAAATATTTTTAGAAACATAAAATTGTAGGATCTTGTAGTACATTGGTTTGAGAAGATGTAGAAAAAAATTCAGAATTTTCCACCATGTAGATTGCAAGACATTAACGTTTGAAGTGAAAAAAATCCTTTGGGGGCCCCTGTGAAAATACGAGAAGCTCCACTTCACAAGGTCACATTTGTATGAAAAAATGTCCAAAATGGTTGTTACTCTTTGCATTCCTTCTTCAAGCATTAGATGAGATTCGGGGGGGCTAAAGGTCGTTGCAGGCTTGTTCCCAGCTCCATTCCCTCCGATCTCATCAAACACCAATGTCAAATTTTCTTTTTTCAAAAAAAGAAAGAAGAAAAAAAATTTAATCCTTAAAATGAAAAACAAAGTGAGATTTTATTTTATTTTTCAAAAAAAGTGACTTGGCAGTCGCTCAACCAAGTTAGCATAACTTGCAAACAGCAGGTTTCGGCGGTTTTCCAAATGGGAACTCGCGACCCTCCATAGTAGTTAAAAAACATATAATAGCAAGTTGACTACATGCTTGAAAATTTTAAAATTGAGTTAAATAAAGGACTTCAAAGTTTATTTTAGAATAGAGATTCCATAACTACCGACAAACTAACCCAAACTAAAATTCCTCATAACTTTCATCTCATTAATCAAAATGGAATGATTCAAAGTTTACCACATATATATAAATCTAGAGAATCAATTTCAAATTTTCATTTTTTTTAAAAGTGATTTTCAAAGAAGTTTTTTTTCTGCTGAAGCTGCCCGCCAGAACACTAAAAATTACATATCATACAATAACTTTTGAACCATGTAGTCAAAAGTTATAAAAAAATTTGGGCCTTAAAGTTACTCTTTGGGCACATGTTGTGTGGAAATTTCAAAGAAAAAAAATAAAAATTCCATTCATAGTGAGTTGCCCAAAATTGCTATGTTGCCAAAAAACGGTATTTTGTTACGGAGGATCTTTCTTGGTTTGAGAAAGTTGCCAATGCTCCGTGGATTCCGTTTTGAGTTCCTACAAGGTGACTTAATCCCACAATTTAGTTCGACCAGATGCAGCGAGGACTCCAAGTGGAATCTTGTGAAATTAACAGAGAAGAAAGTATTGATGATCTAGGCAATGTGATTCCTTGACCGATGTTCCTTCACATTACAAAATGTTGCGTAAGGGACAACCCCCCCTCACTGGGATTAAGTATCGCTCTCACTGTAACCATTGTAATTACTCCTATTGGTTATCCACGTCCAGATGTATAACAGAGTCGTGACATTACCCCCCCTTAAAGTCTTGATCAATTGACAAAGTTCAACCGTTTGGTTCTGCTGCCTCGGGGTGGAGCCTATGAAACTCCTTGACAACATCTGGGGCATTATTCAAATTCTCAAAAGGTTTCCATGAATTTTGCTCAAGGCCATATCCTTCCCATTCCACAAGATATTGAAGCTTCCTTCCACGGCCAATTTTCCTGGAATCTAGAATTTTTTGAACCTCCCACTCGATGTCTCCTTCAGGGGTAATAACCAATGGAGGTGGTTTAAGCCGGCGTCCTGTGATTGTATCTTCACGATACCTCTCGAGTAGCGATACATGAAATACGTCATGAATACGAAGTGATTTGGATAGCTTTAATTAGTAGACTAGATCTAACATTTTAGCAACCACTGGAAATGGTCCTAAGAATCGTGCAGCCAAAGTCTTTGACGGAGCTGTAGTGGCAATATTGTCATGGTGGAGCAAGACTTTGTCGCCAATGTTGAAAGAAGGTTGTTTTTGAACACTTCTATCGTAATTTTGTTTAGCTTGCTCATTTGCAATTTTAATGAGGATTTTGACTTCTTTATGTATTTCCTGTAATTGTCGAATCCTTTCTTCTATTGCGGGAACCGTTGATGTTGTGGGTGTTGTGATTGATAACGCAGGATTATATCCATAAGTTGCAAAGAAAGGCGAATATCTTGTGGCTAAGTGTTGGGAATTATTATATGCAAACTCGGCTATATGTAGGAGATCTGACCAATCGTTTTGTCTTCTAGTCACTAGAAGAAAATGAGGGGTTTTGCAACTACAGTATGCAACTCATTTTGTAGTTGCATAGGACGTTTGCAACTAGGTGACAATGTAGAGTCCGTAGTTGCAGTGGACAAGTCGCATTAGTTGCAGTCTAGTTGCAAGGTTTTTTGTCATCCGACACTATACAAAGAACTTCATCCGTGAGTGCAACTTGTTTGCAACTTGCTTGCAACTTGTAGATTTGTAAATTTTAAAATATAAATCTCAATGATTTGTAGATTTCAAATTTTCAGATCTACCTCCTTTCTAGATTTTAGAATTTCATAACTACCTTTTTCTTAGATTTTTGAATTTCAAATCTACCTTTTTCTAGATTTCTAGATTTCAGATCTACCTTCTTCCTAGATTTCAAAATTCAATTTCCTAGATTATAAAATTTCTTGAATTTTAATTATTTTTAAAATTCTTATATACAAAATCTACAAATTGTGGAAACCCACAAATTATAGAAATCTTAGAATTCTATCAAAAGAATTCATTACATAAGACTATAACAACTTACAAGTCTTATATGTTCAATCTAATGGTACTCTTTACAATTGATATGGGTCAATTGATATAACACAAATGGGAATGAACTTTGAAAGCAACTAGGAAACAACTAAAGTGCAACTAAGAAACAACTAGCATACAACTAGGAAACAACTATGGTCATTTTATAGTTGCATAATAGTTGCATAGGACACTAGTTGTTTCCTAGTCTTTTTTTGCAACTACAGAATGACTACTTTGCAACTAAAACAATGAATGAATGTTGTAAAACAATGACACAAAACAACTACATTAGATTTGGTGCAAATAGAGGGGAAACTAGTTGCATGACAGTTGCATAGGGCACTAGTTGCAAAGTAGTTGGTTGTGCCGGACGTGTTTTTCTTCTAGTGAGTGCTGAACATGCGCAAATACTGCTCCAACGTTTGGTTGACTCTTTCCGTTTGTCCATCTGATTGTGGATGAAAAGCGGTGGTTGGGGAAGGTTGGATGCGAAGAAGTTCATAGAGTCTTCTCATAAATTTGGATACAAAAACTGGCCCTCGATCCGATATCATTTGTTCTGGTGTTCCGTAATGTTTCTAGATATTTTGGAGGTATAGGGTGGCGGTCCCATTAGAGTCAATTGTTTCATTCGTTGGAATGAAGTGGTCAAGCTTTGTATTTTTATCTACTACAACCATAATAGAATCATAACCTTTACTCTTTGGCAATTTCACAATGAAGTCATTCGATACCCGTTTCCAAGGGGAATCGGCGGCCGGAATTGGCTGTAATAACCCATATCGTGGATGATGAGTAGGTTTAGAACGTTGGCATAAATCACAACCATCGACATATCTATGAACATAGCATCTCATGGTTGGCCAGTAAAAATTCCTAGCAACAAGGTCCATTGTTTTAGCTCTTTTTTGGTGTCCCACCGCAGGCGCATCATGTCTTGATCTTAATATTTGTCGTTGAAGTTCCTCATCATGTGGTACAAAAATTCTATTTCGAAAATACAGAATGCCATTGATCAATTTATATGCTTGAAAACGACAACGAGCATCCACTAGAGCCTTGTGTGGACCATTCATAAAAATGCTAATATTGGTTGTAGAGTTTCGTCCTTGTTTGTGGCTATTTTGATATTTTCTACGAGGCTTGCATCGGTGAAGACCAGTTCATATGATTCCAACATCACTAGTTTAAGTAGCGGACTTGAACCCTTATAATCTACTTTTGTAGTATCCATTCGTCTTGAGAGCATGTCTGCTCTTCCGTTCAATGATCCTAGTCTATGTTGAATTTCAAAGTTAAATTCGGACAAAAGCTCAGACCATCGAGCGTGGTGTCGATTAAGGTGTTTTGTTGTTAAAAAATACTCAAGGTTTTTGTGGTCAGAAATTACTGTGATTTGATGCGGTGAGCCTTTAAGATATACCCGCCAGTCTTGAAATGCCAATACAATGCTTAACAATTCTTTGTCATAGATATCATAATTTTGTTCCGCCAGTGACATCTTCAAGCTTCGATATATACAAGGATGTAAATGTCCATCCTCTCCTTGTTGTAATAAAATACCTTCGGTTGCCATATCTGATGCATCAGTTTCAACTACAAAAGGATGTTCAAAGTTGGGATGAAGTAATACCGGTGGTTGCAAAAATTGAGACCGAAGCTCTTTAAATGCATTATCAACTTGAGTTGTCCACTCAAATTTGTGGTCTTTACGGGTCAACATTGTAAGTAGAATTGCTATTCTTGAATAATTATAGATGAACCGGTGGTAAAAATTTGCAAATCCTAAGAAAGCTTGGACTTCTTTTACTGTTGTTGGTGTAGGCCATTCTTGGATAGTGTAGACCTAAAAAGTTTTTAGAATAATGGTTAAAATTGAAAAAGAGACCAATTAGGGGCCCCTTAGTGTTAAAAAATAGAAATAGAAATAATTTTAAAGTCTAAAACTAGTTCAAAATGTAAATAGAGCTATTTTGGTAGGATGGATGAAAAATAAAATAAAATAAAATAAAAAAACACTTGGATGAATGAGGTGTGACTTAGGTCACATCCCTTCAAAATTCACACCGGTTCATTTTTTAGAAAAACTATAAAAACCCAAAAAACTAAATAATTCAAGGCAAGTTGTGTAAGTCCCAAATTTATTAAATATATATAATTTCTTATTGCGTTCTTGTATTATCTTTATTGTTTTTGTGTTTGTTATTGTATTTGTCATTATTATATGAGAATTAGGAGTTAATGGCTTTGTGCATATTATTTTGCATTCTGTGAAGTCCTGTCATGTCCTGTGATTGCCTTTTGCAATTGAACTGGCTGTGAGCGACGATTACGAGAGTGTGTGAGATTTTCGGAGGAGAGCTCAGACTGCATCGAACCGAGCTGAGAAGGCTGATGCGAATTGGATGCCCTAAGAGCGCCAGAGGAAATTTGGAAAAGAAATACGGAAGAGTGTGAAAAGAATCTGAGTGCTGGATGAACCAAGAATCGGCGCGACTCTGAGGAAATTCCAAGCCTGTACATTTGATCGAAGTACCTCTGTTGGTTGGTGTGCGAATTCAGAGTTCGGGTAGAGATTGTGGATCATCGAGTTTTGTCAAATTGGCTGCATAATCCAGGGTTCATTAGAGTTACTGTATCCAATAAGGAAACCAGGTTGTTCTTGTAGTTTTGGGACGACGAGAAGGAGAAGATTGGAGAGGATCAACAGTTCCAAGATTTGGTTCTGGGTGGATTCTGGGTCGATTGAATCAATTTTTGATGCAACAGGGGACTAATTCGTGCGGTGGGTGGAAGGACAAGATTTGAAATTTCGTTTGCGGACGATTGATTGTGCTGTAATCTTGATTGTATGCGAGAGAAATGGGCAATCTCAATTTTGCAATTGAATTCTCGACCAGAAATTACGTCGCAGTGGAGAATCACTGAAGATCGGATGCAGGGGGTGATTGCGATCCAAGTGAGTGGGAGTATGATCATGAATGAATTGAAAATTGAAATCAGTTATACCGGAAGCGGATCCAGGCGCGATGTTGCGACCTGCGCTACAACGTCGAGCTTATTGATTAGGGTTTCAAGCTTGTTCGGTGGTCCATCACGCGGGTTCGGGACCTACTACCTACGGTCTTGGGCTCCCTTACTGCATAGTCATAGATAATGCCTCGCAGCCATAGGGCCAGATTGTGGTGATAAGTCCTTTTTTGACCCTTAATTCCTAAATTTATTCTTAGTCTTGGATTTCGGCGAATGGCCTTTGGGGCAATTATACAACCATAGGGCCAGACCATGATGATAGGTCCACAAACCACGGTTTAAAGGCTTCTATTAATATTTTACAAGTGTTTGGTCTTAGGTTCTATAAGTTTGGACAATTTGTAAAATTGTCTCAATGTTTTGTGTGTTGGTGAATTTAGGGAATTAACCCTTGTGGTTTGGACCAATTGCCCTTTTGACTCATTGTCCCAAAGTGTTGGAGAAAAGTTTGCAGAAAAGACAAACTTTAGGTACGAAATCATGAACTTAGCATTCTCTGCATAATTGGACTATTTGACCTACTAGGGCAAACATAGACATTGTGCATGTAGTTTTGTTCATGGCAAGCACTTACTAGACTTATTGCCCCCTATATAAAAAGTTTTAATAAATGAACTATGTGTATTATTATTTTCAAAGTATTATCTTGATGTGATTAAAAGTCCTAGATCATACATTGCATTGACGATTTGACCAACCTGAATCATTGTCCAGACTCATTGCCCTCCTTTTTAGAACACTATATAGGACTGGGACTACAATCATGGAGTCTGCATACATTGGTAAAGGACTGTCCATGAAATTACACCTTTGGGAGTAAGAGTGAAAATCCATTTATGATTTGTTTTTGAATTTAAAATACCATATATTTACCTATATTCTAAGTACATGTGACTTTAGCTACAAAAAACGTTAGACTATTTGACCATTCCCTAGACTAAGAACCCATATACTATAGTCCTGGGTGTTTTTGCAAGTAGGCAAAAACCTAGACTACAGATAGCTTGGACCTTATCCTTGCACATTTCTAATCCTTTTGAAGTTACAATCATGCCCAAAAATTTCACTGACTGACGATGAAATTGGCATTTCGAGCCCATGTCGTTGTAGTCATAGTAGAACTTCTCACACCACTGCTTGGTGTTCTTCTAATTTTTTTGAAAATATAAGAATATCATCCAAATAAATGACCACTGAAATATCAAGAAGGTCTCCAAAAATACTTTGCATATGCGCTTGAAATTGAGCTCGTGCATTTGTTAACCCAAATGGCATGACTAAGTATTCAAACAAGCCATATCTGGTTTTAAAAGCTATTTTAAAAATTTGTGTCCTTGCGCCATTCGTATTCTATGATATGCTTGCTTCACGTCCAACTTAGTAAAAATGGTGGCCTCCACCAATCGATCAGTGAGCTCGAGAATCAAAGGTAATGGGTAGCGATTTCTTATTGTTACTTTGTTAAGGTTCCTATAATCAACACAAACTCAAATGGAGCCATCTTTTTTCTGAGCGAACACGATCGGTGCCAAAATTGATGATTTTGATTGTTGAATCCAGCCTTTTCCCAAGTTTTCCTCAAGATATCAGCGAAATTCTTCCAATTCTGCTAGGGACATCGATTGTAATCTCGTATTACAAGGTTCCTGCCCTTCTTTGAATTCAATCTTCATATCCGCTGGACCGTGATTCGGGAGCTCATTAGATGCTTCTTCACTGAAAGCCTCATATAAGTCTCGGTATTCAAATGGAATTTGCTCTTCAATTGATTTGACCTCATCATTACTTGATAAATCTAACACCTCTAAGGCATATAGTTTTGCTTGTTTTCCTGACAAACGAAATGCCGCAATTGAAACCATTGCAAACTTTGGTGCCTCCAATTTAACTTTCACTTGCCTTTTCTTCGGAATTGGTTGGAAAGACCCGGCGCCACCCTGCACTCTTTGCTTATCCAGGATGCTCCAACAATCCCCACCCTTAAGTTCTCCCTTGGGACACCGTAGCAAGTCTCTTGACAAAAATTTGAATCAAATGTCACTTCTTTCTGGCCCCACCGAATGGTAGGATCATGAAAACCTAACCAAGGCATTCCCAAAATGCATAGATACCTTCCTGTGTTTGTTATGTCAGCCACAAGAAGCTCTTGATGATTGTTAATATCCAAGTTCAAAATAGCTTCATGAGTGATGAAACCAGAATTAATTCTTCGGCCATTGATTACCCTTACTTCTCTTGGATGGGTCTTGAGCTTGATTTCAGCCTGACATTCAAGAGCGAATTGAGGATGCACAAAGATCCCTCTTGCCCCAGAATCCAAGAGGCTGCAAGCTTTCACCGAACTAATCATACACTCCAAAGTTAAGTGCAATTCGGGAGCAATCATAGCTCATAGATATAGGGGTAACCCTAGCTCCTTTGGTTGTATGGAACAATTGATTGTCTCCTCTTCCCATACCTCATCACCTTCATGTTGATACAAATTGTCATCCTCCAAGCTTGGAGGTGACTCTAAACCTATCCCAGCCCCTACCATATTCCATCTTTATGCAATAGCTATGGCCGTTTGAATCGGACCCAGGTACCGAGGAAGTGCACTCAGTCCCAGGTTTTGTCTTTTCCCGAGTCCGGCATTTCTTCATTGGTTGTCCTTATTGCGAAGATGGACAAGGGCTTGGAAGGATTGGTCGGGCATTTGGCTCAAACATGCCCCACATGCCCACAACCCCAACATTTACCTTGTTGTTGGTATTTGAGACGCTCAGCAGCAGTCCTTGCCAGCGTTGTTGTCACCTACATCACATCAAGCTCCATCGGAGTGGGACCGGAATCCCTTTGAGGTGTTGGAGCACGTATGGGCCGGTCTTTTAAATTGGAGTTGGAAAAGGAAGGGCGTCTATTTTGACTTCGGGACCACAATCGTTCATCGATTCGAGTTGCCATGGCCATCCATTCATGAAGCATGCACGACTGGGTTTCGGCCGTTGCTATCGAATCCAAGATCTCATCCTTGAAGCCCCCACGGAACCTCGCCACTAAACTTGATTCATTCCAGTCCACTTGTGCCACATGCTCATTGAAGGTGGAGATATATATTGACACTGATCTTGTTTGCCGGATCTTTTCAAGGCAATCTTCGGCATTGCTCTGCCGGTCCATATCTCCATAAACCAAAATTACCGCATTTCGAAAACCATCATAATTGTGCAATAAATCATGGGTGCATCCTTCATCGAGCACATGAAGTATGGGCATTGCCCAATTTTGTGTTGCCCCCGCCATATAAGAAAGAGCATAAGCAATTTTATCTTCATCACAACCATAGGTTCGTGGCTTATCCCTAAAGACCAACTGAAGTTGGGCAAACCACTTGTATACTTCGCCGCCTTTCTTGCCAAAGAATTTATCAGGTGCCGCCACTTTAAGCTCCCTACTTTCAAATCCTAGATTATCAAAACCATCCCCTCCACGACAAGCTCGATCATCCTCTTCCCGTGGAATCGAAGAAGATGCAAGGTTCTACAACGTAGCTGCATGTTCTGAAATTTGCTGAACAAGTTGTGGCATGGCCTCACGAAAAACAGATTGTATCTGTTGTTGAATAAATACTACCTAGTCAAACCCAATCCTTTCTGATAAAAGAGGACCTGCCTCACTTCCAGACCCTTCCCGATCCATAATAATGCAACAACAATAATCGATGCTTAGAA
Organism: Rhytidiadelphus loreus; assembly: GCA_947034895.1. Classification (NCBI taxonomy): domain Eukaryota; kingdom Viridiplantae; phylum Streptophyta; class Bryopsida; order Hypnales; family Hylocomiaceae; genus Rhytidiadelphus; species Rhytidiadelphus loreus. The sequence goes on along the minus strand of OX344765.1, from coordinate 7,921,426 downwards.
AGTGATAGAATTCTTCAAATTAGATTTCCTGAATTCAAAATTCCCGAGACCGAATTCTCCCACCGGATGCCCTCAGTCAAGATCCTCACCGCAACGACCTCCCTAAACCGTCACAGGATCCACTAACCGGAATCGCCGCAGCCCAGAGAAGTTTGCCACAATTTGTAGGGAATCCCGTCACAGGCCGAAAGTCCAGAACTGCTCCTTGGGAATTGAATCCACTCACAGGATCCGCATCGAACCCAACGGGGACCCGCATCTACAAAATCGCAGGAAGGGACCCGCGTCCACAAAACCTCAAGAGGCGACCCGCAGCCACAAAATCGACGGAACTTTTTAATTTTTAATTATTTCTTTACCTCCACAGTTTAACTTGCTGACAATTCGACAGAGGTTGCGGAGTGGAATTCCTTGTCTTTTGGTACGTGCCGACGGAGCAGGATGGAGCGGGGCATCAAAGACGCTACATAATGTTAAAGAGGATCTTTCCTAGTTCGAGAAAGTTACCAACGCTCCATGGATTCCGTTTCGAGTTCCTGCAAGGCGACTTAATCCCACAGTTTAGTTTGACCAGATGCAGCAAGGACTCTGAGCAGAATCTTGTGAAATTAATAGAGAAGAAAGTATTGATGATCCAGGCAACGTGAATCTTTAACCGATGTTCCTTCACATTACAAAATGTTGCGTGAGGGACAATCCTCCCTCACTGGGATTAAGTATTGCTCTCACTGTAACCGTTGTAACTACTCTTGTTGGTTATCCACGTCCAGGTGTATGATGGAGTCATGACATGTTTGGTTCTTTAAAGGTTAAATATGTGAGTTCTTTGTGAAAATAAAACCAAAAATCCACTAAGAAATAGAAAAGAAATAGAGGACAAAGAGTGAGGGACTTTTAAGTTTGACTACACGTTTATAGACTCTATCATTTAGGAAATTGTAACTCTTTCAAGTTTAAATGAGGATTCCAAATAGGTTTATTATATTTATTTTATTTTTATTCACTTTATGTCAACCCTAAAGTTTTTATGAAGCTACTAGAAACTAATTCCTCAAAAATAAAAAAATAGTTTAGATTTCCAAAATTGTGAAAATACATTATCAAATGAAACCAATGATACTAGCATGTGAGTCTAGAAATATGAGTCTATGAGTCTTGAGCCTAGGTGTAAGTAGAAACTCTACAACTATTGAAGGTGCCTATAATATATACACTTATAATGTAAATATCCTACAACTGTGGAAGGTGCCTATAATATATAGAAGCTTAGACTCCTAGGCTCATGGCCTTAAGATCCTAAGCTCACATGTTAGCAATCGTGAAAATGTAAGGTAGGTGGCTCTAAAAGCAATACTTTAAGGGTTGTTGGGCCTTTTTATGGATTTCAGATGCGTGAAAATATTTTATTTTATTTTTCACTTGAAGAGGAATTGATGCGGAATCTAACCCAAATGGTTTCATATTTTTTGAAGCTTGTATGAATTAGTTCTGAGTTTTCAAAGAATTCTACCATAGGGACCTATTTGTGACTTCTAGCCCTTGCAAAACCCACTCTTAAATGGTCTGAAAAAAGATATGGCTTTACCAAAAACAAGCATTGAGGCATGCAAAAAGTAATAGATAAGGTTCCTAAATGTGACCATTACCAAAACTTGAATGGAAGCTTGGGTTAATTATTATTTCAGATTTTTTAGCATATATAGGAAGGTAGTTGGGCCGCCAATTCTCATTTTGAAAAAAATTAATGAACGCCTATCTACTTAATTAGAAATGGACCTACAGTGGCTCTTAAACCAACCTTCAAAGAAGTATGAACCAACTCTTCCTCTTCTTTGACATGGTCAATAGTCCATCATGTTTGAGCCATTTAGAGGACGGTTTAAAGAAGAGGGTCGTTTTAGAGCACATTACCATAATGATGATTCTCAAACAAAATTTGTAAAATCTAATCCATAAATCATATCCAAACAATTAGATCAACTAATATACACACCAATTATTTTCAATAAAATTTGAAGTCAAAAATTTAAAATTCCTTTTAAAATCAATTGTAGATTGAATATTTGTGAAAATCGGGGGATGCACTTAGTTCTACTACAACAAACCACGTGCAAACAAGTGGTTTCTAATAAACTATAATTTCAATCTAAAATTTTAATCATTGTTTAATAATGACTATAGGTTTCTATTGCTGAAATTTCCAACTCAAATAAAATATGAAATGATTTCTAGAAGAGGTTGAAAATGAACTAAAATGGCATGTTTTTCAACTCAAATAAATATAGAGAACACATTTAGATGACCATTGAATCAATATTCAACTGAAAATGAGCTTTCAATAGAGAGTTATTTTTAGGATTTTTTTTCATTTTTCAGACAGTTATTTCTTATATGATATAGGGGTGTGAAAGTTATTTTTTAGTTCTACAGTGTATTTTTTTACTTCAAATTTTTTTAACTAATTATTATTAACAAATAAAAGTATCAATAATTTAAAACACAAACTTCATATATTTTTAATTTTGTTTTATTCGAAATTCAAAAAGTACATAGGGAGTCCAAAGTTTTGTTTGCACGTGGGTTCTAATGGATACTCTAAATGAACCCCTCAAGCTTTAAGTTTAGAGTGTTAAGTTTTCTAATCACAATGATTTGCAAAGTTTTTTTCAATTTCAAGTATTTTTTTTAAGAATCAATTTTTGAACTAAAATAGTTTCTTTTTCAAATCAAATTTTCCCACACCCTTTCAATTATAGAGTATTTGCAAAGCAAATTCCTCACAATCTAAATTGTACAAATTGTGAAGAACCAACACAATAATTTTCAAAAAAAATTGATGGGGTTGTTCCCTTTATTGTGAACCACAATAATGCTGGTAGACTATTATAATAAAATGTAATAATAATAATAAATTTTAATATTAAAAATTAATATAAAATTATTATCCAACGTGGCTGTCTCCCAACTAGATTAGATTGTTGATTTGGATTTGTTCCAACTTTTTCTAGAGTCCGAGAATTCATAGTTTTCTAAAGACCTTAAAAAATTTCTAATGTAGTAAAAATCAATAAGATTTTAACTACATAACACTTATAAACTATTCTTCAATTACCTTACGTAAAGGTTAGGTTTGGCATAAACTAAATCATTTTTGTAAAAAGATGCCACTTGTCATCTTGTGAATGGTGTGAGGTGGCATGGCCCTCTAAGAATCTGACGTGGAAACCCAATTTCAACACTTGAGCGCCAAATCAGATCTTCACATTCGATATCACATTTATTCATTTGTAAGTGTTTTAAATGCATGTTTCTATACACTTGAATTAAAATAATCTAATATTAAATTCATCTTGTCTTTCAAAAACAAACTAAATTTAAAATGACCCATACCATCAATTTTAATGACCTTCCAGCCCAAGAAAAATTAGGAAACAAAAAAGGATTAGGCTAAATTTTGAATATTGCTAAACCACAAGATTCATGTCAATCTAATAATTAGGTAGGAGAAGGGTCAATCTAACTATTGATCTATATTGATTGGCTATTTAGCTCTCTATCATACGTTTGAAATCCATTGCACATATGTACAAAGATATTCTCCAATTTTGAATAGAAAATACATATTTGAAAATCAACACAATTAAAAATAGTCTTTGAAGTTAATTATGTTTTATTTTATTTTTCTCAAACATTTATAAAGACCCTCCAACCTTCTAACACCCTAAAGGACTCATAATAACTTTCTTTGTTACTATGAAAATGAAAAAATGCACCTATTCGCTCAATTTTGGGCAAACTACTTGAGTATAAGGTGAAGGCACCCATTACTAACTGGCGCCCCATGAACAATCAATAGGGTGCTACATTTCCAACCAAGGCCAGATAGATTTCTATTTTCTCCTTGAAATGTGTGTTCTTCTCCTTTCTGAAGGTTTAGACCAATAACTTCATGACACATACATGAGCAAGAAAGTAGGAAGCAATGAGCAAGAAAGTAGTTCTTGAATGATCGAAATTGGAAGAGTCTAGACATAGGTTATGGATCTTGCACACTTTTTGCCTCCCAAAATTCACAGTAATTTCAGTTCACACGATACAATTTCCAAATTTTTTGCAATCCCCGTCATTTCTGTCAATGCACCTCTGGAAATATTTGCACTACCCCAGATCATGTCCAGAATTGCTTATTTAATCGGTTAAGGGTGCCTTCAACTTATGTAATACGGCTCCGTCCTTTCAGGGTTAAACGGATAAATCCCTGAACCCCCCAATGGATCTGAGATGAATTTCCACGTGTCGGGGATTCATCGTCCCGGAATCACGCCACCTGGCTTTCTCTCGCTAATGCTGCTGCTTGATTGCAGCCCTAACCCTAGCCCTAGCCCTTGGCAAGAGAAGGAAGAATCGAGGCTTCCAGATCATCACTCATGCTTTCTTCGTGAATTCTCTAGTCGCTTCGTCAGTGCGATCTGCACTTTCCTTTTTGGTCGAAGAAATCGTCACACTCTTGCAATTTGGTGGAGGATTTTGCACATTTGCTCGAAACTCAGGTCTTGACACCAGCTAATTTAGCGCAAGAGGTATGTTTTCAGCTCCATACCCCATTCTTCAATTGAGCACGCTCCTCCATCTCTGTAGTCTGGAGCTTCTCGGAAGTGTCTTCTATTTTTCTGATTTTTCTGATTTTTCTATGAAGCGACCGGGATATAATTTTAGGTAAGGAAGTCTCGATTGTTCACCTCGAGACCTTTGTATTAACTTTGGTGCACAGCTCAAATCGAGCGTAGTGTTATCTGTACCATTCGCAGACTGTCGAGAGTATTATGTTTACGGCTTGTCGTGGTATAATTGATTATAGATTTGATTGTACACCTAATCCTCTCTAATCTGTCATGTTGTGTGAACATAGGTGAGATTGCTTACAGAAGCCCATTTGTCCCCCCGAAGCAGTGTCATTAGAGGGTTGAGTGGATTACATTGGGGGTTGGTAAGGTTGAGGCGTTTGCATGCCCGGGGTTGAACATGTTCAGTGTGTGAAATTCTTGTCAAGCATAGAGATCTGCAATTGTGGCGTCCTGTCGCGGAGACAGGATCTGTGCATTGTTTATTTACTCCTCGCTGCCACACAGTTGGATCTAGGTAATAATCTTGACTAAAAATGAAATAGGAGTTTTAAAATCTTCGAAAGGGTTAGATTAGAATTTTGCATGTTTAGAAGTTCATTTCATCAAATTAAATTCTCGAAACCTGATTTGATTGTGTACGCTTATGCCCAAGTGCGTTGTGGTGAAGCTGTTGTGACGAAAGCACCTGTTCAAGTTCAGAGGTAAAGCCCTGACACCAACGGGCTGCTGTGGCAGATGTAGGGTTTACGGTTGCATTTACGGTAGTGCTGAGTTCTCCTAGGACTGCTTAGATTTGTAATTCATCCTCAACGCATGTCACGATTCCAGTGAATCATATAACAAGTGTTGAGAAGTCCTTTCATGTGGACTTTCAAATTGTTGATTTGAAGTGTGCATGTTTAGCTTGTAGAATGGGGCGGCAACGCTAAGAATAAAACAGGGATTGAAACTCATTGACTAGGCCTCGATCAGTCTACTTCAGAAATCCGATTAGTGGAGTAGAAGCCTTTACACTTCAAATGGCGCTGGAGAAATTTCTTAAACGCCACCTGTGTACCTTGTCTGGTTATTCTTACTCGACTGTTTTAAGATTTGTAGAAGTGGTAGTGATCTTCCCTGCCCTTTGGTGAGCTGAATGCGGTGCATTCTCACATTTTGTACACGTTTGGCTTTGCAGGAGCAATTGGCGTACAAACCCTTCCTGCTGCGCTGCTGCTGGTCATTGTCACTTCGATAGCGTGTCGTGGGGAATTAGCTGGGTGTGAATGTTTGACAGTTTAGATTAGAGAAGAATAAGACTTGGCTCCAGAAAGCGCTTGTCAGGATGTTCGGCGTTTTGTTCCCTAACCGGAGCTTTCCATTGGGCGTCGCCACTTTCAACCAAGTTGATGATCACCGATGGATACTGGACATGAATTATTTTGTTGGTAAGTCTGCTTTTCCTCTGAAGATTGTCTTTTGGTTAGTTCTGTCTAGCAGATTGGACGATTTGAACCATTTGATGCCTGTTTTTTGAGTTTTGACTGCTGCACTGCGGGAAAGTGGAACCTTTGCTGAAATATTGTGGTCACACTTTTATTAAATGATTATACTATTACTGCAGCATTGTAATAATTTTTTTCCCTTTTATGAGTATAAGAGAAATATACATGTCCGCAGGGGAGGCTTACGATCAAGTAAAGGAGATGTGTATCTTCTTGCTAAATGAAATGGCACTACCACCTGGAAAAGCATTAGCTGTGTATGTGCAAACACCAGGTTCACAATTTGAATACCGAGGCGCTGTACATAGCGCATGTCCTTCTGCTGTGTTCCCTCTTCTTTGGCCTGGGGCAACCAGTGGCCAAATGCTACTCACTGGACCTGGTGCACCTACTGCCTCTGCACAAATCGGTATCTCAGTTGAAGACCTTGCGACCCTTCCTGCCCTCAATGTAGGTCAACAGAAGCGGGTGGAGGAGCTTGCATTGAAAGTTGGTGAGAATTTGTTCAACTTCATGCAATCGTTCTGTACAATAGAAGGTGACAAACTGCTGATTCCTATGGATATCTTGAATCAGTGGTTCAAGAAGTTTCAGGAAAAAGCTAGAAGAGATCCTGATTATCTCAACCGCTTTACCTTATAACATAATATGGGATATATTATGTTCCAATGTTCTTTTGTTATTCGTCCCTTCACGAGTATTCCCCTGTATCAATGTGGATACGGTAGTGCTCACAACTTGTGCATAGCAATACTTCTAGAATTTCACCTTGATTACGTTGTTCAGATTGTTATATCCTTGGATAGATAGCCGTATAGTTGCCCGGCATGCTAATACAGTTCGCAGTGACGTTTGGAACCTGACCTCTGTTCATTGTTGGACTGCTCAGTAGGCAGCAAACTGAAGTTTCTTGGAATATTTTGTAAGTTACTTGTGATGAGAGTTTAGGATTCAATTATCGACCCTCGACCCCCAGGATCATGCCTGACAGGAACTGTAGTTTGTTTAAGTGTAAGTAACCCTTTGACATCATGTCTGTTTTTCAGTTACTTAGTTTGGCTAATAGAGAACATCTTTCAGTTCAAATCTTGTTTGTGGATAAAGAAGAGTTGCTAGAAATTACTTACTGGATGATTATGGTCACAATCCCTATTAAGTTCTAAATTTTGTTAATGATCATGTAAGATTTTGTATTCATGCAAATTTGATGACAACGTATATCAGACGTAATTTGAAATCCATTGACTTGACTAATTTAATGAACTAATTTAATGGACATGACATTGCTTGGTCTTTGTATTATTGACTTTGGAATTGCATGAATCTGTATCAAGATTTTTGAGGCATTATAGTTGGAGTTTAATCCTTAAAGGACACAGTCTATAAGGTAAACCAACCCATGACAAGCAAACCTTCCAATGCAAACACTTACAAAACCATCCTTTATAGTTCTACATCAATCCATGGTAGATTTTTGTTAATAAATGAGATTAGGACTTCATTAGGTTGGTTAATCATCAAAATCAATGCCTTGGGAGATGGTGATAGAGTTATTAATGATTGTACTTGAAACTTGTACCTTTTAGTGTAAATTCATTACAGAAATTGGGTTTTTTATTCTTTTATGTGATTGCTTTAGATATTAAGATGACCATTATGGGTATACTTTTTGGTGGTTGGGGGTAGTTTAGAGATTGTTTGGGGCTAATTGGATAGTGCACTTCAAAAATTCATAACAAATTTATACTTTGTCAAAAAAATAGGAATTTCAATTGTTCTCTCTATTTTTCATATTTGTTTTCATATCAATAAAATATATATATTTCAAAAATGTCAACAAGGCAAACCATAGTTATAGATTGGTTTAATTTAGTTGAACTTGGAAGTCTTTCTATATCTGTTGCTATTATTTATGAGTGAATCTTTTTTGTTTTAATTTTTAGAGATGAAATCACACGTCTAGTATTTGTTATAAAATTTTCAAATATTTTTTATGAAAATTTCAAATTACCATGAATCTTTGAAGAAGAAATGAAGAAAATTTGTATCAAATATAAATCATACCCTAAACCACAATTATAATGTAGAACATTGTGGTTCATAGAAAATTTTCAAGTCACTCTATATTTAGAGAAATGGTTATAGGTCTTCAACTTCAAACTTTTGTTGAAATGATTGTATTTAGTAATTTTTGAAAATATCCAAGTAGTATAGAAACTGCACTTCAAAGCTTCATTTTGTTAGTTTTTCCCCAAAGCAAAAGAAATTGTTTTAAATGTCAAAATCAAATATTAATAAGGGAAAAAAGTTCAAAGTATTTGAAATACAGTGGATAATGTATCATTTTTTTGATAAACTATCCTAAAAGATTAAAAAAAACTGAAATATCACAAATTTAAGTCAATCATGTGGATATAGCATTAGAGAAGTTGCACATAAAAATTGGATAAAAATCATCCATTTTTAATTATGGACAAAGAATATTTGAACATCTAAAGGATAGAAAACATCCTCAATGTCTTTCAAAGGCTAAAGACTAAAAGTGTCCAATTAATGAATTATTTTCAAGGAAAAACGTATAATGCATTTGTTGTAATCATGTAGGAATTTGATATTTTTGTGTTGATTGCTTTAGTAATAGGGACTAGATTTTACTAGAATTACTAGCGAAAAGATGTTAAGGATGAGTTCCTTGGATAGTCAAACAACTCTTGAGCATATTGAAGAATAGATGATTTTCATTCAATTTATAGAGCAACATGGAAGTTTCCTTGCACTACAATGTTCTACACCATAATGTACTTCTATTTTGAAAATTTCAGATTTTTTGAACATGATTCGTCTTTCACATGAATTTCCCTCACTTTTTCTTCAAAAATTCAAGGTAATTTGAACTTTTCACCCCAAAATTTTGAAAAATTTACAACAAATACCAAACACGCGATTTCATCTCTAGAAAAAAAAATGAAAAAATGTCAGTCATAACCAACAAAGAAATGGAGGATACAAAGTGAAGGACTTTCAAATTTGACTCTACAATCACAGGCTCCATCCTTTAGAGGTTGACCCCAAAGAAGGATGCCGCAAAACACTAAGTGTCCAATGGATGATTAAGAACTAGCTTCTATATAGGTGACAAATGTTCATTCCTGGAATTTTGTGTCAAAAGAGGAAGGTCTTGCACAATAGTTTGACCTCCAATGAGTGCTCCTAGCTACTGTTTTTTTCCAAACAAATGAACTAATTCCCACGGTACCCCAAAGGGGTTAATTTCCAACCCGTCCTATTCTCGAGTTAGAGTCGGTCTGCATTGGGAAGCTGAGCGTCTAATTCATAGGTCCGACCAACCCTCCAACTGATCTCCATTGCAGATGGCTCCAAAATCGGAGGTCTATCCACCCCTCCAGCTTCCAGTCCTTGTTAAAAAGAAACACAGGCCTGAAGGGGCACCCGGACGTCCTTCAATAAGTATATGATAAGAATTTTGCGAGAATTCTAGAGTTCTGCGGTGACTTTTTGTTTTTGACTTCCAATCGGGAAAACTACTAGACCTCAATCGGAGGTCCGGACCCCTCTAGTGGCCGGAGGTCCGAGCTTGAGGTCCGGGCTATAGTTGGCTCTTAGAGTTGGTCTCCGTTTGGGGGGACTGGAGGGGGTCTAGGCCTAGACCTCCGACCTCCAGATCTACAAAACTTGAAAGCAAAACTAGACCTTCTGAACCCTCCGCCGGAGCTTCCTTTCTAAATTGTACGCAAGGCTAAGATTTCAGAATTTTTTGAGTTCTCTGCCTGTGGTCAACCTAGATGGCCCTCCAGTTCTGGTTTTCAACGGAGACATGCTCTAAGGACCTCCTCATGTGTATCGGTGTGTAGAAGGAGTCAACATGGTTGAAATATAGAAAGCACTTCTATGTCACTTCTACAGTGTGGAATACACTGAGATCGGTAGAACTCTCTTTCTCTCTTCCACTTCTATGCTTGCCGATCATCGGTGGCACTGTTCTTGCTTTTAGTTGCTTTCTTTGCCCACCGGGCTCACATGTAAGTTGGACCTTAATGGAGGTCTTAGAGTCCTTCCCAATTCCATGGCCATTGACAGAATGAGGAAGATTGAACAAAACAAAGCATGCCAAATATGGGTCCCTTTTTCAACCCTTAACTACCGGAACCAGTACAATTTTTTTTTTCCTTCCTCTGCAGTTACAGTCCAGTAATTGTCGGACGTGACGGCACTATTCCGCATGACGGGACGGAACTCCAAAGTCCAGAGTCCAGACTTGCATCATCACCACCATCATCACACTCCCGCCGGACTCTTTCCAAGGCGGCAAGACAGGAAGCTTCCCAGGCAGCTGCCCATTGGCTGCCCCTTTAAAGTCAAGGGCCCCAAGGCGCCATACCGGGCCCCCATGACCAACAAGGGATTTCATTCCATCTTCCAAGGTACTGTAAGTAGCGTCATCACTTTCGTGGGGGGGAAGGCATTTCTTTCCATGTAGTACGAAACATCAGTTGTCAGTTCCTCTACTCAATCTTTTGCAGAAGCATCCAAAATGGGGAAATATGGAACAATTTGATGTGATTTTATGCTCCCCCCTTGCAATATTCTACAAAATATTCTGTGCATTCTATTTTACAAGAGGGGTCAGTGGTGTCCTCATGTTAGATAGAGAGTCAAAAATTTCAACCACTCTAAGGTAATGTACTCTTAAAGCAACTTTTCTAAGAGTTCGTTGCATTCATAGGAAAAAACAACGAGCTAAACTCCTTGAAATCGTCCCTTTTTTCATTATCGTGTGAATCATTGGCTTAAGAAATAGTAAAAGCACTCACTGGAAGCAAAACTATTGTAGAAGACCTGCTTCCCCTTTTCACATCAAAATTTTGAGGATGAATAGTTGCACCTTTGTCTAACTAGAAGGATTCGTTGTCATCCAGTGGATGCCAAACGTCTGTGTTTAAGGGTTAAAATGACTTTTTCTAAGAGTTCGTTGCATTCACATGTAAGCCAGTGAGCTAAGCTCTTTGAAAATTGAATTTGTCAGTTGAAATTCTCGTCGAAAGAAAGATGGAATTGGCATCAATCTAACTGAATCCAAATGACTTTTCATTGATTTTTTGGACCTTTATAGAATTAGTTACGAATTTATTGCAAGTTGAGGGTTCGATTTAAACCCTGACCTTCCACTCCGTCCTGAAATGTGCACTATTCGTACACTCAAGAAAGTAAAATGTACCTCTGTGTTAGATCACTTTAGGGTCCCATGTTCCCTATACAGCCCACCGCACACATGACGTTCACTTGTGTTAGTCAGAGGTGGCTTGGGAGGCAAGTTCGGGCTTCCGACCCGTCCGGGGGCTGCCGAGTTGGGTACTTCCTGGTGCATTGGATCTCGCAACCTGATCCAGTTCCGGAGGTCCTTTGACAAGTCCAGTCCAGCTGGCGGGAATGCCAGGTAGATGCAAGTTGCTGACTAGGCTCCAGCAGAGGCACTTTCCATTCAGTTCGTTGTGTTGGGGGAGGGGCTTGCGAAGTTGCATGCACTCCAAGGGGGATGGGGGCTTCATGCCGTTCCATGCAAATCCCCATGGAATTGTTTAGTAATAAGGTAATAAGGGCCCGGTTTTGTACTAGTCGTAGTAGGTCCGTTTCCATTTGCATGAGTTTGGGCCCCAATTCAAACACTTGTCGACCCCAATTAATTGGAAAGCGGTAAGATTCAATTTTGGGGTACCGAGCAACCTTAGTATGGCCTTCATGAATGTGGGGCAACGACAAGGTGCCACGTTCACTCACAATAGAAACCTACTTCAATGCAACCATCATCTTTCTTGTTAATGACTTCAAGGACGCATCGCTCCAAGGCGCTCACACGACAGATTTGCAACGCTTGTTATGGCCTCTAGTAAGTTGTTTTGTAATCATTGGTTGAATACAAGCGTGGCAACAATTGAGTGAGATTTTGTAGTGTAGTTATGCTACTGGAATCATGAACAAGGAGTGAAAATGATGGAATCCGCGCAAGTAGGGATCCTAGTAACTTTTGTGGTTTGTGGTGCCAATAAACTCTTTTTTGCTTCTTCAACTTCATAGCTTCCTCACAAAAAACTGATAGATATCAATACTATAGCTCTATGTTGTGCCAAAATTGAATACGCTCTAAGAGCATCTTCAATCCAAATAGTAAATTGGCCCTCCAAATGAACTTTTAACTTCTGATTGGTTTAGAGCATCCATGTTGTCACATAGAACACTTGGCCGGAAATGCATATGGTTAGATTTGGGATGCTTTTTTTCACCACACAGTAAACTCACCAACAGAATAGAGGGGCCCAAGCTTGCCAAATTTTAGACTTCAGACAACAGCCTTTTTTGTTTGCCCAAAGGTCCTAGTGCGCCCTTCTTCTGGAGTGATTCTCGTCGAAAGTTGCATTAATTGACAAGAAATAGAGGACCAAAACAAGTTCCTAAACAAAAAAAATAGGAGCAGGGAAATAATCTAGCTCTGAAAGTTGCAACTTCTCAGGGACTTTTTTGACTGGCATCTCCAATTACAATAGGGGTTGATTCGCTTTGTGTGGCAAGTGGTCAAGTCCCTACCTTGCCAAGTCTATTCTGCCCTCTTAATTTTTAGTGACATGGCATGGTTGATCTTATAGAACTTGGAATTTTTATCAATAGAATTGCATCCCGAGGTACTTTGAATGGGTACAAGAAAACTCAAGTTTAAACAATTTGACAATGAAAATGAATCACTTTAAAAGCTAGCTAAAAGACAAAGATTATAGATGTTTTGGCAAATCATGGTTATCCAAAGCTTTGGAGGTTATCAAATGTCAAAGCATTGTTGATAGAGATTGACACCTTAGGTAATAGAGAGGTCTTATTGTTTGAGGGTCCATCAACTACAAAAATGTTGAATCCACCCTAAAGTTAGTTGAACTATTTGTTTATTTTAACAAAATAACTTTAGCTTTGAAACCTAAACCCAAACCATCCTAATAGTACAATTTTGTATACTGGTAAAGTTTAATTGCGCTTTCCATCAATGCCAGTTGGACAACAACTGATTTTTTCCATCGCAAATAAGGTACAGTACAACAATAGGAAGTCTTAGAAACCTTAGTTTTCCAAACCTTCAATTGTTTCTAGAGATATGAATTAATTCATACCTTGAGGTGTCTAAAATAGAGACATTTGGGGTACTGCGGAGCCTTTGGAACACACCCAAAAATGCCACATGGGGGCCTAGGGACCTGTCTTCCTAGACTAGACCACTATGGTAGACCCAACACGTGTCACAAATTGGTAAATATCTCACTATATCTCTGCACTCCACAACAACCACCATTTTAAGTTATTAATTGCATGGTCCGTCCATTGCAAGATTTGGATGGGACCTTGATCCCAAAATACTGACAATGTTTAGTACAACACATGGACTGAGGGCAACTTGGTTTTTCTTTTCCATTAAAATTTTAATTTTTTTTTGAAACAAATGGTAATCCATTGCAGAACAAGAATTACACGGCCAAGTCCAAAAGTATGGACCACAGGAATTCCCCATTTATTTTAGGCAGTGCAGAAAGCAATCTTTACTGGAGTATTAAAGCTATTTACATTCACAGAAATGGATGAAACCTATAATATGTGGATGAAAGTTTAACTATGTTTTCACCAAAAATGCTTCAAAACTGCCATTTCTAATACAAGCACCAAATTTTAGATGAAAAACATTTTTGAACACATGTAATTGTAGGATCTTGTAGTAAAATAGTTTGAAAAGATGTCGAAAAAAATTCAAAATTTTTTCATCATGTAGATTGTAAAATATTAATGTTTGAAGTGACAAAAATAATTTCTTGGGCCCTTTGAAAATATGGGCAGCTGCACTTTACAAGTGTACATTTGTATGAAAAAATGTCTAAAATGGTGGTTATTCTTTGGATTCATTCCTCAAGTCAAGTTGGCTACATGCTTGAAAAAATTTAGATCATTTGAAATTGCACAATGTATAGGAAAAAAATAGTAAGTAGAAAAAAAGTACAAAGTGATTCAAAACACTAAATTGTTAAGAATTTAATTATAAAATTGAAAAATTCCAATCCCAACAGAGTGATGTAGTAATAAACAATCTACATCATATGTTTTTATTTTTTTTCAAAAAATATATAAATAGAGTTAAATAAAGGACTCCAAAGTTTATTTTTGAGTAAGGAATTGATAACTACTTGCAAACTAGAACACCTCATAACTTTCATCTCATAGATCAAAATGAAATGATTCAAAGCTTTCCATCTATATATAAATCTAGATAACCAATTTATTTATTTTTTAAAAGTGATTTTTAAAGAATTTTTTTGGGCTGCCCAAGCTGCCCATTGATTGCTGAAATTTACATATCATGCAATAACTTTTGAACCATGTAGTCAAAAGTTATGAAAATTGTTGTGCCTTAAAGCTACTCCTTGGACACACATCATGTGAAATTTTCAAAGGAAAAAAATAAAAATTCCATCTATAATGAGCTGCCCCAAATTGCTATGTTGCCAAAAAATAGTGTTTGGTCCTTCAGGGGTTAATTATTCATCCAAGGTGCACATTCATCCAAAATGGAGCAATACTAACCGTCCCAAGATTTGGTAGCATTTTTGTGATTTCATCCACTGAAAAAGGGAGAATATCTTGCCAAATATTCCCTATAAAAAATTTGCATCAGTTTTTAGCAAAAATTCGCCAATGGAGCGAGTGCATATCGGCTCCCAAAACAAAATCTTATTCACTCATGACTCCATCAGTTCCTGCGCATTTTCATCCAATGCCCTCCCAAGTTCACCTGCAATGAGTGTACCTTCAAATTCCAACAGTGGCTCAATCTGATTGGCAACATTACATTACAAAGTCATCCCATGTGGGTGGTTTTTTTCTACAATTTTTGAGGTGAATTTGAAGTTGCCTCTAGTAATATATATATATATATATATATATATATATATATATATATATATATATATATATATATATATATCATAAAAGTTGGATGGAAAGTCATGGAACAGATGAAATAGTTGAATTTGGGTTTTTAAACTTCCAAAGTCTCGAGGCCTTTTTTTCTACTAAAAAAATAGTAAAAAAACACTCAAAACTTACTGCTACTTTCAATGCAAACAACAAAAATTTAAAACATTTTTTTAATTTTGCATATCCAATTGTAGGATCTTGTGCTAGGTGACTAGTATGAGAATGTTTGGAAGAAATTTTGTCTATTTTCCAACGATGTGACTAGCATTGTCACTTAAGACTTCATATTTTTTTTTTGTGCATGATTTTGAATCAATTCATGTAGGGAAGGGAGAATGAAGATCTAGTGTAATTCACTTTACAAAAAGCTCTCGGTCTATAGCAGTCTCCTTTCTATCAAGGGCTCTTTGGGGTTAATCAAAATTGGAGGAGTTGCAAAAAATGAATGGATAAAATGCAATTGTCTACTACTGTCAATGAGGTTTGTATTAGATTAGCCTAAAATAAGGAGGTTTGTATTAAAGTAAGGCAACAACATCTAATTGTGACTTGTTTGCAAAATCATCCCATCTAGATTCATGCCTAAAATGTAGGGTCTCCATTCATGAATGGACGAAACTCAATGTACTATTTGATTCTTAGATTGGTGCCAAAAACAAAAACAAAAACAAAACAAAACAACACAACGAAAACAAAAACAAAAAACACAATTTAGTGGGGTCTGAAATTCTGAATTAGTGTGGTCTGTATCAGAGTAGTCTGCAACAGGATGGTCTGTAATTAGAGTAGGTAGGAAATAGGCTGGTCTGTATGAAGAGTAAAAAGCAGGTCGCAACTCGACACGGATAACGTCGGGTTTTACTCGGGTACGTTTCTACAAAAAGCAGGTAGGGATCAGGTCAACAAGATCTGGCAGGCAGCCGGCGCCGGCTCTTCTAACCTTGTTCCGGCACGGGTCGGGCGGAACGCGCGGGTGGCCCAGTCCACCCCGCACCCGAATTCCATCCCGCCTGCTACGTTAATAACGCCCCTAGCAGCGGAAAAACTGCAGCCCGGGCCGGGTGAGTGGAAACGCAAATCCGGGGCGGCACTCGCCCGGCCCGCGGCCGAAGCTGCTGCGGCCCGGCCCGGTCCGCCCGGCCCGGCAGAGAGTGTAGGACTGGGAAGCAGCTCCTCCAGCTGCGTCGCCGTTGTCTCCTCCTGCCACTGCGCGGGACGATGTTCATGAGTTGGTGCGAAGGAGTTGCAATCGATTGATCGTATCTCGAAATCTCCCACGCTGCTTCCTTTTCGTCTTCTTCTTCCTTTGCAATCCTCACTCGTTCCTACATCGTTTTGACCCCCCTTTCTTGCCCTTAACTTCGTCGGTGAGAGCTGGAAACGCACGAGTCAGGTAAACCGCGTTGGTGCCAGCTATCAGAGCGTCCCTGCGGGAGTGAATTCCACGGGTTTCTTGGCAGCTAAGGAAGCTGAGGAACCGCTGCTTCTCTCAGATTAGTCGTGGAGAGGATGCACTTTATGGCACGGGAAAGAGTCGTGCGGTGGAGTTTGTATGGAAAGTTTTCTTTAGTCGGCACGGAGGATTGTGCGAGGTAGCTACTGCTGACCGTGGATGGTGTACGAGCTCGATGCTGCTTTGTCATCAAGGAGGATTCAGAAGCTGTTTGTGATTTGTAAGCAGTTTGTGATTTATTTATTTATTAGAGCCGCCGCAGGCAGACTTGGGAGTCAAGTTCTTCTCGCCGCATTTGAAGGCGATTGTTAATAATCCAGAGTGGTGGATTCATTGAATAGCTGATAAGAGAGCTCGAGATAGACAGGACGAAGTGAGATTCTGTGTATGCAGAGGCATTTGTGAGAAGCAATAGCCTCGACAGTTTCTTTGTCGACTGCGTTTGATTTTTGAGTGTTGTTGGTGACTGAGTATTATTATTTTTTTTGAAATTTTTTTAGTCTTGCAAGAGAAGTGATGTGCTTCGTCTTTTTGAGTTTCTGAGGGTTTAGTGAGGGGTGTATGAGTTGTTCTTGATTGGATCTTGGAGAGAGAGAGGCGTTCTTGGTGTTTTTTTGAGCGCCGAAAACTTTCATGGTTTTTGGTTTGGGGAATCGCTGAGGGAAAGATCATTTGTGCATTAAGTGTTGAAGAATTTGAAACTCATTTTTCACTCGTAGAGTATCGGTACAGTATTTTGTTGAGGAAGCCAAGATTTATTCCCAGTCTCCCGCCTTGCTGGCGGTCCTCATGGGGATTTAGGCCCGCTTTCGTACGAACGAGCTGAAACAGGGAGCACTTGGCGGTTAACCGTGGCTCCTCGTACTCTGCAATAACAAATGCTGGCAATCGCGGGAGGACGCTCGAGTTGCCCGTGTAAGCTTATTTACCTCTGCCCAAGACGAAGCGCGCTGCTTCACCTGAAATAATATTGCACGTTCTTGTGCCCAAGGGTGATGTGACGAGGTTGTAATCGTAATTCAGTTAGCACGAGTACGTTCGTGCTTGGTACGGCCTCGAGTATAACTCGGGATTGCAAGCGTTCCAGGACGTGCATTCAAAGCTCGCGAAAACAAGGAGAGGGACACCGGAGAGTGCTGCCCGGAAGGCTCTTTTCGGTCACATCTGTGTGCAATACAACTTCGTTGCCTCCTTTTTTGACGACCGAACGGGTGAAAATATTGGTGGAGAGTCCTAGCATTTGAAGTCTGCAATTCATCAGAATGAGACTCCTGGTTCAGTGACGCTCTCTAGTACTGTAGAAAGATTTTCGGTAGGGTGACGCAATTACTTTTGAGATGAAGGCCACAGGGAGTCCGAGGGCGGGAATGGGAGGGGACTGGTGTGATATGAAGTGCAAGTGTCGGTGGCCCAGCTATGGCTTGTGTTCCAAGTGCCACGAAAAGCTGCCGCATCGTGGCTGTGCTCTCTCGTCGTCGTTTTTATTTTACTTCTGGTCCATTCTCTTCTTCTCGGTTGTAGGGACGTTCTTTGCTTGGATGGCATTCTCGCCATACAAGCGGATTCTCAGTGTCGGCCCGGTCGCTGGCTGCCAGCCAGACAACGAAGGCTCATGGAGCATTGGAGTGTACCGCGGCATCTCCCCTTTTGCGCTGCAGCCCATTGAAATGGTCAGTTCTGTTTCCCTGCTCAAAGTGTATTTTCTCATGCTCAGAGGCGACCACACGAAAATCCTTTGGTTTATTTTCTCTAACATATTTTCTCTAAAGGACCCTAGGAGTCATTTGTGTGTGTATATACTCATTTTTGTTTTTCATAGATTCACCTAACCTTTCAGAGGTTCAATTTATAATCGGACAAAATGATATAGTTTTGAAAATGTCAATATCATTTTTGTATAATTCTGTGTAGTGCTAATAGTCAACATGTTAATCAAATACTATGTGTGAAGTGAAAAATTCCAGTACCCTAATGTACACAGAGTTCAAACGCATCGGAAAATTGAGGACGTCTATTGACGTCTAATGAATAATATCTGGTGGTTGACTGTCCTTTATAAATTTCCGCTTCAATGGCACTTGTGGTCTCCATTTGGTGGAAGGACTGGGTTGTACCGAAAGTATTGCCTGCCTAAATAATTCGTATTATCTGAACATAGGTAATTTCAATAGACGTAGATGAATTGATCGTAGAGCTGGAACATATCGAGCAAGAGAGGTTTGTAGATTAGTACATGCAAATGTTTTGTTTCAACAAGAGGGTGTGCTCAGACTAATTGACGAGCTGTGTGTGCAGTCAAATTTTAGGGAAAACCAAACAGCAGCTTGGCCTGTAGCGAATCCAGTGTTTACATGTGCCTCAGTGACGGACCCGAACTCTCCGAGTAATTTTGTGGCAGATCCCTTCCTGTTCATTCGGGTAAGAAGTTACAGTAGAAAGGTTACCGTGTCTCTTTTTCTGCTCGAAGTAACGGCCGATGTCATCATTTTTCAGGCTGTACTGCATTGTTGTCCATGATTTTAATAGGAGGGCATGCACATCATAGCCACAATGTCATCTTAGCACATCGTTCCTACGGCTCCGGACTAACGGACCCACTTGATTCATTAACGATTCATGTTAGCAACGTGAAGAATATCCAGCAATCACCTTGCAGAAACTAATCGGAATTTCCTTTTTCTAATACAGGGTTCTAAGATGTATTTGTTCTTTGAGACGAAGACAAGCATTACGATGAAAGGCGACATTGGTGTGGCAGAAAGTTCAGACCAAGGGGTAACATGGACGTATGTGGGTATCGCACTCGAGGAAGAGTGGCATCTGTCCTATCCATATGTTTTCGAGTATGATGGCGAGGTAATTAACTGCCCGCAAAATTCAAATCATTGAACATTTCCAGTTCGTTCAACAAAGTTTCCAACTTCTTTAGTTTATTAGTTTCTACCTTTACAATTTTTTCCTCTGATGCAGGTATATATGATGCCGGAAGGTAGCAAAAACGGGAAATTAAGCCTCTACAAGGCCAGACAGTTTCCTCTGCGGTGGGCGTTTGAGAAAACGCTGATAGACCAGCCCTTGGTGGATGCTTCAATGGTGAAGCACAACGGCAAGTATTGGCTCTTCGCCTCTAACCATTACCGCTTCGGTGCCCGCAAAAATGGACACTTGGAAATATGGGTTGCCCCTTCACCCCTAGGTCCTTGGAGAGAGCATGCAAGGAACCCTGTCAGGAACGGTCCCAAAAGCATTGGAGCTAGAAACGGAGGGGGACTGTTTGAACATGAAGGCAAGCTATACCGGGTTGGCCAAGATTGTGGTGAGACTTATGGACACCGTTTGCGCGCCTTCCATGTCGTGACCCTAACGACGGAGAAATATCACGAGGTTGAGGTGCCTCTGAATCTGGAGCAGTCAAAAAAAGGTCGCAATGCTTGGAATGGCAAGCGAACTCACCATATGAACGTTCATCAGCTTCCTTCCGGGGAATGGATTGCTGTTGTGGATGGAGATAGGGTGCCCTCCGGGGACTTGACTATGAAGTATGCTTTCGGGGGAGGAGCTTTGTTGATTCTCCTTTCATTAAACATCGTGGTGGGCATTCTTTTCGGCTATGCTCGCTGTTTCTTGCCTCTGTTCCTGACCCCTGGCAAGAAAGCTGAGACTTTTCTGCCATGGGTGGCTCGGCCTCAGTTTCCAACGCGGTTGTACAAAGCAGCAAGCCGCTTGAGTAGAACTAGTACTGTTATGTCTTCGAAGTTGCTACCTAAATCGTGTTTAGTGTGCTTGTTTGGTATTGTTAGTTTTGTTGTGAGTGTATGCGCCGTCTGCCTGGCGGTCAACTGCTTCTTCGGTGGAAACGGAGGAGAAGAGCCTTACCCAGTTGATGGTCAATACTCCCAGTTCACAATGGTCGCCATGACATATGAAGCTCGACTCTGGAACCTCCAGATGTACGTCAAGCATTACTCTCGATGCGCATCTGTTCGGGAAATTGTGGTTGTTTGGAATAAGGGAACTCCCCCGGACCCGGTGGTGGATTTTGATTCTGCTGTCCCAGTTAGGATCCGTGTGGAGTCCCAAAACTCTCTGAACAATCGGTTCAAGCCCGATCCGTTGATCAGGACAAAGGCTGTCTTCGAGCTAGACGATGATATCATGATGACTTGTGATGATGTGGAGCGGGGTTTTAGGGCATGGCGAGAAAACCCGAATAGAATGGTGGGCTTTTATCCACGTTTTGCTGATGGAGCTCCCCTCCATTACCGAAACGAAAGATACTCCCGCTGTCAAGCAGGGTATAACATGATACTCACAGGCGCTGCGTTTATGGATAGTGAGACGGCGTTTGCCAAATATTGGAGCCAGGATGTGCAGAAAGCGCGGGCTGTAGTGGATGAGCTTTTCAACTGTGAAGATATTCTCATGAATTTTATTTTGGCAAATCAAACGTCAGAACGTGCAGTGGAATACGTGCACCCTGCTTGGGCGATCGACACTTCAAAGTTTTCGAGCTCAGCCATCAGCCGTGACACGCAGGGACACTATGATAAACGGACAGAATGTTTGGGGCAATTCTCGAAGATTTTCCATGGAGTACCGTTGAAGAAATGGGACTTCCGTAGCCGGCAAGATGGCTGGGATAATTGACAGCTTGGACGGTAGAATGCCATGGTTGGATTCCATCTGTTGTAAATAGGTTCTGTTCATCTATTTGTGCATTATCATCCGTGCGACCCTTAGAAGCTGGAATTGGGTCAGGGACACAATTGATTGGTCTCACAAAGAAATAGTTTTCGGATCTGTAGACAGCGGGGCTCGAGCTGGCAGACGAGTTACTGAAGCTGCTCTGTATAATCGGACCCAGCATTTCAGCAGCATGTGAGCAATTGGTGTAATTTACTTCGCTGGTGTTCGCATGAAACTTGTAAGCTATTCTCGAAGTGAAAGGAGTAAGTTATTTAGGTCACTCCTGTTGAAATTCTCTCAGCGTGGTGATTGAGTATTGTTATCAGATTGATAATCGCAGAACATCACCTGCCAAAGAGTCTGAATTATGTTGAGGTGCATTTTTTTATCCTTCCATTTGGAGCAGGGATGGTTGATTTCAATTATATATCATATTAAAACACTATGCATACCGGAAATTTGAAAAGTGTAGTTGAGAAGGAATCTTGTGGTTCAGGCGTATTTGTGTTATAAAGTTGTTAGCAAGAGTGTTGAGAATGAATATCAGGATGACGACCTATTTCCAACCACTTAAGCAATTCAACCTATCTGTGGAATGTGGCATGTGGAAGGTTGAGGAAATTTTTTTCCCATGTAGAGAAATAGATTTAGCCTTTAAGCACTCTAACATCCAATTTCTAGATTCATGTTCTTATTTCTTTTTCATTATTTCTTGGATGAAAGTCATCCTAATTTGTGGAGATACTTTATGAAGTTGTTGTCCTATCTATTGGTTGGATTTGGTGTTAGTAGAGTACATATTTTTCTTAAATTACAAATGTGGAAGTATGTCAAGTGGTTGACTGAGCCAAAATTGCATTTACTCTAGTTTAAAATTGGATCGCAAAATTGAGGTCATAGATTTAAAAAACACCAAAATTTCAAAAAATCACCATGTCAAGAAAAACTCATTTCAAATCCATTCCAACAAATCTTACTCAAAAAATGATAATATTGTCTTTGTAATCGAATTTAGAAAGAGTTTTTAAATTTACCTCCAAATTTTTTTGTAAAAATATTGGTGATAGCATTGGTGAATTGAATTCTATGGATGGAATCTAAAACTCAAAATCTAAAATTTTTATTTATAATTCAATTCCAAAATATTCTTCCAAATAGTACTTTATAATGATTTTTCCCAAATCATCAATTTTGGAGAAGACTTAGGGGTTAAAAATAATTTCATACTTTTTGACATTTTTTCCCTCAAAAACAAAATTATCATGAATTTTTTTTGTGAAGATTTTTTTTGTCCCATTTTCAATCTGTAGGCAAACCAATTCCCAACCATAGGCTACTTACAAAACCAATGTAGGTAATCATTGTAGCTTTCAATGTACATATTTTGATCATTTTATGCTTTCAATGTACACCTTTTGGACATTTTTGTTGCTCTTGTTGACTATGTTGTATTTGAGTTGGACAGTACTGTTGATTAGAAATGGAAGTCCCTAGGGCAGATGATCCATTTCCAACTACTTAAGCAATTATGCATATTTGGAGCAAACATTTCTTGAGTGTTGAATTTTTTCCATGCACAAAAATAGAATTTGGAAGGATTGTATATTTTTCCAAAATTTTATTACAAAAAATGTAATTATTTTGAATTTTTTAGTAGAAGATTTTCTTCCACCTATAATGGTTGTATAGACCTCCCTATTTTTGACCATAGATTGATTGCAAAATCAACCCAAGGTTGGTTGCAATATTGATAACCTTGTAGGTAATCATAATGCATCACAACTACTTGAACTACTCCACAATTTCACATAAACAAAGTAATCTATAGATTGGAAATGGGGTGGTGGTTGGAAAAGGGTCAACTACTATAAGTTGTGAAAATGGGGTGATGGTTGGAAATGGGTCAACTCCTTTATTGGTCCTAGATCCACTTTTCTAACTTCACTCCTAAGATCAAATGGTAATGGACTTTGGACCATAAAGTCTTGTATCAAATTAACGGAAAAAGTAATAGCACTCATGTTTTAGACTAATTTTGTTAGTAATCATTGCAACTATAGTGTATATGATGACAACCTTGTTGTGTGGGAGGTGATTTGTAAATAGGTAGGTTGTGAATGGAGGCTATAATGAAATATTGGTATATATTTTTAACAAGTATATCTTTAAAGTGGGGTGCCATGTTCATGGCTAAGTAATTATTTCGAGCATAATATAGAATTGGCATTATATTTCAAATCACAAATAATATAATTAAATAAAAAAATATTCTACTCTATTGATTCCCTATCACATTGAAATACTTGCCAATATTATTAATTTGCATTTTTTTCAAATTCATAAGTGTCAAGTAAATTCAGTGAGTGTTGAAGAAATGGAAACGGAAAATATATTTAACCCCTAAAGGACCAAGCTGCGTTTTTAGGCAATATAGAAATTTTGGGTAGCTCACTACAAATAGAGATTTTGTTTTTTTCCTTTGAAATTTTCACACAACATGGAGACAAGGAGTGTTTTTAACCTTGAAGACCTAAGGCACTAAATTCTGGTGTCAACAATACTTTGAAGTTAAATAAAATCCAACCAAGTTGCTATTTGTAGTAGTTTATATTTTTGAAAAAGTCTTTTTGAAGTCTAGTTTTAGCATAAAAAATCCAATTTTGAAAATGATTGATTATGATTTTTCTATTCAAGATTTTTCACAAGGGTGTCCATTGCAATCTTGACTTTCCATAGTGTTGAGGGCTCTTGGAAATGAGCCTCATATAGACTAGATCTTGGAGGATAAATCACATTTGAAACTCATTTAAAAAAATTGTAGAGTAGATTTTGAGAAACCATAAATTGATTGTGGTAATACTTGATAGGCCTTTTATCCTCATATTTTTTAGGTGACCAAAATTTTAAATTTGATGTATGAAAAGAGGATTGAAAGACTTCAAATCACTTTCGTAGTTTTAACATCCTCATGATCAAACATTATAATCTTTCAATCTATAAGTAATATTGTTGTGTTTTCTTTTCCTATGTGATCTCTAACACATGGTTGCTATTATGTGAGCCTAGGATCTTGAGCCCATGACTCAGCCCATGAGCATAGGAGCTTAGGCTCCTATGTTATAGGCACCTTCCATAGTTATAGGATTTTTATATTATAGATGTCTATGTTATAAGCACCTATATTACAGGTGCCTATGTTGTAGGTACCTATGTTATAAACACCTTCTATGGTTATAGGATATTTATATTATAGGTTTCTATGTTATGGGCACCTTTTATAGTTATACGATGTTTATATTATAAGTATGTATATTATAGACATCTCCAATAGTTGTAGAGTACCTATGTACCTAGGTTGAAGACTCATAGGCTCACATTTCTAGGTTCACATACTAGCACCGTTGATCCCTAACATGTCTAGTTTGAATTTATACGGTTACAATTTAAAAAAATTGATGCAATTTATCAAAATATTGTCTTTTTGTTCAATATAGAGAAAAATTTTAGAAGCTCAAAAAAGGCCTTGGGCATTTAGGGGTCAAGACCCAACAATTTTCATAGCTTTTGACTACATGATTCAAAAGTTATTGTATGATATGTAGGATTTTTCATCGGTTGAGTAGATAGGAAAAAATCATTTTTTTTAGAAATAAAAACTTGAAATTGGTTTTTTAGATTTATATATAAGTGGTAAACTTTGAATCATTCCATTTCAATTAATGAGATGAAAGTGATGAGTTTTAGTTTGCAGGCAATTATGGATTCACTACTCTAAAATAAAATTTGAAGTCCTATGTTTAACTCAATTTTCAATATTTTTTGAAAAAAATAAAATCATAGGATGTAGATTGTTTATTATGATACTACAACCATTGGGACTCGCATTTTTCAATTCCATAACTAGATTCTTAAGAATTTAGTATTTTGAATCATTATCTACTTCTTTCTACTTACTATTTTTTTCCTATATGTTGTACAATTCCAAATAATCTGAAATTTCTCAAGCATGTAGCCAACTTGACTTGAAGAATGAATCCAAAGAAGCACCACCATTTTGGACATTTTCTCATATAAATGTAACAAATCTTGTGAAGAAGGATTTTTGTCACTTCAAACTCTAATATCTTGCAATCTACACAGTGGAAATTTCTTTAAAAAATTCTACATCTTTTGAAGCCAACGTACTACAAGATCTTACAGTTATATGTGTTCAAAAATGTTTTTTTTCCTAAAATGTGGTACTTGTACTAGAAATGGCAGTTTTGGAGCATTCTCACTGGAAACATAGTCAAGAAAGCACACTTTGTTTGTGTCCTACTGGGTCAAACTTCTTTAGTTTTCTATATTAATATACTCATTTCACATTTTTGATATTTTTCTCATGTAGTAATGTATATCTAAAATTCATTTTCAATTTTACATAATTAAAAACATTAAAATAAATTTTATATGATTTTTAAGAATCCTTTATAAAAATCATAATAATTACAAGAATGCTTTAAATTGTATCAAATTTTTAAGAGAATTGAAGATAATAGTGATAAACATCATGGTGTAATTGGTTTACTCTTTGAGCTCACATCAAGAAAAAATCAAAATCAAAAGTTCACAAGTGTTTTATTTTAAGCTTTCAAGATGCTACCTTCAAAGTGTCACAATAATTATAGTAGGTAGAATTGCCCATTACCATACATATTTTCAATCTAGGTACTTTGGATTAGCTTCCATATTTTTTAAAGATTGAAAAGTTTGAGAAAATCCATTTGCAAAAAGAATAAAGACATTTTGATAAGAAGTAAATTTTTTGTGATTTTTCAAAGGTGAAATGTTAAAGCATGAATAGCCCCTTGTTGAAGTATGGACAAGCTCTTGTTAAAGCATGTCTTGATGTGTCCGCTTTCCAAGTGCATTGCCAATATGATAAAAGGTTGGTGACATTGTGGTAATAAGCAAGTCATTGATGCAAATGGAAGGGTTGCATAGGTGGCGGAATAGGGTGGATGACAATAATGGGCAATTCTACCTTCAATCATTTTGAAAAAACTGAAATAGAGTAAAAAATAAATTTTTGGAGCTACATTTTCTTAGTTAAAGCTTAAAAGCATTGAAAATAAAAAAAACTCTTGTGAAAATTCAAGTTTGACTTTTGAAATGCCTCTTGGGCTAACTATATCCTTTAACCTTGAAAGGACAATGAAGACACAAAGTGTTAGATGAATGACTTTCTTTGTTAATGTAGAAACAAGAGAATGCACCTATTGGTCCAAAAATTGAATCACATTTGAATGAGTACCTATCAAAGATGCAACATTCTTCCAAAGTTAAGGGTTAAACAAGACATTCTTGAATAAAGAAGATTTAGTCTATAATAGAACAAATAGTGAATGCAATAAAGTTTTGAGTAATAATAATGGAATGAATTAGTGACTACAATAGAAACTTCCACATTTCAAATATGAAACCAACATATTATTTAACCATTAAAGGACCAAGGGGTAACCTTGGAAATCTTCTCTTTTCATCACCATGTAAATCATGAGCTTTAGAAATAGCAAAAGTACTCATTGGAAGTCAAACTACTATAAAAGACCTCCCCTTTTTATGACAAAAATATGACAATGAATAGTTGCACTTCTACCCTACTACAAGGATTCCATATCATCCACTAGACACCAAACATCCTCCTTGACATTTAAGGGTTAAGAACATTGATGTTGTTGTTTTAGGAAGAAAAGGAAGAAACTATGACTATTTTAAGAGAATAACATGACCATTGTAGATGCACTCCATATTGGTTTTGGAAGGATAAGTGACTTTTGGGGCTATTTGGGCAACACTTACAAAATTCACAACAAATTCATTCCATTTTTCAATACCTGATACCAATGTCCGTGGAAAAAACATCAAATTCTTTCAAGCATTCAAGGGGCAACAGGTCATTCTGCCTGCAAGTAGATCATCTACTTTACTTCACTTAGAATCCTACCCATAGTATTATACAACTTATGAAAAAGCCTCTTAAAATTCACAAATTATTCCTACAAATGTCCAAAGGAGAATAACATGACCATTGTAAATATATTTTAGGGTGCTGAGAATCTACTCAACAATGGATGAGACTCACATTACAAAATGCCAATCCAATAAGAGACACCAAGATTAATAATTGAAACAGGTTCCCTCCCTCAATATTTTGGTGTCTTCATTAAACAACCCATTCAGAATTGGGATTGAACATGTTCAAGCGAATGCAATGGGAAGAACAAGGTGGAAAAAACATGTGCAGATCTAATAGAATGTGTGGTCATTCCGTTGTCACTTAAAGCTAACCCTAAATGGCTTGTGTCCTTGAAGAACGTGTTCACCAATGTAACGTTGACAGCAAACCACTAGACGAGGAGGATGCTGACACTGAACCTAAACTCTGAAATCTGAATTCGCCAGCAATAATGCAATGCAACGAGGAGACTACTAGTATGCAAAATTGAGCAGCAAGAATCACTTCACATGATGGAAGGAAGATGACTGCATCTAAGAGCTCGATCCATAGCTTTCAAAACCTATGAGCAACAGCACTACTTTCACTACAAGCTCACGAGGTCGTGGTTGATGGTGGCCGTCTAAGTTTTAGTTATACCCTGTATTGCATTGCAATGAGTCAGTCAACGTCATCCTCACCCTAGACCTGTAACTCTTTAAGTGCCCGAGCTAAACATAGAAAGTCCACTTTGAGCTCTCAAAACAGATTTCTATCATTCAAATATGTAGAACAATTTCAAACAATTTCTTCTTTCTATTAATACATGCATTTGCATCCTTAATGAAAGTTTCTAAATGATATACTAAAAAACTCCAGTAGATATGGAAGTGGCCACTTTTGTCTATCTGTGCACAGTTTCTTACAGAACAAGTACAAAAAGATAATGAATACTGCCTTGAAATTACTGGTTGTGCAACATCACCCTACCGTATCAAAGCAAAACCTACCAGTCGTCTAAGGTAGAAGCCTTACCTGAATTGAATTTGGTGGTTTATCATCTTCATGAACTACTGAAAAGTGACGCCTTCACCCTTCACGATGTCCCCTAAGCGATACACCTTGCCATAAGACGTGTCCTCGGAGACGAGGGCCTCTGCAACGTCCTTACTAACGATGAGCACCATTCCGATGCCCATATTGAATGTCCGCCGCATTTCCGCATCCTCCACACCACCCTGCTCTTGCAACCATTTGAAGATGGGTAGCACTTCCCAGGAACCTACATTCACGTTCACACCGAGGCCCTTGGGGAACACGCGAGGGATGTTGTCCGTAAAACCGCCACCGGTTATGTGAGCAATGCCCTTAATCTCAAACTTCGCCAAGAGTTCCAGTACCTGTATGGGGAACACCCAACTCATCAGTAAATAACTCCCCTTCTTCAGTGATGAACCAAAACGAAACCAAGTAATTCAAAGAAAAAGCACAGCGAAGAAACAACATTTCCTGATGCTAGAAGATTCGATAAAGAAAAAAAATCGAAAAGGTACATGACTCTATAAAGCAGCATGGACTAGATGACGATTAAAAAGAAGTACGAGTGCTGCTCAGGGACACCTCTGGTACATTCTCTCCACAAAACATCCACTGTACGCTCATGGTTTCCATAGGGCATTAGCGGCCAAAAACGCAAGCAAAAGATGTGACAAGAAAAGAAGGTTGTGAATTGAGTAACCCCGCTACAAAAGAATCCACTTTTTGTATTCGAAGCTAGAACGAAAACGGCGATCGTCGCATCAATGTGACGATGAGGAAACAAACCAATGATACGAGCACAAACTAATTGATCCGAGCTCGACAATCACCTGCTTGACATAGATCGTCGTGGGCGCAAGCAGAGCCTCCCCAATGGAAACGCCAGCCCCGGGCAACGGATCCTGCAGCGACGCCCCCGACTTGGCCAGTACTTTGCGCACCAGCGAAAATCCATTCGAGTGCACCCCGCTGGAAGGCAGCCCCAGCAGCACATCGCCCGCGACAATCTTTTTCCCATCCACGACCGCCTCCTTCTTCACACTCCCCACCGCGAACCCACTCAAGTCGTACTCGCCGGGCGAGTAGAATCCTGGCATTTCCGCCGTCTCGCCGCCCAGGAGCGCGCACTCCGACTGCTTGCACCCGTCCACGATGCCCTTGATCACCTGCTCCGCCTGGTCGACGTCCAAGCGGCTGGTGGCGAAGTAGTCCAGGAAGAACAGGGGCTTGGCGCCGCTGGTGATGATGTCGTTCACGCTCATCGCCACCAAGTCGATCCCGATGGTGTCATGCTGGTTCATATCGAACGCCAGCTTCAGCTTCGTGCCCACCCCATCCGTGCCCGCCACCAAGTACGAGTCGCCGAAGGGGAACAAGCCCCCGAAGCCTCCAATTCCGGGCGTCATCTTCGCAATTCGGCGCACGAGCTCCGTGCCCGCGTCGATGTCCACGCCCGCGTCCTTGTACGTGAGTCCGTTTGAGCTTGCAGCAATTTTGCACTGCCCCTTCCTCGTCGCCACGCGCATCGCTCCATGCTGCTGCTGCTTCACACCCAACAGCTGCAGACCTCCCAAGGGAACGCCCTTCACCACAACAGCAGATTGCGCCGCTGCTGCAGCGGCGCAAGACATACTCACTGCCATAGCTGCCATCGCCACGAAACTGACAAAATCCTCAACAAAAAACTCAGAAAAAGGCAGCAAAACCCTAAAAAAACAGAGATTGAGGAAAAGCAAATGAGGTGAATTTGGAATGAAGAGAGGGGAGGAATGTATAAGCTGAAGGGGAGGGGTGTTGGATTGTCGGGATGTGATGAGGGTAGCTGCGAATCTGCCACGAGAGGAGCGAATCAATTCGTAGCTATCTGCGAGTGAAGGGGATGGGACTGAGAAACTGAAGACAAGAATGCGGATTTTGTGATCCTGGGTATAAGAAGCAAACCCAGGGTCCAGGGTCCAAGGTCCAAGACTCCAAGGGCATCAGTGCTGGACAGTACTGTCCGATTCTTCTCCGATAAGCTTAGTGACTGACTGCGTGACAAGGCACACACGGCACTGTCCTCCCCGTGAGTGAGTCATTCTCATCCGGGCAGTTTAAAAAAAAAAAATTAACTTAATTTAATTACTATACTAAAATAAATGTGAATAATTTTTTACACAGCCAGAATAAAATTTAGAATCATTTTTTAATTATTTAATTTTTAATTTTTTTAAAATTCAATGTCTTTTGTGCATGAAGGAGTGCAAGGGCTTTGTTGCAGTGTGAGAGGTTGTGTTCTTGATACAAGTAGAAAGCTTTATGCACAATGGAGTGCAAGGGCTTTGTTTCTTGGTGTTTGGATATATGATGTGAAAGTTATGTTTTTTCTAAAATAAAAAGAAACTTCGTAATTTAATTCAATTTTTTAATTCATAAAGACTTTGAAATTAAATAGCTTTTACATCTTAGGTCCAAACATCACAAAACAAAGTTTTTGCACCTTCCTTCATAGAGAGCTTTCCAACAATATCCAAAATACCATTGGGGAATCATGGTTTCATAAACCCCAATGTATCAAACAAACAAAACAAATAGACAACCTAACTTAAGGTATAAATTTTGTTTATAATTGGGGGGCTTTAACTCCTAAAGGGCACTTCATAGTACGGCCAAAGGTCAAGAAGCCATCATTTTTACCAATACAAGAATGCAAGAAACCAAGAATTTGACCTTTCAACCCTTCACACTAAAAAACAAAGTCCAGAGGCCATTGCACTCCAAATCCCTACATGGCAACTCTTTTTGACCAAATTTTGACCTAGATGAAAGACTCTCAAACAAATTTTGGGGTGGATATCAATTTTCACAAGACTTTCACCTAACAACTTGTCCATGCATTATTTGCTTCAATCAATCACCCCTTGCCTACTTACACCACCCATAGAATACTTTTCTTGGAATGATCTCTCAAAAGCCAGGTCTTTCTCCAAGACAAATTGCAATGAGTATTTTTTTGAAGTGTTTAAGTTTGAAAAATCACTTAAAATGGAGCTTTTTTCCAAATCAAGTATTTTTTCAACTATAGAGGAACAACTTGTTGAACTATACGAAAAAAATTATTTTTCAAATAGTATTATTTTTTAACCTAGATAGGCCATCAAAGAAGGGTAGCAATTAGAAAATCATTACTTAGGTTTTAGGATTATTTGAAAATTTGGCTGAGGCTATTGTTTTCAATCAACGTTTTATGACATTTAAAAAAAAATTGAGGCCAAAAAAGAAAGATTTTTCTTATTTATTCATTAATTAATCATTTTGATGCTCCACCCCCTTAGTTGACCTCTTCACTAATAGTTTAAGTCTTGCATCAAGTCTTGGATTTGTGCCACACGTGATTGAACATGCATACTAATATACATTTATAAAAGGAATACAAATTTAACTTCAAATATGTGGAGAAATTTGTAAGGAGATGGCTCGAAAGACCTTTTTTGCTTTAAAACATGTGAAGAAAAATTCTAAAGAGGATAAAATCTCCACCTAGACTATATATCAAGAACTCAAGCCATATGTGGTATACTTTATCTATTGAATTACTCTACAAAACATTTATTTGCAAACTATGATTAAAATATATTATTGTACTATCATAACTTGCATAACAAATGATGGGATTAGAAAAAATTGCTAGGACATTACATGTGATTTGGCTCTCGGGGAGGGCTGCGAGTTCCCAACTCGAACCCCCCTGAGAACCGCCGATATCCGCTGTTCCCGGCCTGTGCTGACCTGGCCGAGAGACGGCCAGGTCAGATTTTTCGGAAAAAAAAAAAAAAAAAAAAAAAAAAACTTTGTTTCTCAGTTTAAGGACTTAAATTTTTTTTTTTTTTTTTTTTTTTTTTTTTAAAAAAAAAATAAATCTGTCAGTGGCGTTCTTTGATTGCCAGGGGAACAGCGCCGGGAACGGCCCCGAAACGGCCCTTAAAATCCTGAAATCTCATCTAATGTAAACAAATTAAGACAGCATGGAGAGTCATTGGAGACACAATACTTTCTTTGGTTTTAGAAAACTTCAATATGTGTTGTGCTCTCTCTTTCATGTGACTTTTCATTTAATCAAGTTTTTATCTTCTCTTGCCATCATGTGATTGAGGCTAGCTAAACAATTGTGTGCCTTTTATTATTTATAAATCCTTCGTGATCACTAAAAACAACAATCTAATGAGTATTTTCCATCTAAAGGCTCAATTTCAAAAAAATCAACTCTCCTTGGGGAGTTCTTTCCTAAAATGTTTAGAAAGACTTGAACAAGGTGTCATTTGAGTTCAACCATTGTGTCAATTATTCAATAGGTGTCATTAAATAATTAACGTAGTGGTCTAATTCTACAGAGTTATCATTTCATACCTCCTTTTCTTCTAATAGAAATGCCTTGGCAATCAAGTCTACACTTATTGTGTATCATTTTTGTTTTGTTGATACTATATAAATTATTTCTTCAAGAATATTAAGCTAGCTTGACCTAAACAAAAAATTTCATAACTAGAAAATTATTCCTTCTTTTAGAGAGATTTGATTTGTCACTTTTTTTGCCATTGATAGCTATAATTATACATTTTGTTATACATGTATTAGAAGTAATATCTTTAAAGTTGTCCTTGTTTTTCCACTTTGTATTTTCACTTTCATATACTATAAGTATTTGAAAATTTAATGTAATATATTTGCCCTTCTAATTATCAACAACTTATCAACTAACATATAGAAGTTCAAATTTACAATTGTTCATACTTAAACACAAAAATATTTCATGAGAAGGCACATGCACTTCATGTGGTATATTCCATGAACACTATAACTTTAGGTAACTTACTTCTCAAACTGCACCTCCTACTTTCATCACTTATTTCTTTTGATACAACTTTGCATTATTCATTACCAAACAACTAATATGCACATATATTAGTACAATTAGGATTAATATACAATATTAAATCTTTTAGTACTTGAATCCTTTCTTGAATTTTTTTAAAATTTTTGCTTAGATCTTTATAAATATATATTAATTATCTCAATTTCATTAATTTCATCATACAAAAAGTATAGTTTTTAAAAAGTCAAGTATTGGCTTGGATGAATGAGAAATTTCATGGTAAAAGAACTACTTAAAGCCCTTCAATTAGAACTTCTCTATTCATCATCCAAAATGGGAACATCAGAGTGCTAAGGGGTTAAAAATTCAAAGACAATGAAAAAGTTGAAAACAATGACTTCATATTTTTTTCTTTTCTTTTGACGCAAAAAAGGACTCTTTATTCCATTGCAAACAAATACTACGGTAATACAGAACTAAGGAATTACGGAGTAAAACTTTTTAGGATGAAACAATAAGCTTAGCATCATCTTCATCAAAGAATTCCTCCAACAAGGACATGAGAACAGTATGAGAATTGGAATTGTCATGAGCACAGCCACGAAATACAATGTTGAAATTTGTCTTCTTTCAAATCTGCTCGAAGTACAATTGTTTTGAATCCTAAAGGTGATCGTGTGAATTCGCCTGTATGTAGTAACTTATTCATTTTTGATACAATACCACTTATAGAGATTCTCTTCAGTTGGCTCTAAATTACAATAAATCTCAAGACAATATCTAATTCGTGTTTTTCCCGTGCTCTCTTGACCTCCCAAAAGAACAAGAGGTCCGGCCATGGTTCTATGTTCAATCTGTGCCCACTGAGGGTCTAATCATACTAACTTACAGCACAGGCAATCCCCACCCGGCTTTACATAGCATGGTTCAAAAACATAAGGTCTTTCTTTTCACCATTTCATGGACTTCAAACAATACCGGTAGGACCCGAAAAAAACCCTGCATCTTCCTTGCCATGCCATCACTGGTGTGCCACGCCCGACAAAACACTTGCATCGTCCTTGCCATGACATCACTAATGTGCCACATAGGACGTCCGAATGAAAAAGGCACTCCTTAATCAAGTAGCTGTTCCTCAAGAACACCCATAGTAACCACTTCATTGCCTTTCCTCTAGGGTCAGGACCTGTGGGTTGAAGGGAGAATCTGTACACTCAAAGTGGGCTGTCGGTTCTGACTCTTAAGAGACTCTCAGCGCTGCATTGCACTGACCTAAATGATTTCTATGAGCTAGCAACATGTTCACGATAACGATCGTAACAATCTTTAGGACCATTCACTGAGGACTTAGCAATATGTCCATTTACTGGTTCATCAATGAAAGGCACTCTTCGAAGCTCCGCCCTCAAGTCCATTAGCAAGCGACCAAGATGATTCAGGCCAACACCATTTTTAGAAGCACCCCAGAAGTAATCATTCTGAGAGGATTCCACCAAAACTGAACCTTCGGTGGACATGAGGAATGATTGGAGAGCAGGGTAGGATAGAAACTTAGCTCGGAGAGCAGTGCGCATGACATGTAATTTTACAATATCCCAGTCCTTTCGCACTAAGTCGGGTCTCTTCCTCGACAGCGTTTCTCCAAGCCTTGTAGCTTCTTCCGGACTCTCGGTTGCCTGAATTTCAGCTCCACACTGAACTGCTAGCGGATTAGTAACCCCTGCAAACTTCGAAGCCTGGTAGTAGTGCTCCACACTTCTCCATACCAAAGGAGTGCCGTCGGAATTTGGTAGAGTAATAGGGTGGTAGGAAAGGGTCGAAAGAGCACCATAGCGATCCCATGGTTTATTAAAACGAATGACTGATAACTTCCCCGGCAGCTCAACACTAGATATAGATGTCAATTCATCATCGTTGTCAACGTCTGGAATCGGTTGCAAATACCCAGCGACCAGCATATCCGGTCCACTCTGTTCGAAGGAAACATCCTCCAATTTCAAAGCCTGCGTCATCTGCACCATTCCAAGCTCTCCAACAGGGGTTGGAGCCTGCAGCCCTCCAACAATCTTGGGAGCAATAAACGCCAAAACCCTATGAATTACCCCCCCTTGAATAGCCGGAGCCGAAAGCGTGCCCCCACACTCCCACAGAACAGAAAGGTACCCTCGCAAATAGCAATGCTCCATAACAGCTCGAGGATGAAGAAAATCAAATTCCACTACTTCCACCCCTCTCGAACTCAAATACCTCTGAAAATCAGGCTTGGCACCTTTCTGTGTCATCACGATAGTATGCGTCGTCGAAACGTCCCAAAGATGCGCCTCTCTCGGCAAATCCAAAGCGCGCGACATGACGATACGATCCGGCTGATGGCCTCCTAGTCGTCGTGTCGTCAAACTCGGATTATCCCTGCGCACAGTGTTCCCCCCAACGATAACAGCATCACTCTGCGCTCTCGTTTTAAAAACGCGCTCCCGCGAGACCGCACTCGACACCCACGCCGCGTGCCCCGAGCTCGCAGCAATCTTCCCGTCCAAAGTCATCGCGTACTTCAAAGTCGACATGGGCAGATTCTCCCGAGTTCGGTACAACAACGGCGCATTCGCATATTGACACGCCTTAAGCGCCGCCGCAAGCGCACCCCCGTGGGCAAGCTCTTCCCCGCCAACCTCCACGCGCGCTCCCGCACGTCGCAAAGCGGCAATAGCCTTCCCCTTGAAATGTGGCAGCGGGTGGCGCATCCCAATTACGACGCGCTCCAGCCCGCCTTGAACAAGAGCTGCAACAGCGGCATCCTCTCCGTCGCAGTCCCCGGGCTCCAAATTCAAAAACGCCGTCGCGCCTCGCGCCTGCTCCCCGGCCTCCTCCACCGCCTGAAGCTCCGCCGATCGGGCACCCTGCCCGTACAAACCCCCAGCACCCACGATTCTGCGGCCCCGAGCAATCACGCACCCGATCTTGGGATGCGGAGCGGTGAATCCGTCGCTGAGCTCTGCGAATTCCACCGCCTTCAGCAAGTGACCCGCGTCCTCCAAACCTCCAGCGTGCAAGGGCGCAATTCCACCAGACAACGCCACCGCGAATGCCATCGCGCCTCAAACCCTAATTCCCCACCTCCCAATTCCTCCCAAACATATATATGGAGTTTCTAGCCTAGCTTTTGCTTTAGCTAAATTTAGCTTAGCTCAGCTTAGCTCAGCTTCGCGACGGGAAGCAGGAGCTGAAGGTGCTCAGGGCTGTGCTCAAAAAACGTGCCCAATTGTGGCTGGCGAATGCACGGGACGCAGATGCTCGTACTACGTACCGTAGAGAAGCTGCAAAGGTCGTGCCGATTCCACAGTTATGGTCAGGTCGCTGACTAGCCTGTAGAGTAGAGTAAAAGAAAAGAAAAAGAAAAAGAAAAAGAAAAAGAAAAAGAAAAAGAAAAAGAAAAAGGTTAAAAAATGAGAAGAATTGAACATACAAATACTTTAATGCATACAAAGAACAATGTTGACCAATGTTGGGACAGCCTTTTGCTCCTTGGAGAATGATTCCAGAGAGGGCATCTACACATACTCATACAAGTGGGGTGTTTTTTTTAAATCATTTTAGAGAAGTAGCTAGCTATTTCTTCAATACTTATGTTATACTTGATGATATCTATATCAAAATTAGGAGTGATACTTAGGTAAAATATGGCTATTGGTTTTAAAAAATAGCAGTAATTTGGCTATTTTGACTGAAAAATTGAAAAGTTCCTTCATAAAAGAATTATCAACATCTTTTGGTTGTAGTCAACTAGTGAAAAATAGTGCATAAAAAAAACATTGTTGGTACAAGTGAATTGAGTGACTTGGCCAACAACCCTTTTCATTATTTTCATTTTTACATACTCATAAATGACAATAGTCTGTAGATTCCACCAAGTTTGTTTAGCATGGCCTTGTGGCATAGTAGTATCCTATGCAATAGAATATTCTTTGAAAAGATGTTTATATAGACTCCTACGATGCTTTTTTCCTAGGCTTAGTACAATAGCTTTGCATGTCACTTGGCTTCAAAACTCATTGTGAAAATTGACTCCCATATATGTAGGTTATAGTTTTGGCTTGCTACATCAAGTTGATTGTGTTGTACATGCACTTACTTGTATATAAGTGTAAATGCCCCATGAGAAGGCAAATACAATTGGCTAGATTTAGAATCCTTTGCTATATTTGATGCCATTTTGCAACTCGATATGAATGAATTTTTTTGTATATTCAGTATTTTCTAGAGATGAAATTACATATGCTCTATAAGTAGTAAAAATTTTAGATTTTTTTGTGAAAATTTGAAATTTCTGTGAATTTTTTAAGGAAAAAATGAAGAAAATTCATATAAAATATACTCAAAAAATCTGAAATTTTCACTGTAGGGGAATATTATCATAATATTCAGTAGCGTTCAGAGAGGTTTCTTCTTCTTCTTTGAGTCCTCATTTATGAAGTTCATTCAAAGCATATTATAGAGAATTAAAGTAAGTCATAGTACTAGCATGGTATAGAACATTTATGGTGTGCCTAATTTTTTTTTGTAGCCAAATCTACAAATAAATGTAAAGTAACAAACTAAACTAAGAATGGATTTGAAACTTTTTTCATTCAAATTAACAACCACACCATAAGTATCATTGGGCAAAGTCCAAAAGTAGATATACAAAAGTTGTAGTATGCAACATATAATTCATAGTACAGAAGTTTGAAGAAAAAATAAGTTGTGATTTGAAATTAATTAATTTCAAATTTAGCCATGTCTAAAACTTGGTTTTGTGCACTATAATTTGGAATTACTTTATATTTTTCCATTTTTTTTCTTTGAACTCCAAAAAACCTTTTTGCGCCTTAGCTTGTTGGTATACATCATTTCAAATTGTTGTACAAAAAAATTGAAGGAAGTTGACATTTATAAAATTTAAAATATTCACAATTTGACAAATATGCAAGTGATGTTGGTTTTCACAATATTTGAATATTTTCTTGGAATTGAAAGGTTGGAATGACATTGGCCATTGTAAAGAGAGTATAGGTTGCAACATGAACCATTGTTACATCTTAATGTGCTTGCATTTGAAATATTTGTTGAATTGGACAATGCATTCTAAAATAATGTGCATTTAAAATGTGTTTTTAGGTTTAGTTTTTTTGGTACAAAGACTAGAGTTCATGATGCACATAATTGATTCAACCAATCAAACAACTTATTTGCATTGCGTTGGTTATTGCTTTGGAAGTTGTTGTAAAGGTGTCCCAATTTTAAGAGGATACAATGAAAAATAAATTCTTACATTTTGCTCCAAGAGTCAATCAATTAAAAAAATTCCATTGAAAATTTTAAGAGGGTACTTTCTTAGAAAAGTCATCATTACATTTATCTATTATATTGACACTTCATTACTTTTCTAGATTGTTGCTTCAATATACTTTTACTAGTGAAAATATTCCATTTTATCTTTCAATACTCATTTTTCAAATTACTATATTTTTAGAAAGAAAATTTGTTAGAATTTTTTTCACAATTGCTTACAGATAGTGTAAAATGCCACATACAAAATTTTGTTAGTAGAAATCAATGTGAGAATTGTGTTAGTGAAAATCACATGTATGTACATTTCAAGTTTCAAAAAATAAAAGTGGCATATGATGCAAAAGTTATGAGTAAAAAATTTATGTCCAAGGTTAAAGGGACAAAAAAGGGACAAGTGTTTCTTGCAATCACCCTTGATTCAAAAGAAAAAGATTTGAAGTAGTGTAAATTTTTGGTGATTTAACCTTGAAATGTTGATGCATTTGCAAAGTGGTTGATGAATGGTCAAACATGCCTTGATCTTGTTGAAAAGCAAATGATTTTCATTCAAAAAAAATTTCTTGGGGGGGAGGGAGTTTTTTAATTGTATATACATTAGTTGGTGGTTGAAAGCCTCTCATTGAGCCCAACTAATGAAGTAAAACTTATTATTTGAAATCATGTGAAATTTCTAAAATTGCGCCATTTGAACTTTTGCCCTATAATTACCATGTTCTACCAAGATTCTAATTATAGAATGACACAAGAATTTGGTTTAAAACCATGATGTTCTATACACCTTCAAGCTTGAATTTTAGATTCTTTGAGCTTATTTTATATTTGATACAAATTTCTTTGTTTTTCCTTTAAAAATTCATAATAATTTCAAATTTTCACAAAAATTCCAAATTTTTTATGGCATGAGGAAGACATGGTAATTAATGCTTAACCCTTAAAGGACGAAGGGGTGACCTTCAAAACACTAGTAGAAAAAAACAATGTTCAAATCAACAAAAATCAATACAAAAGTGTTGATTTTTTTGTTCATTTGGACATGTTGATTCTAGTACTTTTTAATACAAAAGTGCTGATTTAAATTTTTTTATAAAATTTGATCAATATAAAATATTTGAAAAAATTGACCATACAAAAAGTGCCACATGCCAATAAAATGCCACCTAGACAGCCTTGCCACGCGAGGCCACCTGCCACGTGAATGAAGGGACGCTAGCAAGGTTTGAACCTTGCACCCCATACTTGGGGTGTAAGATCAAACCATTGCACCACACACACATGTGCTTGTGTGGAGTACTTTCTTATTTATGTAGTTTATGTTTTTTTTTTCCAATTCAGTATTTTTTAATGTCAGCAGACTTCAGAGGCCATTCAGGAATAGAAAAACAACTTTTTTTTAAAATTTTGAACTAAGAAAAGTTGCTAAAGCAAAATATCTTTCATCTCCAAAAATCCTTTTGCAATTTCAAGTCTCCAATCAAAAGTTATGAATAAATTTCAGAGAGGGTCTTTCATGATGTCAAAAAAAAAGTTCAATCCAACCCCTCCCTAAAATTTATTCATAACTTTTGATTGGAGACTTAAAAATGCAAACGGATTTTTGGAAATGAAAGATACTTTCATTTATCAACTTCTTGTAGTCCAAAGTTCTTGAAAAAGTTGTTTTTCTATTCCTAAATGACCTCTGAAGTCTGCTGACTTTGAAAAATACTGAATTGTGAATGATTTAGTTTAAAAATAAAAAACTACATTATTTATAGAATACCAACCAAGGTGATTTAAACATTTTTCAAATAAAAAAACTTACTTGAGATTCTTGAAAGTTAAAATTAACAAAAAAGTGTTGGCTAAAAAAAATGCAAAAGCACTCATTGGAAATCAAACTACTATAGAAGAGGTTGCCTTTCTAGCCAAAATTTGGGGGACGCATACTTGCACTTTTGTCCCACGTGGAGAGATTCTTTGTCATTCATTGGCCGCAAAACGTCTTCAGCGTCCTTTATGGGTTAATCTCTGGAAAATAAAAAAATAAAAAAATTCTATTAATTTTCAGTGGCAAAATGAAGCATCCCAGATTCCCAGGTAAGTAGGAGAGGCTGTGATGTTTGACCACAGTCACGGTCATAGTCTCCGGCGTTTCGGGGTTCAAACTCTGGAGCATCTTTCGAGGTCTGCTTCGTGCCGCCAGCGTCCTCGCCGTTAGCGGGCGTACTCTTGCGTCATCCTCCTCCCCTCGAAGCATCCTTCGTCCTCACTTTCCTCACAAGTCACTTCCCACAATCCCACTCACTGACCTCCGCCTGCGCTTTCCATCCATGTACTGGACGACATCTGTGCCGGATTCCGCTGCTCGCTCGCTTCGGATGAAGAGGCACGCAGGAGCTTCGGGGATCGGAGGAGCATCATCATTTCACAAACCAAGGCTTTAAAGTGTGGGAATTTTGTAAATTCAACTTGTGCAGAGGGATGTTGCAATTGGGCTTTGAAATTAAGTGGTAAAGAATTTGAGCTACACATTTGCAAGCAAAAAACAATTACTTGTAAAGAAGAATCAATACCAATTGAAATAATAACAGAAGGTCTGGACCTGAAGCACGACCCTAAACCAATCTGTGTAAAACTCAGCATAAAATACAAACAACAAACTTGAATTTGAAATATTGAGAACTCAAAAGTCAAAAAGTAAGCACAGAAATGGAGAATGCTTTCTACGTCAGCACTGAATCACCTTCTATCTAAGCAAATGATTGTTAACTACATATACGAAAGATAACTGCCATGAGGACAGTTTCTCTAAGCACACGACTGCTGATCAAACACTGAATCGAAGTACATAAGCAGAGATGACATTTGTATCAAAGCACAAGAGACGGTGCTTGTTATGTTCTACTTAAGCACCGAAGGTTTGAGGCGCCTTTTTTCTAAGCACACAAGAGTTGATCAAATACTACAACTAAGCACCCAAACTCTTACAGTTAACCCAAGCACATTATTACTGAGCGTATTCTACCGAAGTACCCAAATTTTGAGAGACGTTTTCTCTAAGCACTTTAGTGCTGATCACATTTGATTTACCTAAACCGCAGAAGCTTTGATGTAAGGACACGAGTGCTAATGACGACATTGTAAGCACAAAAGTACTCGTTGATGATCATATTATCTTTATTGAAACTAATGATATAATAGAAAAATTAATTTACATTATACTTTATGATTGCAATATAATCAATCATCTTAAAAGACATGTAGTGCTAATCACAATTCCTGTGAACAAACGAACACCCCTAAACCACATTCTCAGCATGAATCACCGAGGACTCAAGGGCAAGCAGTATGAGTCGCTCATCTTCTGATACCGCAAGCACTGACAGTGCTGCACTAGATTTAGTTCCTTTTTTTTGTAAAGCATATGTACAAGTATTCTGCTACATCGAAGGACTCTAAACTTAAGACATGAAAGTACGACCTAGGAACCGCTAATTATAAGTTTCGTATGACCATCGTAGCAGTGAATTGAACTAAATAACAAGCAAATATGCATTACAAGGGGTAAGGAAATGGATTTTTCATACCCCTTGAGGACTGTCAATAATGTTTCTCGGAGTGTTCTTCATAGTCCTTGGTTCTCCCTCAGTTTTTTGCAAATGTTCTTCCGATTTAGAGATGTTTGATCGAGTCTGTGCAGTCCACCATAGAATGACCAAAGCTCGAGTTGCATCTGAAATGGCATCACTGCGACAACATCTCCTGTTAGTTCTCCAGAAAGCTTCGTTTTCCAAATCAAGTTGCAAATCGTTTGTCCACACCGGCCCTTCTTGGTCAGTCTACCTCCAATACTGTCTTCTGCAACAGCTCTAGAACTTAAAATTGAGTCGGAAGCAGCAGAATGATATGTAACACCACGATTCTCTTCCCTGTGAACATGTTGTAGATGAACCTGAAAATTCATGTTGGGTTGACGCATAGGATTTCTGGTGATTTTCTTAGATTTGTATTAGGTCATTTCTCACACATGGTTGAAATGAACTTTTAAATTCTTCATCTTGGATTGGTGCATAGGACTTTTGGAGATTTTCTTAGACTTGCACTAGGTCATTCTTGCACATGCTATTGAAATGAACCTTGAAATTCTTAAGACTTTTCTTAGGTCAATGTAGTTTAACCAAGCCTTTCATTTTCTAAACTCCATTTCTTTGTGCAAAATACTCATTGATATAGTTCCTACAATTAGAGCACATGTATCCAAGATTGTAGACCACCAATATAGTTCTATTATTCTAAACAAGGTACTCTTTCCACTACTAAATTGTCTCAATATAATTATCACTTTTGGATGAATGAGATAATGACTTGAACAATTGTGATAATTTTGCTATGTAGAAGTACTAAACTTGAATGGTGTAGGCAATATTAATGAAGGGATGACCTAGTGGTTTAATGATTGCAAGACTTTATGAGTCACATCGCATGTGGTGGTTTTGCATGATAAATGAATTGATTAATTAGTTATACTATGACTATTGCAAATGTACAATACTCACAAGACAAATAGTTATCCTAGTTGGATTTTTAAAATACATTTTTAGAGGGACAAAATATGTATAAATGTTGAGGCAATTTATATAAGCTTGAGTTCTAGAAGAAAGAAGATGGACAAGGGAGAAAGAATGATTTGTTATGGTGATTCTAGCTTTGTATATGGGAAGGCACAATTGGTACAACAAAGAAGACACTATGATCAATCATTGAAGTATTTTTATATACTCAGTATTTCTCTCAAGCTATTACACCAACCATTTTTTTTTGGCACCATGGGATCAAATTGCACCATTTCAAAATCAATATCTACTTTCCACCAATTAAAAGTAATGTTTTTTTGCCAAAATGATTCCATTTCTATATAAAATATAGATGAAAGCATCAATTTGGATGAAAAAGTACAATGGAAAATTTCATTAAAATGGCAAAATTCTACAACTTTGGTAGTTTCTACATTTCAAACTACAATAGGTGGTTTGAAATGTACAACCATCCTAGATTTTTAAAATCTATATCATTTCTAGATGTCTGAAATCTACATGTAAATCATCCATAGATGAAACTTTGATCGCGTGGTCTAAAATCTATACCAACTATTCTAGATGTCACTTTTATGGTTTAGACCAAATGGTTTAAAAATGGCAGACATAATACTGCCATTTTAACGAAATTCCCCATAACAGGAATAGAATTGGAAGATGTTTTTGGCCCCCAAAATGGATGATCGTAAAAATAAAAGCTTCATCAAACTACAAACAATCAGAATCTCTGCACCATCTCAAGAGTCAAGAAGTTAAAAGTTGGTCATGTGATTTGCAAAATGTTGTTATTGTTGACTAAGGAGCTAGTCAGAAGTGGTGGTCCAAGCATAGCAAACTAGCATACTCTTCAGCAGCTCCATACTCTACAAAGTATGAAATTCAGATTCAATCTGTGGCAAGATTTCATTGCATGGCCCGAGTGCGTTGAGATATCTCAACCTTTGCGTCATACAGCAGAGTTCATTGGAACCACAGTCAGTAACTTTACTCTAATCGCCTTCCACAGAAATTAATATTAAGATGTCATAGCACATGACTGTAACTTAGTGCTTTACTTTAAATCTAACTTCACTCTGTTCCAGAACTTTGCAGACCTCCATGTTGCCATAATGCTCCATCCGACATCCGCCAAATGGTTGCACAGAAAACATGTCATCGGCTACAAGTAGGTCACAAGCAGGTCAGAGGCGACTCAAACTGTAAGAAGATACGACCTTAACTAGACGAACCAATTTCTACCAACTACTTGATACAGAAAAAGCTAGCTACAAAACTCCTTCATTGCTTTAATTCCAAGTAATTCGATCCCCAAACCAGAGGTTACAGTTTCGTGATCATGAACGAGCACGAATCACTGAAATCACTCTGCTTTTAGTGTGTCCGTATATTCTAGGATTACTAGTACCTCCCAAGAAAACCAATATGAAAACCTGACTTGTATTCAACTTTGATAATTCAATAGCAGCAAATAAAACTGAATTAATCATACACGGGTGCTCAGATCCATAAATCTACATAATCGAGAATCTGAATCCACATGCTA
The DNA here is from genome assembly GCA_947034895.1 of Rhytidiadelphus loreus. Taxonomy (NCBI): domain Eukaryota; kingdom Viridiplantae; phylum Streptophyta; class Bryopsida; order Hypnales; family Hylocomiaceae; genus Rhytidiadelphus; species Rhytidiadelphus loreus. Next base: position 7,876,845 of record OX344765.1, on the reverse strand, counting down.
CAAAATGATTTCCCCCGTCACTGTATTGGAGTCTACACCTTCATATCCCCCGTCCTAGGGATCCAAAACTCAAAGTGAAACACAATTCGATTTGAATCGCACTGGCATAAAAAAAATTCGGTAAAGTGATCGCTCCACACAAGAATATTCTGGAGTATGACCCCAAGACGTAACATATTGGTTTCCAATATGTGAATGTGTATGTACATGGCAAGAAAACTTGGCCCTCTAATTGCAAAGGTAATTAAAAAATTGATCATGACAGCGACGATTCTTGCAACCCGAATGCCACGAGGGTTTCTCTGGTTTTCTGCGACACGCTACCAGGCCGAACCACTTTGAACACCCCTTCTTGCGAAAGATCAACAATGGTGGATCCCGCTCGGCCCCCGGACAACTTACCCGCATCAAAAACGAATGCACAGTGCGGCCACAGATGCTTGAATTCCTCAATTTGGACAGTACTTGCATGGCTACTTGTATTTGCACTCGTTAGCGCCAACGCCCCGCCAAACGCCCTTGACAAGCCCCGGATAAAACCACTCTCTGGAATGCGAATGCCAATACTCATCACCCCAGGGTTCAGTGACGGCGAGAGTCTACCACTATCGCGCCTCGGAAGCAGCAATGTCACCGCCCCCGGTAACAACGATGCCAACAACCTGGGCGGCAAGTGCATCGTATTGGCGTAATCACCCACTAGGTCTACATCCGCCACGCAAACCGCCAGCGAGCTACTCAGCTTCCGCTCCTTGATCTCGTACACACGCTGAATCGCTGCAGCTGAGCTTGCATCGCACGCGAGGCCATACAACGTATCGGTTGGCACTGCCACCACCTGGCCATTCCCTAACGCCTTGACGGCTTCACCATAAATCTCCTCTTGCGCCGGCAACACCACCCCAAAGCTCACACTGTCCTGCTCCATTTTCCCCAAGCATGCTCGCACCACTCCCCTCCCCTTGTGCACCCTAAACCCTAAACTCCGACCCCAATGAGCCCCAAGCTTCCAACAAGAGCCGGAAGCTCCAATTCCGAGACTAGAGCTTGCATTGTGCACTTTAAACCCTAAACCCCGAAGAGACTGAGGTTTGAACTTCCAACAAGAGCCAATTGTGGGACCAAATCGGGCAGATGCACAGGTGGGAAAAGACGAGGAGGGGGGAGAAGGCGGGATGCGGAATGCCGCAATGGAAGAGGGGACGGAAGGGTGCAGGCGATGGGCAATAGTGCCCTTCCTGATCAGCCTGTTGATCGGTGCTTCATCAGGCTCCACACCTTCCAAATATGCTTCCATGGCTTCGTCATCTTGATCCACAATAGTCTCAATCATAAGGGCCCTGTAATGATAAGATTCGCTACATTAGTCACGAACACACAAGGACCGCTACGAGACTCGCCAACTCGAAGAACAAGAAGCACTGTACGTTGTGCATAACCTAGGTACGTAACCTAGTCATAAAACAGATAACAAAGTGAGAGGTTCCCAAACAAACCTATATTCATTAGCAACTTCAACTAGGTCCTCAGGGATCTCCTGATCCTCAAAAGAAGCTCCCAATTGCTCTCCGTTCCAAACAACAGCTTTCATCCTTACGAGGTCCACAAGTCCTGCAAAGCGTTCCTCGGATCCAATTGGAAACTGCGTACACCCAGTCGCAGTGTAAGTATCAGACAATACTCAATTCGTAAGTCCATGTCAGTGAAGTTCATTCTGAAAACATCAATGCAGTGTGCGTTCGGGGGAGCTTGAGAATCTGTACGATCCTTAGTTTCTCCGAAAAACGGACCTGAAGGACAAGGGGCTTCGCTCCCAGATTGCTGACAATCATGTCCCGCGTTCGAAAGAAATTCGCACCCAAGCGATCCATCTTGTTCACGAAGCAGATACGAGGGACACCGTCTTTATCCGCCTGACGCCAAACGGTTTCAGACTGTGGCTCCACTCCCACCACATTATCGAACAGGCAAATCGCCTCATCAAGCACTCGCATAGCTCGCTCCACTTCCAATGTGAAGTCCACGTGGCCAGGGGTGTCAATGATATTAATACGGTGATCTTCCCACTTGGCAGTGGAGGCAGGTGAAGTAATTGTAATATCTTGCTCCTGAAAATTGAACAGATGCATTAAATGTTCTGAATTTTCACGATACTGAATGACGTTATCCCTGCCCATGACGAAAATATGTTCAGATATTCGCTACAGATGCACACTTGCACAGCATATAAACCGTACCTGTTCCATCCAGTCCATTGCAGCTGTCCCTTCGTGAACTTCACCAATCTTGTAGTTCCTTCCGGTGTAGAAGAGAATACGCTCGGAAGTGGTCGTTTTTCCCGCATCGACATGAGCCATGGTACCAATGTTGCGGTAATCGTCAAGAGGAAACTCCCTCTTCTCTGCAGAAGAATTGGAGACAAAGCTCAGGAAGCAAAATTGCACCAGACCAGGTCTCTCAGCCACCCGATTGATTCAGTGCCAGGAACGGCAGCATCACTGGCCTAAACTTAGCTCGAGTTTGCTACAGTTTCTTATGCAAATACTCCCCACATGAATTCCGAAACGACCCAGTGACCTAGAACCCTAAACCACAGAAGTTTTCTCATGCAGGCACGCACTAAACATCTTGAGTTGACGACCTGGGTATAGAGAAGTCTACACCACAATAAAAAAAGTTGAAAATTGCAGATGAACACGGATCACCCTAATCTCTCGTTGGATTAGTGTTCAGACTTCAGACTGCTGGGGTTTAGCCGGTCATGCGGACCATTGACCACTAATTGCAGAAGCACTGTCATAAGTCTTTGAGCCAACAATAATTTTCTAAAAGAGCATACCTTCAGCAGCCATGCACACAACTGCATTGCGACCACCTGACGTGACAGAGGAGCTGCCAAAAGCTGACTGGAGGAGGGCATCCCTCTGAGCGGCTGCAGAATCTCCCAAGGAAGACGGAGGAATGCACTTCGCGTCATTAGTGAGCCCGGAGAATGAAGCCATACCAGAGGTACCCCTCTTTGACGTGCCCTTCACATCGCGGCAGAAGCAGGGCTGGACCCCACCTGAGGTCCCGAGGTGGCTGGCCTGCACCATGGACGCCAACATTTCACCCTCTCCCTCTCCCTCTCCTTCGGGCTCGTCTACCTGCAGAAATAATAAGATGCAAATTCGACATAAATTCCTAAAGCGCAATCGTCCTCGGCGCCTCCACCCAGCAGAAATTAAACACATTGCATCACCACGTGACACAAGTCAGAGCCATACTGAGGCTAAGCTCTAAACTATTGGGCGGAACATGTACACCCGAGGAAATGTGGATAAATGCGAATGAAAAATCTCCAAAGTCAGGAATGGTGCCTACCCATCTCCAGCGCTAGGGAAGAAAAAGAAACCCGAGAGAGTTGCCAATACGGTGACTACCATTCTCGACAAGTGCAAAATTCGCAGAGGCAAAACTCAAAACCAAACCAGACCATCTTCCCCAGGGAAACAAAATGAAAAAGAAGAACACGAACCTTCAAGACCACGATGTCAAGTGAGGCACAAAAAAAGCGCCACTGCACCAGCCTGAGCGTGAATTGCACAGTCGACGCACAAGCTGGAGTTTGGTGTCAGTCGTCGCCGGTGGGCGAGGCGGATTCGACCAAGGACGAGCTGCGGCTCCGTGAGCTTCGACAGTTGTGGGGAAAAGCCGAGGGAGATCCGCTGCGCGTCGTGGGCGTGGGAGGAGGCGCTTGGGGGAGTGTGTTCATCGCCATGTTGCAAGACACTTACGGCGCGTTTCGGGATTCGATCCAAGTCAGGAAACCGACTTCCACAATCCAATTTCTAAACCCTAATCTTGAGTGTGTTGGAGTGATTGCGCTCTTGGAACTTTAGAGATGAGAAAAAAATAAGGGTCTCGGGATTCTGTACAGGTCTGGCAACTCGCTCTCGCAATCGAATTTCATGTCAAGAGGGCAGTCACACACCTTGTTCATGAAGCAAACTTCTCTGAAGAATGAGAAGTTGGTGAGAAAGAAGAATGAGAAAAGAAGGATGAGAAGTTGGTGAGAAAAAACAGGAGCCAATGGGGAGTAGTTTTGGGTGAAGAAGGTGAGACACCCCTTTTCTGTTGTTTGGAGAATGAGAGTGGAGAATGCACAACAAGATTTACAAGTGTAGAACATGCAGCTTGTGTCAAACGTAGGATCAAGGTGCAGAACATGCAAGCTGTGTGGAAAACATACAAGCTGTGCGGAATGCAGGATGAAGCGTAGCGAATGTGGGCTTTGACACATAAGAAAACAAAAAACACGGCAAGCATGGCAAATGTGAGCATCGGAGCAGAATATACTTCTTGTGCAAAGTCTTTTGCGTGCCCATTCTTTTGCTCCAGAGGACAATAATCAACATTGCAAAAATTTAGCAATAGAAGTATATTCTACAAATGGGAAGCCAGCAAGTCCCCATTCTCCAAAGAACTCCCCCCCAATGAAGGTGTGACTAAGCTTACTCCTAATACAAACTTGGCAAATAAGGTATGTATTGCTAAATGGAGGGACATTCCACCAGGCCCGCACAATGCTGGTTTGTGAAGATAGAAAAACTTCTTAGTTTTCCCAATATATATATTTTTATTTCAATTACGGCCTAGTTGGGAGCAATAGTTATTCCACAAAACCCTTTTTTTAATTGAATGGGCTGAAAAAAACCTGAAATTTTTTTAAATAAAAGATTTAAGCAAAAAAAAAATAATATAGATTTTATTTTTATTTGCATGAAAATCTTTGATTGATTCTATTTGAATTCATTATGTGAAAGTTATTGGCGATTTTGTTTCTAAGACAATCATAACATGTTGAAAAAAATAACTTGTATAAGTCATTCTTAACCTCAATTTTCAAAATTTCCTAAAGAAAAAGTTTTACAAGTATAAAGTCTCTTGCAAGAAGAATCTCACCGTTGAAATTAGTGTATTTCAATTCCATCTAAGAGCTACTAACAATATCTAAGTTTTTCTTGCATCTTAAACCTATTTCTACTAAATAAATTTTTAATGAGTGAATACTAAGTGTATATTTTTTGAATTTTATTTTTAAGACTTGAACTGAATTCTTGATTATATTAAATTCAACATTTAGAATCAATGGAGCACAATTTTGGGTTATGAAAGTTTAAACCCAAGTGATGTAGTTGAGCAAGGTATAAAAAAAAATTCTTACTTTAAATGCAAATTTCTTGCAATCTACATAGTCAAAGTTTCTAAAAAAAATTCTACATACTTTTATACTAATTTGGTACATTACATGGGTTTCCAGCATTGTGGAGGGCCGCGAGTTATCAGGCTTGGGAACTGCTGCGAACTCCCTGCAAACTACCTGCGAACTCCCTGTTGATGTGGTCAAGCGACTACCACATCGGCAAATTTTAATTTTTTTTTTCTGTTTTTTTTCTCATTTCAAGAATGTAAATTTTTTTTTTTTTTTTTTTTCAAAAATTTTCTATCGGGAACGGCTCGGGAACGACTATTCCTCGAAACTGCCGGGGGATCAGGGTCAGGAACAGGCCGAAACGGCCCTCCCCACCCCCCAAATAACATCTAATGCAAGATCCTATAGTTAGACATACCAAAAAAATATTTTTCAAAAACAATTTGCTTTTTATTACAAAAATGTCAATTTTGAGTGTTTTTTGATAGAAAAGAGGTCTAGGAACTTGAGGGGTTAATCTTAAATCTTCTTAAACCTATGTGAAAGGCTACAATAGTATATTGGTCATCACAAAAAGCAATACGTATGGTAGTAATGAAAAGTAGTGAGTACAAGAAGCAATAATAAAAAGTAGTTAGCAAAAGAAGCAGTAATCAAATGTAGTTAATAAGCTTAGAGCATTTCCTATAGCCCTCTAAATATGCCCTCCCTTTTAATTTGTGACTCATGATTGGTTGGAAGTATATTTAAGGGAGTTCTACTCTCAAAGATACAAGTTGACATTACTTCTAAAGTGGTGGACAGATCTCAATGAGGGATCCTACCTATTTGGATGGCTACAGAAGATGTTCTCACTTACTTCAATTGTTTCATTTCATTCATTTCAACAAATAAAAAATAGTTGGTAAAAAAATAAATTACTTGAAAGTAATATCAAAATATACCTTGCCGACCACTAGATGTCTAGATCCCAAGTTTGTCCCAAAGTGCTGGGATTAGTGCACATGGCAACCAACCAACTTTATATATTTATGGTTTGTTACGTGAGATTAAAAGTCCTGACAATTTTCATTGAAAGACAAGAAGAATTTGCATCCAAACCACTTTGACTCTTATTCTTCTAACTCTTATTGAATTAATAATGAATTTTTCTTTTTTAAATTAGGGAAAGTTCCAAAATCACCCCCACCCTAAAATCACTACAAGAAACTAGGGTTAAACATGACTGCAAACAATGACTTCGTAGCAGTCATTTGGGACAAAAATGACTGTAAAATGACTTACGGACCTGCAGTCATAGTGGACAAGTCATTCTTTAAATGACTGCAACTATATTATCACCATCCACTTTGAGAATGGATGAAGAAAGAATGACTGAGTCAACGTGGCTAGTGACTTGGACGATGAAATTTGTGGAAAAAAACGGGCAGGTGCACTTTTCACCGAAAATTTGATGACGTGGACACCCATGTCAGCTGTCATTCTTAAGTCATGTTTTAGTCGTGTTTTGTATCCACGAGAGTCTGACGTGGACTTCCACGTCAGCTTAATTTGGAAGTCATTGTCAAGTCGTGCGGGAGTTGCATTTCAGTTGGCGGAGTTTGACACGTAGCAAGTCATATTCAAGTCACAGTTCAGGTTATCAAAGTCATTAATCAGTTCGATGCAAGTGCCTTCTGAGTCCTTCCCGACTTCAGTATGAGTTATGATGCAAGTGCAAGGATGTGATGAGTGGCCCACTTTCTGGGTATAGTCATTCTTAAGTCATGCACTCATGCTCAAGAAGTTAAACAGTAGAGGATCAATCACAGATTTTGACTTCCTACATGCATGGGTTACGGAGTGCCCGCGGAGTGCCCAAAAAGCCAGGGGGAGGTTGCACGCAGGTTTAGGGATACATACGAATGTATCCTAAGTAGACGTGTATGACTTCTATGCTACTACCTCATGACTACATATTACAAGAAAGCCGATTTAGGACGTCACTATGCTTGAATTGGATTGCAAAGCACTACAAATACTGTGGGCGCACTCATCACATATGTTATGACAATATACAACTGATGTCATGCATGGCTTGTAACACATGTTCCATTCATGACCAAAAATCCAACAAATTACAAGAAAGGAAAGTACTGCACAGAATTCTCAAACCATGACTACATTTGGAAGTCGCAAATATACAATAGCCGAGGGTTAATGGAAAATGTCCCAATAACGCCACAATGCTGTGATGTCCGAAGCTCCTCTGAGGAAGCAAGCTGTACTTGGCCAACTCAACTACATAGCTTCATGTACTTCTGGTCCCAGATGATGCAGGTCCCCTCCGCATCTTCAATAACCTCCTGCTCTACTTCTGAACGGGGGTACATGAGCGCCACCCCGGGTTGTATAATTTCGCGTATGTCAACCCGGTACTACCCTGGGGGAATTTCATGGAAGTGAAACTTTTGTTCCTCTGCCAATCCACTAACGTTTCCCAAAGCCACTTTCTGTCGTATGGCCCGCGGGTTCATGAGTAGCACTTCGGATCCGACATTGAACTACAGGAAGACACTCATTAGACAATTCAAATGTTCAAGAAAATAAATTAGACACCACGACTACCATGCTACTAGTGTCGGACTTCTGTGTGACTTCACCGTCACTTAAATTCCACTTTGGGACAACTCTATTGAGTCAATAAGTACTACTTCATTACCCCGTGACTCCTACGCGACTTTTGAATTACTAGCATTCTACAGTAGTCAACTGCCACACGATTGCTTAGGCCTAAGTGACAAGACACCTAATACAAACAAGATGAATAGTACTCTCCTTGCTGACTTGACGACGCTGTGCACAATCAGGGGATCAGAGCCTCTTAGGCCTTTGTAGCGTTGAACTTGGGGTGAATTGGGTACAAGTGTCTATGGACGCAGCGATCCAATTACCTTGGCTGCATTCACATATGATGACCCTCATTTTGACTAGGGCGACTACAGGAAATGTAAGATAGGCCGCGGTAGTAATTGAAATGCCTGGAAAATTGTTAGGATGAAATCCCAATGAATTTGACCAATTTCACCTCCTCTATGTCCATGGACTTCTAGGGAATCGTTGTTCTGTGGTTTAGGGAACACTTCAACCCTTTTTGCAATGTCACTCCCGAACCACTAAACCATGACAGGTGTGTGACTCGAGTATGATTTACTATCTACTGTGTAACTAGTACTTCACTCAATAATGACTTGACAATACATACAGATGAAGTCTATAGACCTAGGATAGAAATTAGAGTTGCGGTGTGAGTGGATGGACACACCTTCTTCGTGGATTGTCCTTGTTCCTTTTTCTCCAGCACAGGTGCCGGCTTTGTCTTCGTCTCTCGCTTCTGGCCCTTCACCTACATACAACATATACAAAGTTAGGCCTCCACTGTTCAAGTGAAGGTGAGGGGACACCAAGACGTCTGCAACCTCGTGGTTTGCCAGTCCCCTCACCTTCCAAACAAGCCAGGAACTCATATGCATGTCCACTTCGTTGTCTTTGTAACATTTCAGCCATGGACTTGTTGACAATTCGGGGATACTTGGAGCGGAAAGAAGTGATGTCCGGGCATTGTTGTAAGGCCTCCAATAGCGGCCAAAGGTAATTTTTCAAGTACTCCTTGTCATCTGCCAATGTGCAAATCCACTTCACATAAAAAGGAGTAGTGATGACCACATTGGTGGACGGATTGCAAGCAACACGTGGGAACCTATTATCTACAATCACCGTGTTAGCCGCACTAAACTGTGGCCAAGCTTTGTACACTGTCGACAATTTTTTCAGGAGCTTGGTAGCTTCCCCATTTCCAACTTCATCAACCTCACAATGTTTACCAGACCACGAAAAAAGAGGGGCGGCGTTCACCCCACCCGGCAACCCCTGTAGCATCGTCGGGACAATGTCATCCATATACGGACTGCTCTTATTGCCCCAGAACGCTACTTCAAACTTTAAAAAGCATCTATACAGGAATTGCTTCAGCCAAGGTCGGAAAACAACTCTCCTCAACTCCGTTTTGGTGCGACTACGGATCCGACTGTTGGGATTTCCATCGGCAAGCAAACTGCAGTCTAGCAAGGTCCCGTGCACGTTCAAAATTACTAATTTCCGCTCTCGGGGTTCAATTCCTAAACTCGATGTCTACATTGCACCTGAAGGGCTCACCTCAGTCGATGGACGATTAGGTGGTCCAAGAGGGGCTTTTACCTTCGGCGGTGACTTCGGGGGCCTCCTACCCTTCTTTGCTCCTGCTGCAATAGGGATTGCGGTTGATGACTTCTCTACGGCTGCAAGCAATTTCGAACCTTCCGCAATAGGTGATGCAGCAACGGGTGCTACATCCTGTCTGTCTTGCGCCTTTGCAATCGGTCCTTGTTGTGGAGGCAAGTCTTCATTGATTGTTGCGGCTGCCTGCTACTGGGCTTCGTGCACCTCTGTCGATACACTTTCATGAGCTTTTTCCACCGGCGGGGCAACCGGGGCTCCTATTTGCAGTTCTTCCTTTAACTGAGGGTCTTCTACAACGTTGTCTTCCTTCTGTACGTGGCTGCACTCCTGGTTGTTCTTGGCCGGTGAAGTATTGACGTCCTTTGGGGAGGGCGGAGATAGAGCTTCGTAAACGTTCTCCTCAGCCTCTGAAACACTCACCGCCTCCGAAAGCCCTACATCTTGTACATTGACATCTATAGTAGGCTTCTTAATTCGATGTAGTGTGGACTGAGGAAGTACTGTAGATTCTATGACAGTCTCCAACACTGACGACGGGACAGTCTTCGAGGGCTCGCGCTCGGTTATGTGATCACCATCCTCCACGACATTTAGGATTTTCTTATCCAACAGCGTCAACTCTGAATCTGATGAAGAGAGGATGACGTCACAAGTCTGAGCCGTGATGGGGGTCTCCTACACGTTTGATTTTCCTAATGGAGGCTTCTTTTTCTTGTGCACTAGCCTTGCAACATTTCCCATGACAGTGTTCAAGGCAAGTACCTTCTTCTTTGATCCAGGCAGCACCCCGGCAGCTTTATTGCGTTCTACTCTACATGGCTCAGTGTTCTCCAACACAAACTGGGTAATGGAAGGGCTGCCTTCATCCACCTGCTGGGACGTCTTCATAAAGCTTGAGAACATGGACCGCAGGTCTTCAAGTGCCGCTGTCTGGGCTGCGGATTGCACCATGACTTCGGTTCGCCACCCATCCACGGCATTCTTCCAGGAGTCCATGGCTGCCCACCGTGTCGCGTCACCTAGAGCTACCATCTATGCACCTAAGGCAGATGCAATATTGACATGATGGAGTCATTTCCATATTATCATGTACACCCTATATGTGACTCTAAGACAAAAGGCAACTTCTGTACGACTCTAGCGCGACTCTATCACGACTCTACCGCGACTCTAGAGCGACTTTAGCGCGACTCTAGCACGACTCGTATGCAACTCTTTGGCAATTGGAGTGAGACTCTTCTACGACTCTTGCGCGAGATTCGTCACAAACTCTTGCGTGACTCCTCGCGAATTGAATATAATGTGGACGTGACTAGGCGGCGTAGGATGATTGCGCCAAGTTTCTAGGAAAGGAATTGCCCTATATAAAGAGACCGTCTGAGACATTGGAAATGGCTTTAGAGTCTTCTAGATCATAGTGGAAGAACACATGCACTGACCCATTTATGCAGGCATGCGGGTCCAAAAAAATGGGAAGACTAACATGGAACCCCCCAAAAATCTCATAGGATATGACATTTACCATGCTTGAATTTCCTCCTGCTTGGAGGGCCCGCCTACCCTCTGCCACCTCCGTTATTCCAGGACTTGTTTCCCGTCCTTCCCTCTGCCAATGAAACGTGAGGCATTAGAAATTGCAAGACAACATTGCTAATGAACATGCATAGAAGTGACCACAATAACAACAGGAAATCAAAACGAGAGGGTGAACATTTACCACTGATGCTTCTTTTGCAGCCTTCCCTTTCCGACCCACTAGCGTATAATTCTTTACACCTTGACGTGCTGCAGCCATCTTCTGTGCCTTGGCTTTTTGTGCGTCCGTGTTCCAATACTGAACAAGGCGTTTCTATTGATCAGGCTCCACCTTTATAGGCGGCTTCTCCTGGCCTTTCAAGTAACGCACTTTGAGCCGGGACCTCTCCGACTTCAGAAACCTTGTCACTGCAGTACGAAAGCCCATCATGCTCAAGGGATGACCTTGGTAGTCGAACTCGTAGTCGAGGGTGTCCCGGAGTTTCTTTAGCATGTGCAGCGAGTGCTTCGCCCAATCTACAATGCTCATGTCTATGATCTTCGGAACTAAGTCACGAAGAGCTGCGTCCCAGGCATTCTTCCCCTCGCAGGTCGCGTCCACCTCTCCACCCTCCAACACATACATGCGGTTTGGTTTCGCTCTTGTTGTGGCACGCTGTCGACTTGCGAGGTCATAATCACCCTTCCTCTTGCACCTTTGCAATCAGTCCTCATTGTCATGTGAGGATGTCACTTCAGTCCATGCTCCTTGAAATCTATCTACAGGGCTCGCAGACCAAGCACGGGGATTTCCAGGCCCATTGGGCACATAGTGTCCAGGGACCCAATTCCAAGATGGTTGCCCGTAAGGCACCTGATCTAGTGGAGGTGGCGGTGCAAGCCCGTAAGTCCCTTGATCAGGTGGAGGTATTGGCCCCATCCCATAAGCCCCCCGATCTAGTAGAGGTAGTGCCGCCAGCCCATAAGCCCCCTGATCTGGTGGAGGTGCCGGTGGATGCCCGGACTTCAGTGGCGACACTGATGCAATCATCGGCCTCGCCTTCTTCGTCCTACGGTCCACCAATGGTTCCTCCTCCTCCAAATCCAATTCGTCTTCCAAGGAGTCGAAGGTGCCAACATCCTTGTCTACACATTACAAAATCAACTCACGAGGTTAGTAAAGTTGTGGCCGCCAAAAGCAAATGAAGGAGGTCAACAGAGATTGGGAGGCAATTTGGTCAAACATGGGAGCTGGGTAAGCAAGCTCGAGGAAAAACAATTACGCCGATGTTTTGCGCAACGAAGTGCGTCTACAAAGTAGATGCTCGCTTGTGCGGCTAATTAGCAAAAAAAATGGAGAGCTGTTGAGACCCCCCAATGCCAAGGCAATTCCGCTTCAATAAACCCTAAACCCAACACAAAAGTAGAAAAGCGTTATGCCAAATTACCTACGGCAGGAGCCTCTGAGTTGGATTGCTGCTGATAAAGTGTACAAGCAATTGCAAGATGCATCATACCTTTGGCGATGGCCTCGTCATTGGACTCCATCGCCTCGGAGGAGGAGTCGTGGCCGCTACTCATCTCCGCGCAATTTTCACGTGGTGTTCCAATGCGCTGTTTTCTTTCTATCTTCTTCTCCAAACGTCCTCGAAGGCCCCGCCGCCTTTCACTCCTCCGGAGAACAACCTCGGACTTCTTTGCGGTAGGGGGAGGCTTCGGCTTTTCCTTCTCTACAGCTGCAATCCTACGACGCGCAAAAGAAGACAGTAAGCATGCCTACAGAACAAGCGAAAACACGAATGCCAAACAGCAAGGGAGCATGCCGCTGGAACAAAGGTTGAAGGGCACACTAGACTACCCGCGTGGAATCGAGAGAGTGGTTAGGGTTTCGCCCTCTATGAAGAGGCCCTTTGCAACACACCCTCTACGAAGGGCTTCCACGTGGCCGACAAGGTCTTTATAGCACATCTAGAGGGCCTCCAATTGCATGCGACTTATTCACTATTGTTGTACGACACAAATATGACTTCTCTGAAGTTGCATATAAGTTAGGAGACAAAAACTATGACTTCACTACCACTTCAAGACAACTACAAATAACAAGAGGTCTCTTGGATCGCCTCTACTAATGTGTTGGGTCATGAAAACCCTAGAAAGCAGCTGCCTCTACACCTTGGAAACTGTGCTATCGTAAATGGCGCAAAAAACAGTGAATCAACGGAGAGTCTTGTAAGCCTGGGTGTATGTGCGGGCATGGTTTGCTTGTGGACACCGGAAGACTACCAACGCCGTCTATACTAGTCATCCTTATTGATTAATTTCGCCTGCATAACTTCTAGGAAATCCACCGTGACGTCGAGGAGAACTCACCATTCGCGACTTGCCTCCACAATAGGCGCAAACTACTTCTGCACAAACGCTACATTTTGGTCTCGCAAGAGCTCGTAGGCGCTATTCGGATACGGCAGACTCTCCATCGCCTTACGCTACTAACGAGCCGTAAGTTCCCTGTCTTCTGATGCGTTCTTGTAGTGGAGGTGGAAGATCCTACACTTGTTTTCACCACCACATGAGCACCAAATCAGGGAGTTCTTGAATTGTATTCGGATGTACAATAGGCTTCTGCAAGAGGAACAACAAATTGGAGCATTGAGCAGCACCCTGCCAGTGGGTATAGACACTGATGCAATTGAACTAAAGTGTGCAGAGAAGATCGTTTTGATGTCGGCGCAAGGAGGTGGACGTGGTTAGCTGTGAGGGTTTGGACAGTATTTGGCGGCTAACAATTTAATGCTGCAGACTGCAATTACTAAGCGACTCCTTATGAAGTGGACACTGTGAAGTTGAACGATGTTCCCTTGATTCGCCTTGCAGTGCATGTAGGTAAGTCCAAATGATTGGAAAGTGGAGTTTGAAGTCGGCTTTTGGGTCCATGCACTGTAAGATCCATCTTTCAAGTGCATTCATGAAGATCAATTAACAACTAGTAACTCGAATTTTGAGTCGCAAGCCACCATTGGAAATGTAGTTTGTTTAGATCATTGATTTAAATATGACTTGCAAATGTGACTCTGCAGTGGGAAGTTGCGTAAACTGACTAGGAAGGATTAATAAGAGTCATTCAGCAATTGAAGGGTTCATGAATATGATTGCCTAATGGCCACTTCCATTCACGAATAAGTCCTCTAATCAATCCGCTATCTCCAGTGACGGTTTAGTCATAGACATTTAGTATTACTCCTTATGGGATTCCGGTAGGTTTCATGAATCAGTCAAAGTCTATAACTAAGATATGACTTCCAGTAATCTCCTAGTCGCATTTTGTGACTCCTTTGTCACTGGTAGGAGTTAGTCAGTACTTACTTGCCTATACAATTTGTTGTAAGTGTGTTTTATCGCCTATAGTATACTTACCATAAGTTAGTGACAGAAGTTTGTTAGAGGAGTCAATGTGTGGGAGTTACGCCATACTAGCAGAAGATGGGCGTGCATCTCATTTTGTGAAAATATAAATGGCTGCCATTGTGGGTGTAGGCACGTCCAAGAAAAAGAAAGTGTCATTGGCTGAGTTGTTTCAAATCAAATATTAATGGATTAGGGACATTGTTTGAGTAGCACTTCTGTATTTTCTATATAGAAATTTCCCAAATATGATTGAATGGCATCACAATATCTTGCGTTTGCACCAAATCATTTTTAGTGTTGGAACTTGGAAGCCTGGATTCTCTGCCAAACTCATCTAGAACAGAGCAATTTAAAAATTGAAGTGGATCCCAGAATTTTGAGTTCTTTAATCGGCAAAGTTTGGCTCAAGAACAAAATTTGGAGGTTTCTGGAGTTAGATCCATCCATTCGTAGAATTTTTCATGAAGTCTCATTAGTCAGTGACATACTGAAGTCACTTGGTAGTAATGCAAGACATAATTCAGTCATTACATAGTAATGTCAGTCATACTAAAGTCATTTTCTAGTTTTTGGAGTCATATTTCAGTGTCATTTAAGTTACGGGGAGTAGTCAACTTCTCACGAATACTCTTCCGTCTGTTTCGACACTTCTAACTATGAGCCTATGTTTTGTACTTCATGATCTCCAGTGGCTCAAAATTCTGAAACGTGAAGGGGATGATACCAGCTAGACTTCCGCTCTCTGATAGTCGTAGGCAATGACTATGAGACGACCGCTTATGGAATAGAGAGTTGAAGCGTGCCGTGGAATACAATGTTAAGAAATTGCATTGCCCATGCTCCAATTGTCGGGGTTGTAAGAGATTGTGCATACGCAACGTACGGGAGCACTTAATCCAGAATGGACGAGATCCAGATCACCAGATTTGGAGAGGTCCAGGCACACAGGACTCCTCGGACGAAGAATGGGAGGAACCATTTTGGGGACCACTGGAAGAGGGGGTGCGAGAAGTGGATGTTGATACTCGTGGGATGCTGGACCAAGCAAACCCTTCGACAGAACCTGAGACCGTCAGCGCAGACAGAGTTCGAGAAGAAATGATGGAGACTTTTGCCACCGTAGACTCTGTCCATGAAGCCTGCAGAGAAGTTGGTCTTGATGACATTGCAGATGTTGAAGAATGTCGTGACGTACAACCTCCATCAGATGTAGATACGGATGGAGCTAGGGAGGATTCCGACTTTGATGCCAGGGCACTAGAGGAGTCCATGGAGCATTTGTATGAAGGTGCCCGATCTAGCAAGTTGGCCTCCACTGTGTTGCTAATGAATCTGTGCACAGTGCACGGGGTTAGCAATCAGTGTGCCAACGAATTGTTTAGTCTTTTGCATCTACATCTCTTGCCAAAGAATAATAGCTTACCCAAAACCTACCATGCAGCAAAATCCCTAATTGCAAAACTAGGATTGACATACAATACTATCCACGCATGTGAGAGAGGATGCGTGTTATTTCGCGGCCCACATGAGAATGCACTACGTTGCCCAAAGTGCAATGGACGTAGATTTAGAGATGAAGATCGTAGGGCATACCCAGTGAAGGTGCTTCGGCATTTTCCAATCATCCCAAGGCTTCAACGAATGTTCAAGAGTCCCGCCATCTCCAAGCTCCTGTTGTGGCATGCAGAGAACCAAAGCAACCAAGAAGGAGGGGACGGCCTTGTCCGTCATCCGTGCGACTCGAAATCTTGGCAACACTTTCACGAGAATGTAGATCCAACCTTTGCTGATGATCCACGGAACATTCACTTTGCTTTGGCTGCTAATGGAGTCAACCCTTTTAAGCAAAACCGTTCATCATGGTCAATGTGGCTAGTATTACTTTTGAATTACAACTTACCCCCGTGGTTGAGCACCAAAAAGTTCTTCATTATGTTGGCCCTTTTGATTCCTGGCCGTGAATCAGTCACATCCAATGTTTTTGACGTGTATTTGGAGCCCGTAGTTGAAGAGTTGTTGGAATTATGGGCTGGTGTCTCTGCGCATGATGTCACAAAAGAAGTTGGCAATAAGTCATTCCAATTGTGAGCGATGTTGCTTTGGACTATTCACGATTTTCCAAGGTATGGAACCATAGGTGGATTCTCCCACCAAGGCTATGCAGCTTGTCCATGGTGTGGTGAGGAATTAGGCACTGAGCACTCTAGAGAGCTCAGTAAGCAAACCTACGGTGGGACTCGTAGATGGCTGCCAGAATCGCATCCCTACAGATCAGAGGAAATGAAAGACCTCTTCAATTGCAAAATGGAAAACCGTCCCAAACCACGAGAAATCACAGTGGACAAGCAAATTCAACATGCGTTGGAGTGTGAGGCGTGGGTTGCAGTTGAGAACAGAGAGGGCGCTCTTGGTGACCCATCAAAAGTGCATGGTGTAAAGCGTATGAGCATTCTTCACAGGCTGCCATATTGGAAGGTAAGACAAACGCCCCCTTTAGAGTAGGACTTCAAGGCGACTAGAAAATGACTTCCACGCATGACATAAGTCGCATGGAAGTCAATATCCAGTTGTGAGAGAGTGTCAGTTGTGGTTGTTAACTCCTATGTAATAGGCCCGCCACAAGAAATAATTTGTGGGAACAAAGTGTTTCAGATAGTGGAAGCTTTTACTTGTCCCGGTTTAGGAATGTAGCGTGTCCTATAATCTGTAGGCGTACTTACAATAGTTATATTTATACCCCTTCATGGAATCTCATAAACAAACTATGGGTTGTTGTCTGTCAGGATCTTTTAATTCGCCACTTGTTGGATGTTATGCATTGTGAAATGAACCTAGCAAAAAACTTTTTGAAAACCATTACTGGAAAAAAGGACACCGTCAAGGTGAGGAGAGACCTTCAAAGGCGGAACATGCGTAAGCACCTTTGGCTGACCCCACACCCACGTAAGGCCGGGAAGATGTTGAAGCCCAAAGCATCATACGTTTTGGCTGAAGATGAATTTGAGAAGTTTGCCCGTTGCATTGAATTATTGAAGACACCAAGCGGGTATTGTTCTAACCTAGGCAAGTGCATTCGGAAGAAGAACTTTGGAGGTCTGAAGTCCCATGATTACCATGTTCTAATGCAACAAGTGATGCCACTGGCACTTCGAGGGCTCATGGCTCCTGGTCCTCGTTTGGCGGTCATGAGGATGTGCAAAGTATTCTGGTGTTTGTGCACAAAGGTTTACAATCCCGTTGACTTTCCCTCTCTACAACGTGATGTTGCGGAAAGCATGGCTTTGTTGGAGATAGAATTCCCACCCTCTTTTTTTGACATAATGACACATCTTCCATACCATCTTGCAAAAGAGCTGGACCTTTGTGGCCCGGTTAGTGCCCCGTGGATGTACCCAGTAGAACGGTACATGAAAGTATTGAAGAATCACGTCCGCAATATGGCACGGCCTGAGGCATGTATGGCTGAAGGATATCTGAAAGACGAGTGCCTCGGCTTCATTACAGAGTACCTACACAGATTTGAGCCTACTACAAGACGTGTGTGGGATGAGGATGAAGAATATGGAGACGCTGAGGAAGTTCTCCAAGGAGCAGGGAGACCTTATGTGATGAGTCTTGAGCTACGTGCCCTAGCGCACCAGTACGTATTGTCAAATGTTGCAAGCATGCAAGATTTTCACACGTGAGCACTTTGCTACACCTAACCTCTATATTTAATGTCCCTTGTAGAATGATAATGCTTTGATACACTATAGTGTTCAGCGAGGTCCTTTGTTAATTCGTCTACATAGTAATGCAAAAGTTGTATGTAAGTCATACCTTAGTCGTTCCCAAAGTAAGTTACTTATACATGACTTGAAAATGACTAAGTTGGAGTCATCTTGAAGTCGTACAATTAGTCTGGCCCCCCGCTTGTGCTTTATTCTTGATGTTCACCATGACAGTGGCATGGTCTGCCCTCGAGTTGCATCTCATGGGATGTATGTGTGGTCACAGGGCCTGGACGACCAAAAATCTAACGAATCAGAACACCCCTGCATTAGCACCTTGGATTGAAAGCACTGTCCGAGAGTCGGAGTTGGATTTGACAAAGCCGGAGGACATGGACCGCTTGCTTCTAAGCAAGCTTCCATCACAAAGAGCCATGCGTTACACACGCATGACAGCATTTGGTAACCACTTCCGAGTGGAGGATGAGACAACAATGCATCTGGTGAGCTACAACAGTGGGGTAGCTTCTAGTTTTCAGTTGCCATCAGATAGTGAAGGTGAAGCTTTGTTGACGTATGTGGGAGTCTTGAAGGACATATTGGAGCTTGATTATGGCGCCCTACATACAAAGATTTCTCTGTTGCGGTGTGAGTGGGTGAAGCCTCAAGACAATCGCGGGAATCCCACTTACATGAAGGACGACTCCGGATTCCTCATTGTGAACTTTTGTCACAAATTGCCTCGTATGGCTGACCCCTTCATTTTCCCTAGCCAAGCCAACCAAGTTTTTTTCTCAGATGTTGAAAGAAAGCCTGGTTGGAAAGTCGTATTGCACAAAGAGGCAAGAGCACGTCGAGAAGTACTAGACAGAACAGACGCGTTCATTAGCACTACAGTGGAGACCGCAGGTCTAACAGCTCCTCAGAGGGTGCCAATTCCAGTAGAGACGGTGAATTTAATTGGAGCCATAGAATTGTCAACAGAGGAAACCCTATTAGCACTTGAAGAATACTAGATACTTTATTTCACCTTTCAAGTGTGATGACTTCTGTAGTGGTAGCAGAAGCCCTCCTCGTAGTCATTGCAGTCCACTTTTCCTTTTTTTGGACTCACTATAATCGCCTTTGTATCTTCGCTCAGTACATTTGCGCTCTGCTCGAACGGGCAACAGCTTCCACAACGTTGGAACTTTATACACGTTGAGAATTTGTGTACGAGTCATTCTTCAGTCATGTTTGTGTCGTTCCCTAATAACCCTCCTCGCAAGGTATGTGTGCATGTTACTTGAATGTGACTACAGAAGTCATTTTAGAGTAGCTGCATCCATAGTCTAGGAAGGCACGTAGACGTTGACGTGGACATTCTCACAGTCCTTTCCACGTCAGTACACCCAAAATTCATTTTCTACATCATCTATTCCCCTTCCAGTCATTTACTAGTCACTCGGAAGTCTATACTAGTTACATTTTATGACACGTAAGTTGTCTTTCGTGACTACAGCCTCCACATTCGATACCCCTAGCTTTTGCCACTCCACGTGGTCATCGCCATGAACGTAAAAGGAGGGATGAAACGATACAATTATTCCCTCTTCATCTTGCAGTCACGGACGCGACTACAAAATGACTTGGACACTGCTCTCGTTTGAAGTCTGGTGCAATTATGGAGGAAGAAGTCATATTCAAGTCAAACCGGACACCTAGTCATTCTTGCCCAGTCGCAAAAGTGCCCCATTTCTTGTAGTGAATATACATTGTGGATACATTAAAAAATTGTAATATGAACTTTTATGTAACTATTTTAAAGGACATTTTTAGAGGAAAGGAAATCTTAGCACACTTTGTATTATTGAATAAATGATTCTAAGAAGTTGTAAACCACTACTAAAAATTTTCATCTACATTTGTAGGTATCATTTGGTAACATGTTGCAATTTTATAGGATTTTTGAAACCATCAAATCAAAATCTAAGAATATTCATCCAACTTTTTTGCAATTGTTTCTTAAGAGAATGCCCTTCTTCTATACCTATACCTAATAACTATATGAAAGCATGTGTGTAAATTGGAGTAATATAAAGATCCCCAACTATTTCAAAACCCTCTACTTTATTTTGTCCTATTAGTGAGGGGTTAAAATTAACATTGTCTAAGAATTTAATATTGCCTCAAAATTTAATGTTGTGTAAATTGGTACAATACAATATTATTCTAACTTGCACTACTTTAAACCTTAAACGATGAACTGATCACTGTGGAAATCAACTGTTTTGGAACCGTGTGAATTGTTGGCTTCAAAAAAATGCAAAAGCACTCATTGGAAGTCAAACTACCATACAAGACATTCCCTTATCACACAAAATTGAGAAGATGAATAGTTGCACTTTTGTCCCACATGGAGAGATCTTTGTCATTCATCGGCCGAAAAACGTCCTCTACATTGTTAGTGGGTTAATTCAAAATAGTATGACTTTGGTAAATTAGTGTCACACGCAATGTGAGGACCAATTTCGCTTTAAGAAAACCACTGCCCTTGTCCCATTTGGATTGGGGAGCCCTAAGCGCGGCACTTGTCGTCGTTCTCAGCGCGCCTGCGTTTTCCTTTCTGGATGGGCCCTCACTCTTGTATCCCCGAACCTCGTTGTCGCGTGTTAGCAATCAACCAGTGTCACAATTTCGTCGCACGTTTCGAAATTTGAGCTTCATTCTACCTCCTGCTTGCGTGTGTAAAGTGTTAAAATTCTCGACTCTAAAGTCTTTCTTGCGACAGGGGAAAATTGCTCAGCCATTTTCGTGTTCCGTCGATGGCGCGGCTGGCGTCTTCTCCATGGACTTCTTCCTGCGGGTTTACGAGGGTTGACAGATGTGCGTATGAGAATTTCAGGGGATGCACACGGAATGTTTGCCCGAGTAGGTTGAGATCAAATTCTCTAGCGGTATGTGAGGTCAGGCCTGGCCTGTGTTCGCGTCAGAGGCGTTTGCAAGATCAAGAGCGAGTGGGGGTGATGGCGATGGCGGGGCTGATAGAGGGAACTGAAACTGAAATTGAAAAGGGGCTTTCGGAGGAGGCGGAGGCGGAGGTAAAAGTCGATTTGAATGTGACGAATTTAGGTAATAATACTCGAAGAGTGGTGGCCAAAATTGCAATTCAAGCCCCTTTAGAGGCTGTGTGGGGAGTGTTGACGGATTATAACCACCTGGCAGACCATATTCCGGGGTTGGCTGAGAGTCGTGTGCTGGAGCTCAGGACTAATGGAGCTCGGCTTTTACAGGTATCTTACGCAACACCTTGATTTCAATGGCACATCACTTGCTTGAGACATTTCTAGGTTTACATGAATCCTCCCTTTGTTTCTTTCTCAGGCTATGCAATCCCTTGCAGGCTCTTCATGCTGTTGAAGCACAGTTCTTGAAGATTGTTATAATGTTTAATGCTGAGAGTTTCAATGACATGCGGCACTAGTGTAATTCCATTTCGCCACTGTCATGGAAAGGACAATACTACACCTAAAGTAATCTTTATGAACTGCACTTCGAAGGACAAAGAGGTTCAGTTGGAAGAATCAATCCTTTGCTGTGATACTGCTGTACTCTATTCCAAACTAGGTCACCACACGTAAAAGCGACACTTTGAGCGTCGTTTATTGTTCCTATTATCATAAATAGACGTTAAACGAATAATAGTCGAATTTTTATTGATTTTTGTTAGCGATTGCAAGGGGATTCTAATGCACCAAAGCATGCCTTATTTGGATGATGTATGTAAAACTTCTAAGGGTTCAAAGGTTTATTGATAGATGGCCTAAAATTGCCGCGAGTTCTCATTGTAAGGTGGTATATTGTCTCAAAATCAGTATGAACTCATCGTACAAGATTTCAGGCTGTCTCATTTAGGTCACACTGGCAGCTAATTTCTCTGAAATGTAGGGTGCCGTATTGCATCGGGCATACACAAGTCCTTCATAGACGAGCGACTGCACACGGTGTAGAGAGAACCATGTAACCACGGCGCTTAAACAAGTTGTGTGTTCATGTCCATTTTGATTTTCATATGATATTCGTATGTCACTTTTCTTTGCTTCTTTTTTCATATTGGAGTAGTAGATTCAACCTACAATGATTGAGTCTGTGTATACTTGGGAGACAGATTGGGCAGAAAAAATTGGCTCTAGGATTGAAATTCAAAGCCAAAGCTATCGTGGAAGTCACGGAGGAAGCTCAGAAAGCCCTAGATGATGGTATAATACGGGACTTGCATTTTGATACTGTCGAAGGCGATTTCCAGGTTTTCAAAGGCTCATGGCACATGCATCAGGTCTGTCTTACTTGGCTTTTCCACTTTCTTTCGTTCCATCTCTCATACCTGGTCTTTGCAGGGTTACGTTTTTCTCCAATTAGCCTCAAATTCTGCCTGGTCAGTGTCAGGGATATGGAGATTTTAAGCACAAGGGGCTTGTTACAAGTCAAACTGCCCCTTCTTGGTTCATTATCTTATGATCTGGAGATTGTTTCTATGACGTATGCAAAGCATCTGAAGTTGATTGTTCTTGCTTACAGACATCTGGAAGCGCAAGCTCGGAAATCAAGGATAGAATGGAGACGTACTTGTCTTACATCCTGGAGGTGCAGCCCAAGAGGTGGATGCCTGTGGCTTTGATTGAAGGTGTTTTAGGTCATGAGATTACTTGTAATCTTGTCTCTGTAAGGAACGTTGCGTTAAGAAACCACTACTCACTCTAGATTTGTATTGAAGATTTGGAATGTGTGGCCATGACCATGGACATCATGCTTCATTTTTGAACTGTACAACAGGATTATCACCTGATTTGGGTGAGTAAAATCTGTATTCTACATATTTAAGGGTTTTTCAACTTGGAGTCTGACGGAGGTCAATAGGAGAGTGTACAGGTTCACGGTTTCTTTTAGCATTCTGTGTACGGTTATCCATTGGTCGAGCTTTAAGTCTTCAATTAGAAGAAATCCCGCAGTCCTTTGGCTCGTAAGACTCTTTGTTCCATGACTGGGCTAAAAGCATAATCTGGTGACCTCTTAGTTCCCCTTGAGAACTTTGGTGAGAACTTTGGTTTTACATGAGGACGTTATGTGAAAGTGCTTGTGCAATAAAACTGTTAAGCTCATATGATGTTGTTCTACACACATAACATTATTAACCCCTAAATGCCCAAGTCCTTTTGTGAGTTTCTTGGAATTTGCTGTAAATTGAACAAAAAAAAATGACATTTTGATAAGTTTTATCAAATTTTTTTAATTGTAATTGTACAAATTGAAACTAGACATGTTGGAGATCACATGGGAAAAGAAAACACAACAATATGACTCATGAATTGAAAGATTATTATGCTTGATCATGAGGGTGTTAAAACTATAAAAGTGAGTTGAAGTCTTTCAATCCTCTTTTGACAAGTCAAATCTTAAAATTGGACACCAAAAAAAATATGAGTTTAAAGAGCATAACATACATAATTCCAATCAATTTACGACTTTTCAAAATCTACTCTATTATTTCTTTAAATGAATTTTCATTTGTGATTTTTTCTCCAAGATCTAGTATATTTGAGGCTCATTTCCAAGAGCCTTAAACACTAAAAAAATCAAGATTTGCAATGGACACCCTTACTCAAAATCTAGAATAGAAAAATTATAATCATTCATTTTCAAAATTGAATTTTTGATGCTAAAATTAGACTTCAAATAAAACATTATCAAATTACTATTTTTATTTTATTTAATTTCAAAATATTGTTGACACTAGAATTTGGTGCCTCAGGCATTTAGAAGTTAACCAATGTTTAGAGGTTCCCTTTTGCTTCCTTAGAAAGCAGGAGCTTTGAAGGTTACAACTTCCTGACCAACTGATGACTCTTTGCAACTTCCTAACTAGCCAATGACATTAGTACTTCAACTTTCTACCTAGCCAATGACTCTTTGGTCTCTGCAGAGTAAACTAAATTCACTCCCAAAGGTCTCGGGAGAAATTATCCCAATCTCTAAAGGAGGTTGGTTAATAATGTTTTCTAAATGACATCTCATCTTCACCATCTCATCTCTACCCAAAATTGTTAGTTACATTGTACACTAGTTGTATTCCAATCTCATTGGTAATTCCACTCAATGGTATTATGCTAAAAATGATCACACTTGAAAGCATTCAAACAAACATTATACATAGTATGTGGCTTTAGAATGAAGGAGAGGAGGCTTTGCATCAGTAGAAGTTAAGTTATATGTGAAGAAGTTGGAACAAAACCTTACTTGAAAAGTCACATGGTACAAAACAATTACATTATACTTAGGGGACTTTCATACCAAGGTCCAAGGTGGGATATGTTAACCCTAAGAAGATAAAATAATCCCACTAGGATGGAGGGTTTAGATTGAAGGAGAGTAATGGGGTTATTTTGAGCTATTAATCATTATAAAGAACTTTGTTTGTTGCAAAGATTAATCCAAAGAGAATGCAAAGGACTAAAAATGTCTTTCAAGAGAATTTTAGAAACAAAAAATGTATGTATTCATCCAAAGATTTGATAATTTTTGGCTAACTACCTTAGTGAATGGTGACAGGCCTTCATCCTTCCAAGGTTAAGATACACCTAATTTGGTGTGATGGTACAATATAGATTGTCTTCATTCTCAAAAGTGATGAGATTGGTTTATTGATCATAGGGTTGCTCACATAGAGTAGTATTATTAAAAACAGTGATAAGTCTTTCTACTTAAATTTATTCAATATAGAAAGCTAACTCTACAAGTCATTCATTTTAGTTTCCCTTTGAATTTTGCTAAGTAAAGAGCATTTCTTTCTCTCTCAATTTCTACTGTAGTTGTGATCATGGAAAGGCAAAAGTTTTATAAATATAGATATAGAATATGGATGGAATATGCATAATGTGAATGGAATGTCATTCATTGGCTTTAGATTGCAAGGGAAGAGACTGAGCACTAACAAAAGTTACTTTAAGGAAGTTTGAGTAGCTACCTTACTAAAAAATTGAGCCATTTTGATGATTATATAAATGAAAGAGAGACACTATTCTTACATCACTATTCTAGTTTCCTTGTTTTACTTTTTTAGTATTGTAGGGAAATAGATTCTTGTAGTATAGTTGATTGGTCATCTAAAATCATGTACAATCCCCTAAAAAATTCATAACAAATTCATACTTTGTCAAAAATTAAAATTCAATTTCAGCTGCTCTCTCCATTTCTCTCCCCATTTCACATTTGTCTTTTACTTGGAATTTTTTTTAATTATTTTCAAAAATGCCACCAGGACAAACCAGTCCTTCTGGGCCTATCCACCCCGTGGCTTGCTTGGAGTACACTTGTGACTTACTTGGCAAGCCCTTCCTGGGAATGTTCCGTCACTCCTCCATGACAGGCAGGCGATATCATGAGCAGCCATGCATCGTCTTCTCGAGGAGTGTAGTACAGCAAGCGCAGGCAAGCTCCGTTTATCTGATAAATTTCGAACCGATTGTGTCACCAATTCCAAGTTTCCAGCCCAAATTCGGAGTGAGGATTCAGAGAGAGTCTTGGATTGCGAGGGAGGGGTGGTTTCGGATTGTGCGTACGGGGTGGTTGTCTAGCTAGGTGAAGGCGATGGGTCCCTATCCATGGCAGACTGGGCGACTAGATCCTCGTTCAGGGGTAAGCTCTCTCGTCTTTAGTTTGGTTCTGTCACCTCTTCACTGTATCCCGTTTTGAATGTTGGAAATTTTGCTCTACATTAGTAGGGTTTCGGAGTTCGTGGAATGAGATGCAAGGATTTCACAGTGAAGGCCTGGAACATGTGGGATGTGGGATGCATGGAGTTTACGGAGATTCTCTATTGGTGATTGGGTACTTCAGAGTTCTTCCTGAGTTTCTTTCAGCGCCCACTTTGCAGCGACTATCGTAAAGATTGGTTGGATGTCCGTTGTTGAATGTTGTAAATTTTGCTCTACATTAGCAGGGTTTCGGAGTTCGTGGAATGAGATGCATGGATTCCACAGTGAAGGCCATGCATGGAATTTGCGGAGATTCTCTATTGGTGATTGGGTACTTAAGAGTCCATCCGGATTCTCTTTCAGGGTTCATTTTGCAGCGACTATAGATTGGTTGGTTTTGTTGATTCTTGTGGAGAATTTGATCGTAGGGGAAAGCTTATCATGGTGCTCATCACGGGGAAGCGCACGGCTCCTCGACGAATAGAGTGCCGAAGACGGCGCTCATTCTCGGCGTGACGGGCATCGTGGGCAACTACCTCGCGGAGCTTTTGTCCAAGCATTCGGCGCCCGGGGGTCCTTGGAAAGTGTACGGCGTGGGGCGTCGTCCCCGGCCGACTTGGCTTCCCTCCTCGATGGAGTATTTGCAAGTGGATCTCCTCGACAGGGAGGCCACTTTAGCCAAGATCGGCGCCTTGAAGGACGTGAGCCACCTGTTCTTTACGACGTGGGTGCAAGGAAAAACGGAGAAAGAGAACATCGAATTGAACTCTCGACTGCTGCAAAACCCCGTCGATGCGCTGCTCCCGAACGAGAATTTCCAGCACATTGTGCTGCAGACGGGCGGGAAGCAGTACACGGGCCCCTTCGAGCTCGCGGGGAAGATCAAGCCCTACGAGGCGCCGTTTGAGGAAGACGTGCCGCGGCTTCCTTACGATCAATTCTACCACAACCAGGAGGACATTGTGTTCGAAGCGGCGAAGAAATCGAATGGGCGATTGACGTATTCCATTCACCGTCCCACGATCATCTTCGGATTCGCGGCCGGTAATTTGATGAACATCGTCGGGACGGTGGCGGTTTATGCGCTCCTTTGTCGACAGGAGGGGAAGCCATTCATGTTTCCCGGGAACGAATTCACATACGAACGTTTGTTCGATGCGTCCGACGCGGAGCTCATCGCCGAGCAAGAGATTTGGGCGTGCGTCGATCCGGCGGCCAAGAACCAAGCGCTGAACAGCAACAACGGGGATGTGTTCAAGTGGAAGACGCTTTGGAAGCTCTTGGGAGAAAGGTTTGATTCTATTTTCTTCTTTCGTTTTTCGTTTTCGTTTCCCTTGGCACACACATACCGGAAACGATAAGAAACTACACTGACCCCACCCTCATGGCGGACAGGTTTGGCTTAGAGGTGCCGGAGTATCATGATCTTGGAGCGCCATTGGTGGAGGTGATGAAAGGGAAAGAAGATGTGTGGGATCAGGTGGTGAAGGAGTACAAGCTGGAGCCCGTGAAGCTGGCCGAGGTTGGCCACTGGTGGTTTGCGGATTTGGTTCTGCGCCAGGTCGCGGAGAACGTGGCCAGCATGAACAAGAGCAAGGCGCTTGGGTTTCTGGGCTGGCGCAACACGGAGCAGTGCTTCACGGAGGTTTTGGACAAGATGAAGGCCAACAATCTGATTCCTTGAAGTCCAGCGCTTACAGTGGCTTGGTGTGTAGATACGATTTGGATACATGCTCGATGAGTAGTGGTCTTGATTACCGGTACCGGCGCCCTGTGCAAATAACTTTTGACTTGGTTTGCAGATGCACGAGACATATAGCTTTTCGTATGATTAGCCGTTTACAGCTTTCAATTTCACTGCAACACCGTTGGGTTAGTGGAATGTGTCTCAAATTGTTTTGTAACCTAAATGTCTCTATAGGGCATGCCGGATGTTTGTAGCTTTATTACTAAGCGGGGTTTGGATTACATTCTAACCTCTTTTATCCGACTGCTTGGCTGGCAGTCGTATGGACAGTGATTTATAGTTTGAATGTGTGACAAGTCAATGGTAGTGTTTCAGGTGTGCAAGATATTGTCCAACTCATAAATTCTACGGAGGGTCAGATTTAAGAGGTGTGAGTGTAGGGGCGACATATCGAGTGATTCCTGGTCTACAATTTGGAGGTTTGTGACAAACTCGGCTACAATATGATTCTTCTTCTTTTCTCAAAGTGCTAAATTAGCCTTTTCCTAGAGTTTTGGAATGCGATTGTGGAGTTGCCTTCGTTTTTAGGCCGGGTTCAACATCCCTATTGGGGTCTCAACAGCGTCCTCTGTTAGAGCTTGGTTCCATTAGACCTGGACTAGAGGGTTGAGCATGTGATGTCCAAAATATACCATGCATGCTGGATGCTGGATGCTGGACATCAGCTGTCGGACCCTTCAGACCAGTTGCAATGGAAATTGGCGCTCAGTGGTAAAACCGGGACATGGGCATTGCTTCATATGACAAGTGCAGCAGATTCAGATCGTCTCTCCAGGCGTGAGCATGCAGATGCTTCCTCCAAAAGAAATCGTGACTTCTCTATTAACACGGCAGTTGTAAGAAGAATTATGTTTCACCGAGCAAGCACACTGGTGGGCAATATGGTGTCACGTACTCAGTTGGAACGGATCGGAAATGTGTTGTGCTTACTCATCCAACTATGATCAAGTGCGTTTTCAAATAAATTAATATATTTTTCGAAAGGGAGGAGGCTTTCCGTGTGGGGGAAGTGAGAGGAAGTGTGAGGAAGAGTAGGGCCAGTGCTGGGGGAACAGAGTTTGTTTTCTTTTTCATTTTCTCATGCAAATGAATTAATTTCATTGTTTTTTTTAATTTTATTTTTGATGTAGATATAGGTTGTAGGGTTCTTTTTTTGATAAATTTATATTTTTTGAGTGCTCTGCTTGATCAAGTTACAAAATGATGCTCCTCAAGTTTGTGAGGTAAATTCACCTAATTGTGGCCCATTCCTCAAAATAATTGGCCATTTTCGTTTCTTGCCTAATATTTACACAATTTTAACTTAAGAAGATAGGATCAATTTCGGATATGCGTACAATTAGCACATTGAAAATTCTTAATTTATTTGTATGAAGTCCAAAACAGACACTAACTTGCAGTAGAATTCTCTCATTAGAACTAACAAAAGTTGAGTCAGTCTATTGGTAATAGGAACCTTGATTGATTGAATATTTGAATGCATTATTATACATAGTGGAATGCATAGGTCTACATGCCTTCTGTTCTCAAAACGAGATCTGAAGGTCTGTTTTGGTGGTTTAATTGATGGGCCCCGAGAGGGCGATCCAAAAATGGGGTATTCCAGTAAGTGTACCCAGCTCACGGTACTCTTTAGTAAAAGGCGAAAGAAAAGATCTCTCGGTGGTGAGCAGTGAGCACCCGGCTCGCTGACGATGCTGGAAGATGAAGTGAGCATCTATACGAAAGGATTGTAATCCTTGTAGCAACGCACGTAGGTCATTGCCCTCGCCAAAAATCACCTTCTCTACATTATAATCATGATCATTCCCATCACACATCGTTCTGTGCAGTCAGGTCTGCCTTTAAGTACGAGGATATTGTTTGGAATGAGCCGACCTTCAAAAACCAGATTCTGCAAAAAGCTTCAGACTGCCGAATTTGAACCAGTAGAGGAAAAATGTAGCAATATTAAACATTTTATCCAGTCCTTCAGAGGATACAATGCCAAACGCGATCCAGTTGTAGTGAATTTGTAACCATAAAAAAGAGCAGTAGCATCCCTGACTCAAGTTTCAGTAAACGCACCAAGAATTGACAAGCGGCCTACTCTGAGACAGAGCAGTGCAACCAGCGGTTGATCAAATCATCTCATCGGCATAGCAAAGTGACAAAGAATGCTTTATACTCTGTACAAAATTTAAAATCTACATCGTTTCCACAATAAAATGAAAAGCAAAAATATCATTGATGTTGTGCAATGGTGCGCTTATCACCTGTGATAAATGGTGGTTTGACAAAATCGAACATATGCGAGGTTGAAAAATGTAGCGTGCCCGGGCGCAACCACCTCCAATCACTCCCGATTCCAATTTTTTATTCACAACAGAACATTCGGCATCAAAAGGAACCAGTATTTTAAACAAAAATTGTCAGCAAGCAGATCGAGATGCTTATCAATCAAGATTCAGCCCTAAGGATCTAAGAATGTCCCTGAACTAGGTTGGAAACGTCGTATAAGTTAATATAGAGTAAAATTCAGGTAGTGATACAATGAGAACAAATTACAAACTGCGAAGGTATGAGCATCCATTATCGATAGTGTTTGCAAAACTGTCCTATCTACTGGTGGTTGACAGTACGAGGGGCCAAAATTGCAAACAACAGTAGGTAGTGACGGTAGTACAAACTCTGTTGATAACTGGTGCATATGCTATACACATTCAACGCCGAAACAGAACACACCAAGCAATGGAAAACAACACTTCCAGCTTAACATTGAGTGGCAAGCAAACAAATTGATGCAAGCACACCCATCACTGTCAGGATTCCTCTGTGAATGCAACAAATTCAGGGTAGACAAGAGGCAAATGTAGTCAAGAGAGAAATCAAATTCTCATTCAATCAGTGTTGCAAGGTGACAAAAAATTTGACCGCACACAGTGCAAGATCGGGAACATTTGCGCATCCAGAGGCCTCCTCCAGATGCCTCCAGGCTCTATCATCGGATTGCTGTCTTTCTACTACGCAAACTAATTCTTCCTCAGGTCTCTGCTTCTTAGTGAAGTGTCCCCGAAATTGGATTCCTTCACTCTACGGCACCAACGCAGCCATGGCGTGCAAGTAACATTAACATCCGCGCAGCTCATCCGACACCATGACACAGAGCCACGTCCACGCAGTCGAGTGGAGACTCCAAACAGGAACTCTTGTTCATCTCGACGTTCCCCTGCCGCAGCAATGTTTGGTCGGCGAAAGCAAGCTTCTAAGGTCTTCGAGCTGCACATTCGGCCATAGCCGAGCGCTCTGCAAATCGGGAGGCCATTGAAGAAGCAGAGTCGCGATATTTGCAATTGTGAGTTCTCGACACCAGCAGCGGCAACATCATCGCCATTTTTCACAAAAACAGAGCGCCAGAAGCACGCCGTCACTCAATTGTTGCTGCTCCACGAGAACGAGCGCCGAAGCGACTGACCAGACACGGCGGAGCGGGCGCCGAGCACCACAGAGCTCAGCGAGCGCAGCAAGCTACGAGCGATGGCAGCCTTCACTTGGCCTCGCCTGGGTGCGGCCCTCCGCGCACAGCCCATCCCCCTCCCAACAACGCTGCCTTGATGTCCTGCTGCCATTGCAATGCCTCTCCTCAACTCCTGCAAGCTGCAATCACTCCGCACACAAAGATCGAGAGAGCTCGCTGGTCGGGAGAATGATCAAGAAACACTGGCTGGTTGAGCGAAATTAAGATCACGAAACAATTCAAGTAGAGCAGATCGCTTGAACTGCGAGAGCGATGTGGTGAAGAATTGGTTGGAGAATGACACAATTGGGTTTACCGTCAGTTGGGTTGTTTCTTATAGAGATGAGGGGCCGTGAATGTGGTGGTGGATTTGTGTTGGTCAAGGCAGTTGCTTGACTGGGAGGGCGTCCAGAACTCTAGATGGCGTGGAGTTGAAGGTGGTCCATCATTGGGAGGGGCGATGCGAAGGTGGGGGCGAAGGCCGAAGGGGCAGAGGGGGCACGTCATCCACGTTTGTTTTGTCTGGCACCCCACGTACAATTCGAATCATTTGGCGGTATACTTTTCCAACCTCAGATGCATGCTCCTGGAATCTGAATATCTTAACTGATTAATAAATGCTATAAGTAGTATAGATATTTGTACTAATGGTAATAATCTTTCATCAAAAGTAAAAACTTATACTGGAGTAACATTTAGTCCAAATCAATTAGTGGGGTTACCACTAAATTTCATTAGTAGTGTAGTTTTTGTTCTTCTTGTTTTTTTGACCTTCTATGTAGCATAGGATAGGGTTGTATAGAAGTTTATTCAATTAGGGTGCTCTGCATTATAACACTAACTTGCACTCATTTGGAAATTATGTAACTTTGTATGCATGATGGGATTGATGGATTATAAAATTTATATAGTAATGGTGTGTTTGTAATTATACAATAATGGCCTTACTATTAATGAAAGAACACTACTCTTGTCAAGAAACACCATCTCTAATCACAATTTTCATCACATCATTCGATGTAGTCAAGATCTATCTTTCCAAGGATAAGGTAGGAGCACAAAAAATTGCCACCTTTCTAATTCTGATATTTGTATTTTAGCCTTCAATGGCCACCTATCTTCGCCAAAAACAACCACAAGGTTTCAAGAGCAACCAATGGGAATTGTAGAGTTCTTGAAGGCAACCAATGGAATTTGAGCATTTCATACCTCGAGGTGTTGGTGTGAAGGGAGTCTAGGAGACATGAATAGGTACCTTTATGCTTTCAACTTTGAAAATTCAGAGAATACTATGGGAGCATCAGAAAATTACAAGACAACTTATGTTGATTTTCACTTGATTAGGCTAACATTCTTAGCAAACACCCTACATATTCAGGCCAAATACACCGAAACAACGCACCAAGCAATGGAAAACAACACTTCCAGCTAAACATTGAGTGGCAAGCAAACAAATTGATGCAAGCACACTCATTCATGGTCAGGATTCTCCTGGGAATGCAACAAATTCAGGGTGGACAAGACTCAAATGTAGTCAAGAGAGAAATCAAATTCTCATTCAATCAGTGTTGCAAGGTGACAAAAAATTTGACCGCACTTAGTGCAGATCGGGAACATTTGCGCATCCAGAGACCTCCTCCAGATGCCTCCAGGCTCTATCATTGGATTGCTGTCTTTCTACTACGCAAACTAATTCTTCCTCAGGTCTCTGCTTCCTAGTGAAGTCTCCCGAAATCGGATTCCTTTTCTCTACGGACCAATGCAGCCATGGCGTGCAAGTAACATTAACATCCGCGCAGCTCATCCGACATCACGACACAGAGCCACGTCCACGCAGTCGAGTGGAGACTCCAAACAGGAACTCTTGTTCATCTCGACGTTCCCCTGCCGAAGCAATGTTTGGCCGGCGAAAGCAAGCTTCCAAGGTCTTCGAGCTGCACATTCGGCCATAGCCGAGCGCTCTGCAAATCCGGAGGCCATTGAAGAAGCAGAGTCGCGATATTTACAATTGTGAGTACTCGACACGGCAACATCATTGTCATTTGGCAGGGACTAGCTTTCAGAGAAGCATGTCGTCACTCAATTGTTGCTGCTCCACGAGAACGAGCGCCGAAGCGACTGGCCAGACACGGCGGAGCGGGCACCGAGCACCACAGAGCTCAGCGAGTGCAGCAAGCTGCGAGCGATGGCGGCCTTCACTTGACCTCGCCTGGGCGCGGCCCTTCGCGGCTGGGCCACGGCGCTGCTGCATACTGCGTAGTGAGCTGCCATCTCGAACAACAATCTCTACAGGCTGCAATCGACAAATACAGCGAGACGGGTGGACTAAGCAAGAATGACACAACAGTATCACTCAAAGGCGAGAAAACTCAGAGAGAACTCAAAGCCAACTTAGAGCAGGAATGTGGAATTGCTGCGATTAGAATTGGGTGCCGCCAGCAATAGATTTATACTGGTGGAGCTCACGAGATGTCTTCTCCAAGAGTGGTCGCGGTCTTCATCAGTCCTCATTCCTTTCAGTACTTGAGCTGTAAGCTTCGTATATTCTATTCGAGGGGTACCTTCGTTGACGCCTTCGCTCCGTCATCAGCTGGCCCACCCGCCACCCCCTTGGACTCCGTCATCCTGGCATTTGTTGCCAAGGGAATGGGTGGCGGTATTTTGGGTGCTGTTCTGATTGGCGGGGAGAGCATCCAGCGGCATCTGTCTGTGATGACCACCTCCGTCAGATTTTAGAATCTTGGCTTCTTACCGCCAAGATATTCCTTCTGACCATCTGAAATTCTGAATATTTATTCGTGCTGACGCCGGATGATGCTCGCTTCCGAAGCAACTTCCGAAGCAACTTCATCTCAATATCTGCCAAGCAGAAGAATTCGGGGGTCTTGACTCTTGAGTGAAAACTCTTTCCCATTTTTCATGGAGGCAATTTCTGACACAATGAGAGCAAGCCTGTTGCTGATCGAAAGCATTCGTGCCGCTCATACAGTCGAAAGAGACATGAAGTAGTCAATCTTGTTCATTTTTCGTTTTTGCTGGGGTTGCTCGGAGAATTTCGTTGCCAACTATGGCAAAGTTTGCATAATGTTTTGGTTTCTTCGGTGGCTACAATAAAGTATCTGGAAATACTTAACACATCTTCAACATTAGTTCTCTAAAATTTGGCTAAGATAATGATACACCTAATTGTGACTTTTTTTTGCAAAACTCACATATAGATTTTTGGTTAAGACGTAAGTCCTTTGATCATGAGAATCTAGGGTTGATTCTAGGTATATCTAGTTTCAATACTTTGAAAATTTATAGATTATTCATGCATTGTCTAGAATTGCATGCAAAGAGAATCTAGAATCTCTTTTTGACTATCAAGTGAACAAGATCCAACAAAAATCCAAAACAGTTGAATAATTGGATCCAAGTCCAAATGCTAATTTGGACAACATCAAGAGTAATTGCCTAAACTCAAGGTACCATGTTTTGGCGTTGACAAAACTTTAAAGTTGAATCAAACCTTATGAAGTTAATATTTTGAATAGTTTCATTTTTTGACAAATTTTCTTTGAAGTCTAGGTTTAGCATTGATATCAAAAATCCAATTTTGAAAATGAATGTTTATGAATTTTCTATTCAAGATTTTGTATAAGGTTGTCCATTACAAATCTTGATTACTCCTAGTGTTGAGGGTTCTTTAGGAAATGAGCCTCAAATACACTAAATCTTGAGAAAGAATCACATTATAAATTCATTTAAAAAAAATGTAGATTAGATTTTGAGAGGCAATAAATTGATTATACATGTTATGTCTTTTAACCTCATTTTTTTTGGTGAGTCCATGAACACCCTCATGATAAAACATCATAATCTTTCAATTCTCGTGGCTTTATTGGTACTCATGGCTTTGACCACTTAAGCAATTACGCATATTTGGAGCACGGGATTCTTGAGTGGAGAATTTTTTCCATGTACAAAAATAGAGTTTAGAAGGATTCCATCATTTTTCAAATCTTCTTTGTTAGAACATAATTACCATAAATTTTTTAGTTGATGATTCTATTTGACCCATATTAATCATATAGGTCTTCCTATTTCCAACCAAGGGCTAGTTGCAATATTGAGAGACTTGTAGCCAATCACAATGTATCACAATTACACCAGAAACTATGCCACAATTGATCAATATTCATCTCCATATGTGCATAGAATGGAAAGAGAGTACCTTACAATGCCAAAAGGGGGGGAGGGGGGCGATCAAGAATGGATAGGCTCCCACAAAGCCCTCGATACCGGTAAAGGTAAAACTAAACCATGCTAAAGGTCACAAGATATTGTGAATTGAACCTAGTAAAGTGAACTTCCAAAATTCTAAATCGAGTTAAATGAATAAAAATTCAATTCAAAAAGAAATGATTTCGTATAGGGCCTACCGAATCTGACCCCAATGTAAGGTAAACTGTTTTACATGTAACGACTAACGAATACCGCCAATTGCTTCTGATTGAGGGAGGCGGGTCCGTCACGGACTGTCACGAAAGATGCACTCATGACTCGGGCTTCGTGACGTACGACATCGCCCCCGCCCCCTGCCCCCTAAAGTACCCTGTCCGCTTTCACCCTCTTCGCCCCCACCTGCACGGCATTCACGGCATTCACGGCACCACTTCCAATGCACAAAACAGAATGATGCTTGAAGAGGATTGAAGGTGCTTGAACTCCAAGCTATCCTAGATTCCTAGATTCCTAGTCAAGCGACTGCCTTGACCCACACGAATGTCACGGCATATTCACTGCTCTACCCCCTCTATAAGAACGCACTGGCGGCGATATTTTCTGCAGATTTCACCACACCACTTCAATCTCCTTCTCTCGTGATTCAAAGCGATCTGCTCTACTTGAACTTTCGCTAGATCATTCTCTCAACCAGCGAGCTCGCTAGCTTCGTTTGGGGAGGGATTGCAGCTTGCAGGTGTTGAGGAGCGACTTGTCAGTGCAATGGCAGCAGGACATCAAAGCACCGTTGCTGGGAGGGGGAGGTGCGGGACGCAGAGGGCCGCGCCCAAGCGAGGCCAAGTGAAGGCCGCCATCGCTCGCTCCATGTTGCACTCCATCAGCTCGGTCGTACACAGAACGCGCTCGGTGGCGGGCTCTGTTTTGTCGTGCCGGTCGTCGTCGTCGTTCTCGTGGCATAGCAGCTGATGTGGGAGTAGGGGGTTCCTTCCTGGAAGCCAATTTTTGCAGCAGCCCAATGGCGGCGAAGTATGCTCGCAGTGGGCCATTTGAGTTTGTCACTATTTTTGTCCATACCTTGGAGATCAAGAGCCTGAGTGTAGATAATTATTATGTAATCACGAGTTGGAGTTCAAGAATCGACCGAGGACGCGCCTCGATGATGGCGGCCAGAGGGCCTTCGGAGAGGGCTCTGCTTTGAAGACGATCGTCTTCTGTGCGTTGCACGTCACTGTGCAACTTTTTAGAGAATGTCCTTTTTGGTGTGTGCTTTCCACTTGAGTTGATCGAGTGTGGAAGGATCAAGACTGTTGTAATCTCATTACCCCCACATGAATTGAAAATGTGATGTTCACGCACAATTTTGAGTACTTTCGAGAGATTTCACGTGTCCAAAATGTTTTCAGTTTTTTTAATATCTGGATTGATGAATTATGTAGTCATTCTTGCATCCAAAAGACAGTGCTGCATCCGAAAGACAGTGGCTGCAAGCTTCAGCGCCACATTGTTGAAAAAGAGTATAAGATATGTTTTAGTGTTGGTGTGAGTTGACAATTGTATGAATGAAAGATTGATGATAATGTTGCAAAACTAATAAATGCTACATACTTGTCAAGCTACGAATTCCAATTTATGGTTACAGATTTGCCATGCACTAGCTCAGCAACTGAAGATTACAGATTGCCAAGCACTAGTTCCAGATTTTGGAAATTAGTACAAGACAGTGGGTATTATAGACCACACTAATTTAATATTTTACAGAGTGTATCTTTATAAATTAGGGTGTCATGCAGAAATAGGATCACTTTCAAAGCATTTTCAGAGTTCTGGCACTGCTGCATTCGCCATCGAATTGAACATTTAATATTCTTTTAGATGAAACCGCTTTTAACAACATTTCCAAAATTCCAACGATTTTTTGAGGTCAAGGATTGATCCTTCAAATTTGTTCGCATCAAATTCTGAAGAATTGAATGAATTGATAAAGGACCTCTACCAGGTCGGATATTTTGGTAGATTTAAGGAGAGAATTCCACGTTCCAGTTGGGAAAAGCCCAAAATCATGTAATCCAGTTATCACGAATGTAGGCAGATAATTTCAGGCTGAAGCGTCCGACATGCGATTCATGTGCGGGTAGAAGCAATCGACCTGTTAAGAGGTCAATTTGGCAGTCACAGCATTGACCGTCTTCAGTCAAAGAGGACTATGATATGGAGGAATCCGAGCATAAGCTTAGTTCTACAAGTGGTTTCAGCACTTTCCCTGCTAATAGCTAATCGAAGACTACGGAAGCACGAACTTGCAAGTTCAATCCAACGGGATCAAAACCCTCATAAGAGACATTGGAATCGATAGCAGGCGTCATACATTCATAGCACAAGATAAATTTTACAATGAGAGAGAGTACACAGGTGGATATATATGTACCAGAACTGTCTTTTGGATGCAAGAATGACTACATAATTCATCAATCCAGATATTAAAAAAACTGAAAACATTTTGGACACGTGAAATCTCTCGAAAGTACTCAAAATTGTGCGTGAACATCACATTTTCAATTCATGTGGGGGTAATGAGATTACAACAGTCTTGATCCTTCCACACTCGAACAACTCAAGTGGAAAGCACACACCAAAAAGGACATTCTCTAAAAAAGTTGCACAGTGACGTGCAACGCACAGAAGACGATCGTCTTCAAAGCAGAGCCCTCTCCGAAGGCCCTCTGGCCGCCATCATCGAGGCGCGTCCTCGGTCGATTCTTGAACTCCAACTCGTGATTACATATCTACACTCAGGCTCTTGATCTCCAAGGTATGGACAAAAATAGTGACAAACTCAAATGGCCCACTGCGAGCATACTTCGCCGCCATTGGGCTGCTGCAAAAATTGGCTTCCAGGAAGGAACCCCCTACTCCCACATCAGCTGCTATGCCACGAGAACGATGACGACGACCGGCGCGACAAAACAGAGCCCGCCACCGAGCGCGTTCTGTGTACGACCGAGCTGATGGAGTGCAACATGGAGCGAGCGATGGCGGCCTTCACCTGGCCTCGCCTGGGTGCGGCCCTCTGCGTCCCGCACCTCCCCCTCCCAGCAACGGTGCTTTGATGTCCTGCTGCCATTGCACTGACAAGTCGCTCCTCAACACCTGCAAGCTGCAATCCCTCCCCAAACGAAGCTAGCGGGCTCGCTGGTTGAGAGAATGATCTAGCGAAAGTTCAAGTAGAGCAGATCGCTTTGAATCGTGAGAGAAGGAGATTGAAGTGGTGTGGTGAAATCTGCAGAAAATGTCGCCGCCAGTGAGTTCTTATAGAGGGGGTAGGGCAGTGAATATGCCGTGACATTCGTGTGGGTCAAGGCAGTCGCTTGACTAGGAATCTAGGAATCTAGGATAGCTTGGAGTTCAAGCATCTTCAAGCCTCTTCAAGCATCATTCTGTTTTGTGCATTGGAAGTGGTGTCGTCACAGCCGTGCAAGTGGGGGCGAAGGGGGCGAAAGCGGACAGGGTACTTTAGGGGGGGCAGGGGGCAGGGGACAGGGGGCAGAGGGGGGGGGGGGGATTGGGGTGGCGACGTCGTACCTCACGAAGTTATTAAAGCACGAGTCTTGAGTGCTTCTTTCTTGACAGTCCGTGAAGGACCCGTCTCCTTCGACTGAGGCTACCCACATTTGGATTTTGAACTTGCATTTTTTCTATAGTTTCCCTTCATCGATTTTCATTCAAAATATTAGGTGGTTCAACCCTAGGATTTCATGTTGGAAAGGCTTACAATTTAAGCAATCTATTTGGGATGGTTTTGCAAAAAGTTCACAATTAAGTGTGGTTATCTTAATTTGAGACCTTCTGTTGAAGACGTGTTCAGGATTTCAAGATACTTTACTGTAGCCACCAAAATAAAAAAACATTATGCAAACTTTTCCATAATTGGCAACCAAATTCTCCAAGGTACCCTAGCAAAAAACGTAAAATAATATAGGATGGCTACTCCCCGCCTGCTTTGACAATTTATGTTTTGTATTTATTCAACGTTATCAGCAACGGATTTGCCCCGTTCTTTTCAGAAAAACAAAGTCTGCGTACATGGAAAAGAGGCTTCACTCCGAATTCTATTGCTTGGCACTTTGGCAGATATTGAGATGAACTTGCTTCAGAAGTTGCAGTGAACATCATCCGGCGTCAGCACAGATATATGGAAATAATTATTATTATTCAGAATATCAGATGGTCAGAAGGAATATCTCGGCGGTAAAAAGCCATGATTCTAAAATCTGACGGAGGTGGTCATCACAGACAGATGCTCTCCCCACCTATCAGAACAGCACCCAAAATACCGCCACCCATTCCCTTGGCAACAAATGCCAGGATGACGGAGTCCAAGGGGGTGGCGGGTGGGCCAGCTGATGACGGAGCGAAGGCGTCAACGAAGGAGCCCCTCGCATAGAATATACGAAGCTTGCAGCTCAAGTACAGAAAGGAATGAGGACTGATTGAAGACCGCGACCACTCTTGGAGAAGACGTCTCGTGAGCTCCTCCAGTATAAATCTATTGCCGGCGGTACCCAATTCTAATCGCAGCAATTCCACATTCCTGCTCTGAGTTGGCTTTGAGTTCTCTCTGAGTTTTCTCGCCTTTGAGTGACACTGTTGTGGCATTCTTGCTCAGTCCACCCACCTCGCTGTATTTGTCGATTGCAGCCTGTAGAGATTGTTGTTCGAGATGGCAGCTCACCATGCAGTATGCAGCAGCGCCGTGGCCCAGCCGCGAAGGGCCGCGCCCAGGCGAGGTCAAGTGAAGGCCGCCATCGCTCGCAGCTTGCTGCACTCGCTTTCCTCTGTGGTGCTCGGTGCCCGCTCCGCCGTGTCTGGCCAGTCGCTTCGGCGCTCGTTCTCGTGGAGCAGCAACAATTGAGTGACGACGTGCTTCTCTGAAAGCTAGTCCCTGCCAAATGACAATGATGCCGTTGTGCGTACTCACAATTGTAAATTTCGCGACTCTGCTTCTTGCAGAGCGCTCGGCTATGGCCTGAAGTGCAGCTCATACCTTCAAAGCTTGCTTTCACCGGGCAAGTGATCCTTTGGCACGAGGGACCGTCGACTCGTCGAGATGTACATTCAAGGGTTCCTGTTCGGAGTCACAACTCGACTGTGAAAACGTAGCTCTGGTGTCACGGCGTCAGATGAATTGGACGGAGTAATGCGACTATACGCCATGGCTGCATTCCTGCCAACCTCGCGGTACTTCACTAAGAAGCAGAGACCTGAGGAAGAATTAGTTTGCGTAGTAGAAAGACAGCAATCCAATGATAGAGCCTAGAGGCATCTGGAGGAGGCCTCTGGATGCGCAAATGTTCCCGATCTGCACTAAGTGCGGTCAAATTTTTTGTCACCTTGCAACACTGATTGAACGAGAATTTGATTTCTCTCTTGACTACATTGCCTCTTGTCTACCCTAAATTTTTTGTATTCACAGAGGAATCCTGACTGTAAATGAATGTGCTTGAATGAATTTGCTTGCTTGCCACTCATTGTTTTGCAAACATGA
Organism: Rhytidiadelphus loreus; assembly: GCA_947034895.1. Classification (NCBI taxonomy): domain Eukaryota; kingdom Viridiplantae; phylum Streptophyta; class Bryopsida; order Hypnales; family Hylocomiaceae; genus Rhytidiadelphus; species Rhytidiadelphus loreus. The sequence continues at coordinate 7,836,022 of OX344765.1, read as the reverse complement.
TCAATAATGGATGCACGTAAGTTACCAGTTAGTAATGTTATACACATTGTGACGCCGCTTGAATGACAATTTGGTTCTACACTACTACTTGTGAGACGTTGCTTCCCGAATTCAGGGTCATCCTTTCACCGTTAGGGCTGATCGAATTCTGATCGATAACTTTGTTCTCACTCTCAACTGAATCTGCGTGCTGACAATCTACGTTTGAATTGCTGTTTCCTTTGCTCCCCGACATTCTGTTGCGAACGAGGAATTTTTCCTTCTACATTATTTTGTAAAGCATTCCTTGTCACACTGCTATGCAGATGAGATGATTTGATCAATCGCAGGAGTTGCACAGCTTTCTGTCCGAGGGAGTATTGTTATATGGAAGAATGTCTTTGTTTCAATTCCTGAACTCAGTATGTTTCCTGAAACTTGAGGCGAGGATGCTTCTGTTCTTTTTTAGGGTTACAAATTCAGTAAAATTGAATCACATTTGACATAATATCTTCTCTTGAGGAGATAGAATGTTTAAAATCGCCACATTTTCTCGTCTAGTTCACAATTACAGATCGCTGATTTCAATGTTGTTTCAGCCTTGTCTAGCACATGACCCCCATTAACTATTACAAGAATCGAGAATCTATAGAATATAGTGAATTTGTTGCAAATCATAAATCACAGCACTTATGTTTATCTGTCGGTAAGTATCATTATTCAAGTAGTTATAAAAGGTCATATGATCCACTATGCATGCAAAAGTACATTCCTTTGATTCTTCTTCTTGAGTTTTGAAGTTTTCATCATTGACTCAAAATGATTTCCAACTCGTTGCCTCTAGTAAAACAAGGACCTTTATGCACCACACAAATTTTCATAATTAGTGTGAGTTAGGTGTTATACTAGGACCTTAATTTCTACCCTTCAACAAATTATCATGATTCGTTGTGTTAGTGTATGTTATGAAATGAATTTTCATATGATTATAACTTTTAACTAGGGAGGAATTCTTTTACCCATGATATTTGTGAAGATTCTTCAACATGAATAGTACTAGTTACACGTGCAATGGGTCAAAATATTCTTCTTTTTATAAGAAATGATACCATATATAAATTTCATTTTGTAACATGCACTATTAGGACAAATTTTGGCCCTCCAAATTGATGAAAAATGACTTTCTAGACTTATTGGTATTTGAAGCATGTGCGAGAATCTCTACACACCTATACTGAAACTCAAAGCCACAACACCTCATTCCTCAAAAGGGAGACAAACAATAGCAGGACAAGCAACTCTTGAAGCAACTCTATAGTGAAAGAGAGTCAACATTCAATCTTGACAATATTTTTGCCTTGTCTTTTCCTTTTGAAGAGCTTACTAGAGAGATCCTAGACATTATGGTAGTCATCAAAATGCAATAATCCCATGGCAATGCTACGTCCATTAGCAAGAGGTAGGGGATCACATTTCTTGTCAAATCCTATCCAACATTCAAATTGACTCTCTAAGCAACCATTTCAAGGATCATATGGGATGCTCTTAGAGCATCCCAACCCGGGGAGATCACTTAGAGTGTCCATTTAGAACCTACGTGCATTAAGATTTTGGACCCCCTATCTTATATCCTAAAATTTAAATAAAAGGAGGAAAAAAAAATATCAATATATTTTCCTATTTTCGAAGTTTATGTTTTGAATTATTGATAATTTTATTCGTTAATTATAATTAGTTACAAATTTTTGAAGTAAAAATCTACACTGTAGAGGTGAAAATAACTTTCACACCCCTATTTTATATAAGAAAAAATTGTCTAAAAAATGAACAAAAAATTCTTGAAAATAAATTTCTATTTAAAGTTCATTTTTCTTGAATATTGATGCAATGGTCATTTAAATGTGTTCTCTATAAATATTTGAGTTGGAAAACATGCTATTTTAGTTCATTTTTCAACCTATTCTACAAATCATTTCACATGTTTTTTGAATTGGGAATTTTTGGCAATAGAAACCTACAATCATTATTAAACAAAGCTCAAAATTTTAGGTTCAAATTATAGTTTATTAAAAAGTATATAGGGGGGCAAATAATCACTTTAACACACATAATTATTTATAGATACACTAAATGATCTCCCCGGGCATCCCAACCATGGATTTCCATATCCCTATCTCCATTTGGACGAAGGTAAGCAAAGATGGGGATAGGAAAGGCAAGTGCCCACTAGTTCCTCCCTAAATTTTCAACTTATTGCTATATATATGTAGGGAGAAGTCATTTTTTTTTTGTAGAAACAATGCTCTTAGAGTATCCCCACCAATGGCTTCCCTATCCCTATTTGAATGAGTTTCATGTAGATAGGGAAGAACCCCCCACCCCAAACCAACATTCCCTATTTCTAAAAATTTAAAGAAGGGGGTCCGAATTCCCCATATGGGATGATGGATAGGGAATTCAAATGGAGTAATCCCTAAACCTCTTTTCACCCTTCCAACATGAGTTGTGCTTCATTGATTTGTGGGAGTACTATTCATTTGGCCTTGTTACTATTTTTACAATTTTGTTTTGACTTCTCCCTATTTCTATTTAGCAATAAGTTGAAAATTTAGGATAGAACTAGTAGGAGATTCTCTTCCCTATCCCCATCTTTGCTCCCCTTCATCTCAATGGAGATAGGGATAGGGAAGGCTAGGAAGCCACTAGTGGGGATGCCCTTAGGGCCTCCTTACATGTATCGGTCATTGGGGAACTTTCACAGTGGGTGCTACAGGGAAAAATAGCCATTGCACTTTCATGTGGACCCGGTGGGTGGGGATGGAGACCATAAGAAATTTCCACGTATTAGATTTCCTAGTCTCCACCAATGAGGTTGTCCACCGATATCGGTGAAACTTCAACTCCTCTTTTCCCGCTTGCCCACCCTAGCAAGACAATCGGTGGAGCCGCTTTTGTCTTCTTGCTTGAATTAGCGATAAATCTTGCACATCGGATGAGTATGTAATTAAACTGACCCTTAGTGATATTAGAGGTAGTCGCACCTTCTTCACTTTGCACTTGGAGAATGGAGAATGAGAAGTTGGTGAGGGTTTGGAGGAGCCAATGGGAAGCCGTGATGAGTGAAGAAGGTGTGACACCCCTAAAAGATGTGTTGAGAGTGGAGAATGAAAGAAGTGGAGAAGCAACTTACCTAAACCTAAGATTAGATGTAAAGTTGGAGGAAAATTGGCAACAACAAAGGTAAAGCGGCAATGAAAGGTAAAAGTGTAGAGCACAAAGGAATCTTCTTACGTGGATATATCTTCCGCACTCCCAATCTTCACCTCAGGAGGTGAAGACTAGCTAGGAGTGTGGAAGATATAAGCACTTAAGTATATTCTACCAACATGAAGCCAACCCCAAGCCGCCACCTTTCCATTCTCCATTCTCCAAGTCCAAAGTGAAGAAGGTGTGACTACCCCTATTACTGCAGAGTGCCCTAATTGAATTCCTCTTGTGTTGAGGACGGGGTCAAAAAATGAGCAGAAACGAATCTACAAGTGCTGAGGACAAAGCCAAAGAGGATGAAAAGTATACCGCCAAATGATTCGAATTGTACGTGGGGTGCCAGACAAAACAAACGTGGATGACGTGCCCCCTCTGCCCCTTCGGCCTTCGCCCCCACCTTCGCATCGCCCCTCCCCAATGATGGACCACCTTGAACTCCACGCTATCTAGAGTTCTGGAAGCCCTTCCAGTCAAGCAACTGCCTTGACCAACACAAATCCACCACCACATTCACGGCACCTCATCTCTATAAGAAACAACCCAACTGACGGTAAACCCAATTGTGTCATTCTCCAACCAATTCTTCACCACATCGCTCTCGCAGTTCAAGCGATCTGCTCTACTTGAATTGTTTCGTGATCTTAATTTCGCTCAACCAGCCAGTGTTTCTTGATCATTCTCCCGACCAGCGAGCTCTCTCGATCTTTGTTTGCGGAGTGATTGCAGGAGTTGAGGAGAGGCATTGCAATGGCAGCAGGACATCAAGGCAGCGTTGTTGGGAGGGGGATGGGCTGTGCGCGGAGGGCCGCACCCAGGCGAGGCCAAGTGAAGGCCGCCATCGCTCGTAGCTTGCTGCGCTCGCTGAGCTCTGTGGTGCTCGGCGCCCGCTCCGCCGTGTCTGGCCAGTCGCTTCGGCGCTCGTTTTCGTGGAGTAGCAACAATTAAGTGACGGCGTGCTTCTGTCGCTCTGTTTTTGTGAAAAATGGCGATGATGTTGCCGCTGCTGGTGTCGAGAACTCACAATTGCAAATATCGCGACTCTGCTTCTTCAATGGCCTCCCGATTTGCAGAGCGCTCGGCTATGGCCGAATGTGCAGCTCGAGGACCTTGGGAGCTTGCTTTCGCCGGGCAAGCATTGCTGCGGCAGGGGAACCTCGAGATGAACAAGAGTTCCTGTTTGGAGTCTCCACGCGACTGCGTGGACGTGGTTCTGTGTCATGGTGTCGGATGAGCTGCGCGGATGTTGATGTTACTTGCACGCCATGGCTGCGTTGGTGCCGTAGAGGAAAGGAATCCGATTTCGGGGCACTTCACTAAGAAGCAGAGACCTGAGGAAGAATTAGTTTGCGTAGTAGAAAGACAGTTATCCAATGATAGAGCCTGGAGGCATCTGGAGGAGGCCTCTGGATGCGCAAATGTTCCCGATCTGCACTAAGTGCGGTCAAAGTTTTTGTCACCTTGCAACACTGATTGAATGAGAATTTGATTTCTCTCTTGACTACATTTGCCTCTTGTCTACCCTGAATTTGTTGCATTCACAGAGGAATCCTGACTGTAAATGAGTGTGCTTGAATCAATTTGTTTGCTTGCCACTCAATGTTTAGCTGGAAGTGTTGTTTTCCAGTGCTTGGTATGTTTCGGCGTTGAATGTGTATAGCATATGCACCAGTTATCAACAGAGTTTGTACTACCGTCACTACCTACTGTTGTTTGCAATTTTGGCCCCTCGTACTGTCAACCACCAGTAGATAGGACAATTTTGCAAACACTATCGATAATGGATGCTCATACCTTAGCAGTTTGTAAATTGTTCTCATTGTATCACTACTTGAATTTTACGGTATATTAACTTACGCAATGTTTCTACCCTAGTTCAGGGTCATTCTTAGATTGTTGAGGCTGAATCCTGATTGATAAGCATCTCGATCTGCCTGCTAACAATTTTTGTTTAAAATACTGGTTCCTTTGGTTGCCGAATGTTCTGTTGTGAATTATGAATAAAAATTTGGTAGGCATTTGAAGGACCATAGGCGATGCTCTTGGTGTTATTACTGCAGAGGGCCCTAATCGAATTGTCTTCCGTACACCCCCCACACCTTGCGTTAAGGACGGGGTCAAAAAATGAACAGAAACGAATCCAGTGCTGAGAACAGTGCCAACTTGGATATTCGGATTCCAGAACATGCATCTGAGGTTGAACAGTGTACCGCCAACTGCTTCTAAACGTACTGTAGGAGGGTGACAGAAAAAACAAACGTGGCTGACGTACCCCACCACCACCACCACCACTGCCCCCTTCGCCCCCACCTTTCTCGTCGCCCCTCTCAATGATGCAGCATTAAGATGCTTGAACTCCAAGCCATCTAAACGCCCTTCCAGTCAAGCAACTGCCTTGACCAACACGAATCCACCACCACATTCACTCACTGGGCCACTTACCCCTCTATAAGAACAACCCCACTGGCGGTGAACCCAATTGTGTCATTCACCAACCAATTCTTCACCACACCACATCTCCTCTCTCGCAATTCAAGCGATCTGCTCAGTCTTGAATTCTTTTGTTTTCGCTCAACCAGCCAGTAGTGTTTCTTGATCATTCTCCCGACCAGCGAGCTCTCTCTTTGTTTGCGGAGTGATTGCAGCTTGCAGGTGTTGAGGAGAGGCATTGCAATGGCAGCAGGACATCAAGGCAGTGTTGCTGGGAGGGGAATGGGCTGTGCACGGAGGGCCGCACCCAGGCGAGGCCAAGTGAAGGCTGCCATCGCTCGCTCCATTTTGCACTCCATCTCCTCGGTCGTCTACAGAACGCGCTCGGTGGCGGGCTCTGTTTTGTCGCGCCGGTCGTCGTCGTTCTCGTGGCATAGCAGCTAGTGTGGCTGAAGGGGGTGCATCTGAACGATGCTTCATTCCAAGCCAATTTTTCCAGTTGCACATTTACATCCCCAGTGATGGAATACGCCGGCGGCGTATTTATTCACTCGATGGAGGACTTGTCACGGCAGTGTCGTTCGCCGTGAGGAGGAGGTTTTCACCGACGCGGGATGCTGAACGAGTGCAAGGGTTCATTAATGGGCCATTAGAATGTATCACCATTTTTGCCAATGAATTGGAGATCAAGAGAATGCGTGTAGACATATAATCAAGAGCTGGAGCTCAAGAATTGACCGAGATCGCGCCTCGATGATGGCGGCCAGAGGGCCTTCGAGGGACTCGAAGATGATCGTCTTCTGCGTGTCGCACTTTAGCTGCGAACTCTTTAGATAATGGCCTGTTTGACATTGTTTGAATTCGGCTTTCACCACCAACGCTTGATCGATCAAGCTTGTGTGGAACGATCAAGCTTGTTGTGATCTTATAACGCCCTTTTAATTGAAAACATGGCCACTCATTTCTGAACATTCGTGCTTTCGGGGAAATTCCATCGTGTATTTCAAAGTTCCTCGATGCTTGGAATGCTTGCAATTGATAGTCCAATTGTGCTGTGCCTCGCTTGCGGAATCCATTGTGCAGTCTTTCTGTGCTGAGCGCTTCCATGGAATGTAGAATGCACTTAAGTAGAGGTCGGAATGTACCGAATGCCTTCGGTTGTGCAGCTCATGTTGAGCTTCCGTGCCACTTTTGAAAGCAGCTTGTAAAACACCATTCAGAAAGCAATTACATCCTACTCTCTTCTGAATAATACCAATGTTTCCTTTGAAGGAAACACTGGTATTATTCAGAAACAGAGGGACTATTACCTAAGAAAACCATCAACAGGAGAGCTCTCAAAAGGCTGTGAGGGGTCAATTCGGTGTTGAAAACTACATTCTTTGAGTTGCTCCACGCTATCTTCCAACAGTTCACACTAATTTGAAAAAGTCACTCAAAGCGTACGTGCACAAGTCGAAGTTTTCCGATTTCATCAACGACGAATTTTGAAACCTTGCTGTCATCGTGTACCCAAATGCTCAGAAACGTAATGCACTTCGAAAGGAAAAAACAAAAGAGTCTGAAAAGTGTAAAAGCTTTACAATGTCCAAAATAAGAAAATCGAATATAAATGCCAGTCACACAGTTAATGCAACCAGGATTGCAATGGCCAACCAAAAACCCAACCAGTCAACAAGAATGTTTGTCACTCGTCACTTCTCGCTGCGTTTACCACGGGAAGGAATTTGGTGGAATCATGCTTCCTGACGTCAAGTTCACGTTTTAACAAGAACACCATCCCATTGTCATGCTTTTTTGGAAAGGCCAGGTCAGTCTTCGTTTGAGAATTTTATGCAGCATTCCCTGGTCTTCTGGAAACTGAAGAAACGATATATATATGCATGTGCGAAATTGTATACAAATATCTTTGCTGTACTTGTACCTCCGTCACTGTTGCCGTGACACTGGACCCCAGCGTAAATTAAAAAAGAGTGACGTTCAGTTCCACCCACTACTCATGTTTTTGAGTGAAAGTTATACACAATTGCTTTTTCCTTACATGACTGTACATGGCTCTTTCATGTCTCCGAAAGGGCGTCATGAAAGAGTGGAAGCTTCTTTTCATAATGTTTTTTTTTTGCACCCCAAAAGAAAAGAAAAGAAAAGAAAAGAGAGTGGAAGCTTTTAAAAGCTCCTTTTGATTTGTGAAAGAAAAAGATAAAAAGAAAAGAGTGGACGTAGCTAAATAGTTCCGTCCTGTGCTAAAAAAAATACACTATTGGGTAGGAAAGCAGAGATTTTTTAAGAAAGGATCCGTTTTGCAGCAGTACAGTCATCCTTCATGTGAGAGTTTGCAATTGGTGATGGAGTTCTAGAATGGTGAAGAAGTCTTCGGGGTTACACGATTTCCGAAGGTGGTTTACAATCCTTTTCACACTTGCAAATTTTTCCATTCACACTTGCAAATTTTCCCAATCAGTATGTAGCTTCTCATGATATAAGAAAAAATATGATGGTAATAGAATAGAGAAAGTTTTGAATTTGGGTGCGATAGTTCTTGAGGGGTTGATGAAGGTCTGATCATATAACTTAGTTATACATTTTTAAAGTTTGAATTCTATAAGGGTGCTCTAATAGTGCTCCTATCTTGAAAATTACACCGTCTGGAATTGAAACTCTAACATTTATCCTTTTAATAGAGGATGCTTTAAAGTAAGGGTGACTTGAAGACACTTTCATCATACCAACAAGAAACAATTATGTTGCAAATGGTTTTGGTGTTGTTGTATAAGTTCATTATTGTGTAAAAGTTTATTCTTCACGTTCACTATAGCTGTTGCCTATAGCCAATAATTCTCATTAGGATAGAAGTTCCTTTTCATTGTCATATGACTGTTGATGTATGAAATTCAAATCCATAGAGGCATTTTTCTAGACTTTGTCACTAATGTAGCCATTCTTGTGACTTCACTAGTTGAATGTTGGGTGCATAAGACTGAGCATTAAAAGTATGCCCACCTGTTTGCCATAACAAATGACTTGTTAAGCAGGATTTGCATAACTACCCCACCCGTCTAGCAAAGTAGATGACTTGCTTGGTGGACAAGTTTGCAAATTGCCCATGGCTTGCACATGGGGATCTTTTTGCTAGCCAAGAGCTTGTCCTGCTCATGGCTAAGTTGCACAATAAAACAACAAAAGAAAGAAAAGGTGAATCTCCATCAATGCAATGTTGCCCTTAATCTCATTGATATAGCCTCCAAATTCCAGATTACTCTTCTAGAGGCAAGAATCTCCTAAGAACCAGGGTATTAAAAGGAAGGGGGCCAAGTTGGACAAGCCACCAAGTTGGCAATTTCAAATTGCTTTAATGCAAATGTAGTTTTTAGCATTTTTGCTCGCCCTATTAGCAAATTGTGGGAGAGGCAATCATTTCCATTTGGTATGCAAAATGGATGGCCAATGATTTTGCAAGCCAAATCACCACCCCATTTTGCAAGAGGGGTGGTGATGCTTTAATCCCTGACCTTTTTATCAAATACCACTGAAAATTGTTATTTCTAGTGCAAAGAGTAAAAAAAATTTAATGGCAATTTTGCATACTAAACATAGGGGCTTGCAATAAACTAGTATGAGAATGTGTAGAAGAAATTTCAAGAACTTTGACTCCACAAATTTCAAGATAAATGTGTTGAAAGTGAGGAAAACATGATTTTTTGGGCACTAAAATAAACAAGTTAATGAGAGTTTGAATCCTCATAACTTGAAATTTTTACATATTTTTAACTTCATCATGAAGAATTTTCTTGAGATTTTAGAAAAAAAATCCCCCCCAAAAAACATAATTTTCATTCTTTAATAAATTATTAAATAGAAGTAGATATGAGATTGAGGGAAAAAATAAATTATTAATAGCTCTAAGATAGAATTAAAACATATTAATCCCAATGGGACGTAAGTCTGCTTAGGGTATCCCTTGTTGGAATACCAAGACTCCGGAAAAGATGCCTCTGTAGCTAGGCTTGACTTGGCTCATCTACTAGCCATGTTAGCTCTATTCCTTTGTCCGAATTCTTTTTGGTGGGAATGAATTCAAAAGGAGTCAAACCAACTTGGCATTTCTTGGTCTACCTAGAATCTTATATTCATTATTTTGAGAGATTAGGGACCTCTCAAAATAACCATTTTCATTTAGATCAATTTAGGTGCCATGACTAAAAGGAACAATTTCCATTAAAATGAGAGTAAGATTGTTTTTCAAATTGAAACTATTTAGGTCAAATTGACCTTAATAGTTTGAAAAGACAAGCTTGAATTGACTATTTAGCTTGAATTATTTAGAAGACAAACAATATCATGATTATTTAGGTCAAATTGACCTTAATAGTTTGAAAAGACAAGCTTGAATTGACTATTTAGCTTGAATTATTTAGAAGACAAACAATATCATGATTATTTAGGTCAATTTGACCTAAATAGTCAAATCAACTTTGTCTTTTCAAACTATTTTGGTCAATTCAACCTAAATTGTCAAATTAAGCTTGTTTTTTCAAACTATTTAAGTCGATTCAACTTGAATAGTCAAATCAAGCTTCTCTTTTCAAACTATTAAGGTCAATTTGACCTAAATAGTGAAATCAAGCTTGTCCTTTAAAACTATTTTGGTCAATTTGACCTAAAGAGTCTCAATTTTAAAAACAGTCTTACTCTCATTTTAATGGAAATTGTTGTTTTTTCACCAACTTTTTTTCATTGTCAATTTTATTTCATGCTCTTCTACTTCTCAAATTCACAGAATTCTCTCAATGTAATGAATATCATGTTCTAGGTGTATTGGCACCCTTTGTTCACTTTGGCACCAATTTGTATCGCGCCTACTATCACCATCCTCAAGATCAATTTTGACACCAATCCTTGCAAATCATTGTTTATGTGGTGCAATAAATGTTTTGATGCATTTATTGTGGTTGTCAGGACTAATCGAGGGAAGCTTGTTAGAACTATTTTGAGTATTTAGGGTTTCATTCAAAGAAGGACGGAGGTGTTAGCTAGAGATGTCTTGGTGACAAAGAACTCTATGAAATGTATAGCCGTGTCCTTCCTATTGGCGGAGGCACTTGTGTTGACAATATTAGAAAGGATGAGGTTCCTAAGAGTATGGTTGTAGCATACTTTGGCAAAAATTTCAATAAGAGTGGCTAGAAGTATGATTGCATGCAGACTCCAGAAAAAGCAACAACAATATATGACCTATGGCAACAAGTGTATGATGATTAACTCATGCCCAATAGGTGGATATCGCTCCAATTTGCGAGAAGTTTGATCTTGCAATCCCAGAATATGCCTATCAATTGGATGGAGTTTGTTGTAGGTTGAAAGAAATTTTGGAATAGGGCCGGTTGTACCAAAAAAACAATTGGAAGTTAGAAAGCGACTATTGGCGAGGTACACGTTTGTCTAGTGGGGCCAAGATTTTTGTTCTAAGTAAACGTTGGTGTATTGTTTTGACATCACTACCTTTGTTCAAGCTTACAATCAAAGAAGAGGTGGTTGGGACTGAGTTGGAGATGAACAAGAAGGGGTTGGACCGTAGTACCAAGGGGTGTAAAAAGAGTTTAGAATTGGTTCATTTCTCTCCCATTTGGACAACCTAAAAGGTCAATGATATGGTAGTCGATATTGCAAATTGTGAGAAAGTTGTTTGTAGTTTTTAGAAAGAAATTGAAGAGTGTTGTCTTGAAAAAGAAAGATTGGAGGTAGAGGCAAGAAGAGCACAAATGTTACTGTTTGATTGATTGACCTTGTTGGATGAGGCAAAGGCAGAGCTTTGATGCTTTAGTTGGAAAGCAAGTTGAGATTGCAATGAGTAAGAGGTTTCATAAGCAAATGATTTCTCTTTCCACCGAGGTCGTATTAGGGTGCTAAAATAATGGATAATTTTGTTAAGATCGCAATATTCCATTAAAATGGTAGTTTAGGGAATCAACTAGGATATGAGATCTTATGGAAGATGACGATGGAGGCAATGCCATACATTAGAGAAAATGTCAGGTCTTTGGAGGGATGCTCCACGAGAGGATAAGGGGGGTTTGACTTTAATTTAATTTGCACTTTTGAAGAGGAAAGGGATATGTTTCCCCTATTCTCGCTCAGTTGCCATACGAAAGTGCAGAGCGACGTGATTGGAGAGTTATAATAATCGTTGTTGATTTCAATTGGTTGATGTGGATTTACTTGAAAAGTTGTCAGAAATGGGTGTAGTGCACAAGGAGATTTAAATTGTTTACTTTGGACCCTTCTTTGAATATAGTTGTGCCATTGATGAACAAGTATATTCAATCAAGGATTTAGAGTAAACAATTCTGATCAGCTTGTACACTGCAATTATTATTTATAACGTATCAGAATGGAATCTAACTACATTTGGCGATATTCATCCAAGATGACAATACAAATCTGACACTTTTCATAGGCTCCCTAATACTCTTTTAATAGCTGTATTTGTCACAGTGGAGCGGCCCTTTGGAGGCCTCAAACTTTCTCTAATGCTTAAACGAGTGGTGACTTGGGCACGCATGGGACACAATCAATGCTTGATATGAGATGTATAGATGCCTCAATACACCTTAGTCTCCATTCCTTCATGTACAAATGCCAATGGAATACCACCATTTTAACGAAATTGCCCATGATACTATATCCAACGTGGAGACACGCCTGTTGGAAAGCTCAACCGGCACAAGGTTGTTAGTGACAGAGTTTCTTCCATGCATAATAATATACTAGATAAATTTAAAGTCATGCTACAAAGAATGCAAGAAGGAGGTGGAAATATGTTTTATCTTAGACCCATTTTCTCAAATCCAGAATTGTCAATCTCTACAGTGCACTAATTCAATGCGTGCCCCCTTTATGGATACTGATACAATTGCAACAACTTTGTCAACATGGGGTATGGACATACATACCACCACTAGTGCTTGTTAGAGTACTCCCAAAAGTCTGGAACTTCTCTCATTGAAATATGTTTAGAACCATTTTTTTTGGAGTCTGCCACTGTGTAGATGGGAATTTACTATGGATGAACATAAATAAATTCCTATAGTTTTAAGTTTGTTCTCAAAGAGGCAAGGTGCTATGGGTAATTCTATAAGGTAATGGATTTAATCCATTTCCCAGGTTATGCACAATTGAAAGGATCGGGAGAATAATTCCATTTTTACCCAAACAATAGATTAAGCCATATTATTATAATTTAACCAAGGTGGAAGGACTTATCCCATCATTATAAATGTCATTATTTAGTCTCTATTAAATTCTCCTTCCATTTACAGGATCTATTGCTCTTTAGCTTTTCATCTCCGGCTTGACAGCATCAATAGATATTTTCTTCTGTTTATTTTGCCCATGGCTGCTTCAGTATCAATTGATCTTCAATTTCATCTTTGAATTCTCCGCATGTCTTCTTAATGCAATTTCTCTATAGCATAGTTTGCACTGCTACAATTGCTATTGATTCCGCTCATGTCTATATTCCCATCACTCAAGATCTTGAACTATTGCATTAAAACTATTGATATAATTTTTACATTATCTCTCATACTGCATACTCCGTTCATACACAATGGATAATCCAGTCAAGAACAACCAACATACAAATTCATTTCTTCCTCACACAATAGACTGTAAATTCTCCAAATCTATATCTATAGATCTAACACTCAGCCCTCATTACAACAACCACAATCGATACATATTCCATTGTTCACAACCTCAATCGCCATTCAAACACCACTAAACATCAGCCCATTACATTATCACTTTAATGCACAATAGATTCCAACCACACAGATTCACACACATAACTTCAATTCCAGACAATTGAGCACAAAACACTTAATCCATAATCTCCGCATTAGATTTCACATAGAAAGTATTACAATAGTTCACCGCTCCTATCCAACTCCACTCCGTAAAATCTATCGGTCCCAACATAGTACAAACATCCGAAACCGGCACAACACAAAATCAATCACCAGTACTATAGAAACTCAACTCCCTGAATACACTTCCACAGCTATCGATCACACACACATTGCCGGCCAACACTGCCGCACAGGAGCTTTTGACTCTCTTCCAGACTCTCCGACAACTCTGTTGACAATTGATCTTAACCCCCTCCAAAAATAACCGCCAGTAACTACTACAATAGATTGCGCCCCATTCATCCATACCGATCAACCATTAACAAAATACAATAGTAACACCCAATCTAACTGGTAATAACCCGGTTTTAACCCTTAAGAGTACCATAGAACCATCAAAATCAAAGTTTTAACTAAAATTTCATACTATAGACATATTCACTATAGATCATATGACTACACACTGCGATTGGTATCCAATTGCAAGTAGGAGCACAAGCTTCTACAAAAATCCCTACCTCCACTAGAAGGGCAGTTGTAAAAGAAATAGGAGGCATGGAGCATGTGATCCATGAAGGTATGTTCTAATCATCATATCATATTTGCAAGCTAAGAATTTGTAGGTAAGTCTATTATTGATTTTTGAAACAAGAAACCAAGTTGTTTTAAGGTTACAAAAGTTGAAATGTTTAGGTTTAGTTTTATTTAGGATTCTTCAAAATGAAAACTTGTTCTTGAAGTTGTAGGCAAATGTTTCCAAGGCTCTTTTTTTGTTGGAGGCTTTTTTTGAAATGGTGTTTATTAATCGAATTTGTTCTATGAATAAAATGGAATATTATGTAGAATTCTATACTACTGAGTTTTAGTATGCAACGGCCATTGAATCCTTTGAAGTCAAGAGTTTAGTTTTTCCAGCAAAGGCTAGAATTTTTATATTGTAGACCTAGCCACAAACTTCAGAGGCTATCTGGGTGGAGGAGTCCAGACTACAAATTTTTAGTCGGTCCTTTCTAGAAGAATGTAGGATGCTCTAGAAAAATGAATCTTTTAAAGTGTCCATATAGTGGTGGATTAGCATTCCAAGCTTCTTATTTAGTGTCCAAATTGGAATCCAGGACTTTGTGCTTTCCTTGGCATAGATAATTCCTATTGGTTCAAATTCTATGAAAAGAATATGGATCCCAATTTGTGGCTACTTCCTGGATTCTTTGTTCTAGTCCTTGTTTGTATTGTGGTCTGGACTTCCTATGTATTGTCCAAGTTGGAGTCTAGGACTTTGTGCTTTCCTTGGCATAGATCATTATTACTAGTCCGAACTCCATAACAAGAGAATTCGTGGCTAAGTGACTATTTCTTGGATTCTTTCGTTCAGTCCGTGTTTATATTGTGGTTTAGGGTTTAGAATTCCTAGGAATTAAAGTCATTATTATAATATTTTATTTAATTGAAGTCCATCATGAAGGAAGTTTAGGATTTACTTAAGTATGTCATCTAATTGTTTTTTAAATGTTGACTTTGTTTGGTGTACTTGAATGTCTTTTAGTTCACAACGGGGAGACATCTTGGGGCATTGAGCAAATGTGCAAGGGAATCAAGTCTTCTTAGTCTAGCGAGACTATTCTACCCAATAGCGGAAGTACATCAAATATAGTGGAAACTTGGATTCCTCAGACAATTTGTGTTGTGTGTAATATCAAGGTTGTTGCAGTAATTTTAAGGGGGAGTTGCTCTATCTAATTATTCTTTAATGTTTTTGGTCAAAGTCTAAATATTTAGGTACAGTTTGGATAGCAAAGCAATCATAAACATGTTGTTATTCATAGGATGTTTGTGCTTTGTATCTTTTTTGTAGAGTTGTGGGTACAATGTGTTCTGTTTCAACTGCATACAAGGATTGTGGATGTGCCATTTGTGCCAGGAGACCATTTTTGGGTGGGATTCTATTAAATGTTAGTCACAAGTTAATCCCATGTTGCTAACATTAGGGGGTGCCAATGATATCTCAATTTGGTGAGATTGTTCTAACAATCAAAGTTAACCTTATATATAGAACTTTTTGTTTTGAAAAAAATATGAAAATTGAGCTCAAAAATAGATCATATGAGTGTTTTATTTTAGAAGCAAGATGCTCTATAACTTTCACATCACAAATCCAAATAGAATGAATCAAAACCTTATATGTACACAGAAATACAATCTGTGAGAAACAAATTTTAAATTTTTTTATTTCAAGTTTTTGTATATTTTTTTGTTGCATGCATTCTAATTTGATATAACTTTTGTTCCTAGGTACCAATTGAAATAAAAATTAGATTTCCCAAAAGTTAATATTTTTTTTTCTATCTTATGGAAAAGTTTCAAAAAATTTAACAAAAATTGCACTCATAGGAACTTGCCTAAGATCCATTTTTGTACTCCATGGGGATAATGTGACCTTAGGGGTTAAGACTATAGGAATCTCAAGCAATTATTTCAAATGAAGAGGTTGCCATTAATATTCAAGGAAAAAATTAAAGATGAAGAAGACGGAACATTGTCATTTTTGTTTGTTCATAAATTGAGGCACAATTCATGATCTCGATTGTTGTTGAGATTTGGTGATTTATAGTTGCATCTCTTATGAGGTGGCTAGTGTAAATGAAAATCAACACATTATATGTGATGACTGCATGCGTGATGTGAGGGATCTAAGTGCCCCAATGTCAAGTAATGACTTCACTTCACACGAAGTAGGGGGCAAGTTCAACTCTTGCTACCTTCCAAAGCTTAGATGTTTGTACATATTCATGTATCCCAAAGGGGTACATTGATACCGGTATACATACTAGTTTGTGCTATGGTCAAAATTGTTTCGTTGCATGAGGTAGAACTTCACTTCACTACCAATTTAGAAGTAGTTTTGACAAGTCACAAACTTGACTCAAAAGCTTACATAAGTCAAAAGACCACCTCCAAAGTCATCTCCGAAGTCATCTTGCTAGTCCATCAAGTCCATGACTTTACTAGGACATGCCCAAATTCCCAATTTTGAAATGGTGTCTACAAAATCAGAATACTAAATTAAAGATGATATTGCCCCCACAATGATTTGTACGTGATAATGTGTAAACGACCCTTCAGATTGCAGGCCCTCTGGTCTACCACCAAAGCAGATCACATGCTGCAGAAGGGGTGATTTGGCGGTATGAAAATACAACTCTAGAGAATCACAGACAGTCAGACAGACACCGGCATACCGATAAAATCTCTTCTGACCGCCAGTGGGAATGGGTTTAGAAATACCGCCACCCTTGGGCACGGTCCTGGAGGATGGGACCGTGGACCAGGTGACACACTGCGAAAGCGTCAGCGAAGGCTCCCTCACCATTCTCTCGAACTCCCTGAAGCTTGCTGCCCAAGCTCTGGTCTGGTCTTCCAAAATCTTGCTATAAAGCCCTTGCTGGCGGTACCCAATTCCCATCACAAAATTTTGGTGATCGTCCTCTGAGTTCTCTAGCCAGCTGATCTTCATCTTCCTCGCTTTTGCCCAGTTGACAGACTCTTGCGAGCATTCTTTCTTTGCCGATCCTCCTCGCTTAGCTAGCTCTCTAGCTAGATCTCCTCAGTCGTGCCAGTTGGTTATCGTTCGTTGTTCTTGCAGAGATCGTTGCTAGCTCGAGATGGCAGCTCACAGCGGAGTTTGCAGTAGCGCCATGGCCAGGCCGCGAAGGGCCGCGCCCAGGCGAGGTCAAGTGAAGGCCGCCATCGCTCGCAGCTTGCTGCACTCACTCACCTCTGTGGTGCTCGAAGCCCGCTCCGCCGTGTCTGGCCGGTCACTTCGGCGCTCGTTCTCGTGGAGCAGTAGCAACTGAGTGACAACGTGCTACTGTCGCCATGTCCTGCGAATTGAGAGTGTTGCCGCTGCTGCTGGTGTCAAGTACGTACTCACAGTTGTAAATTCCGCGACTCTGCTTCATCAATGGCCTCCAAGATTTGCAGAGCGCGCGGCTATGGCCTGATGTGCAGCTCGCACCTTGGAAGCGTGCTTTCCCCGGGCAAGCATTACCTCAGCAGGGGATCGTCGAGATGCACAAGAATTCCTGTTTGGAGCCTCCACTCGACTGCGTGGACGTGGCTCTGTGTCATGGTGTCGAATGAGCTGCGGGGAGTACTTTGACTTCCACGCCACGGTCATAGAGTGAAGGAATCCAATATCAGGACACTTCACTAAGAAGCAGAGACCTGAGGAAGAATTAGTTTGCGTAGTAGAAAGATAGCAATCCAATGATAGAGCCTGGAGGCATCTGGAGGAGGCCTCTGGATGCGCAAATGTTCCCGATCTGCACTATGTGCGGTCAAAATTTTGTCACCTTGCAACACTGATTGAATGAGAATTTGATTTCTCTCTTGACTACATTTGCCTCTTGTCTACCCTGAATTTGTTGCATTCACAGAGGAATCCTGACTGTAAATGAGTATGTTTGCATCAATTTGCTTGCCGGTCACTTAGGCCTGTGCTACTTTTGGAACGTTGTTTTCTGTCGCTGGCTGTGTTCTGTTTCGCCGCGCTAACACTGCTTGAATGAATTTCAACGTCTCAATTCTAGGTTAGCAGTGTTAGCACTGTCATGTTGATCCGTAGGAGAACTGAGATGGTCTGCAAACTTGATAGTGTATACAGTAATTGTTAACCCTGCCCTTTGCGACGTATCATCGCATTGATGCTTGAAGTGTTGGGGTGCTGCCAAACTTGTTTGTTTGTTTTGATGGCTAACTATGATGTTTGAGTTACTGTAGAATCTTGGAATTGTGCTCTATAACATTTTGAACATGTGCAGAAAGTACAGTACATCATGGTAAGGAATTATATATTCAGCTCGGTCATGCTCTTAACATTAAGCCAGAAGGTCATATGGGTGGATTGCATCAGCATTTGTACGTTAAACTAACTGCACGCAATGCGCGTAACTGAAATGCAGTTCAAATGATGATTCCCCTAACCTAACAATTACAAGGTAGTCTGTCTACATGCATGAACACCAAAGACAACCCATAACATTCTTGTACTTCAGGGGTTGGGTCCCTTTGCATTATTGCGGCCCTCTTGCACTTTTGAAAATGATTAGAAGCTGTTGGAGCTCTTGAATGTATGCTTTCCATTGCCTCCCACGGCACAATAGATTGAATTATTCTAGTGCCTTTCTAGAACGGACACCAAGTCTTCATCCTCAAGAATGTTATGCCCCATTGCATTGCTTCGTAATGTGATGTGGATTGAGATGCTGTGAAGGGTTGATGCTCGTACGCAATGACGCATTGACGCAAGATTCTAGGTAGCAGGTCTGCTGGATTAGCAATGCAAACTTTCCATCTGGAGGCCTAGCAAAGCGTCATCATGATCTACTGTTGGCCCATGCGACGATAAGATGATGACCTAGCTGATAAGCTGATTGATCGGCTTCAGTTTCCCAGAACAGCTGAACACTCGATAGACATCGATTGCAGTTAGTTCGTGAACAGCTCAGAGAAATCTGTCAAAGCCTACTCAGTAGGGCCAACTGTCAAATGCACCAACTGTTGTGGGCTCAGTACCTTGCTCTTCATTTTTTACTATACCACCTGCTGGGCCATCTGGAACTCTTTTCCCAAGGGTTAGAACTGTTTTCAACTAATGGGTTGGAAAATCAAGTTTGTACTGCTAAGATGGTAGTATTCGTTAAAGTATCATGTTCACACTGCCAAAATTGTCACACTCGAAAAGTGTCTACGGATCAAAAAGAAGGAATTGGGGGCTGGAAACGGAGTAATAATAAGGTCCCTCATTAGAACGCCAATCCTGTTCAGCGACATAGTCACCATATTACTGGCTACTACCCCCCAATCGGATGGAGTCTTCAATCCAATCCCTTTAATTAGTTCGGCTTTTGACGTTCGACAACGGCCGCCATGGTCAACCTAATCAGCCTAGTGCATACGCGCTAAACGTAATCCGGCAGTCAGCAAACAGCAGCACTTCGTAGCTGGAGCACGCTTGACAGTTAATATTCCAGGGGAATTGAATGTCGATTTCGCTTCGCCGCGATTAAATTAAGAGGCCAGCGTTCAAGAATTCAAGCTGACTCCGTAACATTGTCTAGCAATGAGGTAGGGTCCCTTTTGCATCCTTGAAAAAGAGACTCCTACAGTGATCAAAATTATCTTATATGACTGCTCAGTCAACCTCAATCCTTGAATTAACCAGTAAGTCCCTCCAGGCATCTAAGAAAGCATAATACCTTCCCAGCATGGGGAAGACCATTGCCTGGTTATACAATGTTTCGTCAACGTGGGGTGGATTAATATCTCAAAATGGAGTACTGTAATGGAAACACATGGCAAATTCTTAACTTTTAGCATAACATTCTCCTGCTCCCCTTTAGATAAGGAATTCAGGATATGCGGTTCATGTGCGCCGACGGATTCAATGTATACCGCCAACTACTCCTGATTGGAGAAGGACGGGTCAAATGCTGACGCAGCGGACCCCACTGCCCCCTTCGCCCCCACTTGCCTACGCCACTCCCGATGAGCCAAAAGATGCTTGAAGATCAAGCCTCCGCGCAAAGGCTGGTCAAGCATTTCATTTGTTCCGAGAAAAGAAAAGAAAAGGAAAATGGTCAAGCAACTGCCTTGACTACATTCATCCGAATGTCACGGCGCATTCACCGCTATCGCTTCATAAGAGAACTTCCCCGGCGGTGAAGTGTGCCATTCTCCAACCAATTCCCCACGCATCTTCTCCAACTGCACTACTTCTCCGTTCTCCCAATTCACGCAATCAGCTCTACTTGAATTTGTTTCTTGATCAATCTCGCAAGCAGCGTTCGAATCAAAAGCTCTTTTTGTTTGCAGGCGACGTACTATGGCAGCATCTCATCAAGGAAGTTTGGCTCTGAGGGGAATGGGCAGGCAGTACCGGCCCGCACCCAGGCGAGGCCAAGTGAAGGCCGCCATAGCTCGCTCGATGCTGCACTCCATAGCCTCGGTCTTCCACAGAACGCGCTCGGTGGCGGGCTCTGTTTTGTCGCGAAGATCATCATCGTTCTCGTTGCTGAGGAGCTAATTAATGTGGCAGAATCGAAGGAGGTGCATCTGGACGACGCTTCCGTCCAAGCCAATTTTGCAGCAGCACGTACAATGACATTCCCAATGATGGCATACACCGATGGAGTAATCACACTTTGGAGGTCATGTCACGGCAGTGTCGTGCGTGCGCATAGAGGGGGGATCCTCCAACTAGTGCGAGGGTTCGTTATTGAGTTATTTTTGTTACAAATTTTTGCCACCGTCTGTGAGATCAAGAGACTAAGTGTAGTTTTCTAGTCAAGAGGTGGAGCTCAAGAATTTGACCGTGGGCGCACCTGATGATGGAGGCCGGAGGGCCTTCTGAGGGGCTAGCTCTATTTCGAAGATGATGGTCTTCTGTGTGTTGCACTTCGGCTGCAACGCTTCTTAGAGAATGTCGTTTTCGACATTGTTTTGATTCGGCTAGAAACTTGGTGTGATCGAGTGCTGAACTAAGTTACCAAGACTTTGTAATCGTGTGAAGCCCGATTCAATCGAAAATATCGTGGTTACGGGATTGATTTCAGCTCAATGTTTGTGCTTTCGCAAAATAACGGCTATCATGTGTCCCACGATGCTTGCAATGCTTGCTTGATTCATCACTGTGCTGTACTGCTGTGTCTATCTTGCAATATCCAATGTGCAGTACTGCTGTACTGAAGTGTTCTCGCAGAATTGACTGAGAATGTGTAGATTTAGCAGTTGGGGTAATGAATTATTGATAGATGTGAAATTCTGTGCATCACCCGCTCTGACTCCAATGCTTGATTCGAGTGGGCACCGGCTGATATCTCAGCATTTCATGTGATTCTCGTTTCTGCATAACGAGACTAAACTGCCGAAGAGGTTAGATGCAGCTCTCTTGATATTGCATATTCGGTAAGAACAAGAGAGTTCTTAGTACCTTTTTCGGAATGCAATTTCAAGAGCAAAGGTATCAATAATTTAAGAGTCACTAGTTCTTTCTCTTGGGAGCCCATTGTGGGAATTCAGGTGATCTAGTTGGAGTTTTTCTCTCTCTATGCAATTGTTAGTGCAATTTGGGACTTTAAATCCTTGAAAATGAAGGATATTTTGGTGGATGATGGGTGTTGCAAGCATATTAACTAAAATGGATAATTTCTTTAACTATCATTTACTCCTTAACAAGAGATTCAATAGAACAAAACTTTGGTAAAAAAATCACTTAAAGTGAAAAAATCCATCTTTGACTTTGTTGCCAAATAAAGTTTTGTTTCAAGTATATGGCACTAAAAAGACAGAGCCTGTCACCGATGTAATCAACTCAAAACGATCTAATTACACAATGAATAAATGCATTCTTCATTTCTATTGCACTCTTTGAGTCCTTTGCAGTGTTAAAGGATTAATACATAGTTCTTGATATCCACGCGCAAAGAGTCACTCTTTTGTTGTTCAAGGAGGAGTTTTCAAACGATTTATAGCTCCGTTTGACAAGTTTGGGGGCAGTACAGACAAGTTCCTCCCTCCAAATTCAAGCCAGCTTACTCACACCACTTGACAGTTCCTCTTCCCCCAAAAAAAACACGCTGATGCTCTTCCGTCCTCGACTCCTCGTGCCGAAAACATGCAAATCGAGCACGTGCTACAAGTACTACTTGGAAATATCTGCATCACATGCATCCCTGACTGATGGTTCTGGACTTCGGAGTCTGGGTTCTGTACCCAAATGACGACCTAACTTGTGAGTGCAAGTTTCTCGTGCAAATTTCTCGTGCTTTTGAAAGGCTGGACGTTCAGTACGATGGCCCCAGTCAGTGGCAGAGAGTGGCAGAAGTTAGTCTGCTCTTAAAGCGACCTTTTCTTTCGTTTTTTTGGAAACACATGGACAAATTCCATGTAAAGCGACCTTTTAGGAGCTAACTTAACATTGTTAACCTTTGTTGGGGGGTACCCTTTGCTCCCCTTGAAACCAGGAGCCCCCTAGCGTTGAATCTTACGTGGTCTTCAAAAACTATAGCTTCTTCATGCAAGCATCCGCCCCACAAACTTTGGCGACAAGAAATAATTAATGATAATCGAACCCCACTCACAGTGAACCCCACTCAATTGTGGCTATGTAATGTTATGCCCATTAATTACAAGACCAATATTGTTGACATTGAATCCTACATTACTTACACTGTAGCCATTGTGGGTCTCCAGAAATGAACATGTGTTTAATCCTTGAAGGATGCTGAGTCTAAAAAAGTGGTCGATGGATGACTTCATTGTTCGATGTAGAAACAAGGAATGCACCTATTGGACCAATAATTAAAGGAGTTTTGGTGACTACCTTGGTCTTAGGGGGTGCATCCTTTTAGGGTTAATAGACAACAGTGGTATTTAGCGAATTGAGGATGGAATAGTATATTTGGTCAAGTCTCACGGTGTATGGATGCATTGTCTAGGGAAAAACTTTTAGTCAAGTGAAAAAGAAGCTTGCTAATCAAATTGTTGCATTAGTCAAGTTTGACAAATAATGGAATCAATACAAAGCTATCTACACCCAAGTTGAGCTAAAGGTTACATACGAGAGAAATCCCCCTAGGATCTCTAGGTAGTTGTATTTTATCTCGATCCTTCTATCATTAAAATAAATTCAGTGGGTGCCAAAACAAGAAGATAAAATACTCACTAATATAAAAAAATCAAAGAGTGAAAACACACACACTTTATAGTAGTATCAATTCTTCTTGGTATAGTAGAGATTTGTATCACATGCCAATTCTCTTTGCCATTTCATATATTTTTTAAAATTCAACTTCTAAGAAGATTTGGATATTTTCCTCCTCTCTCTATATATATTCGAAGGAGCCTTCTTGCCCCTGTAAATCATGTTAAACCAACCACCAAATTTTTTTGCCAAAATAAGCCAAAAATATTAGTTTCAAATATAACAAACTACTATAAATTTTTCAAAAGATCTCTCAACTAGATTCTATCAAAAAAATGGCTATCAAAAGTTGAAGATTATAACAATTTTGGTAACCTTGAAAAAACATTAAAAAAAAACACTTTGGGATAATGTAGAATGTAGGACATTAAAGTAGTCATTCAAAGTCTATATCTTGCATCAATCTTCCCCCTATCAAAATGTAAATGTGAAAAATTACCTCTATTTTGTGATTGCTTAGTGTCTTGCGTTCTTCATTTCTCCTACTAAGGTTGCAATATCCATAACCCTCACTGTACCCATAACCATCTCTTGGAAAATCTTGGGGAAGTAAATAGATGTGATTACAAAGATGCACTACATCTGGATATCATACCCTAGTGTTGGTATTAGCTACATTTATAGTCGGTTCTTTAAAAAATCACAACTTATATTCGTTGTGTCCAAAAAATACATTTGAAAATGCATTGGAATTCTTTTTGTCTTGCTAGTAGGATCCAATAATTTGTTGAATGTCTACTAATAGGCATCATGTCTAAAAACCTTAAATTGACGGTTATGGGTGCTACAACCCGATGATGTTCTTTCCATCTGAGAAGTAATTCGGGACCTCTGATTCCAAATTTGAATTCCAAATTTTCAAATATTATCATGGGTGCCCAATATAAAATTCCAGTGACTTCCCCCCCCATGGGTAAAACGACAGACTTGGAATGACCACTTTAAAATGCTGCAGTAAGAATGATGCCTCTCGCCGCATTCTCGCTGACGAAGGGAATGATGTCCTGGCGGTAAAACAATAAACTAGCACAGACAGATCATGGACCAGATGCCAGCCTGTCAAAACTGAGGAATCAATGATAACTGCTCCTCCCGCCACCTCCATCCATCCACGTCACGGTCGTCACCCATCCTTGGAGCCACGGCCAGCTGGCAGCGCTACTGCGAAAGCGTCATCGAAGGCGCCAGTCTCCCGAAGCAGCTTGCAGCCCAAGCTTCTTGAATCTTGACCGAATGCTCGGCTTATCCGGTTCTCCCTTCACGGCGCTATAAAGCCCTCCATGGCGACAAGCTTAACTATTTCCGTCTCATCGCATCACTTTTCAGTTTGCAGTCTTGCTCGGACGGAGTTCTCTCGCCTTGGGAGTGATACTAGTCTGTTGTGGCATTCCATCTCGCTGTGTTTGTTGATTAATTGCAGCTTGGAGAGATTGTTGTGGTTCGAGATGGCAGCTCACCACGGAGTATGCAGCAGCAGCAGCAGCGCTAGCGCCATGGCCAGGCCCAGGCGAAGAGCCGCACCCAGGCGGGGTCAAGTGAAGGCTGCCATCGCTCGCAGCTTGCTGCACTCGCTCAGCTCTGTGGTGCAGGGCGCCCGCTCCGCCGTGTCGAGCCGGTCGCTGCGGCGCTCGTTCTCGTGGAGCAGCAGCAATTGAGTGCGAATGACGACGCCGGTTATAATCTTGCTGGCGTCGAGTACTTGCAATTGTAAAGTTTCGCGACTCGGCTTCTTCAAGGGCCTCCAATTTGCAGAGCGCTCGGTCGGCCATGGTCTGATGTGGAGCTCGCACCTTCGAAGCTTGCTTTCATCGGGGGCCGTCGGAGATGCACAAGAGTTCTTGTTTGGAGGCTCCACTCGACCGCGTGGACGTTGCTCTGGTGTCACGGTGTCTGCTGAGGTGCGGGGAGTACGGTGACTTTCACGCCATGGCCGCATGGCTGTATTGCTGCCGGCCGTAGAGTGAAGGAATCTAATTTCGGGACACTTGACTAAGAAGCAGAGACCTGGGGAAGAATTAGTTTGCACAGTAGAAAGACAGTTATCCAATGATAGAGCCTAGAGGCATCTGGAGGAGGCCTCTGGATGCGCAAATGTTCCCGATCTGCACTGTGTGCGGTCAATTTTTTTGTTACATTGAAATACTGATTGAATGAGAATTTGATTCCTCACTTGACTACATTTAAAGCGTGACTACTCTGAATTATCTGCTTCTTAGATCCGCAGGGTCGAGCATACTGTCGATCTGCATTCTGGCCAGTCTTAGTTTGAAATCTTGATCCATTTGCTGCTCTAGCTCTGTTCTGTTCTGGCGAACTTCGGGCTACAGTGTTCCTACAAATTAATAATTTCATCGCTGCGTTTGATGTATCAGTTCAATATGAAAGATAATACTTTGTAAATTTTGATCTGTATGAAAAAGACGAGGAAATGTGTGCAATGATGTATCTCGCAAGTGCTCTGAATAGTGTAACAATAATCGTACCCGTGTGTGAAGCAGCTTGAACCTTTGTGGTTCTCGCAGGACTTGCGATTATTGTCAGAATGGCATGTCAATGGCCCAGTTCTAGTCAAGATGTAATAAGAATTAGGATTTATCGAGTGCACCAATTCGAACTGGATCAAAAAAACAGTCCAATTCTACATTCTTTTTGTTACCCAGGAAATTATTGCCCAAGTATGCTGGTGACTACTGAGTCGCACGGAAGCTCGGAGTGCTTGGCCTAAGCTTAGTCCAAATAGTCCAACATGTTGTACTTGGAACATCGTGAACATCACGAGTGTTGCACACATTCACAGCAATGTTATCCAGCAGTGATCAATGAAGAACTTGTGCCGAGCTACAACATTTTCACTTTGACACCTGTTTGGTAATTACAAAAGAGTATTGTATTGCATTCGTTGCTTTGTACAGAAGTCCTGACTACAATTTTTTTTTCATAAAGACAGCACTCCTTGATCTTTTCTGAATATTTTCTATTCAGAATGTTATCGTTGCTAAAGCGAAGCACATTGAAAGTCCTTCGGAGGTGCCATCCTCCATCATTAGGGATACTACTTTTCTGAACTGTTCGCTTAATCTATTGTCCCTGCAAATTTTGACGTTTGCGAATGCGGGTGCTTTAACCCTCGATCATATCACAGCATCACCCTGCAAAGCACGCACACTTCTGAAGTCCGTGCTGCATCTTGGCATGAAGTACACTTCGGCTTCACAAGCAGCTATGTTGCGTGGTGCAGAAGATGAGTATATATCAGCCAACAGCGGGATTTTTGGATGCAAACGCCCCGCAATTCAATCCACTGGAGGGCAGATGTCAAGAATTTATCGATCCTGATGAAAATCTTCAAATTAATGTAAGATTTATCCCGAGTGCTCAGCCCCTCCGCTTCAGCTCAGCTTATGCATGAAAGGAAACTAATCGACGAGACGCTTCAGAACGAATTCTATGGAATATTGACATCAGTGCGTTCAGCACAGAGCGAGCAATAGCCGCTTTCACTTGACCTCGCCTGACTCGCATTCGTGGCCTGTCCATTGCGCTGCTCACGAAAAACCCTCCTACCTCCGTTGCTTTTGATGTTTTGGCCTCCAGTGAGCTGAATAAGACTGCAAATTCTAGTAAAATTTCAAGTTGAAACTGAAACTATGGAGGAATATTGTGGAGTGCAAAGATTTCCCATGGCAAGATTACTGTGAGAAGCCTCTTAAAATAGATTGAGTTGAAATGGGATGTCAATGGAGGCGTTCGATGCCATTTCTACTGCGTGGACGCTATCATATCGTTCAACCTAATATCGAGCTTCTTCCGCACTTTCGCTCTAACTAACCATGCATTTGCCGCAACTCTTGTACTGTAAGATGCTTGCAGAAAGGGTTCACGTCTTGAAATCATGCTTGCAACGGCCAGTAAAAGTCAAACAAATCCTCTCGAACGTGATGGATTACGTAATTGGTATGCAGCCCCCTTTGTTATGCAAAATAACAGTGGGCTGGTACCTCCGTCACCGCTCCAGCGGTGAGGGAGGTACCAGCCCACTGTTGTTTTGCATAACAAAAGGGGCTGCATACGTACCAATTACTGAAGGAAATCATCATTTTATAATGAAAATTAAGTGACTATTCAATGTGCCGCCATTCCTGTGTATTGGAACTCTAACTTGGTGGTTTTGGGACGATACGTGTACTAAATCTCAACTGTTAAACTATTATTTGATCAATTTATCATGCAAGTTAATTCTTTTGAGTACATATTGTGCTGCTGTTGCTGTCATTTGTAACATTGTCACAATTTGTCAATCATTCTTGGACATTGATTTGATCATTAATTTTGTTATTTGTAAATTTTCTTGCATGCAACCTTGAGCCAAATTTTAGAGTTTGCTACGACAAAAAGACATATTAAGTGTTTGTGACTTTTCTTTGCAAAGATTTATGAACCCATATATGCCGATATTGATTAGAACTTCAAGATTGTAGATTGTCAGTGAAGGTCAATCAAGTCATTCACATCAATCAAATGTTTGATCATACAATACTTCCTGTGCATGAAGGTCATGAAATGTTCAATTTATTGTTAACTAGAACCGTTTTGGTCTAAGCCTAGTTCAAGATTATAAATGATTTTAGAATCACTTCAAAGTAAAGTCCAACAAGGCAACACGAATTCCAATAGACACCTATAAGGCCACAAGATGGGGTCTCAAAAAGAACTACACATTGTGCCTACTTACGTAGCAGCCCCAAGTTATGGAAAATAGCATGCCTCTCCATTTCCAGAAAGTGACTGCCATGTATACATAAATGGGTTGCATCACGATTATGTCCAATTTGCTGGCACTGGCACTAGAGATACTAAAGAATTTTTCTTTGGATGATATATATGAGTAGCATATTTGAAGAAGATTGATACAGCTGTTGACTTCTGTTCTCCAGATCTATGCAGTGAATTTTCTTACCCTGCTCCCTGTACCTAACTTAAATATCGTGAAGCTTCCGGTGCTCGTTCTCACGAGCTGACGAGACCTGACACTCACTGTTCTCTCAATTGCATACGTACGATGATTCTATCCTAGTTTAGAGTCGTACCATCACTTGGTGCAGGTTCATTGATAATTGATGGACTTGTCGTGCACTACAAGTTATGGCAGAACGCTAATGCATAAGGTAGGTTGTGACGCTGACCTCATTGTGACGCAGAATATGACGAAAACAAAATTTCAGAATTAAGGTAAATAATTTCTCTTAGATGCCTGTGTCGCAATTAGGTCAATTGCTGGAGGTGTCTGTAATTGGAGGTGTCTGTAATAGGTGTAATAGATGTAGTTACCTTATAGAATATATGTGCGACAACTAGGTCTATGGCTTTGACGGGATTGTCTCCCGGTTTCACCGATGCATTGATTTTCAAACGTTCATACTCGAGGAATTTGACAATCGCATCTCGCTTTCATGTCTACCGAAGTGCTTCCCTCCACAATTTCCGAGGAAAATGCGCCAATCCTCAAATTATATCACACAAGGTTGAAGTCAAATTGGACAGTAAGGTAGAATGGAGTCTTTATGAGTGTGAATGCTACCTTGAAGCTCGATTCCCGAGTCACAACCAATGTTCTTGAGCATGGTCCACCTTGCAAGGACATGGGAGATCACATTGACAAAAAGATGCAACCAGGTTGCATTTCAATTGGTCACGTTTGGGGTACGCTTGATACTTATTCAAGCTGACAGAAACGCGAAGTGCTGGCGCAGCCACTGATTGCTGGTCCCACTTGAATAATTCTTACGGCGTAATGGCCACGCCGGAGTGTGGCCCAAGCTTTGCATACGCACAGTTTTCATGCGTCATGTATAGTCTACAGCTTATTTTCGTATTATATGACTCGCAACATCCGAGGAATAAATAATTTCGAAATGTCGTTGAAATGCAAGCTTGAAGATTTTGTATTCATGCCAGAATATCATTTATTAATACTATTTTGTTAACTTCTGCGGCAATTTAGGAGGAGAGAGGAGAAGTCTATTGTGTTTTCTTGAAGGGAGATGGGAGGAGGTACGAATCTCTTAAGACCTTAACGGACCAAGGAACATATTTAGTTGTGAGATCATTGGAACAGGGAAGTTGAGCATGACAAGAGCGGGCGCCCGCAGCTCAAGCATTCGAGCGAATCGTGATCACCAAGTCATTCGATTGTGGCCATGGCGGTAGTCTGTGTTCGCGCATTCGGAGCAACTTTCGGATCTCGGACCCCTTTCTGAAGGGAGTTCTGATTCAGTTTCCGCAATTTGACAAAAAGTAAATCACAGATGGAGCGGAGAATGTCAGAGGGCGTTGCATCGCGGGGGTTTGAAAGATCAAGAACAGCGCATGCAGTGCGAGTGCGAGACGTGGAGGTGCGAACCGGGCACATTGCACGGGACCTTGTTGCACTTAACGAGAGAAGGCCTGCGATCAAGCGCCATCGGCTGCCGCCAACACCACGAAGACCCGCAGGTCCAAGACGAGGGCAGGTGAGGGCCGCCATTGCGCAATCGGTGTTCCAGACTTTGTCCTCCATTGTTAAGAATGCACGCACGGTGGCACTTCGACGACCATTCTCGTGGAGCAGTTAGCCAATCGCGCATCCACAAAACAAGTTCTACTTTCAAAACAAATCCAAAGAAAAAAAATTCATCCAAGGCGTCGCAAGACGCTGTTTTCTTCGACCAAGCATCAAGGGTATGTTCCGTCAACAACGTAAAGATCACGGCAAGTCAGCTCATATACATAAGTGAGTTCTCGCATAAGAAGTGCGAAGTCTACAGTCAACTTTAATACACTACAAAGCGAGATGCAAATGAAGTAGATGATGAGCGCTCATGAAAGACATTCTGGCAGACATTCTGTTTCTTATAATTTTGAGCTGGGAATTGATTTTCAGTGACCCCAGTATTCCAATCAAGTAGAAACTGCAGATATATCTGGTGCTTTCTTCGGACACGTCTGTAGTGAATTTTGCCTCTTGCTTTCTATAAGATTTTCTGAGCTCCAAATCCATTCTTGTTTTGGACATACCACAGTCGGCCTTGTACGTAAGTGTTGCAGACATCGACCCTTCCCTTTAGGTGTCTCATTGTCAGGAAAGAAAGCGTTCATTGTCTTCAAGACAACCGAAAATTCGTGCCGTATACTTGAGAGAGATTTGCTTTGGTGGATTGGCTCCAGTAAGGTAAATACAACTAATTGCGACCTGCTTACAGAACTACCCCCAAAATATTCACGCATAAAATTCATGAGAGCCAAGGGTGACTGTTCAGCACTTCAAAATTCATAGTTTAGTCATACTTAGTAGGGGTAGTCACACCTTCATCTAATCTTATGTTTAGGTAAATGGATTCTCCATTTTTTTCATTCTCCACTCTCAACACATCTTTTAGGGGTGTCACACCTTCTTCACCCACCACGGCTTCCCATTGCCAAACCCTCTCCAACTTCTCGTTTTCCATTCTCCAAGTGCCAAGTGAAGAAGGTGTGACTACCCCTACTATGTCCAAAAAAATCATGCTAAGAGAATCACAATTCATCATGTAACTCCCAATAAGAAACAACATAAACACAAGTGCCAAGTGAAGGTGTGACTACCCCTACTATGTCCAAAAAATGCATGCAAAGAGTCACAATTCACCATGTAACTCCCAATAAGAAACAACATAAACACTTGGACAACTTAATAGGAACTATGCTCAAATGCTTATTCAGACAATTTTATGTGTAGTGACCTCGTGCAAATTGATAAGAATGTGGTCCACCTTATTGCAAACCTTAACCGACTTCCCCGCAGTCACCTTCTGATTGCTTCTTGATACCGGCATATAGACCAGAATGTTGATCTCAAACACAAAAATGTGTCGGGTTTAATTCAACCGGCAGCATATCACACTCAAATCAATTTACCAAAAAATAGATGACTTCGAACACTTTAAAATTTAATTCAGTCCAAGTTCAATCCCATAATCTATTCCAAGAAAAAATATAATTCCAGAACAAATTTGACAAGTACTCTTTCAATTATGTTAGTTGCCACTGGCAACTGCTGTACAGCCAACTGTGATAACCATCACATGAAGATCAGCACCTTCATAATACATTCAACCTTCCCGAGCCAATTGGTCGAGTGAGCGAGCGAGCATGTCAACGTGCTACCACAACTGAACCCTAAGAAGCTAGGATGGGCCCTGAAACTGCAAGTCAGAGGAGGGCTTGAGCTAGAATGAGCATCTGGTGTAAAGGAAAGAAGCCGAAACATCTGCTTTTGTGTCTCTAACTTAATCATACATTTGAAGTGGCCTGACATTAAACTACACCGGAAGGAAGCCGCACCATCATCTGGCCGTCCATTACACTGTCATCAAACATACACCCCCAAGATTTAGAATCATAAATTCTGGTCAATGACACTCTGCAATGCACGACAATGTCAACTATTTCTAAAGCTCAATCAATAGGGACATATGGGAAACAAAACATGCTTTCCTCCAAGCATCAAATTAATCATCTGCATAATGTACTCCACGTACCTTTTAACATAATAGTAGCAAAAGTCGGCCAAGATAATTGTTTGTACAATCTCCGAAAGAAGCACCATTCCAGGCCATAACCCATAGCCTAGTGTATTAAGCAGGAAGCTGTGTCCGTCTAGCACCTGAGGGTCAAAAAGGACATATATTGAACACATTATATTCCTCCCTAGTATTACAGAATTCAAAAAGTAAATAACATGTAGGCACACTGCACCAACTATTTGACTCGTGCAACTTGAAGGGCGTCTCCCCCAGTTTAAGGATTGCGAGGTGGAGCTGAAAGTGAATGTAACGAACTCCTCACTTCCTTTTGAAATGGGATGTAAAACACACAAACGGAAAAACTGGAGTACAGCAAGTTTACCTGAAGAATCCAGTGAGCACAGCTCAAAAACCGTGCAATACCCAGAGCAAAGACATAGTGAGCTGTGAAAGGCTCAACAACCTGCAAATCAATATAGAAACGATTAAACCCTGGAGACTGCAGTTAAATGTCTACAAACCAGATCGTCGTGATGTTGCATAAACTGAAGGTCACAGAGGAATGCCTCTCAAGTAAATTTAGCTATTTTGAACTCCACAGTTGCATACAATTGGGGCGTAAAGAAAGGTTATCTTGACCAACAGACAGCTACTGGATCTGAGAACATGGAAAATATTTACCATCTGGTAAACCGAATTACCGAACCTCTTTCAAAACACAAAGAAAATCACAACACATACCCGAGTGTTCTGCATAACGCGAAGCTGGGGCATGACCGACACCGCTTCCAAGTACACACAGAAAGCCCACAACACACGGTTGACAATATGATGGGAAGTTCCTGGATGGATCAAAAGGGCCAGTAATGCACATGGAACCAGCTGCAGACACACCAAAAAAATTTGAAATTGTTAATGAGATTGTTTCTGACAATACAAAACATAATCCACTTCCTAGGTTCAGATACAAGAACTGAATAGCACATAGGATAACATTGCTCGCAACGAAGAACATCTCTAGCATTGACCACAGCTGAGCTTCTCAGTATCATCAAGACGAAAATGATTAACTCACAATATAATACATGGGAAGATTGTCAAGATCGTCCGACGTCGTCGACTTCAGCTTAAACCGCATCATGTAGATAACCCACGCAGTTGTGAGGAATGTGCAGAAGTCCAGGAGAGTATGAAGATCAAACTCCATCACCACACTACAATAGAGCCGCACCATCAGGAATATAGCGGTGAGCTCCTGTGACTTAAGTGACAGTCCTGCACTCAAATAAAACATCATTTATGCCACGTTTAATTGCCACGTTCTGAAAAAAAAATAGGTATTCAAGTGCGATGCTCTAGAAAAAAAAGTCTCCTTTTATTTAAAAAGCTGACCTGAACAAGTCTTCTCCTTCGTCAACTTATAGATTAGGCATCCGATACCAACAGCATGAGTAAATTCTGCGGCCACGAACAAATTGTCGTGATCGCGAATAACAAATCGCAAAAAGATGAGCACCGCAATGCCGGACAACACTGCCAAAGCCGTTTTCACTTTCGGAGGCTGCTTCTTCACCCACCATACTGCCGTCTGCACAGGATTCCGTGTTCTCCTCATCGCTGATCGATCACTCTCCCAAGGCACTAGACTTGGCTCTGGTGCCACAAAGCTCAACACGCAGCTCACAGCTGCAAAACCCTAGCAACCC
The DNA here is from genome assembly GCA_947034895.1 of Rhytidiadelphus loreus. NCBI lineage: Eukaryota > Viridiplantae > Streptophyta > Bryopsida > Hypnales > Hylocomiaceae > Rhytidiadelphus > Rhytidiadelphus loreus. The sequence continues at coordinate 7,802,436 of OX344765.1, read as the reverse complement.
AAAACAAAATCCCAACAAGCCCATCAACTCCTAACCCCACACACTCCTCCCCAACCCACAATCGAACAGACAGAAGAAACACCAAACGCAGGGAAGAAAAAAAACTGAAGAAGAGCAAACGAAAGGATTAGGGTTCAGTTTTCTCACGGCAGGTGCCAAAGTTAGAAATTGTCCAAATATATTATATTGAATGTTTTTTTGTCATTATGGGACATTAAGTATGTCACGGAAAACGATCTCTTTCACTTCCAAAATTTCATCCACTCTCTCTTACTTTCGTAGAGTAAAATTTCATCCACAATTTTGATGCAATGATAGTCAGTATCACAAGAAGGTCCGTCTATTTTTCATCCATTGCATTGCAATAGGGTCCAAATTTTTAGCCAAGCAATGTCTTTCTTTTTACTTGTTTCATTGGATATTGGTTAATGATGACATGGCAAAGATAGAATAATGTGTGAAAACAAAGGGGTACATATGAAATTGTAAAAGTAGAGTATTGAATTTTCTCAATATCAAAAGCTTTTAGTAGATTTCTTTAGATATTATCAAGGCTTCTAGGATATTCACTACAAAGCTCTATATAAGTCTTTGGTCTTACTCTATATATTTTCTCTTTTAATTCACTTATATATTTCTCGCATACTACACCAAAAGTACAAATTTTATATCTTTTATATAATACATGGTTATTATGCTTTGTTTTGGGAATCTCTTTTGTATATGCAATTCCAACATCTAAGGTAAGTGCACCCATAATCAACACTAATAGTATTTGAGCACACTTACTATTATAAATTTTTTTTTATTGGATCTTATCAGTAAGTAAAAGATAATTCCACCACACTTTAGCATATATTATTTGGGCAACATATGAATAAGTTATGAGATTTCAAAATATTGTTTGGAGATTAAAAAAAATCAACACTAGGCCCAGTCCTTTTAATTTTGGCAAAAAACAGCTAGTTTGCACCCCCCAAAAGGTGTTGGCAACCCCCTTTAAGAAAAAAATTGGGAAAAATTGGAAGGGCTTTGCCACTTGGGCACCGGGGCACATACCTAGGTGGCCACCCATGCACCAAGTTATTGGTGCAGCAAGCGGGGGTTCACCCAATACTGCGGGTGAAGGTGGTCGGATATCTTCACGTCTCGCCATTAGGGTTTAGGGTTAGGATGCGCTAGCGGCTGCACATTTGAAAGTATCACCATTTGCATTAAACTCCACTTCGCTTGCTCGTTTGCGCTTCATCATTCTCTTTCATCGCCATGTTTTGCCTCCATTGATTTGGAATTATCGCCACTCCTTGCACTCGATAGCTTCGCCTATTCGCCATCATGGTTTTGAGGGCATAGGAATTTGTATGCGTGGATGTGCATTTGTGTCCACTATGCATATTGGTTTTCTTGTCTTTGATTGCAGGAGTGGACCAGCGATGGAATTGAATGAAGGAGTGGTATTTCCTACGGTATGTAATTCCCCCAATTCTATTTACATTCTGTGTTTTTTTCCTCCCGATCGCATTTGCAAGTTGGTGTCTTGTTCTTTGCTTCTGGATTTCGTTGTGAGTTTGGGGACAATTGGAGATTTGGAAATTGGGATGGATGCTTCTAACAATTGTTTGCTTGATCCTTTAGTAGGCAAGGTAGATTAGAAGGCGACGAAGGTGAAAAAGGCGACCCACAATGCACTGGTAGCCGCGCGGAGGGAGAAAAAGGTAAAAGTGATTTCGGTGGAGAATGCGCAACGACAAGCGGCTCGAAAGGCAACATTGCAAACTTATTTTTCAAGCTCCCGCAGTTCTGGCTCCTTCCAACCTCTTACACTGGTGCTCGATTCTCGCTTTCCAGACGTGCCAAGTGTAGAGTCTAATGGTTGTGAAGACTACCCTTCAACCGATTCTACTAGAACACAAAACACTATGTCCACAGACATTGCCGTAACACCAGTCTCATCTGGCAAATTCGGTGACACCCACATCTTGAGCTCGAAGTCCCCTCTCATTGCCTTGTCTGATTCATCTGAAGGCGCTGACAACTGTGGCTTGCGAGAGGTACCGGATGTTAGTAAGGGGGAGGACGATGAAGTGGAGTCCCCTCCGCACAAGAAAGGGGCAACTATAAGGAGTAAGGTGGAGTCTTCAAAGAGCAAGACGCAAAAACGATATAACAGACATCGAAAATTCTAGACCGATTGGGCGGATAAGCTCCTATGGGCTAAAGGAATTTTAGCAGATGATGGTATTTTGCATATGGTGAGATGCAAGGTTTGTACTGCAATTGATCACAAAGCTTGTATTATGGCCCCGAAATCGGACACTTTGTTCAAAAATGACGATAAGTGCACCACAAAGAAGGACTTGCCAATCTTTGGTGTGAAAAAAGGGGAACAATATGTAGCAACCTAGTGTAAGCACAGAAAAACCTCCACCTATATGCTACTCGCTCACCTGCCTCAATTGTAGAGCAAATGAACAATTGCACAACATTAGAGGCTCGTAGGAAAAGAGTCCAGTTTGCAACGTTGTTTTAAGTTATGTAGAGTGGTTGTCCGATGCTGGAATATGAATCTTGGCAAAGTTTGTATAAAATCTTGGCAGTCCCTGACTTGCCTAGCACTCATTGGTGTGACAATAGCGGTTGAATCATAGCTTCATTCATGTACAAGGTGGTCTTAGAGGAGATCAAGAAGCTTGTTCAAAAGGCAAGATTTCTAGCTATCACTATAGATGAGGTCACTGTGGTAGACATTGGTTCGTACTTGTCTGTGCATTGCTACGTGATCCAAGATTGGGTGCAGGTCTCCTTGCTTGTCTCTCCGCATCGATTAGATTGTGCTTCCAATGTGGACAATTTGACCAAATTAATCGTAGAGGCTGTGTCCACAGGCGGAGGATTAGACTCCGAAATGTTGGCCTCAAAATTGATTAGTCAAAGTTGTGACGGTGCGGCAACTCTCCAAGGTGTGAAAACTGGTGTCTCGGTGCAAGTGAAAGAGAAGTACGCTCCATTCTGCATTGGAGTACATTGTGTGGCTCATAGATGTAACTTGGCTTTCAAGGCTCTTGAGGGCTTACAGATCTTCGAATCCATTGGGAAAGTTTTGACTCTAATGCATGGATACTTCAACAAAAGTCCGAAACGATTAATAGAATTCAGAGCTTTGGCTAAATTAACACAAACTAAAGGTTTATAAATATTATAGTAAGTGGAAACTTATTGGGTTTCATTAATCAAACCTCTGCGCCATTTGTTGTCTGAATATCGGACATTGATCTATACTATAACGGCAGATCTAGGAGACAACGAAAAAGCAGAGGTTAGTTCATTTTTCTGTTTTGTTTTCTTTTTGTTTTGGCAAATCTGCTTTGTTTTTGTTGATTGAGTTATTTGTATTGCTGTAGATTTTTTTAATTTTGTATTCTTTATGTTGTTGTAAAGATCTTGTTTGGTCTTGTTTTCAATGTCTTGTTTTCTGTATTGTAGGCTTGTCTTACTCTTTTGTTGGACCCATACACCATGCTTGGAATGTGTTGCCTCCTCCTTCTTTTGGATTTTGTGGACAACCTAGTGACTTTTGCATAGAAAAGAGAGGTGTTCATCTGCGACTTCATAGCTGCTGTCAAAATTTGCCAAGCATCTTTGCACAGTATGTATGAGGATCCAGTGATATGCTTCTCCACGGATGAATTTTGGTCCTTCAATAACGTCTTGGATTGTAGCCACGAATAGATTCATATTAAATGGCTGATGGACTTGAATAATGGCATTGCAGTATTATCGTTTGTTTGCCATGGTGAACAGATTCACGCTGAGCATAAGCTTGCACCAGTGAATTGAAATGTTTGGACTGATCTTGTGGCTCAAGTCAAGCTTGAATGTACAAGTGAGGTTTCTATTGCCCTTGCTTAATGTTGTTGTGTTGCTTGTAATTTTATCTTCAACTTGTATTGCTTGTAATTTTATCTTCAAGCTTGTGTTTCTTGTAATTTTAATGTTGTTGTGTTGTTGTTTTGTATCTTCAACTCTAACCTAAATGTATGTTGTGGTTGTCTGGTTGTAGGTGCAACAACAAAGCTCATACAGGAGTTGGACAATTGCTTTCCAGCTCACATCATAATGAACGCTTTGGGAATTATGTACCCGCAGTACTGGTGCCAAGGGGATGCTAATGAGCATTTTGACAAGCACTTGCGCACGTTGATGGATGCCTATGGGCATGGCAAGATAGTCAGTGAAGGCAACGGGAAGGTACTTCTGAAACCGTTAATCAACCGAGATCTGATGATATCGCAACGTGGCTTATTTTGAACTTGTATGCGCTCCAATGCACGGGCTCCAATGCTACTGCCCTACACGGAGAATCCTCTGACAAAGGTGTGGCGGGTTTTAGACGGGAATAATAGTCTCACTTAGAATTTTTCTGAGTTCATTAAGCTTGCAGAGATTGTTGTGACCCATGTTATCGGGTCTGTGGAGGACGAGAGAACGTTTTCTTCACTAGCTTTCTTGAAATCAAAGCTTAGAGCAAGTCTGGTTGAGAATTTAGAAATCACTATGGGAATGTATTCTCAAAAGGTTTTCACCGTGGAGAGTTTCCTGTATCAGCAGGTATTTGAAGAATGGTTCGGTGTAGGTGATAGAGGCCGATATTTGGCCCATGCTGTGAGCCCCAAATTCGTCACTTGGGACTCATAGTTTTTGTTTTTTTTAGTTTATTACAAATTAAGGCATAAAATACTACGAAAAGCCCAAAAAAGAGTGTAGAACCAAAATAGGTATATCACATACCAGTATAGCATTTGGTCGTAAATAGCCTTTTACCCCTAGATTACCCACGAACCCCACTTATATATAAGTTAGAACCCGTAAATAGTGGAAAACAATAGGGCTACCGGGAATTTACCCGAAATAGCCCAAATCCAATGCATGTGACCGTGATAGGCTAAATTGGTCTCAGGAGATTTAGGGAAGTTCCCACATAAATCTCCAAAGATAGGTTCTAGTTTCCCCATTCCATCGACAAAATATTAGGAACTCCAATTGTTAGCTTGCAGATGTCACTTGTCCAAGACAAGCCACATGGAGGAATCCACGGCCGCTGGATGGTGCTCTTGGATTTGGAACATGTTAGGGTATCCACAGCAAAATCCGTACGCCAAGATTCCCTCACGTGTGAAAGATTCCCTGACTGTCGGTAATTCAAACAAAATCAGTTTTCGCCTCGCCACCGACTATGTGCCAGACTAGCCCAAGACCTGGCACGTGGCTTGGGGGACTCCATGAGAGGTTCCCCCAAAAGTCTCGGTTTTTTCTGATCTCTAGAGGATCTTTTTCCGAGCGGTCAACCGCCAAAAGCCACGACGGGAAATTTGTATAAATTACCCAGGCTGCGGTAAAATCTCATTAAAAATTAGATTATCATCTTTTATGTTAATAACACGCCCCGACAAATTTCATGGTGTTCCGATAGTGGGAGGCAACCGAAATCATCAACATTCCCCCAATTATTAATTACGGCAAGATCTTTGCGGGGTTGACTGGCGTTATCGTGTAGAGAGAGTTTGCCTCGGGAAATCATGAGGATTCTGGCTGCGACTAGAAATGGCTCGGGAATGAAATAAATTGTAACTTGTCGAATCTTCAAATCTTCGAGTCTTCAAATCTTCAAACTGCTACTCGTTGTCCTATCCTGTTGTGTTTCTAAATAGGCCAAGGGTTAAGGTAGGGTGATAAGAAACCACGGGCTTCGGACGTGTAAAACGGGACGGCTAGACCACGAGTTGAGCCGTCCGAGGGATTGGATCCTAAATTTCAAACCCACGGTGACCAGCAAACTTGCCTCACTAGTAGGAACAACATAAAAGTCTCGACCATGTGGGCAATTAACCCCACTTCGTCGCATCCACAACACCAAATGAGGCTAGTATTGGTGTGAACCAAACTGCCCGCAACAATAAAATGAAATTTACAAAGCCACAAGCCACACACACACAAACACACAAGTCTTCCAACTTCTTCAACTCCAACTCCCAAGCTTATCTTTGGATGAGTGTCTTTGTTGATTTATAACTCCAAATGAACTAAATGATAGCTTTTCGGAAAGCTAAAACAATCATCTACTTCTCCTCCAAATTTCATACAATTCTAAGACTCTGTCCAACCTCTATGGCCATCTAAAGTTTCGGCCTTGGGAAGGGAAAGGCAGCAGACCTTCCTTCGCTTCCACACTCACAACTTTCTCATACAAACTCCAAATAGAACGAATGATAGCTTCATGAAAAGCTAACACAATTTCCTACACTCCCTCCAAATTTCATGGCAAAACAAGAACCTGTCCGTCTTTTATGGTCGGTCGAAGTCTCTGCCTCTTAATTTTAAAGGCAACAAACCTCCCTCCACTCAAACTAGCACAACTTTTGCTTCACAACTCCAAATCAAGCAAGTGAGATCAATTTGAAAACTACACACCAAGATACACAACACCTACAAATTTCATTTCAAAATCCTCCAAATTCACAACACAATGGGCCCTCAAACATTCGGGCCTTCCTAAACTCACAACGGGAGAGAAGATGAATAGTGTTCCCTTTTTTCTCCACCTTATCTCTACTCTAACCACACAAACAAGTGGGGTCAGCCCCTAACTCACTCCCAAAGCTCTCACATCAATAATTGAGCCCTTATTTGACCCCACAACTATCTCTTTATCTTTATCTTAGAAAGAAAATTCACTTCAAGTTCACCTAGAAGGAAAACTATTTCATTAATTCCTTTCTATCTTTTCTTTCTCTATTTTCAACACCCAAAATGAAATCTACAAACAACTAATCATAAAATAAATGTCTTCTCAAAGGTAAAAAACTAAAGTCTTCAAAGAAACTTCACTCCATCTTCAAGAACTTGAGAATTCGCTTGATGGTAGTAGCAACAAATTCAACACGATCCGCCTTTGTCAAGGGATTGACTGGCCCCTCTAACCATCGTTGGTGACCGCGACTCCTTTTAATAGGCCTGACCATACAATAGTATTGATCGTCGTTAAGACCTTCAAAACTCCCTTCGAATGTCACTTCTTGGGTACCAGGTTCAACACACCCAACCTGCAACAGGATCACTAGTGCTCGAGCTCCACGCTGTAGGTTCCCGTGCCATCGCTGCTCCACACGGGGTTGCTTTGGCGGTCGAGAAGGCCCAGATTCATCTTGAGGACGCTCGTGCGATAATGAAAGACCTAGCGGCTGAAGAGGTTGAGCCGGTAGTTGAGATAACGAAAACTCAAACTCCGATTCTGGTAGAGGCTCCTCATCCTGAGACTCAGAAAAACCCCTCCAATTCGACATACTGAAATCTATAACATACAATAAAGAAACTACTTCAAGTTTGGTGGCATTCTAAGATGATAACCTATTCTTATATAGATGGCTCATGTCATCGTGAGAAGGCGTCATCTTGAAGCTACTAAGGATGATGTCATCTTTATTTTTATATTATTAAAATCAAATCTATGGAAATAATGTATTACTATGCATTTTTACACTATGTACGCATTTACAGTGCGACAGCGTCCCGGGAGCGTACGAAGTCGGAACGAAGACATCAAGGAGTCCTTTCTTACTCCCTAGAGCCTCCCCAACAACCCTAGCTAGTTACCCAGGCCAAAAGAGGTAAACTCCAAAAGTTAGGTTTTTACCCTTTTAATTGGCTCTAGTTGGCACTAGTTTCTGTTGGTTTTTTTGTGATAGAAATAGTGGGTAGGAGGTCTTTTAGGCTAAAAATGGACTTCTGAAGTCATTGACGCAATCCATTTGCAATTCCGAATTAAACTCCAAAAGTTAGAAGTTAGGACCAGCGTAAAACCCAAAATTAGGTGAAAATCTCAAGAGATAAGGATGAAAATCCGGATGGATGAGGTTACTAGTAGTACGTCAAGGGGGGGAGTGGGCCCTTGGAAACCTATAAAAGGGGGCCCTTCTCCCTCCCAAAACACCCCCAATACTTGTTTTGGGTCCGTGGGTCCGAGCTATCTTCGTTTGGCTTTTTTAGGCCAAAACTCCCTACGGTGTTTTTGGAGCACTTTTGGCTCCCGTTGTTGTTCTATTTACAGTTTTGAAGGTCTGTGGGGGTCCTTCTTGAAGTCCTTGTAGCTTTCATGTGTATGCATTGTGTCCTTGTTTACTAGTTCGTGTTTCAAAATCCTTTTGGTGTGCCTTTGCAGTCCTTCTTGGTGTGTCTTTGGAGTCTTTCTTCTTCATGTGTCTTGTACTAACCCTAGAGCAACCTTCCACCGTACCTTGGCGATGCCACTTTGGAAGGCCTCTAGCTCCGCATGTTCTTTGTTATACTAACCTTGCTCTACTAATCACGTGCCCTTATCTTGATACTAACACGAGTCCTTCTTGTTGTATTACGTCTAGTCCCTCCGTCCTTGTCAGGAAAAGAGTAGAGTAGTTTCCCTTGAGGTGACAAAACTCTACCTTTCCTTATCATTTCAAGTCCTAGATTGTGTGTTAAACCCTTCGAATGGCGGAGCTTTGAACCCCTAGGACCAAGTGAAAGTCCTAGATTTGGTGTTAAAACCAATCTAGTTGCTCCTCTTGGACTTACCTTGGGAGTTCCCTCCAAAGTTTAGTTTTCAAAACGTATTGGAAACTATACAAAGTTTAGTATCCAAAATAGGGGATTAGACAAGGCAAGAGTATGGGAAGTTAGGCCGGTTTCATTTATTATCCTTGTGTGTAAAAGGCCCCTGTGCGCCTTTTTTTCCTTAAACTACCGCAGCAGCCCAACCAGGCCCACTGCAGCCCAGCGGGCACCACCAGCAGCCCAGCTAGGCCACCGCAACAGACAGTCGGCCACCACAGTAGCCCATCTGGGTACCACAGCTGCCCAGCTAGGCCACCGTAGTAGCCCAACGGGCTCCACAACAGCCCAGCGAGCTCCACAGCAGCCCAGCCAGGCTCCGCAGCAGCTAGCGGGCACCACAGCAGCCCAACCAAGCCCCGTGGCAGCCCAGCCCAGCCATTCCCCCGGGGGAACCAAACTGGGTCAGGGGGGTGGGTTCATTTTTAGTCATTTTTTTGGATTTCTAGAGCTAAAAACCATCAAATACTACGTAGGGGGAGGGGATAGAGTAGAATAGCATCAACGAGAGGTAGGAGTTAGAATAGACTAGCGTAGACATTAGGAAGCACCTAGCGTAGAAAGGACATAGTTAAAAGGGAGGGGAGAAGAAATAGCATAGAGAGAGAAGGTGCATAGCACAAGAAAAAGATACAACACCCGGAGTATATCCAAGGGGGAGCACACCAAAGAATACCTCCACCAATTAACTAGCACCGCGTCTCCTCCCCACAACCATCCAACAATGCCACCACGATGGCAACCACCACAAGTGAGAAGAAAGGAGGAAGGAAGGAGGCTTAATAGGTGAGAGGGAAGAGATAAGGGGAGATCCAAGAGAGCCTTCTCCTTCATTGGATAAACCGACACGTAAGTAAGGGACGTAAGGGGTAGTTAGCTAACAAGTTGACTTGCTAAATAGTTAGGTAGCATCTCGACCACTCTCCCTCAAGGGGACACGATTGTTAAGACACCGAGAAAAGAGAAAATGAAGGGAAAGGCGTGCAAATCTCTTGTGATTGCGAAAGACGCATTGGTCAACGGGGGAGGCTTTCTCGTGGTATGCGATGGGGGAAGAAGGAGATTTGACAAATCTTAGCATGGACTTCCAAGCTGAGGTGAGGTCCTAACTTTTCCTCCCCCAAAAAAACCACCCCTTAGGGGTTAGGGCATAGGAGAGCCGAGAGCTAGGGGCCACTAGGGCCAAGTCAGGTCGAATTAGGATAGATAGGCTTAGAGTATACCTCAAGAGGTTTCCAGAAAGACAAAACACGTAGGAATCGGAGTTAGGACGCCCAAGATATTGATGGATGAAGTTTAGAGCCCAAAACGGATGAAACTTGGACGCTTTCATCCAACCAAGTTGAAACTTAGGATTTAGTTAGAACCTATAGATTCAGGTCCGTAGGTCAAATTTCGCCCTCAATTGGAATTAGAAGCCTATAGAACACCATGGATGAAGTTGGATAGCCAAGCGGCCAATACTTCATCCGCCCATAGCGGGTTATTAGAGAGTCCAATTCGAACGAGTCTTAGGTTTTTAGAAATGGCATGAGATGATCTTCTACTTTAGGACAATAGAGTAAACTTTAGAAATAGGAAACACAAAACATAACATAGCAAGATAGTCAACATAAGAGTCAATTAGAGCCGCGATTAGAGAGTCACGATTAGAGAAGTAGCAAAAAAGATCCATTGCTTGGAAGGCACAATGGATTGACGCTTAGACACCCATTAGAGTAGAAAACTACCACAGGATTAGGACCTAGTTGTGTTCGCCGATTTACCAAGGATGGGTAAATAAGCGCCCACACATGCCTAGTTAGGTACCATGGTTTTATTGTAAATCCTAGCATGGTTTATTGAAAGTACAAGGTAGAATCCTTACCATGGTTCATTTTTCATGTTATTTGTTTCATTGTGGCTTGAATGAAGAAGGTATCAATTCCTTGGCAGAACTTGCAATGACTTTCTTTGAGTTCTAATGGAGGGTCCAATTTGTATGCTACAGGGTGGTGGCTGGTCACAGTTGTTTTCCCCAAGCACCCTTTAAGCAATGAGTTTACTGACCTTGTTTCTTTCTTTGCTAACTTTGTTGTGTTCATCAGTTGCCAAGTTTTCATATTCTTGGTTTACTTTGTTCTCACTTCTTTGGTTGTTAACTTTGTCACTTTCTTTTTTTGCTAACTTTGTCATATTCTTTCATTGTTTGCTTGGTCTGACCTATTCTTTGCTCCAAAAACTGTCATATTCTTGGGGGCATTGTATTTATTGAAACATCGGAGCATGTTTGTGTATATGCAGGTCCACCGTCCTAGCATCTTCTATTGTCTTGTAATTACTGAAAATGGTTGTATGTGCAATGTGTTTACTAAAGCATCGGAGAGTTTTAGTGTATGTGCAGGTCCACCGTGCAAGCTAGCATCCTTAGTTGTTGTTGTCAGTATAGGTATGCAGTACTTTGAATTATTTTTTCGCCACGTAGTCTTCATTGATGTTATCAAAACTCAAAAAAATCACCAATGAAGCTATAATAAAAGTGTTTATTTCGCCATATTTTCATTGACTTCCTACAAAATGTCGCCACTAGAGCAGTATCCCAAATTTATATGTCACCATTAAAATAACTGAAAACATTTGCACATCGCCAAATTTTCCTTCACTTAAACTGAAACCGTCGCCAGTAGAACACGACAACGTACACTACTATGTCACCAAGTGCACGTTGTAAACTAAAAAGAATTCACCTCACAGGCGACCTTGCAAAAATGAAAATAAAAGCGCTGACTAGGCCTCCTAGTTTCTTTTGTTTTAATTGTATACATCTTCTATCATCAAAATTTAGGTTTTTGTGTTGCTATTTGGTCCAAATGTAGGTGTTGCTTTTTGCATAATGATGTTAATAGGTGAATATACCTTATCTCTTACTCTCTAGTTATAGAATATATTTTTGCCGAATAATTCTCAAATACAACTACCATGAATTCCAAACCAATTATCATAGGAGTCTAATGACGAATATATATATGCTCTCTAGCTCCACTACTCTAGACTATACTATTAGTGATGCCCACTAAAGATTGAAAATTTCTTAAGGCCATGTTTCTGGCTTAGAGGACCCTGATGGTGGAAATTCAATTTCACATGGGAATCTGGAATGAGTGGTCATTGGCTTGATACACATGCCCTGTTGTTGCTCTACCATTCACCATCTACTAAGACATGTGGTGGGGTGTGAGTAGCTAAGTCATCACGGTAGGCTCAAGGTTTGAAGACCATTGCCAAACTTGTGCACATGTGAATCCACTATGCCAAGTGAATTTTAGAAGTCGTTGTGAGCCCCAAAAAGTCCTCTCCTAAGTTTTTTTGGTTTTCTTTCTTAAAAATTGGTTGATCTGTCTTAAAAAATTTGCATTAAATTAAAATTCATGTCATGAACTTTGAAACTTTCAACTCTTCTAATGCACATTCCTTGAAAATTACTTACAAAAATTTTCATGCATATTTAATTGCAAAATGGTAGCCTAATCATGGGAACAAATTCTTTTAAATAAAAAATGCGCTACAATGTGAACAATAATTGTGAACTAATCAAGCACTAAAATTTAAGAGCCCACTAAGAACACCTGCAATGCAAAACTCACTTTGAATTCTAATCATGCACAAATATCATTTCCCATGCAATCCTTTTCAATTTATGACTACTATGACAAAGGAATAGTTCAAGGAAATTGTTAAGAAAATTAGGGTTGCTTTACATCTAGAAGTCGGGCCAATTTTTTTTGAAGCCAATTGCACCAAATTTCAACACCTTTTGGGCTGGAGGCTGGTCTCAACTACTCATCAAAATAAGATTATAACGGGGCCGATTCTCCCATATGTAAAGGCCTTGGGACCAAAAAGCCAAGTCAATTCAATAATCTAGTAAATTTCAACCTCTCTCTCTCTCTTTTCATTGACTGGACTACTCTTTGTGGACATGGAATTATTTGGATGTAACTTAGTGAAATTATTCAAGCAACATACAAGATTACTTTCTAAAACTTTTGATTATTTGTGTGGTGTCTTATCTCCATCATTAAGTTAGAAGGATACAAAATTCAAAGCAACCATTCCTCTTAGAAATCGGATTGCTCTTTATTTGAATACACTTAGTAGTTAGTACTAATAATTTATTACGTGGTTCTACTGAAACTTATAGAATTCATAAAAGTACAACATCTATCATTGTTAGGGAGTTTTGTATAGTAGTTGAGAAGCATTTAAAACCATTAGTGATTGAGAAACAATCTACAGCTACCTTCAAAAGAATTGTAGTTGAGTTTCAAGAGCTTAGAGAATTACCTTATGTAATTGGAGCACCAGATGGAAGTCCTATACCTATCATTGCTCCTCCTATAGATCCCACTTCATATTATTGTAAGAAAGGTTTTTATTCAACTCTACTTCAAGGTGTAGTAGATAACAAATATAGGTTCTAGGGTTACGATTTTGGATGGGTTGGACATTGCCATGATTTGACTTTGTTTCAAAATTCAAATATTGGAAAGAAAGTGATGAGAGGCGAGCTATTACCTTACAAACTAATGGGTGATGTTGCTTATCCAATGAGACCAAGGTTCTATTCTCCTTTCAAAGGTGAAAAACATAGATTACCTAGAGCAAAAGCGCACAAGAAGGCACATTGGAATTTCATTTAGTCCTCAACAAGAATGGTTGTAGAGAGAGCACTTTGGCATATTAAAAGGGAGGTGGAGGATTATGTTGAAAAGAATTGATATGCCTCTCTGACATGTACCAAATGTGGTTACAACCTGCATTTGCCTTTACAACTTGTGTATAATACACCAAGAAAAGTTTGATGATGAATGGGAAAAAGAAGGAGAGAGAATTATACACACGGAAAGTACAAATCAACTAGGATAGCTAGAGAAAGGAGATATTTTTATGGTAGATACTTTAAAATAGACAAGTTTGAAGTAGGAAGTGTGCAAATTGAAGACATTGAAGAGACTGTGATAAATGACGTAGAAGGTCCGGGGGATGATGAAGATTCAAGCATTAGGAAAATTTGGAGGCCATGGGAGGATTGTGAATTTAAGGGGTGAGGAATGATTTAGAACAATAGCTCGCCCCTTGTCCATATGGATTGTCCTACGTCTACATTGGCACAATTAGTTCCAACATGATTCTTGATAGACACATGTTATGCTTGTAGGGAGGTTGGAGTCGTGAAAAGTGTTGATATTGAAGTCCAAAGAACTCAGAACCACGCATTGATTATTTTGTGATAGCAGGATCGATGATTTCATTTGGACTGTCAGTTGATAGCCTATTCTTGCACTAACTGCCTACCAAACTGAGCGGCTATGGGAGAATAGTTGCTTTTCACAATAAAATGAATACGTTTAGCTAATTCTCTTAACAACCTTTTCAAAGCCTCAAGTTTCTTGTAATGTGCAAAGGGGATTGAAACAAGAAAGGATAAAGAAGCTAGTATGAAGAATATACTTGAGCAAGCTATACAAGCATATGAATTACTAGCATAGTCTTTTCGGAAAGCACATTTGAGAATGGAGGAAAAAATTATCTATCCTTGTGACCATGATGCATATGATTTTGGAGAAGACAAAATTTAAAGTTTGTCTATAAGCCTATCCATTTGTCATTCTACCTTCTCTAGTAAAGTATTGGTTTTCTTGAAATTCTTTACTATGATTGAATTGTTTTCAGCCATCTGTATAGAAACTTTGTAGCATTGCTCTTGAAAATTCTTCTTGTCTACCTTGGTTGCTAGAGTTGGAGTTAGAGTTGGAGTGTCATCTAGATTTTGATCCTTTTCAATGTCCGTAATGTTATCTTCAACACGAGCTTCAACACTAATAGAATCATTAGCGGATGCTATCACATGTTTCATTACGGTATTAGTCTAATGCCACCATTGATCAAAAGAGTCATAGAACTTACATACGTGGTAGTCTGATCCTGAAATTCCATTTGCTAACTTGTCTCCTTTGTATAGCTTGTACAAACTATTGAATTTCTTTTTGCAAGCCTCGACCATTTGGTTTACTTCAGGAATTATCACAATCAAATGGGTATACAACTTCAACCAAATATCTACACTTGTACATTACATGTAGAGGTTGAAACATAGTAGAAAAGGTGATTCAAGCTTTATTAGACCTTTAAACAAATAACAAGCCATAAATTATAGTAGAAAAAGTGATTTAGGCTTGATAAAACCTCTAAACAATGAACATTCAACCTATAAATTCTAGCAATGGTTTTTGTATAAGAATGTTGTGAGCTGTCTAGTAGTTGAAATTAAATCTTTATTTGTTAGTAAAAAGGAGGTTAGTGTTAAAAAAAGTTGTTTTTGTTTGAAGCTTTGTTGTTCTTTATTAGTGGCCGGTTAATAACCAGTTGGTTAGTAGTTGATACTAGGATTAGTAGGAGGTTAGGGTTAGGTTAGCCAACGGCTAACCAACTTAGGGTTTGTGGTGTCTACTTGAGGCAAGGGTTAGTTGCTTGTCTCTCTCTCTCTTGTTTTTGGGTAGTTTGAAGGTGGGAGGCACTTGGGGTGCAAACTATGTACTTGTGGTTGGATCTTATATTGAAAGAGGCATCCATGTGGAAGGTTTTGTGTTGTATTTTGATAAGGTATTGATTAAGGCAAGCTTTTGGATCTGAGTTCTTGGAAGGTTGAACTACTATGATGCCAAGTTTGTGATCTAGATCTAATAAATAAGGAGATATGAGGCTGTAAATTGAAGGTGTTTGAAATTTAAGGCAACTAAGGAGGGTGCATGGAGGAGCCTAGATTTTATTGAGTTTTTGTTTCATGGCTATGAAACTTAGAGGGTACCTCTCTTCACTAACATTCTTTCTTGTGTCAAAATCTTGACTTCTCTTAACTTGGTACCTATGAGCAATGTACAAAAATACAACCAAGTATAGTAACTATGACTAAGTAAAGTTAGAGTGGAGAAATGTTCACCAAAGTTAGATGATATGTTAGATTAGGATGAAATTTGGTTTGTAAGGATTTGGTTAGTTGATCTACTATATGGAAAAATTTCAAAACATTTAAAGAGACTATCTATAAGATACGTTAGGTCAAAGTCAACTATGCTAAATTAGGGTATCTCAGAAAGGGCAGAAAGTCAGTACTGGGAAAATGTCCACGAAAGTTGAACAATATTTTGGATTAATGTGAATTTTCTTTTGTAAGGATTTGATAAGCTGATCTACATTGAAGCAAAATTTCAAAACATTTGAAGACACTATCCATAAGATATGATAGGACAAAGGTTGATATGCTCGTTAGTTAAATTATAGCGGGAAATATAGGATTGGAATTTGGGTAAACGGGAGTTGGAGATGAGGTTTAGGGTTGTTTAGAACTTGAGGGTATAAAATGACTCCACACAAAGCATATCCACAGCAAAGACCCTGTGTTATTTTGAACATACTAAAAAATTATTGTAACAATGTCATCTTGGTTGAAATGGACATTAAGGCCTTAAGGGGGAAGGAATATAGACTTGGATCTCTTCTAAAGAGACATCTCCTTGTGCCCATGAGGTGAAGGGATCAAACCCTAGCTTTAATCCAAATTGCACTTTCAACGGTCCCGTAGAAGTCTATAGGGAGAAACGTGGGCCTTGGGGCGAGGCAACAAAGGCTAAGACCTTTAATATGAAATCTGATTTTTTTTTCTATTTTCTTACAAAATTTTCCATATGTAGAAATCATACCTTGTTTCTTTGCATTCTTCAAAATTTTGGATTCCATCTTGCCTTGCAATGAAATCATAGTCTCCACATCATGATCTTTCTAATTTTTCGAGCCGGAATCTTCATCTTCTTCTTAAATAGAGAGATGAAGAGAGAGACGAAGAGAAGAGATGAAAGAGAAGAGATGAAAGGATGAAGTGAAGATGAGACCAAAATAGCCATTCAAGTTTTCACCAAATCCAACGGATTTGGTTTGTTTAAAAAAATTATATTATATAAAAGGTTTTTTTTATTGAAATTTGACATTGGCCCTCTATTTTTGGTGCACTCAATTCAACAAGCTTGGGCCATTTCAAGTCATGCTTTTTTCAATTAAAATTGTCAGTCCACCAAATTGGATCAACCTCAAGTTAATTGTAAAGGGTTTTGGACCAATTTCAACCTTTTGACCAATCACAAGTGAGGATTTCATGCCTCTTAAACAACAAATTGGCCTAGCTTCTAGGTTTAAAGTAACCCTTAATGAATTGCAAACAAGAAATCAATCAAGCATGCTTATCATTACGCATTAAAATTGATGTCATGTTAAACAATCACCCTAAACTTTGTATATGGAAATGAAGATGAATCCATCTATATTGGGCTTACAAACCAGAGTTGGAACTTTCAATAGCTTCACAAACATCTATGCATCACATTAATAGAACTCTCTTTATAAGGTCAAACAACCCAATTTCATCATTCATCCAATTTTGTGGTCTATGGATTTGCCCCATTAGTCAAATTTAGAGCTTTCATTGCTATAATGTAATAAAAACATAATATAGCTCAATAAATGCAGTGTATTGTTTATAGGGAGGTAGTAATATGTAGCAAAAGTGACGCATTTGGATAGGTACCAAGGTGACTTCTTGAATATTGTACTCTTCTAATTTGACAATTTACGCTAATCCATTTATGAATGTAATAAATGGAGGAAGGTGGATTTTGGCTCCAAATAGAAGATGATTAGGCAATATTGTACATGGTGATTACAATTGTGCTTGGCAGACTTGTGAGAGTGCAATATGGTAAAATTAGCAGTTGTAAATGAGTGATTTTGGACTTGTAGACAAAAGAGACTTAGAATTGTTTGTTTTTTGGCATTATCAATATTAGTTTAGTATGAGTTGGAAAGGGAAAGCCATCCCTTTCAAGTGAAGAAGTATTCTTGAGATGGACATCAAAGTAGAATGTAGTGAATATGAAGAAAACCAAAAATCTAGTACAAGGAAGATGGAGGTGGTGAATTTTGGGACCATGATTAGAGTGAAGAGGACTCAGAGTCCACTGATAAATCGCTTGATGACTCTTACTATGAGAGGAGTGAATTGGAAGAGAACTACAATGGCTATAGCAAATTCAAAGATGATGAATTAGAACATCAAGAAGTAAGAAGAGTACTATGGGGATGAACAAGAAAATAAATCCTTCTTGAAATCATTAGAGGAGCTGCTAAAGAAATTTATGGTACAATGAGGCAAAGAACCTCACCAAACATGATTGAAGAACTTGTTGTGAGGTATGAAAGAATTGAGGATTGCTCAAGTGATGAAGGAGAGCAACAACAAACAAAACAGTAAAAAGAAGAAAGACAACAACAACAACAACGTCAAAATGTTTTCTATAGACATGTCCAAGAAAATAGTACTAGAGGTCCTTAGGTGTATAGTGAAGATGTTCAAAAAGAGGAGTGAGAACACCTTAGCCACAAAATACTACAAGGCAACCAAGAAAACAACTATAGTGATGAAGGTGAATTGTCATACAACCCTTCAATGCTAATTTTAAAGTCAAGTTCTTCACATGACTTCCAAAATCAACCATCATCTATAAGGTCAAAACTTCACCTACGTCTAGACAGAAGGTTGTCGTGTCTTCAAAAGCCACAACAAACCCAAGAAGACATGAAGAAGAAAGACAAAGGCAAAATAAAATCCTATAGAAATAGGCAATGGTTTACAAAAATCCTACTTTGGGCCATTGCAATAGTGGATGATGGTCATACACTAAACAAGGTCAATAATTTCTACAATATACTAGAGTCTTCTCTAAGGGATCATTTGAGTGGAAAGACTACATCAAGGATAAGAAGGGCAAAAAGAGTGCTTACTCCTAAGGAAGAGGAAGAAGTCTATAGTTTCCTAGATGATATGTTACAAAGGAGGCTCCCATTGACACCATTATTATTGAAGCTCAAAATCAAGGAATTACATAGACTAAGGTGACTCCATTCAAGGATGGCTTACCTAGAGAAAGATGATTGCAGTGGTTCAAATTGAGACATCTTCAATATACTTTGAGGATGTCTCAAGGATTGCAACTAAATTGTGCCAAAGCCTTATGCCCTAAAAATGTCTTAAGTTTTAAAAATAAATTTGATGCACTTGTATCGGGACTTGTACATGGAGCACAACTATAAACTTCATCAAATTTGGAATGATGATAAGACTAGAGTACAAGTTGAAGGAGGTGGGCTAAAGGTCCTAGCAAGAAGAGGATTAAAATTTGTTCACTCATTAATTCCTAATGAGTGGGAGTTAATGATAGTACTCACTACTATTAATGCAACTGGAAGAACTATTCCAAACTTCTACTTCTTCAAAGGGGTTCAAAGAAGACATGATTTTGTAGTTTTGTGTGAACAAAGAGCCACCATGGCTATGCAATCCAACGGTTGAATGACAACTTACCTTTTCTCAAAGTAGATAAACCATTTTATCTTCACTGTAGGAAAGCAAGAAGTTGTAACCTCTACAAATCATCATTTCTCATTGTTGATGGTCACAACTCTTATGTGACATTGGAGGTAGACCTACAAAAAAGCAAAAGCACTAGGATTAGATCTTTTGTCACTACCCTCTCACACTTCACATGCTCTGCAACCTTTGGATATTATTGTTTTCAAGCCTTTCAAAACAACTTTTTGAGCATATAAAGACATATGGAACATGAATCATAGACAACAAAAAGTCAAAAAAGAAGATCTTACTCAATAGGCTTCATTAGCACTTCAAAAAACATGCACCCCTAGTAATATAAGGTCAAGATTTTGAGGTACCGACATTTGGCCCTACAATCCAGAGAAACTACAATAAAAAAGTGGGACCTAGTAGTGAAACTATCAAAATAAAGACAGTGGAGGTTTTAGTTCAAGAAATATTGGTAAAAAATATATCTTCAACAGAAGAACCAATGACACATTATTATGTTGATGTAGAGGGTCAAACCAACTTAAAAAACAAAACATATAATGAAGTTGAAGAACCTACAACTACAAATACGAAGCCACTTATTGAGTCCCTTAGTTTGCATCAAGTAGAAATTGCAAAGGAAAGAGCAAGGGTTGAGCCATATGTTGACTACTCTAAATCTATCCTCCTCTCAAATGGAAGACATTGCAGATAAGAGAACCCAAGTCCTACAATAGAGGAGAAGAAAAAAGAAGCATTTGCAATGAACAAGAGAAAAAGAACACTAGAGAAGGCCATTGAAGAAGCAACAAAGGCAGCAAGACGGGAAGACATGGTTGCACTAAAAAGTTTCAATGCATAGTGAATTCCTAAAGCTATTAAAGAGGCAAGAGAAATAATTCAAAAACTTGTTAAATCTAAGTAGTCACATCAAGGTTTGAGGGCACCTTACTGAGGTCATTTGCCTCTATAATGTAAGATTAACGAAGCTATTGCAAGGGAAAAATTGAAAGCAAAGAGAGCAAAGAAATCAACATGAAGTCCCTTACCTCCTTTTCCAACTTTACAAGAAGTGCCTCGGTCACTTCTATGGAGAATGGGCATTGAAGCTTCATATGGAATTCTACAAACAACACATGGCATGTACAGTTACCTCCACCCTACTTTCACTTTACATAGCCATTTGAGACCATCACATGTACTACTATAACAGAGTCCAAGAGAAATGATACTAGGGGATGCCTTCTCTAGAGGGGGAAGTAAAATTTCAAATGTTCATGGTACCTTGCAAGGGTAACAGAGGTTCAGAGAGGGCTACTAGCAAACACTCTAATGTAACTTGGAATAGGTGCAAACTTGCCTAAATCTACATCTAAGCATTTTTATAATGGAAGGAACTACAACAATTGGAGAGGTGGCACACAAACTTATTTTAGTAGTAGCATGCTACATTGTCTAAGAAGAGCAAGTCAAAATGTACAAGTATAGAATGTTAGTTGAATGTGACTATACAGTGATGATAGAATACTAATACAATGAGGTATCTTAGAAATGGAAATTGGATACAAAAGACATGTGCTTCATTTCCATTTCCACTTTTCCTATGTATTAAATTAGTAGTGTGAAAGTTTTCTTGTAATGAGATTGAAAATCTTGACCATGAAATATTAGAGTAAACTATAGGACAACATGTACTATTGAAGACAAAATGTAGTGCTTAGGTTTCCTAAAATGGAATACAACCCATACTACTAAGGAATTGAATTACAAAAATGTTGGGATACACTACAAACTATTTGATTTCATAATGTGGATGCTCAAAAAATTTCCTTACAAAAATGTCAAATTCTTTAGATTCTTTGAAGTAGTAGATACAAAGTATGTCAAAGCACAACCTTGAATGATCCTAAAAAGAACAAACATAAGAGAAAAAATTTCAATTTGTATACAACCAATATACCCAAAATAATCATGACATCAAATAATTTTGTAACGTACAGGAATGAATGCACCAATGTCATGAATAATCATATGTTCCTATGAATTCCACAATGCCTACAAACACTAAAATTATGAACAAACTCATTAAAGGTCATGACGTGGTAAGACTTACAAACTTATTAGAGTCATTATTTGTCCAATTTCAGGAGCTATAGACCCTCCAACTAGGGGTTAAACAATAAGTCTCTAGAAAATAGAAAAAGCACACAACATCAATCTCATCTCTAATATTGAATTTGAAACACATGCCACAATACTCAATGTGAAAAAATGTAATCAATGTTAGTACCCAAAGGATTTTTAAAATAAGAATTTAATGAGACGTATTCAAGCATCATCTTTTTCGCACAATGGATGAGTGGAAAGACTTGAAGATGTACTTGAATATAGACATAGACATAGACATATTGATTATCATGAATCCTTTGACAAATTCTTATACTCACTTTGTTGTAGTATCGCCACAATAATAAAACTTAATGGTGATTCATCTACTCTAATTTTTCAAAGAAGATGTCAAAGACTACGAAAAGACAAATTACAATTGTTTTAAGTCCTAAAACATAAGGGGGAATATTACTAGTATTATACTTAGTTAAGTTATAGTGTCCTAGCATCTCGGAGATATGTCTCTTAAAAACTATGTCATCTTCTTCCTCTATATATTGAGGTTGTACTTTGATAAAATATAAAATATGAATATGAATATGAATATGAATATGGTTTCTCTTCAATTTTGATAAGTAATGCTCTTTTAGCAATACTCTCCACATAATGCTAATGTATTTTTGCTTAACAAGCAACTAAAAGAGAGTGCAACACAAGTTTGAATATCAATAGAATCTCTAAGGGTGATTGCAAGAAAGACAGAACGATTTTGGTAACGTTTGGTCAAAAACTGTTTTTTTTCTACCCAGTACTAGGAGTACTAGGGATACTAAAAAATGGAGCAATCTCAAACGTTGATCTGAAAAATCAACGGCCAATAGTACATTTGAGTACTTTATAATACTGAAACAATACTACTGTAGTAATTATTTTCACTTGGGAACAAAAACCCAAGGAATAACCTAGTGGTGGTTCTTTAGTCTGGGGAAAGGTCAAGTAGTCTATCGTTTTGTATCTAAGGTCACTTTTATGTAGGATTATCTCTCCATTCTATAAATCAATGTATGAAAGTTCTTTATAAATGTGTTTGTGTGTGATATGATTGTATTCACTGTCCTGACCTATACGAATCACAGTCCATAATCCATAAAAATATCTATAAACTTACGGTCACAGTCTTGTACTAGAATTTCTAATGTCAAATAGTCCAAGGTATGTCAATTTGTCATGGCTCCTGTTCTATCGACTTAATCACATCCACAGTACATATATATAGATATATTTTTGGTGTATATAAACACCTTTGTGTATTTCTTTAATTACTTCTTCATATTTAATTCATTGTCAATTGGTCCTGTCATTGTTTACTTTAATCTAATTACTACTTATGCAGGGATGCAAATATCAAAGTCTGTAATTGTCAAATTGTCTTAGTATGCAAAGCATGCAAAGGTTGAGAGTTTGTCCATTTTTATCATAGGGCAGGTCAAATAGTCTTGTCGATTCTTCTTTTGAACCCTTTGTTCACAGTATGTCAATTAGACCAAGTTTCACAGTGCTCATTTGCTATTGAATCAGCATCCTACTTGCTACTTTGTCAAATAGTCATTTGTCAATTGGTCTTGCTATACTATTGCATAGCTGAGTGTGTAGTATCCGACAGATGGTCAATTCGTCCAAGATTTCACACCAACTATTTAACAAGGCTACTACTAATTGGTCAAATAGTCATGTGTCAAATAGACTTGCTAATGGTAGCACCACAGGCAAACTTATGTGTGATGGTAGACAATTTGGCCAATTTCCCACACGAGGTTAATACATAAATCACATACAAAGATTTCACAGGGCAATTTGTCAATTGGGCCAAGTTCACAACATCAAATTACAACAAGAGATACACAAGGAGTCTATACTATAACACAAGATTACGCTCCTTATACCTGCACTTAGTATTCTCACACAATTTGGTCAATTAGTCATTTCAACTTAATCACCATACACAGACCATTCGTCTTACATTAATTTCCATTATCTGTAAATCATCTTAATACAATCTCTCCAGACCATTTGACTACAACGACAACCAAACATAAATATTTATAGAAATGACTAATAGACTTTCTAACATGTGCTGTTTATACCACTTGACTATTAGTCCAACAACCAGGTTCGCATACTACCAATCACTGGCTCAGTTTAATTAGCATGGTTTTAACATCAATCCCTGGTTTTCTAATGCTCACTAATCTTTTTATTTATTTGTCTCATAACACAATCACATAATGCCGATATATTTCATTTACTATCTAATTGACTTAGACACAAAATAATCTTCATAACTGACTATTAGACTTATCCATAAATCTGGTTAACCAATCACTGGTATCAAGAAACTTAGCCTTTGTCTAATAGACTTCAGATTCGAATAGAGCTGATCTTAACACTTATTACAGGTCATTATCAATCATTGCTTAATTGACCTTACTGATGATTTTGCCATACCTTGGCTCAGTTTAATTGTCATACTTAGCACCAATCCCTGGTTGCTAATATTTGAGAATTTATTGTCTATTTGACCAAAGCTTAACATAATCCAATCACTGGTTATATGCTTTACTGAATAAGTTCATAGACAATTTGACTATCCCCAAAGAATTAATTTGCCAATCACTGGCTCAGCTTAATTTATAATTTTAATCTCATAATATATCTCCACCTCATAATTAAGGAAACAAACCTATGACAAATCGACAACTAAACCAAACATAGCACTTCAATTACAAATGAGTTAGTTAGTTACACTTACAGTCAATTTGTCTTTTGCTTTTCCCCGCAATCGCAGCTCCAGTCGAGTAGTCTTTCTGCTCCATCCGCAGACAATTTGACCTCGATCCCCTCCCCTGCCTTGGTCAGCTCCAGCGAGTTATCCTCCAATCTCAACAATGGTCCAATTATCTTCGCTCAGCTCTCACTTAATACAGTCAAATTGTCACTCCGAGTTCTCACTGAACTTCGATCTATACTCCGATCAACAAAGCCACTCACTGGCACATAAGACAATTTGACTTACTTGCACAAACATACAAGATCAATTGACAGGCTCTCTCACTTCTGCACAATTGTCTTAAAACAAGAAAATCCAAAAAACAATGCCAATCCCTGGCTAAGAAAATACAGAACAACAACAAGGACAGAAACAAAGCCAATCACTGGCTACACCAAGCATAAGACAAATAGACAAAAATCTGCATTAAAGCTTGAAGGAATACACAAGTATAGAAATCGGCAATGCAATCACTGCAAGCCTGAGAGAGAGCTGAAATTCAACGGTCGATTAGTCTTTGTACTCTTTCTTGGCTGTAACTACTTACACTAACTGCTTGGTCTATTAGTCCTTAACTAATTGTAACTAACCGTTAACGGGTTGTCTAATAGTCATTTCGGTAACCACATGTCTATTTGTCCCAGTTCACACTCTGTTCTAGTTCTCGATTAATTTTCACTTGTCTAATTGTCTCTTTTTCAAAAAGTATAAAATAAAAATAAAAATTCTATCTACAACTACTTAAAAAAATGACAGTTTGTCACAAAAAGTAGATAAAATCAAGTATAAATTAATTAAAATTAGAAAATCATGAATAAATAAAAACTAAAAATTGGCCATTTATAAAGACTTGATAGTCAAGCAAATCATTTAATTTTTTTCATTCCAATGTTGATGTGGAAGTTCATCAGTGTGTGATTATATAGGGTAGCCCACGTGGCTATGAGCCATGTGAGTTAGTGATGTGGAGCACTAACTTGGAGGATTCCTATTAACTAGTTTTGGAATGCCCCTATCTAATGTGGAACAAATTCTAAGCTAATGTGGAAAATGTTCAATCACCACTACGTCATTTGGTAGTCATGATGTATGTTGCCCTAGTCATTTTTTAGTAATTTCCAAGTTGGGTGTAGTGATTAATGAAGTCATGGATGTGCTTAGAGAGTCATTTTTCATAATGGTGCTACTTGATCAAGTATATTATGTGTGAAGATATGATTGATGTGGCTAGTCATGCAATCATTGTGTAAATGGATAAGAGTGCTTGTGTACAACATGTAGAAAGCAAGTGTGTTTTGGCACCATTACTACAAAGTTCTCTTTTCCACTAATAACTAGAAAATGACTAGTAGCTTTAAGATTGCAATGGTGGGCAAACATGAAGACAACAACCTATGACTCAACAACAACTCAAACAAAGGTTTCTGATAATAGTGCTTCAGTCATGTACATAAAGACCATTACAAGAAAATGACAAGCAAAATATAGATGGTAGCATATTTTTTGTTAAAAGGCAACATGATTTCTGTAACTACAGTGATCATGAAAATGTTTATGTAATTGATATTCATGTCATGGGGCTATCATTATGGTCTGCCTAAAGTGTATAGTGAGAGGTCCTAGGCATGTGCATATGTCCATAGCACAATTTTTGGCTTTAGGAAGTTACTTTTAAGAACTTCCACTCCCCCAAAGCAAAAGAATTGACAACATCTTTCACCTTTGTCTATTCATCAGTAATGTTTGGGACATCAAATGCACATGTGGCCAAATGGAAATCATGACATCTACTTTGTAGCATGTATCAAGAATCGTGACAAAATGGAACTTGTATTGCCTACCTATAAGTCCCATAGCTATCACTTGGGCCTTAAGATTTTGTTTTTGTTTTCACTTTTGCTCATTTTTATTAGTATTAACAATAAAAAAGACCTAAAAAGAATGTTTGCATCATGTTTGGTAGAAGCCCCTACAAATACGGTTAGTTAATCCTTAAAAGTCCACAAGTGCTTTAAGCACTTCCATTTCTCGTTTTCAATGTCTAAAAAGGTATTTAGAATGTCAATTAGAATGTCAATTAGGAATTCGAAATGCAATTAAGCCCTAATGGCCAAACTAATAGAATAACATCCAATTTAGACTATTACCAAATTTACCCTTGAAGTGCATGCGACAAGTTATAGGCTAAATGAATGAAAGTGTAGGTTGACAAAAGTCCTACTAAGTCTTAGAATTTCTACGAGAAATCCATGTAGAGGTCACCATCCAATTCATAAGAATTGAAAAAAGTCACTTTGTTCCTTGCAAGTAAAAATCCACAATTTCAATAAATGCGTGATCGAAGATTGGAAGAAGTATTTTTAGCATAAAAACTCTTTGACATCTCAACGGCAAAGTTAGTTCACCTAGTATAGGAATGTTTTTTTTCTAGAGGACTTAAAACAGGAGGTAGCAATTTAAGCCCTTCCACACATATAACAAAATAAACATATAAATTTGCATTTAGCATTTGAGGACTTTCTAGAAGTTAAACCAAAAAACTGATATTTTTTGGAATTGCAAAAAATGATTCCATGGGAAGTCAATCTCATTTATTAGCATGAAAAATTTGTAGAAATTACCCATATATTGGTACTAAAAATTAGGATAGTATGTTTTAGCATGAATAAGCTCTTAGCCAAATTTCAAGACATTCTAACACTATCAAGTACCAAAACCAATAGCGATAACACCGTTCAATGAAATTTCAAAGTATTCAATGAGTTGACTGGTGTACTAGGAGCTTGCAATGTCCAAACAAAGTCAACATGAACTCTTTTCTTACTTTCTTGAACCTTCCAAAACCTAGACTAGTCAAAATCTTGAGAAAAGGTAAACTAATTTTTCAACCATTATTAAACTTGGAATTTACTAGCTTTCGCATGTGAATTAATAGATAAGCAGAAGGCTAGGGTTTCTTCCAAATAATTTGGGTCTTTTGAAGCCAATGGCACAATCTATTTGGCATTTGGAGCATTTCTCCAAAAGTTAGAATGATTACTACAATAGAGTAGAATTTGAATAGTTAAAGTTAATTTGATTTTTTTGTAGGTAGCTTTAGGTAATTTGAGAGGGAAAGGAGACCTTGGAAAAGTATGAGAGGCCTCCCCTCCTCTCACTTTGCACCCCTTTTCTTTATTTTCTTGTTTGGTCAACTAGAAGCCATTTCGCTCTTGTTTTTGTAATCGGCCAAAATGCAACCACATTGAATTTTGGCCATTTTGCCAAAAACTTGCTTCTTGATTTGGCTCTCCTTTTTGTTCATGTTTCGAGCTTCTTTCAAAGGATGTTGGGGTCCCTTTGGAAAGCTTTGCAATTGATGATGAGTTTAAAATTAAGCTTGATTACTAACTATCGTATATTTTTGTGTATTTTTTGAAGTTTACCAACTATTGTTGTTCTTTTGTGCCGTGTAAGTTTTTGTGTACTAACCTTTCAAATAAGATTATTGTATGTAATTTCACATCTTTTGTAGAAAATCCCTGTAGAAGTCTTGTCTATTGTCTAACAATTGTGTGTATTTTGATCTTTTAAATCTTTGTTTACTAACAATTTCAAATTGAGCTTCTTGTGAGGGATTTCACAACCTTGTTGTAGAAAATCCCCCTAAAGCTTAGACAATCAAAATACATAGTCCTATGTGTTGGTTTGGTGTCATTTGTAAAAAATTGGGTTGGAACCAAAATTCTCAAAGCCCAAGTACTAACTAAATCCTTTTGGTTTTGTTCAAGAATTTGAGGCTAATCCCTCCAATATGGTGAAGCTATTGCCTTACTAGTTATTTTGTGTCCTAGGATTAAAGCCCCCCCCTCCTAATAGTGAAGCTATTGTCCGTTGTCTAAGTTTAAAAGTCTTAATTTCAGGATTAAGGCATGTAAGGCAAAGCTTTGCTCTCAAGACTAATTTTTAGTATTTTTGAGTTTTTATTTATTTATTGGTTCCCTAGAAGGATAACCCTATAAATGTGTTAGTTAAGAAAAATTCCAAAATAGGTTGGACTTCAAATACTAGAGTAATTGAAAGTTGTAATTTCAAATACCAAAGTGATTGAGTTTGGAATCTCAAAAACAAATAATAGACTGAAAGGTTGATTTCAAAATACTAGAGTAAATGTGAAGTTGGATTTTTCTAAAAAAAGTGAGAATGTTGATTTCAAATACTCTACCAACTAAGGTTGGAATTTCAAATACCAGAGGACTGAGTTTAGAATTTCAAATACAAAGAATATACTGAGGTTGGATTTCAAATACCAAGGTTTGAAATTCAAATACTAGATGTGACTAAGGTTTAGAATTTCAAATACAAAGGTGATTGAGAATTCCAATATACTAGAGTGGATTGAGAGGTTATAAATTCCAATTACAAGTATTGAATGAAAGATTGAAGGCCACTACATGGTAGATTGAGCTAGAGTTGCAAATTCTCCATCTGTTAGGTTCAAATACATGCTGGACTAAGATTTGGAGTTGCAAATTTTCATATGTGAGGCTTTGAATCCTCGTCTAAATCTCAATTCCAACATACTAAACTTCAAATTAAACACAAAAGCAATTGCAAAACAAGTGAAATTCATTCAAGAGTTTAGTATTTAGATACTTGAAGAGAAGGAGAGATTGCAAAAGTGGAAGAGAACCACCCATCAGGAAATCATCGATTCCATTAGTTAAGGTTAGACTTTGATTAGAAGACAAAGCAGAAAAACAAAAGGAAGGAATAGTTGACTTTTTAGATTCTAGACTTAGTTATTAGTTAGAAGAAGTTAAAGTACAATTTTTGATTTCCTAATAAATTAGAAAAATATTTAGGAGTTAGATTTGATAGGATTTGATTTACAAAAAATATCTTGAAAAAAAATAGAATTTAGAAAGAGGTAGAAGAAAAAGAAAAGAAGTTTTGGAGCCAAGAAAGAAAGGACTGGAACTCCTTTAACTATCTTACGACATACCAAATTGAATATAAAAAACAAATGATGGAAATGGAAGGAGTTTATGATAAGATTACAATCATGGTGCACAAAGATGGGACCATTAAATTCGCCAAATTTGAGTTAAGTTTTGTGATTTATTTTCCCCAATTGGTTTATTTTTGCTAAAAATATTAAATTAGAATTAGAATTGTGGAATTAAACTTCAGAGATTAAATTCAGACTTTTAGAAGTTTAGGAGAACACAATTTAAATTTAAAAGTAGGTAGAAAATTTCAGTAGCTTTCCAAAAAGATATTAAATATAAAAAATAGATAAAAATTTCAAAAGTTATGCTTGGATGAAAGTTAGAGTTAAAAATAGATGAAAATTTAGAAAGTCATCCAAAGGATCAAAAAAGAAATAATAAAATCTAGATTAGAATCAAAAGCCAAAACTAAAGTCAAAAGTGAATTTCATAGTTTAAAGTAAAAGAAAATAGTAGATGAAGTTTTAGGAACCGATTAGCATTCAAACTTCATCCGTTTGTAATTTTTTTATAGAAAAGTCAAAAGTCAACCTTTAATAATTTTTTTATAGAAAATTCAACCTTTAATAATTTTAACTTAAAAATACTTTAACCCTAAAAATAGCAAATGCAATTAAAAGTCTAAAGAAGTAGCAATTAGCAATTAGGAATAAGTTAGATTTAGAATCACCTAGATGATACTTCAAGGTTTCCAAAAATATTTAAACTTAGAAAATAGACTTATAACGAACGAGATAGAGTAGGATAAACTTTTGACATAAATTGGAACAAATTTGGATGAAAGTCCACAATCTTTGACGAAATTAAGTCAAACTTAGAACTTAGGTAGTAGAATTAAAACTATGAATAATTCAAAAAATCTAAAATCAATTTTAATAGTTAGAATAGGAGAAAAATGATAGATGAAGTTTAAAGGCTAAACTTCATATGTGGATAACATTCAGGAAATTAGTTCAAACATAGTAATCTGGAAAGGAAAAAATAAGAAGTACAAATTAGGATATTCAATCTTATGCTTTAGTAAAACCTTACAGTCTTTAATTTTGGTTGTCATAGCCAAAACCAATTGTCATTCAAAATTTTAATATAATTAAAATTATTTTATTTTCAATTGATTTGATTTAGCATTGCACTTAGGTAAAATATGATTAGGTACAAACAACAAATTGTCCATTGCTTGGAAGACACAATTGAACGGCATATTAGGCACCCAATAGGCAATACATTTATGACAAAGCACTAAGAACCCAGTGTTTTTTTTTAGGTGATAAAAAGCCAAATAGCACCCCAAAATTTTTTGTGCACCAACCCCTATTAAGAAAAGGGATAAAATTTGTGGAAAAATGCCAGAGGTGCTATGTGCATCAGTCCTTGGCGGCCACGATAAGGTAGAAGGTCCAGAAACCAACCATCTAAGCCCTGGAACTGAATTTTAGGCAGGTGAAACTTCTCAAAATATTTATCAGTGAATTTTCCTTCGAAGACAAGAGGATTTGGCATCTAACCCAAGTCGCTTCGTATTTTTTGGATCATTTTTGAATTAGTTATGAAATTTTGAAGTTGAACTACCCTAAGGCTCCAAAACCGCTCACCCCTGAAATGTACATTGTTGGTACATCAGTAAAGGCTATGAAAAAACAGCATGTACAAACTGTGTACATTTATTGGGTGGGCGGTTCTAAATGCCCGAACTGTTCTCGAGCCTTCTACCTTAGTAACATGTACAACTTGTTTTTCCTTCCCTGTCGCCACCAGTCCTGATTATTAGTCTGATCGACAACTTCTCATCCATGGCAGCCTGAAATGAACCGGGAGCTAAGATATATGTTGTATGCACAACCACATGTACGCTGGTGCTTCAGTTCTGTGTCGCCAATGCTTAGGGTTTAGTTGTACTCTTGTACTGCATAATCTCATGACTTGGTGCCCCACTCGTTGTATTCATCATCACCCAGTCGCCCCACTCGCTATGTTCATCATCGCCTAGTCGCCCCACTTGCTACGGCCTTCTTCCGTTGGTGCCAGATTGGATTTAAGAGAGGTGACCTTACATGTTTGTGAGCTGGGGGTCTAAATGGATCAGTCGTGTTGGTTTTGGACGGCAAGATGCTTCAATTGGCGCGTAGAAGTGTTTACAAATTTGAATTGTAGAGGTACATGTCAACGTTTCACAATTTGAAACTGCAGCTTGGTGATCATTGCTTGCCGAATTGCTTGTTTGCTCATTGTTGATTAGTGCTTGTCCAATTTCTTGTTTGCTAATCAGGTTTGTAATGTTTATTTCACTTAAAGATTGATTTGGTGACATGGATTTTCTATGTGCTTTGTATATTGTTCTATGAAGAGCACTACTTACCAAAAAAAATGTTTGCAAGACAGAAAATTGCAAGTTCCATTCACCTCGATTTTCACCATAGTGGTTGCTGAGTCATTTGCGGGAGGAGCAGACGATGCCAATTTCCAATCAGATTTGGGACAGAAGATTGTTGCTAAGGCACTCCTGCGAGAGCAAAGGAAACAACTCCACGACCAGAAGCAGAGCGAAGCTGTTGATAGGAAGCGCAAGCAAGCAAGTCGCATTTCAAAAGAGCACGGTAAAAGAAGGGCCAGGGAAAAAGTCACAATCCGAAGCTTCTACACAACCTCTCGGAATTCGGACAATGTGGGGCCGCTTGATCTGCACGACCCACTAAAGAACAAGACCCCACCACCTTCTGCCAGGAAAATAAAAAATGCTCTATTGCAACCTCGGCGAGTTCTTTTGTCGGAATCTGTATCTCTTGATACTAATGCGGCCACTGCTAAAGTACAAGGTGGGATGGCGAGTTGTGTAATTCTAAGTTCAAAACCACCAATTCCAGTTGTGTCTATCTCCACTGACTCTCTTGGATACGTTTGTAGCGAAGATGATCCAGATTTCCATGCGGTGCACGGCCCTACAGAGGTAAGTGATTTGTCTGGCAATGATATGGAAGAGGAAGAGGAGCTGGAGCCACTCATTTGCCTAGGGAAGCCGAATTACAATCTAACTCGCAAGTTTCAAGTGGAGTGGAGCGCGAAATGTCCCTGGGCTGAGATGGTCCTTTCTGCTAAGGGTTGGCTACACATGGTCAAGTATCGTGTTTGCTCCGACATTGGAAAGAAAACTCGAGTTATGGCGCCCAAGTGGGACACAATCAACAAACATGCTAAACGTAAGATACACAAAACCAACCTCCTCCTATATGTTGCCAAATGCCCAGCAAGTGTTCTTCAGCAAATCAAGAATTGCACCTCTGTGGAAGCTCGGCGGAAGCGAGTCCAATTCACTACGTTGTTTCAAATTCTTTCTGCAGGTCGACCAATAGCTGAGTTTGAATCAAAGCACAGTTTGTTCCGCTTGCTTGAGACTCCCAACTGTCCTTCAATGCACTGGAATCCAAGTGCAGTTTGGCTCATGGCAGAGCACTTGTATTCATTTATTCAAGAGAAGATGAAATGCATGATCAAGGCTGCCAAGTATATCGCAATGACCTGCAATGAGACAACAGGTGTTGATAACTGCTCGTATATTGCTATCCATGTTTACATCATGCAAGATTGGCTTCGAGTTCCCCTGCTAATAACTTTGCAAAAACTTGAGTCTGACGGAGCCACTACAGACAACCTAATTGCCCTTCTCATGGGAGTTCGTGGAGTTCGTGGAGACTTGGATCAGTAAGAAATAGCCACCAAACTACTCTGCTTTGGAGCAGATGGAGTGTCAGCTTTTCAAGGTTGCCGAACTGGAGTTACAGTTCAGCTAAAGGAAAAGTTTGCACCACATGTAACTGTTGTTCATTGCATGGGGCATAGGGTCAACCTAGCCGTGAAAACTTTGAGTAAACTGGACCTTTTTCATGCTATCGAAGACTTATGTAAGCTGTGCCATGCTTATTTCTCTCATTCGCCAAAAGGCAAGCTGAATTCCGAGCATTGGCCCAACTTGTCGACACCAAGGGCCTGAAGCTCCTGAAGAATGTGACAACTAGGTGGATATCTCTCATCTCGTTGTTGAGGCGACTTCTGAGCGAGTACCGCAGTGTGACCTCGAAGCAGCGCGCTGACTCCATCAACAAATCAAAGTCGGTATGCCTCACTTTTGTTTCTTGTCTTCTGTCTTGTTGAACTCGTTATCAGTTGGTCTCGGTGGAGCTCCACAACAAGAAAATGCGTTGTGAGTTGGTCTCGGTGGAGCTCTGGTGTCACGCTCTAGTGTCAGCTTTTGCATTCTTTTACGCTATTTAAGAGCACCGCAATGAACAGGCAGATATATAGAATTGAATCGATGAGTTCAGCTTATAATTTACCTACATGTGTACATGAATTATCATCAGTGTTCACAAATGTCGCTAAACTTCTACCAAGACTAAGTGATTGCTACTGGAATTGTGAATCACAGTAAGTGTTATCTTTGATTCTTTAGCGCATGCATTTAGCATGCATTTAACATCATCAATGCACCACAAGTGGGTTTCAGCACCGCTTTCAACTTGTCGGGTCTATCTTCACAAATTATCCACACGACAAAAATTGAAAAACAATTTCTCTTCAATCATTGATCAGAGACCCAACTTGTCAAGGAGGATGTCTTTTATCAACACTTGAGCACAGCACTGTTGTGCAAGTGTTGAAACCCACTTGCACTGTTGAAACACACTTGAGCTAGTTCAATGAAAATTGCATTTGGAACCACTGATTCTAATCGAAGAAGAATCAAGATGCACGTACAAAATCACGTCAAAGCCGAAACTGAAGGGAAATACCAATCACGACAAGAAAATGCATTGTGAGTTGGTCTCGGTGGAGCTCTGGTGGAGCTCAGTGGAGGCAACAGGGGGTTTTCATGGATCAAGTTCAGCCAAGTCAGTCAGTCTCTCACACACTTCCCATCGTCCAAATTGTGGCTAAATTTGTGCCAAATTTTGTTCTTTGCATAGGACACTTTGTGCCAAGGCAACAAATCTGCTGGAGAAGATGCTAGACCCATACCATGTCGTAGGCATGATCTGCTTATTGCCGCTCTTTGAAGTTGTAGATGTTTTGATTCAGTTTGTGCAACAACGTGATGTGTTCATATGCGACTTCGTTGGAGTGCTCCAGAAGTGCTTGGGCAAGCTCTTCGAGATGTACAAGGGCCCCGGTTCTGCATTTTGTGGACCTGAGTTTATCCACTTTACAAATTTGCTGGGGTTCCAACATGATCAGATATTCTTGTCGTGGAGCTCTATGGACCTCAATGAAGTTCAGCATCTTCAGTTTGTAGTGCACGGTGAAGAACTGTGTGCTAAACATGGCAGCTCCCTTGTTACAAGGGAATCATGGAATGCTCTCATCGAGGGTGTCAAAAACGAATGCACAGGTAAGTACTGGTTTAAAATCACGATTTCTTTTTCACAAATGTATACAAGCTTCATAGTTAGTTTTCAATTCCTTGTGTGCTAATGTGACATTTTAGAAGCCAAAATTTTCTTCACATGATATCCATAAGCAATTCAGTTCTAAAAATGGGTAAATATCTCACATTTTGTATGAAGTATCTAATGTCTTATTAGCGAGTTTGATGCCCGTTGATGCAAGTTGTACCAATTTTTAGTGAAACTAACAATTTCAATAAAATAAGCAAGTTAACCCCCCTGTCCAACATATCACAAGCCTTGAAACCAACACCTCTTGGAGCATGTGTACCCACAATACTGGGCTCAAACAAATGCTGAGAAGACCTTCAGGAAGCACTTGGATGCAATCAAGAAATTCTATGGTGAGCCGAAGTAGATTGGCGAAGAGGATGGTAAGCACCTAGTTCCAGCACTCTTGGATTGCTTTCAGCTAGAGCTGCAACAGTACTTATTCAAGCTTGCAATGCTTTCAAACAGCATGGCCGCTTTGGAGGATCCAAACATGGCTGTCAATCCTTTGACTCGGCTTTGGCGGGTTAAGATATTGATGCTAATACCTCTCTGTCTAAGGAAATTCCAGAATATGTCAAGCTAGCAGAGATTGCCATGATACACGTGCTGGGATCCGTGGAGGACGAACGATGCTTTTTGTCTCTGGCATTCTTGAAAGACAAGTTGCGCAATTGCTTACAAGCTGAACATCTCAACGTAGTCGTCGCCATGCACGGGCAAAAAGTGTACACACTTGAGGATTTCCCATATGAAAAGTGTTTCCTGCAGTGCGTAAATCAGGCAGATAGTCACCGATATGGGATCATGGCATAGGTTTGTCTCCTGTTTTTTGCTTTTTTTATAGAGTCGACCTTTAGCATGTGATCCTTTTCCAACGAATTCTTTGCAGCCTGTAGCACATGACACCAGATTTTGTGCAACCTGAATTGGACACTTTGAAAGTTTTAGTTCTATTATTGCCCATTTTGCACCACTTACAAATTTTTTGTTGTCTTATTCTGTTCTTCATGCTAAATCTTGTTGCCTAAAAGAGCACCACTTTGCAAATACAAATTGCCTGAGACATTTTCTCTATTCTTGTCTTGATGCCAAAGAAGTCACACTTCTCTTAAACGTGAAGCCATATTTTGCACTCCAAGAAAAACTGGATGTTGCCTACCCTTCGCCAAATTTTTCTATTCTGGAGCCTACGAGCAGATTCCATTAAAATGGAAAAAAAAACATTGTAAGAACCCAGTTGTATACAATTTATCCTAAGAGTGAGGATAAAGTGCCTACAAGTTATAAGATTTTTTCTATAGGGGAATGGATGCCCTTATATACTTTCCCAAGGGCACACACACACACCTCATTTTCCTAGTGGCAAACTTAGCAATTAGGATTTTCATCCTAATCTTTGGATTTTTGACTTTCTACACTAGTCCTAAACTCTAACTTTTGGAGAAAGACTCCAAATCACAAATGGATTGTGCCATTGGCTTCAAAAGTTCATTTTTAGTCAAAGAAAATCTCCTAACCCTTTTTTCTTTGCAAAAAAATCATTGAAACCTTGCATCAACTCAAAACTGAAAAAGGGTAAAAATTCAACTTTTAGAGTTCATATTTTTTGAAGAAAGTAACTAGCTTAGGCTCTTTGAAGGTATGAGGGAGTAAAAGAAGACCCCTCTTTGACCTCATTCCAATTACATATGCTCCCAAAATGCCAATCAACTCCACAAATCATCTTCAATTTTGTCAATTTTGAAGAATCTTTCTAGTTCAAATACTTCTAGATGTAGGAATGTCATGAAACTTGTTAGAGCATGTTATGAGCTTAAAATAAACTATATTAGTTTTTAGTGAGATTTTATCACATGCTAGATAATTTCTAGGAATTTTCCATTGTAGTTTTGGGTGGTTGACCATCCAGAAGATGAACTTCTACATGTTAGAAAATTTTGGAACTTTTTATGGAACCTCTCATGGAATTTCACAAAAGATGTGCATTCTCTTATTTTTACTTTGCACATTTGAGGAAGGTGATTAAAATCCCATTAGCTCCTTTAATTTCTAGTGAATAAGAAATCTTCTACACAAAATAAAATCTTCGCAAATTGATTTCAGCGTTGGATTCCTAGTGTGATTTCACCCTTGGTACATCATACATGGTACATCATAATTCAGTCGTAGATGCCCTCCACTAGTCCATCGTGAGTTTGTGTCACTAGTAGGCTAATAATTAGAATTTCTACTATTTTTCAAATTTGATTGGGAATTGAAACCTATCCTTGAAAATTGACTTATGGATCTCATTGGGGTTCTCTTGGACCATTTTAGCTAGAAAGAGTCACATGCATGGTAGGTTTTTAGGTAGTTTGAGCACTATTCACCCAATATTCACAATTTCTACAACTTCTAAATTTCTAGCATATTCACATGTAGGATTTCAGATTATTTAGGAATAAAAAGACTTATAGTAAGATTTGAGAAAGTAAAAAAATTAGGCAAATGATAAAATAGAGAGAAATTGAAAACATAATACTACTAGTAGAAAATGGGATTAGAGATAAATTGGAACCCTCAAAAATAACATATATAAAAAACTCAAAACTAATTAGTAGAGTTAGAACAAATCCTAGGTCTATAACAAAATGGTAGACACTCTAAAATTGGATAGAAAAAATAAACTTTTGAAAGAAAAATGATTTATTGCCTAAAATCATTGCCTAAAGTTAGGGAAACAATCAAAAAAGATTGATGGGA
The DNA here is from genome assembly GCA_947034895.1 of Rhytidiadelphus loreus. Lineage (NCBI taxonomy): Eukaryota > Viridiplantae > Streptophyta > Bryopsida > Hypnales > Hylocomiaceae > Rhytidiadelphus > Rhytidiadelphus loreus. The sequence continues at coordinate 7,765,248 of OX344765.1, read as the reverse complement.
TCATTAGGGATTAAGTCATAAAAGATTTGGATATTTTTGTAAAACATTGAAATTTTTGTGATTTTTTGGAGAAATAGTAGAGAGAAATTCATATCAAACATATAATACACTCAAAAACTCTTAAGTTTTCACCAAAGGTGTATTTTATTGTATGAAAATTTTACAAAAATGTATGAAAAATGCATTTTTCTTCACAAAGTAGTGCTCAAAAATCATCCAAATGCTATTGAGTGGTATTAGCAACATTCAAATCACATTCTACTATTTGCAATTCATCAAGTCCCCTTGACTTGGATACTTGCACTAGTGTAAACATAGTATGGGTAAAGAAGTGAAATGATCCTAGAGAGGACCCACATGACCAATTAATTAGTTTTGAGTCATCATGTGGCCATTATTTTCCTTGATCTATACATATGATGCATGTTTCTCTAGTATTAATCCTAGAAAGACTAGTTAAGTAGATGACTTCACCAAAGACTATAGGATAGAAAAAAACATTTTTCATTCAATATTTAGGGGGGAAAGTTGCTTGAGTTCATTTTTAGTGAATAGTATTGCAAATTCTCTCATTATGGTGTTTTTAATCTCTTTTTTTTTTAAAGAAAAAGGTGCTTAATCCATGGATCACCCATGTAGTGTATTTTGGCCATTTTTTGCTATTTATTCTTAATGTGAATTTTAGCCATAAAAATGGTATTTTTTGAATTTTAGTTCAACTAATGAAATCTAACTTATCAAATACAGTTTTACACCAATTGAAATTTTTGAAAAATTTGTAAATTTTTATATTTTATAGCAATGTGAACTTTGGACCTACAACCATGGTTTGTTGATTTTCTAATTTTGGAGTGACACCATAACTTTGGTTTATACCATGATGTTATATACTACAATATATATCTACGGTGAAAATTTCATATTTTTTTAGTGTATTTTGTACTAGATATGAATTTTCTTCATTTTTTCTTAAAATATTCACAAAATTTCAAATTTTTACAACTTGTACCATAGTAGACATATGATTTCATCTCTGAAAAACAAATGTAAATTTTTTCATTCCTATCTAAGGTAGTGTGCTCATAAACCGTCACTTTAAGGGCTGTTGGGCTTTTTTGATGGTTTTCATATGCTTGAAAATATTTTCACTTATTTTTCACTGGAAGAAAAATTGATGCAAAATCTAACGCAAGTGGTTTCATATTTTTTTGGAGTATTTATGAATTACTTATGAATTTCCAAAGAATTCTGCAATAGGCACCTATTCTTGATCCTAGGCCTTGCAAAATCCACACAGGCACAGTTTGAAAACAGATATGACTAGACCAAAAACAACCAGTGAGGCATTCAAAAAGTAATACATAAGGTTCCTAAATGTGACCCTTGCTAAACTTCAACAAACGCTACATCTTTTTAACATGTGTAAGAAGGCAATTGGGCAATCAATTCCCATTTAGAAAAATTAAGTGGACACACCTTCAGGGAGTTGGCTTTGAAATGGACACTTTCCCACTCTTATTCCATCCATTAAAGAAGTATGAACAAATCTCATTAATGCTCTGGCATTATGAGCATTCCAACTCACATCCACTGACTATTGCTTTTGAAGCCACCTGTGGGACAGTTTGAAGAAGAGGGTCTGAATTAGAACCATCTCCCATAGTTGCAAACTGGCAACATACAAAGTGATAGATAGTGAGGCTTCAACATCAGTGGTCATGGGCCCCTTCTTCTGCAGTTAACGTTTATTTTGCAACAAAATTTTAATGCTCACCGTGGACCCTGTCCTTCCAGGGTTAACGTTTATTTTGGAACAAAATTTTCACCATGGTATGAAAATCATAAATAAATAGTACAAAAGAAAGGGAAAGAAGAAAACCTTTCAAAAGTTATTAGTTGGTTGTTTTTCTGTTTTTCTGTTATTTATTTATTTTTTATATTTTTATATTTTTATATTTTTGAAACCCATGAACAATTTCCATTTCCATTGATAATTCAATTGTTTTCACTGCCATGTCCCAACATGATTGCCGGATTTGCTCCCATTCTCGTCAATATTCTCCATTCTATGATTTGGATAATTGATTGCAACCCACATAACATCCTACAAAGCCACAAAGCCATGGATGCAGACAAACCAACAAACCAGGTGAGAACAATCCATGAAACAGGGGACACCACATTCCAATATATTCTCCTAAAACAAACTTCTAAATCAGTCCCTCCACAAACAAAAACAGACACTCTCCACCCACAAAAAAACTCCACATACATCAATCAATGGATTCATGATATTGGTTAGTTGGAGTACTGTTTCCTGAAATTTGTCCATGTGTTTCAAGAAAGAAAGAAAATAAAAAATAAAAAATGGAACTAGTTGGAAACCCACTGAAATCAGTAGTACTGCCAAAATAATTATAAGAATAAGACTTCCGATTTAAATGCGTCCCCAACATCATGGCCACTAAGATACTATTGAATGGGGGAAAAAAGAAAGCCACCTAATTTATAAAATTCCACAGAAAAGGACCTCATGTCTCTTGCTTGCTGTAAGAGGTCAGAGAATTTTTCCAGAATTTCCAGCAAGTGTTTTGAAATTATTGTGATTTGGGGAAGAAAATGTGCGGAAAAGGTAGACTAATATCCCTTTTTTTTTAACAAATATTATGAATGATTATTATGTGTGCAAAGATTGTAGGGAAGAGTATTTGTTTGCTAAAGTTCTTATGAAAGCTGCTTCTAGTGTAGGGATTTCATCCATCCACCCACCCACCTTATTTCTCCAATATATAATACTCTCTCCCTTACATAATATTAGTCCCTTTTGGGGTTTTGCATTTGCCTTTGAATTACTTGTCTCCTTTAGCAATGTACTTCATACTTAATTTTGGGGTTGAAGTTGCTTTATTTTGTTTTTGAATGAAATGAAGGGCAAGAAGTCTAGTTTTATTATTCACTTTACTAATTTTAAAATTTTAAAATTTTAATTTTTTATAGCAATTTGAAGTTGATTGGGTTGGAGACCAAAAGATATTGAACTTTCCATTGAATTTATAGAATTCCAAGCCATTCTTGTGCATACCTAAATACACATAGAGGGCAAGGTAGTTGCACAAGAAGTCTTTCTTCTCTAAAAAGCCTATCCCTATTTTTTGCACGGCACTTATCTATTGAAACCTCCTACTTTTTTTTATCTTTCCTTGATTGCAATTATTAGGAGCATCCACTAGTTTTGCCAACTAGAGAGGACACATTGCACATTCACCATGGAATCATTCCATTGTAACATGCATGAAGAAATCATTGTCAAATCCTTAATACTTTCATTACCGTACCACTAAAAAAGACTATTACTGTGAGATGGAGAAAAAAGAAGGACAAAAATTTGGATTCTTTAGATATTTTTCAATGTGACTCAATCACAATGTAATTTTCACACATATTGAAAATTATAGTGTAGTAAGCTATTATTAGACATACAAAACTATATATTAATCCTAAAGTCTCAATCAATCCTCTACAAAAGTCTTTTAAAAAGGCCCCAACACTCAATCAATTGGTAGAAGTTTAGCAAGCTTCAAATAGGATTAAATAAAGAAGAAATGAAAAAGAAGATTTTTTTTTTATAATATTGAGTAGCTTAGCTAGATATTTGGAAGAGCAATTACTCATAGAAAAGAAGTCTCGGAGAGCCAAACTACAGTACAAGGGAGTGGTTCCAAAGGCTCATATAACACTATCTTGGTACCTATATGGGCTTTTGAAATCATATCATCACATTGTAACTTGATGCTTTGAGGCATCCATTCTACTAATATAATATTAGTTTTTAATTTAAAAAATAAATTAAAGAAGTAATAATCTTATTACTAATACCTTTGGCTCAAAAAAATTCTAGTTCTATAACCATTAGATATATATTAGTTTCTAATTGATTATAGAACATGCACACACAAATTGTGTCTCATGTAACATATAAAACCAAAATCTTACTTAGAATCAAGTTTTACCAACCAAGGAGACAGTAGGCCAAGTCATGGTTGCCCTACAAGTTTGGAGTAGGCATCATTTCATTTATCCAATTGAGCAATCAAAGGCTCTTCTGCATTGTATTTTGATTTTTTACACATTCATCTATATCTACACTATTAAAATAGATAATTGATTGTTTGCTTGTTTGTTTGTGATGATGTTAAGGTCCTATAAACTGCTATGCCAACGTGGGTTCACTTGGTGTTGTCAAAAAACCCTCGACAAAGGGGTGCACAAAAGAGAGTTTACAATGTTTCAATCAATGGCACAAAAGATATTGAATTTCTAATTTTTTATTGCACTTGAAACTAGAAAATTGGGCAGAAATTAGAAAAATTGATTGAAAAAAGCCATTGGACTTTAGAACACTTTGACCACTACAATATTGAGTTGATATGTTTATTTTACTTAAAAAAATTGTTCGGAAAACTATTTTTGTTTGCCAAACAAACATATCTTAAAAAAAACAAGCTTAATAATACAAAATTTTATGGTGAATATGGAAGTCAACACTAGTACTATGGATAATTTGCTATGAAATAAATGGATAGGAGAGGAGATTTAACCTTGTAAGATTGCAGAAAATGTGGGTCCTTAACCCTGGAGTGCTCCGACATCCAATTTCTAAACGATGTATAGATTTAAAATTAGACTTCTTTCTCATTACAACTTGAATGAAAGTCATCCTAATTTTTAGAGATACTTTATGAAGTTGTGGTCCTATCCAAGGGTTGGATTTGGTGTTACTAGAGCACATATTTTTCTAAAATTACGAATGTGGAAGTATGTGAAGTGGTTGACTTGCGTTGACTCTAGTTCAAACTTGAAATTGCAAAAATGAGGTCAAAGGCTCAATGAACACAAAAAAATCCAAAAAAATCCAAAAAAATCCAAAAAAATCCAAAAAAAATCCAAAAAAAATCCATGTGAGGAGAACCTCATTTCAAATCTTTTCCAACAAAATTTACCTGGAAAATGATAATGTTTTTCTTGTAATTGAATTTTGAAGGAAATTTTGAATTTTCCCTTTCAAAATTTATAGAAAAATATTGGTGATAGCATTGGTGAATCTAACCGTATGCATAGAATCTAAAACTAAAACTCTACAACTTCTATTTGCATCTCAATTCCAAAATATTCTTCCAAATAGTACTTTATAATGATTTTTCTGAAATTATCAATTTCAGAGATGAGTCTGGACGCTTAGGGGTTAATTTGATTTGAGGAAGGACTATAGGATGGAAAATAATGTTTTTTCATCCAATTTTTTTTCTTGAGAGTTGTTTGAGTGCATTTTAAATGAATAGATTGAATATTCTGTTACTATTGTATTATTGATTTTTCAAAAGAAAAAGATGCTTAATCCATGCATCACCCTTGTAGTGTATTTTGACCACTTCTTGCTCTATACTTTTGATGGGAATTATAGCTATAAAAATGATATTTTTTGAATTTGTTCCCAATTAATGAAATGAAGGTTATCAAGTGCAATTTCTACTCTATTTTCAATTTTTTTGAAAACTCAATAGTTTATTGCAATTTGAACTTTGGGCCTATAACTATGGTTTGTTGATTTTGTAATTTTATAATGATATGAAAACTTTGGTTCCTATCACAATGTCATGTACTATAATATATACCTTTGGTGATGATTTCAGATTTTTTTAGCATATTTTGTATTTGATATAAGTTTTATACTTTTTCCTTAAGAATTAACAATAATTTTAAATTTTCACAAAAACATTTGAATTTTTTATGGCTCGAAGAAGAAACGTAATATCATTTCTAAGAAATAAAAAAATATAATTTTAGTCATGCATAGTTGTAAAATGGTAGCAAATTGAGTGAACCGTCATGGGCCCATCTTTTCAAGGTTAAGAAGGGATTGGTCATTACTTTTGAGGCAATTACAAATGACATTATAATAGTTGTCACAATGATACAAGGCATGATAGTCTATATTGTTAAAACAAATAGTTTATTTGTTGGTTGTCAAGATCTTTAGACTATCAAGCCAACAAAGATGTGCTTGATGTCAATTAGAAGTCTTTGAGGAGTGTGTGTGCTCAAGTGCATTTTCACTATGTTCCAATAAACAAGGCAAGAGATATTGGATTTTGGAGTATTTGTTGGCATAAAAAATTAGAAAGTTGACCAAAAATTAGAAAATTGGTCTCAACAAGCTATAGAACATTTTGGCCTTTGCAACATCACAACAATACTTTTATTTTTATATTATTTTACTCTCACTATCTCTCACCTTTAACTTTATTTTTGTTCTCATTTTCACTTTCACTTTTAAAATTGAATTAGCATACTATTTTGGAATGGTATAAAAATATACTAGTGTACCATGTGCCATTGCCACAATATAATAAAATAAAATCACAAGTAATTTTTTAATTTTTCAATTCATAAAAACTTCAAAATTCAATAACTTTTTGCCATAGGTCCAAATGCCACAAAAAAAAATCCATGCACCCTTCATCGCAAAGAGTTTTCCAATAGTGCTAAAAATCCCACCAAGGGCTGCACATTTTCGGAGATCTCAATGTAACAAATAAAACAAACAAAACAATGAAACAAACAAACAAAGCAAACACCCTAATTTAATATATGGACTAATGTGCCCTATGCCGTTGCAACAATGTAATAAAATAAAAATAAAAGTAATTTTTAAATTTTTAAATTTTTAAAAACTTTGAAATTAAGTGTCTTTTCTTCCACAAAACAAAGTTTGTGTACCTCTCCTTGCAAAGGGCTTTCTAATGGTACCAAGAACATAATAGAGGGACACATGGTCAAAAAGATCTCACCATAAGAAACAAAACAAAATAAACAACCTCATTTAAAGTATAGATTAGTGTGCCCTATGTAGTTGCCACAATCAAAATATCAAAGTAATGCAATTAGAAACAATTTTTTTGGTAGAACCACTATTTTCTTCTTAGTGAAAAAGGTTCTTATTACTATTTGACATTTCATTAAGTACATGAATTTGTGTGTATGCATTTTAATAGTAAAATTTTTAAGTGACTAACTCCAACTATTATACCATCTATGGTTATTTTGATATATGATTGTTTATCAAATTACCTTGCTTTTCATCTCCCTTCAAAAACTTTAATTTCATGGATTTTTGATTGAAGACCTTCATTGTTAAGGATCAAAGGGTAGTCCAAATTTCCAAAAGTTTGAATGTGTATTATAAAATGCAACTCATAATAATAATTGGATGATGACTCTCAAACAATTGTTGTAAAATATAATTCATAGATTGTATCCATATGGTTAGATTGATCAACTATTTTTCAATAATTTTTGTAGCCAAAAATTGAAAAGTCCCTTCAATATCACCTTTCAATTCATTTTTAATGGGTCAATTTTTTTAACTAAAAAAATATTTTTTGAGGTCATACCTACTAGTATCCTTTGAATTATAGAATGTTTATATTGTTCAAATCAAAAAATTCCTTAAAACTTTAGAAATACTTATTGGAATGGCATGGAACAAAGTTCTCAAAGGAGGATATGAAGATTACAAAATATCCTAGAAATGTCATCCAAAGATTTCCAAAAGTGAAGGCAATAGAGCCTCTCCAAAATCCTAAAAAAAATCAAAGTGAATTCCTTAGTCATTCAAGTGTTAATCAATTCATGTATGGATAGAATAAAAATTAAAACTTACAAAAACAAAGATCTTATGATTACACTAATTTGTCCTCATATTGTGTGTCACAAAATAAATTTATAGATGGTTATGATTATTTATTAGAAAGGAACATTTAATCTATTGTTTGTGTAATAGTACTAACAATATTCACGTCAAAAAATCTTTACAAATATTATTGGTAAGACTATTCTTTCTTTGTAAATAGTTAAGACACAACATTATTTACCAATGAAGAGGGGTCCTTTTTGCATCCTTGAAAAGGAGACCTTTACAATGAACAACTTTGTCTTATATGACTCCTCAACCAATTCTAATCCTTGAATGAACTAATAAGTCCCTTTCAAGTATCTAACAAAACATAATACGTACCTTTTCAACATAGGCAAGATTGACCATTGCCTAATTATATAGTGTTGTGAACCAAATTAAAATTCATTTCATATCACACACTAGTAAGACAAATCAATGTAGCCTTTTGTCAAGTTGTAATTTGGTTTGCCTAAAAACTCTAAGATTACTTTCTCTTCTCAACATAGACTCTCCTAAGTTAATCCCTCCACCCAATGTTTGGGGTATTTTTTTAAGTCTCACTAGCTATTTTTCTTTAATTATGTTCATTGCCAAATTCCGTCCAAAAAATCATCCAATTCCATTCATTATTTTGACAAAATCAACACATTGATGCCATTAGATAGATAACTTGTAAAGAGGTAAGTGCCATTAGATACATGGAAAGGTAGTTATGGGACATTTATGACTCCATTCTATGGGTAGTTTTGTAATTTCAAGGCAAACGACTTCAAAAATTCGCAGAAATTACAATTTTAATCGAAAAATTACAATTCCACTTGGGTTTGATTCACGAAGCAAGCGCACACCTCTGAAAAATATGTAAGTACCCCTCTTCAAATTGGCCCATCTGATATTCAGATTGCAAATCAGGGTGTGGTGATACGCTTGTCTACCTTAACCGGCGGTTCTCCCCGACCATTGCTTTCCACCATCCAGCTCCGCGCTCCGTCCACGTTTCCGAAGTAAAAGCTCCGCTGGCGTTGACTTGAATTGTTACAATTTTGCTTCTGTTGTTTTCAAAAGTTATAAGATACTTGTTTAAAATCTAGAAACAAGGAAACGACAACTTCAGTGGTCGGTGATCTGCTCATAACCACCGTTGGATGGCACGAAAGAACGATTGTATCGGAAGGCGTCGACAGCCTCTGACGAAAAAGCAAGTAGACAGGGGAAGGATATTTACTTTGGGGGTTTGATTTGTTTACAGATATCGAGGTCCATCGCCAACAAGTAGAATTCATCTATATTATAGTATATTATAGTATAATACTATAGAATCTTTCATCAGGGGTGCCGCCGTCCTTGGAAAGAAACTGAACGTCTCTCTCGATCTCACTGGAACGAGTCCTTCGGGGAAACTTCAGATGTTGGGAGAGGTCTTAAAAGCTAAAGCCAGTGAGAGATCATTTCCGTGTCCACGTTGTTGTTCCTCCGTTGATTTTGATTTTGTCTTCGCGCATTTGTCCGGAAAACCTTTTGTCTTCAAGCACTTTGTCTTCACACATCTTCGTCAAGGATGCTGTGAGGTTCATTGATGGAAGGCGGACGGAATCATACAAACTCCCAAGTGACTGACGGAGAATGATCGGTCAAGTTGGGTCGGTCGGTGGAAAAACCTGTCCATGGAGTTGCTTTTCAAAGGAAAGTTGGAGAAGAGGGAGGAGAACTTCAATCTACTTTTCGGTGTAAATTAAGAGCTTGTTCATCTTGTGTCGTAGTACACACACAATGTCCCTAAGGATAGAGTAGAGTGACACCAAGATTTATTATATAGGACAGAGAGATGATACATTGCCTAATGATAGGGTGGTATATATTAATGTTTTAAAAATGTATAGTAAATGTCTTGGCACTGTGGGGACCATTATTGGATGTGATTGTTGATGATGTAGGATCAGTATTTCAATGATCTAAGGATTGAATCTTTGTGTTGATTGTTGCTTCTTCAACTTTAGTGAAGTATTGAGGCGGGACAGCGTCACTAACAGTATAATGTTGTACATGTTGTAATTATTTTGAAGTTAGGTTTGAAAGGCTATATTGTTGAAAGGCTAGAATAGTTAACAGGCAGTAACAAGCAGTTACTGCCTCTTTACAGTGCATTGTGACAAACTGTGTCACAATGCATTTAAACATTAATTTTTTCATAACCCCCTCCAATGAGTTCAAAAAACATGATTAAATTAAAATTTTCCTACCCCCCAATGAGTTCAAAAAATGTAATTAAATTAAAATTTTCATACCCAAAATGAATTCAAAAATTAAATTAAAATTAAATTTTTTCTTGATTGGGGGATGGGATTTACTATACATTTTTCCAGATTGGGGATGGGATGCCAATTGATATGGGATATATCTTTTGTATTTTGTATTTTTTTGTTCTGTATCTTGTATCCCGTATCTCGTATAGTATATTGAATTTGTATCTTGTATCCGTATCTGCTCCCATAACCAACGGCTTGTGATTTTTAAGAAATCAACGGCATCTTGGGGGGGAAACATTTTATTTTTTTAAATCAAGGGGGGAACCAATGCACTGAAAAGAGGTGACAACCTATTAAAGAGTGGTAGTTAAAGAGTGGTAGTTTGTAGGATAGGTGGTGATTAACCCCTAAAAGACCATACTACATTTTTTGGCAACATAGAAATTTTGGGTAGGTACTTGTGATTGGAGATTTTCATATTTTGGGCCCAAACTTCAATAGAAGTTGAGGATGAAGAATATCTTTCATATGCTCTAAACTTCAAGATATTTGGAAATACCACTCAAAAGTTATGACTTGATATGTTTGTTTTTTTGTAATTGGATAGTCCGGGCAGATAAAAAAAATTATTTTATTCAGAGACAAAAATTTCAAATTGGTTTTCTAGATTTATATATATCTAGAAAGCTTTGAATCATACTATTTTGATCAATGAGTCAAAAGTTAGGAGGAGTTTTAGTTTGTGGACAATTATGGATTCTCTACTCTAAAATAAACTTTGAAGTCCTTTATTAAACTAAATTTTCAATATTTTTGGAAAAAATAAAATCATGGGATGTAGATTGTTTACTACAACATTTCAACCATTTCAATTCCATAATTAAATTCTTAGCAATATAATATTTTGAATCATTTTCTCCTTCTTTCTATTTACTATTTTTTTTCCTACATGTCGTACAATTCCAAATGATTTGAAAATTTTCAAGCATGTAGTCAACGTGCCTTGAAGAATGAATCCAAAGAAGCACTACTATTTTGGATATTTTTTCATACAAATGTGAGCTTTTGGAGTACAGCTACTCGATTTTGGGCAATGTTCAAAAAATAATTTTTGTCACTTCAAATGCTCATATCTTGCAATCTACATGGTAAGAATCTCTAAAAATATTACCACATCTTCGCCAACCAAGGAACTATGAGATCCTACGATTACATGTGTCCAAAAATGTATTTTTTTCCAAAAATTGGTACTTGTACTAGAAATGGCAATTTTGGAGCATTTTTGGTGAAAACAGAGTCACATTCTGTTAGGGGTTAAAGTGAAGTGGGTTGTGTTAGTTCACTGATTGATAATGTTGATGGATATCATTTGATTATTTTCAAGCAATCTTTTGTACAAAAGAATAAATGTTGAATATTTAGTGGCAAATGGATGCTATTGATATTATTTAAAGTAATTTTAAATCCTTAAAGTACCTAAGCATATTTGGGGTAGAAATTGTGAAAAACTCACACTTTTACAACAATGAGAAGTTTTAAAAAGTTTTAAAAAGTTTATTTTTCAAAATTCAAGTATACAAATTTGTAATAGACTATTGTAGGAATGTGTGGGAAAAATTCAGAAGTGTTGACTATATGGATTGAAAGATTATAATGTTTGAAGTTAGAAGAAAAAGTTTCTTTTAACATGTTCAACAGACTTTAACTCCTCCTACATTGATATTTTACACTATACATGGTTATTTTTTTGATATTTTCATCTTGTATCATGTAAATTACTACTAGCCAAATGCACATGTTGCCTGAGTTGCTTTAAAATTTTAGGTTGGCATAATTATTGATCTGGATAACCAATCGAAAAAACCATTAGACGTTTTCTGGGGGGTCGGGAGGGCCATTTTGGGATCGTTCCTGATGCTGTCCCGCCCCCTGCAGTTTCAGGGAACATGCGTTCCTGATAAAAAAAATTGAAAAAAAAAAATAATAATAATAATTTTTACTCTTGAAATGAAAAAAAAACAGAAAAAAAAAATTTCATTTTTTTTTTGTGAAAATAAAAATTCATTTTTTCCGACGTGGTCACCTATGACAGGCCAAGTGCCTAATACAGACATCTATAAGATGACCCATTACAGTTTTCCATCAATCTGTGCCAGGTTTTTTCTAATTAATGTAAGCAAAACTTCATTAGGTAGGTTGATGGCTGAAATCAATGTTTTGTATGATGGTGATGGAGATGTTGGAGACTGTTTTAGGAACTCATCCCTTTCTAGTGTAATTCATTAGATGAACTAACTTTTTTTATTCCTTTATGTCATGTCCATGTTAGAAAATATTTCAACCATGTTAGGAAATATTGTAACTGCATTGGGTGGTTTGATGACCACCATGGGTATAGTTTTTGATGGTTGTGGGATAGTCTACAGACTATTTTGAGCCATTTGGCCAATTCACTTCAAAAATTTGTAACAAATTCATACTTTGTCAAAAAAATAAAATTTCAATTGTTCTACCAATTTTTCATGTTTGCCTTTATATGGAAAAAAAAATTCAAAATTTCAAATATGTCAACAAGGCAAATCAAGCAATCTGCCTGTCATAGGCTGGTTTACCTTAATGATTACAATCCTACTAAGGGAGTACATGTTCACACCTTGTATCAAAATTTCGTAAACATCCAATAAAAATTGACTTTGTGCATAACTACCCAAGATCCTCTTGCATATGTTGAACAATCACTTGGTCCTATGGGGATTAAAGTCCCATTGTTCCCAAGAGACAAAATGGACTTTGGTAGGCTCCTACAATCCCAATTTTTGATGTAATTTTTTGAAACTTTTTTCGAAGTTAGTAGAACACATTAGCTTATTAGGAATATTATTTTTATGTCAATTGGTACCCATGAGCAAAGTTATGCCACCCTAAGCCAAAACGGGGTTTGTCGGGCAAGCCCTCAAAAAATCACAAAATGTCAAAATAACTTTTCAAAATTTTGTTTCTCATAGAAAATATTTTTGTTTGTATGAAAAGATTGATTCATTCTATTTAGACTAGTGATGAAAAAATTATGGACAATCTTGTTTTTCAAGCAATCTAAGCACCTTTTTGAAAAAGTAACTTATACAATTCATTTTGGACGCAATTTCAACAATATTCCAAAAAAAAGTTCAATAACATTTAGTTTACTTAATAGAATAATCTCACCATTGGAATTGTTGTGTCTTAGTTCTATCTTAGACCTACTAATGATTTAGTCTTTCCTTCAATCTCGTACCTACTTCTATTTAACAGTTTTTTAAAGAGTGAAAATCAAGTGTGTGTTTTTGAATATTTTTTCCTAAGTTTTCAATTCAATTCTCCAATATGAATATTTTAAAATTCAATATTAATAGTGCCAAAATTTTAAGCTAAGAAGATTCAAAGCCTTAAAATCTATGCAAACTAGCTACATGAAAATCAATTTTATTCACTTCAAATGCAAATATCTTGTAATCCATGTGGTCAAAGTTTTTTAAAATTTCTTTCATTCTTATACTAATCTAGTGCAAGATCTTGTAGTTATATATGAGAAAAAATCAATTTCTAAAGGTTTTTGCACTTTGCAATAGAAATGGAAGTTTAGAGTAGAATTTTATTGAAATAAAGACCATAGGACTTTAGGGTTTACACTATAACAAAAGTTGGTAAAAAAGAACCGCACTCAAAATCGAGTGTGGTTCTTTTAACCACCATTCTGCACAGGCCCTAAACGACTACAGAATCTTCTTTTTGAATTTCTGAACTCAATTTTTTAAATTTCTCGGCGTATAATACATCGTTGGAAAGATCTTGAAAATACCTTTCCAACGATGTATTATACGCCGAGAAATTTAAAAAATTGAGTTCAGAAATTCAAAAAGAAGATTCTGTAGTCGTTTAGGGCCTGTACAGAATGGTGGTTAAAAGAACCACACTCGATTTTGAGTGCGGTTCTTTTTTACCAACTTTTGTTATAGTGTTAATAGCTTATTGTGTTAGATTGAGTTTATTTTTTTAATTTAGATATAGATGGGATATGTGTAGTTCTTTGGGCTTTAGCAATGATGACCACTAATGGTTTTGTTGTCTAGTCAAGGTTTATAGTGTTTTGGATGAGGATTTGGTATTTATTAGATGATTGATGGAATTTTGGATGAAACAATCATTATATAACTTAATGTGAATTCAATGAATTTTATGTTATGGTCATTTGATGGGTTAAGTGGTGGTGGATTTTAGTATCGTAAAGTACATATATATATATAGTGTATCATGCCAAAGTTTTGTAGAACATGAACAAATTGTTGTCTTAATGCATGAGCATGGGTGTAATCAATTAGGTATTGAGTATTTTGGTGGTTTGCAATAAAAAATTCCAACATTTGCAAGGATGAAGCAACTCGATTTGGTATAGGAGTAGATTAGTTTTCAAATTTCATGTACTGCTTTATTGTACGTTTGGATGCAAAGTACTTTAATGTGTAGTTCAATATACTATAATAGAACACGTAGCCATGCCATAGTAGTTTGGTCAAGTATCTGTTTGATTTTGGTCACATATTGGGCAAAGTATGAAGGGATATCATATTGGCCAAAATAAGTATTTGTGAGCGAATCCCATACATTAACCATATTTGAATGTTAGGAGATGTGTAATTTGTTTATCTAAAATTTGAAAGCTTGTCTAAAATTATTAGATAGGTTGTAGTGTATATATTAATTGCTTTGGGTCCATTTATTTATACTAGAAAAATAGTATACTATATCCATATTATCATCATTTGCATAAATCTTTTGGAGTTATGATTTAAAGAATCTTATAGGGCCTTTTGTGGGATGAGTTCTATTGAAAACCAATCATCTTTGTGTAGATAGAATATTGGTATGTGGTGTGTATATCCATAGTCTTGTGTAGGTTTTTCACTAGTAGAAAATTTGAAATTTCTGTTGTTTTGGTCGCGTTGATTTGGGTAGTTTTTTGCTGAATCAATAAATTTCTATCAAAATCAACAAAAAATTGACCCAAATCAACGCAACCAAAACAACAGAAATTTCAAATTTTCTACTAGTGTTTGGTGCTCTTTTTCATTTCTTGCTACCTCTAATGCATTTGCGATTTCATTCCCTTTGATGTTAGTATTTGTTCTAACATTTTGGAGGGTGAGTTGAAATGTATGTGTTTTTAACATGTTCACTATATATGTTAACATGACTTTGTCAAGATGGTTGTTTTATGATGTTGGGTGTTCAATGTTGTTTATAATAAGGTATATTGAATTTAGACTATTTTTAAAATGTGAGCAAGTTTGTGAGGGTGGTCTAAGGTGAGGATTTGAAGGAGTTAATTTGTGTATGGTTGACAACTAAGCTTAGAGAATATTTTGAAGACCTAATAATTTTGCCAAGAGTTAAAATTTTCCATCTCAATTGTATATGATGTAGACAATTATTTATGATATTGAGTTGCTAGAACTAACTAGTTTTTCTTGTAGTGGTATGATGAAGCCATATATATAATAGCAAAATTATTGGAGGTATTTGGGAGGAGGTTGGGTATTATATTACGGCATAATAGATTGGTTGATTAGATGTTGTAGGTGTATTGGAGGAAGTGCAGTGTTGATCCTTTTGTGGCATTTGTTACCAATGTTGGAAGAAGAGTAGAAGGAGGGTTGTGGTATCTGTAGTTCTATAGAAGAATAGAATGATTGAGCTAGGAATGTAGAATTTCCAAATGTTTGTGATTAGTGATGTATACATAAAATTTGAAGATCAAATTTTTCTTTGAAGCTAAACTTCATCCATAGATAACTTTTAGGAAATAGTCCAAATTAGGCAAACTCTATCATTTTGGAAAGGGCAAAAAAAACCCCTACACTTAGGATATTTAACATTTGTGCTTGACTAACTCTTACAGGTCTCTAGTTTTGCCTCATCACAAAGTTTACAATCTATAGTTTGTCAATAGTTATCATGTGGTTACTATTGTCTCATGGGTTCTTATGTTAATTTAATAGTTATTGCATCATTATGACACATTACTGCACAATTTACTACATCGTTACGATGCATCATTAGTTGCAACTCAAAAAATGCAGTTAAAATGCAGTAAATGTATGCTCAAAACTATTGACAAACTATAGCTATATCTCCCTATATATTTCTATGGAGTATTAGAAAGGGTATAGTTTTTCCAAAGTGTTCACTAGAGAAGCCCAAGCACTTCATTAGCAGTTACTTTAAAAACAATGTGAGACCACTACTAGAAAATGGTGTCCAAACGAACAAAAATTAATAATTTTTGGTTGATTCACATATTGTATTGTCCATTTCCACAATTTTATGTTGATTTGGTAAAAGTTGATAAAAGTTAATAAAATGGTCACTAAATTTTTGTTGATTAAGATAATTCAATGTCCAAATCAACAAAAAAGTGTTGGTACAAATAGTTAACAAAAGCTCTTTATACAAATGGGGTGGTAGAAGGTAGAA
Source organism: Rhytidiadelphus loreus (assembly GCA_947034895.1). NCBI lineage: Eukaryota > Viridiplantae > Streptophyta > Bryopsida > Hypnales > Hylocomiaceae > Rhytidiadelphus > Rhytidiadelphus loreus. Next base: position 7,748,757 of record OX344765.1, on the reverse strand, counting down.
CAAAACATATGGGATATGTGAACCACTCATAGTCTTAATTCACATATCTCATATGCTTTGTTCTACCTTCTACCACCTCATTTGTAAAAAGAGATTGCCTTCTCCTCTTTTCTAACAACCGAAGTTACCTCTCTTCTATCACCAAGTTAAGATAAGCTCGTTTTCATCTAGCTAATTAAAGTTTAAAAATTAATTTAATCCTCCTAACTACATGGCAATTTTTACCGATGTGGCATTCTCTACAAGTCCTATTTTTGGTTTGCCATTTGACGACCATTTATTGAGCACATTTATAAATAAATTATTATTTTTTTGACTTGACCACCACAACAAATGAACAATAGTTTTTTGAGGTCCGAAACGACCCTAAACTACCAGGGTGATGTTGTAAGGTACCCAAACTGAATGGAGAGGTTGGCGGTTTGATCCTCGGCGGTAAAATCCCCATACACTTGACTGGAAAACTGTTGCAGGTTGCTTCGCAACTTGTATGTGTCAAAACAAAAACAAAAACAAACAAAAACAAACAATAGTTTTTTGTTAAGTATTGTCCAAGACAAAGCGACCAAGGATACAAACGACATCAACACTTTTTTGTTGATTTTTTGTTATTGTGGTCACTGTTTTTCTACTAGTGGACCTACTATAGGATATATTTTAAATTTTGGAGCTCATAATTTAAAAAATATTCAAGTTACTATAGCATCATTTTCTTTGAAGTGTATGGTATTATAACTACTACACAATAGATTGTAATGATTCATAGTACATTATTCGTAAATCTATACAAAGGGTAGTTTAACCCTCATCGCCTGAGGGGACGAAAAGTGTCCTCATGTATAATTCAAAGTGTTGTAACTTTTGCATCCGATATCCGAATTCAATAAAACTTGTTGGTAAAGTTGTTCTTTCTCTTCCAGTTTGTGTGGTAAAGTTTTCAGACCAATTCAAGATTTACAAATTAAATGGGAGCCAATCAAAGTTCACAATTTCAATTTGAATTCACCAAACTTCATTTGATGGCTGAAACTTGGGGGGGTATCTCCTTCATACAATGTTCGTTTTCAATCAAATTTGTTGGGTTATGTTCTCCTTTTAGTTTAGTTATTGTGGTAAAATTTTCATGTCAATACAAGCTTCTTTGAATGTTTGGGAGCAATTCAAAATTTAAAATCCAGCCATTTTCGAATTACAGTGAATTCGGCGGCTTGTAACTTCTTCATACAGTGTCCATTTTCAATAATTTCTTTTGAGAAAGTTGTGCATACTAGTCTAGTTTGTGTGGCTAAAATTTCACATGAATCCAAAAAGTAATGAATGAGTGAGATGCTTTTTAGTGGAGGAGGTTTAGCCTTACATGGTATTTTTTGCAACTTTTCATGCTATTTTTTTACATTTCAAATCTGTTTTGCAGACACACTGAGTCAATTGAATGATATTTTTTTTCACCAATGTGTTTATATGTTGATTTTGAATCACTTCATAGTCTCAAGTTTTTTCATTTGAGTAGGTTTAGAAGTCGAATTTCACCTCCAAATGTGTTTTTTGGAAAATTTCAGCATCTTTTTTTAACACTAAAACATTATAATCTTTCAATCCATGTGGTCAAATGGCTTCAAATTTTTTCTGTGTCATCTACAACATGTTCACTACAATATTGTACGGTTAAGATTTCTATAACTTAACGACATCTAAATTTACAACACTTCAAAAGCAATGTTGTTTTTGACCTCGTTTGGACTTCAGGCGATGAGGGGTTAAAAGGGAGGGGAAGAAGCAAGATGAGGGGCTTCCATTTTTCATCTACAAATAGATAAAATAATGACTAATTTTGGTTCATTTGCTCCAACTTAGATTTGTATAAATGAAAGTTAGCCAATATAATACTACCTGTAGGTTTTTTAGTTTTTTAGTTTTTTCCTCCTATTGTATTGTATAAGTATGATTCATTTGTATGTATGAGTTGTTTATATGAATTGTTTGATATATGATGTTTGTGTGGGTTATATTCAACAATAGTTAGAGTGTACAAGTTGTACTAATCAACCCTAAAATCACTTATAAATTTTTAAATTATAGTAGAAACACATTTTAAATGCCTCAAATTTCAATTTTAACTATCATAAGGTATAGAAAAATTGTCAAAAAGTAGAAGTCAGAAAAGACACATGCGTATTGCAAAATAATAGCTAGATAGATCCCATATAAAAAGTTTCAACACACATATATATAAATAATAAGGTATAGTGAAGTATCCAAGTAGAGAAAATGGTTGTGAAGTTTGAGTATGTATATATATTTCCTACTAAGTTTACTGCATCTTATAGGTAATTCAAATTGGACATGAAGGCTAGTAGTTAAAGGTGGTCAATAGAATTGAAGGTATTTTTGAAATCTATTTATACAATGTATATATTTCCTTAGTCTTGCATTCTCAAGAGTAGAAATAAATAATTAGATTTGTCATAATATACAACATTCTTATTTAAATTCTTTTTGACCATCATGGAGGATTTGATGTTCTTCTTTGTATTTTGCTAATAGTGCTTGCAATGTACTAATGAATAATTTATAGATTGTATTTTTTAGGATAATAGATTTGTAGTTGGTAAAGAATGTGCGATCTTCTTTTTGTATAGGAAATTGTTAAGGTGACTTTCTAGGAGTTAAGTATTTGTTGTTGTTTGTAGAATTGTTGGAAAAATAGATAGAATAAATCATGAGGGCATATTTTTTTGTATAGTGTTGAAGATGTTGTCAAGTCCTGGTGTTTTATATTTAGCCAAGTTTTTGACACTACAACAAAAGCAGTGTTTTATGACTGCAAAAATATGACTGGGGATGACTAGTGACTGCTCACAGTCATATTCTTGAATGCCAATACCTTGGGGAGAAATATGATTGCAAAATATGACTGCTAGTCATTTTTGGGCCTTCTCCTTCACAAGCGTATACTATACGCCCATTGGGAACACCAAAGTATTTCATAGAGAACTTAGGGAACATGTTTGGAGAATGTTGAGTCATATTTCTAGTCGTATTTTCATGGGAGTGACATTTTTTTATTTTTGGGTAGCTCAAGAAAAATATGGGCAATCCAAAAAAATATGGTCAAGTCATTATTTAAAATTTTGAAATCCTACCTAATTTTTTTTTGGATTTTCAAACTTATTCACCACTTTTTTAGAATTTTGAAACCCTAACCATCACTTCTCTTGGGAGTCTTGGCTCTTCTTTTTTGCTTTTTGTTGTCTCTTAGCTTTTACCTGTTACTTCTTATTTTTTGCTTCTTAGCTGTTGCTTCTTGTTGTCTCTTAGCTCTTACTTGTTGATACTTTTTTTTTTCCTTAGTTGCTGGTTTTTGTTGCATTTTAGTTCTTGTTGCATCTTAGCTCTTGCTTCTTGTTGCTTTTTAGTTTATGAATCTTGTTTCTTCTTTTTGCATTTTACCTCTTTCTTCTTCTTAGTTCTTGCTTTTTGTTTCCTCTTATTGTTTTTTAGATCTTTCTTCTTGTTGCTTTTTGTTGCTTCTAAACACTTGTTTCTTGTTGTTTCTTATTGCTTCTTAGTAGTTGCTTCTTGTTATTTCTTGTGGCATCTTAACTCTTGTTTGTTGTTATCTTTTAGCACTTGCTATTTTTTTTTTCTTCTTTCCTTCATCACCATTTTTATTCTTCCTATTCTAAACTTGTGCTACATATTTTGTGTTGTTGTCAAACTTAGAAGGTTGAGCTTTGTTGATCATTCACTAAAAATTGACCTCTCATCTCTTTAATTGTATATGCAGGCACAAAAAGTTGAAACAAAGTTGTAGGAGGCTATTTGCAACCCAATAGAGCCATCTTCACATTATTGTAAGGAATATAGGCCCTATTGGATTTTGTGAATGATTCATTGTGATATGTATGTTTTATATTGTTGGTTAATAAATGTCAATGAAGAGAGTTGCATTCCTTATTCCATTCTCCCTCTCCAATATGATTGTTTCATGTATATCTCTAAAATCATGTGTATGTGTTTTTAACTACATGAAGTTGTTGTTTCTTCAATTGTTAAACCATTTTTAAGTATAATTGCGATGTGCCATGTCCATTTAAAATGCATGAAAAATGTAATTGTAGTTTGTAATTAAAGCTATTTTGAACTTCAATCACCCCAATTCACTAGAAGAAAATGAGGGGTTTTGCAACTACAGTATGCAACTCATTTTGTAGTTGCATAGGACGTTTGCAACTAGGTGACAATGTAGAGTCCGTAGTTGCAGTGGACAAGTCGCATTAGTTGCAGTCTAGTTGCAAGGTTTTTTGTCATCCGACACCATACAAAGAACTTCATCCTTGTGTGCAACTTGTTTGCAACTTGCTTGCAACTTGTAGATTTGTAAATTTTAAAATATAAATCTCAATGATTTGTAGATTTCAAATTTTCAGATCTACCTCCTTTCTAGATTTTAGAATTTCAGAAATACCTTTTTCTTAGATTTTTGAATTTCAAATCTACCTTTTTCTAGATTTCTAGATTTCAAATATACCCTCTTCCTAGATTTCAAAATTTCAGATCTACCTTCTTCCTAGATTTCAAAATTCAATTTCCTATATTATAAAATTTCTTGAATTTTAATTATTTTTTAAATTCTTATATACAAAATCTACAAATTGTAGAAACCCACAAATTATAGAAATCTTAGAATTCTATCAAAAGAATTCATTACATAAGATTATAACAACTTACAAGTCTTATATGTTCAATCTAATGGTACTCTTTACAATTGATATGGGTCAATTGATATAACACAAATGGGAATGAACTTTGAAAGCAACTAGGAAACAACTAGAGTGCAACTAAGAAACAACTAGCGTACAACTAGGAAACAACTATGGTCATTTTACAGTTGCATAATAGTTGCATAGGACACTAGTTGTTTCCTAGTCTTTTTTTGCAACTACAGAATGACTACTTTGCAACTAAAACAATGAATGAATGTTGTAAAACAATGACACAAAACAACTACATTAGATTTGGTGCAAATAGAGAGGAAACTAGTTGCATGACAGTTGCATAGGGCACTAGTTGCATAGTAGTTGGTTGTGCCGGACGTGTTTTTCTTCTAGTGTCCGGACAACAATGACTGAAAAATGACTTCAGGCCCTAGAGACATAGTAGACAAGTCATTCTATTATCACCTTTCAATTCTACTTTGGATGAAGAAAGAAGGTCTACGTGGTTGATGAGATGGACGAAATTTTTTGTGAGAAAGGCCGTGCAGCTACTCATTTTTAAATGAATTTTTGTTGACATGGACGTCCATGTCAACCAATTATGTAGTCATTTTGTAGTTGTTGACATGGACATGTCAGAATTATGTTAGATTTATGTCAAAGTCATGTTAGATTTATGTCAAAGTCATGTTAGATTTATGTCAAAGTCATGTTAGATTTATGTCAGAGAGTCATGTCAAAATTATATTAGATTCATGTCAGAGTCATATTAGATTCATGTCAAAGTCATATTAGAGTGATGTTTAAGTGATTGTGAAGTCATTTAGAAGTCAAGATGGAGTCTTTGCACAATCCAAATGGATTGACACATAGCAAGTCAATCCATAGTGATTTTAAAGTAAATTGAATTTAAGGTTTAGATCACACTCTAAGGTCATTCAAAGTTCCACAATGATACACCATACAAAATATGCCACACAATATACCATATACAATACACCGTATTTCATATTTGGCATACATGTCGCATGGCTTTCAAAGCCACTTAGTATGTGAGTATGAAGAGTTGAAATAACAAGCCCTTTATAGTAGTGGGATAATAGGAGGCAAAACAAACCATGTGGGATATGTGAAACACATGAATCGTATTATAAGTAATATTTTATACTTCATTGAAGCATAGCAAATTAACTTTCTTCAAAAATTTGGAAAATCAATCTCACTTTCATCTCCAAAAATTTGTTTTAGATTTCAAAACTCAAATCAAAAGTTATAGACAAATTTGCATACACAACAATGTTCAAGGAGGTTGTGCACATCTTAGTTGTTCTTAGATTAATTTACTGTTATGCGACTTTAAAGTCACTGCGTTTAAGTCATTTTGAAATCATATCAACGAGTTGCACCAACCTTTGTTGTATTTGCTTTGATCAAGAATTATTTTTCCAATTTGTTTGGCCTGAGGGTTTTGTCCTTAGGTAAAAAGGAGCCTACTAAAGGATTGTGAGTTTTGATCGTAGGATACTTTGGTAGTAATTTATTTTTAAAAAAAAATGATAATAAAAAAAAATCCCCAACAAGCTCATACGCTTCTTTAAGGCAGAATAGATCCTAGATCAGTTGAAAAAACATTAAACTAACTGAAATAAATTTGCAATTACAATTTTTTGCAATCTAATGTGGTAGGAGGGCAACCATATCAAACTTCTCATTTTTTAAAATTATTGTTATTATAATTATTTATTTTAGAAATTTAGAAATTTAGAAATTTTAGAAATTTTAAAATTAAAGCAGGTGTCCTCGCCTTCACTGGTCACTGTACTCCCTCGTTGTATACTACCTATAGTCACATCCCAAGACTATGCACAAGGAAGTTTTCTCCGAGTAGACAAAGGTTTGCCCAATAGAAATTTGAAAAATGGGCCTTCGCCTTTTGGCTTTTGCAAGTGATGACTAAGTAATCACATTGTTGCACCGCAGTGCCCCCTTGTTGCAAAGTCCAACTATATACTATTAGAATTTGACTATTGAAGTCATTTTGAAGTAGGTACAGTCGCAACCCAGGAAGGTGCAACATACCTGCATCCACATTAGCACATTGCTTTCCACGTCAGGATCTGGGTGAGTCATTTTCAAGTCATTGGATTTCCTTGTCAATCATTTTCTAGTCATTTCTAAGTGAAAAATAGTTACATTATATAACAACATAGTTGTTCTATGTGACTGAGTCTTCCACATTGGATATCCCAGTAAACCCGCCAAAAGGTCGACAAGGATTTGAACTAAAAATAGTGGATGAAGGTCTAAAGTCATCCATACTTCATCTTGTAGTTGCAATCACAACTATAGAACAACTTGGACATTGGAGTCATTTTGAATTTGGTGCTATTACAGAGGTAGTAGTCATTCTTTAGTCAAACTGGATATGAAGTCATTCTTGCCTAGTCACAAAAAGGATTGATCTCTTGTAGTGTAAACATCTAATTTTTTTTACAAAAATGAAAGTTTACAATTTCCAATTCAAAAATCACGAGTATTTAAATGATGAGTACTACAATACTAAATTGTTGTTCAAATTACAATCACCAAAAACCACTAGAATATACATGAGTAGAGGTGTAATTCTATCACCTATGTCACTACTACTTTCAAGCAAGTCTACATGAGCCAAAGTTGCATCATGAGTGCCATCAATGACAACAACATTGTTCCAGTCACAATCCATGTTGTTCGGAATACTACTTGCAGTAACATAATCCAATGATAAAAAAACAAGTAGCCATCTAATTTTTTCATTTCATAAGAAAACACATTGAGAAAGTGGTAAAGTATATTTTTACTAAAAAAATTGTAATACCTTCATTTAAAGAAAAAAATATAGTTATATTAATAATTATTGTATTACTTGCAAGCACATAATCATGTCTTGCGCCTCGTTCAAGTCCATTGCAAATTGTTGGTGATCCAAATTTGCAAGGTGCGAATCCGAATTTGTGTACTGAAAAAAATTGAGTCGCATCATCCATCTCAATGGCAATTGGATTCATCATAAATTTCTACAATAAAGCTTTGGTGTATTCCAACCCACCTTAATGAACAAGCATAACCTAAGAAGCTGAGGGAATGTATTGTTCCAACCGCAACATTGGCAAGACAATGCCAACAAGAGTACTTCCCAATTGTTTCATCTTGTACTTGCAATACATCACAACCTTCTTGATGAAGTTTGTGTGAGCCTAGATAATTATGTTCTTTGCAAAAGGTATCCATGCTTAACATACTCCTCAACTCCCTTAGTGATTTGCTCTAGCATCACAATCCTGTGCACACATTGAAAATGTTCTTTGACTTTGTCTTTCATACAATGACCCAACATTCCTATGAATGTATACAACTTGATTTTGTAGAGTGTTTTTGTAAAAATGTGGTGGCCCATTGGAGCACTATGACCATCATTCCATCCGAGATATGTTTTGATTTGCTTGCTAACCATGTCTGGTGACAAAGCAAGAAGCCAATACACCATCTGCATGTGCAACCTTAAGAGTGCACTACCTCTTTTGATGGATTAAAGTCTAAAATTGCACTCATTTTCAATGAATTCATCCATTTTTTCCAAGAGGTCAGCAGAAATATTAGAACTACCTACTAAAATAGTCAAACTCCTTAACTTGTGGAGGAGATTTTTTTCTCGGAGTTTTTTTCAAGGCAAGATTTTTTTTGATTGTTTGCTTTAATGCATATTTTTTGGCTACATTTTCAACTAGAGCCAGGTTCTTGCTTTTAAGTGTAGCAACTTGAAGTTGTACTACAATGCTGACAAACTATAAACTATGGTTTTTTTGTTGTGGAGTCAATTGCATTTTCTAGTCCACATCTTTTCCTTTGCAAACTATTGCTTTCGTCTAAAAGAATGTTGAGGCTGTTGTTGAACCATGTTCAAAAGTGCAACAAAAGCTTTAATGAGAAAACAATATCAACAATGAAATAGTAAGACTACATTTCAACTCAAACCCTTCCGACCACAACAATTGTAGTTAGTGTTGCTATCCAATATGGTTGATTTTTCACGAACTCAAAGGGAAAAAAAATACTTATTGTCATTGTTTTAGCTGATACTATACAAACACTAAAGCCTAGCAAAATGACGTTATTCAAATTGTAGTTCAAATTTTGAACATGTTGAAGTTAAGTTTAGTGTTGTAGGGCCGGGTGTTCTTTGCAAACATTGAACATATGAATCAAACTCAAACAATGATGTTGAATTGCTCACATCCCAATAATTACAGCAGACACTTCATTGAAGCAAATAATTAGTCCCTCAAGTCCTAAACCTCTCAATCCCTCAAACTCTTAGGCTTTCAATCCTAAATCTCTCCACCTCTTTCAATCGACTATATTCAATCGGTACTTAATGTAGCTTTATACTTCAAAAATCTACCAAGTTGTCAACTTATGACCTCAATTAGCCAATTTGTCAAGCTCTGAAGTGTATCATAACTAACCACAAATTAAAACATTTGTGGTGTTCATTTTGTTGTACCCGTAGCACACCAATCATCAAAGACCTAGTCTAGAAGAGACTTAAAGCAGACCAAAAGAGGCCAAATCTCCTAAAAATTTCAATTATTTTGACTCAGAAACATGAACAATATACTATACAAAACTTAAGACTTGTCCTAATTGCTATGAAGTAAAAAATGGTCATGTATAAACAATCCCCAATTCAAAATAAGAACAATTGTAAACAACGACTTCAAAGACAAGGTGTCAACTTAGTTTGTTGAATGGATGGCATTGATCTTCCATTGGATCAAGGTCAATGACTCCAATTCTATAGAACTTGGTGCGTCATCAACGCCACTCCAAGGGGTAGAGGCCAATACAAGTTGACATGCATCTTTTGGGTGCATAATTTAGACTCAAATACTTTTGGCTTTCTCCCATGAGAATGACACTTCTATTATTGAAATATTTTGTTATTTATTCATTGTTTATTGAATATTTTAAACTTTTAGGCTAACCTTGCAATACATTTGTAGGCAATATTTCATTGGTCTCAACCTTAGGGTCCCACAAAGTTTGAAGATTATTGGTGTCTTTAACCCCTCAACCCCTTAAGAACAAGGTGTTCAAATTTTGAACAACAATTGAATATAATCACATTTCAAGCAAATGGAGATGTATTTTTTCTTCCATCAATTGTTTTGTAGATTTTGAGGTAGTTCTATAACATTTGTAGGGTTTAAATTTTGAAAAAACTTCTTTTCAAATATTTTATAATTCAAAACATATTAGTATATTTGACCTCAAAAAATAACTTTATGAGTTAAAAAAAAATCCTTCAAGATTGACTTGAATAAATAAATACAATAAGAAGATTTTAAAATAATAAAAAATCAATATTTTGAAATGATTGAATTGAGTTTTTTTAAATTAATACTCAAAATAAAATAATCAATTTTAGAAGAAATTTTCAGTTTTTAGTTCCAAACTTTATTGAAAAACATTGGTAAGTGTGGCAACTCATCTAACCATATGGATATGATCTATGGATTACATTTTACAACTTTTGAGATCCATCATTAAATTATTACTCTAAATTATATTTTATGGTACATCTTCACACTTTTGGAAATTTGGACTACCTCGTGGTTTACCGGTTTTTAAGAGGTGAAATATTTACAATAAAATATTTTCAAAATTTATATCGTACAACTATAAAAGAACTAACATAAGAATTTACCAACATTTAGATTAATGGAGAAAACAAGTTCTTTTGTGCTTAGGACATGTTTGCATTCATTCATTGTTTGATATTTGAATGTCTGGTCTTTTAATGTTAAAGTAAAACTATAGCTTTTAAATTTCTTCTTCCATCTTCTTCGTATATGTATTCAATAGATTTTTATAAAATAAAAATGACTATTTTTTGTTGAAATTAAATTTTTATTCTCTCAATTCTTCAACATAAGAAAAATTATATTTAAAATATACAATAAAAGAATTAAAATTTAAAAAGAAATAAAAGTTTGATGACCTATTTTAGTAAGGAGGAAAAAAACATTTCTTTATAATTTAGAAGCTAGTATTTTGTAATCTACTTGGCCAAGTTCCTAAACTTCTTCTAAATTTTTTCATACTACCAAATCCAATGGTCAAAGTTGGGAAAATATATTTTGGAATTAAATGCTGGAATTCTTAGGATAATATTTTTTCAATTTTTTTTTGTTTGAATAAAAACAAATCTTTCTATTTCTAAACGTTTATCAAATGACATTTGTCAACTTTGATTAATTATTTGGTACTAAAGAATGCCAAACCTGATTCTTGTTTAAGATAATCTAATTTAGTTAAATATATAAAACTAATTAAGTGACCCAAATTCCCTCAAACTATTTGGAATACCAATAGTTGGATAGGCAATAATCATTTTTAGGAGTAGTAAAGACAATATCATTTTGATTTGGTTAAAAATTTACAAATTTTATTAGTAGTAAGATAACACTTTTTTTCTTTTCAAATAGAATCCTTAAAATTTAAAATTTAGAAATTAGAAATTAAAATTTACTAAATCTACAACTTTCAAAATTTATTGAATCTAAGATTTTAAAATGATGTGATTTCAAATTTTTAAATTTTCAAAATTTAAAGTTGATCATAATTGTTGGTAAGACAACAAAAGAATGGAGCCGTAATACAAAAACAACATTAATTTTTATGTCAACACCTAATATGTTTTACAAACTTTTAAGTTTGAAAAATAACACTAGTCTAACTACAAAGCATATTAGGCAAGAAAATTATTCTAAAAAAAGATGAATTTTTTTGGAAATTGTTTTTAGCAAATGTCAAGCTTTAGTTTATAAATAATGAAATATTTGATAGTAATGTTAATATTGGTCATGTCCTTCATTTATGGTAATCCATGTATCCATCCATGCAAAGTATTGAAAATCAGGTATATTTATAGCCTTTGAGGTTCACGGTAAACTTTCAACTCAACCTTGACTACTTCTTTCAATCAAAAATTGATCATTTTTTTTTCATTTTTTTCATTTTTTAACTAGAACTGGTAGTTTGGATATTCTTGTTTTTCAAACACTATCATAAAACTTTGGAGGTTGATATCGACTGTGTAACCAAAAATGCGCCCTATTAAATACAAATGATAAATAAATACGCATACTAGGACATTGAAATGGAATCATGAGATTGGAATTTTTATTGATTGTACTTTTGACCTATTATATTTCTTGCATACAACATTCAAAATAATGTCATTCTTGAACTTCTCATAAACCTAGTTGCAAGGTTAGCTCCAATTTGACTATGTGTAACGTACAATCATAGATTATCTGACCTTGCAGTATAGATGTCAAGTATTGAATGACTCTTCCCTACACTTTTTTCCTTTTTTATTTGAATCAAACGAAGCATATTCCAAATAATCTTTTCTTCTTTTGGTACCATGGGGCTAGATTGCACCAACTATTCAAAACAAATCTCTACCTTCTACTAGATACCTGAAGTAGTAATTTAATGCCCAAACAAAAATTCAATTTTGTTTAAAATGTGGATAAATTCTCCAAATTTGGATGAAAAAGTGCATGACTATATTGGAAAAGTGTTTTTTTCGGTTCTAAAGATGGATGAATGTAGAAATCAATAATGCTTCACCAAATTTTAACCCTTTAGTTAGAGGATGAACTAGTGATTGTGGAAATATCCCTTTGCATACCGTGGGAATCGTTGGCTTAAAAAAAATGCAAAGCACTCATTGGAAGACAAACTACTGCAGAGGACCTCCCCTTTTTACAACAAAATCTTGAGGATGAATAGTTGCACTTTTGTCCTACACAAAAAGGATTCTCCATCATTCATCCGACACAAAACGTCGGCGGTGTTGCCTTTATGGGTTAAGTGATCGCCATCCCGGCTTCACTTCCTCTAAAAGTAAAACAAAAACAACAAAAACAACAACAAAACCTGATTGATTTCCAAGGCGGGAAGAGCCTACTACCAAACCACAATTTGACCACGTACTTCAGGTGCCGATGACTCAAAACCAAACACCACCAACATGCGTAGATCAGGTCGTATCGATTGCTGTAGCTAGTTTGTCTTTGCAGCAAAAAGGTGATGGCTTTAATTTTCATTTGAAGAATGGTTTTGAATTGAAAACTTTTGGTGTGGTGTCCAATGCAATGTGTGAGGCTGCAGTGTTGCAATGCTGGGACATGCTTGAGGAGGAGGAGGCAAGCTGGACCCAGATAGTTGCAAGGACAATTGTACCTGCAAATCTATAAGTGAGGACCTAATTAATAGAACTTTTTGCAATAAGTCATGAACAGATTCCCTCGAAAAAGCACCTCGTGTTGCTTCGTCGTTCATCTCCTCTGCAGTTGTTGTTGTCTTTGCGACCTGCCTGGGTCAGTTCAGTTCAGTTTCTGGGAGTGTGACGACGCAGATTCCTCACGGGTAAGCTTATTAGCCAGTGGCTTTCAATTCGAAATTGGGTTATTAGAACCTGCGTTTTTCTGGACAATTTGATTCTACTCTGAATTGGCTACTCTACCAACTCCCCCAATAATTGCTGAATGGCGGTACTAGTGTTTACCTTAAATAAGGAAGGAAATGAATTAAAAAGAAAGAAGAAGAAGAAGAAGAAGAAGAAGGTGATGTGGCTGTTTCTCCACCTATGTACTGTCTAGTCACTTCTTGTTTGTATCATTCAATACTGAGGAACATTCAAAAGTTTGAAGTTATTCTGTTCCGACCAAGCTGGAGTCTCCAACCTTGACAGCCGTGAAGGGAGAATGATCATTGATTGTTGTCTATTTGGATGTTGCACATTTGGGACATAATTATTGGATTCGCAAGGCTTTTATTTGCAAAAAAATACCTGGCATTTCAATCGTCTCATGTCTCTGAATATTGCATTTACATGGTTGTCTAAAAAGGAAAAACAAATGATAATTTATGAGCTTCCCACTCGTGTTCCTTGGGGGACAATTCTTTTTCATTTGGGATGTTAATTTAATAATTTGGTTCCTACGCGGTTGCAATGATGATTCAAAAGTGTCCTTCAATTGTGAGGTGTTCCAAATTGCCCGGTTGGATTTTATTGAATTCATAAAATCATCACTTATTGATTCTATTCCAACCCCTTTTGTTCCAATTCCATGTACTAGGGATGTCTTATTGTGAAATTGAGTTGTTAAGTGTGAAGTAAATGGAAAAACATTTTACTTTTTGAAATATTTATTGGAGTTACACCAAACAAAGCTTGCCATGAAGGCCATGAAGGCCATGAAGAAGATAATGATTAAGAGTTATTCTCAACAAATATCAAAAAATAAATATGAAACTTGAAATCATTAGAGCTTTCCTAATAGTGCAAAACCCATTCTTGTCAATGAAAGGCTTTACAGGTAGTAAATTAGAAAGGAAAATAATTTCAGTAATTTTTTGAAACCCATGTGAATTTTCTTTGTTGAGCACTCCACACCAAAGAAGATTCGCCATACATTAGTCGAGAGGAGGTCATGGGACACCAAACTTTAGTGCAATCTTGAGCGTGGTTCCAGAGACCCATATGAATACCAACCCTAGTTTCCTTATGGGCCTTTGGAACCATGGTCTCCCAGTGTAGGTTGGTGCTCCAAGACCTCTATGCTTGTGATATTTAGTGTATAGTTTATACTCCGTACCTTCTTACATAAAGTTTGGTATTGCATTGTGACCATTGATACTTGTTACGGAGTATATTTCATCTAAAGTATAACAAGTATCAATGGTCTCAATGCAATCTGGAATAGAAGCATTATACTTTGTTATATTTCAAAGTGAAGCAGGAAATGTTTCATTCGAACACTTGGAAACACACGAATACACGGAAGGAAATAATTTCCTAGTCTCCAAAAGGTCACTACAGAGGTCACTTTGGCCTGTGAATGTCAAGCCACTTGCACGCCCCCAGCATATGCTGAAACTTCAGACATGAACTCTGTTGTCAACCAGTTTGCTCTCGCCATCCTTCAAAACTTCCACTAATGGAGAGTTGAGCGTTTGCATTCGAATGCCATTTTCTTCTTGCGTCAAAAGATAAAATAAAATAAAAACCTGCACAAAATTTTACAACGATACCGATCATCAAATTGTCTCTAGCTTGATGCACACTTAACAGAGTAAATTCCGAAATAATCATTGAATTGCCAGGGGACAGACGGCATTTTTTTCTCTGATCACTCAGTCCCACTCCTAAAGACCCGATCTTTTATAATAATAACCCACGTTCTGGACACACAAACTCTCATCCAGAACTTGGGATGAATCCTAAACACAGTTTACTACAGTAGTTGTTTTTGGGTGGATGTTGTTGGCTTGCCCTGTTGCAGTGACCTACTCTAGGCATCAGTTTCCAATGAAGATACTGTACCAGAGCACTGTTCTGGCATCAGCGCATCACCGGCCTAAAAACCCAAAACAGCCTTTGCCAGGCAAGGTTGACAGAGTTGACAATTCCTATCAGAAAATCCGGAGGGGAGTAGCACCGTAGGTCTCTCGCTGTCCACACTTGCATCTACATGGAACTAAAATTACTCGTCAACGACGGAGCTGTGTCCAAGTTCCCAGCATCCGCCCGAGTCTCCGTCCGACCCACACATACTACGTCGACACAAAAATGCTGCCCCTTTTTAAAGCAGTGGGCTTGCTCCTTTTCAGTTTCCAAAAGCAAAAATATTTAAAGAAACTAAGAAAATGCGTCACGAATGCACGAGGATGGAATTAGTCTTGTGAGACTGTGAGAGCATTCAAATTTTAGTTAGGGTGGTCCTGTCCAACTGGCTCTCCTCCCCGCGTCTCATACTCCGATCTTTTTCTTTGCAAACTGTTCGATCTGTGTACCAGAAAGGAAAAGAAAAAAAGTGTGGGCTATACGATAAATTCGATCTTTTGTACGCATTCCTCCCTTGGGAAATAAATGCAATTCAAGCGTCAGTCAGTTGGAAAGTAAAAGGTCGTGGGTTTGCTGATTGATTACTTAATAAAAGGTGAACTTCAGCCAGCACAAGGTGCGGACCATAAATATCTGACGTTGCCACGGACCCCCCCACCGACAAAACCTCGACCCAGTTGGAGCGTCCGGGTGACCCCGGGCAGGCAGAAAATGGAAGTGGGTCGCAGAAAAAAGGACCAGCGGCGCGCTTGGCTTGGCTTGGCAGGGTGTTGCGGGCGGGCAGCTGGAAAGGGACGTTCGGAAGTTTACCTCAAAGAAAAGCACACCCGAGGCCCCAGATAGTCTCCTCCATGTCTGACAACAGAGATTTGTATGTTTTATATTCATTGCGTGTGATCATTTCGAGCGAAGGTTTCTGCATATAAAGCTTATTAACACACCAACTGGTGTTTTTTTCTTGCTATTCGTTTACTATATTAGTCCGTGTTAATACGTCTGGCCGGAGAATTACCTTGGCGGTTTTTGCTGAAGGAGTTTGAAAATCTGTTGGCGCAATTTTTCATTTGTTGTATAAACCAAAAGTGATATGATGGTGCTTGGAAGTTTGACTTGCAGGTATCTTTACTCTCGCATTTGATCATATTTTACTCTAATTGTACAAATAAAGAATGAAAACTTACTGTAATGGAGCGACCATCAGCGGGTACTTTCTGTAAACAGAAAATACGGAGTATCGTATAATTTGAATTGGTGTAACACTGTTACCGTAGAAACTGAAGTTCCTGAACTCCGTTCGAATAATAATGGTATCCATTTGTGACGGCGTGTAATGAGTGAGAAACCGAGTTCTCTTCTAAGAATAAATTCTCAGTAAAATGGCGGGACTTTTCTGCACGATAGTAGAGCATGGTTGTACAAATTTGGCAAAGGTGGGAGAGCTCTCTCGTAGGTGATGAGCTTGCAAGTCGCCATTTGTGGACATGGTAACCATAGGTAACTTCAGTACTGTAGGAGACTAGGAGTCAGTGATCGAGTGGAGGTTGATTCATCACTGGAGTAACAGAATTATTTCATTAATTATGGATGAGAACCCATTCATGAGTCTTATTTGAAAAATCTTCAAGAATTTTAGCACTGTCCGTCATATGGAAGTGATCAAGTGCACATTTACGTATTAATTAATATTAACCACCAATGCACTTTGTTTAATTCCCCAGGGTTAGAGTTTGAACTTTGAAAAGTTTATATTCAAGACTTCAGGGGTTTACATATTTTAATTTAAAGCTGAATATTGATAGTCAATAATCATTAATACATAAATGTTACCCAAGTACTGTTTAGATCCATTCCCACATTACGAATAATATTAGCAAGAATGTTAAAGAATGGTTCTATGTGCGTATACCTTTGCTTTAGATTCACTTAGCTAGCCACTTTTGCTGATGAAGACATGGTAATGCACCAGTATACGGTTTTGCCACATTCTCCACACTATACGGTACATCCGTACGTGGTGAACGAATTCGGAAACATGACCATGTTCTTTGCCTGGTTGCCTGGAAGCAAAAGGGTGCACAACGGCATGAATTAACCGTATATGATAAACCGTGCACCTTTGACCTAACTTTGCACTACCCACGTACTGTACCCTCTGTGAGGTAAAGTTCAACGTATTCGTAATTCCAAGACTCCAAGTAAGTTCTAGAGGCTGATCTGTCACTTGTTAAGGAAATTACAGTAGTAACCCATCTTCACTTTCCGATCGTAGGGATCCCTCCTGTAGCATTAACCCTGGAACGACGCTGAGCACTAAAAGTGTCCGATGGATGATTTCACTGTTCATTGATAGAAACAAAGAATGCACCTACTGTATTGGTCCAGTCGAAGCATTTTGGTGACTACCTGGGTCATTTTGGGGGAATGGAAGCATTTTGGTGACTACCTGGGTAATTTGGGGGGGCCGCGTCCTTCCAGCCAGGTTGGACAGCATATTTGTCAAGAAAGTAACTCGCATAGTTTCAGGAAAGTATTGAGGTGCCTCGACGAACATTCCCGCACCCAAATTAGTGAAATTATAGGCAGTACTTGTCGAAACTGTCACAGAGAGGATAAAAAACGAACGTAAAAATTCAGTAAAAATTCACCTGGCGGACATCGATCCTGGCTTTGCCTCTGATCGACGACTCGCCTGATCAAACGGACACTCGACAATGCGCGGCAGTATCAAATTGTCCTAACAACATGCATGCCCTAGGCAGTAAATATTAAAGTATAACC
Source organism: Rhytidiadelphus loreus (assembly GCA_947034895.1). NCBI lineage: Eukaryota > Viridiplantae > Streptophyta > Bryopsida > Hypnales > Hylocomiaceae > Rhytidiadelphus > Rhytidiadelphus loreus. The sequence goes on along the minus strand of OX344765.1, from coordinate 7,730,799 downwards.
AATACCGTATTATAATGCCATGCAAAAAAGCATTACCTGCATTGATACCGAGCACACAAAGGAGCAGCTTTGCAGTTATGAGCGACTTCCGAATGTTGAAGAGCTTTGGATTTGTTGCAGTTGAATCATTGAACCATAGACTGTGTACGTAGTAACATAGCAAATTCGTATTACCCGCATGCTAGTTATTACATGCATACACAACGCAGTAACCTCACGTAACGCGCATTATAATATCATGCAAAAAGCAGCATCATGTATATGATACCGAGCAGCTTTGCAGTTATGAGCAATGCCTGAATGTTGAAAAAGCTTGGGATTTGCAATCGAATCATTTCAGCTTTGCAGTTATGAGCGACGCCTGAATGTTGAAAAAGCTTGGGATTTGCAATCGAATCATTTGAATGAAAGCAACTGTAGCACCCCAATACTACGGCATGTATTCCCCCGCTGCCAATTGCGACAAGAATAGCATCCCAGTAAGGCAGTAAGACCCAGTTCACCCCCAGCAGTTAAATTTTATTATAATCTCGTTGGTACTATGAAATAGACAGATTATCGACCCCTGTTCAGCGCGGCTGTCAGCTACCCCGAGCACACGCGTCGCAATATTCTTCGTCCTCAAGCCGCCAAAGGCTCCAGCCGAGGAGAGGTGTTGCACTCTTATTACTAAAACTTCCACTGGGACCCCCTTTCTAGGATCTCCCCCGACCTGCTCCGCGATCATACACAACTTCATTCATCTATTCACGGTTTCATCTCGCCTGGTAGTAGCGCTTTCATTCATCGACGCTCGGTTCTGGACCTTTGTCATTCGTGTACTCCCTTTCGTCGCATCTCTTGCCTGGTCCGGTCTGTAGACTGCACTCTACTAGTCTACTGTAGTCTACTAGTACTCAAGTAGAGGGTTGGGACAGCAGCCCATTCACAGGCCTGAGTTACAAACTTCTCAACGTTCGGGTTTCTCTGCCAAGTTCTTTCCTACTGTGGTCCTCGTCTGGTGCTCCTTTATGGTTTGTTGTAAAGCACCTGAAGTGCCAGTGTATATAGATCGTCCCGGTGTTCTTTTGTGGTGGTGATGATCAGGGCGGGGCTGTAAGTGAGATTTGTCGGAGTGACATGGATGATGAGAGGATCAGGTGGATTCTCTGATCGTTAGTTGGAAAGGGCGGGCGGTTACGTTGTTCATGGTTGGATTTGGAGGTTGGAGGAGGAGGAGGGCGAATTGGTGTGCCCGAGCACGAGTTGGAATCGTTGCCATTCATTGAATGAGAGATTGCTTGTGATGCTGCGGAATTGCTTCGTGAGGTTGCGAGCTATGGGGCGCCGAGATTTGGCGGTTGCACTTGTTCTGATCATGATCGCCCAGGGTGTCGGTGGTGCTCAACCAGGAAAGGCTCCTACGAAGGCTCCTGCAGCTGCTCCAGCGAAGCCGCCGTCTCCTAGCCCCCAGTTGCCGATGGCGCCCGCTCCGGGACCCAGCGTCGATGACCTGTTTCCTCCGTGTCAAGGGGTGCTCGTTGTGTATGAGACGACTTTCACCAAGAAGATTTATCCGTTTCTCAATGACACGCCGTGGATTCAGCCCTACAAGTTTCAGGCGACGGCCACAATGACGAACATGGGGTACTCCACGGTGGACAACTGGGAAATGGGGATCACGTACCAGCACCACGAGGTGAGCCTACCGATCAGTAGCAAATTTCAATGCAGACAATGCTTGTCGCGAAAACTAACCGCCAGTAACTCTTTTTGATCGAATTCAGAAGTGCACAATCTTTGCAGTCCTGTGGCCCTCTTTGATCGTCTCACCTTAGATTGATGTAGTGACAGTTGCACTGGGATCGTTTGTCCTCTTCACAGTACATTCTAGTCTAAGCGAGAGAGAATCAACCTAATAGATTAGAGAGATTCAAAGTTGGTTGAAATGTAACCGCTTACAGAAAATGCCAGCCTGATCGGAGGTACAGTGACGGAGACTCAGTTCACAGTTCTTCCTAGAGATAACCTCTAGAAATCTCCAAACACAGATTATTCTCTAAATTTGAATTTGAGGGTCTTTTCAAGAACTTCAGGCTCCAGACACTCTTGTAGCCAGAGGCTGAGTTTGTGAATACTAAAAGCGAAATTGTGAGGAGCGGTTGGTAAGCACCGAGTCAGTTTCGTTAGGGCTCAATCCGCAATGGAGCCCTTTTTTCTGAGCGTAGAGTTCCACCTCCTTACTGACGTGAAATTTCTGAACTTGTTGTACAGATTTTAGTCAGTGCTGGAAGTGCGGTGTTGGCAGATGGGAGAACAATGCCCGTGGACGTGTCCAATGGAACTATTCTGACGGGAAAACTCCCGGAAGATATTAAGAATGCCATTGAGACAGCCGGTGACCCCTTGCAAATCCAGAAAAAACTTAAACTAGTGGGCACAGAGTTCGGGATCAAAACCGATCCTATGCCAAAGTCAATCAATATTACGCACAAGGATTACAACTGCAGCTTGCCTACGATGAAAGGAAGTAAGTTCTTATACTAGTTCTACATCCTGCCGCGTTTATTATGATCATTTAGAACTCCTGGGTTTCGTTGCAGCGAGTCGATCATACTTTCAACATAATCGAACATTGTTATTGTGAATGGACTGAGTCACTGGCCTCGCGGTCTTACAAAACCTGCTGATTACTACGCAGACAATACAATGTATACCTGCTGCTTGGAGAAAAATAGGAATATCACGCTGTCAGATGACGAAGATAATTACCTGCCCCCAGAGATTGGAAACATTACAATCTTGTACGATATCACTCAGTCTTACGAGATGGACTACATGGCACAGGTTAGTGTATGGTTACTCTCGAATCCTGAAACTACAACCTATTTTCAATTGATTTGGTGGTTCGAGCGCAACTCTCGGCACTCTGTTGTGCAATCTCCAATGCTACACCTCAATGCGGATGGACCAATGTGTACGGAGAATTCCCACAGGGGACTAGCTTGTTGAATCTAAGAATTTTTAGAATGCGAACCGTTGAAGGCTAAGGTAAAAGCGTGGACGGATTTGTGCAGGTGACAATTACCAACAACATGCCTGTCACTCGTATTGACCACTGGAACCTCTCCTGGACATGGCAAGAGAGTGAGTTCATCAATACAATCCAGGGAGCTCAAACATTCGGATCTGACATCAAAACCTGTGTAAATGGCCTGGCGGGGAGGGCATACCCGACTGGTCCGGATGTGAACAAGGCTGCCTGCTGCTCAACAAGCCCCGTCATTCTAGATTTACCAACAGATAGAACGAACGACACCAACATTGGCGGGATTAAGAACTGTTGCAAAAACGGCACGATCTATCCAGCCATTATTGATCCGCACAAGACGCAAGCCGCCTTCGTGATCAATGTGTTCAAAGTTCCTCCGGGTAACGCTGATATGACTTATATGATTCCTCCTCAGGATTTTAAGTTCGGTGATGGCCCAAATACCACTGACGGTTACTACACTTGTGGCGAGCCCCGTCTGATTCAACCCTCCGTGTTCCCGGATCCCTGGAACAGTCTCATTCACAACACCGAAGCTGTGAAGACCTGGCAGGTAATTCAATTCGATATCACGCACTCGTCAAGTCTTCGTCTTTGAAGCAATGAACATGATCTCTTCGTTGGTTTATCCCGTTTGCAGTTTTGTCAATTTGGTGTGGGGTAGGCTGTTCTTCTGGGTTCCATGTAAGCTTTTCCAGAGGTTGTGATCAACAGCGATCTAAGACTTCCATTTGGAAATTATGGCACTTGTGCACTTCTTTATAGAAAATTGACTTAGTTTGAGCAGAAACGGCTGCCAGAGTAGGGTAGCCAGGGTTACTCGCTGGGGACGTCTCTGCGGAACTTTCCGGAGTACTTACTAAGTCCAGTTTTTGATGCAACTCTGTTACTCTCTCCTTGACTAGTCGAAAGAGGGTTGTAGTCCATAATCCTTCTCCTTTTCAGCATTGTGAGCCCTTAGATCAACTCAATAATTTATACTGAAATAGATGTTCCTGATTGAGTAGAACGACTAGACATTGCGTCGGATAACCTTTCATTCTCTTTCAACGGACGAGACGTACTCTTGGAGGTTCCCGAAGGTTATGCAGTCTGTAATGACCGGAAGATTTAAAATTAATTCAAATTAATGCTTCCAATACTTGTTATGGATTCAGGTGACGTGCAATATCACTGCGGGAGTGAAGAGAACCCCCAAGTGCTGCGTTTCATTCTCCGCGTATTACAACGAGTCGGTAGTCCCTTGCAAGAACGGCGCCTGTGGTTACCCAGCGAAGCCGCCGCTTCTCTACGGCGACACAGCTCCCACCTGTGACGCCAATGCTTCCGCAATGCTGCTGCCTTACGGTGCGCTCACCCTCGCCCCAGTGAACCGAACCACCAAGCTCTTGGCATGGGCCGCTCTGAACCACAAGCCCATCCCTAAACCCCTCCCGTGCACGGACTACTGCGGCGTGAACCTGAACTGGCACATCGTGTCTGACTTCACCAAAGGCTGGAGTGGGCGGTTAACTTTATTGGACTGGTCCAACATCACTTACCCCGACTGGTACGCCGTGGTGGAGATGCCGAAAGCCACCATCGGACTGCAGGACGGATACTCCATGAACGCCACCAGGCTGCCGCTCTTGAACACCAGTTTGGGCGATGCGTATCTCAACAACAGCTTCGTCGTCACGGGGTTGCAAGGGTTCAACAACTACTTGATGGCCGCGGAGAATTTCACCTCGGGGAAGATCCAGTCTGTGATTTCGTTTACCAAGAAAACCACGCCCGGGATCGAAATTGCCAAGGGGGATGGGTTTCCAACCAGAATCTGGTTCAATGGTGAAGAGTGTGTGCTGCCGGAGGAACTACCGACGAATGACTCCGGACGACTGGCGCCGTCGGTGGTGGTAACTCTCGTCGTTGTTTTGCTCGGTGTTTTTCTGGTGCCCGGGTTGTGACAGGGAGTGTGGAGTGTCCATATTAGATTTTCAAGAACACTTTGGCAGCAAACTGGATGAAGAGGTAGGACCTGTGGATACTTCTTTTCATTCTTTGGGCTATGGCTCCTGCGTTATGCGCATTACGTGCTCAGGAGGCAATTGCCCTTGAGTTGTATAGTACACGTTAGATGAAAGTTTTGAGCACTGGTGGAAGGAATTTCATGGAGACAGTCTGCTCTTAGTCAGTCAGTTGGAATGGCTTGGGATGGAGCTAGCTCTGGAATTGGATTCTGTCAGTGCGGGATCAGTCGGCCAGCTGTTCAGATACTCTCGAAGTTATAGTCTAGATGAGTGCCCACTGGTTCCCAGCCTGTTTCATCTCGACCCTACCCACCCAGTAGCTAGATATTTACAAAATGATAACGTCCTGGATGCCTTTCTCTTCTCCCTGCTATGATTAATTCGGGTCCGGAATTGCGCGGCATCGTCGGTAGAGGTTGTGGCTCATTCAGTTGTACTATCTTCACTGTCAATTACAACACACTTTCACCTTCTTCTGCATTCCGAGCCTCGCAATCGAGGTGGACCTTGTTGGACATTTTGTGGAACACCATTTTTTGAAGGAGATGAAGGTTTTGGCTAAATTGAATGTTGAACCTGTGTGTGTTTCCGAGACTGAGGTTGCAAACTCTGGAAGGGTATCTTTTCAAGATGATTTCAGTGATTGATTTGATATTGCCTTACACATGGGTATCTGTTTCTTACATGATCTTAGGTCGATCTGTTTGCTTTTTCTATGCTATCGCCTTGGACCACTTAGGGCTTGCTTCCGCATGATATTGGTTGGATAACTTCACGAATGCTGTTTGGGAAAATTAAAGCTATGTTGCCTTGAAATTAAGATGTTTCCTTCTCTGTCAATAACAATAAGCAAGTTCAGAGAAGACAAGGAAAACATATGCACCTTGCGGGATGCTGGAAATTTGTGCATCGGGGGAATTCCTCATGGGAGGCAAGCTTGTCCACCCACAGACCATGGAAGCCAACTCAAATCCCTAGAAGTTAAACATAGCAGCTACATTAATATGTTGTTAATTACTCCGTATATTTTATGCTCCGGTTTTCAAACTTCCTGCAATCCTGCTCACTACAGCAATCCTACCCACACTACAGTCGGGACTACAGTAGCAGAACGCCCTATTTTCGAACAGTTCGATGAATAATTCAAAATTTGGCCCTACTATTCAGCAGGAGCTTTTTCAGAAACAGTTGAATGTGTGCATCCCCCTGCACTGGTCCCAATCTGCACGAAGACCCAATTGTTTGCAAGCAAGCAAGCAAGCTTAGCAGCATCCCCAACTCACTTCTTGGAGACGGAGACCATTGTACATGTCTACCTCAGATACTTCCCTGACATTCCAACAAAGAGATGTACCACTGGGACTCACAGTCGTGCTTTGCGGATCACCAGTTGAATGTGTGTGAATCGAACAGATCAGCATCTCTGGGAGATCACATTTTTCGTCACCCTGAACGTACAGTACTCACCTTCCGTTTCTTGAAAGATGCAATCTTTAGACTTTGGCTTTTCCGTTGTCAGAAGCAGAAATATTAATGGTTCGTCAAGTCAACGACATGTGGAGATACGCACACCCCAGGCCAAATATATATATAATGTCGAATTGAAGGGTTACTGTTACGACTGTGGGTTAATAAGTTAAGTATGGAAAGTGTGCGGTACACTAAAGGTGCATGCACATATCAACCTCTTTAATGAAACCGCCTCGGTGGAAAATGAGGCTTCTAATTTTTATATTCTTTCAGATGTGTTCCTAACCTGACATTTGGCAGTTGTCCAATCAGATGTTCACACATTCTGATGTATTCTGTGGATGATACTTGGAACATGCAAGCAACTAATTTGAAAGTGTCATTAGAAACTAGAAAGGGTAACTTAAGCTTAATAAGTTGAGTGCATTGTCGAAGAACCCGCAGGGTGGGTGTGAGCAAATCTCGGTGAGAGTTTATGAGCCTGTTGTTTTGTCACTCTGTGATGAACAACGCATAGGATGCACTTTAGTTTTAGTAAAGCTCTTAAACTGAAGAAACCTCCGAAACCACAAATACAGTAACTTTCTGAGGTCCGTCTTCCGAAGCTAGCTAGCTCCTCATCAGTCCTGCAGGAGACCTGGCAAATACCGAGAATTGTATCTCTGAAACATTCAACTGAAGGACATTCTGGAGAGATTGATATAGAAAGTGGTGATTAACTGAGGTGAAATATTCTGTGCAATAATTGCTGCAATTCAAAACCAATTATTTATTTGACTTCAGTAAGTTTCTAAGCAAAGCCCGGATTAGTGATTCGAGATTCCTTCCTCAGTGGTTAGTTTGACAAAAGGCTCTTGAAAACAAACAAACTGAGGTAGGCTGATGTAAAAGCCATCATGACATAGAGGTACATTTTGCTTTCTTCAATGTACCAACAGTGTACATTTCTGGAGGAGGTTGCTTTTAGTGATTATTGCATTTCAATCTTCAGGAATTTGTAACTAATTTTCATGAAGGTCCAAAAAACATGAAATAACTTGTGTTGGATGTCAATTCCATTTTTCTTCCTACGGAAATTTACTAAAGATTGTTTCAAAGGGGTTTAGCTTCCTTGAAAAGGCAATATGGTTGCTTTCAGAGTAGACTACCTTACTCCGGTTATCCTGCGTGAGTCATATTCATATGTAAATTAAGTATTTTTTTGAAATGTATGAAGTTCTAGAATGTATTATAAATGAAATTATGTCCAAAAGGTTGCAAAAAAAATTCTTCCATATTGCCTAATTTTTGAAATATTTAAAAATCGTATTAAGAAATTGTTAAGAGTAATGTTTTCAAGTTAAAAATTCTAAAGTATTTCATTAATGATCATCATCAAATTGAAAAGACAAAACAACCAAGAAAAAGACATGGTAATAAGAAAAGCATCAAATGAATTAAGAAAAGATACAACAACAAAAACTAAGGAAAGAATCATGGTAGACAAAAATAAAAAATATTAATAGCCTAAAGTACTAAAATCCTAAAATGTGATTTTTAGCTTGCCAAAACCATTCAACATTAACCCCTTAGCATTAGAAAAATTCTCGGGTCTCTAGAGGGTTGCCTCATGGTAACAGACCAAGCTATTTCGAGCTTGGTCTATCACCCCGAAAAGTGACGCACCTTTGGTGTCAGCCAAGGTGAATATCTCAAAATTTGCCAGTTTTTGTGATTTTTTATTTTTTTATTTTTTTAAATTTATTTCAGCTTGGAAAAAAAGTCTTTTTTAGTCAATTTTTATTCATTAATTTCGATTTCTGCATTGCTAGTTTGCTACTAGTGCAGATTCGGGTGGGCGGAAATAGGGGGAAAACAATTTTTTTTGCAAAAAAACAACAAATTTCAGGGTCCCTTAAATTGTTGCGAAGCAATCCTCTTGAGACCCCTGATTTTCTCTAATGGGTTCCTTGACTATGTTTTCACCAAAAATGCTCCAAAATTGACATTTCTTGTACAAGTACCAACTTTTAGAAGAAGAAAAAACATGCTTGGACAAAAATAACCATAGGACCTTATAATATGCTGATTAAACAAGATGTGCAAAAAAGTTCAGAATTTCCACAACATGGATTGCAAGATATAAGCATTCAAATTCACTTAAATTAGTTCGGGGCCTTGCAAAAACAAGGCAGTTGCACTTCACAAGCTCACTTTTCTATGAAAAATTGTTCCAAATGGTAGTGCTTCTTTGAATTCTTTTTCCTAAACAAGTTTGATACATGCTTAAAAAATTTCACATCATTTGGAATTGTACAATATATAGGAAACAAATAGTAAAAAAAAAAAGATAATAGAGAATGATTCAAAATACAAAATTGTTAAGAATTTTGTTATGGAATTGCAAAATGCCAATTCCAATGGTTTCAATGTTTTGATAAACAATCTACATCCTATGATTTTATTTTTTTCAAAAAATATTGAAATTTGAGTAAGATAAAGGACTTCAAAGTTTACTTTAGAGTAGAGATTTCATAACTACCCACAAACTAATAACTTTGAACTCATTGATCAAATGGAATGATTCAAAGATTTTTGCATATATACAAATTTTATTAGAAAACCAATTAAAAAATTTTGTTTCTAAAAAAAGTGATTTTTTCTAATCTACTTGAAGTACCCAGCCAGGAAAAAAAATAACATGTTAGGCCATGTTTTTGCTTACATTTCCAAATTCAGTGCATATGAAAGATTTTCCTTGTCCACACCTTCCATTAAAATTTCAGCCTAAATATGCAAATCTCCAATCCCAGGTACCTGCCCAAAATTTCTATGTTGCCAAAAAATGCATGCTAGTCCTTTAGGGGTTAAGAAATAAAATAATTTGGCAATCCGTTGCAAGGCCTAATGTACAATAGTTCTAATTATCTTTTTTTTACTTGACCTAAGTGAGTGTGAACTTGTATATTATTAGTGCACACCAAATTACCAATGAGTGTATTACATAGATGGAGAATTTTGTTAAAATGGCAGTAATCCGTGTACCATTTTGAAACCGTACAATCTAAATTGTAAAAGTAACATCTAGGAAAGCTATAGATTTCGTTAATCTTGGACTTATATAGATTTCAAAAATTAGGACTAGTGTAGATTTCAAACTGCATGGTCTAAACTATAAAGTACCATCTATGACACACGTAGATTTCAAACACCTAAGTATGATATAGATTTAAGAAATCTAGGAAAGATGTACATTTCAAACCGCTTGGTTTGAACTATAAAAACTACCAAAGTTGCGGAATTTTTGCCATTTTAATGAAATTGTCCATGTAGATGAATGGAAATGACAAATAGGTGAATGTTAAGTGAAGTGAGATATCCATTTTTGTCAATTTTAGTGTTTTTATGGTCATATTAGTTGACCCTTAACTCCTTAAGTTAACCCCTATGTACTCGGCCAAAGTCCATGTTTTGAATGATTAAGAGAATATTTGAAGCCTTTAGGCCAATGTGTTCTTTGGACAATTGACTTTCATCCATTCAAAGTAATGTTTGAATCTTTTAAAAACAACCTCACATCTTCTATTTCTAAATTTATGAGATTTAGGTAAAAAAACATAATTATAAAAAAGAAAAATGTGCAAAATAAAAAAAGGTGGATTTTGATGTTAAAAGGTCACAATGACGTGTTTCACAACACCAAAATTGTGAGATTTAAAGTAATCATAGATTTAAAACTTAAACTAGTGTACACTTGAGGTTTTAGATGGATGTCTTAAATAGTGCCAATTTCTTGAATTTTTGCCATTCTTGTTGCCATTATAACCCCTAAATTTCCTTGCAACCAAATTGTAGCTTTTGTAGTTTTGGTCAACCATTGTGTTTTGACTTCTGATTTGTATTCCTACAAAATTTATATTTTTGGATGCTCATTTTTTATACAAATTCAAAACTATAATTTTCTCAAACTAGCCAATTTGGATTCATTTTCAATACATTTTTGAGAAATTTGATCTCAAAAATGTAATTTTTGTAATTACTTAAGGACTTCTTAAAGAATTGCCACTTAGCAATATTTTTGACATTTGAGGTTCAATTTCTCTATTTTGTGCATAACATTTAGTGAATATTTTTTAGGCCTTAATTTTTGGGAGTACTTTATTTTTGATGTCATACGAATTTTCAATATTTTTCTTGATAAAAAAAAAAATTATTCCAAAAGTTTTTTCCCCCAATACAAGAAACAAAGTACAACCAATAGGGTAGTACAAGTGTTTCTTGCAATCACCCTAATGCAAGGTGCATCATTTTTTTACAAAGTTTATTCAAATCTTGATTTCTAGTATGCTAATTTCCAACCCTAACGTACACATACTAGTAGAAAATAAAAATTGAATTCCACATCTTCTAATTTTCATTTAATTTTGAAGTTGAGATCCCCTACAAGTTAGCCTAGAAGTTAGCATTGGAAAAATATATATTCTTCTTTGAATTTGTAGATCTCACAAATGGTAAGGAGTTTGAGTTTGAAACTTAATGTATGAAATATTTCTACATGAAGATGAGGTTAAGATCTTATGGTTAAAATTGTCATTGTTATATTTTTTAAGTGAAAAATCTCGACATGAAAAGGTTCTACTTTGGAGGGGGGGTCTAGCTCAAAATGCAAAGGAATTTTGAATGTCAATTTTGTTAAGTTGCATGATTTCAATGCCAAAAATTGAAATATATGTGTGTATGTTTGCAAGAATCACCAATCCTTAATTATGTCGCATGTAGCAGGATAGACTTGTGATCTGCTATAACTTTTGAAGGATGAACTTGATGAACTTGAATTTTTTCTGGACGTGGATATTTCTATTGTAATCGTATCCTTTATTTTTAATAATTAAAAAAAAATCATTTTGTATTTAGAAGTCAATTTTAAACTTTCAAGTTTAGTGGTCCTGGAAAATTTCAACTATCCAAAATTAATTATCTTGATCTGAAATATTTTGTGTCTAATTGTCTATTCCTATAGCACGTGGGCATATTTTTTCATTTGGAGCATCTAAAAATAGATTATTTTATGTCCTCCATGTTTGTGCAAATAGTGCACACACTTCTAAACATTGAAGATGGTTCAAGCTTATTATTTTTGTGAAATCTCATCACCATGAAGTCCTCGAAAACGGACAATTAAATTTTTTTTTCCCCTATGGTATACTAATTATAAATTAAATCCTCAACATACCCTTTTTTTATAAAAAAAATTGGAACCCTAGGATGTCATACTATTAGTTGGTACAATACTATAACTAAATGTTGCATACCGTATTGTTCAATACTCAAGTATCATGGATAGATCATGACTCTTACCGTCCCCAACTTCAATGTTCATTCACTGATGGCAATTCATTTAGATTCAAGAAGATCGGTAGTACTCTTCCAAATTTGGCAATTTTTGTTGGTGGTAGTAGCATAGTACTCATAGTTTTTACTGTCAAGAACCTAGTTTCGCCAAAACGCTACAAAATTGACTAGTCTCTCTTGCAAGCTCTTATATACATAAAGATTTAAAATCTAGGACTTGTATGGATTTATGGTTAAGAACAAGTGTTATAAAAAATGCCTAAGAATTGGAATATCAGTAATTTAATGAAATTGATATTTTTAAGGGTTAACAAATATGCTGTTTTCAACATATATGGAAGGGAAGAATGTTGTGGAGTTTGCTTATTCTCATACACAAAGGTGAAAACCATAAATTTGAAAAATTATTTATAATTTGTGTATTGAATTGAATTTTTTATAAATTTTAAAACTAGAATTATAAGGATGTCTTCTTTAACCCTTTAGGGCCTAGCATGCCAATTTTGGTTATTTTAAACTGAATTTTGGGAACTGGAACACTTTCTTGGCCTTAGTTGTTCTTGAGGTGTGCACGAGATGTGAGGGCATGGGTATTCCGCTTCCAATGAGCCATTGGCCATCAAATTTGGAGCAATGATGATTTGTCTATGGCAATTTGAAGTTGGAAATTTTAGAGTTTCAAAATGCATTGTGAAACATGTTTCTCTATTGAATTTATTTGAGTATAACTAAAGAGAGCATTCCAACTTCACCATAATGTTCAATATAATGAATCCTATTTTCAATAAAAATTTCATGGTAAAAAGAGCTTTTTTTGTAATTATTATGATTTTTCAAAGACATATACTTTAAAGAATTATATAAATTTCATTTTTTTTCCTAAAAATAATTTAAAATCATATTAGATAGAAGATATGAATGCTTACTTGTGGAAAAATAATAATTTAAATTAAATTATAAAATTTTAATATGCAAATTTGATACTTGAAGAATTCAAGAGGTTGTTTGGGGATCCTTAGGCCCTAAAGGGTTAAACATTAGGGAGAAGCTTTTTTAATATTCAATGGAATTCTAAACCATCATCAAACAATAGATTTTAATTTTTCCTTTTCATGTTACAATTCAAATCAGTATAAAAAAACATTATTGTATATTTATACAATATTTAAATAAAGTACTTGAAATTAGTGTTTTAAATTTTTATCCTAATAAAACAAAGTTGAATAAATTTTTGTTGTTGTGTATGCATTTTCAACTACAAATATGAAGAGACAAAGTCAAAATTAAATTTTTTGAATTCTAAATCTTCTTTTTCTTTTATACATGAGTGAATACTCTATTCATATTCTTTATTACACTTTGATATTGTAGAAATAATAACTATTCTTTTTTGCTTTTCTCCTAGATAGATGTTAGATTAGCAATCTTGTCAAGATGGTAGATGAAATTGATAGCCGTTAGGTCATGAAATTCAATGAAAATAATCTCTCATTATGGCATTTTCAAATGGAGTTAGTCCTTAAAGACAAAGAACTACCAACATTATGACAAGCATATGGCGGTTTAACATGTGTTAGCTAGACAATGAGGAAGTAATGTATAGAAAAAGAAACTTCTCTGCTTACATTTTAGACAAATTACACATTCTTTAGAAGGACACAAGAAGCTAGAGAATCAAGAGAATAGTTTGCACCTACGTCAATGAAATGAAAAAAAAGATCAAGTGCACCATTTGCAAGATTAAACAAATCAAGACTGTAGACAACAATACAACCAACATTATAATTACTAAGGAAATAGAGTCCCAAGCCTTGGCAATAAATTATGGAACATTGTTTCTTCAATCCAACCCACTACCAAAGGTCACTTTGACATACACAAACATTCTTTCCATCTTTGATTTCAAAGCATACGCTAATTTTCAATAGAGTTGACTTGCTAAAGATAGCTAGTTTGATCTAAACTATAATTCCATTGAATACCCACCAAGTTTGATATGTGAACCTTTTAGCGAACAATCTTGATTTAATAATTGCAATTTTTGTACACATATAGGTACTTGCATTGTATGTACACCTTTGTACAATTTAGACAACCTTGAAATTAGTGATTTATAACTTTTATTGCCTTCCAACGATTTGGATTTAGGATTCTCATTTAGAGCTAGATCTAATGATGTCAAAGGAGCTTTGTGTAGATGTATGCAAATTACTTAACCCTAAAATCTAGCCAATTTAATGAAATTGACAATAATGAAAGAAACGTTGTGAAGAAAAAAGATACCCGCATGAGAAGGCTCAAGAATCACTCCAACATCAAATTCCAGTTTTTAAAAACTACTTGTAGAAACTCACCATTGATTCAAAACAAAATTCTAAAAATGTCTAAAAACGAAATGCTAAATAAATGAATTTGAACAAATTTACAACAAGATGACTTCATTACAAAAACAACAAAAGAAGAGTCAAGAGTATAGCCATCTTCAAATTTGCCTTACATTATGGTACACCAAGACTACCTTGAACCTTGTTTGAAGTCACATTTTTTCGAAGTAAGAAGAATTCTTGCAAAGAATCAAAGACCTATGTAGGCACCAACTCAGGGTCAAAATGACCTTTGGCATCAAGCTCTTAGATTGCAATTTGGTGTTCAAAGAGCTCTTTTCTTCTATGATCCACTCGCCAAAAGCAATTGGGCTAACCTTGTCATGTCATTTCCTCCAAAAGCTAGACCTATACTCGTGGTAGGTTTTTTTTTCCCCCAAATCAAGCTAAATGATTGAACTTAGGCTAAGGGAGAAATCCCATTCCTAACCACTTCAGCAATTCTACATATCTGTAGGTTAGGTTTTGTCAGTGAGGAAATTTTTTAGTGCGCAGAAATAGAGTTTGGAAGGTTTCCATAATTTTCTAGATTTTTATTCCTCAAAAAATAATTACTATGAACTTTTGAATGGAAGATTCCATCCCTCCCATTGTGGTCATATAGACCTTTTTATTTATGACCAAAGGTTGGTTGCAAAATTCACAAGGGTTGCTTGTAATAGTGGGAGTCTTGTATAACAATCACAATGAGCCACAACTACACCGGAACTGTGTTGTAATTAATCATTGTTCATCTCCTCATGTGCAGAAAGAAAATGGCCTACATTGCCAAAATGGGGGGATGATCTGGAATGGGATTTCTCCCTTATAGATAGTTGTAGGAATTGAATCCTAGACTTCATGGGCCAAACAAGTACAAACTTTAATGGCTATCCAAACACTAGTTTAATGACCTTAAAGACTAGGAGTAGTCAAAATTTCCAAAATTGTAAAAATGTATTATAAAATGCAATTCAAAATAATATTTTTACAAACATGTTGATGAATAAAAATTAGTTTCTACGTGCTTGGGACATTTCATTAGTTGTTCAAGATTTGAACTTCTAGTCCTTAGAAGTTAAGGTAAGTATACACTAAATTGCCATTCACTAAAAACTTAGGGGGGTCACTTAGAGTGTCCATTAGAAACCACGTGTGAACAAAACTTTGGACCCCCTATATACTTTTTGAATTTTAAATAAAACAAAATAAGAAAAATATGAATATATTTTTCTACTTTGAAAGTTTATGTTTTGAATTATTGATATTTTTATTTGTTAATAATAATTAGTTATAAATTTTTGAAGAAAAAAGATACACTGTAGAACTAAAAAATAACTTTCACACCCCTATATTATATAAGAAAAAATGGTCTAAAAAATGAACAAAAAATTCTTAAAAATGACTCTCTATTGAAAGCTCATTTTGAGTTGAATATTGATTCAATGGTCATCTAAATGTGTCCTCTATAATTATTTAAGTTGAAAAACATGCCATTTTAATTCATTTTCAACCTCTTTTAGAAATCATTTCATATTTTATTTGAGTTGGAAATTTTGGCAATAGAAACCTGTAGTCATTATTAAACAATGCTCAAAATTTTAGGTTGAAATTCTAGTTTATTGCTGTAGTAGAACTAAGTGCACACCCAAGACTAAAAATTGTCATGCCTAGATTCTTGCTTAGAATGAAGAAACTCATTCTAAGGATATACACTAAGTGAAATCCAAAGCCTCACAGTGACAATTTATGGTATGTTCTGGTTGGCACTTTACAAAATTCATAACTTATTCATACAATGTCCAAATGATACATTCTATGAATCCTCTTTCACTTGCCAAAAAGATCCAATAAAAATGAATTTTGCCATACAATAGTAAGTAAGTTCAGTTGGCAATTCCAAGTGCACCTGTAATTTATCCCAAGTATGTGCAATGGCAATGTAGAATTATTCTCTTCAACATACTCGACATGCTTGTTTAGAATGTTATCTCAGACCCATATTCACGGCTGAGGTTTTGTATCGTAGGGCGTTTAGGGTTAGGGTTTAGGGTTTAACGTTTCTTGCCCATACTCAAGGCTTAGGGTTGCATTTTTGCTACCTCACGCTCATTTCCGTGATTTGTTTTGCTTCCAGACACACTCGCACACTCTTTTCATTTACAGTGGACGATCCTTTCTACTCATAGTCTTGAATACATGAAGGTCCTACACAAAATAGTTGGTCACACTTCTTGCTTCCACTTTCATTTCGTAGAAGCAAGTTTGCTCACACTACCGCTCACACACACACATTAACGGCAAGAAATAGGGCGCTGGCAGTAGTAAGGAATTTTCTTACTTACGGATTCACTGGTGTAGATAACCCTTTTGATATGACGATTTCATCTATGTTACCAGAGGTATTGGTTTCATGGGCACTCTGTGAGCCTTCACCAAAGCGTCTCCAACTGGCAACCTCCTCCTCTTGACCACCTTGAGAGATTGGGGAGATGCGTGGTGAGTCTTCATCGTTGCATCTAACTTCGCAAATCTGCACCAATGTCCTGAAACAGCAGAGAATTCAATCCTTCATCACCAGAGTGCTGAAGAAAGCTATAAACTTCAGCAGCTGTTATCTAGATTTGGGTAGAATTATCAATCTGCATGTATGCACTGCACTAATGACAACTTCTTTTTTTATACTTATTGCAGTCGATAGATTTCAACACTCTCTACGGGTCACTTTAGATTGCACAGGTTGAAGCAACCAGCTTGAGATGATAAGCTTAATATTTGAACCAACGTTAAGAGAACAAGTTTAAAGCAATTCATTGTATTTAAGACACATTGAGATATCAAGAGTACAGTCAGGGCCAGCTGAATTACGAATTGTCGGATCCTCCTGCGATTAGGAGAACTTTGGGAGGCCCGTGTGCCCTCAAAAATGATTGGAACTGCAAATTGTGAATTGCGCTGGAATCACACTGAAGACTGATTTATCATCATTACAAATACACATATGTAATTGAAAATCATACAAAGAGTTTGATGTTTTCTATACACTATGTATTATCTGGTGTTGCCAACATTTGTGAAAATTACAACTTGTATTCAATGGTACATACAAGAAATGAACCTTCACAATTGATTTAGAGGTACTTATTCCCATACCACTTGAATTGCTTGTATGATTTCTTGCTTGTTCTTCACCCAAATGCAAAAAATCTTTGACTATCCTCCAAAGGTTCTCTATGAAATGGTAGATAGTGTATACAAGGAATCCAAATTGTTGATAATCATAAATGATTCATTTTTCACTTGTTATGAAGTTGAAGTGCAGTTCATTTTGATTCCAAATCAATTTGCGGTTTCAAAAGCAGTTCATTTTTTAGCACGCTAGAGCTTTCTAAAGTTTGCTGAACTTTCTAGTGAAAAGTGACTGAAAAATTCGTAATTCAGCTCTGGACCTGACTGTACTGTACAGTACAATCCACCTCAAAGAGGTAGTTTGAAACTTGTTATCTCTTCATGTTCACTCTTGTAAGCTGAACTAGTGTAATGCACAAAAACAATCTAAAGTAGCCTTAAAAACCACATTGTCATTAGTGTACTGCATATATGAACAATGAAAATACTATCCACATCTACAACTACAAAACCAAGCATAAACCAATAACGACATTGCCATTATCAGTGCACTGCATATGAGCACAATGAAAACACTCCCCACATCTGAAACTGCAAACCAAGCATAAGCCCATAACCAGATTCTGTGCATCCATGATTCTGCGCTTGACAACGTTTCCTTCTCAAACTCAGAGTTCATAACAATCCTGCAACCATAATTTCCGAGTAACATACACTAATTTCTTGAGCAAGCTGCACCCTCCCCGTGCCTGAGCTGAGAGGGATGAGAACCAGATATCTTCAACTCAACCTCTCCCCACTCTGATAGCTAAGAAAGTAGGTGACACCTGCTTTTGGTGGCCATAATAGAAGCGCTGAGTATGCTTCTCTAATTGGCTTCAAATACTGCTGCAATTGGTACTTAAAAAATAAGTACACTCCGGATTCAGAAGCAATCCACATTCCATGAGGAGAATTTCACAGTTTAGCCGAGGCTGTTGTTTTTGAACCATTCGACCCTCCAACAAGTCCCTGTTTTTTAAGCCAGGTCTATGCACTGGATAACTTCCACTGATTGATGATGGAGTGTGAACAATCCGATGCAAAATCTGACGTTTGGACAGAGTTCTGAATTCCGAGTCTGCAGTTCAATATGAACTAACCTTATGTCGTTGTAATAATCCTACTTGACACTTCACGCCATACTCTCTTGTAGTATAAACGAGAGTTCTCCAAACGATTGATATCAACTGAAAACAGAAACAGTCCCAGAATGTTAGCTGGAGGTGAAGATATGAAGATCCACAGTAACACATATAGTGTGCACATGAGCTTGTTCTACAGTTAAGAAAATGGTCACTTGAATCTAATTACGCTCTTTGCAAGAAAATCTAATTCCCAGCTTTCAATTGGGCACCTTGTTTACATCAAGTTCTCTCAATAAGGTTTCGACATCATACCCAGTGCAGCTTCAGGCCATTTATAAAACGTCTACGTCCCAGTTTGAGATCACATTGTAATTTGTGACGCACCTGCTGATCTCACTCAGGTAGTCATGTAGCCCTGTAATTCTCACTCATTTTTGTGGTATCGCCCGGGAACGAATCTGGAGCTAGGGTTGGCTCAAAAGCTTCGCGCCTGTTGCGTGTAACTTTTGTCATGCTGTAAGGATCCCAAGAAAGCCATCGCCACTGAAAACTCAGGAATCTTCTTCTGCTTCTACACAAATGAGTTTCTCTGTCTGTCTGAAACGTGGCTTTTCTCGAACAATGTGATAAAGCAACTTGTGCCCCCGCCGGCCCCCACGGCCCACGAGTAATCAATAATATTTTGTTGCAGTCAATCTCTCTGTTGTAATTGGTCTAATAATGTCTACACAACTGAGTATAATACTGTATCTTCCCAGTTGGAACGCAAGGTTTCAGACAATTCCGGGGGTACCTTACCCTAATAAATGCCTCCCAAAACATACTTCACATTTCCAGTTTTCATTGGCTGAGAAGCATTTCTACAAAAGCGAATGCATTCACCACAACTTCCTCAGATATGAAATTTTCCATAATAGCAGCAGTCCTCTCTTGAATGCTCAATGCCAAAAAATACATGGTGAACCCTAAAAAGCGCTCTTCGAAATCCACACCTGAAGTAAGTTTCCATTAGCCCCTGGATGATGCGGGAGTCCTGCTTGATCAATGTCAAGGTCCTCGGTCTCTTTGTCACGTTCTTATGGGAGTTTTTCCCAGCTAGCAATGCTGTTTCGTGAAGAACAGCGCTTGAAGCAGAGAAGGGTTTGAAGATAAGAACAACTTTCTTTGTGTTTAGCTTCATATACCACGGTCTTGTAGTCGAAGCACCAAATAATACGATATCATACTTTCGGTGCACGAAACGCTTAAACCCTGACGATTTTAGTATCCTCAACCATTACCAGTTCAAGATTAGGTCATGTAAGTTCAGTAGAGGTAGTGAAACCATTAGGGATCTGCCATTCCGCTTCATATACTGTGGTCCCCTGTTACCAACAGCAACTCAACCCTTCCACTACACAACATTTGGTTGGTCCTCAATTAGGAAGTTGGGTGTAAATATAACTGGCTAAATTTCCACTGCCACTCCACATTTGAGTGGAAATGTGGTTGTCTTACAATCCCTTCAACAGCGATTCCAACCTCTCACTTCGAGAATTGCATAAGAAATTCATAAATAGTGATGCAAATCTGAATTCAACTAATTTGCTCTTCTTGTACCCCAAAACCCACACTCCTACAAACTCCGTATGTATTAAGCTTAAAGTGAAGCAAATAACTTAAGTTAGTATCCTCTACCTTAGATTCAGACCTGACTCAAATGTTTTTAAAAGATTTTAAATTTTTGCTCAAATGAAAACGATTCATTGCAGAGAGAGAACCTGACTTGAGTGGCGGACATGATCAGGTTGTCACAGAACATGCAGCTTGTCTCCATCGTCAAGTGTGGATGTCTAGATCTTGACAAGATCTAGATCTACGGGATAACTTCGATTGAGGTGGGGGTGAATGTAGGCCTGTCGTTCAGATGCGGGACAGACAGAGGCTAGGTGTGGCAGGAACAGTCGCTTCTTAGGCCAGAGGGGAGTCAGGGGACTGATGAGGGATTGGAAAGGAGGGGAGTGCCGGGTTTCGGTGGGTGGGTGGGCGGGCTTGGTCCTCTGTTCTCTTTTTCTTTGGAATGAAATTTCCATTTGTGTCCAAAAAAAACAGGAAAAAAGAAAAAGAAAAGTGAAAGAGAAAGAGAGAGACGGAGGGAGAGAGAGAGAGAGGGTAGATCCTGAATTTTGGCTTCCTGCAGGGGTGCGCAGCTACGTTAGCGAAAAGGTTGGGACATCAGTTGGGGTTGTCGGAGACGCCACTGGCGGGGGATCTCA
Source organism: Rhytidiadelphus loreus (assembly GCA_947034895.1). Taxonomy (NCBI): domain Eukaryota; kingdom Viridiplantae; phylum Streptophyta; class Bryopsida; order Hypnales; family Hylocomiaceae; genus Rhytidiadelphus; species Rhytidiadelphus loreus. Next base: position 7,710,084 of record OX344765.1, on the reverse strand, counting down.
CCTCGGATGCTTGCTTGCTGGGAAGGAGCCTCACGAGCGGAGGAGAAGAGCGGGCGGGGGGGACCTCACTACTGTCTGTGAATCTGGCGGAGGTTGCTTTAGAATTTTTCAATTCCAGTAGGCGACCGAAGATTTTTTTTTCTTTTTTCTCTTTTTTTTCTCTTTATTGGAGCAAGATTTCACTGCAACGCAACCGAAGATTCCGTCAAGGCGGACGAGTTGGCTTGAAATTGTGGCCACGACTACTGTGGACTGCATTTTTTTTTGTTGGGTGTATCTTAGTCGACGCAGACAGGAGTTGCTTGATTTCGGGCAGTCGGCAAGGGAGAGCGGGCGGCCGCAAGTGTCATGACTCGCATACCTTTTCTGTTGCGAAGGTCTTACATAACTGCGTCGGAAGCACAGCGCCAGATCTTGTGTCGAGCGGCCTAAGGGACACTTGAACGAGCGAGCGAGCGAGCAACAGGACTGAGCGTGATCAGACTGTTCAATGTGTGGGGAACCTCTAGATTTGGCGGGGGTGAGGGTCATTCAGTCCTGTTGAGATTGGTCTGTGATGGTCTTTTCTCTTTGGTTCTGAGCGCTAGTTACCGTGCTGAGGATGTGCGTTCACTCGTGTGCCGAACGTGCTAGGCAACGAGATTCGTGGTGAGTTGGCTATGGAAGTGCAGGGTTCTGCTTCTGGCAGGGAATGCAAGTGGAGGATCAATTTGTTCCAAAGCAGTGAAATTGACCAGAGCTTCCAGGGATTAGAGTTCATAGTCGCCTGGTGTAGGTGCAGGTCGGGGAGCATGTACAATCCTTTGGGCATGGAGTTGGCTGCTTGTAGCCCCGGAGAGTCGTCACTGCCATGGCAGCTGTTGCTTTCTCCGTAAGGTGAGCTTTGGTTAGCCTTCTTTTTTGGGGGTGGGGTGGGGTGGGGTAGCATTGTCGAGTATTAGAGAGCTCATTCTTTCTGAGCATGCTTTCCTGCTCCATCCTCGAAACAACTTCTTGCTCGACCTATTCACTTGCTCTTGGTTTTTGGCAAAATCCACTTCTTCTAAAGAAGTTTGAACCTTCCAGTACATTACGGAGTGACCAGAGTCCTTGCCCAGTCTCTTGGAGGTTAGAGTTTGTGTTGCATTCGTTTTCGGATGGCACCGCTACCCGTAAGGATTAGTGTCACAGCCGCCGCCATTGACACAGTTAGTCAATAGCGCTTGTGTTCACCAAAAAAATATCCCGTGCGACGTTGTTATTTTGATTTGAAACGAATTCCACTCTCACCCTTGGTGGTGGCTTCTGTGCAGATGGACAAGTGTACATAAAAGCACTATTTCCACCTTGAAAGTCCTACATTTTGAGACTGGCCACTGTCAAGTCGGCAGATCGTTTCCTGTCTACCGGCTCCCCACTTGTAACTCCCCGAAATGAGGGCTATGAGGGCATTTGGAGATGAGTTCGTGGTTGTGAGTGTAGGAGCAGAACCCGAAGATCTCACAGAAGTAACCATCAATTGCCCTGACAGAGTGGGAATGGGCTGCGACATCGCTCGTGTTGTGTTCGAGTTCAGTTTGAGCACCATAAGAGGAGGTAATGGGGACGCAGCTATTCACAGATGATGCCCATTATATTTAAGCTTTCCTTGATTAATGCCGGAAATTGTTTCTGTCGTGCACGTTTCTGAGCAGTCATGGGGCGATGCAGATTTAGTTACAGACGGCCGGTGGTGTTTCGTGGCACTTTGGCTGCGTCCAAGGGGTAGTGAAGTGCCCACGCCCAGTACCTGGGCACTGCTCAAGGAACGGTTGGAAGAAGTGTGCCCTTCTGTTGTCTCATCACTGTTACCTCCCCCTCCTCCTCCCGTCCACTTGTTAGAGAGATTAATGCTGCTCCAAGTCTGCTCGATCGACCGCACGGGGCTTCTCAATGGTGACTAGAATTTTCAGCAACTCAAGTTCCAGCTTTGGCCCTTGTTTGAATTGGCCACTGATTGTCTTTGTTGCAATTAGCTTAGAACGGAGACTTCAACTACCACATTTCGAGACTTCTCGGGGGGAATTAGTGACGAATTCGATCAAATCTTTACATCTTGCTGCTGTTGTTCCCCACTGCAGATGTTGCTCAGAAGCTTTGGGAGCTTGAGTTTACCATTCACAAATTGAAGGTGTCGACAAGTCCTGAAGAGAGGTCTATCAATTTTTTCTTCATCACTGACAATAAGTGTGTACTCTCTTTGACCTTCACCAGAGACTTTGTAGGTTCTGCCAAATGTTCATTCCTCCATTCAACTGCTGAGGCTTTTCAACAATGTGTATGTCGTGCGACTCATGCACTGGCAATGTATTTGTATTTAAATTTACAGTTGGTGTACAGAAACAAGAAGCCATGGACGACACGATGGGAGCAAGTGATGCAGCAAGTGAAGGAGTTGCTAGGGTCTAACTGTTTGCACTGTGAAATGAGCTCGTCTGACCCTGAGCATCGAGGTTTGGACATTCTTCCACCGCCTGCCAAAGTCACGGAGGACTTGTTCTTTGAAGAATCGTCTCCGTTCGACAAAGGCCACAATCGATGCTACAAGACTCTCAGTTCGGCGGAGATTGACGTGAAGCACGACATTGAGAGCCCTTTGCACACGCTCCTCCAAGTGACGTGCAAGAAGCGCAAAGGCCTGTTGTACGACACGCTCCGATGCGTGAAGGACATGCGATTGCAGGTGGCGCACATGCGAATTGCGACCCTGGAGAATGGGAACAGCGAGATCAGTGTCTTTTTCCTCGACCCTCAAGGTCAAAGAATCGAAGACAAAGCCAGACAAGATGAGATTCGTGCTTGTGTGCGCAAAGCCGTGGAGAATCCACTCCGCATCAAGATTATCACTCGTGGGGAAGACACCGAGCTCTTTGTTTCCTCTCCCATTCAGAATTGTGGACGAGGCCGCCCTCGCGTTGTGTATGATGTCACTCTGGCTCTCAGGAAGATGGATATCTGCATCTTTCAGGTTCATATTCCCCACCAATTCCTCGACGTCGTGGTCTTGGTCGTGGTGCTGCTAGCTCCCGAACTCGATGTCGTGCCGTGGAGGCTGTGAAAGTTGTGCTTACGAACTCAAATTTTGGTTGTCACAAACTGTTGGTTTTGCTTTGTAACAGTGTTTTAGTTGTGGCTTGCGTGCAGGCTGATATAAATCGGCACCGCGTGAACGACCAACAGTGGGAAGTGTACCGCTTCCTACTCTCCGAGAAGGAAGATTTCGACTTGAGATGCGACAGGAACCGCAACCTGATCAAGAGATGTGTGCAAGAGGTGCTGATCGGGTGACTTGACACGAGTAGACTTCTACTTCAATGCACACACAATATCATATGTTGTAGTCGATTCCTACCCTTGTGGAATATGTAGAAGTAGCTAGGAGGAGTATTTGCAAGAGATCTTGTTACATTGGTAGGCTCCTCCCTAGGTTTAGGAATGCGGACACACCCAATTGGTGGGAATGCAGATTATCATCTTCTTCTTCTTCTTCTTCTTCTTCTTCTTCTTCGTTACATGCTCGAATGACCTTCTTTTGTGCAATCACCTCTTGACAGCAACAGTGCTCACTATGCAAGAACTCCCAGATAATGTCAAACTCTTGAATTCTGTACATTGTGTAAATAGTATGTAATATAGATTCAATGTACACTTCAGCAATAACAGTCAGTCTGCACCCCCAGTGCATACGCTGACTGCTGTCTTTGTAAAGAAGAAAAAGCACCCATCTTTCCTCATGCTTTGGTCATAGCCAACATAGTTGGAGGCTTCTCTTCATGGCATGAAACGGAATTATGGCGCAAACTGGAATGCAATTGTATTGTGTTGTCGTGTAGGTCGTTGTATTGTATTCTGGCACCGTCATCCGTGGTAAAAAGTGTAAAGACCTATTGAAGTATGTTCATAGCCGACCAACATCCTTTTAATCTTTTTCTGACCGTTTCGACTACGACAGTGTGCATTCTGGGCCAGTCGTGTGTCTCCCACAAGATTTTGGATTAAAAGAAAGATGAAGTCCAGGGCCCACGTGACTTGGGTACCTCACACCAAGGCGTCCACAAACCCCACGCTTCGTATTAGAGAATTGGCTGCTCCAATGCACATTCTCAGTCTGTTAGCTTCATAAAAAGCAGTTCCAACTTCCTCAGTGCCTAGAGCGATTCAATCCTTGCGGAAATAATGCTTTCTTAGGTCGGTGACAACGTAGCGTTGTATACGGGAACGACTCCGTGAGACTCCATTTCCTTAAGTTAGTGTTCGACAAATCTCAATCAACCCGTGCGTGGGTCATAAGCTAATGAAGATTCTAATTTTCCTAAAAGTTGATTGTCACGTCAGTTTTGTTATGTACGGGGGTTGTGTGTGGGAACATTGGAAGTACTGTATCAGTCAATGATTCCCAACTTTTGAATCACAATTTTGAAACTGCAGCTTAAAACGTTCGAGTCTCCTCCAGTGTCGAACGTTGCATGCGGTTATCAAGAATTAATGCAAGGATCCGTAACAGAATAATCTGTGATATTTGTGCCTTTCTTGCATGACCAGCTATCTGCGTTACAAATTCAACTCACTGAGGAAGATACGATGGCATCGGTGGTACTTCGCTTGTGTAAACGAGGTTGGTTTTGGGAATTTGAGAGGATATTATTGACTTGCACTTTTGCAGGACCTAGAAGTTGGAGGCAGGCAGCACTCCATGACTCTCTCACATCTTTCGAGGAATTCCCCTACCTCACACGCCATGCCCTAGTTGCTTTCTTTGCGGAAAGTAGTAATTTATACTAAGAAATCCGACATGTAAGTAGTGCGATTAATGTCTTGTAACCCACCTGTACACAAGTTCGCTACACAGGATGGAATTTTCACAAGTAAGCCCATCAGAATACAAACAAAAAATTTGCAAAGTTCTTTTGCTAGTAGGATGGGTACCCCCAAAGCCGCCACTTTTTCCTTTTCTGTGCCTAGTTACTAAGTATTATTAGACTGGTCAAATTTTCATTGATTTTCTTGTTGGCACTTGAAAGGAGGCTCCAAGGCACCAAAGAACGTGACAACCCTCTGCAAAACTTACGTTACGAAGGAACAAAGTGTGATTCTAAAGCAGTTTGACATAGGTACATAATTGATTTTGGAGATGTACACAGCGTGAAGATGGCCGCATTTGGGGGTGCCCACCTTCTTGTAGGCAATACTATGAGCATATAACTTGCAGTAGTGTAGTGATCTCAAAATCCTGCAAATCTGGGAACTTGAGAACTAAGCGTACGACATCAAAGCTCCACTTGGTTAGTTCTCTAGGTTCAACCTTTGGTGGTAAACAATTGGTACTTGCATCCGTAGACGATGTCAGAGCAGCTCTTGAAAACCGAGAAGTACTTGAGCAATAATTTATTGACGGCAACAGCATGTTCAGAGGCGGGTATTTTTCAGAACCCTGTAGAGAGTAGAATAACTTATTTGCACCCGCCCTACTTGTGTTGCCAAGGATCTCCAAGTCTTCACCTCCAGCCGGCAATCTGGGACTGTCTGTCAGCTCGTATCAACAGTGGGTTTCACGCATCATTGATCAGGCAAGAATAACCGCTTTTCTGTTTTGTCTCGTTTGAGAATAATTATATAGCCCAATTGCCCACCTTCCATGAAAAAGCGCTAATAAGGTTTGTGGGAACTCTCCCCCAAGGATGAAATGGAAGAAAATGGGTTCAAAAGGAACTTGAATAAGTTGTTCACGGAAAAGAAATCCAGGTTCCCAAGTAATTTTTTCTATCAACGATTGAAGACATAAGCGGTTCACAGTGCTCTTGTCATGTACAGAGACAAAATTGACCAGATCTCAAATAATCCGCTAGAGATAGCTGAATAAATGGTGTCTGAAATGCACTAAAAGTTCAAAACACATGAATTATGAAGTGCATACCAGTCCCATGCTCTCTAATACAGTATCGAAGGTGGCCAGAGGTAAACACAGGGCGCAACGAATAAGCTGGTGCTGTAAAGATTGCGCTTTAGCTTTGCGGTGTGTGGGAGCACGTGCACATCAATAAAACACTCGCTACATCAGTAAATAGCTCCCCTCTGCTTATAGGTATTCTCCGACAACGGCACATATGCTAGAGGTTGGACTCACTCAAACGTACTTTCATGATATTCTAAGCTGTTGACAAGAAAAGTTTGGCGACACATCCTGTTTTCTGGTGAAGCCTAGGCGAATGAACGAAATTGGCGTAAAAATACTGATTCTCTAATAAGTCGCATGATAGCAGCAGACGACAGCAGGCCTCAGCAAACCTCAGCCTAGACTATGGGATTGTTTTGTTAAGAACCTAAAATACGGAGAAGAGCATTCAGATTGCATTACGCAGATAGACATGGCTTAATGTTGATGGTTTGACTCTGAAAACGGAGGACAAACCGACAGAGATAGAGCATTCCTACCCTAGGAGAAAAAAATGAACAGAAACCTGCACATGATTGAAAAATAAGTTCAGCGACAGTTACTGTTACCCGTCAAAGCCAGGCAAACGACAATAGGCAAAAATGGACAAAATTAGATTAAGATTCATAGATATCATTTTTACATGTCCATAATGAAAGCAGACTGAGGTTGACGTTTGAAGAATTCTAGTGTCAGTTCGAGCATGAGGTTGATCCCTTATCCTCACAAGATTACATACTGATAAGAGTATTAGGCAAATAGACTTGCACAATCTTTCTGCGTTAAAATGCACTAAGCATTTTTTTAATAAAATGAATCGAACGAACATTCCGACCCTAAGAGAAGCCAATCTGAAAGATGCAAAATGGAGGATACGCCGAACATATAATGAAACCTAAAATTTCTTGACACTCCCCGTTTTTTTTGCGACGGGGACGAGCCGCAACAAATGTGCAAAGAACTACATCACAATCTAGTCTGGACGTAGCGTTGCTGCCAAAAAAGCATGAAAATTCGTCATATAAATCTCAGAAATCGAACATGAGATTAAATCGCAAGGAGCTTACCGGTGTAGTAAACCTCATACACTGCGTTAGACAAATGGCCATGCGCAATGTTTTTACGTTTAAATACACTAAGCATTCTATTAAGCAAGTCAACCGTAAGAGGAGGTAAATTTGAAAGATACAAGAGGACACTGCAAACAGCGAAATGTCGGATGTGAGTGTCAGTTATTCATTCACAGGCCGATTGAGAAAAGAGACAATAGCTTGCTCCTCACTAATAATCAGTGAGTTTCATTGCATCTAGAAGAGTAGGAATGCAAATATGGCTTATCTCCCTCATTATAAGCTTCCGCTTACACCTTTATAGGACTCCCTAATTCTATTCACAAAGCCGATTTCTTACCCTGACCAGACACCAATGAAAGCTAAAATTCCTTAGATTCCCCATGATTTCACCCACGGGGAGGAATCTCACACAGAATAACATCACAATCCAACCTGAAAGCAGAGTAACAAGATAATTCGACCAAAAAAGTTCAAAAAGGGTTCGACATTGTCCAAGAAGCCGCGGAAAAAGAAAAGGAGCTCAGCTCTATTCCGAAACCTAAAACGGTAGCCTCCAATTGATGAAAGCTTGTGTTCAAAGAAGCTAATGTCGGTTCAACCATGAGGTCGCAGCCTTATCCTATCAAGAAGCTTACATACTGAGAACAACTCTTAGATTCCAATGGCCAGATTCAAATACATGAGGTTTCTGCGTTACATTTACACTAAACATTCCAAGAAACAAAGACAGAGACTGAACATTCCAACCCTAAACAGAGGCAATTTGAAAGATGCGAAATATAGACATCGTAACAAAAGCTAAAAATTCCTTAACACTCCCCGCGACTTCTGCCACGGGGAGGAATCGCAACCGAGTTACACCACAGTCTACCCTGGAAGTAATTAGCGCTGCTGCCAACATAGCGTGAAAATTCGACAAATCAATCTCAGATATCGGTTTTACATTATACAAGAAAGGGCGAAGGCAACAAGAAGGTCGTTCGGCGCTCATCTTCTCAGCTCTACTCCGACTCCTCAACGGCCGCCTCCACACGAAGAAGCACAAACCCTACGGCAATGCCGACGAGCGTGAGCGCGCTCATGATAGGCACAATGCGGAAGATCTCGGAGGCGACGTCCATATTGGCCGCCAAGGCTCCGCCGCGGGAAGCACGACCGCTGCACCTGGATTTCACAACGGCGAACGCCTCCTCCGTGCTCTGCGCCATGCCCATCCGCGTCACCCGACTCTCGGGCTTCAATCCGCCGAAGTTCTTCAGCTTCCGCATGGCCACCTTCGACGACGACGTCCTCCTGGTTGTTGAGGCCACGGCGAGCGAGGGCGCCATCACGGCAGCCGTGGATGCGGACGTCATGGTTACTGCCATTGTGCGAAGCTGGGAAAAGAATCGGGAGCAAGGCAGCGAGAGAGCGAGAGAATGGGAGATAGTTGAAGGCGAGCGCGAAGCAGAAGCAATTGAAGGAAGACAGGGAGGATTGAGTGGAAGGGAAATCGTGATAGAACAGGATAAGGAGCTGTATGTTGTTGTACGTGGTGGCCACAAGCTGCGCGTCCGGTGGGGCCTATCGTCTCCGTCGCTCTTCCGTGGCTCTCGAGAGCCCGCTCCGTCCGTCCTCCCGTTTTCTTTTCTTTTTAGAAAAACGTAAGAAAAACGTCGACACGCTCTCACTTCGACAAATCTGCTACTCGGAAATGGTTATTTAGTATGGGTGAATAATTAGTTAGTATGAAAATCAGAATGATCAATCTAATAATGCTTTCCATAAATGTTATAACACCATCACTACAATTGTTGAATAGTATGTTCTTTTGATAAATAGTTTAAACTATACTAAATAACCATTTTGGTGTGGTAAATTGAGGCATTAAGTGTGTTTTTAATAATAAAAAATCTTCAAGAATATTTGCACAAATTGACATTTGTCTAAGTCTGTTTGTTGCAAAATATATTCAATGTGACACGTGAATGTTGAATCTATTGGCATTTCAGAATAAACTATAATTGTGAGTAATGACATTTTTGGCAAAATAGGGTTCAATTCTTTGATTTGTAATTTATTAGACTGTTATCAAATTGAGCATACCAATAGTAAAATTATTATTTTGTCGAGGCATTTGTTCACTTGAAGAATCTAGGAAATAGATTCTGAAATCATTTTTATATGAGTAAATTATGACAAATCTTCTAATAAAAAAAATTTAGTATTTTGAAACTTCTAGTATAATATTAGAAATGTTTATTCATTATAACTTCCATCATAGTCACCACACATAGTTAAGATTGATGTACTATAAGTAAAGCCTTGAGTACAATTTTATAACTTTTTTGAGTTTTGTATGCAAATGAGTCATTCCAAAAAGAAAAATTCCCACATTCTAATAGAGCTAAGAAGTGGATCAAGAATTTATTTGTTCAAAATTCCGCACCAAGGACTATAGCACAACGAGAGAATAAGACCCAAGACATTTTGTAATACTTTATGCCATATTGAAGTTGCATAATTATAAAAAGTTTTAGTAGTGTAAAAAGAAGATACTTGTGTAAATTGTACTTCTTTTATGTCACTTTTCATACAGCATTGTGGGATGTGACATTAAAGAGGTCTTGGTGTACTTGAACCGCAATGGGACGTTTCAATCTAACATTTGAAGGAGTTCCTACCTGCTCAATTTTTTCGGATTGCACGAGTTTTACAGATGAGTGTTGTTAGGGTTGGACATGGAGATTACAATATTGCAGAGAACCTCACCCTGAGACATCGTTGTGACGGAGGCTATTGTCATCTACCTTTGATCTTTCCACAGTGAACGCCTTCATTCAGAAACATGGATAAATTGTCTCTTGTCTCGCAAATCATGCAAGGAAACGCAAGAAACACATTTCGTCATTTACCATCACAGTTTCAAAGCACACGCTGAGCAGAATCAGAAGCACAGTTCTCTCTTAGAACTCTAAACGAGAAGGTAGAGATGACAATCAACATCGATGTCTGTGATGCAACTATTCAAAACATTGCGGTGAAAAGAATGCATCATACAGGAAAAGAACGATTTCGCACTGAACGAGGCAGCAGTCCACGAAAGGTTCGCACAAGATATGTTCAGGTCTTTGCTGAGGCTTGTGCAAATCAGAGTCTCCAATAATGATTAGGCATTCAAAGCCCGCCGCGATTGACGCAGTTGACTATATTCTTGACAAGAATCGGTTTTGTACAATTAGGGTTACAAGGTTGTCTCAGAGGGAAATTTCCGCACCAACCGTTGCAAATCTCAAACTGGAGTATGCAAACTTTTTACAATTAGAAATCCTATTATATGTCTGAGGATCCGCTAAGTTCGTTCTCAATCAACAAAATGCAGTCGGCCACGGATTTACCAGCTGACATAGCCGCCGCAAGCTCGGCCTGCAGGCTGAAGTGTCGTCGCAAAATCGACACCGTGTTGAGAACTGCCCATCGCACCTGCGAGTCGGCCTTCTTTTGTGTGAACGTCAACCCCTTTAAAATGGCGTCGAGCTGTAGGATATCGGCAAGACCTCCCTCTGCAACTTCGTACCGCAGATACTCTGTTGCAACTCCAGCTAAAGCCACACAGGAGAATTTGTTCAAAGTTTGCGCAGAAAGCTTTCCGGTGCTCACCTCTTCCTGGAAATCGTAATCCACAAATGTCGTACCCGCCTGGACGTTGAGCGCGCCATAGTTGCGAAAGGCGTCGAGACTGGACAGCGTGTAGCTTTTGGGAAGAATCCCCACCAAATAGGAGACTAAGAAATGGCCCGACTCGTGTTGCGCAACCCTGTCTTGATACTTCGGACTCAAAACTCGTCCGATGGAATCGAGCAAGAGCGCTTCGACGCCTCCGCCATTCGCAATCTGGTCGAGCGTGCCGAGAAACAGAAACAGAACAGATACCGCCAGAAGCTGATACTGATCTAACCCTAGCTGCCACCAGGCCACCAAGCCACCGGCAATGGCAGCCAATTGCAAGTTCCGTTTAACCTCACCAAGTGTTTGGTCCGTTGGCGACAACAGCTTCGTCGCGTCAATCTTATTTAACCGCAACTCTTCCAGGCTGTATAACCGCTGCGGTACCATAGCTGCCTTCCCAAAGACAGGCAAAGTGGACGCCAACACAACTGCATCCCTGTCTCGATTCTCTCGCAATGCTTCATCGATCAATTTCGCTACCTCCTGTTTGCTGAGCTTCCCTTTCTTCACAGCGCTTAGCTCCGCATTCAACTGCTGCCTCAGCTCCGGAGTTCTCTCCCCCTCGTCGCTCTCGCTCAACCTCAAATTGCAAACTACCCTGCTCGACAATTTCGCACGTTTCCGATTCAAGGAAAGAGGCGCAAAAAAGAAAGATTGTTTGGAGAAGCACGATGCAGAACCCTGAGTAAAGAATAGCGGTTGAAATTTCTGAAAATTCCTGGAATAGCGGTTGCAGCAGGCAGTACCGCTGCAGAGAACGTCCACGGCGGCCATATCTCAATCTCACATGCAACTCGCTACCAGTGGACTTAATAAGCACACCCCTTCTTCTCCATTCAATGGGGTTGCGAACCTCGCCTCTGCCAGTTACGTTCCAGCTCGTATGATCACAACCAGCTATGGCCGCAGCCAATTTCCAGAAGTAAATTTTCCCATGAAATAATAATTAATAAAGTTTCCACGGCAGCAGTGTCCAAGTCAGCATTGGCCCACTCGGGTTTAGTTACCTTTTCTAAGCTTAGCCAGACAAAGCAGACGAAACTATAAGTTAACGAACGAAAGACCCAGGGAGTTCCGGATCCGTCCAGGAAGCAGGGTTTAGGGTTTTAGGGAGCTGAGCTGGGGAGTTGCACATGAAGCTCCAGCAGGCGACTGGAAGCTTGTTTCTTCCTATCTGCTGCTCCTCCAGCGGAGCATTGTTGCTGCCGTTTTGAAGTGCACCTCCCGGGTAGCCATGGCTGCATCACTACACTGCAGCCAGACTGCAGTTGTTTGTTCGCCAGCCGGGAGGACGTCGCAGCCAGTGAAGAGTGGTAGCCGAAGTGCGTGTTTCTCCTCATTCATCAACTCCGGAGTGCGGCACCAGAATGGGAGGGATTGCAGCTCTGTTTCTTTGCCTTCTGCTCCGCGGAGGTCGGGAGTCGTGAGGATGGGGTACACGGAGAGCGGTCCGACTGTGGCGATAGTCGGAGTGACGGGCGCTGTAGGCCAAGAGTTTTTGAGCGTGTTGTCGGATCGCGATTTTCCTTACAGAGATATCAAGATGTTGGCCAGCAAAAGGTCCGCAGGGCAGAAGATGACGTTCGAGGGGAAGGAGTACGTGATCGAGGATACCACGGAGGAGAGCTTCAAGGGCGTCGAAATCGCGCTTTTCAGTGCCGGCGGCTCGATTAGCAAGAAGTTCGGTCCCTTGGCGGCCGCGCAAGGGACTATCGTCGTGGACAACAGCTCCGCCTTCCGAATGGACGAGGGCGTCCCGTTAGTCGTCCCCGAGGTCAATCCCGATGCTATGTCGCACATCAAGTTGAGCCACAAGAAGGGCGCGCTGATTGCCAACCCCAATTGCTCCACCATCATCTGCCTCATGGCGGCGACACCGCTCCACCGCCACGCGAAGGTGAAGCGGATGGTGGTGAGCACGTACCAGGCGGCGAGCGGCGCCGGAGCTGCAGCTATGGCGGAGTTGGAGCTTCAAACGAAGGAAGTTCTCGAAGGCAAGGAGCCGACGTGCAATATCTTCGACCGACAATACGCATTCAACTTGTTCTCCCACAACTCGCCGGTGACGGGTAACGGCTACAACGAAGAGGAGATGAAGCTCGTCAAGGAGACGCGCAAGATTTGGAACGACAACCAAGTGAAGGTCACAGCGACGTGCATTCGGGTGCCCATCATGAGGGCGCACGCAGAGAGCATCAATCTCCAATTCGAGACGCCGTTGGACGAGGAGAAGGCGAAGGAGATTCTCTCGCACGCCGAGGGGGTGATCATCGTGGATGACCGTGCGGGGAACAACTTCCCCACCCCACTTGGGGTGTCGAAGAAGGACGCCGTGGCCGTCGGACGCATTCGACAAGACGTTTCGCAGGAAGGCAACCATGGTCTCGATATCTTTGTCTGCGGAGATCAAATACGCAAGGGCGCTGCCTTGAATGCTGTCCAGATTGCCGAACTCCTTTTGTGATCCCTTTGACATGTAAGGTTCATCCCTTTTTTGTGTGCAGCACATTAGCAAATAAATACATGTCCTGGTATTGACCTTGTGTTGCAATCGACGGTGAGAATGATTTTGTCCCTGTAGAGCTGAGTGAGACTGTCAGAGTTGAATAATTTTAGCTTTGGTTGTGACTATTAGCCACTCTTGAGGATTGAGTGTACGTATTTTGTTAAACAGGAGAGGGCCAATCGGGTTGATAGTGTTCACATTTCTCTTGATGTGATCATTTGGAGACGCTGAGTATGTTTCGAGGTGTGGGCTTATGAGGATAACGGAAATTCTGAGGTTTGGTGACACTCTCTGCCAGGAATAGTTAATTTGTGGTCATGCTCTTGCAATCAGTTTATTTCTCGTAAAGGATTCGACGTTGAGAATAATTTTGTTCCTGTAGTGCTGAGCGAGAGTGGCGGAGTTGCGTATTTCTTCACAGTTAGCTTTGGTTGTGGCCAGACGTCACTCTGCATTGAGTTCCTATACAATTTGCTAAATAGGAGTGGCGATCTAGCTGATAGGATTCGTAATCCCTTTTGGGTCATCGTTTTGAGGCACTGAGAATTTACAAGGTGCGGATTTATGAGCTTAACTAGTCTGGGAATTTCTAAGGTGCGGTGCGGGAATAGTTAATACTACGTCATGCTGTGACAATGAGTTCGTAATTTATTAAGGGTTTACAATTTCACTGTGAGGAAATTGCCATCGGTAAGCAAGTGTCTAAAAGTGTTTTCATTTCCAGTTCTGGGATACAGTTTTGCAGATTGTTTTGGGGATTGTTGAGCAAGTGTCATCTCAAGGCTATAATCTATGCTCATTGATAGCATTAATGTAAAATCTCTCCTCGATGAAGTTCGTCAATTTTTACAGCAGTCTGGAATACGTGACACGATGTATAGGTGGGTCCTGTTAGCCCTTGGGGATTGAAATGAACACTCTTAATTTCCCCTGGAGTGTTTGCTGCTGCTGCAATTAGTTAATCTCTGTGAATGACTACGGCAAGGTTCAAGAACTCAATTTGGATCAGGGTGGATTGACCCCCTCGCTCGTCCTTAGCAGGGGTGCAAGTAAAAAAAATGCCCCCTATTTTGGGCCGTTCTAGGGTATAATCTTGACCTCACCTAGCTAATTCGGGGTCTCTGATTGCAGAAATGAAGTCAAAATTTGCAAAAAAATTCATGTGCAGAAAATAAATAATTCCAGGGTTTGCCCGCAGGGCCGAGCGAGGGGGTCAGTTCTCCCTGGCCCTCAATTTGGAGGATACAAGGAAAAAAACTCATGAAGCTCATAGCTCAATGTGGAGCAAACCTGTGAAATCCCACCCTCTTTTTGCAAGGGTGGGACCTAATCCCAATTTAGGAAACAGACAACCCATTGGTACAGTAATAGATTAGAGCATCCCCACCAGTTGGCCCTCCATTTGACCATGGTGTCAAGAAGTAATGAGACACTTAATGCCTCATGAGATGTGATGTTGCATTGAAGACTTGATGCTCTGCACCAATCACCCCTTAAAGTCCTTGCTAAAGTTCTCCTTCTTTTCACACCTCTAGCAGTCTAGTCTCCATGCCATTCAATGAGGCCATAGTCAAAGTTGGGCAAGACTTTGTGGTGATGTTATATACAATCATGCTTTGTTGCCACTCCAAAAAATATATATATGTTAAATAAAAATAAAAATTCAATTTAGAAGTAGAAGCAAACTAGTGTCCAAAGGGAAGGTGACTTTTTGGATAACTCTAAAAAATCTTCACAATTTAGAAAATTGAACTCTGCTTTCATCAACCTGAAGTGCTCCAATATCAATATTCATGATGACAATCAAGGTGCTTCAGGGCCAATGTTTTGTGGAAATTCAATCTCGTTCATCCAAAGCAATTCTTGAATGTTTAGAAGTTGATCATCCTCTACAACTAAATACATGAAATTGAAGGAAATATTGAAACAAAGACATAAGCAAAATTGTGCAGGAATCCAAAAAAGGATTCTGCTGTTACAGGATGAAGGGGTCAAGCACATACATCATTTCAACGCCAGAAATAGTCTAGTACCAAGGCCAAACAAACAATTCTAAAAGGGTTTTCTAGATTGCCCTTGATAACAACCTGCCATGCATCCGGAACATTGGTTTCTCCACATAAGCCATGCGAGAAAAACAACCCCAACGCTCAAAGTCTGATAAAAACAATAACATTTCTTACAAAGGTCACTCAAGCCAGTACATTGTAAGCGTAGGAGTACTCCTCCCCTAAATGATTGCAAAAGGTTCAGTTTAAAATCTATTTCAATAACATGCTGCCTCGTTGGGTGAACACTCACAAAATCAGACGAATCTTCCTGAAATGGAAAAGAACCAGCTCAAGAATGTTATAACTAAAGTGCAAGAAAACCCAGTACCAGCAAATTTAACTTCCAAGTAGGATTAAATAACTCAAGAAAGCCGAAGTCCATTACCCCAAAACGATAAAAACAGACCCCTAAATTTATGTACTTTGTGATCCCTCTCCGCATCCACCAGGCAACTAAGAAACGACTCCCCATTACGCAAAGGGCACAGCAACATCAAGAGATCCGGAGCAATGGCCACAATGTACAATTGAGAAAAATCAATCAACTAGGAATTACAAATGGTGCACAGGCTTCCTCCGCTGTCAGCAAGCAGGGGAGTATGCAGAGGAGGACCGGGCCGCATCCAGTTTCACGTGGATCTTCGCAAGCCCGCCTCCATTCTACGGACCGATCGATGTCCCGAGAGACCGAGAGGCCCAGACAAAAATTCCTGATACGCTTGAATCAATCAGAAGCCACATTGGTACTACTCGGTCCGATAAGCGGAGGTCATCCTATCCACAGTCCAGCTACTTTACGAATAAATGAGACACTTGGGCCACAGACACACTAGTACCGGTACATCGCTCGAAAGGGCTTCTCGTCATTACACTCTCCGCACAATGGGTGCTTGGGTTCCTCTCCCACGACACAAAAAGCGTGGAACGTCACGCTCAGCTGCAATGCAATGCAATGCAAGCTTTCGCGTCTCTCTCTAATAAATCTCTCTCAGTGATTGACATACTTGTTATTGACATACTTACACCTCTCTCTCTACCTACCCAATCGTCAAGTGAAGAAGCGGCCCCCACAGGATGCAGGATGATCCCCACCCAACAGACAGGCGAGCAGGTGCGCAGTCAGTTACGAGAAATCGGAATTCCACACGGCGTCGTCGCCTTCCCCGCAGCGCTGGTGCACGTCCTTGAGCCTCTCCACCGACTTGCAGATGCCGCTGCACGTCCAGTCGAACGAAGCCACGCACACGTTGCCTGCCTGAGCCTTCCACTCGCAGTCCGGCGGAGTGCCGCAGCACATGCTGCGGTCGTCGATGTGGTCCACGTCCAGACCGATGATCCACGCGCCCAGCGACACGTCCTCGTTCGCGAAGCGGTGCAGCAGCGCCTGGTTCGCCGCGATGTAGCGCGCCAGGTCCTTGGAAATCGCGTAAATCTGTCCCGTCGCGTGCCGAAAATACTTGTTGCCCTCCTCGCCGAACTTCCAGTACTCGGGCTCGTGGTACTTCACGCCCTTCTGCGCCAGCACGGGGCCCGACTTCATGCACCCGATGTACACGCGCGGCTTCGTGCGGTGCCGCGCCAGGGTCGCGCCCAGCATGGCCACGTTCACGTGCACGTCGTCGTCCACCTTCACGTAGAACTCCGCGTCCCACTTCTGCACCGCCGTGGCGAAGTAGATCTTCGTCTTCATCGACAGCTCGTGGTAGCCCTCCACGTGGTCCAGGCGCAAGAAGTCCTGGTGCTGCGCGGCCTCCGCCTCGATGGCGCGGTCCAGGATCCCACCCGGCGTCGCGCTGTGCCCGATCACGAAGCGCATCACGATGCCCTTCTCCTCGAGCTTGCGCAGCTTCTCGCCCTGCGGCATCCACGTCTCGCGCACGGAATCGCGCCGCTTGCGACTGCTGAAGGCCGTGTTGATGCCGATCACCACGAACGCCTTCTTCCGCCCCTCGACGGGCGCCCCGGCCAGCCCAACCCCCTCGGACTCGCGCATCGTCACTGCCCGCGAATTCCCGCCCGTGGCCTTCTGCGCGCGGGCAGTCGCGAGCTCGTCTTCCAGTGACGCTATCGTCTTGTCCAGCGTCTGGATCACTTGGTGCGTCCGCGACACTTCGTCCACAATTTCCGTCTTGTCGTTGCTTGACCTAGGCTGGGGATCGCACTCTGTTCTCACGTCGTCGCCGAACTCCGACCCACTCCACATGCGATTCGTGAACAGCAAGCCCACGCAGAAACTCGCCACGCACAGCACCAGCACGCCCTTCCATGTGACACCACTACTACTCCCTACTCCTCCTATCTTCCCCCTCATCCGCATCGCGGCCTCCCAGAAAACCACCCTCCGCAACCAAGAACGCACCCAAATTTCGCCGGCGTGCCCTGGCTGCTCTCGTCCACTCAATCACATGACTCCGTTCCAGCCCTAGCTTGGCCCCCGCCTCCCCCTTCACCGAATCTCACAGCCACTCCATCAAGCTTGAAAGCCCACGTTTTCAAAACGTTCAATCAAAACTAGGGTTTCCTCCAGAAAATCTGCGAGGGCCGAGGATGATGCCAACACCCAACTTAATTCCGGAACGCTTAACCTAACAGACCGACCGAAGAAGATGCGAGCGCTCCTGAAGTAATAGAAGATGACGAAAGAGAAAGAAAAGCTCTTGAGATCAAGGAGCACAATACCAGATCAATGTGAGGCGATACGAAGCAGATCTTGTATGGGTGGAAGAAGGCAGTAGTGTAGTGCTGCTGCTTCCAAAGGCGCGGCAGTGACGGACCTGCTCCGAAGCTCCAAGCGACCTGGCGATGGCACAGCGAAGCAAAGCGCGGATCGGAGGTTGTCGCAGGCACCCCCACTGAGGTACTACTGGGACACTTCGCGCATACCGCTTGTAGTATTTTTCGTTACCCCCGAATGGGGACGAAGTTACATACGATTCTGATCGAGCCAGAACTTGGAAAGACGAGCCCCGAGTGATTCTCTCTCTCATTTTCACTCACTCGCTGTGCTCGGGCGTTGCCCTAAGTTAGCTTGCATTATCTTACCGGAGTTCTAGTTGCCTAGTAAGTTTGGAGTAAAATAGATCTAAAAAATTTATTTTCTTGTGTTTTTAATGTTTTTAATGTTGGTTTTTTTGTTTTTTTATTATTTTGGGGGGGAAGGATTTAAGGATGGAGTTGGAGTTGGAGTTGGAGTTGGAGTTGGTTCAATTTACAAAATATTGGATGATCTTGTATTGGTCTAGGTCTAAGTTCAAGAATTGGGTTGGGTTGTTTTTTCACTTTGGTTTAAGTTTTTGGAGCCCAATAATCCCCACCGAGGTTCCACTCTAGTGGCCATGTGGTTGACAAAAATTTAGTTGACTTTCAATGTAAAGATCTTGGATCCAATTAGGGCTAGAGATGGAATTGGAGTTGGAGTTGGCTCAATTTATAAAATATTGGGTGATCTTGTATTGGGTCCAAGTTCAAGAATTGGGTTGGGATTAATGTGACTCAATTTTTTCACTTTGGTTGAAGTTTCTGGAGTCCAATAATCCATACTTATGTTCAACTAAAGTAGCCATGTGGTTGACACAAACTAAGTTGGCTTTCAATGTAAAGACTTTAGACCCAATTAGGGTCAAAGATGGAGTTGGAGTTGGAGTTGGCTCAATTTTCAAAATATTGGATGATCTCGTATCGGGTTAAGGTTAGAGTGACTCAACTTTTTCACTTGAATGAGTTTAAATTTTTGGAGTCCAATAATTGCTCTGTGTTTGACATAAATTCAGCCAATTTTCAATGTAAAAAGACTTTGGGCCACCACTTTTAGGATTAAAATAATCCTATTGGTTGATTTTGGTGGTTTTCAACAATTAGGTCTATTGTAAAGTGAACCTTATTTTTATTCAAAAAAAGAATTATGGGACAAAAGAATTACGTGAAATCTTTCTATTTTTAGTATTTGTCATGCACATATTAGAAAAGCATGGTAGAGATGTGTCAACCTTGCCTTTGTCTCAAATTTTTTATTTAGGTAATCAAATTTTAGTATAATAGGCTAGACTTATAAATCAATTAAGATGATAAAATTAGTTCACTGCTTTTTTATAAGATTAAAAGTCCTACATCAATTATTTTTATTATACAAATGCAAAGTCAATTTGATTTTAGTTCTACCTCCAAAAGAACAAAGGGACATTGGCAATTCAAGCAAGGTCCTTCAAAGTCAATTTGGATAGTGTGTTTTCAAAATTTTGACATGAAGTACAAAAACTTACGTCTTTGTAAGAATGGATCTAGAGATCAAATTTTCCAACCACCCAAAGTTTATTAAGTAGGAAATATAGCTAAATGTAGTTTTTGTTATACTCTTCTTTTATTTTCCAAATTTGGTTTATAAGGTTTGCATACCCATTGTGGACCCTTAGCCTAATTGCTTTTGTATTTGCAATTGTCTTATATTTGGTGGGTTAGAATGTAGAAGAATTCTAGATAGAGACTCAATTGGGTTGACGGTCCACATCACATATACATACTTTATATTAGTAGTAAGCAATTGCCATAACAAAAAAAATTAAAAATTGAGTGAATTGCAAAAATCTCAATCCCTTGCAAAGTTCAATTTTGTTAATCCTATTCGACAAGGTTGCAAAAAAACATTTTAATTTTAAACACTATAATCTTGCAACCAAAAAAATTGTACATTTCTATAGTACATTAGTATCCTTTTTCTCAATAGATTTTTTAAACTATTTTTTTGGTCTAGTATACTCAATACATTTTGACCTTTTGAAAAATAAACCTTTTGACAATTTATAATTGAAACATATCCTTTAGGGGCTAAAGACATGGATAGAGCATTTAGAAATTTGTTACTACATTGACTATTGGTTTTGATAAAAGTGCACATAGCCAACTTCACTTTATTTTGGACTAAAGTGCAAGTATGTTTAATAATATGCATAAAAGAAGCATATTGCGCATTATGATTGTGTAAAATAATCCAATCAATGTTACATATTTGATTTGTTTTAAATTATCCATCAAAGGAATATAATTTAGAATTTGATTCTTTAAAATCTTGATTAAAATAAACACCAAATGGAATAGGGACCAAAATTATTTATCAAAAGACTATAATTTACAACTTAATTCTTTAAAATCTTAGTTACAGTAAACATCAAATGGAATATGGATCAGGTATGTGCATGATCCATTGGTTACAATAAGCATTAGATAAAGTAAGGGGGTAAGGCATAAACATAACCCCTTAATTATAATAAACACCTAATAGAGTGAAGACATTAGATGGAATTAGTAAATTCAACAACACTTTAATCCCTAAAGGATTAAATTGCGTTTTTTTGGCAACATAGTGATTTTGGGTAGCTCACTATGAATGGATTTTTTATTTTTATTCTTTGAAATTTTCACACATGTGCCCAAGGAGAAGCTTTTAGGTGCAACAATTTTCATAACTTTTGACTACATAATTAACCCCTAAAGGACCATTGTCCCCTCGGGGGACAAAATGGACTTCGGGCAAGTTCCTATGATCTCAATTTTCAGTGAATTTTTTTGAAACTTTCCCATAAGATAGGAAAACTTATGAGCTTCGTGGGAATATAAATTTTATTTCAATTGGTGCCCGAGAGCAAAAGTTATGGCATCTCAAACATAATTTACACGTCACCGGGCAGAAAAATAAATCTACAAAAATTTGAAATTAATTTTTAAATTTTTTTCGTCTTAAAGATCATATTTTTGTCTATATGTGAAGCTTTGATTCATTCCATTTGGATTAGTAATGTGAAAGTTATGAACAATCTTGTTTTTCGGGCAATTTGAGCATCTTCTTGAAAAAATAACTTATAGGATTCAATTCTGAATGCAATTTTCACAATTTTTCAAAACAAATTGTTTGACAAGGTTAAGTTTTCTATTCACAACAATCTCACCGTTGAGATTATTGTGTTTCAATCCCATTTTAGAGCTATTAAAGATTTATTTTTTCTTTCAATCTTGGACCTACTTGTACTTAACAATTTTTTAAAGAATGAAAAACAATCATGTTTTTTTTTAATTTTTTTTTCTAGACTTTCAACTCAATTCTTCAACACAAAATTTTTTAAATTCAAGGTCCATGGTGTAATTTTTTTCCCCAAATGGCATTCAAAGTCATCTGAAATTGCAGGCTAGTGTTCAAAAAACCTTTCTTTTTTCAACTTTGAATGCTAATATCTTCCAATCTGTATGGTCAAACTCCATGAAATTTTTACCACATGATACTAGACTAGTAAAGTACAAGATCCTACGGTTAGATTCTAAAAAAAGTATTTTTTTTTGTATTTTTGGATGAATGCTGTAGAAATGACAGTTTTGAGTAGTTTTTGACAGAAGAACGGCCCTGGTCCTTTAGGGGTTAAAAAATTATTGCATGATATGTAATTTTTCATGCTTAGTGGTAGCTTGGGCAGCTAAAAAGAAATATTTTTTAAGAAATACAAATTTGAACTTGGTTATATCAATATAGAGAGCTTTAAATCATTCCCTTTTGATTAACAAGATGAAAGTTATGAGGAGTTTTTAGTTTGTGGGCAACTTATGAAATCTCTAGTAACTCTAAAATAAACTTTGAAGTCCTTTATTTCACTCAATTTTCAATATTTTTGAAAAAAAATAAAAGCATTACATATAGATTGTTTATTACAACATTACTACTATTGAAATTGGCATTTTTCAATTCTATAACTAAACTCTTAACAATTTAGTATTTTAAACCATTCTCTACTTCTTTCTATTCACTATTTTCTTAAGCATAAATATGAAATTTTTATTTTGAAATTTTTTACATGTATTCCCAACTTATTTCTTCAACATATTATGGAGAGTTGCAAGTTTGAAAGATGAAATCTAACCATTTGGGAAGAGTTGAAAATACTTCTTTTTGAAATTCAAGCATTATGATCTTGCAATTGGTAAGGTTTCTTATTCTGAAATTCTAAGAGGGTACGTGAACTCTAACAAGTTAACTAAAGGATCTTGCGGGTGAATTTGTTAGTGAATAAATATAGATGAAGATTTTAGCCTTGCTTTGGGTTGAAATACTTTGAAGTACACTAAAAAGGATATTTAGTGTTGGCAACACTATTTGCGAACCATGACACTAAATATCATTTACCCTACTAAAGTAAGTAACACTAAATGTAATTTCTAACACTAAACGTACTCTATGGTAAATCTGAATTCTGTACTCTATGGCAAATCTGAAATCTGAAATCTGTACTCTATGACAAATCTGAAATCTGAAACCTGAAATCTGGTAAATCTAAATCTACGCATTGAAGTTTAGCACTACACTAATTGTCCTAAAATTGACATTTAGTGTAGGGTCAAGTAGGGTGGTAATTACACTAATTGTAATCCAACACTAAATATCCTTTTTAGTGTAGTTTGGGGCCTAAAAACACCCTCCATCCTTTAGGGGGTAATACAATTTTAACTCAAGTGAGAAAAAGTATTTGGCATGCAATTTCAGGGAAACATATTATATTTGACATTTTTATAATAATTTATATTGCAAGTGCCATTCACTAGCCTCTCAATTTTTGTCTTGCAATGAAAAGAGGCAAGTTGTTTATACATAAGGAACAATAGGAGGTACAACAATCAATGTGGGATATATAAGAGTTCAACCACCACAATCAAGTCAAAATGAATGATAAAGTTGAAAGTTGAGTTTCAAACTTCATTTACACATGGTAAATCCATTTTTTTCAAAACCTCTCTAATAAAAGAAAATATAATAAGTTGAGTTCAATTTTGGCTCCAAAATCCATTTGTGATTTAGAGCCTCCAATCAAAAGTCATAGACCAAATTCAAAGAGGGCACCAAAATGTACTTCCTAGGCCTTTTCTCAATGAGGTTCATTACTTTTGATTAAAAGTTCCAAACTACAAATGAATTCTCGGATCTAAAATTGAGCTTAACTTTTTACATTTTCTTAGTTGGATAGGTTTTGAAAAAAGTGGATTTACCATGCGTAAATGAAGTTTGAAACTCAATTTTCAACTTTATCATTCATTTTAACTTGACTATGGATTTGATGGTTAAGCTCTTATTGATATCCCACATTGATTGTTGTACCTTGAACCTATCCACATGCATAAAGAACTAGACTTCTCCTTCCTTCCCATGATGTAAGTATTGTGTAAAATTTTGTGATATAGATAAAGTCTAATTTGCATACTAACTCAATACAAATTGTAATAAAAAAATATGATTTTTTTGGTTAATTTGAATAAAAAATTCACTAATAAATGTTCATTTCTTAATTCCATCTCACACTTATTGTAGATGATTAGGCATGTGCCTAACCTCTTCACTCTATTTGATGTTTGTTGTAACCAAGGGATTAGGGATGTGCCTAATCCCTCATTGCATGTGACTCCCTCACTCCATCTAATTTTTATTACATCCAAGGAGTTAGGCATATACTTGAACCCCTCACTTTATCTCAAGTTTATTGTAATAAAGGGATTAGGCATGTAATTAACCATTTGCCCCTAACTCCATCTCCTATTTATTGAGGTTAAAATAGGTATATTATAGACCTCTTCAATAAATATGAAGTTCTGTACAAATATTAGGCTAATGTCTATTTTCCTTCTACAAACATATGATTCAAACAAATAATGGATTTTTGAATTGTCCTTATTTGAAATATGTTCAAAACGTGACTACAAATTGTAGAATTTTCTTAATATGCACTTCTATCAAAAACTAGTGTTATGGTATCTTTAAGCTCCTACAAGTTTTACATACAATGGCATATTCAAATGTCATTATTGAAATTCAAATAAATTTAGAAATAATTTGTCTATAAGTAAAGGAGAATTAGGCCTCTCTGACAATCAATAGTAAACATGTTTTCATCATTTTGAAGATTCATATATCATTTATACAATGTTCTAAACTCAAATCAAATAAAGACATATTGAGTTTGTTACTCTATTTTGTTCAATCTTCTTCATTCTTTTACAAGATAGATGAAAAAAGGCTTCAATACCATTGAGGTGCTTTGAAATTGAAATTTCATATGAATTTTTCAAATTGAAACTAATCTAACAAGATGTATTTCACTTTGTTTTTCATGCAACTTTCAAAGTTGGATGAACTTATATATAATCAACATTCATACTCCATATCTCTTATTCTATACCTCTAATCTTTGAATTAAATTAAAAATTGAATCCTTAGAGGTTCCATCAGTCTAGGATGGTGGAACGTACATACTCCATTGATTATCATATACTCTTGCTTATAGGTGATCATCAAAGGAAAAACAAACATAAAAATTAGCCTAGTAATGCCACTAGAGCCATTTCGTGGCTTCTGGATGACAATGTTGTGGTCTACACAGAGATTGGAAGCATTTTTTCATCCACTTTCTTTTTGTTGACCTTCCATGGTGGATTATAAAGAGTCTTCAATTGAGTTTGTAGTATTCTCTATGTTTGTCTTCAAATGATATGACGTTAGTAAAAAAAACGGATTACAAAATATGCTATTTTAGTGTATTTTGGGAAGTTGTTGCTCCTTGCTCTAAATCTGAAATTTCTCCACAAAAATGATATTTTTTGAGTTTGATCCCGACTAACAAAATGAAGGTCATCTACTCTAGTTTCTACTCCAATTTGAATTTTGAAAAAATTCTTAATATTGAATATTTTATTGCAATTTGAATTTGGATGCATTTCCAATGTTTAATATTTTCTAATTATAGAATGATACATGGAAATTGAGTTTACACTATGATGTTTGTCACCGTAATATACACACATGGTGAAATTTTCAGATTTTTTGAAATATTTTTCTAATTGACATGATTTTTCTTTAGTTTTCTTCAAAAATTCTAAAAAAAAAACAATTTTTTACAAAAGAATCTAAAAAATTTATGAAGTATAGAAGACATGTAGTTCCATCATTAGATGAGATTCTACCCTTGTTAAGGGCTGCAAGTTCTCTCTGCATTTCCCTGTGTTATGTTCTCTGCCACGTAGCCTGCTGATGTGATTGAGAGATTGCCATGTCAGCAAGCATTAAATTTTTTTTTTTTTAATATTTAAATAATTTTTTAATTTTTTAATAAATTTTTTTCCAAACAGCGGAGGCTGGTGCAGTAGCGGGAAACAGCTTGAAACAACCCTCCCAGAAAAAAACATGTAACGCTTTGAAAAATAAATATAAAAATTTTCATTCATATGTAGTTGCAAAATGATAGAAAACCGAGTGATAGGCAGTGAGACTTAAAACCAGTGATCATGGGTCCCGTCCTTGAAGGGTTAGAGTTGGACTGAAAGGGTATTGATTTCTATTGCCGATGCATAAACAAGCAACTCGAATGGCTTCTAAGGACCTTCAGGAAATCAAACTCAAATGCAAAAAATCGCATGATGCATTGCTCCCATGTTCAGACTCCTCAAGGCTGAGCTGCAGTTCACAAATTATATAATCAACTAAGTTGCGAATTGAGTCTAGTTTTTTCCAAAAAGTAAGAACCGAGAAAGAAATTGTGACAACAATGTGCACAATATGAAACGACTTTACTAAACAATTGGTTTTCAAGCATAATATCTTACGTGGGATTGGCAAGTTCTCTAACTTTACTTCCTCAAAGTCTCGTGCAGTGATCTCTGTATCAAAACTCTTCTTCTTGAAAACCACACTTGCAGCTGTCTGTGTCAATGGCGAGGGGCTCGAAGATGGCGTTGAAAATGTCTTCATCTTCCTTGAAGGGCAGATTCATTTGCAGTATGCCTACCCGATTTGCGACAAGCAAGCACAGAACTACATTGCAAAAAACCAAACCAAGTCATTCTGGAGTAATGAAAAAAATTGTTGCAATGGTAACAACAAGCATTATTTTGCGATTGAGAGGTGTTGTACAGTCAGTACATGTGGCTATGGTGCAGCTGAATTCAATGTCCTCAACGGATGTCGTTGATTCAATTAGCATTTGGATGAATAAAGAGCTTGATAAGGGTCATTTTCTCTAGATCCTCGACATGAAATTAATGTTGCCTCTCTTGAGCTGCGAGTCCTTCATCACCAAGTTGTGTAGGCCGATGTCGTTAGCAGCAAGATCAATGCAAATTGACTCTAATTCTTGAACTAGTAGCATTTAACACCTAGAGGACAGAAAACATAGTTGATTCCTCATGCACAAGAAGTTTGATGCATAAGCGAAGGCTGAAGAGAAATCTAACAACTAGCAGCATTTGGAAGTCATTACATGGCATAACAAATGCCATGCAAGCTCATTGTCTTCAATGAATCCCTCACACTCTGTCATTTGCAGTCGATTAATTCCCATCCACTGGCCTTGCATACTTTTGAAATGGTAGACTATAAGAAATCCATCTATGTCTTTCTTTGTGTGCACACAATGCACATGAATTAGAATGATCACACCATCACCGTTCAAATTGTTGATTGCAAAGTCAAAAACATAGCCTACAAAGTTCGTCTGAAAATTGTCCCTAAAATGAACTCCAAAGGGAGGAATTGAGACTCACAGAAAAGGTGACTCCATTCTAGCTCATGGATATCCGCAACCGTTAGGTCTACACCACGCGCGGCGCTTCTTTGGAATCCAATTGAAGGCATGGGGTTAATCCATTTTGTGCTGCAGAGTGTATAGATGTCAGAGATCATGAGGACCTCAAATCTTCAAAGACAAAAAAATGATATACGTGATGAGAATTTACCCGAGAATGAATCCACGATGATGCAAATATACAAGTAACAACTTCTGCAATGAATTGACTGGAAAATACGTACCATATCCTGAAAGAGTTCAAAGCTCAATCAACCATTGGAGATCGAAAGCTTTGTGCTTGGAGTAGTCAGTGGATATCCATCGTGAGATTGAAGGGACCGGTTGTCGATCGAATTGAAGAACTTGTCCCCAGCCAAGATCTCAAGTTCGAACGATTTCGAGGTTGAGGATTTGTTCTTGCTACAGCCTCGATACAAATAACCCATCCTACACAAAGAATGCATCCCGTTTGCGGCGAAGAATGTGTGAGCTAGGGCAATGCAATTAAAGGAAGTCTGCAATTTCTCAGCACTCAGCACTAGAAATACTGAGCCATTGCATCAACATAATTTGCCTTCAGCTCAGCAAGCAATTTGGCTTTCTCAACAGCTTTCTCAACAGCTTTCTGCAACTCTTCGGCTTTAATTTGGGGACCTTTGCCTTCTCTGTCAGCGTCTTGTGTTCGTTTCTGCAGGACCTTTAGCTTCTCCATCTCCGTGAGGCTTACAGATGTTTGCACACTCGGGTGCACACTATGGTACACAAGGTTGTTGTTTTTTTGTCACAATGCAAGCACTAAGTATTTGGCAAGGGTGCCAACCTATTTCCGACCACTTAAGCAATTGAGCATATCTAGAGTGCAGGTATGTTGAGTGGAAAAATTTTCCCATGTGCAAAAATAGAATTAAGAAGGATCCCATAAAGTAAAATTAATTAATTTTTTTTAAACAATCATCTAATGCTAATTCAACCTTTCTTCTTGACTATTTTTGGAGTCAATACTCAATGTAAAATTTTAAAATGGTTAATGGAATGACCCATGTGATTGAAAGGAAGTCCTATACCAATTTGGCCTAATATATTGTGCCACTAGCTCATCTTCAAGAGTAATTTTTACAATATTGATTCAATGTAGGTGAAATTTATAGTAAAAGTGAACTTCACAATTACAAATGTAGTTTATATTTTCTATAGTTCAAATAATAATAATAATAATAATAATAATAATAATAATAATAATAGTAATAATAATAAACCATTGAAAAAATTATATAATCTACTAGATCCTAGCATTTGATTACTAGTATTTTTTGAATATCCAAAAAATTTCAACTTTTGGAAGTGAATTCTTTTGCTAGGCTTAAACCAATATTGAAAGGGTAGTCTAAGAAAAATAAATACTACCTCCGTCCCAAAATGATCTTCCTGTTAGACTAAATCTTATGGATTAAGGATAAAAATAACTTTTTAAAAACTCAATTTGTATAGTATGTAGAGTTTGGTGTTCTCTTTGCATCCTAAAAAGTTTGAGTTTTGAAGCCCTTTTCAAAGTGTAGTTTTATAATATTGAAAAGTGAATATTTTGGGGCGTTTTTAAAGAACACCAGTGAGCACTTAATTGTTGAATGTGAGGTTGCCATTTTGTGGGCATTTAGCATATGCCTAAAACCATGTATAGACCTTTGTTTTGGCTTCCAAAGCTTAATCTACTTCAATTGGGAAATACTCAAAGAGATGCGAAAAATAAAAACTATAAGTGCGGATTGAAGCTTTCAATCATTTTATTTGTCTTTTGCTTCATGTTTGCATGGATGGAGCAAAAACAACCACTTAGAGTTGTTTTGCTAATCTCAAATAACAATCATAAGCCGAATTTGACTAATTTCAACATCACAAAGTGCAATAGGAAGATCATTTTGGGACAAAAAAAGAAGGCCAACAGGAAGATCATTATGGGACAGAGGGAGTACTTTTCTCTATACATAATTGCAAAATAGGCTCCCGTTTTCATATTTATCTAATTATTGAAGAACTAAATAATTCATTATTTTTTGGATATCAAATAATTTCAATAGAGTTTTTAATGAAGAAAAATATTTTTTTATTTTTTATTTTTTATAAATTGCAATATGAATTATCTATTTTCTATAAATTTTCTATATTTGTAATTGTCCTACTTTCTGAATTATTCTATGTTTGATATATTTAGAATAAAATCTATTGAAGCATGTAAATATTGTTTTTATATTTTAATTACAAGAATCATTTTCTAAGCTTAAAGTACGCATGAACAAATCATTACAATGCTAATACAATGAAACACATAATATAGGTGCATCTTGTAATTATCTACCATTGTAAAAATATTATTGAAATAATCATATTTATAGATTATAATCAATTGAATAAGTTGAAATCTTGTAAAACAAAGCTTTAAACTTTTAACCAATCTCATTGTTTCATAGTTTAGATTATGACTAATTTATTATGCCCCATGATTTGCAAAGTATTAAGTGTAAGTTAAACAAAGTTTCTTATTCAAATTGAAGTATCATTGAAATTTGCTTTTAATGGTGATGCATTTCCAAAACCAATCATATCTTAACCCCTTAAGGACCAAGCATTCAAATTTCAAACAGCAAATGAATACAGAATTATATTTTTTCATCCATCAATTTTTTCAATGTTCTTGTAATAATTCTTTAACATTTGTACAATATAGATTCTAAAGACTTTACTTTGCAAATATTCTATAATTCAAGGATATTGGTAGGTCTGGATGTAGGTGTGTGGCCTCATTAAGTTTCTTTTTTAGTTCAAGAAATGTCCCTTTAAGAACAACTTGAATAAAAAATAAAATAAATTTCTTCAAAAAACACTATACTTAGAATTTAGTATTTTGAACTTAAAAAAATCGGGGGTGAAATTTTTTAATTTTTAGCTTCAAATTTTATTGAAAAATATTTTTTGTGTACTAGTTGATTTAACCATGTGTATAAGATTTATGAATCATATTTTACTACTATATATTGTTTGAGATTCATCATTAAATTATTTTTCATCATTATTCACCTTCACAATTTTGGAAATCTAGCTAGACAGTCCCTAGTCTTTAAGGGGCTATAATTATTTATGCATTTATTAATGAATAAATATAATGAACTAAAGAGGAAATATTAACTATATTAAATTTTAAAATACTTCAATTTATAATGATTGTATGTATTATATTTTAAAACCTCATTTATATTGATATTTCATTGATACCACCTTTTTAATATTGTATTAATCAATAAATAAAATATTTTTTTGATAGAACAATATTATTAGGTAATACATATTCTAGTAAATTTTAATCTAAAATCAAAATACGGAGTATTTTAGTAAGTTGGACTATGTAACAAAACACAAATCATATGGATTTTAGACTATCAACTCCATCAATGTTAGATTCAAAACACTCATTTAGAACATTGACATTTATTCACAATTTGTTTATTGTATTTGATATTACTTTACAATAGAATAAAAAACTATTCTAAGATGCAACTTCCAAAAGGCTAGAAGTTCATATATGGAAAATGCTTCTTACAATGATTTGATGTGATTAATCCATGTAGCTCTAAAGTCCATTCAACTAGAAAGGTTGTTTCCATTCAAATACCTACATTGAACCCCAAACTCTTAAAATTATTAGTTCATTGCATCACTTATTGTTAGTTTTTATACACACATTATATCCTTTACATATTATATGTCTATATGCTAAAAATAAATTTAATATAATTTTTCTTAAACTATTGTGTACATACAATAAATATAACTATATGAATTATAAACATTTTATCTATCAAAATTAACTAATTGATAGTAAAGCATGTACTTACAAGTTTTTCAAATTTGGCATTTGTGAGAGTTTTTTAGGAATTGGTCCACTCAATTTGTTGTTATCAACATATCTACATACAAGCAAGTTAGTTACAAGGAATGTGATTGTAGTCTAGTTGGTCAATGTTTATTCTAGTCTAAAGGACCAAACTATTTTTTTTTGGCAACATGGCAATTTTGGAGAGCTCACTTTAAATGGAATTTCTTTTTACCTTTAAAATTTTCATACATGTGGTCAAAGAGTAGCTTCAAGGCCCAACAATTTTCATACATTTTGACTACATGGTTAAGAAGTTATTGTATGATATGTAGTTTTTCTTCTAGTCCAAGTAGTCTTTGGCAGATTAGAAAAAATCACTTTTTTCATAAACAAAAATTTGAAATTGATTCTCTAGATTTATTTAAACTTGGAAAGCTTTGAATATTTCCATTTTGATTAATGAGATGAAACTTATGAAGAATTTGAGTTTGTGGGCAATTATAGATTTTCTACTCTAAAATAATCTTCGAAGTCCTTTGTTTAACTCAATTTTCAATATTTTTGAAATAAAATATAATCATAGGATGTAGATTATTTATTACAACATTACAACCATTGGAATTTTCATTTTTCAATTCTATAACTAAATTCTTAACAATTTAATATTTTGAATAATTTTCTACTTTTTTCTACTTACTATATTTCTATTTATTTATTTATAATTTTATTTATAATTTTATTTATAATTTTATTTATAATTTTATTTATAATTTTATTTATAATTTTATTTATAATTTTATTTATTTATTTATGATTTTATTTATTTATTTATGATTTTATTTATTTATGATTTTATTTATTTATTTATTTATTTATTTATTTATTTATTTATTTATTTATTTATTTATTTATTTATTTATTTATTTATTTATTTATTTATTTATTTATTTATTTATTTATTTATTTATTTATTTATTTATTTATTTATTTATTTATTTATTTATTTATTTATTTATTTATTTATTTATTTATTTATTTATTTATTTATTTATTTATTTATTTGTATTTCCAATTTATTTCTTCAACATATTATAGAAAGTTAGCGTTAAATTTTTTTGCTAAAAAATAAATATAGATGAAGATTTTAACCTTGCTATGTAGACTAGTCTTTATTTCAATTTTTGGCCTCTAAACATGAAAGAACTTTAGGAGTTAATGATCATTGCAACACACTACAAGAATTAGGTTGCATTGTTTTTTTGGTATGAAGCAAAGAGGTCAAATGCACATTATATTAAAGATTGAGTAATCAAATATGAGAGAAGGTTGGAACTCACAAATTTTGTAAAGATGACATGTTTGCATGCTATTTCCAACATTTCCAAATTCGATACTAGTGAAATTATTTTTGGACAAAAACAAGTTTTTTAGATTGGAAGCAAGACTAATGGAGAATGCCCTATTGAATTGGTTATTGTCAAGTGCCCTAAACATACACAAAAAACTCCCAAAGTTGAAGGTATCAAAAATATAAATAAAATATTCACCATTATCATACCTTCACAATGTTACTTTTGATATTAATAATCTTCTCATTACACTAGTAGAAAGGAGTTCTAGAGCACCAAAATATGATTTGAAGGCATAGTTACAAAGATCACAGGGAAGTCACTTAGTGCACATATTAGAAACCATGTGAGATCTAAGATAGGGTATTGTATATTTATTGTACCTAAAATTTAAAAAAACATTATATCTAATATATGGTGTATAGAATTACATGTAGGATATTATATCTAATATAGGATTATATTTAATACCATGCATTAGATTTTATGTAGAAATAATATAAAAGGGCAATAATACGTGGAAAAAATAATTTTATAAAGTGGGTACTCAATGTCCTCAAAGAAGAGATAGACAAAAAATGACACATTATTTGTGCCAAATTATCCATGAACCTTGGATGAGGAGCTCTAGTTGCCTCAAGAATTATTTGTAAAGTCCTTTGAAGTCACTTAGAATTTGAAGAATCTATCATGAATTTTGCTTTAATATACTCTTATTGCACTCATTTTATTCATTAGAATACACTATAAGAAACCAAAGTTTTTTTATGTCTAAGTTGACAAATTTTAGGTGACGTCAAACCTAACAAGTCTTGTTTATACATCAACAATGATGTTCAATCATTTCAATGTAACATCAAGATGTTACATTAAACGTCATTGTTGACATATAAACATGGTTAGATTCAATGTCACCTAAAGTCCATCAACTTAGACATTGATTGTTATATTAAACATCACCTAAAACATAGTTTTCTTGTAGTGATATATTGTAGATGATTAGCAATAAGTTGTTTGACAAAATTAGAGTGCATTGTTATAGTTTGTGAATGTATTTGTTTAGCCATAGTACATTTGTTCAAAGATATTGTACTTTAATTTTAAGTAATTATAAAAAAAAATGGTTTGAAAGAGAAAAGACAAAAGAATAAAAAATAAAGGATAAAAAACAATTATAGCAAAAATAATCATACAACAACCACTAGTTCTAATTTTCAAATCTAATATAGGGGCCAAAAAGTTGAACTCAAAAGTGTATTATAAATAATATAGGGTGCTATAATAAATGAAAATTTAGAACTATTTTTAATAATAGAGTATACTAAATTATAAAATATTAGGTAAATAGCCCCCTACAAAATATCCCCTAATCTCATATATATACTAAACTTTTAAGCTAGTGACCCCCTTGAGATAAAAACCCAAATATAGCTAGGCACAAAGATATTATACTTTGAAGCATTGTAAACCATACCCCTAGGATTTGATTCCATTTTGATTCCCAAAGATACCCATGAAAGCTAGTCAATGCCAATGAAAGTTGTTGAATGTGCTGACTATGATTGGTTTACAATATTCAATTTGTTTCCTTAGAAATAAATTCAAACTTGTCATGATTTAGAATGCCTTTCAAAATTACCACAATCTATAAGTGATACTTTAATTTCATAAATGAGAAAATTCTTTCAAGTGAACAAGAGCCCATTAGCATTGGCATTGAGATTTTGGAGATCTATTGGTCCATCTAATTGATTAGAGGTCACGTTTCTGCACAATACATGCAATCTTTTATATTAAGTAAATAGTGCTATAATTTGCATATGATTTCATCTATGTGGATGATCACGTATTCATCCTTACAAAATTTCATTCAAATATGGGAGCACTCTTAACCCTTAAAGGACGGACGGGTGCCCGTGGAAATCATGCATTTTGATACCGTGGGAATCATTGGTACACTAAATTTCAAAACCACTCATTGGAAGTCAAAGCACTGTAGAAGATTTCTCCTTTCCACCCCCAAAACTGAGGATGAATAGTTGTATTTTTGTCATGTACAGGAGATTTCCTTGTCATTCATCGGACGCCAAACGTCTATATCAACATTTATGGGTTAAGATTAAAATCCAACGTAGACAAACCAAATAAAATAATAAATCTTATATGCAATAGGGATGATGTTGCAAATATTGAAACAATTATACTATCAGGGTATTAAATGGTTTTACAATCTAAGATGATAAAATCATATATTACTAATGTTGGAGTATCAACTTTTAAACTTTCAAGTGGCATAGAATTTTTGTTTTGTTTTATTGGTGTCAATTACACCTTTCTAATTTGAAATTTGAAGATGATCTAAAAAAAGCAATAGCTGATGTCCCTTGGCACGTGGTGAGGTCACGTTTTGATAAATTTCAGTTTGTACACATGTAGTTGTATAGTTTATAGTTTTGAAATTCATTGATTTCAACAACATACATACTCATTAAGAGTATTTGAAAGACTTATTATCAAAATATTCACCCTCAATAAATAGTCTTAGAGTCCATTTTTAACAAAGTATTTTAGCTTGTATTCTAAAATTTTGTATTAAACTACTTACCTTAATATAGAGAGTAGATGAATACAAAGTCATCTTTTTGTACTAAAGGCAATTTTAAGTGTTAAAAAACTTAAAGTAGGATAACTCACAAATACTTGAGTGTTGAATTGAAGAGAGTCCCTTTAGAGCTCACTTCAAGTTTTCCAATGAATTTGTTCTTCCACACGTATCTGAAACGCAACGATGGTGAAAGTTAATTTAATATACTAGAATAATTGAACTTCAACAAGTGTCAACTCTTTAACAAGTTGGCAATAGAAGATGTGCCCTAAGCGCATTTGGTTCCATTACACTAATAGAAATGCTAGCCACTTAGACCAGAAAAAATCCCATGAAAGCATTTCACATAACTAGACTAGTTATAAGTCTATGAGGGTACATTTCTCTAGTCTATGTGGCCAACATCTTAGCACTTAGTAATAGTGAAAAACAATGGGATGTTAAAATTTACCAACAAGTATGTTTTGAAGTTTTTTTGTCTTTTCTTTGGAAGATTGACAAGTGGCCAAAGTAAAACTAGTTTATGAATGGTCTAATAGGTCTTTGCTTATATTGAAAAATGGATGATTTTCATCTAGCATTATGTTTAGGATTTGTTAATGGAATTCACATCATTGAATTTAATTCTTAGATTAATTTCATGTCATATTAGTTATTCCTAATTTTATATGTGATTTTGTATTTACACTACAACAAAAGCAGTGTTTTATGACTGCAAAATACGACTGCAGTCAGTCGTAAAATCAAAAAATACGACTGGCACAGAAATCACTGTAGATGACTCGGAATATGACTACAACAGTCGTTTAGAAGCAGTCGCTTCAGACATCAGTCATATTGGCAGTCATATAAGTTGAGGGGTATAAATACCTAAAATTAGCCATAGTATGCCAACAAGGCGTATATTTTGACTTTCTTTGATTTTTTCTTGAGCTACCCGGGTAAATGAAAAAATCCTACGTGGAATATGACTACGTTGAGTCATATTTTTTGATGACGTGGAATATGACTGGTTAGTCATATTTTGTGGAATATGACTGCGTTGAGTCATATTTTTTTGTGACGTGGATTATATGACTGCTCAGTCATATTTTGTGGAATATGACTGCGTTGAGTCATATTTTTTGATGACGTGGATTATATGACTGCTCAGTCATATTTTATAGAATATGACTGCATTGAGTCATATTTTGTGGAATATGATTGCGTTGAGTCATATTTTTTGATGACATGGAATATGATTGTGGTCAGTCATATTTTGTGGAATATGACTGCATTGAGTCATATTTTTTGGTGACGTGAAATATGACTATGGTCAGTCATATTTTGCAGTCATGTCGAATATGACTACGGTGAGTCATATTTTGCAGTCATGTGGAATATGACTGCGGTGAGTCATATTTTGCAGTCATGTAAAATATGACTATAGTGAGTCATATTTTTGATGATTTGTAAAACGATTCTTCTTAGTCATATTTTTCAGTCATATTAAGAGCACCTAGTCATTTTTTGAAAATTATTATAATCATTTTGTGACTCCAAGTAGTCATTTTTTTATTGATATGTATTTTGAACTATGAATTGAACAAATCATACAACGGTTGTAGGATACCTAAGCATATTTGCAATCATACATTAAAATGATTTAACAATTGAATAAAAGATTTCATGTAGTTAAAAACAAATACATATGATTTTAAAGATATACAAGAAACAATTATATTGGAGAGGAAATATATAAGAAGAAATGTGACTCCTTTCAATGACATTTATAATTTATTAGTCACAAATACAAAATATGTATATCACAATGAATTATTTACACAAGTCAATAGAGACTATATCTCTTACAATAATATGGAGTGAGTTGCAAGTAGCTTCCAACGACTTTGATCCAATTTTGTTGCCTGCATATACAATTAAAGAAATAGGAGGTTAATTTTTAATGAACATACAACAAAGCTCAATCTTCAAAAGTTTACAACAATAGAAAATATGTAATACAAATTTAGGGTAAAAAGAAAAACAATGGTGATGCAAGGAACAAGAAGAAAAAAGGCAAAAAGTACTAAAAGATAACAACAAATACAAGTTAAGATGCACAAGAAACAATAAGGAGCAACTACTAAGAGGTAACAAGAAACAACAAAAAAGAATTAAGATGCAACAAAAAAAAATAAAAAACAAAAATAGAGAATAAAAAGTAAGAAAGAAGAAAGAAGAAGAAGAAAGAATTAAGATGCAAGAAAAAAAAACAAGAAACAAGAGTGAAGATGCAACAAAAGACAACAACTCTAAGAAGTAGGAGTAAGTCAAGATGCAACAAAAGGCAACAACTAAGAAGCAAAAGTGAATTCAAAATGCAACAAAATACAACAACTCTAAGAAGTAAGAGTAACTCAAGATGCAACAAAAGACAACAACTAAGAAGCAAAAGTGAATTCAAGATGCAATAAAACACAACAACTAAGAAACAAGAGTGAATTGAAAATGCAACAAAACACAACAATTAAGAAAACAAGAGTGAACTCAAAATGTAACAAAACACAACAATTAAGAAACAAGAGTGAACTCAAAATGCAACAAAATACAAAAATTAAGAAAACAAGAGTAAACTCAAAATACAACAAAACACAACAACTAAAAAACAAGAGTAAACTCAAAGAGACAAGAGACAAGAGACAACAAAAGGTAAGGAAGAAGAGTCAAAAGAAGTAGTGGCTAGGGTTTCAACAAAACACAACAATTAAAAAACAAGAGTGAACTCAAAGAGACAAGAAACAAAAGACAACAAAAGGTAAGGAAGAAGAGTCAAAAGAAGTAGTGGCTAGGGTTTCAAAACCCTAAAAAAATGACGGCTATGATTTCAAAACCCTAGAAAGTGGTGGCTAGGGTTTCAAAACCCTAAAAAATGGTA
This sequence comes from Rhytidiadelphus loreus, assembly GCA_947034895.1. Lineage (NCBI taxonomy): Eukaryota > Viridiplantae > Streptophyta > Bryopsida > Hypnales > Hylocomiaceae > Rhytidiadelphus > Rhytidiadelphus loreus. The sequence continues at coordinate 7,672,475 of OX344765.1, read as the reverse complement.
GCTAGGGTTTCAAAACCCTTAAAAAGTGGTGATTAGGTTTCAAAATTTTAAACAATGGTTTATTTATATTTTTTTTGATTGCCCATGTTTTTTTTAGGTTGCCCAAAAACAAAAAAATGTTACTACCATGAAAATATGACCAATAATATAACTCAATGTTCTCAAACGAGTTCCCTACCATTCCCTATGAAATACTTTGGTGTTCCCAACGGACGTATAATATACGCCCGTGAAGTATAAGACCCAAAAACGACTGGCAGTCATATTTTGCAGTCATATTTCCCCGGGGAGGACACTCCCTATGTTTTAGCAAACTACGTGCGGCGGAAAAAGTAAAACAAGTAATACACCTTAAAATTTAATTTCTTTTTCAAAAAAAAAATTATGGATAGATTTTACTACTTTATAAGTTTATGTTTTGAATTATTGGTATTTTTTTGTGCTAATAGTAATTAGTTATAAATTTTTGAAGAAAAAAGATACACTGTAAAGCTGAAAATAACTTTCACACCTCTATATTATATAAGAAAAAAAATTTGAAAAATGAAAAAAAAATAATATAGAATAGCTTTCTATTGAAAGTTTATTTTGGTTGAATATTGATGCAATAGTCATCTTCATGTGAGCTCTATAAATATTTTAGTTGGAGAACATGCCATTTTAGTTCATTTTTCAACCCTTTCTAGACAATATATCTTATGTTATTTGGAATTGAATTTTTTGTCAATAGAAACCTTTAGTCATTGTTAAACAAAGCTCAAAATTTTAGAATGAAATTATAGTTTATTCAAGGTGAATTACATGAATTACTTTTTCCACCGCCGCACGTAGGTACCCCAAATGTAGTGAGAGTGTCCTCCCCTAGCATATTTCTCCCCAAGGTATTGACCTTCAAGAATATGACTGTGAGTAGTCGCCAGTCATCCTCAGTCATATTTTTGCAGTCATAAAACACTGCCATTGTTGTAGTGTTAAAAAAACAATATATAACATTATACAATGTAAATACTATTTTTTTTACCTTTTGTTCTTAAAAATTGATTTCGACAACAATTTTTTTTCCTACTTTTAAGCAAAATTAACAAAACAAAGTTTTCCAAATCTAATTTCTACACCATATCTCCACTTGAAGCTTTAGAAAATTTCCTAAGTATAAATCTTTAAATGAAAGTTTGAAGTTCAGAGCCATAGCCGCATTTGGGTGAATGCAAGAACACCAGTACTATTTGGCTTCACAATTGGAATGACGGAGATGCCATTCGCCATATCTTTTGGAAAATGAAGTCCATGTACTTGAAATTTTTATTGGAGATGACTAACTTGGAAGTCCTCAGATTCCTTATTTTTGAGAAATTTTGAAAAAAAATCCTTTAATTAAATTGTAATTTACCTAATTTGTCACACTTTGCGTTTTAGGGGCTTTTAGTACTGTGGAGCATCCAAAAATTATGATGTACGTCTAGGATTGTTGTGGGCTATTGCCACAATAGAAGGGCATGTGTCCACGAAAGGGCATTCAAAAAAACAAATTTTTTTGTCGTCAACATGCATGCAAATAAGGGTCCCTTGCCCATAGCGCTCCAAACATTCATGATGGTTTCAACTTTTAGTTTTTGGTGAAATGTAATCACTATCAAGTCTTTACAAATGGCCAATTTTTAGGGGGGTTTTATTTATGATTTTCTAATTATTATTAATTTATACTTAATTTTATCTACTTTATGTGACGAACTGTCATTTTTTTTAGTAGTATTGTTTCAGTATTATAAAGTACTCAAAAATACTAATTGCCGTTGATTTTTCAGATCAGCGGCTGAGATTGCTCTGTTTAGGAGTACTAGTAGTACTTATAGTATTGGGCAGAAAAAACACAGTTTGGGCAGAACGCTCCCTAAATCGTTCGGTGTTTCTTGCATCCACCCATTTATAAATATAGATTGACATGGAAGTTTGCTTTATGCTAGGATGTTCAACATGATAATATATGCTTATTCTAAAACTTTATATTTTTAAAATATATTTTGAATTTGAACTCATATTTCTTCACTTTTTCTTCAAATACTCTCCGTGATTTAAATATAGAAATCTTGGTGAAAATTTTGTGATTAAAGAGAACATATATTTCATTTATATGTAGTAGAGCATGCTAATTGAAGGATTCACATGTGGCAACACTCTTATAGTCCACAAAAGTGACCACAAGAAGATCCTTAACTTGTTTAACCTCCATTAGAAAAAATCTCAAGATTCCATAGGGTCATTTGACTTTTGGAAACAATGCAAGTACAACAAAAGCAAAAATTAAAATTAAAATCAATTAAATTTTATTGATATAAATTATTTTTTCAAGAGATGTGACAAAATAGTTTAATTAATTAATTATTTTAAAAAATTATTATTATTTTATTTTCCTCTATTTGTATTGTTACCAATAGTCAAACATCCTTGTGGAGGCCCCCAATTTTTTTTCTAATGTTAGCACTATAATGTCCCAATTCTAAACAATGAACAAAGAATTTCTAAAGTTTTTTTTACCACAAAACTTCTTATTCATCCAAACTAGTGTCTTGCCTTTTCAAAAACCACTCACAGTTTTTGTACAATGAATTTGATGAAATTGAGGTAATTAATGTATATTTATTTATTTGTAAAGATATAATAAAAAAATATTCAAAAATTCAAGAAATTCAAGGATTCAGGTGCTCAATCATGTGCTACTTCAATCTCGTGGTCATTTCCTTCGTTAGTACCGTTAGTAGTGAAATGATTTTGAAGTTTGACAGCATCGGAGGGTCATAACTTATATACTCTCCATCATTCCTCGCAGGAATCACTTACATTCGGCTAAGTTTTGAGGCAGCCTTGAAAACATTAATTGGAGGCAAGTGTTCCAGCCAAAGCATTGTCTTGCATATATGGCTCAGTCTGCAATAGCATCGAGATTTTTAAGTACACGTACCGGAAGATTGGAAATTGTTCAGAACCGATTCAACTAATTAATTACTGAACTGGAAATCAGATCGAGAACTTGCATCAAAAAACAAAAAACAAAAGAGTCCATTTTTCGGTAATAAATCCTGGTGTGAGCCAGGGCAGAATCATTGAAGCGGAGACTCTGAATTGCGGCCAGAATTTATTACTTTAGAAAAACATATATGACCAGGCATGGCAAAGATTGAAGTAAGAACTTTGGGTTCACTTACACTTCCATGAGATTGGGCATTTGTCATATCTCAAGACAGTGGCACGGGTCCCGTTAGTTCTGGATGATGATCTAGAAATCTGAAACAATGAATTCAGGTAACTATGTGAGGCCATATTCAAATGGACGAAATTTAATGCAATCACCATGCCAGGGAAGATTGGAATCAAAGTGTGTATGTGTGTATTAATATATAGAGAGAGGGAGTGAGCTCATCGAGATGCTCAAGGATTCCAAGGAAACTTACAGCTATTGCAGGTTTATCAATCGACTTATCTCGGGAAGCAGAACTCCTTTGATCCCGTTGAAGTTGCACTCAGAAGCGTATTCCCAACCACAAAACGAGAATTCAGCTTCCATATAATTAACCTGTGAGGAGAAAATCGGTAAAACCATACAAGCATGCCTAATATTCTTTAGGATATTAATTTCAGCCTTCTGTCAACTGATGTCAACCCAAGAAAGAACCAAGAGTTTTAACATCGATCTTGTGAAGATATCCATTAAGTAGTGCACGCAAACACAGTACAAGGAAGGTAACTATGAGATTCGATCGAAACTCTGATTCCATGCATCATCGTGATTTTGTGATTGCTCTCCAAGAAGATGAAATTACTCTTGCATCAATTTCGTCAAAGATACTTCATGATAAAAGCCTGTTGCATTGGACTCGACAAGTGCACTAGTGCAGAAAACTCCCACCCATGCCCCTTCAAACTCCAGAGTATTGTCGAAGTTGAGGCTCTACAGTACTTCCACATTCCGTAGTCCATATTATTGAGTAGAGTAAGTGATACAAACAATGAACTGGCTAGCTAGATAACCATTAATTAAAAGCTTGGAGAATCGCTCGAGACAAATCCAACACAATGTCAAATCGTTTCCTCATCCAAGTCAAATCTGCACCTTTTGGTTGATCAAAGGCTCACATGCACAAAAAGCAGAAGGCAGAGGGGTGATAACTTATATATATCCTATTTCCGACCAGGCAAAGAGCGACCATCTGACACATACAGTTCCCTAACTCGAAAACTCGATCCGACTGTCCATTAAGAAACCCGAGTTCCGGTCATCAATCACTCACGTACTTCCGTACCAAGCAATAATTCACGTGTACGTACGTACGTACCTTCATACTGATGGAAGGTCACAGAGTGAGACCTGGGCGGCTTCGAGGCTCGCGGTACTGCTTGTGGAACAGGCTAGGGGCAGGACTACTGTCGGTAGCTTGACAGTACGTGAACGTCACCGATGCTCACAAGCAACAGAAGAGCGAAGACGACGAGACTCCGTCGTCGGTGGTACTCCAGGTGGCCACCACCAAACTCCTCGCTCCTTCCGAGGCCTCGAATCGACGCCATCGTACGGTAATTGACGTACGGCGTCCGAAGCCCAGCTGCAAGATATATATATAACGACTAGCTAGCAAAGAAAGTTAATTAGTACCCCCACCTGTACTGCAATGACCCTCCTCCAGCATCGAACTAGCGAACTTCCAATTCAAGTACTAATTAAGTTCTCAAGCTCTTCGGTGATCAGTTGGTACCGCACGTACGTAGAAATGCCTCTCCTGGTCCGGTGCCTCGATCAGAGACTCGAAGTGCTTGCTTGACTTTGAGAATGGTCACCTACTTAAGCTAGCAAACTCTTTACTTGTGTATGTTACGTTTGCACAGCGTACCAACTCGATCCCAACACGGAACTGGCCATGGTTCCGATTTAACGAAGGGTGGGACGGCAGAATCTCGGGCACTGGAACCCCGGGTGAAGAAGTCGTCGATCACAGGCTAGGACTCTCCATCGATGAACTCGATCAAGCATCGACTTCTTCCTCCGATATGTTTATTTTGAAGCGAGTTAGCCAGTAACGTACATGCAGCCCTTGCAAGTGTGCAACTTGTTCTAGCTCTGACATACGGTAACCATTATTGATTATATTGGTACAATTATCAGATCCTACATATCTAGCTAGAAATAGTTGTCCAGAATTGAAATAACTTAGTCGTCATCAATGAATGGTCTCTGATGTCAGGTAAGTGGTGCATTTACACTGGTTTTTGTTTTTGTTTTTTTGACACAAATAAAGGGTAGCATTTTCACTATGTTCGATCTTCGAAGTTTGGACTTTCAAGACAATGGAATACAGTAAAGTGGGTGTTCCGGGAGTCCTCTGACTATGCTCAGTCGGGCCCGACTTCACTAGTTCCGGTCCTGTCACGCTGATTGATTCTTTTTTAGGGCCGCTTTACACCTACAGGCCAGGCCAATTTACACCTACAGGCCAGGCCAATTTTTCACGAGGCCAATTGCACAAAATTTCAACCCCTTTCGGGTTGGAGGCCATCCTCAACTACTCAATAATATAAAATTAGAATGGGGGCCAATTTTCCCATATGTAAAGGCCTTGGGGCCAAGAAGCCCGGCTGATTCAATAAAACATAGAAAAGAGAGAGAAGGGTTGAAATTTTCCTTCAATTCCCCTTGAGGCCATTTGCATAAGATCCAACGGATCTGATTTGTTGAAAAAAATAATATTTTATAAAATAGTTTTTTTTAATTGAAATCTAACATTGGCCCCTAGGCCAAGAATTGGCCTTCCATTTTTTATGCACCCGCTTTAGTAAGCTTGGGCCTTGGGCCATGTCAAATCATGTCTTTTGGGATGAAAAAATTTATTGCACCAAATCGGTTTGGCCTCTAGGTGTAGAGGGATTGGGACCAATTTTAGGGTTTTGTCTAGTCACAAGTGAGGATTCTTGGCCTCTGACATAGCAAATTGGCCTGACCTCAAGGTGTAAAGCGGCCCATAGTGTTTGTGACACTCATGTACCAAAGTTGCACTATTTTGAATTAGTGCAAGTTGAAATATTGTTGTATTGTACTAATTTTTAAAAGAATATAATTTTGTAATGATGCTAATGTTTTTCCTCACTATTGTAGCAACATACAACACACAACACAAATCAATGTAGATTTTGTGGCTAGGACTTCCATTTCTTAACTCTTGGCTACAAAATAAGTGACTAGGGCTACATGATTATGTGTGCTATTGATTGGATGGCAGTGATTTAGAGCATCCTCAATCCACTCAATTATTGGTCCTTCAAATGTATTTCTAATTCTTTTAATATTATATAATTAGAACTTAAAAAATTATTATCATTGAAAGAGTTGTTGTGATGTGGCTTGTCTACTAGTTGAAGTAAGCATCTTCAAATGTTAACCCCTAAAGGACCAACATGCATTTTTTGGCAACATAGAAATTTTAGGCAAGTATATGTGATTGGAGATTTTCATATTTTAGGCTGAAATTTTAATGGAAGGTGGGGACGAGGAATATCTTTCATATGCACTAAATTTCATGACATTTGGAAATATGAGTCAAAAGTTATGGCCTAATATGTTATTTTTTTTGTAAATAGGCAATCCGGGCAAATCACAAAAAATCACTTTTTTCATAAACAAAAAATTGAAATTGATTTTCTAGAGTTATAGTGTTATACATATGTGGATAGCTTTGAATCATTCCATTTTGATCAATGAGTCAAAAGCCATTATGAGGAGTTTTAATTTGCCGTTATGAGGTAGTTATGGAATCTCTACTCTAAAATAAACTTTGAAGTTCTTTATTTAACTCATTTTCAATATTTTTGGAAAAAAATAAAATCATAGGATGTATATTGTTTGTTACAACATTGTAACCATTGGGATTAACATTTTTCAATTCCATAACTAAATTCTTAACAATTTTGTATTTTGAATAATTTTCTACTTCTTTCTATTTACTATTGTTCTCCTATATATTATACAATTCCAAATGATTTAAAAAAAATTCAAGAATATAGCCAACTTGCTTTGAAGAATGAATTTAAAGAAGCACCACTATTTTGGACTTTTTTCATACAAATGCAAGCTTGTGAAGTGCAGCTACTCAGTTTATCTAGGGCCAGTTTTCTTTTTTTATAAATTGAAAAGCTCATATCTTGAAACCCATGTGGTGGAAATTTCTAAAAACATTTCCAAATGTTCTCAAGTCAACATACTACAAGATCCTATAGTTATATGTGTCCTAGAATGTTGTTTTTTCCAAAATTTGGTACTTACACTAGAAATGACAATTTTGGAGCGTTTTTGGCGAAAACATAGTGGTAGTCTTTGTCAACCCCTAAAGGACATTTGTCATTTGTCCCTTCAAGGGACAAGTGAGATTTCAACAGGTACCTACAGTCTCAATTTTTGTTCTAATTTTTGAAACTTTTTTTGAAGATAGGAAAATTGATTAGCTTTATGGAATTCATTTTTTTCAATTGGTGCCTGGGAACAAAAGTTATGCCCAAATTAGCTAAAAACAAGGGAGAGGGGGAGGGAGAGGGGGTAGCAAAAAAAATATTCAAAATTTAAATTTTTTATTTTTAAATTTTTTATTCTCATAGATTATATTTTTGTCTACATGGAAAGCTTTTATTCATTCCATTTGGATTTGTTATGAGAAAGTTATGGACAATCTTGTTTTTTAGACAATTAGAGCATCTTCTTGAGAAAATAACTTGTAGGATTCATTTCTGAATGCAATTTTTACAATTTAAAAAAAATGAATTCAACATGGTTTATTTTACTTTTTAGAACAATTTCACCATTGGGATTAGTGCATTTTAATTCCATCTTAGAGATATTTTTTAATTTTTTGATTTTCTTCTACACTCTCAACTCAATTCTTCACTATAAATATTTGAAGTTCAAAAATCTACAGTGCAAAAAATTTAAGTTAAGGAGGTTCAAAGTCAAATAATATAATTCCGCTATGTGTTGAAAAACTTGATTTTGTCACTTTAAATGCATATATCTTGCAATTTGTGCGGTCAAAAAATTTGAAATTTTACTCTTTGCTATAGAAATGGCAGTTTTGAGTGTTTTTTGGCAGAAAAAAGGCCTTGGTCTTTTAGGGGTTAAAGGAAGTGTTTAGTGTTGGGAGTTGTTGTTGGGAGTTGTTGGTTGATAACCAATTGGTTAGTAGTTGATGTTAGAGTTCAGAAGTTTACAATAGGGTTAGAATGAGTTGGTGGCTAGCTTTTATTGGATTGTCATTTATTGCTTAGAGGCAAGGAACCATCCCCTTCTCTTTCTCTTGATTGTCTTGAGGTGTGGGATGTACTTTAGTGCTAAATTTTTTTTTGGTGACTTATTAATGAAGGAAACATTGATGTGAAGAGTTTCAAATTGTGTTTTCATAAAGGCTTTGATCAAGGCAAAATTTAGGATTCAAGAGTCATTGGTATTAAAATGGATTAAAGGAAGGCTTTTGTAAAATATTTATCAAACTAAAAAAACAAAAATCTAGGTGAAGACCAAATTAAATAAAAAGGAATGTAAAAACTATTGGGTTGCATATTTATTAAAAAAATCAAATAAATATATAAAGATTGAAACACATATGCATAGTTTTTAAAAGTCTATTCAAGAAGCTCCCTCCAATTATAATTTAAATAAATAAATTTTTATTAGTAAAAAATCCCAAAAGTTGGGTAGCTTGTTCCATGATACATTTATTAAAAAAACTCATGTAATTAGGTTTTTAATGCTATTATTGTCTCAAAAAATATTCATTTTAAATTTATAAATTATATTTTTGGATTCTTTGTTAAAAGGGATATAAGAACACTACAAGAGAAAGGGATGTTTAAAGTATAGTCCTAGAGATAACATTTTAAGTAATGAACCTTTTAGGAGATTTTTAGTAAGAATTTACAACACATTTGTGTCTTTCTAGTAAAATTTTCAAGAACTATATCTTTTAGAATAAAAATCTATTGAATGCAAGAATCCAACCAAGTATACCAAGAATATATATATAATGTATGTATGTATTGCAACCAAAGTCCAAAACCATTTTCTCCAACAAACAAAGATTTTTCATCACAAATTGTGTGATCTAAATGTGCACACCTAAAGGAGTGTTAAGAAGGGACCATTTATGTAAAAGTAACCATCCATAAGTGTAGTTAAGTTTTGCCATTGTACATGTTAAAGAACTACCACAAGACTGCAACATCTTTTTGTTAAGGTAGTCTGCTCTAAAAGTGACCGTGCTCGAAAGAACAATCATGACACAGAGGTACATTTCGTTGTCTTCAATGTACCAATAGTGTAAATTTCAAGAGGTGGTCACTTTGAATGACCATTGTGTTTCAACTTCAAAAATTTGTAACTAATTCCACAAAGGTCCAACTGAAAAAATATGAAACGACTTGGGTTCAATGCCAATTCCATTTTTCTTCCTACAAAAATGTACTGAAAATTGTTTCACAGAGTTTAGCTTCCCCCCCCAAAACGTAATCCGCACTAAAATGGTCACTTTGAGAGCAGGCTACCTTAACCTTCAAGCATTCAAATCTAAAGAAACGCAAACAACATATACTACTCAACCTGTCCAACGAACTCTCAAACAGAAGAAATTGCAATCTCCACAAATACAAATCACGCAAGACAAGGTCTCTGCTTTATCTGGCAAAAACAGGCAACTCTATAAATGTTCTACCATTACAGTGAAATTAATAAGACAGACTGAGGCCCATACTTGATTCTCCAGGATGTTGAAGGGCTACGCCTGTGACGGCGTTCTTGACATAAGCCATGAGACGGGTTTTGCAGGTTGCTCCGATCCTAATCTGTGTGCCAGAGACCTTACCAGGTCACTGTTGAATACTACGTGAGAGAAAACAACACAAAAGTTCATGAGATCAAGGAAAGGGCACCCCAAAAATGGTTTCATGATGCTCATAGAACAGTTCATGATTGAAATCGTTAGCGCTGGCTCATTTTCTGAAGACAAGGTAAGAGAAGGAAAAAAAATGATAAGGAGAAAAACACGGGACATGGATGGGCTTTACTCCGTCCGTAGCACGATAAGAAATTCACGATCTAGAACTTGCAACCATTCTGAGACATCACTCGTACTGAAACGTCGTCTCACGTCGTGCTTTCAGCACGTTGCCTAAATCCAAAACAAGCGTAACACTCGCGAGTGATTATTAACTCAGTGAGCAGTGTGAGTTATTCGTTGCAGTTGAAATCAATGTCACCAATTTTCCTTGTTAGAGCCCAACACATGAACAGGGGAAGAATCTAAACCCTAAACTAACTAATAGAGAAGGAGATATTCTACCTCGCTATAACCCGACTAGTAAATATGACTGACAGGCAGAAAATGAGCATGCGTCCCTAGCTCCAAAAATTCTTCCCAGTATGTAGTATATCCTCCCCATCTTGCAGGATGAGAGAGCCCGCCATAACCGGCAAAAGTTTGTGCGGAAGATCTCGTCAAGGTCTCTATAGAACCCGTGATCTCATATCCCTGCAGAAGGCCACACAGCAAGAATTGCATCAAATTTCAACTCCATGGGCTGGCAAAATTCATCTTGTTAACACCACATTACATGCACAATATTTTCATGGACCTTAAACTACTAACACTAGTGTGCCCACAATATGGCATTTCAGACCTCCTTAATTATTTACGTTTGAAAATCCACTTTCAGCGATTAAAGTGGAACAACATTATTCTCAAGGATTCTGCAACGTGAGGCCTACACAAGCGTGACAGCGTACCGGTATTGAACCACCAACCTGTACCCAAATTGTGCTTCCCTGAACGAGAGGGATAGCGGCGCACAAAAATATTCCCAGGATGAGGATCGCCATGCACATGCATATCTGTTGCAAAATATCATTTCCGCAAAAATATCCACCAACACCGAAGCGACCTGGCCATCTGAATCCTATTAGTGACCGTTGAGCACATCATTCAGCAGCTTGAATGGAAAAGCCAATACGAATCACAGTCACCTTGATTAGCAATTAATGAATTCGCAAAGTTCATAACAATAACGACGACGTCGGTAGTCTTCATACTTAGACGCCAGACGGAGTTGAGGATAACTCCTTTCACTATGAGGCAGTGAACTTCATCTTCCATATCGGCCTGTGTCCCCAAAGCTCCATGAACACCCAAGAGAACAGTTTCATTTTTCAGAAACCAGGAGCATGTTCGATCAAGATATCACAAATGCAGAGAATAGAAGCAAAGAAAGAGATGCAGATCGAACAGAAAGCCGTGGAACAGTACTGGTACATTTTGAGAGCACTACACAACTTAGTATTGTGCGACTGTGACTTCCAACTCAAAGAAATCGAGCAAGGGCAGATGGACGTTGCTACTTGAGATCAATCTCAAGCTTCCTGCAGTTTAGAGTAACTATATTTCAATCAGTAGCCACATGTCTACAAATGAACAAGGTACGAGAGAGAGAGAAAAACATGATAGTGATACTCATAATATTTACCAGACAAAAGGCTCAAAATTGCTTAAGTTCCTAAACCAACACACTGAACACTTTGCATAAATTGTCTCAATAATGTATAATTAACGCTTGTTTAAGAGCTCCAATGTCCATATTGTGGATGATGAACAGAGGGCGTGCAGGCACTGTTTAGTCCAACTAAGTTCTCATTTGTCCAATGTAACACTTGAATGTTAAAAAGCCACAACCTCCTCAATGATCAATTTTCATGAAATTGTGGTAAATGACGTTTCTTTACAAAGATATAAGCAAAAACATGCCAAAATTCAGAAAAGGATCGAGGCATTTAAGGGTGAAAACTCACACCATGAAGAATGAATTCACTGAGTTTTTTTGCTTAGCAATTGAGTCAAGCGATCGATACTGAATTGAATGTGAATTTGTATTGATACTCAATAGCGTTACACACTATGTTACCAATCACACTTATCTAATCTACGAAAGTGGAATACATTACTGAATTTCAACAACCTACAAGTATCTAAACTTTTTGGGTACCACAGGTTTTATGATATACCCAATCCATGCAATCAAGTTTGTCAAGTGCCAGTACTTTCCTTTTGGGTGTTTTTTTCCCCTCGTTTCTTGGTTACGAGAGTAGAATTTAATAACCACTTTGCCAACTTCCATGGTTTCTACAAATTGGTGGAGATCATCTTCTTCATCACTCAATGGATCATCTAAAAGAGCATCTTCCATGGATGGGTGAGGGTCAAAGATGTTCTCATGAGTTCGGTTCTTCAAGAACTCACTTACAACTTGGACATCTAGGACCTCTTCTGAAGTGTTATCTTCCTTGGTCTCTATTGGAAGATTATTCAATTGTTGTTGTCTTGTGGATGCTATGGTTTGACTTTCTTCTATATAAATGATGATATTGGCACTTTATTCCACTTTTGGAGCCGACGAGTTAGAAGGGGATGCATGAGTCGGTGGTTGGGCCTCCTTGAGGTGAAATATCACTTCATTTGGGGCATCTTGTGAGACCCTTGGAGTTTCATAAATTGTAGGCCATGGCATATATTATGGTAGAATATGCCACAATTATGGTAATAGTTGATTCCCTTGGAATAATATAGTTTTGTACTATCTCACATTTTGGTGCAAGAATTCAAGCAAGATAACTTTTGATTTAGAACAACTCTAAAATGTAACATCAATTGTTCTTTTTTGAATTGTTGATTTAAGACAAAGCTTGATCAATGTCCGGAAGATTAACCCCTAAAGGACCGGACTGTGTTTTTTGGCTGTATAGAAATTTTGGGCAGGTACCTACGAGCGGAGATTTTCATATTTGGGGCTGAAATTTTAATAGAATGTGGGGGCAAGGAAGATCTTTCATATGCACCAAATTTCATGACATTTGGAAATACGAGTCAAAAGTTATAGCCAAATATGTTACTTTTTTTCCCAACTGGGCAGTTCGGGCAGATCAGAAAAAATCACTTTTTTCAGAAACAAAAATTTGGAATTAGTTTCTAGAGTTTTATATACACGAAAATCTTTGAATCATTTTATTTTGATCAATGAGTCAAAAGTTACGAGGGTTTTTTGTTTGCGGGCAATTTTGGATTTCCTACTCTAAAATAAACTTTGAAATCCTTTATCTTACCCAATTTTCAATATTTTTGGACAAAAATAAAATTGTAGGATGTAGATACATTATTACAACATTTCAACCATTGGGATTGGAAATTTTCAATTCCATATTTAAATTGTAAATAATTTAGTATTTTTGATCATTCTCTACTACTACCTACTTACTATTTTTTTCCTATATGTTGTACTATTTCAATTGATCTGAAATTTTTCAAGCATGTGGCCAACTTGTCTAGGAAAAAAAATCCAAAGAAGCACCACCATTTAGGTCATTTTTTCATAGAAATGTGAGCTTGTGAAGTGCAGCTGCCCTGCTTTTCGCAGGGTAACAAAAAATGATTTTAGTTAATTTGAATGCTTATATCTTGCAATCCACCGGGTGGAAATGTCTGAAATTTTTACCACATGTTTTTGATACTATATAATACAAGATCCTACGGTTAGATATGTCAAAAAAAAATTCAAAATTTTGGTACCTATACTAGAAATGGCAGTTTTGGAGTGTTTTTGGTGAAAGTATAGTGACGGTCCTTTAAGGGTTAAGGTAAGTATATCAACTAGTGTCCACTTTCCAATTGTGTCTCCTATCTACAAGTGTAATATTTTAGTTTGAAAATCTAAGACAAGAATAAATAGGAAACTCTATTGAGAAGGGGAAACTTATTCATTTGGTGTGCTTTCTATAATCCATCATCACCACTTTTTTTGTATTACAAAGGTGTTGGTTCCGACAAAGGCTAAAACACATGCTTCAAAAAGATGTAGTCACGATATTGATGGTATATTGGCCATCCTTTGTAATAAATTGATTAAATTTTTAAAGAACCAATGTTTGCCAAAGAAGAAAGGATCACGCAATACTTTGTCTAATGGAATTATCAAATATTTTGCCATGATGCAAAGGATTTTTAAAATTTTGCCATAACCTAAAAAACATATATTGAACTTACAACTGCATTTCATTTTTGTTGAAGTATTTTTAATCTAATTGGATTATGTTCTCCCTAAACCTTGACATGGATATCTTCTAGACACATTACATGAGATTTCAAGGCAAAGGAAGGCTGTTTCAGGCCTATTCACCACCATAGGAACAATCAGAATATAAAATTATTTTAAAACCATTTAAAAATTAATAAATTTTATTTATAGTTAATTAATTAATTCATATTATCTGACGTGGTACAATTGTGTCCACGTCAAATCACTGATGTGGCATAGTTTCCAACGTTCCCCATTATTTGGGAAAGCTTCAGAACTCACAATCTTTTTTTGGCCTCAAATATCTTCTTATGCTATTATTCAATAAACAGTCCTCAAACTAGTTGTCTACAATAGTTTGTTGATTCTTAACCCCTAAAGGACCAAGTGTGCCCTTGGGGGATAAATGGATTTCAGGCAAGTCCCTACGGGCTGAATTTTTTTCTTGATTTTTTGAAACTTTTTTTGAAGATAGAAAAACTGATTACCTTTGTGGAAATATAATTTTTTTTCCAATTGGTGCCCGGAAACAAAAGTTATGCCCATATAGCTCAAAACAAGGGAGACCAGGCAGCAAAAAAAAATTGCAAAAATTTGAATTTTTTTTTCTAAATTTTTTTTCCTCATACATTATATTTTTGTCTATCTGGAAAGCTTTGGTTCATTTCATTTGGATTTTTTATGAGAAAGTTATGGACAATCTTGTTTTTTAGGCAATTAGAGCATCTTTTTGAAAAAATAACTTGTTGGATTCATTTCTGAATGCAATTTTGACAATTTAAAAAAAAAAAAGTTCCACATGGTTTAGTTTGCTTGCTAGAACAATCTCACCGTGGGAATTAGTGCATTTATGGTCAATTTCATTAAAATGGCGGTATTCTGCACGCCATTTTCATGGAATATCTTCTACAAAAGAGAATAAGTGTGCCGCAATAGGGTCATACATGTGCCAATTTTATGCCTAGCACATTCAAATCACTCCTAATTCACGCATTTCCACTCCCCTCGGACAATCTTTCTATTGTTTTCATTCTTTCAGTGGTTTCATTTTGTGCCATTTTAACAAAATTGACCATATTTTAATTCTACCTTAGATATATTAATAAAATAGATTTTCATTCAATCTTGTATCTACTTCTATTCTACAATTTTTTTAAGAATGAAAATTAAGTTTTTTTGAAAACCTTTTTTTTTCTAGACTTTCAACTCAATTCTCCACTATAATGATTTAAAGTTCAAAACTCTGTAGTGGAAAAAATTTAAGTTAAAAATGTTCAAAGTCAAATAATCTAGTCCCGCAATGTGCTGAAAAACTTGTTTTTTTCACTTTAAATGCAGATATCTTGCAATCTGTACAGTGAAAAATTCTGAAATTTTTTCCACACATTCTCATACTAGTAAGATGTAAGATCCTATGGTTAGATGTGGGAAAAAAACAATTTTCAAACTTTTTTACTCTTTGCTGTAGAAATGGCAGTTTTGAATGTTTTTTGACAGAAAAAAGGCCTTGGTCTTTTAGGGGTTAATTTATTACTTTTGTTTTTCATATTTGTTGAAGTTTGAAATGCAATTTGTTCTACTCCCAATACAACCTTACATCTCATTTTTGCGAAGTAGATAAAAGAAGAAGAAAGAGAACATGCACTTTATTAGGGGAGAAATGAGGCCTTTGAGAGATCATCTAGCCATGGTTTCCCATGTTGTGAACCATGGCCAGATAGTCAGAATATTTAATAATTAATTAATTAATTAATTATAAATTATAAAAAAATTATAAAAAATTAATTATAAAAAATTAATTAATGCAATCTGATGTGGCAATCTTTGTGCCACATTGGATTGCTGCATCTGCAACGTTCCCACAGTCTAGGAATGTTTCAGGAACTCAAGGTCTCTCAATGACTTGAAAAATTCTCTAATGGAATTCCCAATACAATTCATATTTGATGAATTTTCTTAATACTAGGTGCTCTTCAAATGATATTTTAATTTGGTGAATTTCATGTAATAGAGCATTGCATTTTCAAAAAAATTCAAAAATTCAAATCCACAAACATTGAAACTTATTTCAATTGCAAAAATAATAATAACCCATACCCTAGCTTGAAAGTTAAATTATTAAAAAAATCAACATATGATCACCTTTAAAATAAAATGCCATGTCACCGACAAGCAGCATATTTGTGAGGCTTTTCAAAACTTGGACCTAGAATAATAAGAGGACTGATGAGTAGGCTACAGATTTTAGTAGTTGCTTTCAATATTCTGTAAAGATTGCTTGGGGACACGTGTGAATCACTAACAGGTTGCCTCTCATTTTCTTTTTCTTTTTCAGGTATGGCATCATTCAGAATGGCAACATATACTTTGAAAAACCAAAAAAATAGAAGAAAAAGTTATGTATTTGAGAGCTGTCCAAAATATGACAGCTTGGACAACTTAAAAAAAGGTGTGGCTTGTGTCCAACACTTGGCCTATTGGTTCTTCCATTTGTTAAAAGAGGAAAAAGAAGAAGAAGAAGAAGAGGACAGAGCCTATGACCATGTGAACAACATCGATATCTTTGCTTTTTGCGCTCTATTTTGACACAAATTATGAGTGGAAATTATTATTTTTTAGTTTTCAAAGATGAAATCACATGTCTTCTATATCTTTAATCCCTAATTGCCCGAGGCACCAAATTTTGGTATCGACAATACTTTGAAGTTAAATAAAACCCAACCAAGTTACTGTTTTTAGTAGTTTGTATTTTTTAATTTTTTTTCCAAAGTCTAGTTTTAGCTTCAAAAATCCAATTTGGGAAATGAATGATTATGATTTTTCTATTCAAGATTTTGTGTAAGGGTATTTATTGCAAATCTTGATTTTTCTAGTGTTGAGGGCTCTTGGAAATGAGCCTCAAAGACATTGGAGAAAAAATCACATTAGAAATTCACTTAAAAAGAATTGTAGAGTAGATTTTGAAAAGTTGTAAATTGATTGGGATTATGCATATTATGCCTTTTTACCTCATATTTTTTTGGTGACCAACTTTTTAGATTTGACATGTAAAAAGAGGATTGAAAGACTTCAAATCTCTTTCACTGTTTTAACACCCTCATGATCAAACATTATAATTTTTCAATTCATAAGTGATATTATTGTATTTTCTTTTCCCCATGTGATCTTTAATATGTGTCATTTGAAAGAATTGAGACCTGTGAGGGACCTTCCGGCCATGGTTCCCCATGCTCTGCGAACCATGGCCGGACAATCTAATTCATCAATTATTAAAAAATTAAAATTAAATTGAAAAATTGAAAAATAATTTTAATTTTAAAATGATTTTAAAAAATGATTTTAAAAAATGATTTCTTTTATAAAAATATTTTTAAATTAATTCATTAATAAATGCAATTCGACCTGGCAATCTCTGTGCCAAGTCGGACTGTTGGTTTTGCGACGTTCCCACAGTCTAGGAACGTCGGAGAACTTGAGGTCTCCCAATGGCTTGAAAACTCTTCTAATGATTCAAAAAAATTAGTAGAACTTTTAAAAATGTTGACTTTTTGTTCAATTTAAAGCAAATTTCAAGAAGCTCAAAAAAGGCCTTTGACATTTAGGGGTTAACTTTGGAAGGACACCAAGGCCAAAAAGTGCCAAGATGGATGACTTTTAAGATTACTATAAACTAAAATGAAGAAGGCGCATATTGGTCCAAAAATTGATTCATTTTGGACAAAGTACCTTGGTGATAGGTATTATCCTTTTATAGTTAAGAAATACTAGATTTCTTTGTGGAAACTTGAAATTACAATAAAATTTTAAGGAAGAGTGAAGAAAATTCATATCAAATACAATATATGTTTGCAAATTCCAAAGTTTCACTATAGTTGTATATTATAGTTTGTAACGTCATGGTGTAGTCCAAATTTCTAGGTCATTTCCATAATAATAAGATCAATAGACCATGGTGATAAGTCCAAAGTTCAATAAATAATTTCTTTTTTAGGGATCTTCAAAATTTTTAATTGGAAATTTGGAATAGAAAGTAGATTTGATTAACTTTATTTCATTACCAAGGCTAAAAATTCAAAAAATATCATTTTTTTGGAGATAATTCAAAATCTAGAGCAATTAGGTACAAAAGGCTAGAATGTCTTTAAAAACATCTCTTGTTGATTCGATTTTTGCATCTTCTTTTGTAAAAAAATTGATAATACCTCAATGGAATGATTCCCAACATCATTGGGTGCATTGCCAATGACTTCCAACAAAGTCAACATTTGAAATCATTCTATTGCTAGTTTGTGACACCACGGGGATTTTAGAGATTATTTAGAATAGTCCTACAAAAGCTCCATGGGAGAGTTTTTTTCACTTTGCTTCTACTTGGAGACAAATGTAAGAATTTATCCTTGTTTCTTTTGTTGTTTAATTTTGTATTTCATCAACTCTCTCGACCAATTTGGACTCTCTTATTCCAAATATGAGTTTTCAAATTTTCAAATTTTGATCATTTGTAGTAATGATTAAGTTCTCATGTTTTTTCGAGGGCAAAAAATTTGAACAACGCTCTAGAACTTTATACTCAAAAGAGTACTATTTAAAAAGAGGTTTCATTTGAAGCACCAAACCATGACTTTCTACATAAAAGTTACAACTTGAAATAAAACACATAAGTTTAGTTTCAACCCCTATGACCAAAGTAGTCACTAAAATAGTCCAATTATTGGACCAACATGTGCATTCTTTGTGTCTACACACTTAACAATGAACAATGAAGTCATCCATTGGATCTTATAGGTTCGCAGTCAGTGTCCTTGCGTCAGGGCCAATACACAAGTCACGCTCACACAGGAGCACATGTGAGAGTGGCGTCGCGTGTGCATTGTTCCACAAAACGTGGTGCCAAATGTGCGCACAATTATTGAAACTCTATAGTACAAGTCACACTAAACTCTAAAACCGCAGACTCATGTGTGGCACGTAACACCAAGGCTAAAAACAAATGGTGCAGTGCCCATTTGGTATTTCGATGTACCCAACCAATAATTTGCTTGCTCATTGGCAGCTTGATAGAAGGTGCAAGCTAGGCTCGATCACTGTGTAAGCAGTATGACGGTATTAGTACAGGAACCCTAGGTGGTGTAGTTATCTACGAACACGCTCATGTACCTAATTTGCAGCTGTAAATTGCTCGAAATGTGGACCTAATGACCACATTTTCATCTAAGGAACTCAAAATCAGCGCCAGTTATGTCACCTTGTCCTCTGTACGTAAGAAGCATACGAAAGACATCGAGAAGGGCAGAAATCTCGCAGAAAATCCATGTCTTAACGGACATGGATATCTTAAATATATGGGCATTTGAATAACATGAAAAGCGATTTGCATCGGCAAATCGCAAAGACACAGTATGATACTTCAGCTGAGTTTCGCACAAGTAATGTGTTGGGTGATCTTCATATGTAATCCTTCGCCGCAAGATGACGGTGTGTGACCTCTTTCTTATTGGGGCTCACCCGTGTCTCCGTGGTCCACCAGGGGACAATGGACTCAACTGTGAGTGAGGAAAGAGAGGACCCGGTCGTATTTTTCGAGTTGGCAGCTTCCATAGTGACGAACCTTAGCTTCATTCAATGCAGATTGCCTCCTCTCCGACGCCCGTCTGAGATTAGCAGGCTTCGATCGTTCCAAGAATTCTACAGTAACTTGACGCTTGCGCATTGTCTGTTGCTCGGTCTGTTGCCAATTACCTCTCCCTACAACTGTATTCAAGATTGCTCCTTATATGCTAGTTTTTCGGCAGATTGGACACCCTAGACATGTTGCAAATTTCCTCTGACAATGCATTGTCAATGACCTTTGCATAGATTTTACTCTCCAAAGGGCGGAAGTAGTAGTCAGGAAAATGAGGACGGATGAGAGGGTGGCCGGTCCACAATGCCTCTTAGGACCGCCTGCCGATTCCTTGGCCCCTCGCAACAGTCTCTCGCTCAACTGTGCAACAATGAATTGCGTACAGCGTTGGGCAACCGGTTTTGCATTTTGGTAGTCGATCAAGAGTCTCGGGATCCTGCAGTTCACCTTTTTCTTCCGAGAAGTGTCCCTCTTAATCTTGCAACTCGATCCTACAGCCTGTGGCAGGATCGTAATTGTCGCAATCGATCACTCAAGCGCTCGATGTCCACCGTTTCCCTCTAGCTCCAGACATCGCCGATTCGCTTGGATTCGCTTTCGCTCAAGTTTTCCCACCTCTCGATCACGCAGGTGGTGTTCTCTGTGTATGGCATCATTGGCCATGTCCTGGACGCGCTGGAAGTCTGAACAGCATGATCCTCATTGCATACGCTCTTGGAATTCAGCAGATTGTTGCCTGCCCATTTTCTGCAGAAAATAAAATAAAAAAATTGGACAGTTATGGGGGCCTTAAGTGAATAAAAGGGCCCTAATTGAAAGTTCATGAATATTTTTTTAAATTAATATTTTTTTAATGTATTAAGAATGACCACAAAAAAATTTGTTGTAAAAAGATAGTGGGAAGGGTGAAATGCCTAAAATTAGTGTGTAAAATGCATCGTGACAAAGCATTCTTTTTTAAAACTTTGTTTTGTTTTAAGTTACAAGTGGGGACTTCTCTAATTAAATTTTTATAATGTACATTGCTACTAGGGTTGGTTTAGTTTTAGAAAAAGTGATCTTCCACCCAAAACTCCATATATTCATTTTCATGCACAAATTTAAACTTTGAAATTCAAGGTAAACTAGTGTACATGACAAAAAACTTGGTATACTGTTAGTAGTATGCAATTGTCCTTGATTTGCACTTGTGCAAGAGGCATGCAGGTTTATCTTGAATTTGAAAGGCTACAAAAATAAATTATTTCTTCTATTTTGTAACAACCTTTATGTTAGAACTTCATTAGTTGATTTTTGAAGTGACCTTTGGGATTTGTGAGATAGACAAATATAGGGTCAACTTTGCTACTAGG
The DNA here is from genome assembly GCA_947034895.1 of Rhytidiadelphus loreus. Lineage (NCBI taxonomy): Eukaryota > Viridiplantae > Streptophyta > Bryopsida > Hypnales > Hylocomiaceae > Rhytidiadelphus > Rhytidiadelphus loreus. The sequence goes on along the minus strand of OX344765.1, from coordinate 7,651,361 downwards.
GGTGCATTTTGAAGCCATGACTAATTGATTGAAGCCACTGACTTCCAAAGCAAGGAATGAAGTTAGGAATAAAGAAGTGAAATTAAGCTAGTTAGTACTAAAATGGTGAAATGAAGCCAACTAAAGACAAAAATGTAGAATAAAGCCACTACAAAAATAATGAAATTTCAAAGTTACATGAATAAAACTAAAGTCTTCAAGATTGATGTCTTTTCAATTGAATGAGTTGAAAAGATCTTTAAAGAAACCAAAGGAAAACATTAGTGTTCAATTAATTTTCTAAACAAAAGTGAAGCAAATTTGAATTGGATTCTTTTTGTAAATGAGAGAATTGAAAGTTTCTTCAAGCAACCAATGTCCAGAACTTAAAAAAACAAATTGAATGTAGGGCCCACTTTGCAACCATGGAGGACGGATTTGATTAAAGTGGCTAGCAATTCTTTCCCAATAACCTCCCTCATTTAGATGTATTTCTAAAATCAGATCTAGGGAGACATACAACATGCTCTAGTACACATGTCTCTTCTTGTCACTAGTAAAAATTATTATTCTTCCAAAGGTGGGATAGAAGGCCTAGTTGTCTATATCATGGTCAAAGGAACTTGATGGTAATGAGCACTATTATGGACTCTCTAAATGCATTGAAGTGCATGGCATGTGGAAAGTACTTTTGTATGAACAGACGTGCCACTTGATTATAAGTTTTCACAAAAGTATAGACAATTACATTTTGAGGATTTGAGTGTAAATGCATTGAAGTGCATGTGCACGTTTGGATTACTAACAAGTTTTATTTCAAGCATGAAGTGTCTATTCATACAAAGGTACTTCACCCTACAAACTACCAAGGTCTATATTCCACATGTGGATTACTAATAAGTTCTATTTCAAGCATGAAGTGTCTATTCAAACAAAGGTACCTCACCCTACAAACTGTCAAGGTCTATAATCCACATGTGGATTACTATTAAGTTTTATTTCAAGCGTGAAGTGTCTATTCAAACCAAGGTACCTCACCCTACAAACTGTCAAGTTCTATATTCTACATGTGGATTGACAAGTTTTATTTCAAGCATGAAGTACATTATCTACTTAACTAAGCTTCGAACTACCCTCACAAATTTTTAATAGCGAACTGCAAAGTTGTTGGCTCTAAATACTAAATTGTTATCTAGAATTCTTCTAAAAGGTTGTTTAACCCTTAAAAGACATTGCATGCCCCACACGCATTTTGAAAGTAAAAAACTTGAATTTTCACATAGCTCATGACTTTAAATGATTTTAAGCTTAATTAAAAAAAACGTAGTTCTAATAATCTATTTTGTACTCCATTTCTTTTTTCAAAATTTTTAAAATTGTAATTTTTGTGACACTTTGAAGATAGCATATTAAAAGTTCAAAATACACTACTTTTTGAACTTTTTCTACATAATTTTTCTTGATGTGAGCTCAAGGAATACATCAATTACACCATGATGTTTGTCACTATTTTTCCATTTTTCTTGAAAATTTCATATTATCTTAAGAAATTTTGTAATTACTATAATCTAGACAAAATAAATTCTTTTTAAATCATATAAAATTCAATTTTGTATATTTAATTATGAAAAAATGAGATTAAATTCTAAACTTATATTACTACATGTAGAAAATACCAAATTTTGGAAATTTGTGTTTTAACCCCTAAATGACGGACCCATCACCAATGATTTCAAGCCTCACTGCCCGTCACTTAGTTTGTTGCCATTTTGAAACTAGATATGTATGAAAAAATTTATATTTATTTTTCAGAGATGAAGTTACAAGTCTTCATTACTTCACAAAAAAAAATAGATTTTTCTGCGTAAAATTGATTTTTTTGAGAATTTTTGAAGATAAAGTGAAGAAAAATCACATCAAATAGAAAATTATTTCAAAAAATCTGAAAATTTCACCATGAGTGTACATTACAATGAAAAACATCATAGTGTAAACTCAAGTTCCATGTCATTCTATAATTAGAATTCAATAGACATTGAAAATACATACAAAATTCAAATTGTAATAAAATATTTAATACTAGAAATTTTTCCAAAATTCGAATTGGAGTAGAAATTAGAATAGATGACCTTCATTTTGTTAGTTGGGCTCACACTCAAAAAACATCATTTTTGTGGAGAAATTTCAGATTTAGAGCAAGGAGCAACAACTTCCCAAAATACACTAAAATAGCATATTTTGTGATCCATTTTTTTTTAAACTTCCCATTTTTGTGAAAACAAACATTGGCTAAACTACAAACTCAATTGGATACTCTTTGTAACTCAACATGAAAGGTCAACAAAGAAAACGGGGAACAAAGAGCTTTAAAACGGATGAAAAAGCTCATTGGATTGCCATCCAAATGCCACAGAATGGCGTTCCAAATGTTCCAAGGTTAATGTAGAAATTTAATGAAATTTGACTAAGTCCGAACATGAAATGTCCTTCAAGGGTTAAGAAGCCCTACCAATGTAATCTTTTGGTTATCACACTCATTCTACTTTCATTGTTGGTATATAATTACTAAGAAAAAATGAAGTAGCCACCAAAACAATTACACCTTTTGTTTCTATATTCAACTAGTTTTTTGTCAACCTATTTCAAATATTGCTTTTAAATGTAAATATTTGATGGTAAAAAAAAGACTTTAAATTTCTAACAACTTTAATTATCTTTTATAGTGACTTGTCTTATTAATGAAGGTGCAAAATTAAAGTTACATTTAATTTTAAATTTTGAAAATTACATTAGAACTTCTATAAGTCAATAACCTCTCTTTAATATTCTTGTGTACAACATTGATTGCAACATGAATTAAAAAATTGAATTTATTATCATAAATAAGATATTATTCCTTTGGTCCTTGCCTAGATGCATTGAAGATGTACAAAATAACTAATTCAAAAAAAAAACTTTAATTGAATTTGGAATCTAGATGTTGCTATGGTGAATGTGACTTCTAGCGGCATCAAATGAAAGTTGAAAGTGATGGGACAAAAGAAATAATATTCAAACATCATTAATCTTTAAAGTATAGTGTTTATTATTTCACTAACTATATTGAATAGCCAATTTTGTTTGTTGTTGGTACAATAGACAATAGAGCCTCGCGTAACTTGGAATGAATGCACGTAAGTAAGGATTACACTTAGGAATCATTAGATGATTAGTACAACTAGTGAATGAGTAGACACTATAATAAATCTATATTTAGTATCATTGATACTACTATTCCCCTAAGTTAGTTTCAATACTTGTATGTCAAAATGTTTTGACATATATTTGTCTGCAAATTTATAAAATTTTGGACATGCTTCAAATTTTGCTTAATTATTTACGAAAATAATCTAGATTTAGAATAAATATGAAGTTTTATAATTGTCAAGTATCATATTCAAGTTTGATTAATACTTAATCACCAATATTGCAAACTAAAATAAAATTACCAAAAAAAAAGATCGGGATGACATTTGAATGAAAAGATATTTACAAATAATGCCACTTATAAAGTGATCTATGTGACACACTATATTCCACATGACACTAAAAGTACTATGTGTCATGACCCTTGTCACAACTCCTATCACAAAATCTATCACGTATATTATCATCTTATTATTTCATCAAACATTCATGATAAAAACATAGAGCACAACTAATATTCTTGAGATTACACACACACACAAACATATACAATAGAACTTCTATTAAGTGAACTTCTATAAACCAATAACCTCTCTACTGTGATATTATTCCTTCAGTCACTACATGGATGTATTGAAGATGTACATAATAAGTAAACAAAAGAAAAACAACTTCCATTGGATTTGGAATTTAGATGTCACTTTGGTGAATGTGACTTTCAAAAATCTTTAAATGTCATTAATGTTGTAGCCCCTCTCTGAAGCAATAACCTCTTTAATGTAATATTCTCCACCAGTCCCGGGGCTATTACCTTATGAAAGTTCTATTGTATATGACAAAAATATTATGATCACAGGTCCATGTTGAAAATATTATGGTCAAACTCCAGCGTTATCAATTGCAAAGTAACTGTAATGTCGTTGTTGTAGCTAGAAAATGACACTAAATACAGTTTTTAGTGAACTGCTAGTTGGTCGAGGGGCTATCCAAGTGGGAATAGGGCACCTTAAGAACGGAGTCTATGACCGCGTTCCATCTCGCACTTATTTCACCACCCTGGCGTCGAGGCCGCGGACCCCAGTGCAGCGACGCACAGGTCGGGTCAGTGCGACGAGGCGGAGCATCGCGTGAACGAAGCCAGCCAGGCTTGAAGGACACCCAGTTTTGTTGTTTTTTGTATCAATGTAAGGTGGTGACGAAACTCGTTGGTTGTGATAAGTGAAGCTTTCATTGATTGAGAAGCCAACCAGAGGTGGAGACAGAGGAAGGGCAGGTGGGTTGCCAACCATTGCATTGGAGAGGGTTGTCAGGCCTTCCGCCTGATCTGTCGTGACACAACAATCGAACCAGCGTCTGGTCCAGGAGCGCGACTGAGCGCCCCATTGCCGCGTGATTGATGAGATTTTGCTCAGTTTTGGGTTGGTTACTATGTGCACTCACACTTCAGGAAATTTGCGACGGACGGAGTGGTGCGCGACTTCTGGTGATGTTTGAATTGTTCGGTTCCTTGATTCGTGGGTCGGCTTGATGTTTGGTCGTCAACGCCGGTGGAACTACCGAGAACACTGGGTGTTTGCGCACTTTTTCCCTGAAGGTTCGGTTCAGTTTGCTCCATGAGGGGACGTGTCAGTCAAAGCGGAGCCTCGCATCACAGATTTCGTATTCTATTCCCTGTTTTCGAAAGTATTCCGCGAAGATTCGTTATGGTGGTGACGGACATCCTTCGCGCTTCGCCGTTGTGAGCTTTGAGTGGAGGTTTATTCCTCCGCCGTGACTTTGAAAGCACTGGGTCAGTCCCATGCGGGATCCGTAACGCATTGCACCCATGTATCAGGTAACCTCAAGGCCTCTCCCTCTCTCGTCATCTTATTCTGCAGGAGCGCTCGCATCTGGCAGTTAGGTTTAAGCGTCCAGGAATCAGGTGTTGGCATCATCCACTGCTCTCGTCGTTGGCTGCAGATTTTCCCCAGATAACCCTAGTTTTGATCTTCCTTTCACAGGAACTGGACTTTCAAGCTTGATGGAGTGGCTGTGCGATTCAGTGAGGGGACGCGGGGACCAAGCTAGGGCTGAAACGAAATCATGTGATTAATTAAGTGGACGATAGCAGCCAGGGCACACCGGCGAAATTTGGTTGCGTTTTTTGGTGAACTTGGTGCGACGTCGCGATGCGGATGAGGGGGAAGATAGGAGGGGTAGGGAGTAGTAGTGGCATCACATGGAAGGGCGTGCTGGTGCTGTGTGTGGCGAGCTTCTGCGTGGGCTTGCTGTTCACGAATCGCATGTGGAGTGGGTCGGAGTTCGGCGACGACGTGAGAACAGAGTGCGATCCCCAGCCTAGGTCAAGCAACGACAAAACGGAAATTGTGGACGAAGTGTCGCGGACGCATCAAGTAATCCAGACGCTGGACAAGACGATAGCCTCGCTAGAAGACGAGCTCGCGACTGCCCGCGCGCAGAAGGCCACGGGCGGGAATTCGCGGGCAGTGACGATCCGCGCGTCCGAGGGGGTTGGGTTGGCCGGGGCGCCCGTCGAGGGGCGGAAGAAGGTGTTCGTAGTGATCGGCATCAACACGGCCTTCAGCAGTCGCAAGCGGCGTGACTCCGTGCGCGAGACGTGGATGCCGCAGGGCGAGAAGCTGCGCAAGCTCGAGGAGGAGAAGGGCGTCGTGATGCGCTTCGTGATTGGGCACAGCGCGACGCCGGGCGGGATCCTGGACCGCGCCATCGAGGCGGAGGCTGCGCAGCACCAGGACTTCCTGCGCCTGAACCACGTGGAGGGCTACCACGAGCTGTCGATGAAGACGAAGATCTACATCGCCACGGCGGTGCAGAAGTGGGACGCGGAGTTCTACGTGAAGGTGGACGACGACGTGCACGTGAACGTGGCCATGCTGGGCGCGACCCTGGCGCGGCACCGCACGAAGCCGCGCGTGTACATCGGGTGCATGAAGTCGGGCCCCGTGCTGGCGCAGAAGGGCGTGAAGTACCACGAGCCCGAGTACTGGAAGTTCGGCGAGGAGGGCAACAAGTATTTTCGGCACGCGACGGGACAGATTTACGCGATTTCCAAGGACCTGGCGCGCTACATCGCGGCGAACCAGGCGCTGCTGCACCGCTTCGCGAACGAGGACGTGTCGCTGGGCGCGTGGATCATCGGTCTGGACGTGGACCACATCGACGACCGCAGCATGTGCTGCGGCACTCCGCCGGACTGCGAGTGGAAGGCGCAGGCGGGCAACGTGTGCGTGGCTTCGTTCGACTGGACGTGCAGCGGCATCTGCAAGTCGGTGGAGAGGCTCAAGGACGTGCACCAGCGCTGCGGGGAAGGCGACGACGCCGTGTGGAATTCCGATTTCTCGTAACTGACTGCGCACCTGCTCGCCTGTCTGTTGGGTGGGGATCATCCTGCAATCCTGTGGGGGCCGCTTCTTCACTTGACTACTGGTTAGGTAGAGAGGGTCGGTAAGTATGTCAATAACAGGTATGTCACTGAGAGAGAGAGAGGGAGGGAGAGAGAGACGCGAAGGCTTGCATCGCATGGCATTGCATTGTAGCTGAGCGTGACGTTCCACGCTTTTTGTGTCGTGGGAGAGGAACCCAAGCACCCATTGTGCGGAGAGTGTAATGACGAGATTGAAGCCCGTTCGAGCGATGTACCGGTACTAGTCTGTCTGTTGCCCAAGTGTCTCATTTATTCGTAAGGTAGCTGGACTGTGGATAGGATGGCCTCCGCTTATCGGACCGAGTAGTACCAATGTGGCTTCTGATTGATTCAAGTGTTTCAGGAATTTTTGTCTGGGCCTCTCGGTCTCTCGGGACATCGATCGGTCCGTAGAATGGAGGCGGGCTTGCGAAGATCCACGTGAAACTGGATGCGGCCCGGTCCTCCTCTGCATACTCCCCTGCTTGCTGACAGCGGAGGAAGCCTGTGCACCATTTGTAATTCCTAGTTGATTGATTTTTCTCAATTGTACATTGTGGCCATTGCTCCGGATCTCTTGGTGTTGCTGTGCCCTTTGCGTAATGGGGAGTCGTTTCTTAGTTGCCTGGTGGATGCGGAGAGGGATTACAAGACATCATGGTATCACTTTTAAACGTAATATCAGTACAGTTAATACAACTGGAAATTCTGGGTGTTTTGATTGCATTGCAGATTACAATCTCAATTCTACTAGTGGCTTTTCTATTGGTCTTTTATTGAGAGAAATTTTTGAATCAAGATCTGACCTCCTGGTAGTTTGAAACTCCTGAGTATATAGTGTACTCTTCCAGAATAATTGAGCTGCCTCGCCCGTTATCGATGGAAGCGAATTAGGAAGAGAACACCTTGAATTTCTTGAATTAGGAAGACAACACCTTAGATTGCCTTTGATTGCTCTTTGACAAAGGAAGTTGACTTGCAAAATAAAACGGCGAAGTACAAATAAAGAGGTTCTGTGATTTTCCTGCCAATTCTCATTAATCTTGAGCTGACTAACCGTGATTTCTTTCTAATTTTGGGTCTGCGAGGAATATTTTTTCCACCTGTGACCTTATGTGGCAGCATGACATGCACCGATATCTTTTTCAGGCATTCTGGAAGGGGGATATTCCCTGTACAGTTTGCTGGCCAGAAGTACCTTCCTCTTGCCATCCTCACTCCTCAGTTTCAGTAGCCATGGTTGCTGTAGAAGCTCTCAGATGTCCTCGAGCACAGGGGTCAGAGCATCCCCTGTGGGCCGTTAAATTTTGGCCCTCCAAACTGATGTAATTGGTGTATGAGAACCCCTGCAGTGCTCCAGAGTGAGCGGCAATTGAGGCATGCCTGAGAACCCGTACCATGCATCTCAAGGTTTGTGACACCGCATTCTACAGTAAAAGTCAACGTGCAATCATGACAATATTTTGCCTTGCTTCTTCCTTTCTGGAGGCCAAGGAGGATTGATCAATCCGTGTTTTACCCCAGTAGAAAAACACTGGAATTTTTTTATTTGCTGCATATGATAAAATTTGCAAATTTTGTATTCATATTTGTACTTAGAAGCCCCAAATTAGCTTAGTGCTAGTAAGAAATACAAAATTTAAGAAGCACAAAATATGGGGGAAGTTTTTACATTTCGCCTTCGACAAGGCAATACATGGGTCAAACCTCCTTGGCCCTTTTTAAGGGCCTGCCAAAGACAGAAACACTACTATGTAGTGATTCTAGAACTAGTTTATGGAATTTAGTGGACAATATGCTACCTTCAAGACATATAAGCATCAACTTTGGTTACCTTGAGAGTGAGTAGTATTAAAAGAAAAAATAGAAGAGAAAGGATTTTGCAAGTTGTAAAGGATTATTGGAGTACTGTAACACAAAAATGACTATATAGATGCTAATTCCAATGTGGAAGAAGTTGCAAATTGGCTATCAAAATTCAATTGTTTGTTGCAATTTTGGCTAAAATGTCTCCATTCAAGGCCCTTTTTCACAATGCACTAGTAGCATAAGGATTTTTTGGGGTAGAAACTTGACTAATTTCAGCTAGTTTAGGGATCGCTCAAGCCCCACATAGCATGCTAGTCACTAGATTTCAACAAACCTGTGGTTGTGGTGCAAGGGACCTCATTTCATGCCAAAATCTGTCGCACCTTCCAAACTGATGCGTGCTCGAGGCAGCCATTTGAAGGACAGTATTGATGCTCTCAGTCTCCTAAAAATTTCCACCAACTCTCAAAAGCAGGATCACTAGCTGGACATGATTCCTGGTCTCTGACTGGCTTTTTTTCTTTCCTTTTCATTGATTCATGTTTGGTTGGCTTTTATGCAAATGAAGCTGTCTTCCTGGGCATGAACAACAGAATACAAGTCTCCGGATCTCTGCGCAAAGGTTCCATGGAATGATGTGCACTTTGGTGATGCAGGGGTACAGACGGGCTTACGACGGAGTATTATTAACCTTTGTGAGAGGTCAAGAGCTTGAGAGTCTAAAAAGCATGTCCAAAGCTGCCGTTTCTCAATCGATTTCCGGAGGTTTCCCAGTCAGAGGTCCTACTTTTGCTGCTTTTACAGTTGTCATGCAGATTCCTCCGAAAGTATTGCTTATCATTTTCATTTTTTCTTCCTTCCCCTTAAGTAGCACTCACTGATAAGTCAAAGTGAAAGTGAAGTGGAGAAATCCCTCTCAATCACTGGAATGAACTGAGTGAGCTGAGTTGAGTTGGTATCTCATCTCCATGCAGATGTCATCGATACCGAAGTAACCGAACCCTATTGAATCACTTGCATTAGCCTGGGAAGGTTTCTAGGAAACTGTCGTGACTGACAATTATTGTTCTCTTGTCGCTAAGCAAAGCAAATCTGAAGGGCGCGCTTACATGCTTGCGTGGTGGGCAGCTCCACGCCTAATCCAAGTAAAAAGACAAAATAGACAAAATAGGCTCAATCCATTGTCTTGTTGGGTGGACAACGGAAAAAGGAGGAGTTCAAGTTTCGATCGATATCAGTGGAAAAATCCATTGGTGGCCGAGACTAGTCAATCTTGAAGGAATCCAATACATGTGTGGAATTCTTATTGTATCTTTCCTCACCCATTGGGTTCGCACCCCCTATGAAGTTTTCCCCCACCCACTGATACATGCAAGGAAGCACTGAGGACTAGGTTGAATGTGAGCCTGGTAGGCAACTCTGTGCTAATTGAAGTAGTAAGACAGAAGAGGCTTCATTGATTGTCTTGCCAATCATCGGTGAGTGGAAGAGGAGGACTCCATGTTTCACCGATATTGGTAGACAACCCAATTGGTAAATGAAAAAACTTTTTAGGGGATGCGACAAGTGCAAATTAGCAATTGCACTTTCATGTAGGCCTAGTGAGGAGAGAGGGATACAATGAGAATTCTACATGTCTTGATTCCCTTGATCAAGATAGACAAATCTCCACCAATTGGGATTGTCCATCAATATTTGTAAAACATAGAATCCTACTTTTTTGCTTACCGATGATTGGCAAGACAATCGGTGGAGATTTTTTTTTATCTTATTACTTCAATAAGCATATGGGCTCACATATAAGCTTGCCCTAAGGCTAGCTTCAAACTATAGGGAGCAACAACTATTGTTGTGTCTATAGTATCTTTCTATTGGGTCAAATAATCATGATTGTCTCTTGTGCCTTCATACTAGTGATAAAGGTAACTCTCTATATCATTCTTTTATGGGTGAAAAGTAATCTTAGATGACCTTAATTGGCAACAAGTCTCTACCAGGGGAGTTTGCCCAGAAGCCTTTAGAATTTGGGCTCTCCTTATAAAGCATTTTTGTCTTATTTCAACAGGGAATGCTGGTACGTGAGCGGGGAGCGGCGAGCGGCGAGCAGGGAGCGGGGATTGGTGAGCGGGAAGAGACTATTTTGAAATATTTGATCAAATAGATTGGAAAAAATGGATGATAATTGGAACAAAAGTTTAGGAAAATTTCTATGAAAGTTAAAAAATTTCTATGAAAGAACAAAAGTTTTGGGTTTAGGATTGAAGGTAAACTAATGAAAGTGCTTAAAAAAATGGATGAAAGTGGATGAAAATAATGAATGAATGTAGATGATGAAAGTGGATGAAAAAATGGATGAATGTAGATGATGAAAGTGGATGAAAAAATGGATGAATGTAGATGATGAAAGTGGATGAAAAAATGGATGAATGTAGATGATGAAAGTGGATGAAAAAATGGATGAATGTAGATGATGAAAGTGGATGAAAAAATGGATGAATGTAGATGATGAAAGTGGATGAAAAAATGGATGAATGTAGATGATGAAAGTGGATGAAAAAAATGGATGTAACTCAGGGAAGTGGATGAAAATAATGGATGAAAATAATGGATGAAAATAATGGATGAAAATAATGGATGAAAATAATGGATGAAAATAATGGATGAAAATAATGGATGATATTGGATGCATGAATTCAATGTAGGGTCTTCTAACGAGATTAAAAGCATGCATAAGTGACGCTAAATAATACAAAGAAAATCACAGAGAATTCCTCCGTGAAGAAAAGCATACACCATAATCATGAATAGCACGCTGTAAAAAATCCAACAGGAATTCCATGTCCAATAGAGAATTGTGTGTAGAGAATGAAGGCTACATTGTAAGAAAACATTGCGTAGGACTATACAATACATGCCCTTGGAATTTATTAAATAGGTGGTTTTTGAAACCCGACCTACATGTCTTGGAACTTCCAAGATTCAACAAATTTCAAAAGATTTGAATATAAGTACACTACAGAATTGAGTACGTCTTGAAATCTTTAAGTTCACCATGTTATAACATTCATCATACACTTTCTTCGCCATATATCGATATTGGCTATTATTACTCTTGAACTAATGAATTGAAGAAGAGATAGATCACAAAACGAATTTTGTGCAAATTTTTTGGAAACAAAGTCCAAATCAAGCGAGTTGGGATCAATGTCGAACTATAATTCAAAAATTCAAAAGTTGTAATGGACAATTCCGTCATTTGGCTGAAGAAAATGCACGATGAATGTTAGAAGATGGTGTTCTTGTATGATATTTTTCCTCTCTAGCAGCACATGTAACTTATACAGCCGGTTTGTAAGCTGGAAGCGGACCAACAACCTGGACAAGCAAATAACGTGAATAAGCATTGCTAGGAATATGTTCATGTACATGTAATTGAGCTTCAGTTACTCTATACTGAATTGCTGTATTTGGATCCTACTTCAAGATCGTATTGTGCAATACCAAGTAATTGAAGACAAAGACAAGTATTTAGCAAATGGGGTGTACAACTCACAGGGGGGGAAATATCCGGGTGTATCTCTTCCTCGTATAGTAGTAGCAAAATCATTGTAGTTGGGCATACAAAGACCTATGCTTTGGCAAGCCCTGTGCAACTGAGACATTGCTCGAACACTGCTCCACCTACACAAACATGAAAACCAAATGTTACATAATAAGATGTATACACTGTGAACGTAGTCGGCTTGACAAGAATCAAGAAAAAGGTGACATAGTAGTGACATACTGGTTAACGAGGACTTCAGAAAACATACAATGGATATGTGGTGTCGTCTAGAACTCTAGATATATAGTCTGGACACTGGGTCACACAAATTCTATCAACAAACTACAGCTAGTCAGTCCCCGCGGAGCTATCGGAGCTTTAAAGATAACCTTATCATTTGAAGAAGCTACAACAATGCAATATGTGGCATGAGGAGCATCGATGTAGGGACCCACATTCACCGAGAACAAGAATAATGAAAATTGAAGTGAAGATTACAATGCTATTTTAAGAGAGCAATATGCAAGAAGAAAAAATAGAAGTACAATTCGTTTCAAGACAATTAGACAAATGGATTTTAGTGGATGTATGGAAAGGATTTATAAATTCAATTATAATGGGGTTAGGGTGGGCTCTAGGAGTTCTTCATGTAATTTGCCATTAGAACCTACCACATGGTTTATGATTAGGCATACGGTGTACCGCAGTTATTCTTATTGTAATCTATTAATAATTGTAGGAGAATAGAATCGTTGGCTCCTAAACCCACAATCGATTCGCGTATGTTGAACTTGTAAGATTCGGAGAATTGCAATCCATGTCCATAGTTTCTCGTACCCGCTACTTTTAGATCTGAGTTCTCAGAAATTTCTGAAGACTTCATCTCTTTATAGTGCACCTCAATTCTTCATGAAAGCGGTGTTCTTCTCCTTCTGTATGAATCTGGTGTGCGTCTAATGATATTACATGATTATTTTTTTGGTTATCAATTACAAACTGTAGCAAGATAAAATTGTCGGCCCCTAAACCTACGTGGCAGCGCAACCTTCCGCGAGGGACTGCCGGGGGACAGCGCAAGCTCTTGCTTTGGGCTACTACAAGGCAACACAGTCCTTGCGAGGCGCCGCCTCAAGGCAGCACAGTCCCCGCGAGGGGCTGCCCCAAGGCAGCATAGACCTTGCGAGGGGCTGCCCCAGGGCAGCGCCGTCCTTGCCATCTCTGCGAGGGGTTGTCCCGGGGAAGCACCATCCCCGCGAGGGGCTGCCGCGGGGCAACGTAGCCTCTCTTGGAAGGGTTGCCGCGGAGCAGCGCAACCTCTGTGGGAGGTGCTGCCGCGGAGCAGTACAAACCCTACAAGGGGATGCTGCAATACAACGCTCTCTCTGTCTAGCGGGGTTGCTAGGTGGCACCTCAGAGCCTCAAATAGGACTGTGTGAGGGAGCATAGACCCTTGGCAAGACTGCTTGAGGGTAGCATAGATTCGCGAGCAAGGCTGGAGGGGAGTGGAGACTATCATCGATCTCAGAATATGATATTGATAAAGCACTATGTTATACTAAATGTAAATTAATTACGATAGTAATACTATTTGTCATCGTGTAGTCCATGCGTTGACATTGAAGGGCAGGATCTTTTTAGTGATGGAAGTAAAGTATAACCCAAATTTTTTTTGTGAGGGGCAGACTATGTGTAGGGAAGGACCAGCTTTCGGGACCGAGACCAATGTTTCAATTGCATTAATCTTGCTTAGTGGAATCAATGATTCATTGATAGGAAAAGAAAATGAAAAACCAGCAATTGAAGAAAAAGGTTTGTACACTGTGGTTGAAAAATCCTCAACGCCGCGGAGGACTCTAGTATCATTTGAAATGACAGTATCTTCAATTATCCCCCCTATTCCACGAATTAAATAAGCGAGAGATTACTAGAATTAGTCAAATTACTGAAGAATGCATCTGTGATTTTAAATTAGAATGGAAAAGTGTTAGTCACAATTTTGATTTTGAATTAGGGTTGTATTTCATTGAATTGCTTTGATGCATAACATAATGAACACCAACTCAGGGATAATAAGTGAAAACCGAGACATAGGTCCTAGGGGGTATGGTAAGGCAGATGTACCGGATTAATAATAATTGGAGCATGAACAACAAAGATGTAATGCCTATTCAATCATGACTACTACAAAGTAACTTTGATGTGAACCTATAGATAATACAAATGTGATACATGAAAAAAGTAATATTCATCAACCAAAATTAAAACGGTAATGTGAAGTAATGACTTCAATATTAGTCAGATGATAAGGAACTTCCCTCATTGTCAAATGTTTCCATATCTGACTCGACAGCGTTGTCATCAATGAACTGAAGAACACGAGGATCAGCAAGATTAGCCCTATAACTAGGCCTAGGGTTTAGGGCAACATAATCCCTAGAAAGAGATTCCGCGTATTCGGGAAGTACAAATGGTTTTGGTGGACTTGGAAAAAACACAGGGTTTCCAAAGAATGGAATATGTGAGCCGGGTCTCACTTTTGCCGCTTGCCTATACAATCAAGTAAACCATATATTAGATGAAGGGTAAATAAGATCCAAATAAATTGATCAATGAGGAAGCTGAATTGGTGTGACTTACTTACTGAAGAATGAAGTTTTCACAATCTGTTGTGCTGGCACTTCTTCCTCATCCAAATCAATTGCAGCATCAACGCCGCGTGTGACTGCGGTAGGAAGAAACGGAACTTGACAAATGACTAGTTTGATAAGGGCCTCAAAGATAGCCTCCGTGGATGTCAACCTCAAACTGTGAAGAATTGAAACAATGTCCAATTTCTGTGACTTCTTGATGTCATCCTCCATTGCATCCTTGCCCACTCCAAGAATATCCATATCTTCCTCTTCTGATTCAGAAATAATTTCGGGATTTTGCTCATCTTCCAACCTTGTAGAACTAGTGACAGCGGGGGGCTTCAACATTGACTTCGACTTTATGTTGGTTTGCGACAAGGTAGGAATGTCATGCATGAATATTATAATGTAATGTGTAGCTATATGTATAGGTGTCATTTCACACTCCTTGATGAAGTTGTGAAAATATGTCTCAACAAATATAAATATATAAATGAGATCCTCATTCAAATGCTACTATTACATTTGATGTTCAATGCTCTATAATGTCCACAACACCAGATCAAGATATCGGCATTCATGTCAATTGTGGATGTCACCTCTAATTCTGCGTGATCACAAGTACAGTACTCAAGAGTCTCATGAGTTACAAAATTCAAATCACTATCGTTTGTTCATCCAATAGATGAACTCTTGGACCTAGCTGCATCGACATGCCTTACTAAGCCTCTACCACCACCTTGAACTCGTATTCCATGTTGCCTCAAAGAACTTACTAGTGGTTGTGAGGGAATCTGGATTTGGTCACCCATCTCCGTTGACGTGTTCCGAAAGAGCTAGACCTCCACCTCCAGTGGCTGCAGCTGGTCCCCCACCTCGTCCTCCACCTCCACTGGCTCCACCTGATCCTCCACCTCTAGTGGTTGAATCTTAGAATCTTCATCCACAAGGGGGTTCAGAGGAACGTCCACAACAGGTGCCATCTCAGACGAGACTAGCCCAATCTGAACATCATCGCAACAAAGTAAACGTAAGCCCATAGAATTGCAATAAGTCCTCAGGCAAGCCCAACTACAAGTTGATGGAGCCCTTCAGGCCGAGACAGAAGGGAGCTGGCCTCACTGGCTGCACCCCCGAAATTAGAAAATGAAAACGGAACCAACATTGGGTGGCCCTCGGGCAAGCCCAACCGCAAGCTGATGGAGCCCTCGGGGCCGAGATTAAAGGGTGCTGGCCTCACAGGCTGCACCCCAGGATTAAAAAACAAAAATGGAACCAAAATTGGGTGGCCCTCGGGCAAGCCCAACCACAAGTTGATGGAGCCCTCGAGGCCGAGATTGAAGGGAGCTGGCCTCACAGGCTGCACCCCAGGATTAAAAAACAAAAATGGAACCAAAATTGGGTGGCCCTCGGGCAAGCCCAACCACAAGCTGATGGAGCCCTCAGGGCCGAGACTGAAGGGAGCTGGCCTCACTGGCTGCACCCCCGAAATTACAAAAACAAAAACGGAACCAACACTAGGTGGCCCTCGGGCAAGCCCAACCGCAAGCTGATGGAGCCCTCGGGGCCGAGACTGAAGGGTGCTGGCCTCACAGGCTGCACCTCAGGATTAAAAAACAAAAATGGAACGAAAATTGGGTGGCCATCGGGCAAGCCCAACCACAAGCTGATAGAGCCCACGGGGCCGAGACTGAAGGGAGCTGGCCTCACTGGCTGCACCCCGGAAATTAAAAAACAAAAACGGAACCAACACTAGGTGGCCCTCGGGCAAGCCCAACCGCAAGCTGATGGAGCCCTCCGGGCCGAGGCTAAAGGGAGCTGGCCTCAGCCTCAGTGCCTCACATGCTGCACCCCAGAATTAAAAAACAAAAATGGAACCAAAATTGGGTGGCCCTCGGGCAAGCCCAACCACAAGTTGATGGAGCCCTCGGGGCCGAGACTGAAGGGAGCTGGCCTCACAGGCTGCACCCCCGAAATTAAAAAACAAAAACGGAACCAACACTAGGTGGCCCTTGGGCAAGCCCAACCGCAAGCTGATGGAGCCCTCGGGGCCGAGACTGAAGGGAGCTGGCCTCACAGGCTGCACCTCCAAAATTAGAAAACGAAAACGGAACCAAAATTAGGTGGCCCTCGGGCAAGCCCAACCACAAGCTGATGGAGCCCTCGGGGCCGAGACTGAAGGGAGCTGGCCTCACTGGTTGCACCCCCGAAATTAGAAAACGAAAACGGAACCAACACTAGGTGGCCGTCGGGCAAGCCCAACCGCAAGTTGATGGAGCCCTCGGGGCCGAGACTGAAGGGTGCTGGCCTCACACGCTGCACCCCAGGATTAAAAAACAAAAATGGAACCAAAATTGGGTGGCCCTCGGGCAAGCCCAACCACAAGCTAATGGAGCCCTCGGGGTCGAGACTGAAGGGAACTGGCCTCACAGGCTGCACCCCAGGATTAAAAAACAAAAATGGAACCAAAATTGGGTGGCCCTCGGGCAAGCCCAACCACAAGCTGATGGAGCCCTCAGGGCCGAGACTGAAGGGAGCTGGCCTCACAGGCTGCACCTCAGGATTAAAAAACAAAAATGGAACGAAAATTGGGTGGCCCTCGGGCAAGCCCAACCACAAGCTGATGGAGCCCTCAGGGCCGAGACTGAAGGGAGCTGGCCTCACTGGTTGCACCCCCAAAATTAGAAAACGAAAACGGAACCATTACTAGGTGGCCCTCCAGCAAGCCCAACCGCAAGCTGATGGAGCCCTCGAGGCCGAGATTGAAGGGAGCTGGCCTCACAGGCTGCACCTCAGGATTAAAAAACAAAAACGGAACCAAAATTGGGTGGCCCTCGGGCAAGCCCAACCACAAGCTGATGGAGCCCTCAGGGCCGAGACTGAAGGGAGCTGGCCTCACTGGCTGCACCTCCGAAATTAAAAAAACAAAAACGGAACCAACACTAGGTGGCCCTCGGGCAAGCCCAACCGCAAGTTGATGGAGCCCTCGGGGCCGAGACTGAAGGGAGCTGGCCTCACAGGCTGCACCCCCGAAATTAAAAAAACAAAAACGGAACCAACACTAGGTGGCCCTCGGGCAAGCCCAACCGCAAGTTGATGGAGCCCTCGGGGCCGAGACTGAAGGGAGCTGGCCTCACTAGCTTCACCCCCGAAATTAAAAAACAAAAACGGAACCAACACTAGGTGGCCCTCGGGCAAGCCCAACCGCAAGCTGATGGAGTCCTCGGGACCGAGACTGAAGGGAGCTGGCTTTCTTTTCATTTGCCACCATGTTTCTATTCTTGTATTGAAGTTCATCTTGGACTTCAAACTTCATATTTAGTTCACTACGAAACCTACTTTGAACTCCTGATATTCACTAATTCAATTGAGTTTCTCCATCATGGAGGATTATATACATATGGTGGTCATCCGAGCTAACGATGACGGTGTTCCTGTTATTTTCCTAGTAGGAACAGATGGGTTTGCCATTGTTTCGGCTTTAAGATTATCCCTGAGATTTCACTTTAGGCTTGATTCCATTCATGTAGATGAAGAGGTCTTTGAAAATGAGTCTGGTAACCTTCATCACAGTGTTGGGCAGATGCCGGCAATTGGGGCCTCGGATATTCTGTGGAACTTAAAACCTGGTAATTATCGAGCCTACGGAGTGCCTATTGTCCTTGAGTCCAAGCCTATGGATATGGGAAGTTTTCCTGAGTCCTCCGCTTCTAGATTTCCTAAACCGCCTTTGACCAATGTCAAGCTAGAAACTTCTGCAGACATGGTCACCAATCTGAGCTCTGACTCCGATGGGATTTCTCCAGTAACTCGCTTCACTATGAAGACTTCATCTTCGGTAGTCATTGCCACCTTCTTGCGTATTGAATTCAATCGAGTCGCCTAACGTAGGTCCATTGGATGATTAAGGAACATCGGTAGTTAATTGCTTGAAGGGACTGCATACATTGAAAGGATGTAGGAACGTCTTGTCTAAAATAGACTATGGTAATATTCAAATTCATAAAGTGACTATATTGCCTCCATCATTTAATGGTGATGTCATATTTGAATTGCCAGCTCTCGATAACAGTAGTACCGTCTCTTCAGCGAAACAAATGTCGAAGATGGACAAACGTTACGATGGACACGTCTGGTCGAAGACTGTGACCACAAATATAGTCAATCCAATGGGCTTGTCGTTCCGCAAATCCGTTTGTGTGGGTCATCTTCGTTGTGTGAATACTGAATGCGACTTCCTTCATCGAGTTCACAGAATGAGAGATGTAAACGAATTAGAGTGGGAAGGACTATCTCCGCTACCACTAGATGTTGGACAACTACATCCGCCTGGTTCTACGCTTGTATGCAAGATTTGTAAGGAGCCTCCTGCTTGTGTGACGCGTTGTAATGTGCACGTGTATTACGTTGCACGCAAGTGCACTTTCAGTAGGGCATACGTCCATCTTGGTCATCACGAGCATCCGGTTAAGGATGGTGAACTCAGAGATATGAAATCCATATCACGAACTCTTATTGGGGAGCAGTTGGAACGGACTCCTTTTGCCAAGAATTCCACTATAGTCCTAGAGGCAACAAAGGAGCTGTTAGGAGGTTTTCTTCTATGTCCTAACGGAATGCAACCGAAGAGTATGGACCTTGCCTCCCTTGTTCTTGTACTCGAGAAATGCAAATACTTAAGCTCCCCGAGCATAAGGAATGAAGTAACTTCCTTTAAGTTCTTGCGTAAATTCGGAGTGCTAGATAGCATTACTAGGTTGAGGGGGTCAAACACATGGGCTTTTGTGTAGAAGAGTAAATTCCCAGGTCAAGGGACCGACATAGATAAGGTTTTCCTTTTCAAAATGTCTGAATTGGGGCAAACGAGTGGAGTCGATTTGGTGAAGCGAATACAAACTAGAAGAGACCTTGATCAAGCATGGATCATGTTTGATCACGTTAAGCGTGTAAAAGATTGGACGACCATGGCGTGTCACATTTATGACTCCGGATTCTGTCGTGTCATGACAATCCCCTGTTGTGACATGCAATCTGAGGATTGCGCAGCACACACTAGTAGAAAGCCTTGTTTAATTGGATGTTCTTGCGTCAAAGTTGACGGATTTTCTTAAGCATCCAATTTAACATCTTCATGTGTTTATGTCAACAATGACATCCAATGTAACATCTTGATGTTACATTGGATGTCATTGTTGACATAAACACATGAAGATGTTAAATTGGATGCTTAAGAAAATCCGTCAACTTTGACGCAAGAACATCCAATTAAACAAGGCTTTCTTCTAGTGACAGGTTCTTTTTTGGACAAACCTCAATTCAGTTGTAGAACAACATGGTGTGGCAAGGACTCAATTCAAGGGCTTCATGGCAGACAGTGCGCAAGCAAACTGGAATGCGGTGAGGACGGTGTACGGGTCTGGGGACATTTCCATACCAATGCTCAACCGTGAACGGACATGCCTTTTTCACTGGACTCAATCGATGGAGAAGCATACAAAGGCAGATATTCAAGGAGACCTGCAAGACCAACATCATTTACTATGTAAGCAATACAAGAACGCCAGTTCTACGCAACAATCGGAAGAACGGTACTTAGCCATAAGGGCATGGTGGTTGTCGTCTGGTGCCACCACGAAAGAAGAATTACGCAAATTAGAATTATGGTTGTCGTTCTCGCATTTTTGTTATCGCTAGTGGGGAGGCTTCATGGAACTTGTAAGTTTATCTCTGTTTCCTCATTACTTTGGAACAATGTTTGTTACGGTTTATATCATATGATTCATGATTTTATATACCCTGCCAAGTGCCAAATAGGAACAAGCTATTGCCCTTTCTTTTAAAATGCGCCGTACTTGGCTTTGTTTCATTTTAGTGCAGAGTTAGGTTCCATTCTACAGTTGTCTCTGTCCCGAGACGATGTTCGCTAGCCACAATGCTCTGCACCATTGACGCTTTTAAACTGTACTTCAACTTTGTCATATGCGGGCGTTGACCTAATCCTTCCTTGGGCTCCGATGAATATGATACTGCTTTTGAATGGCATCAGAGAGAGGCTCATACATAGAAGACTATAGGAACTAACAATAGTATGTATCCTCTATGATTTCAGGATCTCACTACGTCCAAGAAAGCCGAGATGCCGTCTTGCAACCTTGCCGAAACTGTGCACAACAAGTGGCTTCAACAATCTGGAAAAGCGTGGAAACGACTTATACGTAACTACTGTCGATGACTTCGTCAGAGTTTTCATGCAAATGGTCAAATACCACCAATATCTCAAGGGAAATGAAGCAGGGACGAGACCGGGGAAGGAAGAGTTATTGCTAAGAGTTGCTCAATGTTCGGCAGAGCGAACTGGTAACCCAAAAGCACTTAGTGAAGCTATCTCGTCTATTCCAAGTGTTGAAGCTTTCGTCAATAGAAAGCCTCATCTCGAAGGTCAAAAAGTGTTTGGATCACAGAAGAGAAAAGCAGATATGCCCCTTGGGTGCGAGTTCGACTCACACAGACCCGACAAAGTTAATTTTTCCCATCCTTGTCGGCAGATTAGATCCTTCAAAGCCAGTTCCAGTGTTCAAGATTTGAACACTATATTGGAGGACATTTCTCCATGCACAAATGTTGATATCGAAGATGCTTTTTCAATGGAGGTTAATCTCATGCAGAGTACGATTCCTAATTCAACTCATGTGTCAGCAATTCAAGAGAGCGAGTGTAACAAGATGGAGTGGCATATTTCGCGACTTCAGAAAACATCGACGAAAGTGTGCTTTGCTCTTTAAGCAATGACAAAGAAAAAATGCACAGCACAAATAGTACAAAACAACACTGCAACAGCGGCTCCAACTTATACAGGTATGATGGTCAATTACAAGAAAAATCGTAATGACCGTATGCAATTTTTCTTTTGCAATGACGACATTGAACGATGTGTCAAAGGCACACGGCGCAAATGGGTGCTCTCTGTACCACCTATTCCTACTATCTGGCCGGTGAAATTAGACACCCAATTGTTGATGGCCGAAATACTAGCACTTGAAGCAGCCGATTTCTAGCTTCCACAACGCCAGGTCATTTCCCCTCGGAGGTTGTTCGGTGGAGAAGCATGCATTGAAATTGTGCGTACTTATCGTGTCCCAGATTCAGCCAATGAACATCCTACAACTCGAGGTAGTAAAGTTGTTCGCCGAAATGCAAAGGCGCCCACTACAAAGCACCAGAACAACTGTGCATCGGCCTTAATTCTAAGTGCCCACATTATCGGCGTAACTATGGTCCCCCACCCTGGATTTGGATGCATAGTATCAATGGACTCTGGTATAGAGCCACGGATTGAGAAGTATATGCTCACTATTTCCTCATTTCCGGACTGCACGTGCTCCTATTTCAAAGACATGAAGCTCAAATGCTTGGGTAAGCGTGGAGCTTGGGCAAATTGCAAGCATCTATACTTTGTTTTCAATGTCATTTGCAACCTTCAGTCTTCCTCAGATGTCTTCATCCATGCTTCAACATTCAGTTTCAATGAGGTCAAACGAGTGCTTCTTAGCGGAATCCTAAACCATTTGAGATCAAATTAGGATTATTTGAAGCATTCCGACTATTGTCAATCTGTTTATTTGTTTTTACAGACATGAATCAAAATGTAGTGAGACTACAAGGGCCACTACTTCGATACATTGAGCTCACAGTCTATTTCCTTTTTGCATGTTATTAATGTATACAAGCACACTAGCAATGCCTCAAGCAACTCACCCATTACATTGGAAATAAGTCTATTGGAGTGTTCTTGAAATGTAGTTGCCACCTTGCAATGTCCCATGCCACCACGGTTATAGGGTACTTCATGTAAGCACTTATAGATCATATATTACAAGTGTAAACTTATTGCAGTGGTCCCCTCTTCCTCCATTGGGTTCCATATATTCATTTATTGTCGTAGAGATGAGAAGGTACTCTAAATCCTTTGTGCCATGTGAACCGCCTTAATGTGGGCCATTATTTACCATAATCTTTGATGGATTCTTCATTTAATGTGGAACTACTTTCATGCAATTCTGTAGTTTACTTCCATCGTCAATGAGTCCTTTACTCCTACACTTTTTCAAAGTACTTTTACCGTAACAAAGAGGTAATGTCTTCCATTTTATTAATCAACTTTCAACATGATCATAGATTCCTAAACCCTTAAACTTGTATCATGTACGTTAATCTTCATTATGCACTACTTCCATCCAAAATTTACATCCAATATATTCACCCAAAATTTTCATCCAATTTATTCATCCAAATACTTATTTCCAATTTTTTTCATCAACATTTTTCATCCAATTCATTCATCCAAATCTCTATTTCCAAATTTTTCATCCACCTTTTTCATCCAATTGTCTATTCTAAAGTTTTCACCCAAATTTTTCATCCAAATTTTTCGTCTACTTTCATCTCAGTAGTTAATAACTTTCATCCATTCTTGTCATATGCTTTCATCCATTCCTGTCATATGCTTTCATCCCCCCCTAGTCTACTTTCATCTACTCTTGGCATGGTATTTTCCCTTTGTTTTTTTCTGTGCCTCCATTTATTTTCAACCATCTTTTCATTGAACTTATTTTTAATTTACGCTAACCTGCATCCAAATTTCACAAAAAAAAATCAAATTCTATGTCAAATTCCCCCTTTTTCTCATTTTTCTCATTACTTATTTCCTATTGTTTCCTAAATCCCCGCTCCCTGCTCTTCATTCCCCGCTCCCCGCTTCCTGCTCCCCGCTCTACGCTCACGCACTAGCAACGTTGTTATCTCAACTATGTACTTTCCTTGCAACTTGAGATTATGTGACATGCAATAAATGTGTTCTACACTTCCAAGGCTTTTGTATAAAATTCTTTGTAGTTTGAAGCCAATCTTTGTAGTTTGAAAATGTAGGTGATTTTTATCCAAAAGTTATTCCTATATGTCAAATTTTCTATAATCAATTGCTAACAAAATCAGACATATTTTAATTTAAGAAATAATATTTTATTTCTTATTTGGATTTTTTTAGATATTGATTTTATCATGTAAGTATTATATTGCTAAAAATCTAAGATAAATGCATAAATAGAATGAAAATGAGGTATCATCTTAGTTCAATTATGGTTTGTATCATGCCAAAATGTCATTTTATTTAAGAGAAATTACTACTAATTTATACAACTTGAAGGTGCTACTTTTATTATCTTGAATTGAATTTCAAATCAAATTTGTTTAAACATGCAATTAAGTATCAAGATTTTTAATTCTCTTAAACTAAAGTTCAAAAAATCTTTATTATGCTATAAGTATCATGCTCCATTTGAAACTATAGATTAAAACATTTTGAAAGAAGAAATTGTACTCAAACCTCCAATGAAGCTACAATAAGTAATAAAAAGGACCTATAACAGTTTCCCCATTTTGATTGACTTTTATAAGGAAGGAGATTAATTATAGTCATGACCATTGTGTGCCTAGATTTCATCAATTTGTTGCATTTTACTTGGTCTACATACAACCTAAGTATTCTCTTATTGAATGTGATTTATAAACAATCTCATACTTTGTGAATTACTTGAGATTATTATGCATAATAACCTCTCTCAATGCTTACTTAATCTCTAAATTGCCCATGGGATAAAACTAGGATGTGTCATAAAATATGGCTTCTTCAACCTTTTCAAAGTTTGCATAAAAAAGATGTTAATATGAGGTAGGAGGCTCTAAAATGGAGCGGGCATTAAGAATGGTCCCTATAAATGGTTGTGAAATGGACAAACGGTAGTTTGTAAATTGACCTCAATAATCATTGAATGAATTAAGGGAAAAAGCATTATTAATTGCAAGAGCCAATCATTCTCTTTGCTTTCCCATTTTTTCTTAGAAGTTGCAAGTGAACAATATAGAAGACCTAGGGACATAAATAGGGACCTATGACACAAATCTTTTGAAAATCCATAAGTAATTCAAAAATGCTTCAAAAAACATGAAACCACTTGTATAAGATTCCTCTTCTATTTTCTTTTGTCTAAAAAATGAGCTAAAATTATTTTCAATTAAGAAAATACATGAAAAAAGCAAACCAACCCTTAGATGAGCCATTTCAGAGCCTCTTACCTTATCACAATTAGAAATTATCCATTTGGTCAAATTTTGAAAAATATTTATAGATATCTTTCAAAGAAATATTTCTTTTAAAATTCATGAAGATTATAATTTTTCCATTTGCAACTCACTATTTAATCACCATCCAATCTCAAGTCTTCTACTATGCAAAAAGCAAAACAAACCTTCATCATTGCTTATCCAATCATTGGAAGAGATTTGAGGGCATTGGGAGACTATAAGTTTGCAATACCCTCTAACACTGCTAGAATTGGAGGAACGCACAAGGAACTCTCTATTGATGTGGTCGCAACTATGCCACCTTAGAAAAAAAATTCAAAAATTCAGAATTTTTTTTTGGTTCAAAACATCTTTTTGACCAATTTTTTTTTTATAAATATTGGGTCATTACTGCCTTGACAACAGTGGTTGGTACTCTGTAGTTGCAGGGAACGGCCAAAGGAACAAACCTAAAACGGCCCTCCTTTGGCCTCAAATCTCATGTAATGTATCTATTTTGTAGAAGAAAAAGTAATATTTGGTAGAATTGTAACCCCTTGCAAAAATTTAATTTTTGCCATACCAAAAGAAACTCTAGACAAGTTAAAGAATAATTGCAATCTTTCCATCCCAAAAATGATGGATTGGACTTATTTAATGTAATATTGGTATTTGACACTAAGGTCCAAACATCACCTTAAGTTGATTTTTTAGTTAAATTTATAAGTTGAGGTTATGATTCACTTGCAAGTACATAGAAATCACAAATGTCCTAAAAGTTTTGGAAATTGTTACAATTTCAATAAACTTTTAAAATTGTGACTTAGAAGATGCCCTTAATCCTTGAGCAATGGGCACATCACTCTAATTATGAGCCCCAAAATTATCTCATGATAGTATGAATAGTTGCATCACTCATTGTAAATGAACCTTAAAAGTCATCCATTGGACACATTGAGTCCTTTGTGGCATTACATAAGAAACAACTCCAATAGTGTAGGGAGGGACCGATGAAATGACAAGGGAGTTTAGGTTTGCATCAACATTCTTCCAACCCCATCTTTCCAAATTTGTAGCTTGGCAAAT
This sequence comes from Rhytidiadelphus loreus, assembly GCA_947034895.1. Lineage (NCBI taxonomy): Eukaryota > Viridiplantae > Streptophyta > Bryopsida > Hypnales > Hylocomiaceae > Rhytidiadelphus > Rhytidiadelphus loreus. The sequence goes on along the minus strand of OX344765.1, from coordinate 7,625,584 downwards.
CCATTGTTTTTTGGAGGGTCAGGGAAGGGCACCCCAATTATTTTGCATCCAATCGTTGCTTGTTGTAATGTTTCACCCCAACCATTCAAAAGTGGCATATAATGAGTGGCCAATATGGAGTTCACACATTGACTTTATTAAGCAACCCCTATTGCAAGTTACATTTTCATGAATCTATCTTTTTGCCAAACCTGCTTAGCCTACAATTCACTAGTGATGTTGGTTCAAACGATTAGAGATGCTCTAAGGTAGAAGCAACTTATTCTATCTACCTACACCCACTCCAGACAATATCCCAACATTCATTTCACACTTTGATAATCTATTAGTGTGCATAGTCTCTTATCATTCACTTTCGGGATGAGCAATGGGAGATCATGTACGCTTCTAGATTCTTGAGCAAAGGGAGTTCATTTGAATGGGATTGGGTACAAAGACAAATAAGGTGTCTACATTAAGTGTCATATCCTTGAATTGCCTTCAAAGAGACTCTATTACTTTACATGTTGCTCCACGTGTATTGTACCACTTGTTGAAGCATTGTTTCTTCCATAAATTCTAAAAATATTGCTGCAGCTTCCAAGCCTGGTCTTATTCATAACACATGATAACCAGTTTCTTCGCTGTAGTTGTGGCAGATGTTGCCTTGAGATTTTCGCTCTGTGAAAAGTAGCAATGTTTTTTTCCCGCTGTTCCCTGCTCATCTGTGAAGTGACTGGGTGATGAGAACCTTCATCGATCCATCAGCCAGGCTCCCACAGCTTGACAGGAGAAACCTCCCCAGCCATACAGTATGGGCAGCATCACATCTCCATCTGTAACTTACAGTGACTCAGTCAAGCTGATTGCTCTGGAGATCGAGCCGGTCATGCTCAGAAATTGACAGCCTGTGAACACTTCACTGGTAAGAATGTACGCTCATGTGCCTTCTGATCCGCTGACCTGCATGAAATAAGAGCCGATTGTTCACTCACTACAGTAGAGGGTTACACGCATTGTGGGTTTCACATGACTACTCAATTCTGAGTGCAGGAGTAGATTTTTAAGTAAACGAACTTCGCTGAAGCCGTTGAACTCAGAAGTGATCAGGCAAGAATTATTGCTTACTCTTTGGGCTTCTAAATGTTTTTGGACCAATAACCCAACCCCCGCAAAGAATGTTGAGATGTGCGTGAAACCCGCAAAGATGAAAAGGAAAATCGGTTGAAGAGTTTGTAAGAGAAACTTGATTTAGCAGATTAGGTGAAAAGAAGGCCATGTTCAACTATCGCCAAGCAGGTTGACCGCTTGAATAGAAAAAAGGTTCGGGAGACAACATCAACGAGACCTCAGATAATTAAGATAATTGACCTCTGTAGCGGGGGGGTGATACTGTAGTAGAATCCTCGTAAGCTAAAGAACTTGGTTTCGGAGCAAAATGTTATGGTACTCACAAAATGCATGGACCAGCAAAGGAAGAATGCTTGCACACGATTGACCGTTGCTCCAAACCTCCAATGACACAAGTAAATGCAAGGTCTGATGCATTCACAGGCGACAATAGTGTCCCAAATGGCATTAAACAATGTGCATAAGAATTGTGTTACAGATTGCGGTTCAACCTAATCTGGCTCGATTGTACCTCATCGAACGCTCGTCGAACGCTTGGTGTAGTCAATGTCACCCCGGTGCAGATACTCGTATCAACAATCGGCGTAAATCTCTGTTGAAGGTGCTCTTCGTTGCTCGATCCCGTGAAGGGTCCTCATAGTCAGGAGCTACACGCTAGCAAACTTTGGACGCCTCAACAATAACCACTCCTGTAACAGATGTATACATCTTCACGTACGGGCTGTATGAGCAAGCAAGAAAGTTGACTGTAACAGGCCTAGTCTGACCCAGATAACTGAGAATGGCCTTGAACCTGAACAGTGCTGGCCTTGTATTCTGAGTTCGCCAGAGTTTCATAAGAAATTGAGTAGCAGACCCTGCTTTGATATGATCTGGAGGTTGAGAGTGGGCTCCCTACACACACCCCAAGAACTCTACGCGCATGGCTTCCTTTTATTCTATGGGAGACTCTATTTGTTCAAAGTTCATGACCCTAAACATCAGGCGTCGAACTTCAGGGCGCCCATACACACAGTATGCGAGACCATGCAGTGCGTGCGAGACACCGGTTGTAGCAAAGTTCCTAAGCTTACGGGCTTTCGCGAACAGCTCTTGTCGCTCGTCAGAGAAGACAAGATGATAATGCAGCTTCAAGTTTCGAAGATAGAGTCCACATACACGATTCAATAGGATTCTGCGATGTCGTTCTTCAATCCAATGACCCGGCGCATCCAAATATTTCATGAGAATTTTCTCCGCCATTATTACATCCTGTCACCAAAATTTCAGCAAGAATTTCAGCACTGCCTTTCTGCATACTATCAGAATTAAACTAAATCCGTTAGGGACCTGACATTGAACCCTGATAACACATGTTAATTTACATCCTTTTTTAGCAAGGGTGTATGCATGACTTGGCTAAATGCCCATGTCCACTGATCTTTGAATAGAAATGAGGTTGTCTAAGGTCAATTTTAGTGGTGTACAACCTCCCATTTTGAAATTGCATAAGAAAATCATTCATCATGATAAAATATCGATCTCAGCAGAATTGACTTCCAATATATCGCTTCACAGCTCTACACAATTCCCCCAAATCACACTAATACATGTGATAGACTGCATAAAGTGACGCAAATAGTATCCTCTACTTTAATGCTTGAATATATATAAGGGGCAAGAAAGGTTGAGGTACCTGCACTTTCGATCCTAAGTACTCCAATCGCTCGTAACAGAACCGGGGGTGCTCTAATTTATGTGTTGAGGGATGCAAAAAACACAGCTGTTCAACAACCGAAAAATCATACGTACCAATCAGTTCTTCTCTCGCCAGAACACAAGCTTAATTCCATTCAACCAACTGAGATCGAAATATGCAAAGCACCACTCACTCGAATTCTCCCCACCGATAACCTACAATAGTACCTGAAGTCCAAGCTCTAGTTCAACAGTGCGTGCAGCTTCCATTTCCGGACTGTCATCCCTCACAAACTGCGGATAACCCAGCGCGCGCTTGACAAGTGGTAAACTCTCTAGTTCCCACAAATTGTTGCGAAATCGATGCATTCCAGGAGGAACACATGCTCGAAATAGCCTGGGCTCGGAAAACAAAGCTCCTTCAGGAGGCTGGAAGAAAAAGGAAAGTCATATTAGAAAAGAAATAATGTTGTACAGGCAATGCAAGCCATTCTAATCTATACTAGACCACACACAAGAGAGTAGTTATTGATTGAAAAGACCCGCTTAAGATTGCAAATATTTTCGTCATGCCCATCCAAATGAGAAGCCTAAAACTACTCTTTTGACTGACAGTACATGGATGAACTAGCAACAGCCAAAGCACAAATGTTCACCTCACATACCAAAACAGGGTCACTCTTCAATACCATTTTGCAGAAAAGGTGCTTCTTTCATTGATTGAGAGTCCGTGAGAAGTATAAACTAGAGATTAGAACTATGATAATACCTGATAAAAAGCAATCTCTTGCCATGTAAGTCTCTCTCCATCAAGATCTGGTGATAAGCGATCCACATCTTCGTACACCCTCGGCTTGGGTTGACATTCTGGGGCGTCCACATCGAAACCGAAAACCTCAAAAAGGACACGGTACACTTCGGGCATACCCAGCGTCAAATAGATGGCTGCAATTAATGCGTGGAACACTGATCTGAATCAAGTCAAGAATCAGATGCCTATGAGTTCACCTAAACAGTGTAACCCTAATAAATGCGATCCCAACAGTTCCCCACAAAATTCAATTCATCACCAAACAAGTTCTCCTCATGACTGCTCCATTATAACCCCTAAATTGAGCTTCATGCTTTTTCAGCCTTATTCAATAGGTCATGCAGTGACTTCATTTTGGACGATTTTATTTTTTTATTGGTCAGTCCATGCAATGTTCTTCATTGATTCTAGTGGCGTAAAATTTGGCTCCACCTGAATTTCACTACTCACAATATGACCAATCAAATTGATCAACTTCAAACCATAAATTCTTGATCTTTTAGGGGTTAAGACACAATGTGCGCCCCCGACGTGCACCAAGAGGTTCGAAATTGGCCACCGACTTACTTGCAGGGCTTCACCTTGTCGTTCCACTTGATGAGGTCGAAATCCCCCTCCGGATACACTAGCCGGTCCATTGACGCCGCCTTCAACCACCCCGGCAAGAGTTTTTTATTCGTCAGCCCGAACACACGCTCCCTCAAGCTCCCAATGAGCTCTCTCGGAAACATCTGCAGCATGAGCTCCGCCATCGCGAGCTCCAGCACGTACTCCCCGAGAAACGCCAGCCGCGTGTGTCCATTCCTTACATACGGCGCCTTCCGTCCTCTAACACTCTCCGGATGCTGAAACGCCAAATAGAGCAGCGTGTCCAATTGCGCGGCCGGGCTGCCTTCTTCAGGCTGGAACGACGCTAACCCCAGCGCATCCTTGGCTTCCAACAAAAACTCCTCCATCCACACGTCATCGTGCTGGGTCAGAGGCGCGGGCGGGAGGCAAGCGCTCAACAAAGGGAAGTTGTTCAACGTCAACTGCGGGGAATTCAACAGCTTCTCCGCCAAGCGCGTATCGTCCAGCGGAGGGCGGAGCAGCACACGCTCCTTTTTAGGTCTTGGCATGGGGATCTTCTTCCGCTTCTCCCCCGGGCGCCGAGGCTCCCGGTGGGGAGTCCACTGCCATTCCTTCGGCGTGTTCGCCCCGGAGGTCCAATTCTTCGCGGGGACACCCACGGCGCAAGTCACCACCCCACGCCGACCTAGAACTCGCGGTGACGAAGAAGGAGCGACCAAGCAATGGCGGAAAAATTGGGGAGTGGTCCAAGACTGGGCGAAAGAGAGACGAGTGCAGGGGCACTTGAAGACGGACGACAGCGGCGTGATGCTCTGTTGCAAGGCGCCTGCGGGGGCCATTGCAGGAGGAGAATGATAGTCGAATTGCACTGACTTAGAAAGGGGGCACCATCGCTGCGAGATTCGAAGAAGTAGAGCACGGAAGTGAGTGCGGGCAGAAGCAGGGGATGCAAGGGATGGATAAGGTTTTTAGGAAGGGTTCAGGGCTTTAGGAACCCTAAGAGATCATCCCTCTCTAATGGCACACTAGGTCCATTCCAAGTAAGCGTGTCAGTGTGCAATGATGCGTGTGCTGAGTCTAAGGTAGGTAGCCGATTATGGCCCCTCAATGTTGGACTGGTGTAGATTAGGCAAAATTCAAAAATAGGAGGTAGTTTTTACAGTTATCCGTCATGGTGGAAAAAGTGGAATTTTTGCACCTAAATTTTTGTATTTCATGCAATTGGTATAGGGAGGCCAATACTTAGGCAATATGATTTTAGTTAAATAATAAATGCATTTAAAATCATCTAAATAAGCATTTGAATTCAATGCCCAACATCAAAATTGTCTAATTTATTGTTGGATCTTGTTGACAATAATAGAGATTTATAGATTAATTTAGCATGCATTATTTGAAAAACATATGAATAAACTATGAATGTTCAAAATGCTAAAAATAGATGTATCTCAAATCAACCATGGGCTTTTATGTTCAAACTTCATAAGAATCACATTTAAGGCAAGAATTGACTTTGCAAGCAAGTGACAATTAGATGGAGTTATCTTATAAACAAGATTTTTGGGCTTAAAATTGCAGATGGTTTAATCTAATACTCCCTCAATACCACAATGATCTTTTTGTTATACATGAATTAAGGTTGAGAATAACATTTTTTTTAAATCCATTTGGAGTTGTAAATAGAGTGTGTTGCACTCCTATTGTCCTAAAAATTTGAGTTTCGAATAAATTTTCAAAATATAGTTGTAGTGCTTTGAAAAGTTGTTTTTTAAGCCATTTTAATAGAGCACCAATGGCCAATCATTTTTGCAATTTCTCATGATGTATGTTCTTCCTCTTGTCTTCCCACATTAGGTACTATCATTCCAACATTGATTGGAAGCTTCAGTTGTATACAATAGGCACAATGTGAAGATTGATATGCAATTTGGCAAGTACCCCACAATAGCTTACAAATCTCATAATTGAGGCTCCCTATTTTGTAACTAAAGCACCCCATTTTTGAAATTGAAGTCCCCCCATTTCATGTAGCTATTGTGCACACACAACTTCTCCAAACATAAAAAGGCTTCATTTGACAAGCCCTTCCTCTACAATGCTCTAAGAATATCATTTTAGGATAAGAAATTCATTCCAATAAAAAGATCATTTGGGGATAGAGGGAATAGCAAACAACTAATCATAAGAGAGAATGTGTGAATTTTTGTAAAATACAATTCAAATGATCTTTGATGCAATCCTCTATATCATCTTTTATTGAAAATTTATAACATTACATTTGACAATCTTAAGATGCTACTATTTCTATGGTTTGCTATGATTGTTCAGGATTAAAGGAATGGCACCTCGACAGACGATCCTCAACAATCGCTCAATGTCTACAACCACTGATCTCAGAATCGGAATGGAAATAGGGTTGTCTGCTTCAGTAATAGTGATCTACAACCTCCCACTTTGAACCACTTTGAATGGTTGATTCAAAGTGACAAAAAATTATCACAATATATTTGGCTCTGTGTACCCCAAAGATCATCACAAAAGATCAAAACATAACCCAAATCACACACCCAGACATATGTGGAAATGTTTGAAGTGACCCAAATAGTATCCTCGACTTCGAAATCAATGCCAACGACACAACTGAGGCAGGATCTTCTCGAGACGTTCGGCATGAAACTTAACTGAAAAGCAACCATTTCAAAACCGCCCAGCTGTTCAATCGGTGCAGAGCCAGAGGGCAAAGCATGCTGATTAAAAAAATATTCATCATACACCAGATTGTAAGACACTTCATACTACAGAAGAAACAAAACATCAAAACATTGGATCAAAGCCATGATTTGGAGTGGATTAGGGTTTCTTCTACTACATTCTATGAAGGGTTGAATTTAGGTTTCATCAGGTCCAGAATCACTTGCTAGAATCTCTATTATACACACCTTATAGCTTTCCAGTTTCTGTAACCAGAGGCTCAAAACCCTGTTCCTGAAACTCTCGCATGGCTTCTTGCTGCATTCGCGACCAGAGTTTTTCTGCTTCCCTGTCGAACTTCGCCTTCTGGAGTTCGGACACTCGATCATCTCCAGCTTTCTGTCTGTCGGATTTCGTCCCAATTGTTGTACCGGAAGCACCGCCTTTCTCTATGAACTCCTGCACTGCTTCTTTGTCACCAGGATAGGGGAACACCCTGCGTTCATATGATGCAGCCATATCCCTTTCTTCCTGCTCATAACACAATTTGATGAAACGTAATTTCTCGAAAGAACCCAATCGATAGAAGACTATGTCAGATTCAGAGCGGTTGACCTCCAGTAAGAAAACAAACCTAATTGTTCAGGGTTTAGGGTTTTGGGAAACTCGAGGCAATTGCGAAATGAGTCCACAAGTACGGTGTGAGAGAAAACAAGCATTTATTTACCTTCGTTCGGGGTTTCAAAGTCCACCAGCCCAGCGGCGATGTCTCATCCCACCACCATGCAAAACCCATGACTGCATAAGTCGCCACTGTGGCCTTGCCTATCTGCTTCCAAGCATCATACGACATTTCCTCCGCTACAACTTGCTCTAACCTACAGAGTGGATCCTCCAAACCAGTGCTTCATTGAATCCTAACACCAAAATGCTCTACTCAATTGCTATCCAAAACCAACGAGGCAACGAGAAAAAAAATTCAATATCACTCGAAACGAGAACGGACACTGAACACACAACGAAGATCCACACGGAAAACCCCTCGAGCGCAAATAATAAATTCTGAAAACTCTCCCCAGAAATCCCCAGCCAAAATTACCGATTCGAACAAGCTCCGCAGTTCCGCACTCGCTCCTGCGAGCAAACCAGCTGCGTGCCGCAGGGCTTTTGCTGAAATCTTCCGCTGGAGATAGATGTCTTTTGGAATAACGTAGATTTTGATCAGGGATAGTCTTGCATTGAATTCGTAGATGTAGATAGGTGTCACAAATAGGAGAATGTCTCTTTTAAGTGCATATATATTTTATAATTTGCATCTTGTTGTATGATGTGCAGTAAGGTGACAAAAAGAATTGCCGTCCAAAGGATCCAAAGGATTGTTGGCAATTCTTTTTGTCCCCATATTGTACAGTACCAAGAAGAAATGATACATAATTTTCATTTCTATGTTCAAACAAAGCATGTAGAAGTCATCTTAACAATCTCCCAAAGGCTCAAAAAAATCCACCAAATCTTAAAACAAGAAATTGCATTTGGAAGCTTTAGCACTCTATTTTCAAGCTACTACACATTTACAATTACAAGATTAAAATTTCAAATCAATAAACAATTTTTCTTCTTGCTACATGTTGTCTCAAATTTAGTACTACCACCTTTTGAACCAATTATTTCCCTCAATAATCCGAGTAGTATTGAACAAAATGACTTAAAGTAAAGTATACAATAGAGACAAAAATAATATTTTGATTTTTACTTGTTCATAATAAATATAACTGAAGATTGTAAATCTATAAAGGAATTATTGAAAAATATAATGACTTAAAGCAAAGTATACAATAAATAAAAAATTAACTTTTTTACTTTTATATATTTTTAAATATAACTAAAGAATATATTATAAAATTAAATCATATGTTCTACTTTTAAGTCTATTGATTGAGAATCTATTTAATTGAATATATACTAGTTATAATTACCATTTATAGAATATTAAAATATTAGTTCAAACATTCAACAACTTATAAAAACTATAAATATCCTTAAAATTTTATAATTTTATAATGTAAGAGTTATTTGATGTCAAACTTAATGAAGTTAGACTTCCTAAGTCTTTAACAAATAGTTTTAAGTAGACTTTGGTACTTTAATCTAATATATAGAATTAGAATAAGTTGCCTTCTGTCTTTATTTTTTTTATGTTTAGTCCTTTAGTTTTAGTTTGTTGTCATGTCTTCTATTCATTGATGGCTTTAGTTTATATTTTACATTATAAACATGGGCCAAAGAAGAAGAAAATCACATGTAGAAGATTCTAAATACATTTCTTTGCACTTATTGATAGAACAAGCAAATATTGCTAAAAAATATAGCAAGGATCCTATCAGCAATGAACATGTATGTGACAATGGAAATTATTGCATAATAAAGCATAAAATCAATTTTGAAGATCATCCCTCTTTACATTCCAATACTTTTTTATTGTGTGGCATTATACCTACACTTGGTTTCATTTTCAAGAAAATCAAGAACGGATCAAGGAATATTTTTCCTCAAGTGGAGCCTTTACGTTGTTGGGAGACTTGTTGCCCATGGATGCACTCAAAGAACTGTTCATATCATCCACTTTATGGAAGATTGCCATATAGCCAAGTGAAACAACTAAGTTTTTTCTAGATTTTATGTGTGTGTATATATTGATTGTAAGTATTATAAGATTGTGATATAGCTAGTCAAATTATCACTTTTTTGTAGCTTTTATGCATACATATATTTTGATTGCACAAAGATATAAAAAATGCAATTTCAAAATAAATTGATTTGATCTTTATTTTAAACAATCAAGTTGAATTGTTATTTATTTGAATATATTATGTACAATCTAAAAAAGTAGTCAATGCAAGGGTTTTGTATCAAAAATCTTAAATTAAGATGAATGGAAGTTTAATAGTAGTGAAAGATTAGTTGCACATTGATGAAGTGCATCATATTATTTTTTGGAAGAATTTTGCTTTTCTAATCACCCAACTTCAAAATATACTAGTTAGGTCCAAAGCTAAACTTTGATTAGCCTTGATTTTTTCATCTAAGATCCAATTCATTCAATTTTCTTTTTGAGGGAATTTTTTCATCTACTCCAACTACAAACGTGCATGTAGTACACAAAATAGTATTAGAAGAAGAAAAATAAAAAATACAGAAGTAAAGGAAACTTTACCTATTAGTAATTACGACTTGTTTGTAAAATTGACCCCTACAAATGTATGGCCTCTAATTGTAAGAGTTCAAAGTTCATTTTGATACTTTGAAAGTTCATAGTTTTATTATATGTTGTCTAAGAAATGTTATTTGAAAGTATTTAGACAAATTGATTAATACTTTCAAATAACATTACTTTGACACACTTACTTTCAAATTGATTACTTTGACACCCAATAAGATAGCAAGACCCAAGACAAATTTGAAGTTAAATCTCTTAGACTCCCTAGTAGAGGGAAGAATGTAGATTTAGAATTTTTTAGGCATGAGAAGAATCTATATATAATATCTTCAATTTTCTTTTCATACCTACATGAATTGATTTAGAACCTTGTACAAAAACCATAAAGCATAGAGTCACTAAGCTAGTCATATAGCCAAAAAATAGACAACAAATATATTATTGTCTTTTCAACATACTTGGATGTACTTCATCCGTTTTTTGTAGTCACTACATAATACTTTTGATGTCATTTTGCTTATACATTCCCTTCGTGATCCATCAACACAATTAGGTACTACATAGAAGGAAAAAATAAATTATTGATAGCTCTAAGGTGGAGTTGAAACACACTAATTCCAATCGAGAGATTGTTCTAGAAAAACAATTAAACCATGTGTAATTTTTTTTTAAATTGTTAAAATTGAGTTGAAAAACAAGATCCAATATATTATTTTTCAAGAATGTCCTAAGATTGCCAACAAAACAAGAGGCTTAACTTTTCACATTATTTATCCAAATAGAATGAATAAAATCTTTCTATATAGATAAATTATAATATATAAGAAATAAATTAAAAATAATAATTTATAGTTTTTGTTGCCCACCCTCCCTTGTTTTGGACTTATTGTAGTGTAACTTTTGCTCCTAGGTACCAATTGAAATAAAATTGATATTCCCCTTAAACTAATTAATTTTGACATCTTGAAAAAAAAATTGCAAAATCTTGCCAAAAATTGTGATCTTAGGTACTTGCCCCAAATTTCCAAGAATTTTAAAGGTAGATTTCCTTGGCACTAAGGGAAGGTCTTTTTGCATGAAAGGAGGGTTTCTAGGTTTTGAGATCTCCTTCCATGGTATCAAGAACCCTTTACAAGGAACCAAAAGTCCTTTTTATAACCCCCCCAAAATTGAAGGGAGAGTCTCTTGGCACCACAACTCAAAGCTCGTCCACATAGAAAAGTTTGCCTTTGGTTTAGAGAGACCTTTATAAAGAACCAAAACCCTTCAAATGACTCTAAAAAAATAGAACCAAGAGAAGGTTCCTAGGATCCAAGAACCCTTTTCATAGCACCAATAGCCCTTCACAAAGAACTAAGTGTCCTTCAAATGACACCCTCAACTTTCACAAGTTGGAGAGTCATTTGTGGCCCAATTTAATGCATTTTCATGACACTTTACAAAGTCATCAACAAGCTCTATCTTCATTGCTTCATTTTCTCTTGTTCTCAAGTGGGCACAATTGTATTCTCCTTGAGGAGACCCTCCAACTCTAAAAAAACAAAACCCTAAGAAAATTGTCTACCCGATGCAAACATGTAAGGGCAAATGGTACACCAATGAGTGCCTGTGATCAACGACTTGGAGGAGATCTGTGATTGTGGGTGCTACACTCGAAATTTCAAAAAATTGATTATGTAATGTTGATGTGCAAAAAATATTCCATAGGTCTTGCTAAGCAAGGACATGCCAAATGCAATTATAATCTTGGTTATTAAGCTAGGTTAGAGGTGTGCTTACATCTAAATTAGAAGTACTTATTCTTGATAACTTAAGCATTTTAGCTTGCACAATATAGAAAATTCATTGAGAGACTAAACTCAATGCAATTTTTTCCCTCCAAAATGAATATTTTATACAATTTAAAGGCTACTTTAAACCTAGGGGCCATACCAATTTGTTGCATTTGAGGCCAAGAATCCTCACTTGTGATTGGAGAATCCCTTGAAATTGGTCCCAACTCCTTTACACCTAGAGGTTGGGTCAATTTGGTACAATACATTTTTTCATCCCAAAAGATATGATTTGACATGGCTTGAACTTGTTGAATTGGATGCACCAAAAATGGAAGGCCAATTCTTGGTCTAGAGGCCAATGTCAAATTTCAATTAATAAAGTTTTTTTTATAAAATATTCTTTTTTTCAATAAATCAGATTGTTGGATGTTGTGCAATTGGTTTCAAGGGAAATTGGCATTAAATGAGATTTGGGGCGTTCGAAAGACCGCGAGTTTTCATGCAATGATAACCAAGGAATTGGATTGCTGCAGTGACATCACAACAATCCTATGTGGCCAAGAGGCTACCACTTCATTTCTCAATTTTATTTTATATTTTATATTTATTTTTTCAACTTTTTTTTCATTTTAAGAATTAAAAAATATTTATTTATTTTTATTAAAAAGATTTTTTGACGGTTGACCGTTCCTTCACTACGGGGGGAACAATGAAGGGAATAGACTTGAAACGATCTTCTAGAGGTTCCAAATCTCACCTAATGTATGGCCTCTAGGTGTATAGTGCCCTTGAAAATTTCAGCATTTTTTTTTCTAGGTTATATTGAATTGGCCTGGCTTCTTGGCCCCAAGGCCTTTATATATAGAAAAATTGACCCTTGTCATAATCTTATTCTAATGAGTAGTTGAAGACAACCTTCAGCTGGAAAGGGGCTGAAATTTTGTGCAATTGGCCTCAAGAAAAATTGGCATGGCCTCTAGGTGTAAAGTGACCATAAATGTGGATTTTTCATTCAGATCTCCTAGACTCACCTATTTTGATTAGCTTTGACACTTCTCCCTATGCAAGGAGGGAAGAGAGATGAGTGGACAAGAAGGTACAAACATATCATCTTTCTCAATGAATAGTGCATTCAACTATTGTCTACAATAAGTCAGCCTAAAAAACCATGATAAGAGATTGTTCGAAATAGGTACTTCTACCATAGTGACAAATTTTTTCTGTGAACAATAAAGCCCCATATAGAGTACTTTGTCCAACAATAGAGAATATTGTGAAGGAGCTAAGGTGAAGGCACCCAAAAGTGTCCTTATACCTATTTTTATACCTTAGACTACTGCTTTTAATGTGGCCCTAGACTTTAGTTAATGTGTCCTTCAAATGCTTACTTCTAATTCATTGACGCATTTGAAGAACACATACTTATCTATAATTTGCTAACTACCAATTTTTGCAAATTTCGGTTTAGGGTCCACCTATGTGACAATTTCAGTGATTTAGGGAGCCGACACTTTGAAAAATCATAAAAATTACATACCACATTCAAAAAATATATATACATATTTTTTGAATATTCATGATTTTCACTTTCTAAAAGTATAAAAATATCATTTTTAGGAAAAGGTGTCTCCAACTATGCTGAATTGCTTATATTGACGGTTTTGGGTGCTTCCACCGTAGTTGTATTGGGTGAAATCCTCTGACAAAGACTTGCAATCTGACTACAAGTTGCCAGAAAAATAAACACTAAGCCAGGGCAGCCCACCTCCACAATGAATGCACTGAAGCCGGTGAATCCCCACATCTACGAACTCAATGCAATACTGTCCCGATCAAAATCTACGATATTCCCGAAGACATCTATCTCCGACGGAAGATTTCAGCAAAAGCCTTTGCGGCACGCAGCTGGCTTGCTTGCAGTAGCAATTGCGGAAAGCCAAGTAGCGCCATCCCTCCTCAGTGGGAGCTGTTTGTTCCGATGTGTATTTTCGCACTCGCAGTCGCAGGTGAAGGACATAATATATCGCCAGTCCCGATCTCGTTCGCAGCTGTCCGGAGGTACCTTTACTTCGAAATCTTATCTTCTGTAGGGATTATGAGGTTTTAATGCTTCTGTGGGGTTTACTTTTGCGGGTTCGCGGGTTCGCGGGTTTCCAGACGCGAACAAGAAATTTGTGTTTTAGGTTAGGTTGATCAGTTGATCTCTTTTGCGGTTCTTGTGGTTGAGGACCTGGACTACGGACCTTGTTGGAATCAGGAATTTCTGGACGGGGGATTTTTCGGGAGAGTGTTCGGTATTTATTATTTGCGCTCAAGGTGTTTTACGTGTGGATCTTTGGTGTGTGTTCTCTATTCGATTTCCTTTCGAGCGATATTGAATTTTTGCTCGTTGCCTTGGTGTTTTTGGACAGCAATTGAGTAGAAGTGGGTTGTGCAGATGAGAGAGGACTAGAGCAAGAAGCTATGCCTGAAGGGATGAGTGGTTCAGGCGACTACGTTCATTTCAAGGCCCATGTGCCGCTCCATCATATTCCGGTACTGTTCCATCCCTTCCTTTTCCGATCGGCTCTCTCTCGCCCCTCTTAGTGCCTTTGATTTTGTTTTCGTGCTTTTGTGATCGTGCTTTGCATTTACTGCTAAAGATTTCACTTGGTTTAACCTTGGGGATCATCGTAGACAGAGAGGAAAGGAATCTTTTGAGTAATTAATCAGTCATCTAGGTTTAATGTGCCATTGGATTTTTTTTCTCCTTTTCTCAAATAGAGCTCTTGGTAAATCCTTGGGATCACCGTGGATAGCGAGTAAACGCAATCTTTTCAGTGAATATTCAGTCATCTTATGATTTAAAGTGCCATCAAAATTGTATACTCTTGTTAAATAGTGTGCATTTGGTTTAACCTTGGGATCAATATAGAAGGAGTGGCAGGAGAATATTTTGAGTGAATAATTAGTCATTCAACTAGTGGCTTAGCTTGGGAGCTTGGGATTTGGTCAACGGTATTCCAGTCTTATCCGTTCAGTGATACTGGAATAAATGGTGTTTGAATTAGCATTTAACGTAGGAAATACTATATTATACACTAATTAGAACATATAGGTTGGTTGAGTGCAACGAAGAAATTGCCATATCACTTGAATGTGATTTTGGAGAACTCTGCTGGCGCTGGTTTTGCAGATTGGATCAAATGGCACCAAGCAGTGGCGCTACTACGACTACGGCCCCAAGTCTGTGGCGCCTTTAGTATGTCTCTCTGGCACAGCAGGAACGGCCGATGTGTTCTACAAGCAGATTCTCACTCTATGTCTCAAGGTGTGTGGCACAATTCAATCGTTAGTCGGTTTCTGAGATCCTTTGGCCCCTTGTCCATGCTTCCGAGAAGTGCAGGTTGTTATGTCAAGGGATTGCGAAACAAGTGCACGAATCACATGAAAGGTTGGGCAATGGTTAGGGGTACAGTCACGTGCCCTAATTCTTTGACCCTAACAATCCTTTTAGAAAATGACCCCAGCAAACGTTTTAAACATTTTGTTGGTGTGGTAAATAAAGTACTAATTACTTTATTTAAGTATGCTTAGAATTGTCATTCATTTGATGTCGAATCAGCAATCTTAGTTCAATGGTAGAGATTGTTGCTCTTATTAGTGAACGGCTTTTGCCTACACTTACACCGACTCGGACCAGCTTAGCCTACACTTGTTAACACTAATTGTCTTTGTAACCTATGTCAAAACCAAATTCTATTTACGTTCAAAGGTTGTATACTTTCATATCCGGTTCACTTTGTTTCTTAAATTGTAATGAAATTATTCCAAAGGAAGATTTCCCATCTTCTCAAAGGCTACAAAGACTTACGGCATGCGACTGTCCATTGCAAGGATTTTAAGTTTTCCTCTTGCACTAATGCCCTGAACCCCAATTCTTAATGTGACACGCCGTGAGTCCGAAGACTGACTAATTGGGGAGCTGCAATTCAATCAGGTTTCTGATCTTGATGTACCACAATTTGGTCAGGCGGCGTGGGATTACCTGCGGCCACCAAAATATTGAGCTGAAATTTGGTGAGGTTGTCGGACTTGTGTCACGTCACTTACAGGAGTCTGTGTGTTTTTCCACAGGGTTTTAGAGTAATTGCTGCGGATGCTCCTCCAGTTTGGACTCATCAGGAATGGGTCACATCTTTTGAGAAGTTCTTGGATGCCCTTGGTTGTCATCATGTAAGGACCTTGCGTCATGGCTTGTTTGTTTTCCTAACCAAGTCTTTTGTTTAGGGAGAAAGGCTGAAGCAATTGTTCAGTGATGTCAGATCTAGGGTGTGAAGAAAGATATCTTTTTTGAGTGACTGATTTGTGTTACATATAATCCAGAGAGTTTAAGATTGGGTTTATTGCTGGGGTTTACAGATTCACTTGTACGGTACTTCTCTTGGCGGATTCTTGGCTCAAATGTTTGCCCAGCATCGGCCACGTCGGGTCAAATCCTTGCTCCTTTCTAATACCTATGTGGACAACCACCTCTTCCAAGCATCTATGTCTTGGTCAGCTCTGTGAGTTTTCTGCCCTCTGCCCTTGCTCCGACCCCCCTCGCAAGCATTTAAAATTTGTTCAGCTACAGGTGGCATTTCCTTCATTTCTTTCAAATCAGAACGTAAATCGTATCGCTATGTTGGCCATTCGTTGGTGTTCCAGATCTCCAGAGTTTCAGTGGATTATTCCCTGCAGTCTAAGGATCTGGATTTTGGGATTCTTTTTGGTTTTCATGCTCCTGTGAAAGTCTCTAACCCAAGACTGGTTCAACTGTGCTGGATGTCGTGTAGCATAAGCTGGACGCCTGAGTTTGTCTTGAAACGGTTCGTCCTCACGGGAATTCGTGATGGTCCACAGGAGCCTGCAATTGCTGATTCGATTGACTTTGTGGTGAGCCAGGTATGTTGTACTGAATTGTCTAGCAATTTTGTGTTTCCTGGTTTCCGTTTCAACTTTTATCATACGTTTCTTTCGATTCTGTTGAGGTTACTGATGGGAGGTGTGCCTATGAATGATTAAATCTTTCTACGTGGCTATCCTGCTGTTATGGAATAGTTTTTTGTGTCATGTAACGGGGTTGGTTTTGTATGGAGATCTAGTATTTCTGTGAAGGAAGACCTATAGCTAGAATCGACTTTAATGTGAACTTTTCTTACTTTCACAGCTGGAAACTCTGACAAGGGATGAATTGGCTTCACGTTTAACCTTGAATACTTTACAAGCAGCAGTGGGGCAACTCGGTCTTGCTGATACTTCGGTTACTATAATGGATGTGAGAACCGTTTCGTTAAACTTCTGAGGTTCTTTGATGTGTTGTCGAGCTTTTTTCTGTCTGTGAAGCGCGTTTTTTTTGTGGGAGTCGTTGATTAGGTCGTGAAAGTGATTCTTCTCTGTGGTTATGTCGGCCAAACTCTAAAACAATTGCTTGCGTAATTATCACAATTTACAATTTGTTACTCTGCTGATCAAGTTATTAGTTCACTTATTAGACTTATTTCGGTGCCGCAGACGAATGACTATTGTGCGGTCCCTTCTTTCCTGAAAGATCAAACTGGCGCTCGCTATCCTGGGGCTCGTCGAGCTCTTCTGAAGTCGGGAGGAGATTTTCCTTTTCTTTCTCGTGCTGATGAGGTCAATCTTCATGCACAGGTATTTATTATCCTCTGTTACTGGGGTAGGAGGAGGTGCTTGCTAGACTTATGATGATAAATTTCATTGAGTGTTCGTTTTTCAGAAGCATCATTAAAGGTAGAGGGTAGTATTTTCCGCTCCTCTGGAATGTTATTTTTGGGAGGTCCCTGTTGGTGGTAGTATCCTCTACCTTGGCTAAATGCCCATGGCCACTCATCCTTGAATCGAAATGGGTTGTCTACTGTCACTTCTGTGTTCTACAATCTCCCGGTTCAAAATTGCATATGAAATATAAACACGGTGATGAAGACTTGATCGAAGAGAGTTTCGATCTTGTATCGAAGTGATCCCTCCGCAGCTGTATAGTGATCTCCCAAAATTCACACTTCTATCGGTTTTAGTATCCTCGATCTTATTGCCTGAAGATTCTTTAGGGAGCTCGGCAGTCTGCTTGACGTTTACATTTACTGTGGGGTGTATGAGCTGCCTCTAACATCCAATTTCTTGAATGCAGTTGCACTTGCGACGTGCAGGAGTTGAAGGTGCACTTCCATTAATTCCCCAGTCCCTGGCAAGAGCCCCCGTATCCAAACAAAGGAACACAACTTTCAAAGAAGAAAGGAAAAAGGACGATAAAGTCGCATCTGCAGCTATTGATGAGCGAATTGAAGTGAATAGGGACCTCAAGAAGAAGGGAATTAGTGGCAATACCTTGGGGCGGTTGAGAAGTGATCTCTTTCCGTCCAACTTATCTTCCGCAGAGGAAACCAAAAATGAAGACAAAGGCTTGATCATCAATGAAGATCGTCTGCCTTTAGTCAAGGATATGAAAAAGAAGGGACTTACTGCAGGATCTTCTATGAAAAGACTAGATTCTGGCAGCCTTTTCATGAGCAGTAGTGGTTCAGGCTCGTTCCATCGAAATGGAGATCCTTTAGGACCCTTGGGAAATGATTTGAGTGCTCCACAACGAGTTTTCATGCGACCCAGTGGTATGTTTTGTATCTCACCTTGAATTGTTGTGGGACATTTTGTATGCTTGAAGAATCAGCCAGTCACTTTGCATTTGACAAGTCAACTACTGTGACGCTTCCAAATGTGAACAAGCATTTACGTGAAAGTTTTCTGCTTTTCACCGACGTTAGGACGTCAAGCTTTTGACAGATTTAGTTTATGATGCTTTTGCAATGGTAGATTTTGGATTCGGCTATTCTGGAGAGCGTCTTTGAATACTTCCTAGTGTGTGGTGTTTCTATCATATTTGTCGAGACCTTGTGTGACTGAATAGTGCTCATTGCATTTTGCAGGATCCGCAAGCTCAAGTCTGGTGGAATCATGAGTCACTAAGCGATAATACTGAAACTAGAACCTTTGGAGTATTACTTTCGTCAGGATGTCTCGAATACTTCCGATGAATTAACTCCGAAGTAGGGTAAGCTGCATAGGTAAGGTTTGTCAAATATGAGCTCTGTTATGGAGCGGATGTAACATAGACCCCAAGGTTCCATGCTGTTGTCGACACATAGCAAATTTCCTGTTCACCGTTGTATTATGTTGCTATTTAGAGTAGAGACAACTCTCCATGGAATCTGTTGCATGGAAGTTTGGAAAATGATGTGTCCAATTATTTTCACCTGCCAATATGGGCAGGACCACCTTCTGCCACATGCCATGAGCTAGACTCCAGTCGCAAGTAGCGAGGGCTACTGTAGTGAATGTAGGTACTACTGCTAAGCATGTACACGTCATTGAGCATGAAGGGTTTTGCAAATTGTTGAAAACAGTCTCAGAAGTTATTTCTTTTCACAAGTGCCGTGAGGCACTTGTTTGATGCACATTTACATGTTTTAGGCACTTTCTCTGCACTTATATTTAATATACGGAGTACTATTTTTCTCGTAATGCTTCTGCAGTCATTCGTGCTATCAGCAACTTTATAAGACCCTCGTTTTAGGCTAGAATGCTGTGGTCAATCCTTCTTAAGGACGAATCACATGAAGATCCTTGCTTGCGTTTCACTCTCCCAGTTCCCTGCTTTTGCTTCGCTCATGTCTTGTGCTCTCTACTCCTTGAACTTGTGCGTGTGCTCTCCCCTGTTGTATTGTGTTTCGGCTTCTTGTACTCCCTGTTTGTGTTGCACATTTTTTTTCTTTGCACTGAGACCCGTACGCAATTCTAAGTCTGTTTTCCATCTTCACAATGCAATTCCACGGAGGATGCAACCTACCTAATGAGCCTCTAATGTTCTTCACTGACGAAGTGAAAAAATTGTCTTTTTATGAATGTGATCCAAATGTATGAATGTGATCCAAATGTATGAATGTGATCCAAATGTTATAGATAATTAGTGGTACTTTTGGCAAATAAATGACTAAAACTTTGGATGATGTTGACTAGTACATTCAAATCTCTCAGTGCTTGGGTATATCTACATCAAAATCTTTAATATCTTTAATAATAAAAATAGAACAAGGAGTAGAGACCTCTCAGAAGGAATGTCACACCTCAAATCTTGAGGCCCATGATTAAAAGCTCCAAAGGATGAAAAGTATCCAATTTGTTATAGAGTGCCATTATAAGACCTCTAAAAGTAGCAATTCCTAAAGTTGATTTTGCATGTCAAGGCAATAGAGGCCCTACTCCAAAAGCAAGGCCAACAATATTATAGTGAAAGAATTTCCAATACTATAGTTTGTAAACATGTTCAACTCCAATCCGCCAAACAAAATTGAATGAAGAATTGATTTTTTTTTTCTTGTAGGGGTACAAAGAGTCATCCAAAGGCAAATTTTTAACCCTTGTTAGCAAGGATTTTTTTTATTGCCCCAAAGTAATACAATATTTTTTTACGAAGGAATATTTGACTATACATTTCCTTTGGATGAAATTGCTAAATTGCTACCAAATCCTCGAAGAGTATCCCTTCATTTTGGAAGAATGCATATACATTGCATGAATAAATGCATTTTCATTCACAGTTTGATGTGTTTTCTTTTCATGTGTATGGATGTAAAGAACTTCATAGCTCCATTGCCATTGTCCAGTGTTTTTTTTTTATGCATAATTTTTTGACAGTTGGCTACAACCAAAGCCCTCACTATATTTTTGTACAAGAAATTATCACTTTAAAAAATCAAAATAGCTAAATTACTGTTATATTTTAAAACCAACACCCAAATTTTACTTAGATATAACTTAGATATCACCAAGTATCACATGCGTATTGAAGAAATATCTGTCTTCTTCTCCGAAATGATAACCAAAATGATAAAAAAAAAAAAACTGCCCTGGTTTTGGGGTTAAAGGAGACGCGAGGCTTGCGGCTCTCCTTGGAGGCCACTCTGTCGGCTACTTGGCTTTCCAGATTATGGAGGCGCCCTTGAAACCAGATTCCCATTTTGCGGCCTTCGTCTCCACGTCGTCCTGTTGATTGCCAGTGTCTCTCATTTCGCTGGGCGACCTCGCTTTCTTCACAAGTTTAGAACATCCATCTTTCAAAAAAAAAGAAAATTCTCAAGCCACCAGTGAACCCTAAGTGCATACGGCTTCCTGGACTGAGCAGCGACTACACAAGAGGAGCGCGGAGACACTCAGGTCTTGCCAGGAGTTCAGACACCATCGCCCGCAGGCAGGATTCAGTTTTGACTGAATTGGGGAATCGTGGTTCACAAGTCGGTGAAAAGGTCGGAGCGCGATGTGCGCGGTCATAATGTTTGGTTTCATTTGCGATTTTGGGTTTGAGTTTGCGCAGGACGCATTGGGATTGTGAAATTGGTGACGATTGCAGATCGGTAGTGGACTCTGTTTCAAGTCCTAGGTTGCTTCAGTCGTCCATTTTTCTTTTTTTACTTGTAGCTCCGTGCAGAGGGAAGCACGCCCCTGGTTCGGAAGTCCTCGTGACCGCGAATTCTCTTTTTCTCGGCTTGGTGTGACGAAGTTTGACAATTTAGCCGAGTTTTAGGGTTTAGGGTTTATGTCTCAAGGCGCACATCCTATTCAATTTTTGTGTGCAGGGGGGAGGAGTTTCAAAATGCCTGCGGATAGCGAATCGAAGGGGGTGCGGGATCCCGCCGCTCTCTCACTTTTCAAGAGCATCGGTCTCGATGCCAAAACCGCAGCTAATGCGGTGGCAAATCCCAAAGTCACTGCTAATCTCACCAATGTCGTGCACGAGGTTTGCTTCTAGCCCTTCTAATGTATTGTGAAATACATGTATTACAATTACACGTTGCGTCATGTTCTGTCCGGATGAACTCTGTTTCAATTTTGAATGTTCAGGCTGGCGTTGGGAATGGTTGTGACAAGTCCGTGGGCAATCTTCTTTATACTGTAAGTATATTTTATTTATTTACATGCTATCTTTTTGGTTCAGATTATATTTAATTGCTGTTAATTTTTTTTCCTTAATTGTAGCTATGTCCATCTCGGAGTTGCTGATGAAACTATGTCGTCTTGCTGACCTTAGAAGCAACAACTTCATAATTTATATGTTTAAAATTGTGACATTAGAGCTTATGGTCTAAAATTTTTATTTTTTATTTCCCACTTAGATTACCACAATAGGAAGTGGGTAGCTGTTAGACCAAAGGTCAACACCACTAATAGGTAGACAACACGCCTAGGAAGTCTGGTACTTAGAAAGATAACTTGGTTATGTATTAGCGGCTTGGGTACATTTTGCCTTAAGATATTCCAACGTGGTATCAGAGCATTAAAACCCGATCAACCTGTCCAATAGTGCTATGAAAAGCAGAATCATCATTGACTTCTCCTCGGATATTTCTCACAATTGGTGAGGGTCTGCAGGTGGCCACCAAGTTCCCGCCCAATGCCCTGAAGCATCGAGCGGACTTATGTAAATATATCTCAAACAATCAGGTACGTATGGTGGTAGATGGGAGTTGGAAAAGAGTTTGTTGTATCCACTGTTCTGCATGGTTATTCTATTGTTTTTTACTTTTGAATTTGAGCTCCTAAGTTCGCCTTTTGTCATAAAATTGTATTGTGATTGATTGTTGTGTTGGTTGGTGTGGTGCAGATCAAGACCACACCTCAGGTTGATGCTGCACTCGGGTTCTTTGCTCTTGTGGGGTCAGATTCGTATGATGTTGCCGAGCTTGAGACGAAGTGTGGTGTTGGTATGGAAATTACATGCTCAAATTC
The DNA here is from genome assembly GCA_947034895.1 of Rhytidiadelphus loreus. Lineage (NCBI taxonomy): Eukaryota > Viridiplantae > Streptophyta > Bryopsida > Hypnales > Hylocomiaceae > Rhytidiadelphus > Rhytidiadelphus loreus. Next base: position 7,602,915 of record OX344765.1, on the reverse strand, counting down.
TAGCAAACGTGTCAATCTTGTGTGGTGGAGTGGTAGCGAATTTGTCATTGTAAAGAGTATGAGGCGGAAAATGTTTATGCTAATCGGGTGCAGTCTTTTGAGTTGGTATTTGCGTGGTCCTCTATATTCTGGAGGCATTTGTTTTTTTAATTCCTAAAAGTTAACCTGTGTCTTTTGGTTTTCTGTATTGTATTTAGAGTCTCATTTTATGCTATGATTTTGCTGCAGGTTTGGAAATTTCTCCGGCCGAGATCAAAGCGGCTGTGTCATCTGTTATTAACGTGAACAAGGACATTCTTCTGGAAGAACGCTACCGAACCAATGGTGAGATTGTGTTTTCTTTGGGTCTGTGTGTTGTTGGTTCTCTCGTGGATTATATTCAGTCGTTCGCTTACTTGCGAAGAATATCAAGCGCCTATAGTAATCTCAAGTGAATCGATTCCAAATAGGAATGCATAAGTTTCATATAGTCCTCAGTACGTTACCTTTTACAAACCGTAATATTGAAAGTGTATGCTATACTACCATTAGAATTTGAATTTTTGCAAAGAGTTGAAGGAAATTTATTTGCTATGTATTGACCATACATATGCATTTAAAATAGTTTTAATAAGTAGAAACATTAAATAGAATCATATTTAAAAAGTGTTGAAGGAAATTTATTTGCTATGTATTGACCATACATATGCATTTAAAATAGTTTTAATAAGTAGAAACATTAAATAGAATCATAATTTAAAAGTGTCAAACTGTCACTCGTCATTCTTCCACTGATTGAAAAATTGAAAAATTGAAACCCCCTAATTTACAGTCTTGAAATTTACTATTCCAATAACCACATGTCACACTTTCTACTAAATCTAGGAAAGTCATTCTTTGAATGAGGGGCCAATATTTTACATTTTGAGCTGTTGCTACGTCTCTTCTTTTGGGTTAGAGACAAGAAATTGAGTGTTTCAGTGAATTTGCCTATTCACTGTATCGGAGAATGTATGCAGAGGTTTGAATCTGTGAAATATTGCTTTCTACGAATTAATGTGTCAGAAGTGAGGAGATGTTTTTTGTTTGAGTTGAGACCTGATTATCACTTGTTTGAGCGAGTCTAATCGATTTTGGGGTGGGATGGGGTAGTTGGAATCCTTCTCTCGCAGGTGCGCTCGAAGTTGCCTTGGGCAGACGGGAAACTGGCAATGGTATTCAAGACTTTTCCTCGTCACTGTGACTTGTCGTAATGCATCTGCTTTTATGTTTGCACGTTAGGGAAGTGGATCGTGTGCTTATGGTTGTAATCAGCTTTTTGTTCCTCTGGAGGTCCAACGAACTCATATTGCTTGGGTTCTCTTGGTATTTGACACTTGTATGTGGGCCTAAGTATTTTCAGTGAGCGTATTCAACTTTTAATAAGCATCAAAGCTGATGATTAATGAAAGAGACGATTTTCCTTGGTCGCCTCCTTTTACGTGCTTTAAGAAATTTTTGAACTGAGAAAATGTACATAAATGGTAGTCTGGTACTTGAATTTGATAATTGAACCTCCGTGTGGCTGTTGCGCAGGAAGAGTTGCAGACCCAGATTAAGGATCTTCTTGGAGAAAAGACTGCTGCAGATGATGAAAAGCTCGTCAAGAAAAAGAAAGAGAAAAAACCAAGAGCGGAGGTGCGGATTCAGTATGCCTTTTTGGCTACCCTGTTTGAGCACTAAAAACAGAACGTCTACTTTGGAAGCTAATCATTGATTTACTTGTAGTAATTTTCAGAAGATAATCCTATTGTTCAACAATGGAGGGTTTGATTTCTTCTTTTCATTTGTACATTTTGTTATCTCTCTTCAAGTGTCGTAACTGATTCATTTCAACTCCTGTACGGTAGATATGGAAGCGACCACATTTGGTCAATTCGGCACTTAGGGGTAAATTGATTTGGGCACTTAATGACACCCTAATAATTGAGACGTGTCACGTCTCCAAGTATTTCATATCCGAACATGCATATAAGTTTAAAAAGTTGTGAAGTTTATCCAGATGCTAATAGCAGAGTTTCTTGGGAACCATCCAGGAGCCTTCTTCCGCAGCAGGGACTGAGCAGTCCCTTACAGTTGGTGAAGCTTTAGAGGAGAACGACCCTTATTCCATCTTCCCAAAGCCTGAAGACAACATATCAGTACATTCCTGCCCCTTTGTTCCCCCCTGTTTTAAATGTCACTCTTATGTATTTCTGAAGATCATGCTTTTACTATGTGAGGGTGATTGCTCATTTGGAATCGTTTCAAAATTTTCTGTGTTTATGTTCAGGTGCATACAGAGGTCTTTTTCAGTGACGGCACTATTTTGCGACCACAGAATCCTCGGGTCAGGCTGGAGAAACATCTTAAGGAAACTGGTGGCAAGTTCTACACTCGATTTCCTCCAGAGCCTAATGGTTATTTGCACATTGGTCATGCCAAGGTAAATATTCCTCGTCTGCTCCCTTCTACAGTGATCAGGTTTGTGGAAGGTTTAGATGCAAAATGTGAATAGTTACTATAGGACGAGGATATTTCGAGCTTCCAATGTGTGAAATGAGCGCTTTCTGAATCGAAAATATCATTGTCTTTGGGTGAGAATTTGCAGGCCATGTTTGTTGACTTCGGACTTGCAAAGGAAACCGGAGGAAACTGCTATCTGAGGTGAGCTCACATTATTTGTTATAAAAACTCATTTGTCTTAAATATCTGGGAACGCTTGAAGTTTGTATTTTTTGAGCTGTGCCTTGTTTTTTTCACTAGCAATTGATACTTATCGATGCTGTCTCTGTTTTGCGTGCACAAAGCTCAATTCAGAAGTAATACCTCGTGGTTTGTTTAGAGTCATACTCTACTATGAGAGGTGCCAGGTCAAGGTTCGAGTAAGATGCATTAATTTCAGCATCTAACTTTGTAATTTGACACAAATATTACATTTGATTGTAGGTTTGACGATACTAATCCTGAAGCGGAGAAGCAGGAGTATATTGATCACATTCATGAAATTGTGAATTGGATGGGATGGAAGCCTTTTCAGGTTCACATGCATAACTTTCTACTCTGTCGTCAGAATATTAAAGTATCCTTCCAAGATGTCGACACTTTTGGGATATTTTCTGAGTCCAATGCTCCGAATTTGTTGTCATTCAGGTAACGTATAGTAGCGACTACTTCCCTCAGCTCTTCGATTTGGCTGTGGAGCTGATCAAGAGAGGACGTGCTTATGTGGACCACCAGGTATATCATTACTGCATTAGTGTTCCTTGCGTAATTCTGTTGATATTTCGCTCCATCTCCATATATTTTTCAGTATCACAACCTGGTGGTTTGTACACCGTATTTAGCCTTCAATCTTTTTTGTTGGTATCCAGAGGGTCTGCCTATTTAACTGGCTATTGATAAATTGGGCAGACAGCAGAGGAAATCAAATTGTATCGATCAGAAAAGAAAGACAGTCCGTGGAGGAACAGGCCAATTGAAGAGTCACTTGAGCTCTTTGAGGATATGAGACGCGGCCTGATTGATGAAGGCAAGGCAACACTTAGGATGAAGCAGGACATGAAGAACGAAAATCCCAACATGTACGACCTCATTGCGTATCGGATAAAGGTATCACAGCAACTGAAAAATTCTTGAGTAACCTATGCATTGCTTTCATTTTGTGATATCAATCGTGTTTCAAATATCGTTGCGTGCCAAATATTACTTCCTTGAAGTAGAGTTACCACTTTGGAATTTGGAAATTGGTGTATAAGCTTTCCACTGAACAGCTTCCACATTGTGAATTAAAATTTTGTCAAAATTATGTTTGTCCACACGCATAGAGTGGACTTTAGATGTCTGTTTGTTTTTACTTCTGTTCCTACTTCGGCGGTAACAATGTTTATTTTCAAGATTATCAACAATATAATGTCGAAGTTGATGGTGACATTGGCGCGTAAACCACTTGTGTGCAGTTTACTCGCCATCCTCATGTTGGTGACAAATGGTGCATATATCCAAGCTATGACTACACCCATTGTATCGTTGATGCTCTTGAGAACATCACCCATTCAGTAAGTTCTTGCTATTTCTAGTTCCTGTTTTTGAACATCAACAATGTTTTGAGTTGTTCGACTATTTGTTTCCTTATTTGATTACATGGCATGTGCAGCTGTGTACTTTGGAGTTTGAATCACGGAGAGCATCATATTACTGGTTGCTGGACTCCCTTGATCTGTATCTGCCATATGTATGGGAATATGCTCGATTGAATATTACAAACACGGTTCTGTCTAAACGAAAAGTAAGCCATCATATAACTCCTTGGTGTACCAATTTGAACATTCAAGTCCATTGCTAGATTTATTCATTTTCGTCCTAGCTTGTGGAAAATTCTCCTGCCCACTAGGAAGAAGTTGGCTTCGATCAGAATTTTTTCCTTCGCTTCTTTAAATGGTAGTTGTAATTTTCAATTAAGTAGTGTCAGATTAGAACTTCCAAGTGTCTTCATACAAGTAGAGACTCAATTGTGTGGAATCGGTAAAGTTATTCCTGGCAGACTAGGTCATCAGTTTCTGCTTCAGTTTACAATTATTTGGTCAGAATTGGTTGTGCAACTTATGGCCTTTCATCGCACCACTTCGCAGCTGAATTGCCTTGTCACGGATCACCACGTTGATGGATGGGAGGATTGCCGACTACCAACACTTGCAGGCTTCCGCAGGAGAGGGTTCACTCCTGATGCCATAAATGCCTTCTGTAGAGGTATTGGCATTACTCGCAGGTGATTTATTGCCTCTTGGCTTCTCTTCGTGATTTAACCTTTATAGGCTCCGGCTCTTTCATTGAATTTTTTTCCTCTGTAAATCTGTTGAAGATTACATATGTAATGGGCCTACATGACTTGCCGTTGATTTACGTTTTAGATCTTGAGAAGATGAGAAGATTCACAAGTTAGGACTCCGCCACTATTTAATTTCTATTTCTTGCAACTTGTCTTACTTTGTGAAATAAGTCATAGCTTTTTAAACAAATTTTCTATGATTTGTTCTGATTATGTGTGGATGTATTATAGTGACAATCTGATACAGGTGGAGTTGCTGGAGCATTATGTAAGAGACGACTTGAATAAGAATGCTCCCAGAACAATGGTGGTTCTGAATCCTTTGAAGGTTTGTATTTCTCATTTCCGTTCACCATGAATTACGTTGTGTGAACTAAATAGAAGTGCGTTACAGATCTGTTGCGCACCTGACTTCATTTTTATTGTTGCTAGCGGGAATGAATTGGCCGACTCTACCGCACTCTCTATTTCAGTTATGCTCCAGCATTGTCTAGCACTGGAAGACTGATTCTGGTCTGACTTGTAGGTCGTCGTTACGAACTTAACTGACGGTGAAGTTGAAGAGCTTGAGGCAAAGATCTGGCCTGATGCAAGGGAAGGCAGTTATAAGGTAATGTCATCCACCTGGTGATCTTTTAAATGTCATCGGGGTGTACAGAAGGGTGTTTGGAGATCAATGTTGGTTGTAGTCCCTCAGTATGTTTGGATGGTTGGACAGGTGCCATTTTCAAAAGTTTTGTATATAGAGTCCAATGATTTTCGGCTGGAGGACTCCAAAGATTACTACGGCCTTGCACCAGGAAAGAGCGTCATACTTAGGTCAGTAATTTCTATTTGTGTGAGTTGGCCATACTGTTACTTTAACTCTTGTTTTGAGCTCATACTTCTAGTTGTGTTGCTGTTTTGTAAGACCAAGCACTTGATCTTTGAAGTAAACACTCAAATGAAGTCTTTTCTTGCGTGCCGAAAGTAGTGGCTGATGATGGTACGCTCTGACAGGTGGGCATACCCTATCACATGCACAAATGTGGTGTTAGCGGATGACAAGAAGACAGTATTGGAACTTCACGTTGAATACGATCGTGAGAAGCGCACCAAGCCAAAGGTTTCTGGACTTTCCTGTTTTATGCTTAGATCGCTTTTACTGGGATCTTTGATTGGACAGTGATAAGGTTATATTACTTTCAGCCACATCTGTTCCTGCTTATGTCGTTGGTGTAATTTTTTTTGGTTTCACTGCAGGGTGTGATACACTGGGTGGCAGAACCCTCTCCTGGCGTTGAGCCCTTGAAAGTGGAGGTCCGTCATTATGACAAGCTCTTCAAATCTGAGGTTTGATCTCTTCATCTTTTTCTATATTTGAGTGATTCAACTGTATTAGAGTTTTGTTTAGCTTTAGCGATTATCTCTTTTATCTGTCCTTGATTAGATTGGAGATTTATCTACTTCTAAGCAAGGTTGACTATTCAACCGAGTAGTTGTGAAATAGTTTAAAAAAAATACCATGGCCGAGATTTCGGCGGCTTAATGATTTGGAAGGGAACTATCTGATATTCTGTATTCGACTGTTAAAATGGGAACATAAGCAAGCTCTTTGGGTATCAAAGCTGATTCATTTCTTATGCCAATATATTCGGTTTTACAGAATCCAAATGAGCTTGAAGACTGGCTTGGTGATTTCAACACCATGTCCAAAGTAGTCATTACTGGTGCTTATGGAGTGACGCCTTTGGCGAACGCTAAAGAGGGAGACAAGTTCCAGTTTGAACGCTTAGGTGGGATATCCATATTGGATTGAATTGAGCCATAAATTGTTTCTTCAACACTGTTTTGGTGCCAATGTTGTCCTTTTTGTGTGGCACACAACTTTTCTCCCAGAACATCTTCTAAATTGCTTAGTTTTATTGGGTAACAATATTCTGCTGGGAAACAGCTGACCCTAGTTTGTGCAGGTGATTTAATTTTCTCTCAAACTTTCTCAGAAAAGTTTGAGTCTAAATATTTCTGAATTGTGTTTTGCAGGTTACTACTGTGTGGACCGGGATAGTACTGCAGATAAAGTTGTGTTTAACAGGACTGTGACGTTGAGAGATTCCTACAAACCTACAAAGCTTACGTCCAAAAAGTAGACAGTAGACACTACATGGTCTTAATGGCATATATATTTGAAGTCACGCTGACAGCTTTCAGGATGGAAGCGCTGTGTGTTGCATTATGGTCGACCTAATCCTAAATTCGAACAGATAATGATTGCTGAAACATTGTTATAGTATCATGGTGAATGTAATCTTCCAGGGAAATTACTCCCTCTCTACTGATGATGATCGAATTCAAGCTGCAAGTGTCGGGTGGTGGGAGCGTGCCAACGTATTATTTCTTAGCTCGACACAGTTATGGGCTTACAGAGTACTTTACGAGACAAAAATGTTCGTCATTGAATGCAGTAAACTTTGTAGAATAGGAAGAGGAACTGTATTTTGAAGCCCATTCTCTCTCAATTTTCTAAGTAAAGGAACATAGTTGGAATAACGAAGTTTAGTATCCAATTGCAAAGTGTGAACATGAATATTCAGTACTCTTCAATGTTATCCTATTCTAAAAGTTATGAAAATTGTTGTGTCTTATAGCTACTCCTTGGGTACATGTTGTGTGAAATATTCAAAGAAAATAAAAATAATTCATTCATAGTGAGCTACCCAAAATCATTATGTTAGCAAAAAAATTGGGTTTGGATCTTTAGGGGTTAATTGTAATTGGTTGACCATTGATAGGGGTTGGTTTGATTTTGGTTTGATGACCAAGGTTCTATGATGGAGTTTTGGGTTTTTTTTTGGAGAGGGGATGTCTTGAAAGGAATTGATTGCAAGGGCAAAGTACAAGTATAGATGGGGCTATGTGATGGTTTCACTACAAGAGAAAGGTGTGTTTTAAGTATAGTCCTATAAATAATGATCTTTTAGGAGATTTTTAGTAAAAATTTAATGAAAACACATCTATTTCTAATATATTTTATTAAAAATCTCCTAAAGGATAGACTATACTTAAATATCCATAACATTGCTAACCAGTTCCCTGGCCTCCCCCTAGGTGGAGGTATCATTCCTCCCTATATGCCTAGAGGAGATTTAAATTATAATTATCAAGTGGTGATTAGCTCTTATAGGTACTGCTACAACAAATTTGTCAGATTGTTGCAATCTGATTGGTGGTAGAGGTACTTTTTTCCTAGGGGCTTTTGATTTGGGGGGGGAGCAAAAGGGACCCCCCCAAGTCTAGTTAACAATGTTATGCCTCTTTCTCTTGTAATGTTTTAGTGATGTAGAGAGCCTATGTTTTGAAAATTCGTAGTAATTACATTTCTTATCCAAAAAATATAATTTTTTTTTTGAAAATTCATGATTTTCAATTGCTAACATTACTTAACCCTTGAACGTCGACAAGGATGCCAAACGTCTAATGGATGAAAAAGAATCTTTGAGTGTAGGACAAAAGTGCAACTATTCATCCTTGGAATTGGGTTTGGAAAGGAAAGATCTTCTACAATACTTTGACTTCCAATAGTTGCTTTTGCTAATTTCTTTGACCAATGATTCACACGGTAATACAAAAGGATGATTTTGAGCATCATCCCTTCGACTTTCAAGGGTTAAATGTTACAAAAATGTTCTTGAAAAAGTTGCTTCCAACTATGCTGAATTGCTTATTTTGATGGTTTTGGGTGTTTTCACCATAAGTTACCAACAAGAACCACCCCCTCCCTCCCCACTCCTGAATCCTCGGTGCACACCCGACCTGTGGCGTCGCGTCTGCTTCCTCTTATTATTAGTATTAAGGTAGGAGGTCCTAAAATGGAGCGGGTTCTAAAACCGATCAGGCTCTAGAGGTACATTTTGCACTTTCCAATGTACAAGTGGTGTTCATTTGAGGAGGTGGTCGGTTTTAGAGCCCATAAAAATGCACTTTTCTGCAACTTCAGAAATTCATAACTAATTCTACAAAGCTTCAAAAAATATGAAACAACTTGGTTTAGATGCCAATTTCTCTTGCCTTTCAAGGAAAATTTACTGAAAAATATTTTAAGAAGTTCTACCTCCCCAAAAGTCAGCTTCAGCTCTTAGATGAACGGTTTATGGACCTCCTACCTTCGTATCAGTAATAAATTATCTGCTACTGACTCTGCTGCTCTGCTGCTCTGCTACTGCTTCCGTTGACCACATCCGAAACTCCAGTACCCCCTGATCTCATCCGAAACTTCAGCATGGCGGAACCAGCGCAGCACCGGCATCATGCTCAAATGTAGCTAATCTGAACAAGCATTCTACTCAAAACTTTTTACACCTACGAAGAATGTGAAAAAACACAATTGATTGCATTGTAAGTTACAGATGATGGAGCAAAACCGAACCGCAAGTTTTTATCTGTTACGTAAACGTTTGTAACAGTCATTTCAGAAGAATGTGCAGACTCGGTGACGTCTGACAATCGGCTGTTAGCTAGTAATCCAACTCCTGACTCATGCGTGCGTGGGAACTTTGGATCACCTCGCCATAATTTAAGTTATCGGACAGCAGCTTGGCGGAGCATGGAAGTTATTGCGGAAGCTAGCGTGCAACTGCTCGATGCTTGGCACTGCATATATGGTGTTCTTAAGCAGATCGAAGAGAGCTGGGTTCAGGGTATTCGGAATTGCGAATACTATCTGGTTTGCAGATTACTCGAAGTTTGAGTGCTGGGAGAGCTAGCTAGCTCGCATTGGGGATACTAGCTCCCATTGCAGATTAGAGTGTGGCTTAGAGTGTGGATTGGAGTTCTTGTTTGGTTGGAGGATTGCCGCCATGGAGACGACGAAGGTGTCTGCCATCGCCATCTGCGTCTTCCTAGTAGTCGCGATCTTCGACGTGACTTTCGCCGCGGATCCACCGACGTCGCGTCCTGTGGGGTACAGCGTCACGATCCCCGCCCAGGAGACTTCGAACGTGCAGGTGATTGCGACCTCGGACTACGTGGTGTCGCTGGAGGGCGCGCCTTGCGCGATCACTGTGCGTCACTTCTACTCCAGCTTCGTGTCGCACCTGCTGTGGACCGCAAACTACTACGTGGGCTCGCTCGTCACCGCCACCCAGTGCACGCTGACGCTCACCGCCAGCGGCGACTTGCAGCTGCTGGCACTCTTTCAAGGGACGAACACGTTGCTTTGGCACAGCGACACGGCGGGCAAGGGCGTGACGCACATGGCGCTGGAGAATGTGTTTGACAGCGGGGACTTCCAGCTGCTCGGAGCCCAGAATCAGATCGTGTTCCATAGCTTCGGAGTTCCCTCGTTCGCCGTCTTGCCCACCCAGAAGTTCACGTAAGTGCAGTCTTCGTTTTCTTCCTCTGACGGTACCACCAGCACCCCTCTTTGCATTGAGAGCTTCGAACTTCGAGCTCGAGTCACATTCCCTACCCAAAACCCTCAACTTCTGTTAGTATGAAATTCAGTGAAATAAGCAATCTTAGAGCTTGTTGAATGTCTAAAGTCTTCATCCAAAGATGCCTCTGAATGGGAGAGGGAATGGCCAGAGCTGTGTACAGGATTGAGGGAGGAGGAAGGTGATGACTTTCAGGAGATGTTTAGTGGTTACGTAGTGAACTGCGCTTTGAGTACTAATCAATCATCAGCGCTTTAGATTCTGAAATTAACGCCCATCTGGATTGCTATGCATTGCTATGCATACTTGGTGCCGTTGCATTGTATTGCATTGCAAAACAAGTGAGCCTCACGTTGACACCAGGGTTGACAGTTGGGCCTTATTAGGTGGACCATTGAGCTCTATATTGGATTGGATTGCACTGGATTGGGCCTCACACTGGGAGAACTGTGGGGTTTAAGCTTGTGCTACAAGTGGATGTTTCGTGTTCCCCGTAAATCCATGCACTTCGGGTGAAGGATTCAAGTTTTAGCCCTTTTTCTGGTACATTAAGATGGGGCTAAACTGATTCTAGTCCTGGGATATTCCAATACCCTAATTCTCACAACCAATTCAGTCCCCTATACTTAAAGACCTGGTGCTAACTGGCAGATACTTCTAGTGCTAGATTGGTCAATGATGTTCCCAGCGCCTCAACTTGGCAATTCATGTTCTAAGGACTTGAAGACTCAGTCTGCTAGCTGACAAGGCCTTGTGCTTATTTTTGCACGTAATGCGATTCAGCCCAGGGCAGGTGTTGGTGGCTCCAAGTGCAATCTTCAACGACAGCTACAATCAGGTTCTATTCTCGGGCGGCATCTACTCGTTGAAGCTGCAAAACGGAGACCTCCGCCTCTACTCCAATTTCGGAGCGGGAGAGAAGGAGTACTGGAGCCTGCACCAGACCTTGTACACAGGCGACTTGAGCCAGGTTGCATACGCTGGTACGTCGATCACTTCGCCATTACCAATATATTATACCATATGCTGTACCGGGCGTAAACGGTGCACCGCTAACGGCGGAAAAACTGGGGGGTGCACCGTTTGCAGCGCGCTTAATTTTGCCATGTTCCCTCCTACTGGGATTTTTCTCCAAAATGGATTGTAGAAGCTTGTGGTTTTTTGTGGCAGGCATTGTGACTAGCGTGGGGGGACTTGCGCTCTTCAAAGCAGACGGCAGCGTGGTGTACACTACTGGGCCGCTTCCTCTCATCGGGGTAAGGTCTAACCCTCACGACACATATTTCTCCGTCGACGCCGACGGCAACCTCCGCACCTATTTCCTCGTGAAAGGCGAGTTCTGGGATTCCGATTTCGTGGCTCTGCCAACAAACTGCGACTTGCCAAGCTTCTGTGGGCCTTACGGTGTGTGCAGCAAGAACACCACCTGCAGGTTCGTACGTCCTTGCTAGCTCCACTGTCTTGATTCTAAGGGTGGTTTTGATGTTTACAAGGTGCTTTCAACCGTTGGAAAATGATACTATGGGTAAGATTCATTAAATGGGCATAATTTAAAGTGCCCAAATAGTGACCGGCATTCAAGTACTCAACTATCATAAAATTAGGACCGGTACATCTGGGAAGTGCCAATTGATCTCTTTAATTTTTGCCATTTTAACAGACGTAACTTTTTATCTAATAGTTTGAGACTGGATCCGGATTTGTTACTAAATTCTCATCACTCAATTTCTAGGGAGATTTCTTTAATCAGGGGATAAACTCGATCATTCAGAACGTCAATTTTGTTAGATAAACGGAATTGCAGGATTTCGACACTTCTCAGGGCATGCACCCTGAAATGTAATTCTATACCTGTCCAGTTCTAGTTTTTAGGGCTTCGAGCATATGCAGTGTTTACGCACCTTCAAACTTTGCTACAAAAGTTGATGTGGGGGGGCATTTGTCAGAGAGCAATGGGCTTAATATATTTAGGGTGCTTGCTGCCCGAGTTTAATGTGTCTGGGGAGCACATTGTTGACAAAGGCGGAGTGTTGCATTGCTTCTTGCCTTGCAGTTGCTCGGCGTCATTCACGCCCAACAACCGAAAGGACCTCTCCCAGGGATGCAAGCCACAGGCCGGATTTTCCAAGTGTGGTGCATCCAACCAGCGCTTCCTGCGCCTCACAGGCTACGACTACAACTACAACCAGTACGCCACGGCGTTCCACGTGAGCCTCAAGGATTGCAACACCAAGTGCCTGAAAGATTGCTCCTGCAAGGCGTATTTTTACAATCAGAAAACGGGATTGTGTTACCTGTCAAACGAAGTGCGAACCTTGAAGAAGGTGTCGGACAATAGCAAGCTCGCCTTCATCAGGTTGTGAGTCGAGAGAAGCGACCCTATGGAAGTTTGAGTAGCTACCTTACTTGAAAAGCAAACCAATGCTTCAAGGGTAGAGCCTCTTGTAGTGTAGTTGCATGTTCTTTTTAGTAGGTCTAACTGGTTTTAGATTGAGGAGAAGGATTATTGGTTATAATCCTTCTAAAGAGTGAGTGTCTTAAAGCTCACTCAGATTTGGATGAAGTTGGATGAAGTATCCATGATGTGTATGTGTTGTACACCTTCTTACTATCCAATGAGGCAATGACATAGTTGATCTTCACTTTAAGGATTTGATAAGAGTTTTATCAAAAAGAATGTCAAATCATTCCACACATCTAGACCTATAGTTTTTGGTATATCAAAGTCTTCAAAATGAGAAGGATTATAGATTATAATCATCTTTTGACAAGCTAATAAAGGAAACAATGATGTGGTTATTGCTTTACATAATGGACTTGGTATTAAGGTATAGAGACCCATCGTAGACCAAAATCCAATTCAAATCTGAAGTCTTGAATCCAATTTTGCAAGTCTTGCATCCTAATGGGAATAGCAGAAATTGCGCACACTATGGATGTGGGGTTCAAAGATTTGGAATTGTGTTGAAAAGTCACCATTTCATAAATTCAATGAACACCGCCAGAAGGCGTCTACACATGGCAAGAGATTCCTAGATGCTTACACCCAACTTGCGAATTGAACACCAACCAATAATGACTGAATTGGAAGAGATGAGTTGTTGCAAACAGGTGTCAGAATAGAAGACGCGATCAGGTGCCTCACAAGTTTAGCGTCCCCTTACCTTGCTTTTAGAAATCTGCTGCCACGGAAGATGCAAACACAAGCCGGATCATGCGTTTGTGAACGAAAAGGCAACAGACTGATCGGCGCACTTGACAGCAGAAAGTAATATAAAAGTCTATAAATCCTTGCAAATTCGTTGCAGGCTGTGTGAGAGAAGATCACCCTCGCCGAAATGCATTGTTTGTAGACCGAAATTTTCTACTTGCGGATAGCGCCCACTTTGTAAGGACAGTTCACATACCATGACTCCCCTCTGGTGCTCCTGCCGTCCTCAGGCGCTCCTCTTTCTCATCCCTTCTAAAACCAGCTTACCTCGAAGCAGACAACGGATTGAGAGCAGTGCAAACGCGACTGAGAAGAGCTCCGGAGAGCAAGAAGAATGGAGCATTGGAAGGACGAAAATAAGGAACGCGATGTGCGCTATGGTGAGCGCTGCGACGTTGGCGTTGAAGGTACCGGATATGGCGGACGCAGCCACGCCGTATGCTCAGTCGCAATCCGAGCGCCTGCAGATTGGTTTGATTAACGGGTAAGCATTTCGGGTGAGCGATATGGCGTTCTCTGTCTTTGGCTTAGGGTTTGCAGAGGGTTTCGATGGTAAAGGTCGAAACCTCAAATTTGTTATAATGGCGAATTTCAGTGACATTTGCACAGTTTCAATTGTGTAACTGGATCATTCAGATACGAATCTTTATTTTTAGAGCTTCGGGCCACTTGAAAGGTACAATTTGTAAGGACATGACCGTCTGATTGCCTTGCACCTCGCAGGCGAATCCGCTCATGCCCCCTCGACATTAATCCCAATTGTGTGTCGACCTCTTCAAGTAACCAAGCGTACGCATTTCCGTGGGAAATTCCGGCGTCCGATTCGACCTCGGCTGTTAAGGTAGCAGTAAACCCTAAACCCTGAACATCTGAAGCAATTCCCAAATTCCCACCACAAATAAGGTATGCTTGCACTTGGTGTTAAAGAGTGTTGTTACTAAGGGTGTTAGGACTGAATTTAGACCTACTTCTGAACCGGATTGACATTGCAAACATCACCCCTATCACCAAGGGCGAACATACCTTTACTCTAGTAATTGTACATAACATTCTAGAGAACTCTTCTTTGAGCATGTTCTGAAGTGACTTGAAAAGGAATTCCTGACACTTGTTTTTTAGAATGTTGAGCTCAATTTGAACATGTGAGCTTCTCAAGTCAAAGAGCAATGTGAGTAAGTCAGAGCTTTGATTTCGCCTGGTTTTCTCCAATTTGGTATGCCTTTACTCTACATTGCTATTATTTGGCACTGCTCTCAATAGTGGAATGTCACTACTACTCAAGAATGATGCCCTGAGCACTTCAAAGTTTGCCGATTACTAATTGAACTTGGACATGCCGCACATGCCAGAAAATCGAAAGCGCTATTCTCGGCACACAAAAGAATGCGCAGATCGTCAAGGTGGAAGACATCTCCGACGGTACAATTTTCTCTCACACTCTGTTCATGTTCCTATCCAAACTTTGTGATACTACTTGCGTCAGTTCAAGCATCTTAACACATGTAATCTAGGAGTGTGAATTTTGCGAGATCGGTATGGAACTGAGGAGATCTCTTTAGGTACATGGGCTAAACTCTCTTGAGATCAAATTTCTCTCTCAATGTATGATGATTTCTTATGGAATCATTCAAAGTGCAAGGTCATGTAGAGCACTGTGAAGGGATCATAATAGATAACCAACCCCATAATTTCCATTCGAAGAAATATGGCCATAGACATAGAGCTTCGTCATGCTTACACCCAACTTGCTACTTGAAGGCCAACCAAGTGTTGCTTGGAAGTGCTGTTCAGGTTCCTCATGATTTCAGTATCCTCTACCTTAATTTGTGTTGATTAAAAGAGATGAGCTGCTGTTGGTAACAGGGATCGGTAAGGAGACGGAATTAGGTTCCTAATGGATTTAGTATCCGCAACCTTAATTTGTGTTAACAGGAAGAGATGAGTTGCTGTTGGTGACGGGTTGGTAAAGGAAGTTCCTAATGAATTTAGTATAACTTAGTTTGTGGGGCTGGCTGAGTGTGCAGGGAAACGGAGCGGGAAATACATGGTGGCGGAAGTGGATGGGTTTCTAGGGCGAGATACGCTGGAGTTTCTGGTGCGAGACGACATCGTGACGTATAGGTCCATGGCCAACAAGGTGCAGTACGTGTACCCGTTTACCACGCCTCTGGGAGACTTCGGGGCTCAACAGAAGCACATCCAAGCTCTGGGCGACGAACTGGGCTGGCTTCTGCCTGATTTTGATACCACCAGATAAGACTCACCCATGCTTCAAAAAAAGGAAATCAAGCACTATGGCGAGCTCCCTCGGTAAGCGCTTTTAACGAAGTGGTTGAAACTTATTCATCAAACTTTGGATACAAAGAACTGGCGGACTAGGAATTGCCCACTAGTCCTCCTTTTGATGTGCCAAGATGGCAGCATGAAGTGCACGGGATCAGGGATGAAATTTTGGATTCAACATAGCGGTATCCAGCAATGGGAGCAGGAATGAAGTGCAAGGAATAGGGATGAAAGTTTGGATTCAACGTCATGTTGTGTAGTAATGGGAGCAGGGTGACTTTGAACTACATGCAAAAAAATGTATTGTATTCACAATCATGGGAGAAATCACTATTGAAGAAGAGTTGACTCTTTTCTGTACTTCAGAGCTTTGTCGCATGCATCATCCCGGTTTCTCATTCCTTGTAATTATTGAGGATTCAGCTTCTAACAAAGGTTGATTATTCAGCTTCCTTTTGATTTGTTGTGGGGGAGTCAATTGCCTCGTGGAATAATGTGGCGAACGAGCTCACTGAAATCCACCCCTATTCATATGAATCCCTGTAATATCAATTCGTTGACATTTTATGAAGTGGATTGTGAGTACATAATTCCTGCATTTGACACATGAAGTTTCCTTTCGCACAATAATTTTCACGATGTTTGCGGCATTGATAACATGGATTAGTTCATTATTGTTAGTCCCCATCTCATTGCGCTGATGTGCAGAGGTAGGATCTTTGACCCCAAAGTCCGCCTACATCCAATTAATGGCCCACGTGTGTCCTAGTCAATTCAATTGTGGATTTGAAACTATCCAGTTTGTACTTGGATGTAAACGACGAGAATGAAGCTCAACAGGTACAATTTCTACTCCATTTAAGTATATCTATTACTCCCTTTGCATTTTAGAAAGGAAATACCGGAATTATTTAGAAATAGAGGGAGTAATAGGTATGTATAGAAGTTGATCATGAGTTCATCAACTTTGAGTTTCATTCTCAATATTTGTGCTCCTATTTGCACCCAAAAATTGCTGAGAGAAGATAGATGGGGCCTGACAAATTTAGGAAGTCAATCAGAATGGATCCACTTTCCAATCAGATGCTGAATCTGAAAGTGAAAATTATACCATTATTAGCATCCAAATCCGTTGGGGTCTCATGTCGGAAGGAGATTTAGAAACAATCCATTTCAATGTATTTTCCACGACAATTATTGTATTGCTAGGCCTATGAAATTATCCTTAGGGCAACGAGTTGAATAATCTCTAAATCCACGCTGCATGTAAACGGCTGAGGGAGGAAGGTGAGTCTGAGTTCGCACTTCGCAGGCAACAGAAGAACAGGCCCTTCAAGCTTTAACAGCCCAGTTCCTCTTTATAAACAGAGCCGCTCAAGCACAGCTTCCATTGACAAATTCTCATGTTCGAACCAAATGTGCAAGCTCGCATTTTACAAATCAACCTAGTCTACTAAATCTCGCAGGCAATTCAACTAACCACTACTGATCCTCAATAATCCCCTATTCTAATTCAAATCCTCAAAATTCAAACGTCGTATCAAAATCCACTCCATTATATCTCTTCTAGCTCGGCCTCGAGAGCTTCCAGAGAGATAGGGCCCTTGAGAGGCATATACTCTCCCAGATAGCCATCCAAATGCTCCGAAAGCGCATACCGATCTATGCTCTCATGATGGTACGACTTACATACAAAATACACCACCGTTTGCACCAAAATCCCAATCAGCGTGCCCGCCGTCCACAGCAGCAACAGCAGCAAGCCGAAGAAGACTCTGCCCACCATACTGTGCATATGGTGACGACCCGTCACCAGAGCATTGTACGAGGTAAGCACCAAAAACGTGCAGAACGCGTATAACAGAAACACACTGCAGGCCACCCACCTCTTGCCTTTTATGAGATCCACGCTCTTCTTCAGCGCACCAATGCCGTAGCTCTCTTCCAACACCGAGACCACGCTAGCCAGGTGCCACACTAAATTGAAGTAGACCAAGAAACTGTAGAAGAGAATGGTGACCAGCACCCCAGGAATGAAAACACTGATCCCACTCCCCGCTTGCACCAGAAGCAGCAAAATGATGATGATGAAAAACGAGAAGTAGTAGATGAAGAGGAGCACATGCGCCCAAAGAAATGTGAACATAAGGCGCTTCCACACCTTGGGGATGACGCTGAGGACCTTCATGTACGAGAGCCCCTTGCCTGTGTAGATGCTGGCCACGCTGTACACAAGGGCGGCTGTGGAAAGTAACGAGAATGCGAGCACGAAGATCATGTACAACACGGTGATCATGCCCAGGCCGAAAAACTCCGCGTCCAGATGGTTTTGGGTGACGGTGGCTTCGGGGGAGTCTGGTCGCTCCATGTGCAGCTTATCCGCGTTTAACAAGATCTTGCGGAGTAATGGATGCGTGATCAAGCTGTGGCAGAAGATCACGGCCCCCAGCGGGAGGACCAGAGTTAGGGCTAAGGAGAGGAAGAGACGGATGTGGATTTGCAGGATATTGTAAGCCTCCTTGCAGATGCCGACCACCCCTAAACTACGCATCTCATCCGGTTCTCGGTCCATCATGCCAGACCCCAATCGCCGAACCACGTAACGTTTCCTTCAAGATCCGCACCAGCTCGTCCCTCCACGCTCTACAGAGTCCTTTCTGTCACCAGCCCTGACACGCAGATGCATAGATGGGGATGGATCCTGGGTTTCAATCCACTTCTGTCAACGCTGCAGTCGCTCGGTCTGAGATCCAACAAGAAAAGCCTTCAGATGAAATAACCCGTCGCTTATTGGAAAAAACTCTCAACACCCACTGAGGATGGAAAACCCTACTGGAGCTACTAACCCAAAAAGCACACACAAGGAAAGAATACTCAAGCAACCTAGGGTTTGAAACAGACTCCACAACCGATCTGCTATTTCACAAATTTCACAAACCCAATGGGAACTCCAACCCAAACCATTTACTAACCCACAATCCACGAACAGTTTCACACGGTTTCAACAGCCCACCTTCGGCTGAACACACTCCCCAACCCCTCCACCTCCCCCGAACCTTCCCCAATAGCTGTCATCCAAACCAACCAACCAACCAACCAACCAACCAACCAACCAACCCCAGCCCCCAAACTGCGAACCAACTCCCAACCGGATACCAAACGTGCGTTGCAAGCAAACGCTGCATCAGCTGAACCGCATTTGCAACGTAACGAAGGTCGATCCGACTCACATGCAGTCTGTCACAGCAGAAGCTAGCGTGATCTGACAAATGCACGTCGGTGCACCCAAATGGAGAATAATGAAGAGATGAAGAAGGGAGACACTCAATCCAGTTGACCTAGCTCCCTTGAGCTCCCTTACTTACAAAGGAATCGTGCAACAAGCTAGCAAAGGAAAGGAATGCAAGCGAAGCGAGCTTGGTGGAGCCCAACTTCACAGCGCGACTGCAGGAATGCAGGAACAGTGCGTGATAACCGGAACAGAACAGATCACGAGTTAGTTTTCTTCAAGGACAAAATGAAGAAGAAAGCAGTCAACACAGTTGCGGATTGGGCGACGCTGGTGGACGCTGGCTATGGAGTTGGCTTTCGGGAGAGCATGACTTTCTCGCTGCCGTCGCTGCCGGCACTCGCCTAGCTAGGCTTCGAAAAGAAAAGGCTGACCCACCTGCAGACGAAAAGAAGAGAAGAACTCCAGCCTTGTTTCAGGCTGGCGTAACATAAGGTAGCAGGTCCATAAACTGAGCTCATTTAAGAGCTGGAAATTAAATTAATCTGGGGAGGGTTATATTTCTTGAAATATTTTTCAGTAAATTTTCCTTGAAAGACAAATGGAATTGGCATCTAATCCAAGTTGATTCATAGTCTTTGGAGTTTTGTGGACTTAGTTATGAATTTTTGAAGTTGAAATGTAGTGGTCACTGAAAGCGTCCACTGCCTTAAATGTAAACTATTTGTCCATTGTTGGTGCAATGAAAAGCGAAATGTACAAATAGTGTACATTGCAAGAGGTGGACACTTTTAGAGCCCAAGCGCTTTATGGACCTTAATCCCTTAGCACCTAAATCTTTTTTTGAAATTTTGCATATTTTTGCTTATATCTTTATAAATATATATTATTTACCTCAAATTCATCAAATTCATCATACATCAAGTTTTTTCTTTAAAAAGTCAAGCATTGGTTTGGATGAATGAGAAGTTTTGTGGTCAAAATAACCCCCGTAACCTCTTTGTTCACTGTCTAAATTTTGAATATCGGAGCACTAAGGGGTTAAGAGATTGTTCATCTCACATGTCCTACATGAAGCTCCAAAGAAGAGAATGTGTCACTCCTAGACTACATTCCCCTGTTAGGGGGGAGACACTATATTAATTACCTAAATGAACAATTTCAAGGAGTGTATGGATATGAGTAATTGCTTTGCTGGAAGCAATGCTAAAATTGAATTATTTTACTATGTTAAGTTTGATGCATTAAGAGTGTTTATAAATGACACAATGGTGTTATATGCTATTTAGTAGTGCATTGCATTTCCTCTAGATGATTTCACAAGCGAGAAGTGTGGTGTTGCACTAGGATCTTGACTAGGATAGGGGGTTATTTTCAACAATTTTTTGCTCAAAAGCATTGTTACAAATTTTTAGGACAATATCACATTTCAAAGATGAATGTACATATTTCCAAATTAATAATTCAAATTCATCCATGTTTTGCATATTTCATCCATATATGAATGTAAGTAACTACATCACTCTAGGGAAGATTATTTTTTGCACTATCCAAAATAATGAATAGAAAAAATTGCACTAGAATTGGGTAGAAAGAATTCATGTTATGATTGTGGTATTTGATGAAGATTGTTTCCTAGGGAATAATTTGGAAGTGTAAAATACTAGGGATATTCTTGAGGAAACACTCTTGCCTAACTTAACCCCTAAGCGCTCCAACGTCCAGAAAGTGGACGACGCACAGAGTCGAGGAGTTACAGGCAACGGAGAATTACGAAATTTCATTCATCCATTTTTTCACAAGTTCAGGCAGAAGTTTGCTATCGATGACTGTTGATAGCAACTGCTTCAGAAAGAACATGCAGAAGAGAAAAATGATTGAAGTGCAACATATATGGTTCTGTTCAAAATTTTCATGTGCCCTGGGTGAGAGAACTTTATTTTAGTCCTTGTTTGGGCAAAACAAATTTGCAGGGCAGTTGGAAAGGGCTGCTCCGTCGTCGCTGACCTGTACGAGGGAGAAAATGTGGGTACGTGATGTCGAAATTACTCAGTAATTTCAGTACTCTCTTGGGGTGCGTAAAGAATTATCAGTTCGTATCTGGGAATGCCAAATGGCATTTTGTTGCAGTCATAGCACGGTAGATTTGTGCATCGACGTCTCACAATTTATCCAATGAAGTGTTTCACCGCTCAGGAATTAATGTGGGAACTCAAGGACGGCGAGAATGTGGCGCATGTCAATGCCTGACATTAGCAATTTCGCATTTCATAATATTTTGTTGACTTCGGCACTTCCAACTGTGTGCACGGGCAGCCAGCACAAGAGCTCACATATTCCCCATCTGGCACCTGTGGCATTTCAATGGGGCAAATCAAAAGTTCACGCTCTTCCGTTCTGCTCGGAAACATGCTCATTGCAAGACCCACGGATTTCTATATGTTCATGAAGAGTTCATAAATCACTGACTGTCTCTTTCTTATCGACATCCCCTACGCACTACAATTTTCCTTGTATTTTTCCAACCGTTTGCATGGTCGACAGGACATGCTTTGTATGTAACATCGCACCTGCCCATTGAAGTCAACGTAGCAAAAACATCGGTCAAACCTCATGATCTTCAAGGGCACACCAGTTTTTCAGAGTTCATTTTTGGATTCCCATCCTCTTCATACTGACTGAAAAGATCTAGCGGTTACATTTTGCCTCATCGGCAAACCTTTCCAAATATGGTCCATCCAAAATCATCCTCAAAAACAGCCACTTTCCACTTCTGTCATGAATCAGGTCGCTCTAAGGTTAAAGACCTCATGTTCAATTTTGAGGATTTTCATCCAAAATAAGAATGGATGATGAAAATCTATCTATGAGGAAGGGAATTTTTCCATAAATCCTCTTTAGGAGTCAATTCTCTATGTGATAGACATAATACAAAGTACCTCTTTGATTTTTTTAAATTTGACAAATAATGAATGTTTTTTTATTTTTTAAACAATAAAATTTATAGTATTTCAATGTCAATTTGATTACAACAAATTCTACTCCTCAATTGTCAATATTTAGGAAAGAATTAATTATAAAAGAAGTTGTTACTTTTCAATTTAGAATTATTATTATTAATGACGAACATTAGATGAGAACTACCATTTAGTTGATATTTGGTGATATATATTTCTATAGTAATGAATATAAGGTACACCAAGTGCAAAGAGACAAGTAGACATAACACCATGATGGAATTTTAAAGCCAAATGACTAAGTCATAAAATGAAGTCACAACATGGGCATAGAATCAATAGAACCATAATGCTATACAATTAAGTCATGAAATGAAGGCACATCAATGCAACTACAACAATTGCTTGAAGTAATTTGTCATTCTCTTCACGCGTGTATATTGAATTATTTTTATAAAAATAAATTAATAAAAATAAATTAGACCTTTGAAAATTGAAGAATTGTATGAATATCTTGAATATGGTGTCAAAGAAATGATTTTCTTAGAACTAATATAGCCTTAGAGATAATCACATCTTCATAAAAATATAAATAATGATAGCCTAAAATAAAAGAAGAATGAGAAAATTCTTTATAAATTTAGGATAGCAAAAAATGGTAAATAGCAACAAAATATTCTCCACCCAAAATATCCAATTAATGCACATATATTCAAATTATATGGTAAGTGACCCCCTTCAAGCATATGCATGTATTTCATCAACACCACTAGATCCTTGCTTGAGTTGGCTTGGATCACACTTATGAGCCTTGCACTATCTACAAGTAATTGATGTTGCATTGAGGCAATTGCTTTCTAGCATCAAGGATTGATTGAAAGATTTGTTGTCTAGTTACTGTGGGCTTTTGTACCAGTATGCCAACATGATGCAATACCAAACGAATTGTCGTGCAAGCTCCTTGTGATAATGTACACCATACACATTGCATTCCATGTCTCCCTAGAGACATTAATTTATGTTGTCAAGATGATGAAGGTGCATATGTACAAATGCATTGATAACAACAAATTCACATCATTTCCCAAGGTTAGTCTCATCACTCTTTTTGGATTCTGAGGCATACTCTTACGAGGGCTAAAGTTTTGAATTTCTGACATCAAGGTCTTAATTCCATACCAAAAACAAGGCATGGAAACCTTCAATCTTGAATGGGCATCACTAATAGCACAAAGAATAGTAAAACCCTAGTAAATATTGATAATACAAATTAATTGTGTAAATATTAATAAAATAAATATAGCTAATAATTCAAAAACCATCATTATTTTTTGCTTACTAATCAATTCTACTTTATATCAAGAATTGTTTAAATTCTTTACGATACTTTAATCAAGAGATGAATTCAAAACTCAACTTCTAGAAGCCAAGTTCTATTTGTCATATAGTCAAACATTATTTATGAGTCTTTTAAATTAGAATGAACTTTCAATCTAATGTTTTGATTAAATTAAATAATGTGACATCTATTGATGTAAAAAAAATTCTAGTTTTATAATTTTTATAATTTTTATAGTAATAAACTAAAATACACTAAAAAATATAACCAAAAAAATCCAATTAATTTGTGATTTTTAAGCGGTTTGATTATCAATAAAGAACAATGTCAAATTTCTCAAGTGATTTTTTGACACCCAAAACAATCATGTTAATTACCTTGAAAATAAATTACCACCACCAAGCTAAAGGGTGATTGCAAGAAACACCTATACTATTTTGTATTACACCTTGTGTACTGATTTTTTTTTCTAGCTTTTTTCAAGCCAAAACTTTTACATTTTGGCTCCACATGATTCAACAGTCAAGATTCTTAAATATAGTACTCATGAATATTGTACACCTTGAATAATTTTTTTACATATTTCAAAAAATGTTTTACTAATAAAAAATAGACCCCAATTTTTGTGACACTTGCTAGTTTAAAGGGATTTATTACCATTTATTACCCAAAAAAACAAATTTAGAGTTGAAATTTGGAGGAGATGGTCTTTTAGTAGATTTCCAAGCTATTATTCAAAGGAATTCTAAAAATAATTAATTGTATGTTGTATGGAAGTCTCCAAAGTAGGCTTCTTTTGGCTTGCATTTTAAACTATGTAAAATATTGTTTTCGTGATTCTTTTGTTGAATGACCATCTCAATAGAATTGTTGCAAATGATCTAATTTTTTTAATCATTTAATTTTTTTTTCTTCTATTTTTTACAAATTAAAATATCAAAATCTCTATTTTCTTGAGATTTTGCACTTTTTTAGTTCTCCAACTTAGAGAATTTTTTTGCTTTATCTTCCTAAAGTACAATCTTCTTAAAGGTGCATATATTGGCCAGATTTTTTTTTAAATTAAAATTTGTTTCTCTAATTTTAAAATATTGCAAAAAACCAAGCATGAGTATTTTTAAAACCCAACAAAATCAGCAAGTGTTTCTTGTAATCACCCTAAATTTATTTTTTATTTAATTAATTGATAAATAAATTCATTAATTTCATATGTGAGAATTTTTATTTTCTATAAATGTTGGATTTTTCAAAATTATGGGTGGAAAAAAATTCTTGTGTTTTACAAAGTGGAACATATACAATATAATACATCAATTAGGATATCTTAAAATAATCTACTGTAGGATTTTCATCCGTATGGAGGGTTACAATGAGAAAAAAATATTAGTTAAAATTTTTAAATCATTTTTAAAAAAGAAAAAAATACAATATCACCAACTTTAAGATATACATATTCCATTAAAAAAAAATTGTACAAAAATGGATGCAGTCAAACAATTTTTAGATTGACCAAGAATGATTTAAATGTTTTATTTAGCTACTTGTGGAAAAAATGTCCATCAAGAAATAATGCCAAACATTGGGAGATCTCTTCAAAACATTGGGATCGGAGATTTATTCAAAACATCAAGAGATCAATACAAACATTGAGAGATAATTATTTGAAGATCTTCGGATGTTTTGTCCAAAAATGTATTCAATAGTTTAAGAGTAGTTAAATGTGACATTTAAACATTCATATGAAGTTACCTTCTATCTTCAATAACCTTCCAAAATTAATTGCACTTCATGAATGTATTCAACATTAGCTGTGCTACAACATCAATAAATTGTAGAAAACTATAATACCAAGGAGGCCATGAAAACCTTAAAAGAACATTAACACAAGAGAAAGTTGCTAGCATGTGAGTCTATGATCATGAGCCTAGGTGCCTTGGTGCCTATGTTATAAAATACCTATGTTATAGGGTCTTTCCATGGTTATAGATACCTTGTTATAAATGCCCTTCAATGGTTGTAGGGTACCTACTTATATCGAGGTCAAGGTTCATAAACTTCCATCTTTTGACCTACACACTAGTGTTGTTGACAAGATGAAAATTTTGCTTCAAATTTGTTTCCAGCCACCAATTAAAAAAAATTATAATCTCCAAAAGCCAATATGTTTTTTTATCTTACAAGATTGGAAAAATCACAACAAAAACTACGATTGAAGGAGCTTGCCTCAAATCCATTTTATCATGCACGGGGACTTTGAGCCTTTGGAAGTAAAAAGCTTTCATACAAAAATAGAAAGTTCCACTTTATTGACACACATAACAAGGCTTGAAAGGTTTTAACAATTATAAAGATTCTTGTAGTGAATCAAGTGTGGGCTCTTCATATCTTATCAATATGTTGGGTGGAGGAAAGAGAATGTTGGAACCAAACTAGGACCAATCCTAGCTACAAATTGGGAGTGTTTTATTGGGTTCTAAATGCATTGAACTATTGTCCAATTTGTAGCAACCAAATTGGACCAAATTAAAGCCACTCTTAAGGAGATAAAAATTAATGGCTAATTCTAGATGATCCATTGGAGATAATGATTTTACTTGAAATTGCCAAAAAATGCCATATGTAGAGACTTTTGCACACAAGAATATTTTAATTTTCTCTCATTACATTGTTTGAGGATAGCCAATGGACTTTTAAATGCACATTTTAGCATGTCTTCAAAACTTGATATGTGAAAGTTGTTTACTTAAATTTGTATTTATATAATGTATAAGATTATAAAGATATGCATAGAATCTGCAATTCCATTACAAGGGGGATAATTTCCATTAGTAAAGTGCAATGTTGAGGAATAAAGTAAAAGGATTGTAGAGAGTTAAAGTCCAATAATGTATTTATTTTATTATTTTATTATTGTTATACTATTTCAATCAGAAACAAAATTGATGAAAAAAATGATAGAAATGGCCATATTTACTATAGTTCAAAAGTTTAGAGTTCAAAAATCTAGTGTTGCATTCTAATTGTACAATAGGGTGCAATAATCTTACAAATTTTTCTTCCCAAGCAAATTTAGAAAGAAGTATATAAACTTCAAGATGCTCTTATATGCTTGAAAATGTATACATTTTTAATTATAAATTGCATTGGAATTGTAGTAAAGGGTTTTGAATATCAAAACAAATATATACATATATAACTCAAAATCATACAATAATTTGTATTTCTTCTAAACACTATCTATCAACTAGTATCACTATCCTCTACTAACATTATAGCTTGCATTCTTTTCCTTGTCACTAGCTAACTACAAAGAAAATTCTAACGTTTTTTTAGTTGCAAGTTTCTATGATCGCTTGCAAAACAAAACTATTCAAAACTTTCATCTCAATTATCAAAATAACATGATTCAAAGGAGCTATTCAATCCAAAAAATGAAATACAAACAAAATTAAAAATTTCAAGCAGTCTACATTGACTCTAAAATGAAGCAAACGTCTAAAATTTTGCAAAACTTATAGAAATATCACGACACAGATCTTGGCATGTAGAGTTTGATTTATGGAGACTACTCTAAAATTTTAATTCAGAAATTCAGAAATCTAAAGTTTCATTTAGCCTATCATCAAAAGTATTCAAATCCATTTGGGCTAGGATAGAGCTTTAGGGATTAAAGAACTAACACAAAAACCTATAAAATTTTGAACAAATGAAATGAACCACTCTTGACAAATACTCGATGAGCCCGTTAGAAATCGTCCATCACTAAAAATATGATGTGGATGTTGGCCCAATTCTAGATTAAACTATAAATTAATTTTTAAAATAAAATAAAATAGATTAAATAAAATGACATAAATCTATTAATCAATGCAAAAACTTCAAATTTGAAAAAATTGCCTCTTAAACAACAAAGCAACTAAATTTTGGTAGATTTAATCAAATCTTTGGAAGTAAATTCAACAGTGAAAATGATCTCATTTGAATATTATGGTCTTTGCATAGATATTGAAGCCTAATTTCACCTCCAATTGGATGATTGCAAAAAATAAATGGATATTTAGATACGAAAAAAAACTAGTTAAGGCCTTAGATTTCTTCCACCACACAATGGATTTTTCACTTTTGTTAAATGAATTATAAACAAAGAATAAAACTATTCCTTTGTGTTTAACTTACAAACATAAAACTTGAACTTTTAAAGTTGTAAATTACATTCATACATTTGTATTCATGATTTTGATCATGAAATACATTTTATTTATTTACAAACATTTAACTTTCAAAAATTCATTTTAAATACAAAAGAAGTTGTTTCAACATGAGTGATTGTTTCAAATCATGAAATTCATTGTATATGCAAAGATTCAACACACTTCTCATTTTAAGCCTCTGAAATCTTCATCTAAATATTATAAAACCAAAATTTGGATGTTCCTACAAATAGGAATATTAAACGCTTATAAAAATGTAATGTCATACATGAATTACTTTTAGTCAATCATACCATAATTCAAGTTCAAATTTTTAAATTTTTTTATTTTTTATATTGATAGATTTTCTTTCAAATAGAAATATTAATACAAGGTTTTTAAAATTCCAACATTACAAATGGCATGCTTCAATTCCTGTTCACATTTTTTTTATTACAGCTTTAGTTGAAAGAAATTGTATGTGTTATATAAAATTGTATTCTTAGTCATGGTCAAAACAATTGCTCAATTAATATGTGGCTCAACAATTCCAAGGAGTTCAAATGTGAGTTTAGACCTATGGTTTTGGAAATAGGAAACATAAAGGGGCAAAATGAGTCTTTTACTTTCAAAGATCAAAATGCACATTCAACTTAGTTTTCTAACTAGTGTGTCCTATGCCGTTGCCTTAGGCAAAATAAAAGTAAGAATAATTTTTTAATTTTTTAAATCAATAAAACTTTAAAATTCAAAAACTTTCACAACATAGTGTGAGAGGTTGCATTTTTGGTACGAATAGAAAGCTTTATGAACAAAGAAGTGCAAGGGCTTTGTTTTGTGGCGTTTGGACAAACAATGTGAAAGTTATGTTTTTTCCAAAATAAAAGATAATTCAATGCATTTTAAAATTTGAAATAAATCCATAACTTCTGCACTATAGGTCCAAACGCCATGAACTTGGTACGGATAGAAAGTTTTCTCCACGAAGGAGTGCAAGGGCTTTGATTCATGGTGTTTGGACTTATGATGTGAAAGTTATGTTTTTTCCAAAATAAAAGATAATTGAAATTCAATTTTTGAATTCATAAAAACTTTGAAATTCAATCATTTTTATACCATTTGTCCATACATCATGAAACAAAGCTCATGCATCCCTTTTTACGAAGAGCTTTCGAGTAATAACAAGAACATCGTTGAACGCCTCATAGTCTCTTAAATCTCAATATATCAACCAAAACACAACAAACAACCTAATCTAAGGTATCAATGCCTTTAGTTTTATTAAATTTGGAGTTGTGTACCAAGACATATGATTTTTTCTGTAAAATTTGACAAACAAAATTTTGATTGTCTATAATTTTATGAATTTTTATTCAATTATAATATTTTCTTTTTTTTAGAGGTATGAAATTTTTATCTTTGTTTTATAGAACCAAAACTATCTAAATTTGGATTCTTTCTGTCAATTTGAATGGCAATTTTGAGGAACCTACTTTGCAAGTCACCTTTATTCAAATTATTTGGTGAATTGTGAAAAACTATATATTTTTGGTTTAGTCTTCATTTATTCTATGATCCTAAGTTAAAAAATGATAAAAATAATAAAATTATATAAGCTAGAATGAATGTCAAAATTGAAACAAAAAACTTATGAGGATTAAAATAAATTTTAAAATAAAAGAATGATGGAAAAAAACAATAAAATTCTTCAAATAATTTGGGTTCCAACAAAACTTGTAAAAAACCTACGGTGTAAAAATTATGGATTTTTTAAATCTAAAAAGTTTAATTTTATTATTGTTTATTTTGGAAAAAGCCCTTGCAATTCTTTGTACATAAAGCTTGCTATTCGTACCAAGAATGCAACTTCTCACACTACGGTGTGAAAGTTATTGAATTTCAAAATTTTAATGAATTAGAAAATTAGAGAATTATTTTTACTTTTACTTTGGCCATGGCAACGGCACAAGGGCACACCAATCTATACCTAAAGATAGCTTGTTTGTTTTGTTTGTCTAATACATTGAGATCTAAAAAACTCTCAAGCATTCAGTGGTGTTCTTGGTACATTTGGAAAGCTCTTGGCAAGGAAAGGTGCACAAACTTTGTTTCGTGGCATTTAGACCAATGGTGTGAAAATCATGGAATTCTAGTTTTGTCAACACTAGAAGAAACCCATGTTTTTTGTGACGAGCCCTGATTTTTTTGACGCATTTTTTTTGATGTCTAAGTTGACATTTAGTTGTTTTTATGTTTTTCATGACATCCAATTGATCTAATGAACATCATTAAAATCATAAAAATAGCTAAATGTCAATTTAGACATAAAAAAAAATGTGTCAGAAAAAATCAAGGCTTGTCACAAAAAACATGGGTTTCTTCTAGTGGAATTCATAAATTGATTTAAATTATCTTTTATTCCCTTTGCTTTATTCCTCAACATTGCACTTTACTAATGGAAATTATCCCCCTTGTAATGGAATTGCAGATTCTATGCATATCTTTATAATCTTATACATTATATAAATACAAATTTAAGTAAACAACTTTCACATATCAAGTTTTGAAGACATGCTAAAATGTGCATTTAAAAGTCCATTGGCTATCCTCAAACAATGTAATGAGAGAAAATTAAAATATTCTTGTGTGCAAAAGTCTCTACATATGGCATTTTTTGGCAATTTCAAGTAAAATCATTATCTCCAATGGATCATCTAGAATTAGCCATTAATTTTTATCTCCTTAAGAGTGGCTTTAATTTGGTCCAATTTGGTTGCTACAAATTGGACAATAGTTCAATGCATTTAGAACCCAATAAAACACTCCCAATTTGTAGCTAGGATTGGTCCTAGTTTGGTTCCAACATTCTCTTTCCTCCACCCAACATATTGATAAGATATGAAGAGCCCACACTTGATTCACTACAAGAATCTTTATAATTGTTAAAACCTTTCAAGCCTTGTTATGTGTGTCAATAAAGTGGAACTTTCTATTTTTGTATGAAAGCTTTTTACTTCCAAAGGCTCAAAGTCCCCGTACATGATAAAATGGATTTGAAGTAGGCTCCTATGATCTCAATATTTGTTGTGATTTTTCCAATCTTGTAAGATAAAAAAACATATTGGCTTTTGGAGATTATAATTTTTTTAAATTAGTGTCTAGTAGCAAAAGTTACGCCATCTTAAGCAAAATTTCACCTTGTCAACAACACTAGTATACATGTGCATAATTAGGTATTTTGGGTAGAAGATATTTTGTTGCCATTGAGCATTTCTTGGTCCTTTGTCTTACAAGGTACATCATACTCTTCTAAACCTACTTAAGAGAACAAGAAATACAAAACAACATCTCAATTACAAATCAATTTTTCATCATCAAAAAATGGACAACTAATTATAATATTGATTTAAGATTATTAAATCAATTTTGAATGGACCCACATATCTTGGACACTTGAATCATTTATCTCCTCAAATTATGATATGGGCACTATATGAGACAAGCACAAAAACACCTATTTTAGTTTTTCCAATATCTTATGCACTTTTTGCAATCAAAACTATATTGACTTGAGCTTCATGTACTCTTCTGCTATACCAAACTTTAACTCAAAATTCAAAAACACATCAAAGGGGTATAAGAACTCTGTAAACTTATTCTCTAACATAATGTTTGACAATGCTTTTTGCTCATAAATGCAAATGTTGTATAAGAACAAAACACTAGAACAAATGGTTCCATATTGGTTGCACCCTTATATTTGCAAGAACCTTAATGGTTGTGTTTGTGAAGCCAAATTATGCCCATACATTCTATACATTTGCACAACCCCTTTATAAAACCCACCCACTACAATACCATCATACCAACGTACCATTTAGTTTATTGGATTCATGTTATGTAACAATAGAGTCTCCACCAATTAAACTATTGATTTCAAATGCCCCCAAATATATATCTTTTAATATTAACATCCAAAATTCTAGTTGGAAGGCAAACCCTCTTGTTGTTATAATTGCAACAACGATGCTAGTGTGTGAGCGTAGAGACATGAGCCTATGAGCCTTGAACCAATGTTTTAGATATGTACCTACATCCATTTGAAGGTGTTTATAACATAGGTACACTATAACATGAAAGAAGTCTATAACATAGGTACACTATAACATGAAAGGAGTCTATAACATAGGTACTTATAACATAGAAACCTAAAACCATAGAAGGTGTCTATAATATAGATTCTTAGGCTTATAGGCTTATAGATTCTATGCTCACATGCTAGCACTCCTTTGATTCTTAGAATTCAAGACAAAACCTATACATCATTCTTCTAAACATTACACCAAGATTTAATCATCCTTAAAGGTGTCATTTCCAAACTCTTTCAATCATTATTCATTAACAACATCAACATCAAATTTTTTGCCTACATTTTATTTTACAAACACAAAACACAAAACAACTAAATACTACCACCTTTACTTGACCAACCCAAAATCCTACCTTCTATTTCCAAAAATTATCCCCCATTTTTACCAAAAAGTACAAAATTTGACTTTTTAAATTAGACAAAAGTCTTCCTATTGAACAATATAAAGACTAATATCCATGCAACAAGCTTCCTATGATTGCTTGTTAAGGTGTGTGACCATTATTGCACAGAAGATGTTTGAGATAATATCACCTAAAGTCATGCAAGTGAGGTTTTGAGCATGGTGTCTAAATTTGAACTTTCAAAGATTTTGTTGGTAGTCAAAAGAAACTTCTAGATTGCATTTTTTGAATAAAATCATGAGTATGTGTAAACTAAAAATATTCAAAGGATTGACAATAAATGCATCTAAGATTGCCCCTATCCTCTTATGAATGGTGGTTTTATATTTTAGACTAGAATCTGTTGAGGGATGATTTGCAAAATAGTTTACAAATAGGTACACTTATGTAAAGATACTATTGTATGATTGTGAAAGCATCTAGGTATACATTATTTTGAGTATTGTTTGCATTATTAAACCATCTAAATTTTGTTGGATCTTGTTGGAAGTCAAAAGGGTATTCAAGATTTCCTTTATATCCATTTTTTAAACAATGTATGAATGAACTATGAATTTTCAAAGAATATAAAATAGATTTAGTTTTGCAGCATGTCACAATTAGAATCAATGATCCTTTAAGCGTTAGTATTGGCTTAGTGATATCACAGGATACATTATATATTTTCTTATGACAAATGTCAATAAATAAAACTATCATATGTATCAAATAAAAAAACATTTGTCATTTGATTATTATTATGGGATTTTCTTGAATCTTGGCTTGAATGGAATTTGCTTAGATGGAACCATAAAGGTAGGGTCGCCACTTCTTTGCCAAATTATTATTTTTTTCCAAAAAATAAATTTTGGCAGATGTTAAAAATAGATTTTTTTTTATTGCCAATACTATATTTTTACCATACAAAATATATTTTTTTTTCAAAAAACAAATTCTCCAAAGTTTTGGCCTTTGTGTTTAGAATTATTTTCCATTGACCTACAACTACCATATTGGAAATTATTTTCTTCATTGATGTATTTATGGCTTTTCTATCTAAGATTGAGATGCTTTAAAAATGAATCTCAAATAATGATAATCTAGTGTATTTTTGTTGGCAACTTATATATCTAAGTGCTTTTGGTCGAAATTTTATCCAAAAGATACTCTATACTTTTAAAATTTGATCCACGATTTGATCCCAACTAATAAAATAAAGGTCATTAACTCTAGTATCTATATTAAATTGAAATTTTGAATAATTCTTCAAATCAAGTATTTTATCACTATTAGGATGAAGTTTTATACTCTAGGCTTTTTGAACTCTACTCTATCCAAATGAGGGTAGACTCATTTGGCTTCATATAATGAATTCTTTGCATGAAATTCTTAGAATAGCTCCTAATCATCATATTGAATCTTTGTTGCACATCATTCCAATAAGTTTTACAAAGGTTAAAAGTTTTTTCAATTTCAATGTCAAAATAGGCAATTGGAAATATCTTTATTTGATTGAATAGACTACTACCGATACAAAAACCTCTATACCATTCAATTTTGACTTATGAGGTGACATTTATAAGGAGTTTAATTTTGCAAGCATTGAAGTCAAGAAAATCATATAAAGTTGTTTATACAATAGAGTTAATTGTAAAGTGCTTGAAATGAGGGACCAAGAGCCAAAATTTGAAGATATGAGAGAGAAACATAGGACCAAATTCCTTGAAGCACCAAAATTGGAGTTTGGTGTTGTGCTTCTTTTGTACTATTCCTAGTTTAGTTTACCAATTTGTATACAAACAATTTTGTGCTCCTTTAACTATTCGTATACAAATTGGAGAAAGCTTTTTGATTAACTCTATTATTTTTAATTTCTTAAAAACAACATTGAATACACACACATATATATATATATATATATATATATATGTATTCGTTAGTTGAACATTCTCCCTATTGGAGTTTAAAATTTTCAATTTTTGTTAAAGTAATTAACAACTTAGATTTTCCTTTATCTAGTATTGCCTTTTACTTTGTATATTTTTTAAAGATGATTGAGAATTTTTTTTTTAAATTCTATGTATTTTCAATCTACTTTTTAGCATATTGGCTACAACATACATATTAAAGGACATGTGTGTTGTTCCCTTAAAATGTTGAAAGACTAAACCTCACCTTTAAGAAGGGCCTAAAAGAACTAGTTTTGAAGTTTAGGTGTTTAGATCTTGCAATTGGTAGAAGGGATCAATTCAAAATTTTGGATAGATGTACTTGAATAAGTTAACTAAAAGATCCTTTTGGTTGGATTTATTAAAGAATAAATAAGAGAAGTTTTTTTGCCTTGCTTTGACTATAAATATTTCAAAGCAATTTTGGGCCTCAAATCATCAAAAAAGTTTAGAGTTATTTTAAAGTCAACAACTACACTCCACTTGCTTTCTAAGTTTAAAATAATATAGAAATCTAACCTACACCATGATAGAAACCTATTGTTGGAAATCTTTAGATGTTTTAATCCCTAAAGGACCAAAGAGCCCCGAATTTGGGCCTTTTGACAACTTGTGTAGACTTTCTTGACTTCATAATCTAGAAGTTTTGCATAAATTTTTTTAAGATAGATGCTACTCATGTTAATCTATGTGCGAAACTTTGTTTCACATCATTCCAAGAAATTTTACAAAAATTATTAGAATTTTTTTTTATTCTTTTTGAAATTGAGAAATACAAAATATATTCTAAAAAAGGATAAACATTTTTTTTTGTAATTGTTTGATTGATACCTACTCAGAAAAGTTTGAACCATTCAATTTTGAATAATGAGGTAAGAATTATGAAGAGTTTTATTTTGTAGGCAAAGAAGGTAGAAAAAACATTCAAAGTTGTCTTTTGCTCTCAATTTTGAAAATTTTGAAGTTAAAATTAAAATACAAGATACTTATTATTTAGTGGAACATTCTCACCATTGTGATTAACAATTCTCAATTTTTTGTAAGAGTTATTAGCACATTAGTTTTTGATTTCATTCAATACCACATTACCACCTTCCACTTTACAATTTTTTTAAAGATGAATATGAAAGTTTTTTGGTTACAATTTGTTTTATATGTTTTTAGTCCATTTTCCAACATATTGACAAAATGCACAAGTTATAGGACATATGAGTTAAAAAAAAATTTAATGTTGAAAGACAAAACTTCACCTTTTTGATGGGTTGGAAAAGCTTGTATTCTAAAGTTTAGGCACATTAAACTTGCAATTGTTGGGGATATTGACTCCACAGTCTTAGGACAATGTACTTGAACCAATCAGCCAAAAGATCCTATGGTTGGATTTATTAAAAAATAATGTATTGATGAAGATTTTGACCTTGCTTTGGGGATGAGTATTTTGAAAAAGTTTTGGGCCTCTAAACATGATGGTCCTTTAGGGATTAAACTTATTTTGTAATTGATACGATTTTTTTTTTCTATTCTTGCTCTGAAATTTGAAATTCAACTCTGTGGTGGTCAAGTATCCATAGTTTCAAGGTGCAAAATGATCCCAGCATGGAAGGCATGATAGGCACCCATTGCATGATATCTACAATACCTTTTCCCAACTACAAATGATGGTACATGATCCATCCATTAAGATAGGCTTTGTGTTTGTTTGTATACATGTATGTTTGTTTGTTACAGTGAGATCTCCTGGCCCGTGCATCACCTAGTCGCATTCTTGGTATTGTCAAAAAGCCCTTGGTGAGGAGGGGTGCATGGGCTTTGTTTTGTGGCATTTTGACATGTGGTGTGAAAGTTATGGAATTTTGAGTTATTTTTGTTTTAAAAATTAGAAAATTACTTTCACTTTTTTTCCGACTAAGGCAACGACAAGGCACACTAAGCTTAGTACAATATTGAAAGAGCATGGAAGGCATGATAGGCGCAGAAGGCATGATATCCATCTATCACCCCTAAAGTAGGTGGTTCAAAATCCGCCCCTCTTCTTCAAATTGTCCTTCAGGTAGCTGTAGAATGGATGCAAGGTGATCTTTGAATGGACCTCTTTGCTCTGTTAATGAATTCAAGAAGAATTATGATTTTTTATTGTAAGAACCAATCATTGACTGTGATTTCCGCACATTTCTTTATAAGTCACAAGGGGACAGATTTTGGGACACCTATGGTCACAAATAGGTGCCTATGACCCAAATCTTTGAAAATTTATAAGTAATTAAAAAATGCTTGGAAAAATATGAAACTACTTGTGTTGGGTTCCACATCTATTTTTCTTTCTCTGAAAAATGAGATAAAAATCATTTTATCCCTGGAAACCTGTGAAAAAGGCAAATCAGCTCTTAAAGTGACGGTACATGAGCACACTACAGTACCTTACCCCATGAATCATTTTGAATCGAAGAGATGGTACGCATGGTGTGATGTGCGTGACTCAGTACGCTTCCTGTAAGGAAGCTCGACGAATTCCTATGGCGACTACCTTAGTGTTGAAACTACTGTATCGATATGCTCATATCCAGACTGACACAGACACAATACTTACGATACTCACAATTCCATATGCAAGCGACAGATACTCACAGATATATAGCTAGTAGCAAGTCATATATATTAATGCATAATATATCTGATACACACACCCTCTGTACCAAGCCGTGTCCAGAGTACACCATCGCTACAAAAATCTAAAAACACACACTAGCTAAACCTGAGCGCAGTACATGCATACGCACAGGAGAGAGAGAGGGCAGGAGCAGTCATGCTGGGGCTTTTTACACCTCACAGTGCTACGCGGGAACCCAGATCAAGAAAACTCCCGATGGATCAAGAAAACCCCCGATGGTTCACCTTCCCAGTTTCGAAACGCTAGTCATCATGATAAGTCAAGAGTTCTAGCCTAGTACTACAACATGTGCGCTAGTCATCATGATAAGTTGCAGTTCGAGTCTAGTACTACGACGTGTGTCATCCAGTGCTGGAGCCTTCATCCTACACTCCCACTGGCTCAGCACTGTGATGACTCATAGGACCTCCCACTCAGCACAGTGCTTTAATCTTCAGGGGTCCAATTAAAGCCAAGAGGCGTTCGAAGCGGTCACGAGGCAGGGGCTTGGTCATGATGTCGGCAAGCTGATCCTCTGTGGAAACGTATTTGATAGTGATATGGGCGTCTGTCTCGGCATCCCTGATCTTATGGTACTTAGTATCAATGTGTTTGGTGCGCTGATGAAACACTGGATTTTTGACCAACCGAATGGCTGATTGATTGTCACAAAATAGTAAGGTGGGGTGTGGCTGTGGGGATCTGATGCTAGAGAGCAAACGTCTCATCCATAGAATTTCCTGAGTTGCTAAACTAGCTGCAACGTACTCCGATTCAGTTGTGCTGAGGGACGTGCAGGTTTGCTTCCTGCTTCCCCAAGCCACTAGACCACCGTTAAGAAGAAGAATGAAGCCGGACCGAGATTTACGATCATCACAGTCTGAAGCATAATCAGCATCGCAATAGGCTGTGAGAGAGTTGGGATTCGGTCCACGTCCATATGTGATGGTATGACCCAGCGTCCCTTTGATGTACTTCAATATCCGCTTGACGCCAGATACGTGAGCTGCAGTTGGATGATTATTGAACCTTGACATGTTGCTCACGGCGTAGCTAATGTCAAAGCGTGTTCCAATGTGAGCGAATTGCAAACAGCCAATGCACTCTCTGTATGGGAAAGTTACCTGGGGATCATCAGATTTGGCAATACGCATGTGAGTGGCACTCGCGGGATCAGATGGGACAGCGACGGTGTGACAGTCTTCATGGCCGAACCTGCGCAGAACTCTTTCCAAATAGCGGCGCTGGTCAATGTGAATAAGGCCACGGTCACGGTCTCTGGTGATATGCAAGCCTACATAGACTTCTGCCAAACCTTGGGTGATTTGAAATGCGCCTTCCATGTAGTTGAGGATGTCTTCAATACTGTCGTTGAAGGAGCTACAAACCATGCCGTCGTCAACCCAAATGCAAAGGATCAACTTCGGATTTTTCTTATTGACATAGACGCAGCAATCCGCCTCAGAGACAATGAGGTCGTAAGCTTGTAGAAAATGATCAAACTTCTGGTTCCATACTCGTGCACTTTGCTTTAGGCCATACAAAGCTTTATTGAGTCGGCAAACAAATCGTTTATTGGTAGTATTGCCCACCTCAAAGCCAATTGGTTGTTGCATGTAGATTAGTTCCGTAAGCAACCCATTGAGGTAAGCGGTGCATATATCAAACTGAGTAATATTTAGGTCCTCTGCTGCAGCCACGGAAAGAAGAGTACGAATGGAATCAAACTTTACGACTGGGCTGAATGTTTCCTGGTAATCCACACCATGCTTTTGGGTGAAGCCCTTCGCAACTAAGCGTGCTTTATATCGACTAACAGAGCCATCTGAGGCCAGTTTCAGTTTGTATATCCATCTGCATTTAATGAGATTGCATTCCTTAGGGATCTCCTCAAGGGTCCAAGTATCGTTCTGGACAAGAGATTCATACTCATCACGCATAGCTGCCAGCCAATGTTCCTTCTCTGGTGAAGCCATTGCCTCTGCATAGGTCTGGGGTTCATCGGGGATCATTGTATCAGCAATACAGGCATAAGAATTTCGATTAGTCGGGTAGATCCACTCGCCAAGTCGTGAGGGTGGATTCCGTGCTCGTACTGGACGAGCAAGGGGATCAACTTCGATAAACTGTGCAGCATCTTCTATTGGTTCAACGGGTAGTGTAGGCGGTTGGACAGGTGGATCTATTGGCGTGTCGACAGGTCCAGCTATATCAAAAGCGCCCAGTTCGTCTACAATTTGATCGCTGGACGTGGCTATACCATCGGAACTGCCAGAGTTGGGGGTAGGATCGACATCATGAAGCATATCTCCAGATTCGACGTCTGGTGGACTGGAGGTGATAATGTCGAGGACTATTGGTGGTGGTTGCACATGGAGTGCGGCAGCTAATTGTTGATGGACCGGTGCATGGATGAGGCGGGGCACGTCCCTGATCGCCGGTGCAAGTGGCACAGTGTCACCTACTATTCCAAGCCACTGGTGAATTTGACTATCACAAATACCACTGCCCGTGGTATTTTCATCAAATAAAACATCCCTACTTTCATCAATCCGTTGAAGATCATCGTTCCAAATTCGATAGGCTTTGCTAGTAGCCGAGTAACCCATGAAAATCCCTTTCCTGCTTTTGGGTGAAAGTTTCTTTCGAAGTTCTTTAGGCACATAGACGTAGGCAGTAGTTCCAAAGATTCTCAAATGAGAGACTGATGGCTTTTCGTTGTACCAGAGTTCAAAAGGTGTGCGACCTGCTACGGTCCTGGTTGCAGTGCGGTTAAGTGTGTATACTGTTGTATGTGCTGCTTCTGCCCAGAAGTGAATGTGTACATTAGATGAGTGAATCATACTACGTACTGCATCCATAATCGTTCGATTGTCCCGTTCAGAGGCTCCATTTTGTTGAGGCGTATATGGTGTGGTTAGCTCCTGTTTGATTCCTTGCTCCTCCAAATATTTCGTAAAAGCCTTGTTGGTATATTCGGTGCCTCGATCACTCCGAACCACCTTAACAAGGTTGCCTGTGTCTCGTTTGAGTTGTGCCACAAATCTTTGAAACGCAGCAAGTGTCTCTGGCTTTGTCTTAAGACACTCAATAACTCGAAAGCCAGAACAATCATCCTTAAATAAAACGAAATACAACGCTCCTCCCACTGAAGATGTGCTCATAGGCCCACAAAGATTTGAATGAATGAGATCACCTGGAGTCTTGGATCGTTCTCGATGCTCATCAGTGGGAAACGGGGCCCTGGTTTGTTTGCCGTATGCGCATCCAAGGCAAAAAGATTTACTCCGATTGTTGAGGATAAGGCCATCAACAATCCCCTGGGATTCCATTGTCTGGATCATGGCGTGGTTGAGATGTGCGAATCTCCTGTGCCAGATGTCAAGGGTCTGCTTGCTTTCGACAGAGGTAGGTATGCCAAAAGAAACTGTAGAGGTGGCTGTAAGCGCTGTGGTTTCAACTTTAGGGTAAACAACTTCTATGTTTAGTCTATACATGCGATTGTAAATGACGCCAGTCATAACAACTTTTTCTGCTTCGAGCATCTGGCACCCTGTGTCGGTATGCAAAGTATAGATTTTCTTTTGAGCAGCAACATAGGAGGAAAACAAATTTCGGCCAAGGGATGGAACATGAATTACCCCCTTTAAAATCCCGAGGGTGTAATCTCCATCGTGTTGGATCTTGATGACGATGTCTCCTATGCCAGCAACTGTGAGCATCGCTCCGCCAATTCCTTGTACGGGTCGGTGCTCCATCGACACATCTTGGTAAGTGGAGAAGAAGGACTTATTGTCAGTCATGTGCTCTGTACAGCCACTGTCGACATACCAGTAAGGCGATGCTGCGGAAACTTCATCTAACGTTGCCATAAAGGCTTTGTGACTGGTGTACCGCTTCTTTGAATTGTCTTTGTTGATCTGCCCTTGGATTTGCGACTCTTGGTGTTTCTTCTGGTCTTCCTCACTAGCTATGCATTCACGACCCCAATGCCCTGTGATGCCACACTTCCAGCATCGACTAGTCTTCTTTCGATCATTGATCTCTTTTCGCCTAGCTACTCGTTGCTCCGGTGTATACTCCGAGGTCTTACTGTTGGTTGAAGCTATGTAGGCAGCTGTCGAGATTGTTTCATCAACCCTAGCCTTAAGCATACTTTCTGTCTGGAGTAGTTGGAGAGTAAGGTTAGCTAGCGTTTTAGATGCATCTGGTTGCATGCGCCATGCAGGAATTAAGCTATCAAATTCTCCTGATAAGTTACAGAGGATTTTAGAGATAACAGCTTGCTCGTTAAACGTAGCATCACCTCTATCTGCTAACTGCTGGACAATCACATCTAGTTTTCCAACAAAATCTGCAATGCTGTCTCCTTGACTCATTGAACATTTATAAAATTCTTGTTGTAAGCTATGGATGTTTTCTGACGCATTTCGCTCATGAAATAGTTTGAGCTTGTCCCAAATTTGTTTGGACGTAAGGCAGCTCGTAACATGTTTTAGCACACTTTCATCAATGGCTTGACAAAGAATGCTAACAGCTTGGTTATCTTTCCTACGCCAAATAGCTTTGACATCAGCCTCTGCTGTATCGGCTGGTTTCTCCTCGGATCCGTCAACGACGTCCATGAGTTCCCTGCCTAGCAATACGGCTCGCATCTGGAACTTCCATATATGGAAATTGGATCCCTTAAATCTGGAGATGCCTCCAAGGTCACGGCTACTGTCAGCCATGCTAAACAAAGGATTTCTAGCTAACTGTTTGTTTGACAAAGAGCTTTTTACAGCGCAGTTCAGTTTATGAAAGGCTGTGGGCCCATAACCTGTTGAAACTACTGTATCGATATGCTCATATCCAGACTGACACAGACACAATACTTACGATACTCACAATTCCATATGCAAGCGACAGATACTCACAGATATATAGCTAGTAGCAAGTCATATATATTAATGCATAATATATCTGATACACACACCCTCTGTACCAAGCCGTGTCCAGAGTACACCATCGCTACAAAAATCTAAAAACACACACTAGCTAAACCTGAGCGCAGTACATGCATACGCACAGGAGAGAGAGAGGGCAGGAGCAGTCATGCTGGGGCTTTTTACACCTCACAGTGCTACGCGGGAACCCAGATCAAGAAAACTCCCGATGGATCAAGAAAACCCCCGATGGTTCACCTTCCCAGTTTCGAAACGCTAGTCATCATGATAAGTCAAGAGTTCTAGCCTAGTACTACAACATGTGCGCTAGTCATCATGATAAGTCAAGAGTTCTAGCCTAGTACTACAACATGTGCGCTAGTCATCATGATAAGTTGCAGTTCGAGTCTAGTACTACGACGTGTGTCATCCAGTGCTGGAGCCTTCATCCTACACTTAGTTTTACGGAGGGTCGGAGGCATTGAGCTCCGTAGTTGCAGCGATGGCAACAAGCTCGGTCATTCTCTCTCTGGCGTCATTTCTGTGAATGGACCACGTCGTCGTGCCGCTAGCTCCACGCCTCCAACCGGGTCCCTTCTCCGCCACACCTCTCAGGTTAGCATTCTCTCTCGAAATTTTACAATGCCTCGGTCGGTGACTTCTGTTTGCTTGAGTTAGGGTTTCAAGCTGGTGAGGGCGGAAACTCGATTGTTGATGAAGGGGCACGGAATGAGATTTGGTTCTTGAATGAGATTTTAGTTTTTGTGGGGTTTTAGGGAGGTTCTTGATTTGGTGATCGATAGTTGTGATTTTAGGGTTGGAGGCCAGATCGTTGGCCACATATTCTGATAGAATGGTTCAAGCATCGTTAGTGTGATCGACAGTTGTGATTTTAGGGTTGGAGGTCAGATTGTTGGCCAGACATTCGAACATAATGTTTCAAGCATCGTTAGTGTAGTAGATTTGGCGAAGTTTGCTTAGTAGTTTGTTATTTGGGTAGCTCCAATTCAATTTCTGGCGATTTGCAACATATGTTTGTTGAAATATGGCTAAATAATTGCATTTTCTTCCTTGAATTTCCTCAGGCTTGTAGCCAAACCCAAAACTTGTAAAAACATGGCGATATTTAGTACCATAAAGAATGATTGGTCTAGCCTAGTTTGTCATCTATCAATCATCGTTTACGCTGACTTGTTTCAATTTTTTGTCGTTGTTCAGAAGTTGTCAAAGAACTCATTGAGAGACATACCCTCACCTCACATGTCTTGATAGCTTTCTTCAGGTGAAACCAATTCCTGAAACCTTTATTACGATGATTGCAGTTCTCCTTCCTCTAGATTGTAAATTCATTTTATGGATAGTTCTGTAGATCTTGCGGATCGTTAATGAAGTGATCTAGAGGGTGAGAACTACTGGGATCTGTTCACAGCAACTGAGTAGTTGCGAATCAAGATTTATTTTTCTATTGAACTTCAGCTGACGAAAGTGTGATCAATATTGAGATTTTAAGTAACCCCGCGCATGTGCAAGTAATCTTCTCAATCTTGACAGTTGGCAAGGATTTTCTATTTCATTTTTATTTGAAAGAGAAGGTACTACTTTTATGCAAGGTTCATTTATGCGTGTTTTGTGGTTTTCCTGTATTCTAGTTGGTGGATGACGTAACAGGGCGTTCTCCGTCTCAAACTTCATTTTTTCATTTTGAAAATTTACGGTAATTTGACATTTTTATCTCTCTTTCATTTCCAATTTTTTTGTGGTATACGTTAGACATGTCATTTAATCTCCAAAACATACAACCAACAAAATTAACTCAATTTTAGAGAAGAAATGGAGAATACAAAATGATGGTTGAAGGTTTAGGGTCATGGTCCTTTAAAACAAAATTGGATATGTGTTTCGCTAATAGACTTTTATCGGTAACAAACATCACAGAACTCTACTGTAATTGGTCAATGCAACCGTTGAGTTTAAATACATGTGATAAAGTTACAATGCAATCTTATTATGGAAATTACACACATTTAGGGTTTGTAGACTCTACCATGTTGTTCTTTGGCCCGTGTTGTTCTCTAGCCTGTATTGTTCTTTGGTTTTTGTGAGTGTTGCATTGCATGTCACTGTGATGTTTGTTTTTAGGAGTTAAGAGTGTGTCTTGGATTTTGTTTATTTTTTCTGTTTATCTTTTGCTTTTAACTTTTCCATTTATCTTTTGCTTTTATCTTTTGCTTTTATCTTTTGCATTTGGGACATAAATTGATTTGTACACTATATATAAATAAGTGTCTTTTGTTAACAT
Organism: Rhytidiadelphus loreus; assembly: GCA_947034895.1. NCBI lineage: Eukaryota > Viridiplantae > Streptophyta > Bryopsida > Hypnales > Hylocomiaceae > Rhytidiadelphus > Rhytidiadelphus loreus. Next base: position 7,559,117 of record OX344765.1, on the reverse strand, counting down.
TTCATGGAATTTGGAATGTTTGCAGATACAATCGTCAAGATGTTGGAGTATGATTCTCCCAGAGTTCAGAGGGTTGTAACTCCCTCTTCTCTACGTGCAACTCCAACTCGGTCTAGGAAGGAGCTCTGTGACTTGTATTCAAGTAACCCTCCGCGTTTCTTGTTAGATGCCCTTGAGGAAGTTTCTGACACAAGTGTCCCTAGTGAACTGCCAAAGCACTTTTTACGTGACTTCCCATTTCGAGTGGTTGATGGACATTTAGATCCCACGTGTGCACAGTTGTCGGAAATTGCATCTTATTTTCCAGGATGCACAGGTGTGGCTTATGGACCACCATATTTGGTGGTTTCATGGCCAAGAGAACAAGTGAAGCCTTGGCCGTTGACTGTAGGTGGCTTGCCCCTTTACTATGGTACACCAGATCGTCCACACCCACCCACTTATGCGAAAGGAGGGAGGTCTGCACCAATTATGAGGGGCGTTGATGAGCGATTGAAGCCGTGGGAGTCTCCTTCCAACAATCTTATTGAAGAGATTGCAAGAGCTTTGGTGGCAAAAGGCATCGGCTTAAAGTTATTTGGTTGGTGTGGGGTAAGGTGGTATGCAGAGGTGGTTTCAAATGCAGATGGCATGAATATGCCTAGCACTATATGTGGACTCCTTGTGGTGTGGGAAGTTTTTTCAGGTTTTGGAGAATCAGCACGGAGGTCCATTATACCAAGTGACCATATCATTGACGACACATCCTACAAACCGACACTCAGGCCAGGGGTTCTCCTGGAGGCGATAGGTGGAGCCGGCACTACTTCTGGAGTCCCATTGAAAGGGCCCAACGGTGAGCGGTTTTTTACAGTTGCTCAACATGGTTTCAAATTGCATGGAGGTGAAGAGGTGCATCATCCATGGTGTATGAGTGGAGACACCTTGATTGGCCATGTGCAAGATGGCATTACCTTTCCTGGGTCAGATATTGGCTTGACTAAATTGGAAGATGGAATGACGTATTCCACAGTATCCTTTGACGGCGAGGAGGTGGATGGCACTAATTTAGAGGGATTTGTTCACTCTGAAAATGTGGGTATCGGTGAGGTTCTATCCATGGATAGTCCTTACAATGGACGGTGTGAAGGTATATTGGGATGGAGGGGAGTTAATGTGATTGATCCTGTTGATCCCGAGCATCCAGAGGTCATCTACGTGCACGTTTACATGGTATACTTTGGTAACGGGGCGAGTGATGTTAAACCTGGGTCATGCGGCAGTGCCATTTGGAATGAAACGAATGAAGTTGTAGCCTTTTTTCGGTGGTATGATGCAAATTCTACAATAGCATATGCTCCAAGTGTGGATGTCCTCATTGAAGCGGGGTATATTCTTGAGGCAATCCCAGGGTAGAGTTAGTTGTTTGCTCCCTTAGACTAAAAGACTAAAAGCTCTCTTACTTGAGACAATCCCGCAACCTTGACAAAGGATTTGCATTTTGGTTAGAGTAGATCATTTACATTTCTATGCTCGATTTTGTTGGTTAGCTGAATCGGTTGGCCAGGACAGAGGACAGTGTCAACCCCGAAGCAGTCTTTGACATCAGAACATAATTCTTTTCACTCATTTGCATCATTCTGGGTAATGAGCTTGAAATCCTTGTCTTATTATTTTGCTCATCTTTGTGGATTTATTTTCCTGCTTGTATTTGTTTATTATTGTCTAACTGTTTCTCAAGTTCTTCTATAAACTTTGGTTTTTGAGTTGGTTGGGAGACTATTGAAGTGTTGGAAACTAGTCTGCGATGCATTCTTGCCTTGGAAGTTTTTCTATGATCGTTGAAGATTGTTTATGTTAAAAGTTTCTTATGTCTCAGAATTTTAGGTGAACCTGAGAGTCGTGGTCTGTGACACAACGATGTGCCTTACTACTTGTGATTAAGTTTGGTCAGATTGTGGAAAACATTGTGATCCAATTCTGCTGCAGCTAGCTGCAGCCAAGCGTGAAATCTGTCATTGATATGTTTCAGGAACTGGGCAGCAATTCATATTCATATTGGTGTTACGTTAAAGGGGGATTGCATTGCATGCATTGTTAAGTCTGTGGTGTCTAAAAATGGAGGACGTCGACGTCCCACGAGCTCACAATACTCTGGGAATGTATGGCAGTTCGTCTTCTTGCAAGCGTTGCACCCATTCCCAGGCATTTCTTATTTCCCACTCTTCACTTTCGTATTGATTGACTGTACTGGATATTCGTTAAAACCATTATCTAACTAACTGATGCATGTGTGTTCGAGGGGGGGACTGATTAGAATGATCACATTATATAATTGTTCTGTGCTCACGTACGTATGTACATACCAGTGTTCAAAGTTACGGTTCCTGCTGCTCCTGACGCAAGTAACGATGGCCATGTCCGAGCGCAACACCCAAATTGTGTCGGCAAGTTCAGGCCCTTGGAACAAGACTCTCCAGAAGGACATTCTCCACATCTCGAGTTTCCACCAGGCTAACATCTCCGACTACTTCTACCACTGGCCGGAAGACCGCTTCGACCACTGTTGCCAATCGCTCATCCACACAGAAAATCTCACGGACTACGGATACACGACGTACGGCACAAATCTGCTCCTCGCCACCTACTACGACCTGGGCCCCCTGGACACCTGCTTCACGTACTGGTCGTGCAATACGAAGACGTGGTTTTCCATATATCTCACAGACGAAAGAGTGTTTGGCTTGTGGATGACCACGTGAGCTATCAATGTCTAACACGGAAGATTTAGACGGAACTCAGCAAATTCAGGAGAGTAGAAGCTTTGCTCTAAAATCCCCACGAAACACGGGTTTAGCGCTTTTATGTCGGCAAGTTTTTTAGATCGCTTACACCAAAAGAATGGTTCAAGACTGACTTTGAATTACACCTGTTTTGGTAACTGTGATCGATCACAGAGTTGGTCTAAAATCTGCAAGGAGTATTGGAAGGACGTCCGGCGCCATTTGGAATAACCTACAGTAAGCATGGATTGGGTGCACTTGCTGTTGCTGTCCATCACAGGTTCTGTAGCTTGATATCATATAGTCCCAATTCGAGCACAAAATTTGACTTGTTAGATAGATTGATGATATAAAATGAACATCGATTGAAAATAGTGACAAAATTGATGGTTGAAGAGGATTTGTGATAATATTTTAAATACCACTAGTGTGCCCTATGCCATTGCCACAAGTCAAAATAAGAGTACAAATGATTTGCTAATTTTTTATTCATTAAAACACACCATTTATGTATACATCATGAAACATAGTCAATGCACCCCTCCTTGTGAAGAGCTTTTGAGTGGTAACAAGAACACCGTTGAACGTCTCATAGTTTCTTAGATCTCAACATATCAACCAAAATCCAATAAAAGAAAAAAAACTAATGTAAGGTATCAATGCCCTTAGTTTTGTTAGATTTGGAGTTGTGTAGGCAAGAAATATGTTTTTTTGAGGGAAATTTGACAAACAAAATTTTGATTGTCTATAATTTCATGAATTCTTATTGAATTATAATATTTTTCTTCTTTTAGAGGTATGAAATCTATATCTTTGTTGTATTGAACCAAAATGATCTAAATTGGGATTCATTTTTTCAATTGAAACTTGAAAGTGGAAAAAATGTGCAAACTAGTTTGAATGGCAATCTTGAGGAACCTACTTTGCATGTCACCCTTACTCAAATTATTTGGTGAATTGTGAAAAACTATATATTTTTGGTTTAGTCTTCATTTATTCTATGATCCTAAGTTAAAAAAAGATAAAAAATAATAAAATTATATAAGCTAGAATGAATGTCAAAAATGAAACTAAAAACTTATATGAAGATTAAAAGAAATTTTAAAATAAAAGAATGATGGAAAAAAACAATAAATTTCTTCAAATAATTTGGGTTCCAACAAAACTTGTAAAAAACTTCAAAATATTCATACGAAACTAGAGAAATACCTCTTACAAGCACGTAAACTTGAAAGGACACATTTAGGCCTCCTCAACATTAGTCCCAATCTTAATCCTAAGCACAACCACAACTATTGGACATCCAATTCAATCCTATTTTAATTCCAAACACAATCACAATTATTTGACATCCAAAAGACTAATTCAAAAAGAAAAGTGATTTACTACAAGTACTAACATCAAGAAGACCAATCTATATCGTTAGTTAGTTAGTTTTGTTTATTTGATATGATGAGATCTAAAAAGACCATGAGGCAACTGGCGTCACTCTTCAAACTATTGGAAAGCTCTTGGTGAAGATGGGTGCACAGACTTTTCTTGGTGGCATTTGGACAAACATGTGAAAGTCATGGAATTTCAAGGTTTTTAAAGATTCAAAAATTGAATTAAATTATCTTGTTATGTCGGAAAATTCATAACTTTCACATCACATGGCCAAATGTCACAAAACAAAGCCCTTGCACTCCTTTGTTCATAAAGCTTTTTATTTGTACCAAGAAGGCAACCTCTCACACTATAGTGTGAAAGTTATTGAATTTTAAAGTTTTATTGATTTTAAAAATTTTAAGATTATTCTTATTTTTATTTTGCATATGGTGATGGCATAGGACACACTAGTTAGAAAACTAAGTTGAATGAGCATTTTGATGTTTGGAAGCCAAAGACTCATTTTGCCTCTTTATATTTTCTATTTCCAAAAGCATGGGTCTAAACTCACATTTGGACTCCTTGAAATTATTGAATAATTGTTTTGACCACAATTAAGAATACAATTTTATGTAATGTACACAACTTCTTTCAACTAAAGCTATAATAAAAAAAATGTGAATAAGAATTGAGGCCTGCCATTTATAAGGTTGGAATTTTAAAAACATTGTATTAATATTTCTATTTGAAAGAAAATCTATCAATATAAAATAAAATTTAAAATATTATTTTTGAACTTGAATTATGGTATGATTGACTAAAAGTAAGTCATGCATGACATTACAATTTTATAAGCGATTAATATACCTATTTGTAGAAACGTCCAAATTTTGGTTTTATAATATTTACATGAAGATTTCAAAGGCTTAAAATGAGAAATGTGTTGAATATTTGCATATAAAATGAATGTCATGATTTGAACCAATCACTCATAGTGAAACAACTTCTTTTGTATTTAAAATGAATTTTTGAAATTTAAATATTTATAAATAAATGAAATGTATTTCATAATCAAAATCATGAATACAGATATATTAGATGATATTTCTGGGTCCCAGAGGGCCGTTTCAGCCTTTCAGGGCCATTCCCGGCACTGTTCTCCCGGCAGTGAAAGAACGCCAAAGTCAGATTTATTTATTTTTGAAAAAATAAAAAAAATAAAAAACTCAAGTCCTTAAAATGAGAAACAAATTTTTTTTTTTTTTTTTTATTTTTTTCAAAAAAACTAACTTGGTAGTCTCTCAGCCAAGTCAGTACAAGCGGGTTTTGGCAGGTTTTGGCGGTTCTTAGGGGGGTTTCGAGTTGGGAACTCGCAGCCCTCCTCGAGAGCCAAAACACATGTAATGTATGAATGTAATTTACAACTTAAAAAGTTCAAATTTTATGTTTGTAAGTTAAACACAAAAGAATAAGTTTATCCTTTGTTTATAATTCATTTAACAAAAGTGAAAAATCCATTGTGTGGTGGAAGAAATCTAGACCTTCAACTAGTTTTTTGTTCATATCTAAATATTCATTTATTTTTTGCAGTCATCCAATTCAAGGCAAAATTAGGCTTTAATATCTATGCAAAGACCTTAATATTTAAATGAGATCATTTTCACTATTGAATTTACTTCCAAAGATTTGATTAAATCTACCAAAATTTAGTTGCTTTATTGTTTAAGAGGCAATTTTTGAAATTTGAAATTTTTGCACTAAATTAATAGATTTATGGCATTTTATTTAATATTTTTTATTTTATTTTAAAATTTAATTTATAGTTTAATTTAGGATTGGGCCAACATCACATCATATTTTTAGTCATGGACAATTTCTAACATGCTCATCAAGTATTTGTCAAGAATTGATCATTTCATTTGTTCAAAAAAATTTAGGTTTTTATGTTAGTTCTTTAATCCCTAAAGCTCTATTTTAGCCCAAATGGATTTGAATACTTTTGACAATAGGCTAAATGTTGGATTTTTGAATTTTTGAATTAAAATTTGAGGGTAGTCTCTATTCATCATGTTCTACATGCCAAGATTTGTGTCATGTCATTCCTATAAGTTTTGCAAAAATTATGACATTTGCTTTATTTTAGAATCAATGCGAACTGCTTGAAATTTAGTTTTAATTGTATTTCATTTTTGGAATTGAATAGCTCCTTTGAATCATGTTATTTTGATAATTGAGATGAAAGTTTTGAAGAGTTTTGTTTTGCAAGCAATTATAGAAACTTGCATCTAAAAGAACCGACGTTAGAATTTTCTTTTTAACTCCGTTTTCTTAATTTTTCAAAAACAATACTTAAGATTTATGTTGCAACTAGAACATTGTCACCATTGAAATTTATAGTTCTCAAATCAATATGATTGAAATATAATAGCAGCTTAGCTTTTCCCTGCATTCATTACTTCCTTCATTTCAAATTTGTTCCAAAATAAATATGGTGGGCATTTTTGGTGGAATTGTTTCACATATTCTCAACTCATTTTTCCATCATATTATCAAGAGGCACAAGTTGCTAGACACACATTTTTTACTATAAAGTTTGGAAGATGAAATTTTATTATTCTCAAGTAAATACTATATTCGAAATTGAAATAATATAGCATTATATCAATGCTTTATAGAGGATTATATACTATATATGTTGGACAAACAAGAGGTGATTTAGATCTAGAGTATTTATAATGTATTATTGCTTTTAAATATTGTTAGCTTTTATTATTTGTAGGGTGAATGCAATTGAATGTGCCATCTTCCGCTATAAGTTTTGAAGCACAAGTCCAATGAACATAAAATTTTTATTGGAGATGTCTAACTTGATTGCAATCATATCCCTTATTTTTTAGAAATAAAAAAAAAAATTATTTTATTTTTAAAAGTCAATTTTATTTATTTGTCACACTTTGAGGTTTAGGATTTTTTACTACATTTGGTATACCCAAATTGAATGATCTAGAGTTGAAATTTTGGTGGTCTATTTCCACATTAGGTGGGCATATGCCAATCACGAGGAATTGAAAAATATATTATTTTATGTCCTTTAGGTCCATGCAAATAGGATTCTTTGCACGAGCACTTTTGAACATTGAAGATGGTGTTAAATTCATTTTTTTGGGTGAAATTTGATCATCATCAAGTCTCACTAATGACCAATTTTTAGTTTTTTTTATTTATCATTTTCTATTTATTATTAATTTATAACTCATTATTTCTATTTTATTGTGACAATCTGACTTTCTTCTCCCATAGTATTGTTTCAATACCTGCAAGTAGTACATAAAACTTGCAATGGTACTTTTGACCATCGATTTTTACAATCAATGGCTAAAATTGTTCCTCTATGTAGTACTCATAGTACTCTGGGGTTGAAATGCAGAGTTTGCCAAAATACTATAGAGAATGGGGGGGGTCATGTAATGCCCGTGTTACACTTCCCATAGAATTGCTAGCACATCTAGAATTAGCACATCTAGAATTAGCATTGATGTCTCAAATTTGGACTATTTGTCTACAAAGTTGATCACTTTTATTAGGATTGCTTTGTTCTGAAGGGGTCATGGTTCTCATGTAATCTGATAAAAAGAAACCCTAACCTCTTCCCCTAAACAAACACTAATGTAGTCCTTTTGTGATTCCTTACGAGCTTGTATGCTACAAACATGAATGTGAAGCCGGCATGTTTTTCATATGCATCTTATTGGTTTATCTTAAGTGTTTGATGTTGTATATAATTTTCTTATGCCGTTTTCATGAGTTGTTTGTATGTTGTAGATGTTCCAATTAATGTTGTTTAAACTCATTCATTTATCTTGCTTGCATATTCTGACCGTAAGTCATATTCTTGTGTTATGTAAATGGGCTAGATCAATGGATGTGCGGTTTTCCTTATACTTTAGCAAATTTTGTAGCTTAAGACATATGTTACATGGTTGAATACTTGTAGTTTTATAATTGTGTTGGTCGCTATTGATTGTTTGTTGATAAGGAAGATTAGATGTATGTTGTGCATACATAGGTATGTTCATTGTTTGCTAGAGTTTTGATCATGCATAGTTGTGATTTTATGTATGCTAAGGTGTACATACCTATAAATTGTGCATGCTGAACCTTGAGCTTTTTTGTGTCATTGTACTAATATCTTGCATATGGTGTCAAAAAAATGATTTTCCTAGAACTAACGTGACCTAAGAGATAATCACATGTTCATGTAAATATTAATAATGGTAGCCTAAAATAAAAGAGGAAAGAAAAAATTATTTATAAATTTAGGGTAGCAAAAAATGCTAAATAGCAACAAAATATCCTCCATCCAAAATACTCAATTAATGCACATATATACTAGTGTTGTTGACAAGGTGAAAATTTTGCTTAAGATCGCGTAACTTTTGCTACCAGCCACCAATAAAAAAATTTATAATCTCCAAAAGCTAATGTGTTTTTCTATCTTAAAAAATTGGAAAAATCACAACAAATATTGAGACAGTAGGAGTGTGCCTCAAAATGTTAGGTGGAAGAAAGAGAATATTGGAACCAAACTAGGACCAATCCTAGCTACAAACTGGGAGTGCGTTATTGGCTTCTAAATGCATTGAACTATTTTTATGTCCAGTTTCTAGCAACCAAATTGGACCAAATCTAGTCTTAAGGAGATAAAGATTAATGGATAATTCTATATGATCCATTGGAGATAATGATTTTACATGAGATTGCCAAAAAAAATGCCATATGTGGAGACTTTTGCACACAAGAGCATTTTAATTTTCTCTCATTACATAGTTTAGAGGTAGCCAATAGACTTATAAATGCACTTTAAAGCATGTCTTCAAAACTTGACATGTGAAAGTTGTTAAATCAGATTTGTATTTACATAATATATAAGATTATAAAGATATGCAGAGAAGGTGCAATTCCATTATAAGGGGGATAATTTCCATTAATAAAGTAAAAGGATTGTGGAGAACTAAAGAGCAAAAATGTATTTATTTTATTAATTTATTATTGTTATTAATACTATTTCAATTGGAAACAAAAATGACGGAAAAAAACTATAAAGATGGCCATATTCATTAGAATTCAAAAGTTTAGTATTGCATTCTAATTGTATAGTACGGTACAATAATGTTAGAAATTTTCTCTACAATATCTTTGCATTTCATTCCAGCTTATCACATTCCAAGTTCTATTAAAGCTTTTTTTTTTGTGCTCAATAGTCAATACCGGTATTCTCTCCTTCATTTTTGAAAATAATTGCATTAAATTTTTTTAATGCAATGCAATAAACATGCATGCAATCTATCTAGGGACACATGCAACTCAAATTGATAAACAAATTGAATTGAATGTGGTTACATACAACTTGGACACATTGATAGACAAACGAAATTGAATTGATAGAAGATGAAACAACAATGATTATAGTTAATGGTAGTGACTCAACAATAATGAAAAACAAACGACTTCCCTTAGTGGTATGGAACAATTGTTCAAGCAATGTGAAGAAGAAAGAAGCTTATGTAATCCCATAAGGATTAGAGTAGAGAACCCAAAGGTGGTTTCATTGGGTGAGGTATAAGCCCCTTGGCTCCTTTAATACGGCCACAAATAAAATTCAATGAAAAAAAAACTTGTTGAACTTGCAATGAAAAGAAATCTAAGTAGTGCATGGCGTGAGTGATGTAAAATGAAAATGAAAATCTCAATGAATGACGGAAACAAGGGGTGATTCAACAAGCAACAATCACCAAGAAAAAAGTGAGAACCCGTGAAGGAAGGCCAATGCAACTTAAAAGGCTTTGGTGATGCTTGGGACATAGTTTTTAATCTAGTGCCAAAATCTATTAATGTGTTGCACTAACATGCCTACGAGCAATCTATCTACTCAAATCACAACTACCAACATGATGTACTAGAAAGCATATAGTCTGTGGAGAAAAAATCATAAGATTATTGTACCTTGTTATACAATATATATAGTTGTACAAAGAGAGAGATAAGTTACTTATACTAAATAGTGAAATTGTGTTACCTTAACAATCAGATTGCCTTCATTAGAGAAGTTACCTTATTGGTTGTCCAAAGGGAGGCACATGCAATTTTCTAACCTTGAAGTGCTTCGACATCCAATTTATGGACAACCAACAGATTGGAACTCAAATTTCATTCTTATTATTACTTCAATGAAAGTCATCATAATTTGTACAGATACTTTATTAAGTTGTTGTCCTATCTAATAGTTGAATTTGGTGTTACTAAAGTACATATTTTTCTAAAATTACAAATGTGGAAGTATGTCAAGTGGTTGACTGACCGTTGACCAAGTCAAAATTGCATTGACTGTAGTTCCAAACTAGATTTGCAAAACTAAGGTCATAGATTTAAAGAACACAAAAATTCCAAAAAATCGTCACATAAAGAAAACCTCATTTCAAAGTTCAAACCCATTCCAACAAGTTGTACACAAAAATAATAATAATTTTCTTGTAATCAAAATTTTGAAGGAATTTTGAAATTTTCCTCTCAAAATTTGAAAAAAAAAAATTGGCAATAGCATTGGTGAATCTAACTGTACATATGGAATCTAAAACTCAAAATCTACAACTTTCATTTGTATATGAATTCCAAAATATTCTTCCAAATAATACTTTATGATGATTTTTCTCAAATCATGAATTATGGAGAAGGATCATGACATTTAGGGGATAAACTTGAGCCATGAACCAATGCACCAACCCATGCAAACACACATGATTCCTACATTACTGCACCCTTCTACAATAACTATACATATTTATATAGTGTAGAATGTCAAGAAATTAGTGAGGGGCAACCTAATTTCACTTAGTTAGTGTAGTGTACTGCAACAAATTCTCTCATGCATGTTTAGAATACTGGTTCCTGCTGAATCCATGCATATTCAGCAGGTGAGATTTCTTGATGATTCATATTGCACGACAAACAGGAGTTAGACCCTTTTTTGTAATGAGGACTAAATTGGACAAATTCATTCACATCGATCGATCCTCAGTACCGCACAGACTGGATCGATCGGAGTCCATTCCAAACAACCTTGACGACTTGACTCAGATGAGTATGTTGAGTTAAATTTCACGAGAGGAATGGTGGTTTATGAGCACCAACGTGGAGCTAGCTAGATCGGAGGGCACCAAACATTTTTTCATGGGTGCTCTCCAATGATAGTTCTAGCTAATGCCTGCTCTTGCAAATGAAGTCGCATGACAAAACCAGCTTACAGGACTGTTTGCAGCCATTAATCATCACAAGCCTTTAATTTGATCATGTAAGTGAACTCCACATGTTTTGCTAATGCGGTAGCATAAATTTGCGTGCGGTATGTATGGAGGTAATCTGGAGATGAGGCACAAGCTAGGCGCGCAATATCGAATCGAAACCTCTGCATCACGGTCACACTGGAGATTCTGGCCGGGATTTTTTACAAATTTCTTGTGCTAAGGTTTATACGGCATTGCTAGCTTGAGCTGGTTTTATAGTGATCTTCTTGAGACTGGGGTTGGCATCGGAAGTTTGATCGATACCACTATCACTTCCTTTCCGTGTTTCATTTCCGTTTTGAAGGATTCACGACTAATTATGCGGAACAATGGAGCTAGCGTTAACTGCTTGTTGATCGAGGAATGAAGGGAGTTGTGCTTACGTAAAAGTAGATCACATCAGATCGACCTGGCCATGCCAGATGCTGGTCATGACTTGATCTATTATATGTGTGCAACTGCAAGATCTTCATGTGGTTGAAGAGTCCACTGATCTCTTTAGCTTGGACTCACCTTCTTCAAATGATGTGATCTACAAATCTACTTAAGCTCTCTACTGTACACTTGAACCTCACATGCATGCACGTTCTCAGAATCATACCAATTTAATGAATTCGAAGGTGACCAGTGCTCATAATCCAAATTGTTTACGCACAAGCACCGCGGACAAGCACAAGCACCCTAGGCAAACACATCGCACAGCAACTACTTAACCGGACAGCAGGAACCGAAAATCCAACATTGGTGAACTGGAACAAAATGAATTACCTCGCCGGCTGTTTTAATTGAGAAATTACAACCTGTCCTCCAGCACATGCAAAAAGTGCGGAGGATTAAGCTAGCTCGGAGTGGGCCCAAAACGTACCTGACATACCGGTGCCTACTCACGCCTCTAGAACCGTGTGCCAGCCAGAGAGCAGATCGACTGTACCAGGGTGCCCTCGTCCATTCACGGTTCTCTCACTCGATCATGCCTTGGCTGGCGCTCCAAGCCGGACAGTCATTCCACTAGTGTGTGGAGGAATTGAAGCAAACTCTATCTCGCAAACCAATTCAACTATTGGAAGCTTACAGGTGTGCCCTTGTCAACTTACGTTACGACCAGTACAAATCAATATTAATGCATCCATCAATCTTCTGAGTCGATCTTTCTTCTTCTTTTTTGAAACAATCACTTCTGAGTCTTTCAAAACAACTGAAGACGTACGTTTCCATTTCCATTTACTTCAAGCTAGAAAAGAAGCTAGCATTGCTAACTCTGGGAATTGAATCCTGTGGTAAGATCAAAGATTCCAGCTCAATTCCAAGCTCAATGGTGGTCAATGACTCTATGTGGTCAACTATATGTGAATGACCTAATTATTATGAGCCGGCAGTTAGCTGTGTGACTGTGCCCATCATATTGCAGGGTCCTCAAACAGGGAGCTCAAAGATTTCTGAAGTTGGAACTGCAACCCAGCAGACCAAATTGCACCTGTGGTCAGTCTTTGGCAGGGCTTTCAGTTCTGGATCCAGGTGGACATTGTCATTCAACTTAATTGAAAAAAACAAATTTGGCATGGATTTCAAAACATGACTGAAATAACAACTATCCTTGTCATTATCAGAGTGCTCAATGAATCTCAGATAATGAGAAGAAGGATATATAAGTAAGCTTACAATAGAAGAGCCTATTCAGGACATCAGTTACGTACATCAGTTTAGGTAAGCCCATTTCCACTAGAAGAAAAAAGGGTTTTTTGCGACTACAAGTTTTGAGTCACTGTGGACACAAATTACAGTAGTTGCAGTGTAGTTGTTTTCTAGTTGCATCGTAGTTGTTTTCACTAGAAAACAACTACGAAACAACTACGATGCAACTAGAAAACAACTACACTGCAACTACTGTAATTTGTGTCCACAGTGACTCAAAACTTGTAGTCGCAAAAAACCCTTTTTTCTTCTAGTGTTCGGGCAATATTCTTCACGTGATGTACATTTCAGTCCTCACATGTACTTGACAAGAAATTTTGCTCGCAAGGGCCTTGCCCAAAGATCGACCAACATGAATAAGGAATCTGACTGTTGCTTAGTCCTACTAATTGCATCATGTGAGCACAAAATTTTAACCATAGAGCGTGACATTCTACTACTAATAGTGAATTGTCACTTAAAAAAATAGAAAAGTAACTTCAACTTGTAGATCATTCATATGTCTCCTCTTACTCTTAACACTACTAAAGTAGAACTGCTCATTACCATACATATTTGCTATCTAGGTACTTTGGAGAAGCTATTTGTCAGCTCCCATATTTTTCAAAGATTGAAAAGTTTGAGAGAAGTCATTTGCAAAAAGAATGAAGACGTTCTGACAAGAAGTGAATTTTTTGTGATTTTTCAAAGGTGAAATGTTAAAGCATGAATAGACCCTTGTTGAAGTATGGGCTAACCGTTATTAAAACTGTGTGAGCTACGGTGTCTGCTTTTCAAATGCATTGCCATTATGATAAAAGGTTGGTAAGATGGTGGTAATGGGTGAGTCACTGATGCAAATGGGAGGATTCCCTAGGTGGATGGTGGTAGTAGGTAGTTCTATCCTATTTGAATCTCAGGAACCTATTCTATTGTTGACACCTCCTCTTGGAGATAATGTAGGAATACCATAAATCCCCCCCTTCCCCCTTCTAATGGCAAAGCAAGGTGTTCTAAAATTGATAATAGCTAACTTTATTGTTGATTATGGTCAATTTCCTTAAAATGGTGGTATTCCATTAAAATGACACAAAATGAAACCACTGAAAGAATGAAAACAATGGAAAGATTGTCCAAGGAGAGTGGAAATGCGTGAACTAGGAGTGATTTGAATGTGCTAAGCATAAAATTGGCACATATATGACCCTATCACGGCACACTTATTCTCTTTTGTAGAAGATATTCCATTAAAATGGCATGCGGAATACCGCCATTTTAACAAAATTGACCATGATTGAAAAAGATTCAATTTGCTCAAACTTGATTGGCTCACACTTGATTAGGAACAAGTTCTATAGGTAGTTAGTTTAGGTGAAGCTATGAGATAAGAATGGAGTTCATCAAATGAAGAATCTACGTTTACATTGAATTCATTCTTGAAGAAAAAAATTCCCTTTTTTTTTTGCATTCTTCCTCATTCTTATTTTCGCACACATCGCACTCAATTTCTGAATGAATTTCCCACATCCTACAAGCTGAAAATGCTTATTGAACTCTTTATGGTATTCCTACCTTAGACTCCATTGCTATTCAAATTCATTGATGACAATCCTGACATGTTTCACGCAGTTGATTTCTGAAAAATAATGATAGGTTTGAAGTTAGAAGACCTTTCAGTCTCTGGAATGACATGCATCTTGCTGGTACGAGTTCGAGTGGAAAATAACTTATGTGTGAAGTAAGGTAAGATTGAAGATTTCCTTCATTAAAAAATCAGTCCTCTCCATGAATTTTCTATCTCACTGTTGCTCAGCAATTGATGTTTGTGCACTGGCCCAATTGAAATGGAATTTCAATGCAAAGAGCAATTGACTGATCAAGCTTCAAAACCTGTCTTCAATTCACACCAATTCCACATGATTAAGCTTATACTGCACAGGAATAGAAGTGCCTTCAGTTGTTCTGCCGGGGTGTCCTTGAGGCTCAGATCATGAAATTTGTAAGTTATTGCAAGCTTATTAGTAATCCCACAGATTGAAGCTTGCGTACATCTTCTGTCAATGATCTGCCAGCTTGGATGTAGACACATAACTTAAGGATTGGGACGAAAATAATGAAGTTATTTCAAGTCTGGTCACTCACTGGAGAAGAGGTGATGGGAGTTGTGACTGGCAACAGAAACATGATGGGTACTTCAAAAAAATTACTATTCTTGGTAAAATGGCAAGGAAAAATCAAGTTGTCATATCAATGGATAATCCACACAGAAATCGGCAGGGTGTTACCTCTGGGCCAATTATATTTCAACATAATAGCTTACACACAAAAAAATAAAATAAATTGTGATCTAGGAGTAGAAGGTAGAATTGCCCATTATCACATAGATTTGATGTCAAGGTACTTTGGAGAAGCTATTTGTCAGCTCCTATATTTTTGTAGAGATTGAAAAGTTTGAAAGAAGTCATTTGCAAAAAGAATGAAGACATTCTGACAAGAAGTGAATTTGTTGTGATTTTTCAAAGTTGAAATGTTAAATTGTAAATAGACCCTTGTTGAAACATGAGTGCTCAGACTCTTGTTAAAGTCTGGACTAATGTGTCCGCTCCCCAAGTGCATTGCCATCATGATAAAGGGATGCTACTATTGTGGTAATGGGTGGGCCACTGATGCAATTGAGGATCCTATAGGTGACAGAATTGGATGGATGGTGGTATTGGGCGGTTCTACTTCAATAGAGATTGAACTTCAAACATTAATTGTTTTTAGTTTGGCTTAAAGTTCTCCATGGATGTTACTATGGAACTCATTAATCCAGCAATCAACAAGTGAATTTGAAGGCCCAATTAGTTATCCCTCTATACTAGAAGAAATCATGTCCTAAACAACTTGTTCACAACAATTGAAGATTGTCCATAACGGCTGAAATTGTCTACAACAACTCATCTATAGTCATTGTAGACAAGTTGTTTAGGACTTGATTTCATCTAGTGCATGTGTAAAAACATGATTTGAAATGATCAAAGAAGCAACCTCTAAGAAAACCCAAGCCCATGATGGATTAGATTCTTGGCTAGTGGAATGCTAATTTTGATAAATTGGTAGCACACCAACACTTTGACACCTTTTAGGAGGAGTTTTTCTTTCAAAGCATAAATCCATGTCTATCCTAGATTTTAGACCTTCATGAACGTATCCATTACAATTTTTGGTGCTGGAATTGCACTACATTTATTTAATGAAATTGCTTGTGAAATTGATGTTGTGGGCATTTCCTTGACAACTAACCTTCACACCACGTACATCTCCAAAAACAACTATGTATTCAATATATGGAAGAAATAATTTTAGAACCAAACTTTTGTTCCTTCCTAACTTTTGCACACGGTATCCAAATGCCACGTTCTTCGGTGCGTAAGAACCTCCATCCCCCTTGCCAACAAGAAAATCAACAAAAATCGCCACTCTAACAATAGTAAGCACTAAGCACCGTAGCAAAAAAAAAGTGGCAGTGTTGGGAGGTACCCACCAGTTGATTGCACTCGCTACTAACGGTGTATGATAAATAATGCTTGAGCTGGGATGATGTAAACAGGCGACCAAACAAAGGCCTGCCCCAGCAACTCAAGTCCCTTCATATTGTGGTACCCTTCTAACTTATATGTCACGCACTCATTCATTCACATTAGTTCTGGTCGAATACGAAATTCATGTAGTATACAGTTGGCAATTGCAAGGGGGTGGATGATTTTGGGTGACTTTAATTGTACGACCACCACCGCCCGCACAGCACGAGCTTCAATTCATTGCAACCACTGACAATTTTCCAGGCCCAGCTTCTTCTCAGGTGTAAAGATAACTTTTTTTCTTCCACGGTAACGAACTGTGCGCAAAGGACAAGAGTGGAGCGCGGAAGGATGAGAGTGATGACCTCACGCTTCCAAGGATATGGAAGGGACGGATCGTAAGTAACTTAAAGTTGCTCTCCAGTCGGTCGCAGCAATTTGTTCCCGCTGAATATTAGGGTAGAAGTACCTATTTTGGACAGACCCCTTGTGAAGGCATTTTAGAATGACCTATTGTGTGTACTATTCATTAAGAAAAAAAATTCTTTGGTTGTACCTTCTTGTCTACTCATCTTTCTCTCTCTTGCTTCCTTGCTTAGGGAGAAGTGTCAGAAGCTAATCATAATAGGTGAGTCTAGGGAACCATAATGGGTCCCAATGAAAAATCCACATGTATATTGAATAAAATATTCATTCTTGGGGTGTGGGGTGTGGGATGTGGGTGAAATATCGTGTGTTTTGGATTCTTCCTCATCCTTATGTTTGCATGCATTGAACTCAATTTCTCCACCATTGTCCCACATCTTACATGTTGAAATGCTTAAGTTATAAAGAATAGGCGGTACTTCTACCTTAACACACAAAGTTGTTATTCAAAGAACCTTATAAAGTGAGTGACCTATTTCTGAACCTGACCTTTACAAATTTTTGCCTAAAATCATTGTCCCTTTGGCATTGTTATGAAGATTTTTTAGAATACTTGACACGAGGCTACCAAGTGGTTTTTGCACCATGGGTTTTTGCACCCCCAATCCTTTAGGGGTTAAGTAAGGAATTTGGACAATTTGTCTATGCTCTATGGGTTTGGACATGGGACCAAGAATGAACATACTCTTAATGTATACTAATTCTCAAATAAATAGGAGTTATTTCTTTCTTTGGACAAATCCATTGTCAAGTCTAATTATTTTCTTATTAACACTTTAAAGACAAAGAAGACCACATTTTGATGGAATTTTGAAGAATTCTAATGAGTGGAATTCTTACTTCAAATAAAATTTTTGGAACCAACACGTGCAATGTTCTTCACTCGATCTAATGATATAAAGATTTTTTGTATTTCAATTATTCTTTTTACTAAATGATTGATCAAAGAGGACACTTCAAAATGATGAATTGTTCAATCATCCTTTAATCTATATTAAATAGTGAAATTAAATTGCCCTTCACTAATTTCTTTGACATTCTACACTATATAAATATGTACTTTACTTTAGAAGGATGCACTAATGAAAAAATCACGTGTGTTACATGAGATGGTGCACTAGTTCATAGCCCAAGTTTAGAGTGTCACATGTGCCTCTATGTGTACAAGCAGTGAGTCATGAAGTAACTTCTCTGGATTAGGCAAACTAATTGTTAAGGCAATCCAATTTCACTATTTAGTGTACATGACCAGCAGCAAGGGGGCATGTGGGCAATGTTTTATTCCATATTTTGAAATATTTGCTAGAGAGGGTCCCAAACTTGGTCGGGGCTACCAGTTTTGAATTTTCTAGGATGCTCTCATTCTTTTGCCATGACAGCAATGGGTCATCATATTGTACAGTACAACATTTTAAGCAAGAGAGCTCAGGATAATTTTGAGGTCACCTGAAATTAGTACCTGTACTTAAATTTTTTATAGAATATCAATATGATGTGTCCATGACCAAAACACATCTGTTAAAGTCATCTAACCTAGAATCGTATCTCAATTGCCACCAAGATTAAGCACTTCTCAGTGTACCGGCACTTCTCTTACCACTTTGAGGGCACTTGTGGTCTTGGTTCAGTGGCTTTGGCCTTAGCACACCGGTGAAGTGGTCATAAGTTCAAACCTGCACATTGGCACAGCCAGTGCTTACACCACCATAGTCCACCTAATTATAGTGGAGTCAAATGACCTTGTCGTCATATGGGGACCTCAATTTTTTTTTAGGAAGGAATATGTCTTTATTGTAGGGTCTACCTTCTAATGGAGGCATCAAAGATAAAATTCACCATCTAAAGTCATAAGTTCAAACCTAGGCATTAGCAGGCCATAATCCACCCCATTATAGTGAGATTCAAATGACCTTATCATCATATAGGGACCTCAAAATTTATCAAAGAAAAAAACATGTTAATTATTTATAGGGTCTACCTTTTAATGGAGGCATCAAAGATGGAAATTCACTATCTAAGGTCATAGTTTTTTAGGCTAATCTATCGTGAACAATATTTGGATGCACTGTTTAATTATTAAGAAAGATTCTTAGTTTGCACCTTCTTGTCCACTCATCTCTCTTCCCTCGTTGTTTGAGGAGAAGTACCAAATCTAACCACAATAGGTAAGTCTATGAGATTGGAATGGGTCCCAATGAAAAATCTACATTTACATTGAATAAAATATTCATTCTTGGGAAACATTACAAAAAATGAAGACATATATGACTTGTTCACTATGACTTCATCAACAAAAACGACTACAAAACGACAGTTGTTTTACAGTCATTTTTGTAAGTGCAATCTTAGTGGACAAGTCATATATGCCCTCATTTTTTTGTAGTGAAAAAAAATTCATTTTTTTGTAGTGAAAAAAAATTCATTTTTTTTCTTTTACATTCTTCCTCATTCTTATGTTTGCACAATTGAGCTTAGTTTCTCAACAAATTTCCCATGTTGTCCAGTACAGACTGAAATGCTTATTAAGTTATCAGGAATAGGTACTTCTATCTTACCCTCCTCTCTCCTTCTATCACTTCTTCCAAGTTCTAGGGCTTCTTCATGCATGCACTCACTCACTCACTCACTACTTGGGTGGCAACTCTGCGCTGCTGTTGCAACTCTCATGATGAAACTCGACATACTGAGTCACATATGAACCGACCACATTGATATATGAGATAACGTATATCAGTTATAGCTTAGCTCATCTCATCTCATCCAAGTGCCCAACCCGCCAGCACGCCCAAAAGTGGTTTCTCGACAATTTCTGCACCGGTTTTTCATTCCTGCCACACTTGCCAGAGTTTCATGCCTGACTTGCCCCCGTAATCAGAAAACAAAGTTGCGACGCAGCCTTCCCAGGCCAGGCCACGCCAGGCCAGGCGGGAGACAACCATCTCTGGAGCTCTGAATTCTCTCATGACTAAAATTCTCTCTTCACTAGCTAGGAACAGCTCAAGTAGTGCCTAGCTATCATAGCCTGCAAAGGAAAGCCAGTTGTGTGCGCACGACTGTGTGAGCACACAGGCAAGAACTGATTGAACCGGAACAATGCCCTCAATAGCGGAAAACTGAGTGAATCCCACTCATTCACTCATTCATTCATTCATTCTTACAGTCGAAGTGAAAAATATGAACCCATATTAATAATGATCATATGGCAAGTCTACGTTGAAGGCTCGCAGCTGTATCCCTTAGTTCTCATTGCGTACACAATGTGAGCTCCCATTATGATCTCCACTCATTGCCATCACTCGAAAACAGTTTGAAATTTTGGATAATGGAATAATGTGTGGTTCTTTGTGAGAAGAAGAGGAGGAAGAGGAAAAGGAAAGCATGTTTTAATGTGGAGGTTGATGGAGCGGTTTGATTGATTGGCTTGAAAGAGAGAGAGAGAGAGGTATTGAAGTCTGCAGTTTGTTTTGAATAGTAAGAGCACCAATAATTGTTAGTAGGGGCACTCATAAATTAAGGACAACATGGTGTTGAAAGGAATGAGATGAACACCCAAATGGTGGTAATGAGTTCAGATTGCGTTCGTAGGCATAATTATGGGCAAGGAATTTGAAAGTAGGAGATTCAACTTTGGTTCTCACACTTGCCATGTCAAGAGAGAAAATTAAACAAAGAAGGAAGTTTGATGGTCCTTCTTTGCATGAGGAAAAAAGAAGAGGGGAGGAAAAAGGGGGAGACACAAGAAAAGAGCAACAAATCAAAGAAGATTTTCTAATTTTGAAGATTCTTTAAACGTAGTTCTTCTCCTTCTACTATGAGAAAATCCAAAATACTATTAACTCCTAAACGTTAGAGACTATGTTTTCATCAAAACTGCTCCAAAACTGTCATTTCTAGGACAAGTACGAAATTTTAGAAAAAAAACATTTTTAGAAACATGTAACCGTAGGATCTTGTAGTACACTGGTTTGAAAATATGTGGAATTTTTTTTCAGAATTTTGCACTGTGTAGATTGCAAGATATTAACATTTGAAGTGACAAAAATCCATTTTTTTGGCCCTATAAAAATACGGGCAGCTGCACTTCACAAGGTCACATTTGTATGAAAAAATGTCCAAAATGGTTGTTACTCTTTGGATTCCTTCTTCAAGGCAAGTTGAATACATGCTTGAAAATTTTCAGATCATTTGAAATTGTACAACATGTAGGAAAAAGATAGTAAGTAGAAAGAAGTAGAGAATGTTTAAAAATACTAAATTGTTAACAATTTATTTATGGAATTGAAAAATGCCAATCCCAATGGTTGTAATGTTTCAATAAACAATAGGCACCTAATTTTTTTTTTAAATTCAAAAATATTTAAAATTGAGTTAAATAAAGGACTTCAAAGTTTATTTTAGAGTAGAGATTCCATAACTACCCACAAACTAAGCCAAACTAAAATTCCTCATAACTTTCATCTCATTAATCAAAATGGAATGATTCAAAACTTACCACGTATATATAAATCTAGAGAATCAATTTCAAATTTTTATTTTTCTTAAAAGTGATTTTCAAAGAAGTTTTTTTTTTCTGCTCGGGCTCCCCACCGAACACTGGAAATCACATATCATGCAATAACTTTTGAACCATGTAGTCAAAAGTTATGAAAATTGTTGGGCCTTAAAGTTACTCCTTGTGCACATGTTGTGTGGAAATTTCAAAGAAAAAAAAAAAAAATCCATTTGTAGTGAGCTGCCCAAAATCACTATGTTGCCAAAAAATGGTGTTTGAACCTTTAGGGGTTAATACATTCATAATGGCTTACATGTCTAGCCATACAAATGTAAGAAAAAACATAAGTTCAAAAATTACTCCTATATGCAGTTGGGACATCTCTATTGTACCAATTTCCAAAAAATAAGAATTTTGCACATTGACAAAATGACAAATCAATACAGTTGCTATGATCATAGAAAATTGAAAAAATAACCCTAATGGAAATGAACTACATTGATTTGTCTTATTAGTGCATGTGACACTAATTGACCAAAGTTATACTATTTTGAATTAGTGCATGTTGAAATATTCATGTATTGTATGAATTTCCACAAAAATGGAATTTTGTGGTGACACTACTTGTTTAGGTGATGGTAATATCTAAAGTAACAAGCTCTGAAATGCACATACAAGTTCTAAAATTGCCCACATCTTCAAATGTACACTCTGCATACATGTTTTTTTTTCATAGCCTTCAACAATGTACAAACAATGTACATTTTAGGAGGTGGGCGATTTCAGAGCCCTATGCTATTTCAACTTCAAAATTTTATAATTAATTCCACAAAGCTCCAGAATATGAAACGACTTGGATTAGATGCCAATAACGGATATTTCGTTAAAATGGCAATATTCCACAAATTTGACACTTTTAGGTTTAGACCATGTGGTCTGAAATGTAAACCAGTCCTAGACTTTAGACCACGTGGTCTAAAATCTATACCGGTCCTAGAAAATGAATGAAAAAATGGCAAAAAAATACCACCATTTCAACGAAATATGCATTCAATTCCACTTATATTTCAAGGAAAATTTAGTGAAAACTACTTCTGGAAGCTTCGCCTCCCCAAAATTCAGTTTCAGCTCTGAGGTGGGCGATTCCTGGACCTGTTACCTTATTAGGACAAATCAGTGTACTGTAATGACTAATAAAAAGTATGAAGCGCTGTTATTGAGGGAAAGCGACCACGATTGACCAGTACAACCCAAAACGCGAACCAAAAGACGGGAACCGAAAGAGATGGCTACCCACTCACGATCATGGTGCCTCATCTCTTGCACATACCGCTCACAACACTCAAAAATCCTCACAATCCTCACAGCGCTGCCTCACAATACTCGCAACGCTCGCAAGGAGAAAGTGAGAGAGATGCGTGCTGTTGCGAGCGACAAAGCAAGCTCCTTCCGTAACAATTCTCCTTCCTGGCACCTATGCAACCCATTCACCATCCAATTTCAAGCTGTGTATGTGTGTGTGTATGTGTGACTCGTTCACGGGACGACGCATTCAGTTGGCCTCCGTTACAGGACAGTAACAAGTCCGTCGTCCTAGCTACAAATTAAAAACTGTGCTTTTGCTTGCCTTTGCCTCTTTCGCCGTCAGTCACTGGATTGCGTGCAAGCTCGAATACTGTCAAGATTCTAGCTGTAGGGCAGTAGAACCACTGTTGAGTCCCTTGATGAGTCCCTTGATGAGTGACTGAGTAGGACTTGTTTCGCACTTTCTAGTAAGTGCACGGTTTCCTCGGGCGGGGGTATCCGCTCGGTAGGCGTGCCCATTTGGAGGCTCTACTGAAATGATTTGGGAATCATTCCGGAAGTCTCTTTGCAGCCGTTCGAGCCTCCAGTTCGTCGCGAATCTAAGTTAAAGGCAGACGGGACTCACGGGCTTGTGAGAGGACTGATTGAGTTTCATTCCGGAGTAGCTAAGCTATTTCCAGCGCTTTGAGATCACCAGAACGGTGTAATATGCGCCGGGTAGTTGATGATGTCAATTCGTAGTACGGAATTGTCAAGCGGGGAATGAATATGTTTGCACCTTGAGATCAAAAGCGACGAGTTTTGGAGATCGAACCGTCGTTAGAATGTGCGTGTGATGGATCCTCGAGTTTCGAAATTGGTCACGTTTCCGGGAATTCTATTGTTGACGGGTCCACCGTTTTCAGGTTAGATCTCTTCTCGTGAATTGGTTGCGTATTTGATGCATCCTATGATGGTGCCAAGAGCAACCCAAGTGAACATTCCTTCTGTTGTCGGTTCCTTTCGTAGCGATAGTCGAGTAGCTTTTTGCAGTGAAAAGTTGAATGGTTTTGACCGATTCTTCCTACTGATTTTGCCTTGTGCCCACCCGCGTTTTCGGTCTCTAGCTTTTGCAGAGCTTTGTTGCTGTCGTGAGGCGAATCATCGATGGCCGCAGATAGTTCTTTCCCGCTCGATGATTCTTTCTCAGGCCCTGTGATCGTGTGCCACTACAATTGCTACTGCCTTGGAGTCTCATCGCGTTGGACGAAAGCGTCAGCCCGTGGAGTAGTCTTGTTAGGTCGCTTTCTTTCGAGGGAGACCGAGTCATAAGGACGACGGCGGCGGTGGCAGCGAGCGTTTCTCATCGAAACTCTCTGGTACTTGTAACTTACAGGGTGGCCGATCCCGAGTCTTCCCCGTCACGTCTGGAGTGCGTCGTTCGGGATCCACGCGTTGGGCACAGTTGCTGCCAACCGGAACGCAACATTCCTTACACTGCGGCATGGCGTACTTGTCGATTCTGCCTGCCTCGGGAATTGGGCGCGTGTTGTGACCCTGTCAGTCTAAGCCCGAATTGCCGATCGAGAGCTTGAAGATTTCGGCAAGGGATTGAAACATTGGCGTCCCGATATTGCAGTGGGCGGTTATGGTTACTTGACCAGGGAGATACGAATTGAGAGAGCCAGCTCGATGGGTCTCTCCTGCAAGTCGAAATCCGCCATAGCCGTGTACAACTCCACCCGCGACGTCGTCCGCCGCCCCCGCACCAGCAATGGCACTCTCCTGGAGAGTTTCAAATTCCGGGACCTGGAGAGCGCCACTAACTGGTTTTCCCGTGAGAATCTCATTCTCCAGAGCAGCCATGGCCACCTCTACCGCGCCACACTGCCCGACGGCCGCGTAGTGGTGGTTAAGAGACCCGACCCGAGCCGGCGCCACCACGAGGAAGCGTTCGAAAATGAGGTGCACATCCTGTCCAAGCTCTTCAGCCGGCGACTCGTCAACTTGCTGGGGTGCAGCCGCGACGGACGCGCCACGCTCCTGGTGCAGGAGTACATGGAAAACGGGCCTTTACTTGAGAATCTTACGGACCCTGCGGTGTCCTTGAGCTGGCCGATGCGAGTGAAGCTCGCCGTCGACATCGCGAAAGCGGTCCGCGCACTCCACGCGTCGTCCCCGCCCATCATCCACTGCAACCTGCGCAGCACGAATGTGTTCCTCGACCGCGACGGGAGAGCACGACTGGGCGACTTTGAACTCGCCAAGATCCTCAACGAGCAAGCGGAGGAACCGCCGCGACGAAGCGCCTTGATCTCGATCCCAGGTGCGCAACGAACCTATGTGTATCATAATCGATTTGATAAATCTTGTTTCCACAACAAATATCGTGTTACGAAAGGAGTGCAGTATGAACGATTTCATGAATCTTGTTTGTTTCCACCACAAAAATCGGGTTAACGACAAAAGTAGTGCAGTATGATGCTTTCTTTATAAACGACTTCATGGATCTTGTTTCCATAACAGAAATCGGGTTAATTACGATAGTAGAGTATGATTTCTTTATAAACGACGATTGTTTCGCCTGCTCCGGCCTAAAACGTTCATTTCCCATTGCAGAGCTCGCCACGGAAGAAGACTATGGGCGACATTCTTCGGCGGGGTTGGACGATTTGGACGTCGAGGAGACTTCGTCGTCCTCGTCCGAATCGCGCATTAGCCCTAAAACTGATGTGTACAGCTTCGGGATTCTCTTGTTGGAAATCATATCCGGACGATCCGACTCTTCCCGCGTCTTGCTAAACTGGGCGCTTCCCCTTATCAAGCACGGCCATTCCATGGCGATTTGCGACCCCAGCAGCGCCCCCTTCCCAGACAGCGTCGCAGTGCGCATCATGGCGAACACAGCCTCTCGCTGCGTCCGCTCCTCGATCGCGCGTCGGCCCGCCATGGAGGAAGTCGTCCAATCTCTTGCTAAAGCCAGCAAGCTCGTCCCAGATCCTCTCTGGACGCCCACCCCGAGTTTCATCTCCACGCCCGGCTACCCCGAACTCACACCCAGCTCCACGACCTCCAGAGACTTCAAATCGGGAGTCATGTCCAGCACCATGAGCTCCAGCGACTTCAAGTCGGGATCCATAATGTCCAACAGCATGAGCCGTCGCAGAGAGAAGCTGATCAACGCCAACCTCGACGCAGGCCACACCCCGTTCAACACCGGGAAGTCCAGCAGCAGTGCGAATGCGGCGTTGGGCTTTCCCAATATGAAGAAGAAGAAGATGCTCGTCTTTCGCGTGGGCCGTTTCTTAGTTCGGAAGCTGAGAATTACGCGGAGAGCCCCTAGCTACGACAAGCTTCCCGTCACGCAACTTCCACAAAAGAGGTTGAAATCGGCGACGGCGCGGAGTCCACTCAAGGGAGCCAAAGTGTCGGACGATCTGGATCTCGAGGTGTTCGATGTAGGATTGCAGAAGGTGGAGCCCAAGAAACCACGGGGCATTGATAAGGGAAAGCCTTCCAGATTTACGGGATATTATTCCTCTGGGACTCACCATCGAGCCCAGAAGAGCTTTGTGAAGCTGTAGAGGATGTGATCAGTGTGTATGTGTGTGTTGATGATCAATTCAGTTTTGTTGCTGCTTTTGGAGTAGAGAGAGTCTCGGTGGGTTGACTGGATTTTGACTACATTGTTTGCGAATCAGCTTTGCAAGTGTAGTTGCTGGTCATTTTGCTGGAAGATCTGGAGCTGGAGGAGCTTGATTTAGAATTGCAAAAGATGGAACCGAAGAAACCACGGAGCGTCTTCTAGATTGGGGACCGGGGTACTAGTCTTCCGGTACTCACCATCGAGCTTTGTGAAGCTGTAGAGGATTTGATCAGGGTGTGTGTGTTGATGATCAAATGCAGTTTTGTTGATGTTTTCGGAGGATAGAGTTTTTGGTGGTGTGACTGGTTTTGGCAACATTGGGTTTTGCAAGCTTGTGTAGTTGCTGATCATCATTTGTTGGACGGTCTGGAGCTGGAGGAGCTTCATCTAGGATTGCAAAAGCCGGAACGGGAGAAACCACGGAGCGTCCACAAGAGAAAGTCTTTCCAGAATGGGAGGATACGATTCCTCCGAGAATCAGTTTGTGAAGCTGTGGAGGATTTGATCAGGGTGTGTGATTTTGATGATTCAGTTCTGTTGATGTTTTCGGAGGAGAGAGGTTTCGGTGGTGTACGTGACCGGGTTTTGACAACATTGTTTGCGAATCGGGTGTGGACGACCGTGTAGTTGCTGCAGGTGGTAATAACTGTATATAGACGTGTAACATTCTCGAGGAGCTCCCTCAATTTCTTCGTTTTTTTGAACAAATGGAGGAACTTCATCCCCTCAACATTTTGGGGGGAGAGGAATTCGGATCCTTTCTGTGCACAATTTTGAGGGAACGAGATCGTCAGGAATTGAAGAAGATAGGGCTGCGTTGGTTACACTGTGAGGGTCGTGGTGGTTCTCTACCGTTCATGACAAACTTTTGAGTCTCCGTTTATAAGAGAACGTTGAGTTCTAATTTACCATTGTTAAAGATTTTTATTACTGGAGCCTCATTTATGGTCGTGGTACAAAGAAAGAGTTGTATTTGGAGTACTGTGAACTTGGTATTTGGTTACTGTTTGTAATGAGAGAAGAATGCCTGTGTGGGATCTCATGAAACATGTCACAACAGTTTTCAGTCCTTGTTATTAGGAATGGTAGCATGCTACTCTGTACTTTGAGAATTGAAATTTACTTTGAGAATTGAAAACAACCTAGCACGGGAACATGATTGGAACATGATTGGCACAAGATTGTTTGGCATTCTAAGTGTGGATTTTATTAATGGTTCTCTACTTCCGTGCAACCCCAAGTGGCTCTATCAATGTTAAAATTATCACTAGCAAGACAGCAAGCATGCATGCAAACTTTATATAAAACAGTTGATTGAATTAAAAAAGAATGATAGATTCAGATCCCGATGGGGGCTCATAAGTAATTTGATTCTTTTGTGCGCAGCAGAGAGCCTTCGATGTACAGTATTTTGATCTAGTGAATTTGTCAACCTCCGTTATTACTGGTCAACCCACTTTCGCTTTGGAAGTAGAACTATGAGAAATGTTCTAGTACTGGACTTCACAGTAATTGTGTACATAAATCTGAAATTCAAAATTGACAGCATCATGCAATCATGCAAGGTTCCATATTTGGAAAATTGAAGCACTCATACGCTAATAAAACTCTTAAACACCGCCACCGACAATTCCAATCATGCTCCAGAGTTACTCATTTCGTCAGAGGGTGATCCTTAGATTCAAATTTTAAAACTCCACATTCTTGCCTTACAACTGCTGCACTCAATAAGTTAATGTAAGGTTGTTCATTAGAATCCGAAACTAAGGAATCAATCAACAAAACAGGGTTTGAACTCACTGGGAGTGTTGAGTTTTTCAGTGCATTTATGAAAAAGGGTTTGAACCCATAAACGACCCTGAGGACGTTTATTGGCTGATGAATGACAAAGAATCTCTCCATGTGGGACAAAAGTGCAACTATTCATCCTCCAAATTTTGTGTGAAAAGGGAACGTCTTCTAAAGTAGTTTGACTTCTAAAGTAATTTGTCTTCCAATGAGTGCTTTTTCATTTTTTTAAGCCAACAATTCACACGGTTCCAAAACAACCAATTTCCATGGTGACCAACTAGTTGTTTAAGGATTAACCCTTAAATGCTGACGAGGATGTGTTTAATCAGATGCATGATAGAGAATCTTTCTAGTAGGACAGAAGTGCAACTATTCATCCTTGGAATTTTATTGTGAAAAGGGGAGGGTTTTTTTTTATAGTAGTTTGACTTTTAAAGAGTGGTTTTGCAAAGGGATGATTTCCACGGTCACCAATAAGGGTTAACTTGAGAAGAAAACAACTCTAGAAGAGAATGACATCAAGTAAGGATTGATTTTGGATTTTGAGCTATAGTAAATAGTGAAATTAGGTTGCCTTATTCCAAGAAAGTTACTTTACATGTCATCAAAATCAATACTTATTTCTACAGATATTTCCATTTGTACACATGGAGGTTCATGAGTCCCAATTACAGCAATACCTAATTCAAAAGTAGTGTATTCTTGAAAAATATTTAAATAATGTCAAAAGTTGAGAAATTAGTATAGAACAACCTAATTTGTCTATTTAGTGTAGATTTCTATTGAGGCTTCTCTAATCACCATCATCATTGACACTTGGATGTAGGCTTGTAATTTTTCATCTATTTTCTGTACAAAAAATCGGTAATTCATCCATTGTAAAGAAAATGGATGAAAAATATTTTATTTGCAATAGATGGTGTTGGAAAATTCTTCATTGAGGTATTTATTATTGACTTTTCTATAAAAGAAAATGTTTTTAAATGAATCACATAATGAGTTTTTAGTATATGTTTGCAACTTATAATGGTTGTTATTGATCTGAGTTTTATCATACAAATGATTTTTTTTGAATTTGAGCCCAAGTAATGACATGAAGTTTATCAATTCCAAGTTTCAATTTGAAATTTAGAAAAAATCCTAAAATTATACATTTTATAGCAATTTAAGCTTTGAAAACTAACCTCAATTTATTGGTTTTCTAATTATAAAATGACAAGAAAATTTAGTTTATGCTATGACAAATTCAACTATAACGTATACCTACAATGAATTTTTTAGATTTTAAAAATGATATTTTGTATTATATGAATTTTCTTTACTTTGGAGGGAAAGAGGTGTACTTCAATCTTTTGGAAATTTCACCATGCTAGTCTTACATTAGCTCTAAATGCTCAGTTCTACCTGGAGTCCATTCAATCCTTTGGGCTGCATAAGCAAATATTAACCCTTAAAGGACTAAGTGACCATGCAATGTTTGCAAGAGATCTTAGATAGTTATGCACATAGTCAATTTTGGTTAGATGTTCATAAATTTTTGACATAAGGTGTGAATATGTACCTCCTTGGTGGGAACATAATTTTTTTTATTGGGCCTAGATCAAAAGTTATGTTACCTTTAATTTTTTGGGTAGTATAGGCAACTTTAGTTAGTATGAACTAAAATCCTCCTCTAATTCATAAATTTGGTAGGCATATAACTTTCATGATACAAGATGCAAATGTCAAAAAAGATAACCATATGTAGTACAAAATTCTCACTTTAGGAGTTAAAGAGTTTGCTAGCCATGTTGAGCAAGGTAAAAAAAAAACTTTTTCTTCTAACTTCAAACATTTCAATCTTTTAATTTGTATGGTCAAAGTTTTAAATTTTTTTTGACACATTCCTATAATAGTCTATTATAAACTTGTACAATTGAATTTTGAATGAAAAAATTAAAAAAAATTCTCATTGCCTTGAAAAGTGGCAATTTTCCACAATTTTTGCCCAAAATGTGTATTGGTCCTATAGGGCTTAATGGTACTAAACATCAAAAACTTGAATGTAAAAAAACAGGGGAAACATGTAGGTGTGTTTGGTTTAAGAATAGCTATATTTAATTTTTACAACAAACATTTCTAACATTCTACTTTACACTCAAGAGAAATTAGGTTTTAGACATACCCAAACACTTTCCTTGAATGATGGAGATCTCTCACTTCACACCTTCAAAATTTGATGTCACTATTGACATCTTGATGTTCTAAGTAACATAAAAACACGGGTTGTTACATTGAATGTCATCTAAAATCCATCACCTAAAACATGGGGTTTCTTATAGTGTATTTAATAAAGTATCATATATAACCTAATGAAAATCTCTAATCCAACAAGGGCAAGTTCTAACACAAGTAGGAGTGCTCCGTTAGGCAACCATCCAAGAGCTCCCATTGGCATCCAATAAATAAATTCTTAGAATATACCTAAAATATTTGAGCATATTATATGAGAGTGTTTAGTATATTAAACAAATATTCAACATGACAACCATTGATAGATGTTTAGTATGCTTAACAGTTATAGCCAAAAATATGTTCAACGAGACACTGGTATAAATATAAATCTATACCAGTCCTAATTTTAAGAGCTTTGTGTAAATATATGTCACAATATGTAACAAAAATTGATGATTCCAGCTACAATCCTCCGGCCCATTCCCATACCGATCGATCACAGAGTTCAGGGGCGCCGATTCCTATTTCATGCACAGCACGTCGTCCTGGCTCATCCCCAACGCAGGAATCAAGCTCTCACCGGGATTCCGCAACGGGTAATTTTACACTGTCGGTATACAGGACTAAGCATAACTTCAGTACCATAAATTACCCACGGAATTGTACCACACGTGGTCTGTGACACAACGATCGATGTGCCTTAGCTTGCGACATGCTTACAAGCAAGGATGCCAGCCACTACTTGTGAAGTTTGGTCAGATTGTGGAAAACATTGTGATCCAATTCTCCTGCAGCTAGCTGCAGCCAAGCGTGAAATCTGTCATTGACGTGTTTCAGGGACTGGGCAGCAATTCATATTGGTGTCACGTTAAAGGGGGATTGCATTGCGTGCATTGTTAAGTCTGTGGTGTCTCAACATGGAGGACGCCGCCGTTCCACGAGCTCACAATACTCTGGCCGGAATGCATGGCAGTTCGTCTTTTTACAAGCGGGGACGACATTCCCAGGCATTTCTTATTTCCCACTCTTCACTTTCGTATTGACTGACTGTATTGGATATTCGTTAAAACGGAAGAAATGGGCACGAGTCTTCAATTCCAGCCGCCCATCAGATCAAAACCATCATCTAACTAACTGATGCATGTGTGTTCGAGGGGGGGACTGATTAGAATGATCACCTTATATAATTGTTCTGTGCTCACGTATATATGTACCAGGGTCCAAAGTTACAGTTCCTGCTGCTCCTGACGCAAATAACGATGGCCATGTCGGAGCGCAACACCCAAATCGTATCGGCAACATCAGGTCCTTGGAACAAGACTCTCCAGAAGGACATTCTCCACTGCTCGAGTTTCCACCAGGCTAACATCTCCGACTACTTCTACCACTGGCCGGAAGACCGCTTCGACCACTGTTGCCAATCGCTCATCCACACAGAAAATCTCACGGACTACGGATACACGACGTACGGCACAAATCTGCTTCTCGCCACCTACTACGACCTGGGCCCACTCGACACCTGCTTCCCGTACTGGTCGTGCAAGCACTTGATAGAGAAATACGAAGACGTGGTGACGTTTAAGATCGACTGCGAGAAAAATGACGTGATGAAGCTGAACACGTACCGGTTCTGGGTCCTCGTTGTACTGAAATATGGACTTCTGGAAACTGCGCTGCCGCTGGTGGTTTTCCTGCAGCTGATGGTTTGCGTTGCGATCGGGGCTCGACATCGGTATTGCAGGTTCAGGAGAACTAGGGGAACCAAGGATTCTCTTGGTAAGGAAGGGACGCCGTTGCCGACTTTGCAGGTGTGTGTGGCTGCAATACTTGGTGATCGAATGTTTATGGCCTTTTTAATGCATGTTGAATACGTTTAGAGTGATGTTTTCTTCATGTTGGAACCAATACCCGTACGTACCTCTGCCCCATGCTGGTCTGTAGACCAGTACATGCATCACCAGATGGTATTTCCCATAATATTGTCGTGGAAATCTCAGACTGGTATATATCTTGCAGATAAAAGAGTGTTTGGCTTGTGGATGACCAAGTGAGCTATCAATGTCTAACAGGGAAGATTTAGATGGAACTCAGCAACATCAGGAGAGTAGAAGCTTTGTTTTAAAATCCCCACGAAATACGGGTTTAGCGCTTTTATGTCGGCAAGTTTTTTAGATCGCTTATACCAAAAGAATGGTTTAAGACTGACTTTGAATTACACCTGTTTTGGTAACTGTGATCGATCACAGAACTGGTCTAAAATCTGCAAGGAGTACTGGAAGGACGGCGCCATTTGGAAAAACCTAAGCATGGATTGGGTGCACTTGCTGTTGCTGTCCATCACAGGCAACGGCCTCTTGGAAGCAGTGGGCCGCCAAGAGCCCGACTCCTGGCAATCCAAGTTGTTTTACCGATTCAGCAAACTCTACATCGCCATGTCGGTCGTCCTGTGGTTTGCTTCCCTATCTCACCAATTTGCGATGTGGATCGCCGTGGAAAAACGATTGACTCACAACCTCCTTCTTCTCACACTAGATCAGGAAGAGAAAACGAAGGAGCAGGTTGCATCAGGCACTCCTGCAAGGAGTACTGTACCAGCTAAGAAAAAGTCCCGGAAAAAGTTCAAAGATCCATTGGAAGAGCTGAAAAAGCTTCTGGATTTGAACTTGGACTGGCAATGGCAGCCGATTATCACTCAAGCGGCCATCTTGTTCTGTCTCTGGGCGTTCCTGACGTTCGTTAACGGCGATGAAACCTCGGGAACCATTCTGGGTTTTTTAGTGCAAGCTGCGTCGCCTTGGAGTTTGCTCTACTCGTTCAGGGTGGGGTTTAAGACCGTGCCGTTCCTCATCAAGGAAGCGGCCCGGGTCGACAAGCTTCGTCTGGTGTTTTGCAAATGCTGTTGTGGTAAGAGTCAAAGTGAAATTGAGAAACAAGAGGTAGGGGAGTGTCCTCTGTTTCATGGCCACTCTGCTTTTGATATGAGATCCGATCACCAACGATACTCGCAACAACTGCCGGTGTAAGGGAAGGTGAGGGTTGGGTTAGGCCAAGACGTCAAGACCTGAGCAAGGCTTAAATTCTCCTCACTGTAAATGTGGTTAGGATGTGATGTTTTAGAATTTCTAGCCAATCTAAATTTTTCAGGCGAAGAGTTTGCATTGACTGAAGCTGCACGTCAGGAAGTTTGAATAGGGGACCTTACTAGGGCAACAGGACCAGAGACTCTTCTACCGAAGATGCTAGTTTAGATAGAACCAAATGCAGCAATTTCAATACATTTACTCATGGCAACATTTGCCATGCCATGTGCATGATTTTCCTTTTGTTAGGCATGGCCATTAGATTTTTGTAAAGACAAGTTACATCTAATAGGGTGTACTTCAATTGATCGATGTCCAAATTCGGATTTTCATGTGTTTGCTACATGCAATTTTGAGATCACCAGAGATTGGCATGCAGTGCCGTAAACCATGGATGTCCCATACAAATAGAAGAGGATGACAGCAAGGGAGTACAACTTTATGGATATTGTTGGTTTTAAGAAACCCCCATATTAGTGTTCAATACTCCTGTAGTATATCATCAAAATGCCTTCAAATTGTAGGATATGAATAAGTGCAATTGCTTATTGACTGACAGCGAAACACAACTTGTGAAGCACAAGATGACTAACCCAAAGGAACATCACCCACAGCTCTGATCAAAATTATTTTGCAGCCGTTCTTTACCAAAGTAAGAGGAGCTTGAAAAAAAGGCATTCTGACCGATATGCACCCAAGTACCAGGAAAGGCTGATGCACAACAGTTCTGAACTCAATCATCCAATAACATACAATTTCAAAATATTACCTTACTCTATTTTCTCTTCCAGTCGCAATCATCCGGTCTCGTCAGACTGCTGCAAATAGGTCCAGATGAGAAGGTCAGAATGAGAGCATGAGAGCAGCAACTTCAATTTTGCTGATATCCACAGTTGCATTCCTTCACAGGAACCCGCTTACGTAGGGTTTGATGAAGTAGCAAATTCAACCCACCATCTCAACTTTCCTGAGTTCACCGATCTCCAATTGCTCCATTCCCTCACTCATCTGAAAGTTTTACCACACCAATCAACCTTCGCTTGAGGAAGCAGCAGTCTCATGTTCAATTAACTGTGAGGTACCAGATACTAAAACCGTTAGGACCTGATCTCGTCTCCTATACTACCCTCTGTTACCAGGAAAACTCATCTATTCATCCACTTGGTTGGCTTTCAATTAGGAAGTAGTATAAGCATGACTACACTACAAGTCCATAGCCACTCACCTTTGAAGGGGTTGTCTATCACTTAAAGAGTTCTACCACCTCCCACTTGGAAACCTGCTCTCAAGAGAGTTTAGCTCTCTAAACCCAAAGTGATCTCTCCAGAGCTCTATATACATCTCCAACAATGAATGAAATTCCTACAAATAGGTTTAAATGATTTAGCGAACCAAATAGTATCCTCTAGAATAATGTACAAGATTTCCATGGAAAGAAGCTGAATTCGCATTGCGACACTCCAGTGCTTAGGTGCACTCAAGCTAAGCGGGTCTCACCGTATAGCAAGGCAGACTTCAATGCAACCAGCGAAGGGTGTTGTGTCCACTCAGGTCAAACCCTATTCCATATCAACGTTGATGCCGTTGTCTTCGATAGTGTGCACCACAGCAGCCAGCCGCCCTTCGAACTTCTCCCCTTTGCGAGGCTCGTACACCACCGTGAACACGTCGGCTTCCTTCGCCCTCAGAGCCAGAGTCTCGCCCACGATTTTGCAAGCCGTGAAGTCCTTGTACGATTTCAAGTTGTGGCGAAACTCTTTCGCGTTCGTGCTCACCACCGCGACCACCTTGCTGGTAACCCGGTGCATGATGCTGGCATGGACATATTTCCCGGAAAGAAAAACGTCCAGGCTGAAAGGCCGCAGGCACTTCTCCGTCCGCAGCTTGAATGATTTCTTGCCGTGTTTCTTCTTCTTATCCTCCTCCTTGCTGCGCCTCTTACTGTAATGCGGAATTTCGGCTTCCCTGCCATACCCTATCTCGTGATCGTCCCACGCATACCCGTAGTCTTCATTGTTCATCTCCCCTCGCCTCCCACACTTCTGTACGGCAATCCCTCCCGTAGTTTTGTTACTAACCAATCCGCAGTTCATACCCAAAAATCACAAATCCAAGAACCAGAAACAGGCAGAAAAAGGAAGTGAACGACAATGACTGACCTCCCATTCTCCTCGAGATTTCGCCGGCATAATGCTCCTGGTGGCATAGCTTTGCTGAGAGATCCACAAGGGAACCAAAGAGCGGCGACCAAGATCAGGAAGCGAGGAACGGACACTCTGGCTCCGCAACCTGGCCATCAAGGCCGCCATCGCCATAGCCATCGCAAATGCAACCACCGGTACAGAAACTCACACATAAACCCTAAACCCTCAACACTACTGAGAGTTTAGAATCATGCGTTACCAATGTATTCCAGGATAATTCGAAGTTTAACCTAGTAAATGAACAATTTCGATGAGATCATAGCACCTGAAGGGTGATACTCAGGCCGCTTGGCCTAATGGATAAGGCGCTCGCCTCCGGAGCGGGAGATTGTGGGTTCGAGTCCCACAGTGGTCGTCTGGGAGTTCGGAACTGCGTCCGTTGCTCTTTTCGTAAAGAAGTTCCCTTTTTTTATGACAATTTATTTGAAGGGGATTAACTAAATCCTATTTCGATTTTTTTTAATCTAATCTTTGTACAAATGTATCATTTGTCTCAATTTCATCAAATTGGTTATAAATGAAGTTTCTTTTTTAAAGAAACAAACTTTACTTCTTATAAATGAATATTAATATATAAACAAAAAACATTGAACATGATATGGAGTATTTTCTTCTTTGAAAATTTCACACTATCTTTGTTGAATTATTCTACAAGATTCATTTCAATCCAAAAAAATATGAAATGTATTCTTGCTTGAAATGTAGAATTCTAATTTATAAAAAAAAATTAAGTTTGATTTGGATACTCCAATTTTCAACATTTTGATAATTCATCTAGTGTGTTAAGAGTGACAAAATGCATACTCCATAATCTAAAATTTTCTATTGACTCCAAACAAGATCTAGTCAGAATTTAGATAGTTTAACCCTTAAAGATTCCTTATGTCTACTAGGTGGATTATACATAATTTCAAGATCGAGTTTTCTAGGGGAGCCATAAAAAATGGATGAAGTACATCCAAATTTGTAAAAATAATAATTTTCATCTATTTTACAACAACATGCCTAGCATGATCACTCATTGATTTATGATTTTTGTATAAGGTTATGAATTAGTTCACATAGGGTTGGGAGGAAAAAGGAAATTTTCAAATGAAACATCTTATATTATTGACCATAATTTCTTTGTCTAAATAGATCCAAATTTACATTCCAATTTTCCTACCAAGTACTCTTTGCAGTAAATAATAACAACCATGCTCAAATGTTTTAAGGTAACTACATCTAATTATAATTGAGTAAGCAATTGAGCATTGCTCTTTTTCTAGGGAAGGGGGGCAATGTGTAAAAAAACTAAGGAGTTAGGTGCAAACACCAAGTACTTTTTAGGGGGGTAATATTTTTATTTTTATTTTTAAAACATGCTATCATTATATAATTTTACTTTGGGTTATTAGAGAAGGGGCTTGCATTACTTATAATTCTAAATTGATATGAATATATGATATGGTAATTTAGATTAAAAAAATAATTCTACTATAATTTTTGTCCTATATTAAATTTCTTTCAAAATTTCTTTTTTTTCAAATTCATTGCCTCAAACCTCTTCCGGATGCAACATTGATCCTTGAAGTCTTAGAACTCAAATGGCCAATCAACACACACGCCCTCCTCCAGACGCAACTGCAACTTGGCATAAGTGTAGCTAGCTTGGCAGAAGAATGGACTGAGGAACTTCAGACACGCGTTGTCTTCTGCAAGGGAAAACAACTTTGTCTTAAAATTCAACGCCATCTTCTTCACAACCCTAAACTGGCCCCCTGAACCAGCATTATTTTATGCATTGTTTTATGCATGCACCCCCAAAACAACATTCTTTTATGCATTGGAACCTCCTTTCATTTGCCATCAACAAAATACAAAAATTTGTCTAGTCTAATAATAATATCTATGCATTAGTAAAAAAAAGTGGTATTTGGGAGGTGCCTATCTTACACAGACAATTTTCAGTGTAAATACACAGATTTGGCTTTCAAAGTGTGTTGTCACTCATTAATTTGCTCTTGACAACAAGCATGCTACTCGGCCTTCTCTGCAAAGCTCCTAAATAATGTTGTTGCAGCAACATGGAAATTAACCCTGAAATAACATACCCAAACATAGCCAACCTGAGGGTCTAGGTTTTCATAGAATCTTCAGGAAAACTTCTCTTGTACTCAATTACATGTGAACTTCTTTGGTATCATTCTCTTTGTCTTCACAACATGCATCTATCAATTTAAGCCTTGGGATTCTAAATCACAATTCAAACTTGTAATTTATGCATTCAAAATGTTTGGTAAAATTCTTGAATAACTTAGTAGCTTTGCAATTTCCCATGGCCTTGAGGAAGGCGGAAGCTTGTCATTGATTGTTCATTTGAACAAGCTAAGTGATGTCTATTTAACCCTTAAACAATGAGCTAGTCACTGTGGAAATCAATTGTTTTGGAACCGTGTGAATTGTTGGCTTAAAAAAAAAATGCAAAGGCAGTCATTGGAAGTCAAACTACTGTAGAATAGACATCCCCTTTTCACACAAAATTTCGAGGATGAATAGTTCCACTTCTGTCCTGCATGGAGAGATTATTTGTCATTCATCGGCCGAAAAAAAGTCCTCTGCGTCATTTATGGGTTAAGAAAGATTTTGAAATCCAAGTTTGGACAGGCTTCCCAAGACCTCAAATATCCTTTTAGCCCTTGAAGGATGCTAAGGGTTTCCAAAAAGTGGTTCATGGATGACTTCATCAATGTTCACTCTAGAAACAAAGAATGCACCTATTGGTCCACTAATCAGAGCAGTTTTGGTGACTACTTTGGTCGTGGGGGACCGCATCCTTTATCCTTTATTTTATTTTTTTGTAAGAGTTAAGAGATTCAAACTGAATCTTTCAATCAACACATTGGACCCCTCCCAGTGGGGCTCGCGCTCAGCTTCTGAAGATCCCCCATTCCATTGCATTCCATTCCAAGTTATGAACCTACAAATTGCTTGAAAGTAGGTATTATTCTAGGCAGTAAAAACAGCCTACATGATACTACTACTCTCACTCACTGAAGCCACAATCCTCACTCCCCACAGAATCTGTTAGAATCTCGAAGATTCTAGAAGCATCTGGAATCAGTCTGCATCAGAATTCAGTTTATTAACACCCCGCCTGGAACGAAGGAACTGAAGGGCCCCATGATCACTGACTGTTTCAAGCCCTGCTGCCATTTTGCGACTAGACCTGAATGGAAAATTTCATATTTACTTTTTCAGAAATGAAAGACATACCATAATGTCTACCAATGATGTTAGCGCGTGCGTATAGAGACATGAGCCTACGAGCTTTGAACCTAGTTGTAGGTATGTACCTACAACCATTTGAACTAATTCTGAAGGGTGTTTATAACATATGTACCTATAACATAGACACACTATAACATGAAAAGAATATATAACATGAGTACTTATAACATAGATACACTATAAAATGGAAAGAATATATAACATGAATACCTATAACATAGATACACTATAAAATGGAAAGAATATATAATATGAATACCTATAATATAGATACACTATAACATGGAAAGAATATATAACACGAGTACCTATAACATAGACACACTATAACATGAAAAGAATATATAACATGAGTACCTATAACATAGACACACACCTATAATCATAGAAGGTGATTATAATATAGACTCTTAGGCTCAAGGGCTCATGAATACTATGCTCACATGCTAGCACTCCTTTGATGCCTACTACAAGTAAAAAAAACCAAAAAATTATATATATATTTTTGGAGAAGTTTGGTATCTTTGTGAATTTCAGATTCAAGACTTGAAAGAAAAAAAATCTTAAAGTGTCCTATTAGTGCATATGATGGAAGATTAGATTTCAAAATTCAAAACAGGGGTTTATAATATAGAAACTCAAAAGTATCTTATTCATCATTTCATTGATTACAGAAATTATTAGTGTGACTGAATATTGAGAAAACAGTGTGGGGGCAAACTCTGTGGACCAAGCTACCGAGAGAGTATTTGGGTGCATATAAACTTTTGACGGACCACTGGAGATGCTCTTGATTATTGTGAGTCGGATTTGCGCGCTGCTAGAAAGCGGAATCAAAGACAGGAAAGTCCAACTTATTCAATGCTGGCCAAGGCCAAGGCCACTGTAGACCCGACCTCTATCAACAGTACCAAATAGTGGATATCCTTTGTTGCCCAGCGGATTCACGGCGTAGCTAGCGTGCTTACTCCCCGGCATTCAAATGACGAGGTGCAGAAAATCGAATGAGCCAGAGGAGTCATGCGGTCTCTGAGGAATGCAAGCGTGCCAGGATCTGTTGCTTCACGAAAACATAATACGATGAATATTAAGGTCGACTGAATTCCAAGAACGCTTTTTGAACAACCGATTGAAAGTCATCAGGCTGCCCAGTTCGAATGAAATCCTAAGACGACTGGCAATACCCTAGTGTAGTAATCTCGATCAGGGACATTGCTATAAACCCTAAAAATTCAATCCCTAAATCGTTCCAGGGACTTCACTTGTGCACACAACCCCAGCTGCAGGATTGGGCTGCGTCGCTACTGAGTTCGGATTGAAAAGTTTCAAAGACAGTCAATGAAATCCACGGCGATGGCTGATGTCACTAGTTAACCTGGGAGAAGGTGCGAGTCGGTTGGAAATGGGGGCTCGGACTTGCATCTTCACGGTCCATGGCGAAACGCGGCTTCACTCTCCTTCCCCTCCGGAAGCGAACCTCACAGTCTGAGGATTCGGCTCCTCTGCATTTGGAGCGCACAAAATTTGTTCAGCATTGACAGGAAAACCCGGGTGCAAGACGACTTCAGTAACAAAGATCGGTCTCGTAGATAAGGCGCCACCACCTTTAAGTAATGGTAGATGTAAGCTTATTAACTTCCGAGTTACTTCTGATTCCCGAATGTCAGAGGTCAGGTATGAGCGGAGCACCGTGAAGGGGGGCAGCTCGGCAAGCCAGGATGAGGCGGGGCCCAGGCCGCGTGAATTGCTCGATGAGGGTTACATAACGTCTCGCGTTGGTAATAACTTAATGTCAAATCATGAAAGAATCGACTGTCGTATCTCTCTATCTCTCTATCCATCCCAATCCATCCCACGCACCCACTGCAAGCGTGTGGGGAATCAAGCCTGTCGTCCACCTGCCTCGGAAACTCCCCCGAAGAATCTCGGCGGGGCCACGCCGAGAATCCGTCGCCTGTCGAAACGCGAAAGCGGGATAGGCCGGGGCTGAATCTTTGACAGGAATGCCGGAATCGCGCGCTTGTTACGTGAGGTGGGTGACGACCTGACTAGTGGGGACATGGCTGGCTAATCCTATTAATTAAATTTCGATCGTCGCCCGGTTGCCTGATTGTGGATCGATTCTACTTAAAGAGCAAGCTTGCAAGACGGCCTAACTGTGTGTTGTAGTAGTGCAAGATTGTGAGTCTTCCAAGTTACGGATCGAAATTAGCTATTCCAAGCAAGCAAGCAAGCGAGGAGTCATATATGCTCTTGTTTGCTTGCTTACACTTCAAGATTTCGATCATTAATGTAACCTAGCTCGTCAATCACCCAGCGCTCCACGTCGCCCCAATCGCCCCAATCGGTCTGCAATCGGCACAATCGCCACAACCGATTCTCGCTTGACAGTGGCGCTAGCGTACGTGCAAGAATGTGCAGACAATTGTGGGATTCGATCGATCGATAGAGCAATCTAGATTAGTCGACGCGGTTTCAGAATGGGTCCATCAGTAAAGTTTCACAGCTATGGCCGCCTCGGAAGCAGCAGCAGCAAGCGCGGCGTGGGCAGCAGATCATCACCAGTGGCGAGAACTGCTTCTCCAGCAGTCGTGAAGGCGTTCATAACCTCCCAAATCACCGGCCGCGGCGTGAAGTCCCTCCATCACTTACCCCCCGCAGTCCACACCCGATTGGGGATTCCCAACTTGGGGACCCCTGACTTAGCCTCCCTTTGTCTAGACTTGGAAACTGGTCTAATTCGCCACCATGTCGAGGCTTGTCAGCGCGCGCTCTGCAGCTTGCAGCACGCGCTTTGCGACGGGCGCCAGCAGGGGATGAAGGAGGCGTTCGTGTTGTTCGGGGGCGACGTGCTGCTGCGGCGTGCGCTTTTGTATCCGTTTTTGAATGAGGATGGCGTTGAGAAGAAGCCCGCGTCGAACAAGGTGCTGGCCGTGCGAAGGGAGTGCTTGAGCTTGTTGCACGAGCTTTGTGTGGCGGTGCCGTTCTTCGCGCAGGGGGTGGCGGATAATGGCGAATTTCTGGGACAGGTCTTTGGGTTTATGT
Source organism: Rhytidiadelphus loreus (assembly GCA_947034895.1). Taxonomy (NCBI): domain Eukaryota; kingdom Viridiplantae; phylum Streptophyta; class Bryopsida; order Hypnales; family Hylocomiaceae; genus Rhytidiadelphus; species Rhytidiadelphus loreus. Next base: position 7,516,961 of record OX344765.1, on the reverse strand, counting down.
ATTATGCGGTCACGTTTGATCAAGGTGAGGAAATGGTGCCGGTGACTGGATTGTTTTATTACTGCGGGTTTTGAATTTCGATCTCTCCAGGGTATTGAGCTATGGGCTCTTTTAGAAAATTTCCCCAATCCCTAGACGCAGATCTGGTAGAAGGTGATCGAAGTAATTTGAGCTCTAAGGATGACCATACTTGAGAGTTTATTATGCCTTTTTTATAAGACGCGAAGCGCTTATTTTTCTGCTTACCACCCCTGGCTATGAAATGCTAGAGGGTGATCGATGCAATTTCAGCTTTCCGGTTGACCGTTTTCGAGTTTATTTTGCATTTTTTATAAGCCAGAAAGGGCTTAGTTTCCAGCTTAGCACCCCTGCATATGAAATGCTTGAGAGTGATCGATGCGATTTCTGCTTTCCGGTTGACCATTTTTGAGATTATAATTTATTTTTTATAATTCTGGAAGGGCTGAGTTTCCCGCTTAGCACCTCGCTTAGCTATAGAATGCTTGAGAGTGATCGATGCAATTTGAGCTTTCAGGATAACTGTTTTGGGGTTTACTAGTATGCATTTTTTATAAGCCAGGAAGGGCTTATTACCCCGCCGAGCTCCCTGCTGGAGCTCCCCCGCCGACTGCCGACCCGAGACGTACGGACGCAGTGCCTGTCCAGCATTTTGCGAGGAGGGCAGTACTGGGGCATCAGAAATCGAGAGTTTCAGCAAAAGTCTTTGGTTTTGGGTTTTGAGATATCTGCGTTTGTTGAAGGGAAAATCAAGCAGTTGTCTGTCTGCTCACTATTTTGAGCCGAAACTTGACACCACGTACTGAAACAACCAAGTGTGAGCACGGTAACTTAGTTGCCCTAGGAACCACCTCAACTTTACACTTGTAATAGTGTGACCAAGTTTTCACCTAAAGATCTCTTATTATTGAATTGCAACCTCCTCAAAATCCCAGATAGGAACTGAGATTCTAAGCGCTTAGAATCCAATACTCTTCATTCACGTTGGTCTTGGGACTTAAGTTCTTCGTTTGTCTTTGTGGGTTTAGTTTTCGATTCGGAAAAAAGCTTGAGAATCTGAAGCATTGGTGGTTGTGAGACGTTGTGCAGCTGTGGGTCTTGTGGAAGATGTTTTGGCCGCTCGAGAAGACACGCTTCGAGTGCAAGACATTCCCGACTTTGCCAATTTGGTGCGCAGTTTCTCATCCAGGCAGTTGGCATCCTTTTGCCGCGTGCTTGCCATGGTCACCTTTGAACCTGAGGTACAACCTCTTTCCCAAAATCCTTGGGACTCGTGTAGAGAAGTTGAATTATTAGACAAAGTGTTTCTGCATTATCACCTAAGTGTATGCTCAAAATTGTTTCTTCCAGGGTGGGATTTCACGACATTTTCAACCTCGGTATAGGCTTACAACAAGAAAATGGAGTTAATGTTACATAATTATTCTGCATTCTGAAATTTTAACATTCTTCTGTGGTAGTAGGGGAATGACACCTTTTGAGAACAATGCAAATTATGAGTTATGCAGAGCATTGTCATGCCAAAGGGAGAGAAAATCAAGCAAAGTTAAAAGACACGAACATACTCTCACGTATGAAAATGGCTCATGGACTTCATAAACTTCCACTTGTTCAAATTGGGCTCACTTTTGCAGAAAAAGGTGTCAAGGAATTTTCATTTTTTTGTGTGTGAAGGATTCCTTTTCATGCCAATTCTGAGGATGCTCTCTCTGGAATGTTACGATCCTGACTTAGATTTCGGACACCCACCCAACACTGTTGGCACTATGAAATGCACCAAATTAACGATTGCATCTTGGTCCTGCACGTTTGACCACAGCATCTGAAACTAGATCTCTGTTTGTTTCGTTTGTGGTTGGTTTCAAGGCAGGAAATCCATGGATGGAGCAGGATTGGAGTGCAGAGATTACGTTCCATTCAATGCACAAGCCCGAGGAGCAGGAATGGACAGTGGCTGACCGCAACCATGATGCCATATTGCTGATTCCGGACATCCTTGCACGCTTGGTGCAGCTCCTCACACTTGACAAAGTGTCATTCAGTCGCGAGGTACGGAACGAAAGCCCTAATAAGTGCCCAAATTAAAAAATAGAAAGTCTCACTTTGGAATCTAATATTGTAGCAGCAATCCTTGTTTGTCAGTAAATATTAATTGTAAAATTGAAAACTAGGAACACGTTTTGAAGCAATGATGGAAATTTGGAAATTTTCAAATAAGCTTGATGGAAAACGGTCATCTAAATAAATGATTAATTCCTCACTTTAGTCAGGTTCCAATTGCTCTAGGATGTTATGGTATTGTCACCAACTTGTTCACCAATTTTCTCAAACCAATTGCATCCATGGGCTGAAGAGGTTGCAGGGCACTTTTTTTCCGTCAGAGTTTTCGGAATTGACGGAATTGACAGCAGCCGTGTACCTCGAAGGATTTTCTGAGAATGGTGGTGAAGGTGGACACGACCAGGCTCGAATCTTCCATCCCCATTCACAAGGATTGACTCTGATGGACGAGGATTTACTAGACTGGAATTTATCCATGGACCGCACTTCCCCAACCACTGCGCGTCTACTCTCTGTAAGATCTTGCGGACTCTACTCATGCTCTTGTTGGTCTTTATTACATTGACAATGGCTTTGAAATTGGCCCCACGCAAATTATTCTAATTGCTTGATTCAGTGTCGTCATGGTCTTCACATGACTCATTCATAAACAGGTGGGGTTGTGCGAGTACAAGAGACTCCGTTGTTGGCATCGCTGCCTATGCAAATTTGTTTTTATGTACACTTTGTCTTTGGAGAGGTTTTGATGGGAACTCTCGTGGAGAACACAAGATCTAAGTACAGTTTGCCTGATATTCCCAAACATTCATCGTGGTTGAGTCATTAGGGTTAAACATTTTCCTTTCAGAGTGACGCAGAGGTTGTGGGATGAGGGTGGTGCTGATAACCAGCCTTGTCGTGATGCAGCATCATGTGGAGGTTCTCTTCGTCTTGTGTGCTTTATGTGGAGGAAAGAAGAGGGAACAGGTTACCCACCTTTCAATGTTATTTTTTTTCCTTTCAACACTTTCTCACTAGTCGTATAACTTCTATTGTCAATTTAGAGAATCATGCAAAATTTACCGGGTAATTTGGACAGAAGTGCGTTAAGTGCAACAGTACATTGGCATTGAATATGAAGAATAAGAGAGACTCTGTGATTGTGAACTAGGGTTTCCACAAGGATTGAAATATTTTAACACCCGAGGTGCATGACAGGTACAAAACGACCTAGCCGAGCTGGGTCTGGTGGATGTCCTGAACGACATGTTTGACAAACTAGACTGGATGGTTAGCCATCCCCACGAGAACAGCCCGGGTAATCACGGGCATGGCTGCGCTTGCAACCCCAAGTCGGTGAGATATTCCTTAGTACCTCAAATTCACATTTCCATCACTTGCGTGAAAAAATTCAATTCTGAAATTCACGTGTTTCCAATATGTGTCATCGTTGGGTTATGTCTTGGAAGTGCAGCTTCTTTTGTAGTAGAAACACGTGAAGATGGGTCCAATTATGCTACTGATTGCATTTCGGCATTTTGTTCTTAACTTCAAGCTTGTGCAGGCCCTCAAAATCCAGTACTTAAGACTTATTCACAACTTTTGCGATCGCGACAGCTGCAACCGCGCAAACAAACAGCTCTTGTTGCGTCCAAGAAACTCCAAGGTATTTGACGCGATGTTTTTTTTGAAACGCTTATAGAAATCATGTCATGCTCTAGCGAGAGAGTCCATCCAACGTGACTGGAATTGGTCATTTCCACAGGTTGTTACGTGAACACAATCGAGCCCTTTGAATGCTTATTCTTAAATTGTCCATTGTCATGCAGGACGGAAGTTCTATTTGGAACAAGAATGGTGAACAGAAGGAATCAGAAGGCCTTATTGTGAAAATTCTGAAAGTCTTAATTAATGAACCAGAAGATTCACTTTACAGGTATGCCTTTCTACATAATTTGTCAGTGAGAACTTCAGAAAGTATTATTAGTCTATCGATGAGATGCTTTTCCTGTAGACAGATCACGTGTGTTACTCTCTTATTGACATTGTGTGTTTGTCTCGCATTGACAGATTCTGGTTAGCATCTTGTGTGGAAGCCTTTTTGCGTGGCGCAGATAACAAGGATCAGGTGTGTGTTTTAGGGTTTTAGGGTTTAGGATTTAGGGTTTTAGGGTTTGGGGTCGGGACTATTTGTTCATTAGTTTCTAAATATATCAAATTTTGAGGATTTCAAAATTTTAGTGGCTGATGAATCGGTCATTACTGATGAATTCTAGCCAAAGTGGTTGATATTCATGTTCACAATCTCTATGAACTGACTGAAGTGTTGGAGGTCTACAGGAATACGTAGCGTCAACAGGTTTAATGGAGCATCTGGTACATGAAATTTTGAAGGGAGGGTTTCGATGTGCCCCTTTACTACAGGTCTGTAGACTTTATAATTCTGCCATATTAATATGGACTCCGCTTCTTCTTTTCAGTACAAGCTGCTACTGAAAGTAATCAGAACTGTCTTCCTAAGTACTGTACATCCTGAGCGCTTTTGTGGAGATGGTGTGCAGATTAATTTTGATCTTCTTGGAGAGCTCATTAAGTTCAACAAAGCTCTGTTTCGTGAACTCAATAGGTTATTGGCTGGGACCAAATTTGACCAATTTGTTGAGGTAATGTACTTACCTATTGAATGATGAGACTGTGAATCTTGCCCAATTGCATGAGTTTGTGATCCCTAAGGATATAGAAGTTAGAGAACTGGACAGTTATTACTATTAGCCGTTTAATACCCAAACCCTTTTTACAAAATTTGCATATTTTTGCTTGAATGTATCTTTGAAAATAATTATTTATTTCAATTCCATCAAGCTGGTCAAAAAGAAAGTGTAATTTTTTAAGATTCAAGCTTTAATTTGGATGACAGAACCTCACCCCGAAGGATCATTTAGAATATGGAAATTTTTTAGCTTTATGGGGACAAAAAGAGCTTAAGTGCGGCGTTCTAATAGGCTGAACACCACATGCATTTGTGAATTCATTGAGGTGCGCTCTGCAAAGTATGGGTTTTAAGAACTTATGATGGGTTTAGGGTTTAGGGTTTGGAGCAAAGCTGATTTTGCCCTTTCCTGCAGGTCTTGGTGGCAAATCTGGTGGACTCAAATGTATTTGTGCGGTCTGTTGTGCTGTCTGTGGACTACTTCAAGAGGTCCCAACAAATGGGTGCTGCCACCTCCTCTTCTCCATTAGTGTGCTCTGCAGAGCGGCAAGCAAGCTTGAGCAGTGACAACAATTACAAATTTGGGAGCACGCCGAGCTTCCGGGCGAAAGTGGAAGACGAGCTTTGCATGATTTCTGCATTTGTCACACACAACAGTCATCGCCTGCTGAGAGATCTCATGTGCGCAGTGCGACTCAGTGACATAAACCAGGTGCCGACATCTTCACCTTATAATTACAACGTCTCTAATTTCAAACGTCTCTAATTAATTACAAGTGAGCAAAGTTTCTATTATCAAAAGTAAATTATTTTTATTTGATTTTATTGGCAACCAAAAGAGGATTCCTACACATTTTAGCATGCATCATTTGGACACCATATGAATAAGTTATGGATTTTCAAAGTACTATCTCTAGGTGTACCCTAAATCAAAACTAGGCTCCCATAGATTTTTCATGTTTTTGATTGTGTACATCTTGTATAATCAATATCTAAGAAAAAGTGAGGTTCCTTTGTTCAAATGTAGGTGTTGCATTTAGGGCAATGTTGATTATGGGTGCAATATCTTTAGATACCTTCATTTTACGAAGATTCTAAGTTCATAATAAACAATCTCTTTAGAATTTTAGTATTTGCATTGAAAAGAATAGTCATGAGTGATCCAAAAGATTAGGATGGATTTCATGGTTGGAATTGGACATGAATTCTATTATAGTTTTCCCTGCAATTATTGTAGATTTAAATATCTCAAATAAGTATTTTATTTTAAGGTATATTTTGAATTAAAGGTATCATTTGTAATTTAAAGAAAGTGTTACTATTAAGTCATGTTAGATTAGTTAAAGAATGTGTTACAAGCAAAAACAACACATTAAGATATAAAACATGATGGAAATTCTTTGCATCCTATAGTGGCATGGAAAAGTGTAGTGACAATTGTCTAATTTCATTGTTTTTGGAGATTTGTGAAGTTTGTCTTCTAACATGAGATGGGATGGGTGGACATGGTAGGATAATATATGCGTGCTAAACACAATACTCATCTTCTTCATTTTTGCGGAGAAGAATGGGGAGTTGTATGGATATTTGCAAACCTTGAGGGCAAGTGACATGCGTATGTTGCGAACATTTCGTGCTTCATTGGAGTTTTGGCGCAGTTACTACCTATGGAAACGAGGCCGAGAATGTGTCTCACTCCAATATTCCACCCAAATATCCTTTTCAAACTGGTTGCAAATCGTAGATTCCCTTTGTGCCTCTCCTAACTTGCCGTGCTCTCTTCTCTACACTGGAGGCCCTGTTGGTGCCATCCAATGTATTGCCCTCAATACATCTAGTGAACCACTACTTTGATGATAATAATCTACATGTTATAATTTAGCTTGTATCCTAGCCCCCTTTAATGTGATTGCTTGGAAAATTGTCTTATTAAAGGTCAAATAGTTTGAATGTGAGAAAAGTTTGTTGTAGTCAATGATAGAGTAGCAAAAATATAAGATATTCCAAAATATCATTGAAGATAGGGTTAGATTAAAGAGATATTAATGTGTGATAATGTGTACATAAAAATAGTTAGTGCATATACTAGCATTATTTGCTGTAATGAACCTCAACAATGGTGAACCATGTATTAATCCTATAAGGATGTTGTGGATACTAAGTGTATGATGGATGACAAAGAATCCTTCTATGTAGGACAAAAGTGCAATTGTTCATTCTTGGAATTTTGTGTGAAAAGGAAAAGTCTTGCATAGTAGTTTGATCTCCAATGAGCACTCTTGTTTTTTAAAAGCAAATGATTCATACAATATCCAAAAGGTTGAATTCCACAATGATCAATCCACACTTCTAGGGTTAATCCTTGAAGGATGTTGAGGACCAAAAGTGTCCGATGATATCACTTCATTGTTCAATATAGAAACAAAGAATGCACATATTGGTCCAATAATTAGAGCATTTTGATGACTACCTCAATCATTCCAAGGTAGTCCTTTAAGGGTTAATGTGTTCATAGTACAAGGTCACTACATTTCCCTTTTGTATGCCATAGTGACTCCAATGTTGCATATAAGATGTATTCATGCTTGCAAAAACATTGTTGAAGGTACGTACACTATAAGTTGTCCCTTTCACAATTGCTTCTCCTATCTACCCATAACAAAGATTATTGAACTAACATATTTACATACCTAGATCTATAGATTTGATTGGTCAAGATATGCAACATTGCATACGATGATAAGAATCCTATAACAGTGTAATAAGAGAAATACATTTGTGGACAACTTATTTGTATAGATCTTGATCAAGCCATGTAATACAGTATTGGAACAAGATCCACCTAGACACAAACATTTTTAGGTCCCCAAAACATCACTTGAATGCAACACACTAAATATAGAAAAATTCAGAATATAGTCCAAAAAAGACCAAAAAGTAAAAAAAGAAGACCAAAAGTGATGTGTACTGAAATAGACGAGGGAGGGAGGGGCAGTTATGCAAGGGACAATATTTGGTAGTAATACCTTATTTCTTATTCCAAAATTTCTTATTCCAAAATTTGTGGAACTCATGAAACGCTTTGTGAAGCACATTTTGAGCTCAAAGAACAAAAAGAACCAATTTTTGATGAATGTTGAATATCAATCAAAAGTTGATTCTTGGATACTTGGTATGATACTTGGATATGAATAATATACAATACAAATTAACGCAACATGGAAAACCTGACGTAGGACAAATTGTAGTAAGGAATTTGCATGCTTGGGACCAAGATGCTTCAAAATCGTCTTTTATCTCATTAATGTGCCAAACACAACACTCGAAAAGTGTTTACATTTTTACGAAGGATGCAATCAAACCATACATAGGGTCTGGAAAACTGCGACGCAAAAGAAAGCCAAGCCTGAAAATTGAAAGTTCCTGCGGTCTTCACCGCAACCTTCTTGCCTCTCTCTCCGATTCTAGAAGAGTCAAGATATCGCCTGCAAGCAAACACCAAAAAGGGGTCAAATTCAGTTTATTCTGTAAAAATTAACATGAGAATCAATACAAAAATCTTTCATGCAGTTCTTCGTAATAAAACATTATGCAAAAACGGTCAGTAAGAGTAAAGATTATGTGAGGTCCACGCACGGTATTTAAACGACGGTATGCGAAAGTTTTTAGAGTTCACGGGTCAATTGATGGATGCTCTACAATTTTACATATTACAACGGTTACCTATTTTTGTCTAGATATATGAGGGCATACTCTTGGATGGGCACTTGGAAATAGTTCATTCTCCCTTGTCCACTCAGGAATCTAAGCACTCGCCAAGTCCATATGTAATACCTATAATAATATACTAAAGTACACAGGTGCTCCACGGTCCGGCATCAAAAATACACAGTTCCTATGAACTATACCGCGAAGATTCGCTGAATCTTAAAGAAAGAATGAAGACCACTATATGAACTATAAGCGAATAAGTAACACGAATTCCAGTAGTGTACCTTCACGCACTGGTCCCTTCACGTTGCGCATGATAAGTCGGTTTTGATCATCCAGAAATTTAACTCGCACTTGGGTCACCTGCCCTCGGGACCCAGTGCGGCCGATCACCTTCATTACAATAGCCAGCTTCACAGCAGAATCCTGTGAAAAATTTGGATAAAAAGCCGAAAATTATTCCCTACATATCAGAATCGTGTTTACTTCCCACAAACAGATTTCCAAGCCAAAAGGAGAGGGAGCTCATAAATGAAACCCTAAACCTATCCATTGGAGATTCACTCACCCAGTCACTATTGCAATTTCAGACCTATGTGCAACGCCCCAAACACTTTCTCGCTCCTACTCTCGTTGACACTAAGGTAAGGACTCAACCACATGTTCAGATCGTGTACATCCTCCTATCAATAAACCCTACTGTCTTGTGAATTTTACGATGGAAATTTTGAGTGTCCCTACTTTACTACCGACTCAAAAGTATGACCCGAGACAAGCATCACAAGAACTTCATAACGCAAAATAACGCAGACGAAAAGTCACCACGATTGATTCACCCGACTTTCTCATACCATCCCAAAAATAGTTATGGATGCAGCAACATCGACAAGATTAATAATGATGATGGTGATGATGACGGTGGAGTATCTTGAGAAGAAAAACGCAACCGAAAATAACGAGAAATAGAATCACTCGTGCAGAAAACCCTAAAACGATACGCAACGTGAAACCGAAAAAACCCTAACCATAGAGTGCGTTTTTTTCTGCGCGTAAAGAAAGCCCGAAGTCAGGAGAAAAAATAGAGCAAGATGAGTGAAGTCGGTACCATAGCGGGAAGCGACGATGGCTGGCGCGTGCGGGAGGAGGACGACTGCAGGGGGGGCGCTTGCGAGAACAACCGAAGAGGGTCAGCAAAGCAAAGAAAGGCCTTGTGCTAAACCCTAAATGAACACTGACGGTGTGAACGGGCATGATAGCAGCGTAGTGGGTTTACGGAAAAGCGTACATACGGTACCGTATTTGACTTCTTAGCTACGAATCATGTCGTCCCTCCGTCCCCAAATGATCTTCTGGTTGCCCTTCATTTTTTTTTGGCCCAAAATGATCTTATGGGTGCATGTTCTAAACATGGAAGGAAGGGGGCTGGAGGTAGTTTTTGGAGCAATAGAATAAATCTCCCAGTAGAAACATTCAGAATATACAGTTGGAGATTATTAACCTTTAAGGGTTATTTTGAAATACTCACAAGTGAGATTTTTGAGGCATTTATGAGGAGCACCAGTGGTCATACAATTGCCTAGTTTCTATGGACCAGGACAAGTACTTGATTGATCAATTTCTATGCAACAAGAATAATGTTTATGGGCCAACGATTGTAGCCCCATCCTTGAGCTCTCACCCTATGTGGCCATTGACCTGCCACCTTTGACATGACCAATGATACCTAATTAGAAATGGTTTCCATTGTGGGGAATAATCTCAATATTACATGCTTCCTATGGGTATTTTTTCTCATTGGAGTTTTGCTCTTTACATTTTGGAAAGGGATCGGAAACTCAAAATTTTAAGATGTTCGGAGTGTACCAAACTCTACTTAAAGCTCAATTTTTTTTGAAATAATTTTATTTTCAACCATAATTCAAAACATTTTGTTGAACAAGAAGATCATTTTGGAATAGAGGGAGTACTAATTTATGGCAAGATGTACAAAAATGAATTGATTATTCAACAAATTAGCATCTTTGATGGGATGGAGGTCACTTTAATCAACCTTGAAAGGTTTGTAGGGACCATATATATAGTCATCTATTTAACTTTTAGAATATGATATATGCACTAAAATATGAAAAGGCATTGTTGAATTGAGATTTCAACAACTAACATTTTTCATTTGGAGCTCATTTTAATAATCTAAATCTTTTCATATATGGCAATGTGCATGTAATATACATGGCTATTTTGCAACTTCTCAAACATGTAGAAAGTGCAATAATGGTCTAAATTGGAAGTGCAATGTGCCACTAGATCTAGCTAATAATGAATACAAACTTTTGTAACTTGTGTGTATACGTCAATTCATGCACTTTGTATGTCAAAAATTTTAAAAAATAACCATGCTACAACCTAAATTGGGCTTTCAGATTGGTAGGGGTTAACATTTATACCATATCATGCTTATATATGTGACCATTTTGGAGCTTTTCAAACATATAGGAGGTGCAATAATGATTCAAATTGAAGAAATCATGTGTCATTGGATCTAGCTCAACATAAATACAAACTTTTGTACTATTGTATACTTCAATACATATGACTTCAATGTCAAATACAAAAAAATATTAAAAAATATTTGGTTTTAGAATTAGGCTTCTAATACCTTTATGGATTACACGTTGTAGCAAGTTGGTGTCCAAATAGGTCTAATAGCTAAATAATTTATTTTTTTGTACATCATGTGTGGTTTTTGTTTTGAAATAGAAGTGAAGTATCTCATATATAAAAGGTTCAACTTTTTGAAGCAAACTTAAAGAGACCACTTCAAAGTCCTACTTCGTGAATGTAAGAAATACATGAAAAGAGAATGTAGAGATTAGATCCTTATAAACATTAGATGGTTTTTCGGGCCTCCGGGAGACCATGGGGTTCTACTGTGAGAACCCAGGGAACGTGATTGCTGGCCTGACACCTCAACGGTCCTACGTGGCCAAGAAGCTGCCAACACATTTCTGAATTTTTCTTCCAACTTCTTTTTGCATTTGAAGAATTAATTTTTTTTTTTTGAATTTTTTGAATTTTTTTTGACAGTTGGCCGTCCTTCACTGCGGAGGGAACAGTGAAGGGGAACAACCCCCAAACAGTCTCTCGGAATCTTGAAAAATCCCATCTAATGGTATAACTTATTCACATAGTGTCCAATAAATACATTCTAAGATGTGTTGGAATCCTAGTTAATTGCCAAAGAAAACTCATGTGTAAGTCACCGAATCACCATAATCATATCTACAATAAAAAAAATACTGTTACACCAAATTGGAAATCTCAAATGACTGTCAAATTGAACTCTTAAATCAGAGATATCCGTATAATGCATATTTTTAGTGTACTGGAATCCTCTCTAAGAAAATAAATAGGGACAAGAAACTACACTTAAAAAATAAATTCCATTTCTAAGAAGAGAAACCACTCAAACCAGCTGAAACCGG